>OX421224.1:12548750-13823125 GCA_949125135.1 Alcis repandata | reverse complement strand
CATTTGACGCGAATAAGTAAACTATAAACGATCGTTAGCAGCTAGCGCACATTACTGCCAAAGTACATAAAGTTAATTTATTCGAAGCAGTAAATCCTGTTTGGATTGATGATAAATGTACTACACTCAGAATGGCTATGAATGTTATGTGCCTCTACCTATTTCGATATTTTATGGGTATCATTTTGGTTTTAAGACGATGTTGCTAAAGCGAGGTCTAACGATCGATGTTTCAAGCACTGACAAACTTTCTGGTAAATATTCTAATATATTATAGAAAGTTAATAATATTTCTAATATTTCTTTGTGCTTCAACTAAATATAATAAGAGCAAATAAATATATTACTCGTATTTGCTCTACCAAATTTAATTATAAGTTGAAGCACAAATACTCAACTTGTAATCTTACTCGAGATTGATTCAAGAGAATCGTTCCAAATTATCCGAATTCTGTTTGTTCTGTTATTCTTTTTGGAGTTGCTAACAAGCTCTACGTCAATAACTATCTGCTATTACGAGTAAGTTTGAAGGCTTTCTAAGACAGATCTATATTTTCTAAGCCTACTGGCATCTTTGTCTATTGGCTTGCAATTATAAAGACAGATATATTTTTAGTTAGTTTAGATCTGTCTTAAAAAGCCTTCAAACTTGGGCCCATTATGACGATATTGTGAGCTCAGGCAGTGAATCAATCGTTTTGACGCCACTCTCGTATCGAGTACACGCTACACAACGATTCAAATATCATGCATCGCCTCGAGGGATATGATCTCAATAAAAACAATGGTTTAGGTACTCAATATTAAATGTACCTACTCATGGTTTAGGTACTCAGTATTTAAATGTAATACATATTATACATAGCATCAAGTGTTCCAGTGAAATAATAAATGAAATTCTTGTAAATGTAGATAGATAGAATATAGAATTTTACTATGGAAACTAACGTGGTTTTCACATATTTTTGTTATAATTAAACACGGGAATACTCACGTAAAAATTAAGTCGTCTACTACGACTAGTTTCGGTCACATTCGGTGACCTTCATCAGGCGAGTTTACAAACGTGACGCGCTCGCGGTTGCGTCTCGTTTGGCACTAGTCGTAGTAGACGACTTAATTTTTACGTGAGTATTCCCGTGTTTAATTATAACAAGAATATAGAATTATTTATAAAATAAGAGTACTCTTATCAAGGTTTCATTCTTTTATTGCATTGAACCCGAAAAACTCTTAGTAACCATGTAAAAAATTCATTCACAATTTACAGGAAATAATAAAAGCAGACAATAAAACTCGACCTTGCGATAGCGAACCTCTCTGGGACTCGTTTAATATTCCTTTTGAATTTATAGCAGGTGAATGCTGGATGTTTACGAGTGGGTCTGAAGTATAACAATACGCAATATGGACTCCAGCTTATGGATCTTCGATTCATATACTTTATTAGGTTGACGAATGAGTGTTCCAGTGAACAAAAGATGAATACAAAATGCGGTTGTTATGCAATGGTGACGAATATTGAATATTTGTTTTGTATGATATTGCCAAGGTGTTGGAAGCTTGCAAGCTATATTCACAAATATTAGGAAATCTGTATCAGTAATGTGTGAAGACAACAGGAAGTGGTCTGATTCATACGAGCGGCTTAAACAGTGTTGAGTTCTTGAAAGTTCGAATATAATTAGCTCTATGCAAACATTTTAAGATCTAGACTAGCTCGAGGATGGCTCGAAATATGACAAGACAAAAAGAACCAAATTTCATTCTAGGGAGATCCAGATAAATAAAGTCAACAGTCTGCTTGAGAAAGATATCTCAATGAAACTGACGAAGTTGGTTCGGTCCGCAATCGCACCGTCATGCCGACCCTGGCCCTTTACTGGTCCAAGTAAAAATAAAATACTGCGATTCGCCCATTCACTCGGCCAGTGCGAAATTATAAAAATAGCTATCCTTGTGTACGTCTGGTTTCCACCGGTTGAAGACAGTTAAACGTTTCACTACATAATTATGCTGCAATCAAGAGCATTCGCAAGATTTATACAATTTGATACTTGTAGGTAAAAGTGGTTTTCAATTTTAGGAAATTCAGACTGTTTTAATGACTGGCTCAAAGCATATTTTAAGAGGATTTTCTGTTTTTTGTTTATGATCATAATAAATACAATTTTCAACGCGATTCAAGTTAAATTTATAACACGTAATAATTTAATAATCTCATACGACTTTATAGCCAAAGATTAAATTAAAAATTTATGTCACTACGTTTTCACACTACTAAGTCGTGTTAAAAAACAATAAAGCGTATGTATTAGTTACATGTCACCAAAATCTCAAATTCTAATCAATTTGAACGGACTGAATTTTGCTAAAACCAAAACAAACCGTGTAGCACTGACATTTTCGTAAAGTTTAGAAATATGTCTGCGAGTAGAAAATTCCAGCAGACAGGCGAGGCTAGGATCGATAGTATTGACAGGCCATCAAAACGCAATATTGAGTGCACGCGCGTAGGTGTGTGTACTAGATATAGCGTAGGGCCGGGTTCGTTACCCTGCGGCACGCCGAGACGCGACCCGCGCTATCGCCGGTTATCGGTCGGCATCGTGGCCGCAGTGAAAGTCCGGCCATCCCACCTGATCGTACATGTCATAAACTATCATTTACTTATATCCAATCTCGATGCATATATGTATATACCAATAAATTAGAAATATGAAACGCCCAATCGAGTGAAATCGTATCATAAGTGCTATCGCACACGTTTTAGATTTATGGATATGCATTTATAGATATATGAAAGCTTAGAGTTTATTGACATGAGTTTTATCTATCGAATGCATTGATAAAATGATTTCCGACAGTTGCATCGATATCAACAGGAAAATGGTAATCACCTGACATATTCGGATGTTTGTGTTGTGTTGTAACAGTTTTAAATAAATGTAGGTTTAAATTTAAATAAAATCGATAACTTCTATTCATAACATATCGGTTGTATCCGGCGTGGCAATCCACGTGACCGATCTAAATTTTAAATCGATCTAATCGCGTACGTTACGTATCTAGTTGCTGTACTCGTGAGGCAAACAAAATGTCATGCGCGTGTCGTGTGTAACGAGCATGTTGGTATCAAACTAGATTGTGCCCAGATCTTTTTGGAGCTTTGTTTTTAAAGCTTAATATACTTAAAAAAATGCAAATAATAGGTAATGAAAATGAAAAACAGCAGTGGCTATCCATTTATTAAAATAAGAATTTGAATATTGATCCATGAGAAACGAATGACCATCCAATCGAATTCTTTAAATTAAAATAGTACTTATGTAATCTAAATGTAAATTCGTAGCATTGGCATGGGCGACGTGCAGTCAGAGATCACTTGATGCGCGTTAGTTTATCGAAGTAATATATTAAGAAGCTGCAGGTTACTGACCGTGTTGCAGACTGAAGATAAATAAATACTGAGGCGGATGTTTGTTCATATAAAAATATTGAGATTGTGGATTTGTGGACGAAGTCGTCACACACAATAATAAACAAAGGCGACGCGGCCGAGTGACTCGCTCTGAAAAGCGTAACAAACAAAAGTGATAACGGCGGTGTCGTAACATAAACTACTTAATGGGGAAAAGAGCAGATTACGAGCGACAAACAACGTCCGTGTGTTTGTAATACATTTATAAATTTTCGAACAAAACAACATTGTTTCAAAACAAGTTTGTGTAAAAATCAAAACAGATCAAATAGGTTACATAGCAAAGCAGCATGGAACATGGAAATGACTGTCTGTACCTCTTAGTAAGTAATAGACATAACAAGAACTACAAATGTTAAGAAACAGATCACTAAATTTCTCATTTCTCAATATAAATCCAGCATTACTGGATGTGTTTACAAAACACGGCTCCACGCCTCGGGTCAGGTGGTGGATGGGTCTTATTCCCCTCAACTTACGCAGTTTCTATTTTTCCCTGGACCTAATTAACCCCCGATATACGATACCGTAGGTACTTGGTGACACACCTACACTTGTTTACTTTTTGTATTCCTACAAAATACTTTATTAATAATTCCACATTTTCTAGAGATTAGTTGCAAGCCACGTAGTTATCTTTATCTTTGTATTCAATATTACTTTGATGTGTGTTCTAATTTCGTTGATAATATTTAATAGAAAAGTTTTAAGAGCAATTAACCGGGCACGCGGTGTGTTTGTGACTGTAAGACAAATATTATTCAGATCAAAGTTCACGTCATCCGCATCTAATTTATTTATTCGAGAATGTTGAACCACCTCAACATAGATAAAATTTTAATATTTTTCAAATAGTAACTTTTCGAAGCTTGTATTTTTTATTAATAAACGTATAATTAATAAGATGGTCGATTAACAGACCTGCATCTTAATTTAACTTCAAGATATGACAGTTACGACGCGCAGCGCAGCGAGGACCTTGCTCTCTCCATGACCCAGATCTACCTATCTACCTACTAATAGTGTTTACATATTTATCGTCATCAAACATTACAAACAATGTAGGCAGCTGTCACTGGGGGTTGTTTATAGAAGCAAAGTGAGATATTATGATAAATGGTAAGAACTTTAAGGACTTGGAGAAAATAGCGGACCTAAAAAGCCAATAAATAGACAACAGAGCTAGCACAATGGTTCATAAATATGATAAGGAATGATCTAATCGGATGATATCTGTTGATAAATTTGAAATGGACGATACTCCGGCCACTACGGCTGGAGAAGATAACGCGTCGAATACGCCATGTTGATAAGAAGTGGTTTAAACTAATGTAGGACCACATGCCAGCTGCCTATCTTATTGGCGCCACCGGTCGATGTTGTTGAAAGCAGTTGCAACATAACTCAGCGTGTTTAGTGTAAGAACGATAATGGGATTTTGTATTGTGTAATTTAGTGGTAGCAAGGTGCCAAATGGGTGCCAACCGATTCGTTACACTCATCAACTAAAATTGTATTAGCTAACCTTTTGATAGGAGTATTTTTTATTTATTAATCTTTTAATATATTAATTAATTATACTAGGTACCATAAAATAACAGAATTTGTAAAAACAATTTTGTTTTTTTACAAATAATAAGTTTGTTTTTATAACCTAAAAATAAGAAAGATAAGACTGATATGAACCAAGAAGTTGGGAAAACCCTTTGCATCGAAAAAACGTTTGATAAAATCAGGTACCTACTTACTAAGTATAGTTATAAATTTAATAAAGTATACCGACACAGGGACTTGCTTTTACACTTAAATATTGAAAGAAACAATCATTATTGCGTCTTGAGCGTCTCTAATCAAACAGATATCGGCGCAGACACACGCTGGCGTCGTGGTCGAGGCAGATAAAGTGCTGCTAGCACATGAATATTACGTATATCAACGGCCAATTTATTTGGAGATTTAATGCAAACAAACAAAGACAAATATTTACGAAAACACAGATTTAGGAAAATTATGGTCATAGCCTTGAGATAGTTATTCTGTAATTTATTCTTTGCATATTTAATTTGCTTGTCTATGCTTATTTTAGTTATTTTATTTAAAGCTGTCCTTGTCTTTTGATTTTTTGCATTCCAATCATGATGAAGTCGCAGTTACCAATTTATCGCTGCACGGTTTTATCGCGATCGAACTGAAAAACAGAAGCGGGATCCGATTTAGATTTGTAAAAATAATTTTTAGCACGAATTTATTATGAGGCGCTTTATCAATATTGATAGCCCCGACATTTACAACGTTAAGTAATCGAACTATTTTGCCGATAAAAAATTGACAAACCCTAACCTTTGTTAACAAATGATAAAATGTTAGCAGTAACATCATACACAAATGATTGTGTATTTGTGTACTATGATGTTACTAGGCGGCTATCAGTTTCAAAATTAAATTGGACAGCTCTAACTATTAACTCACTAATCTCCATTGCCATCTACAATGAAGATAAGTAATTATGTAGGTACGTCCTCAGTAAACGAATTGTACCTAGTGGTCACGTAGCGGCACTAGCAGCATTTTAGGTCTCCCAAGCCCAGCAGGCCTGCCGGGGCTCCAGGGCTGGCCCTCGTTACCCACCGATTATACATCGATTAGTAACTCGTTACGCGGCATTATCGCGCACTATTAAAACTGTATTAATTTATCAGCGCCACTGACCGATACGCCACCAAGCGCTCATTTGCTTCTTCGCCCGACGCGCCTTTGTTATCTAATTCTACAAATGTGTCATTATTTATTCCATTTTATTCTTTTCCTTTTATCTTATGCTCTTCTGGATCCGAGTTACAGCACTGTTCCTGTCATCTTTGAGCAGGGTAGAGACGTTTTTGCGTTTCAAGTATAAGGTTGTGAATTATATAAAAATCGATGCTCACTGTCTGTCGTCAACTCGCGTATATTATTTAGACAAACAGACCTTCTCTAGGTTACAGTTAAACAGTTGAATGAATTTAACTGCGTTAGCGCCGACTGGGACCCGTAAAATACTCGTAAAGTTAACGAGATAGCCATTTTTACATTTAATGGTGCCGTTATTACTGTTTGCACTGATAACTCAATACGGCGCGGTGACTTGTTTGAATAGATCTTATTGTATACCTAGTTGGACAACAAATTTTGTGTAGGACACTGGTTGAATCAGGACGATATTAAAAACCTTGTTGATTTGGAACTAAGTTTCACTAAAATCATATTATATTTGTGAAGTTTAAATATTTCACTAGCGTACTGACTAAAAATTAAATACTGACTTAAGTTTTAAACAGACAAACTATTTTAGACGCACAGGGCGAATCTTCAAAAGTTTCTTTGTGTGCTTCAGAATGCGGAACCCTAAAAACGTTTCGTTACTAGAAATATTTAGCTCTGACGATTTCGCGCCCCGGTAGCATCACCTGATACTGATTTGTACGTGGTTTATTCCAACCATACACTTTTTAACTTTCGACGAAAAAGAGAGGTGTTATAAGTTTAATATGGGTCAGTCTGTGGCATCATAGCTCCCAAACGGCTCAACCGATTTTGATTTTGCTTGAATCGAGTGATTTAGCGATGATTTAAGAAATCGGTTCAGCTGTTAAAGATTTTATTATTAGCTCCTTTCTAGCCGGTTTTCAAATTATAAATTTAATTACCTGTGCATTAGGTTTATTCAACAAAGCCATAAATTCGCAACATAATGTTAATTACTTTACAGCCCGATTAAAATTTCAACGTCTGTTTTGTATGTCATTATTTACAACAACAATTATGAGATTATCATGCTTAATAATATTTTCAAGGTCTCTCAATTCTAATGAAAATTAATTAAGTCACGAAATCCATTGATTCGAGGAAACTGTGCATATTTGTATGGTTGTTTGTTAAGCTCTAACAAATAACATTATTATAATGCTCCTTATTTAATGTAAATTAATACAATAATTATGGACGATAATTACGGAGTTGTAATTATTTAACGTTGGATAGTAAAAACTTAGTAATTAATTACATGAAAGATTGGTATTCAATTTGCTCTAAGAGTAAGAAACTAAATCGCAAATACACATATGTTTATCTTTTATATAATATATACTTCATAATATTCTGCGCATACTGTTAATAAAATTATAAAGTATAATTATAAAGTTAAACGAAAACTAATAAAACCAAAATTTATTTCATTTTAACTTTCACGACGATTTTGGTAAAGCTTTAAAGATAGAAACCGGCTTATAAATTGACATTAAATAAGAAAAATATGTACAAGTATGTAATAGATAATTATTTATTTGCGGTTTGAAACCAAAATCCCTAAATTACCAATTGAAAAAAACAACCTACCATTCTAAAAATAGTTGGTACGAGTATGTTATTTAACATAGATTCGTATTGTGAAAATAAAATTATAAATACGGAATAAAAACATTAAACAAAGATAAGTTGGTATACAACAAACAGCTGATTGCTTATGTAAACGCATGTACCGGAGAACAAAGGGGCATACAACACTGATACCATATATTACATAGTGTTACGTACATGTATACCTAGTATACTTAACATTATCACAGTGGGAGTCAATGAACTGGTGCTGGTTGACATAAGGATTAAGTTTTTGATATGATGTTTATTTTTCAACGGTAGGGAGTCTCAGGATAACTTAGGAAGTTACAGAAATGAAAGTTACATAATAACCTACATATGAATGACTAAATACGAGAGCGATAGACAAAATTACAGTAACAGGAAGCGGTAGACAAAACAAGAACAGTAAAAAAACTGAAAAAGTCTTCTGAAGTACGTACATACCTATATGTTATGTATACTGTTCTTTGAAGACCCGCAAGCTAAAGCTGTTTTCGTAATTTTTACATAAGCCGACTCTAGAATGTAGATACTTTCACTTCCTTAGTACATAATTCTAAAAATGTTAAGTTGTTTTGGGCGGAGTCTAACAGAGTGCTGTCGAGTTCAGGTTTCAGTCGCATCGCCGTATTGCAGCGGCTTCGCCTCGATTGCGAATCTTAGACGCCCCACCCCCCCTTCTCTTGTAGACGACCTCCCGCCACAGCCGCCGAGCAGCGAGTGGGCGCGGTCACAGGCACTTTACCTACTGCTTACATTTTATCTAACGTGAATCTAACTTAGAATTGAGGACGTGCGAACGATGACGACCGATTGATGACGAGATCGAAGTCAATTAACTATTTGCAACACCGTGGTGAGCCTCGAGAGAAGAGTGATGGTAACTACGACTTAAAGGCCAGACAACATCGTCTAGTCTTGCAGTCTGGTCCATCCATATCGTCACTGGTAGGCCAGGTGGGGCTTCCATTATCTAGTTGTAGAACACCACAACTTGATAAATACAAAACATGACTGGCACAACTACTTGCAACTAGCTGAGGCTTGTATTTGCAATTCTGCATATAGAAGCCGTCATTAATCATGTGCAATGTGTACATACATTCAATAAAATACCTTAGCATATAATATCTCGGACTCTAGAAAGAATGCAAATAAATGGACTTTTATATCCTAACGCACCGCTGTTGCGGCACCACAGATGAATCTTAAATGAGTGGCTACCGTCCTTCCCTTCCATATTACTTTACAATTCAAATCAAATTGAATTTTAATTTCCAACTACGAGCCGTACGACATGCCACAAGACGAGATAGTGATCAGAGTTGCATTGGCACTCAATTGTGAAGTTTACGTCAATCATAATAAAGTTGAAGACAGCGTATAAAAAGCGCTGACCGCGATGCAACTGGCCGAGCTGGACGGAGTGAAAGGAGAATTTCATATGCGTGAATTAATGTGTTTTGTCGAGAGAGAGGCGCATTCGAGAATGGCACAACAAAATTATACAGACGAATAAAACTAGCATAGTTTCAACGCAAGATAACATTCAAAATATGCATCTAAAGCGTAAATAAAGACATTTCATTTGATAAATGTAAAAAAGTTTACAACTTCATTCTACTGGAGAACCTTACGACACAAGGTCCCGCACTGGTAGCCATCACGAGGACAAAATCGTAAAACAAGCCGTAAACATGGCCGGCGTCAACCGAATGGCTTACCAACGCCTAGATACAACTCGAATCAAATGAAATGGATTCCGAACGGACATATCGGGTACAGAAAGATTTCAGGAGATTGGTAATGGACGAAGAACAAGTTTCATTATCAAAAGTAAAACAAAAAACCACTTCAAACTGACAATTTCCAGTGTCTTAAAACGTCCAGTATCAACTATTAATCCGATTGCAAAATTTTAATGTACCTAAAGTAAAACGTATCAGATACAGAAACGAATCGATGAAAAAATTAAAAATCTATGAACGACGCCTTGTAATCTACAATCGGTCCAACCGTATAGGCAGCAGGAGGTCACATAGAAACAGACAGAAATACATGAACCCGCAAACTTGTTGTATGGGTTAAATCTTGCAACTGGATTTTAAACTACTTCCCGATGTCTGATTGAGTTTAAATTATCAGATTTTTTATTTTTGTATATCATCAATTTTTTTTGGCAGAAAACTAAGTTTTTAACCAAAAAGTTTACAACATCGCAAAATGCGGCACTCTAGTTTGCATAGTTGCATCATAGGTTACACGTATAATTATGGAGTCTAGAACTCTAGACAAACCACTTTTAGGTAACTCAAAAACATTTCGCAAGATCAGTGTCTGAAGGAAAACTAGAACCACTATAACCAAGTATTAAATTAAAATTTATGTAAGTCAATTTTAAAAATATTTTTAGAAGCAAGTTATTAATGCATTGTCATCGGAGACGACAACACACGTAAATATAACAAACATCGGGAAGTGGTTCAAAATGGAGCCTGCTTTCAAATAAAAAAAAACACATCTAAATCGGTTCACCCGTTTAAGAGCTACGGTACCACAGACAGACACACATAGCGGTCAATCTTTTAATACTCCCTTTTTGCGTCATCATCACCAGCTCGTTATCACCCACTGCACATAGGCCTCTCTTCTTGTACGCCACTCATCCCGGTCCTGGCCTGTCTAGTCCAGGTTCGACCTAATTATGTTATGTCGTCGACCCGACTAGCTGGAGGTCGGCCGAAGCCTCTTTTTTCAGGGGTTAAAAGTTTCATTAAGCTCAGAAAGACGGCCGTGGCAGATTAGGACGTTAGATTGTTAACCAGTTTGAGATTAGATTAACCAAGCCCAAATTTCTCTTGTCGAAGCAGTTAACTTTAAACCTGTATCTTGAAATGTTGAATGGCAAGTAAAAATTTAGTTTCACATTTAAATTAGAAGAAACATGCATTAATTAGGCTTGAAAATGCCTAAAGAATAAGTTAAATGTTTTGGGGTATTATCTTTTTCTTTTAGTGACTCTCCATTAGCAGAAGTTGAAGTAAAAAGCTGACTTCGAGTCAGCTTTTTAAGTTTTTCTTTGTTCAGCGCAAGTTCTACCGTCTTTATTCCTCTCCACTCCCTGATGTTAAGGAGCCACGACATCTTACTTCCTTCACCATACGCTTGATGTTAAACCCAAAATAGTAGAATACCAAACGAATGACACTGTTACTCGTTAGATGCCTATTGAATATTTTGATAATCCTAAATTTAATAACGCCATAAGGGCAGCAGTAAAACTTAGTTTAATGATAACATATATCCATTTATCCATAGTGTACTGTACCTTAGTTTATCGCTCGTCGAGTCGATCCACAAGAGGGTCGGCAGGGGCGCTACAAGTGACAGGAGAGTTTACTCGGGGCTCGGGGCGCCACCCACCTCTCTGAGCCCGCCACTTGTTGCCACGCACTCGACCCGGGAATATCTTTGTGGAAACGAACATCTGGACTACGAAGGTCGGGGAACTTTTAACTGTTTTCGCAATTTGTTTTCTTACATGTGTGTGTTAAGTTATGTTGTACGCGTACCCACATTTTTTTTTATTTAACTTTTATTGGATTGTTTTTGAAATTACACACGTATTTGGTATATGTGTGCATTTCGCATTTCAGCTCAATCGAGAAATGGTTCAAAATTATTTGTTTAGTTGCAAGATTTGAGTCATTCCCGCTCGGCAACACCCTGTCGTCACACTGTTGACTATCGGGAAAATAAAATTGCGTTCGTTCAGTGTTAAAGAACGCTACTTTTTCACCCATAATTTAGTTGTGAAAGTTTTCACAACTAAAATCTAAGCTTTTAAAACTCATACATGAAATTACGAATACGTTAATCTTAAAATAGAAACGTGGAGCTAAAAATAGCCTCATAATTGGGATGGCGTGTCGGAAACCTTCAAATTTATGGCCCTTAACTGCGTGAGACATGTAGCATCTAGCATTAGGCCCATTCTTAACTATCACAAGTTTTCTCCACGATTCCGGTTCGTAAGTAGCGCTGGCATTCCGACTTTTACCGGATCCAGCCCATGTTGCACTTCCACCTAGTGGCTGCTTAGAATTTCTTGAAGAAACTTGACGTTGAAACGAATACGAGGGAATTTGCAGAAGGAAAACATGCCTCGTTCCACCGATGATTGATTAAAAACATCTACCGTTTGTTAATCACGATGCCAAATGGATTCAATGATCATTTAAAATACTTATATCAACAATAACAACTCAAAGACTCCATGTAACAAAGATAATGTGAACTCATCATTTCGAATGCCTTCAATCATTTCACTCGAGTTCAAAATAATTGAGAAGGCTTATTTAGAAGTGCCTCTCGTTTTCTTTAGTGCTGGGCGTACTTTCTCGAAAAGGACTCAATCATTTATCGAGGCGACTCGACGCTGCCCCAATAGTCCGTAATCGATATCAGACGAGTGCATTGAACCGGATGACGTCTGACAATCGCCTCTCATTTGCAAGACGTCACGAAAAACCCCAGCGCTTTTATTTTTTATTCCACTTGTTCAATTACATTCATTACACATTTTTATGTCATTTTATATTTATACCTGAAATCTATTTTTGGCACAAAAGGTTAAGGTATGTATTTTTAATCGAACATTTCGAAAATATTGTTCGAATTGCTAAATATAGCATTATTGTAATTATCTTTATTACCTACCAGATACGGTGTCTTGACTTTTAATTGGGTTTTGGTCTGTATAATTTTGACAGCACTTTTAAAGTGGTTAAGCTACTTTAATTCGAGGTATGCGAGTTTTGTAATAATTCGATAAAAATTATGCAATCTCTCATAGAAGCGAGACCACCTATCTATGTAAAAATATTGTACGCAAAATATTTTTATTGGTTTTCTTTGTAATCTTACCAGGAGAAGTATCTACTCGTATTATACCTACAGGTGGTAGTTTGTACTGGAGATATTTAGACTTTGAGACTATGTATGTAATAGTAGATAATAAAGTAAAATTAGGCAAGCAGATACCAGAAACTAAAACTCTGCGCCGAATATAAAATATTTACAATTGTTTAAATGTATTTGAGTTGCATTTCTTGCGTAAGAATATGCGATATTGATTCAGTTTTGAATTACTTAGCACAAACACGGAGAGGAAGACATAAATATGTTAATATTGCGGTAGGCCAGCCAGAAAAGTAATAAAACAACAATTTGCATTAAATTGTTTATGCCTAAAAAATAACCTACGTCAATGATTTGATTCTGAAATCCCCAAACGCAAAATCAAAATTAAAAAAGCATAAACTAAGTTTTACATTCAGAACTCTAAGGACTTTACGTTCAACAAAATAAAGTTGATTTAAGACTGTCTGCGAAGAATTTATAGTTTATACCTATGTTTTTTTGATTAGCGTGCTCATTTTTTCTAGGCGTCGAAATAATTCTTGGCTCTCTCGCTACGAGTACGTTATATAGCCGCTAGTACCACGATAGCTGTGCGGTCAGGTACAGAAAAAATGTATGGAGGTTACTTGTAAGAAATGTTTTAACAACTACAAATTAACTTTGCGTCTTGTTTCCTACTATCATCAGAATGTTGACGATCCACGATTAAAAACAACGTGCTGGCCCGAAAAAGCCGCTTGAGTGAATTTGAATGTTAAAAATAAAACTAAGACTGTAGTTATGTTTTTGCAGAGCGAGTCATAAGGAAAATGGTTGTTTTTGCGTTTTTTGCAACATTTTGCTAAATTTATTAATACCATCCCGTTTTTTAACCGAGCGAAGCGAAGGTCTTAGAATCAGGGAAACGAATTGTCGGTTGTATGTGTGTTTATAAATTCGGATCACGATCAATTCCGTAGGGTTAATTCATTTTATTTTAGTCTAAGGGGTTAATCAGATTTGATTTTTAGTTAATTCAGTTTTTTTTAAATGTGAGTAAAATCTGGCTAAGGAAGTCTAATACAGGAGTCATGAAGTCACAGTTCGGGGCAAACAACTAGATTCTTTTTTTTTCAAAGAACTTAGGTATCAAAATATTTACGCCTAACAACCAAACACATTTCCAATATTACTTACAAAATCAATCTTGAAAGAATAATATTTCACTGAAGTAAAACCGCGTGCCAGAATCAAATAGGTAATAGAATTTCAATGTTTAGCACATTATCTTTATTATACATGATTCAAGACATCCGAATAGTACCGGTTCTCTATAAAAAGACTATGTTCTCTATGTACCGGATTCATCCAACGCCTATTGTGGCAAATGTCGTTGACTGGCTTGTTTTTAACCTTTTTTTAGCGAGCGTGTTTGAAAACGTGATCTACGTATACTAATGTGCGTGAGAACTGAGGATTTGTATGGAGATTGGAGACCTTTCCCAATAGACATTGGGTTTTTTGGTAGGGCAGGGTTTTTGATAGTAGGGTTGTGTGGGTTGATGATTCACGAATTTCACGATAGTTTGAAGCGGGGAAACCTTCACGTGGTGGTGAAAGGCGCGGATCCAGAATTTGATTTAGGGGAGTTAGACCTTTTGTTCTTTTGGCCCTGTGTTTTATGTCTTGTGGTTTGGTTTTAATGTAATTAGGTAGGTATAAAAATGAAATCATGGCGATTTCAAAATGTTAAAAAAGTAGTATGTATAAGAATACTTGTTTTAGAAAATTTCAAAATTTTTGTTTGGTTTTAGGGCGGGCAGGGGCAATTGCACCCGTTGCCCCCGAATCTGCGCCTGCACGGTGCGCGGTGCAAGGGTTGGCCGCAGACGTCGACGCGTGTGATGACGCAGGACCAGCCCTTAATTGCCCTCAATTCACTTGAGGAAAACCCACTACACTTCAAGCCATTACAAACCTTAAGGTTCACTTATAAAGTCACATTTCAAATATTTTTCAACAGCATTATAAATTCCTTTAGTGTAATTATAAATGCGTTTAGTGAAGCGATGTCGGTGACTAGCATTTCCATTGAAACCTTTTTATCGAATGAATTATAATAAAACATCACGGGAAACTATGCATCTATGCCGTTGGATTACTTTTAATTAAACTACTATGTATTCACTCGGCGTATTTTCATACAAAAATGCCAGGATCCTTACCATGAGCTCTTGGCGTGAACTGGATCGCTAAACTAAAAACTAAACCTAAACTGGATCGCCCTGGCTTTCGTCTCGCTCTGTCAGCTAGAGAAAAAGTGAAACAAAAGCCAACGCGATTTAAATCAGGCTCACGCTAACAACAGACTCATTGTTCGGGGCACTGGCCTCATATATTCGAATTTTAAATAAGATCTAACTAAGTGCTAGGGCTTCAAGAGCTACAGTGTTAATGTTTACCTTAAATCCTTATATTGTCATTTGCCATTTTCAATTCATTTCCATATTATTTAAAATTTTAATAGGATCACGAGTATCGATGAATATTCATGCGACCGAGATGTTAATTAATCGACATTCTATCGACGTCGACGTCGAGCAGCGTGTCGCGTCACTGCTTCTGCGTAGGTCTCACTCAATGACAGTTTAACTAATAAGTAGGTACTATGAGAAAATGTAGGTATTATTTTTCATCTAATGTATTATTTATATATTTGTAAATACTTCTTATAACACATACGTAGGACAACAACGCTGAAAAATATAAGATTCTTTGCGCTTCAAAATAAATAAGAATATGAATTTAAAAAAATGTGAGTTTCATACATTAACGAATTATTTTATACTTTAGCTATCGAGTGGTGTATTTAAACGTCAGATATTCATAAATGAAATACACTACACAATTACACATGTTGCAACACCAAACTGCACCTCAAGCTGTATCCTCAATTTTGTTAACACCTCTCTTCAATTGCCTGCTAAAGAGGCTTCATAGACGTATTTACGTCGAAAGAAACTGCAATCAACATTACGACAACTATATTTATGAACAATTACTTAATAATCATTTATTTATACACGCGCCACGATTACATGGGATTACGTCAAGCGTGTTGCATAAAGCTGTGCAATGATGTTTACCAAACACCAACCACAATATTAAAGCGAGCGATATTATAGCTGCCACTGTCTTTTTAATTAGAAAAGGCATGAGAGTGAGAGCGACCGAGATAATATTGCACAAGCCAGAATAAGGCCTCTGGCCTGGAGCATATAGATTATATTATACTTCGCACTTTGTCCTCGAAATTAGTATTAGTAGATATTATATACACATGTAGTTTCGCTAGGTGACACCACTCTTTGCACTAATTGTTGAGAGAATGTAGGTAGAATTAAACAAGTTAAAATATCCGAGGGTAGATATAACCCACCTCGCCATTTTGTCGTTCTTATTCTTCATTCGCAATTTAGTGCTCAACCACTCCGGACACTTTCAATTCAACAAAAGTATAATACTTAGTGTTCTTTTTGTTATTCAAAAAATACCTAAAAGAAAACGCTCGAAAGCTGTCAAAGAAAACCGCGGAATTTTAATGCGTAAAATTAAAAAATTAAAGTGAAAAATAAGTCGTATAAAAGTGACGTTTCTAGTAGTGATTCCGAGGACTCATTGGAGCAACGGATAATAGTACGAAGTACAGTAGGTACATCGACAAGGTATGTAGTGGTATTACTATGTATTCATTACCTTAATAATTATAAAGCAAAGTTCATAAAACCGAGATCGCCAGCGGTGCTATTTCGCCGCATTCGATATTGTTATCAGTTGGAACTGATAACCTCTGGCACGGGGCAGCCTTAAAGCCCATTAATCTGTCAATGCAACCGAACTAACCATCAGGGTTTTTTCACCGCATACGACATTTTATCATATGAGACTGATAACCTTTTTCTCTTAGCTGGCACCGGGCAGCCTTAAAGCCCATTAATCTGTCAATGCAACCGAACTAACCATCAGGGTTCTTTCACCGCATACGACATCTGTCAATGCAACCGAACTAACCATCAGGGTTTTTTCACCGCATACGACATTTTATCAGTTGGGACTGATAACCTTTTTTCTTTTAGATGGCACTGGGCAGACTTAAAGCCCATTAATCTGTCAATAAATGCAATCGAACTAACCATTGGGGTTTTTTCACCGCATACGACATTTTATCAGCCGGGACTGATAACCTTTTTTCTTTTAGCTGGCACTAGGGCAGCCTTAAAGTTCAATTATTATCTCAATGAATGCAACCGAACTAACCATTGGGGTTCTTTCACCGCATTCGACATTTTATCAGTTGGAACTGATAACCTTTTTGCTGACACTAGACAGCCTTAAAGTTCACTAATCTGTCAATGAATGTAACCGAACTAACCACCGCGTTCAAAATTTGATCAGTTACTCGAAACTGAAAACACAATAACTTTTAATCATTTACTTTGAGCAAAATTTTAAGACCTTTGGACTTGTTGTTATTATATAAACTAAACGTATATTATATAAGGTTAAAAACCTATACTTACAAGTCAATATCGACTCATTCCTGAGTCACCCCAACCAAACCTGGGCCCAGACGACTGAATCCCAGAGCCTCCAAATCACGTGACTGTATAGGACGTTGATAATTTCGGCGCAGATCTCGTCGACACTTATGGAGGTAAAGCGGCGACGGTCCCTATAGTTACCAGTAACTTAGTATAGTTAGTATTTGCGATCTCAGGACCGCAAATAATATCGCGGACATAATTGTCGACGATCCAACTTCATCGACAACAGAACCTTTAAAATTAGATGAAGAGGTACTGGAGGTTTTGGGCAAACACCCGATAATCACAATGAAAATTGCAAACGACACCCGTTCAGAGTTGCAACCGCCTCAAATATATCGCGCCTGAAGGTTACAATATACAAATATTTTGACTAAGTACTCAATGCCTGCATGCTATGCCAGCAATTATGCTTGCACATCAATGCTCCACAGCTTAACCCTGAAACAAAAGCTGCCCTTCCAGAACGGCACTGAAACCGGACAAAGAAATCGAAGCCGAACAAAAACAAATGGCACGTGTTATATCATGCCTTGCTGAAGTTATTACTATTACTTGCTATATGGCGACTTAGCAACTTGCAACACAAAAAATAAAATAAAATAAAAATATACATTTTTGTTATAAGTAATTAAGAAACATTTAATAAATAAATAAAAAATTTACCGGTCAAACCTACACATACGAGCACATAAACCGCTCGGTCTGTAAAGCGCAATCAGTCGCGCGCTTTTTTGCGCTGATTTAAAAAAAAATAAAAAAAAATAAATAAATAAATAAATAATAAAAAAAAAAAAAAAAAAACTGAATACAGCATTTTTCTTCTTGTAATTTTTATTTTTTTTCTAAAATTTATTAAAAATTTATAAAAACAGGTAATGTTGCATATTTTACTTATGTTGATGCATATTTTACCAATTACACGAATGTTTCACCAATTTATTATACATAATTATTATAAACTTTTCAATGTTGCTTATAATCCGGTTCTTATAAATTACAAATGACCATAGTACTATCCTCTCTTGGATAGCTGGAAGTTTTCCTCATCGGTCGTTCAGGAATCTGTTCCTAAACCACGCATATATACAAATTCTGATAAACAATCGAAATAATTGTATTTAAATTAAAATAATAATAATATAATTAATAAGTTTACAAAAACTGAACATTTTAAACTTGGATGGGGACTTACGCACTGCAGTAAAATTATTTTCTCAGAAATGCTATATGGCACCTTTGATCTCAAAGATGCATATTTTCTTTTAAGATATCACAATGGCTTTATAAAAACCTTCGGTTAATTTTCAACGACAAATACGACTATTCCAATGTAACATTGTGCCGTTCGGCTTAAGTACTGCAAACTGCACCGTTTGCTTTTACAAACATTATGAATCTGTATTTAGTCGATTGGCTACTAATAAGTCAGTGCCCTAAAATGCTACTGATAAATATTGAAATGACGAGAAAAACATTTACTTCTCTGAGTCTTACGAGGAGAAAAGTGTGTTGACACCTTCAATTACATGCTAATTTTTAGGCATGATCATAGACTCTTATCAGATGTCGCTAAGTCTAACCTTGGACAAAAAGTTACACATTAAAACTGAAATAGATAATTTTACTAAAAAGAGACGCTGTTGATTTAGGAAATTCACACAAATCAAAGGTTTATTAGTGTCGGCTTGTCCAGCCATTGAGTATGGGTAATTATTGGGTATGGGCTTTATATTAAGGAAATAAAACGCTGCAAATATCTTAACTTATGATGTTGTGATAAGTTTATGAATGTACCCGACACTCTGTTGCCCGATATTAAGTGGTGGATTAGTGCCATAGGCCAATCAACACACCATATCAGAAACGACGTGCTGTGCACGTTACAGAAATTTATTCTGACGCCTCAACTACGGGGTGGGGGCGAACTGTAAAGGTCAAACTGCAAGTGCTCAATGGTCAAGTAGTAAACAAGAAAGGCATTGAAATTACCTCGAGCTGCTCTCATAGCTCTTAATTTTTTTCCAAGGATTTATACGGCTGTCTGATACTTTTGCGCATCGACAACACCACCGCAATTCTGCAATAGCTTACATTAACCGCATGGATGGAATTCTATTTCCAATCTTACTAAAACAGCAAAAGAAATTTGGCCTCACGGCTACAAAGATTTTTATCTTCACGTCCTATAGTAGATCATGTATCAATGTTCTCGCTGATTTTGAATCACGTAAAACACACCCAGATATCAAATAGGAGTTAGCTGATTGGGCTTCCCAATACTTAGCAGCATCTTTTGAGCTGCCTGAAATAGATTTGAAAGTCGAATCATCAATAAATGTAATAGATACATATCGTCACACAAAGATCTTGACGCAGTCGCTTTTAATTCATTTGCAGTCATGGTCAGACATCTTATTTTTATTTACACCTTCCCTTCATTTTCAATAGTCCTAAGAAGGCTGCGAAAAAACATTTCAAACAACGCATGTGGCATTGTGATTGTAGCAATGTTTCATTGTACCAATGTTCCTACACAAGCATGGTTCTCTTTGTTCAAATCCCTACTTGTGTCTGATATCGCTACGTTTACACCTAACGATAATATTTTGATATCGCATTACAAATCGCAGATATATTCCAATCTTACCCTGGCTGCAGGAGTGTTATCAGGCTTTATCAAGTCGAAGCCTACAAGTTGCCTCACTGACTAAAAGCTCCAATAAACAACATGACGGATTTCTCTGGAAGTGGTGGTCGTATTGCTTAAACAATTACAATGTTGTTCTATATAAGGCCTCAATCCCAATCTCAATCTCGTACCTAATTGTCTTTCTATCGAAAATGTTTAGCGACGGTAAACCTCCTTTACCTAAATACAATGCTACCTGGGGCACCAACAGTGTTTTAGGTCACTTATGCATAATTGACAATTGTCAATTGGTAATGAAAAGCTTGATATAAATAAACATTCCTGGTTTCAAGCAGTCAGTTTTCTTCTTACCTTTTTTTCTACGAAAACCCAGCAAAAATACTACAGGCATACATAGACAAATGCGATATTTTATTCACTTAAACCAGTCGGCAAACTGCGACTGCCGCACGCTCGCTTGGTGTCAGTCTTGACACTATCCGCAACACTGCGGGATGGAGCCACAGCTCCACTACCTTCGTTCCGTTTTACAACAGGGTTGTTACCGATGCCTGTCACCTGTCCTTAGCTCGAGCAATTATTAATATAATAATAATACACCATCAGGCGAATAGATGCCTAGATACTGTTTAAGCTAAATATAACAATTAAGTTAAGTAATAAGGTAGTAACGTAAAATATGAATATTTTCACGTAAAATATACCTACAGTACCTATGGTTGTGCTTAATAAACATTAAGTTGATTTCACACGATTAACGTGTCATTGACAATACTTCTTTACATTACTCTCAAAGTCTACATGTGTATATAATATCTACTAATACTAATTTCGAGGACAAAGTGCGAAGTATAATTAGTGATTAAACGAACTTACCTTTGTGAAGTTCTATCATAATTATACGTAGCACTTTGTCCGAAGAAATTAGTATGTACTCCCGCCCCCCCAGGAGCAAACGCAACCCTTGAATATCATTAGAACTAAAGAAGCATGCCAATGACAAAGGTGTAATTAGGTGTGTAATATAAATATGTATATCTCTAAACTAAATGAAGAATAAGAACGACAAAATGGCGAGGTGGGTTATATCTACCCTCGGATATTTTAACTTGTTTAATTCTACCTACATTCTCTCAACAATTAGTGCAAAGAGTGGTGTCACCTAGCGAAACTACATGTGTATATAATATCTACTAATACTAATTTCTTCGGACAAAGTGCTACGTATAATTATGATAGAACTTCACAAAGGTAAGTTCGTTTAATCACTAATTATTATATAATTCAGATTTCGGAGTTTTGAATATCTTTAGGCGAATTCGGGGTATTTGGGTTGTTTTGAATCTCGGCATGAAATAATTCGGTTTTAAAATTATTTTATAGCCAAATAAAGAAAAATTTAAGAAATAAATGGTCAGAATTCGTTGAGCTGAGTAGATAGAACACCTTACACCATAGCCTTTCCCCGCGTGTTCATATTTATTGAATGAACAAGAAAATAGGAATAGATAGAGGAATAGTTTGTAAACGAGAAGTAGATCTTTTAAAATATTTTACTACCACAAAAGCTAGCTCCTGCGCGTTTTTTGGTCTACCTACACTAAAACATAAATTTGGTTGTCTGCGTAAAGCGGCTGGTGGCAAGTGCGAACGTAAAGTAGACAATAGCGTTCTTTAGGAGTGAAAGAAAGTCTTTAGAAAGGTTGATGATCATAATCGTTTTTTTATGATTTTTATACATTTCCGATATTGTCTCATAGAAAGTAACTATACCAGGAACATTATCAAACATGTTTACACGACGCCGATCCTCCGGGAACGAAGTTAGGTAATCAGAACCTAATTAGAAGAACTCACTTGTTGATTACCTCTCATTAGATAAATTGCTTTGATACAAACAGCGCAGTTATTTATCGCGTACAAATAAAGTAAGTTATAAGGTTGTTTGAAATATTAATTACTTGTTAATCCGAGACATAAACATGTTTGTATTTTCTATTGTTTAGAATTTTGACGTTTGACCTTTTGAACGACCAAGTCTTGACAAGCGCTGACCGGGTCTTACGCCGTACGCCCCAACGACGTCCAATAATTGAAAAAAAATACACCCCACCAAAATATAGAAGAAAATTATTTAAAGATTTTATTTCATTTTTTATTCATATGCCTTGGTCTACCGGGCACAGCGATGAACATAATAATACCGTGGCGGCTAAAACGTTAAAACGTTAGACATTATCAAGAACGAATGTAGGTACCTACTATTAGCACAATTTCTAATTCTGTAGTAGAAATTAGGTTGGCGAAATATAAGCAGCTCAGAATGATGTTGTTGTTGTCAGGATACATAACACTTTCACTCTAGCTAACGATCAATGACTAAAACAGTTAACTAAGTCTATCAGCAGCATCTTCAAATTCTTTAGTGCAACAAAACAAGATGTCAATGACATTGTTACAGTCACTAATGAGTTAATGACTGACCGTTTACAACTAAGTTGATAAGAACAATGAATTTATATCAATCGGCCTTAATGGCGCATGTACGACTTTTGAGTCAAACCGTATACGAGCAAGCATATAAATGAAGCCTTAATAGATACGTTAAAAAGCAACAAAAAATGGACAGGACATAAATAGCCCCGCGGTTTTTGTTACATAGTAGTAAACATGCAAAAACTCGTAACAATACGATGCAAGGCTATCCAGTTTTGTTTTGTTTTGGTATTGAAAACGGCATTTATGATACAATATCACGTAACATTTTTTTAACCTTTAAGGTACTTACTGAGAACTGAAAAGTTTGAGCTTACGATATTTTAACGCGTTCGTTTAAAAAAAATCTAAACAGAAGGCTTAAATCTCAAAGGATTAATAAATAAAACATGTTGTTTCCTAGTTACAAAATGCTTTTGCCTCAAAAAATCCTAAGTTATTTTGTTCCGTTTGTCGATGTCTAACGGTGGTAAATTCAGAGTTATACTCGTATATCCCATCCCATCATATTTAAAATTCAGACATCTATCACAAGGAAGTCACAGACGGTCAACAATGGTCTCAATAGCTTCGACAAAAGATGGTGGCAAAAGTAGGCTGTGCCTTTGCTCGACTTGGCAGGAGGCACTGCCGTGCCCCCAGATATAGAATAGATCAATATGATAATGCGTAGGCACTTTGCAAAACAAAGTCTTTGAAGTAACCTTAACCACTTCGTAGTAATACTACTTTCTCCTCTGTTCGTAGTACCACAGAATTAATAACAGTACCTATATAGTGTAGTACTCTGATGGTATCAGCTGGCTCATAGCTCGCATGCCGGTCAGATCGTTTGTCTTATCGTCTCTCCAGTCAAGTGATAACAGCATTTTCATACGCTGATTATGTTACACTTGTTACAGCGTTACGTAAGCGTTACTCATCTTGATCCAGCATGGGTGATGTTGGTGCTTTATTATAAACTTTTGTCTGATCGTGGCTGCGCTCGCGTAAACAGTATGTTGTAGCCGCGACAGTTTTTTTTGATAAAAACATTAGGACTTCTAAGTTATCCGTGTGAAAAAATATGAACCATCCAAATAAAATACAAATTTTCACAACTTTCACATTTTACTTCCCTAGGAGTTGACTTAAAAAAAATTATCTGAGCACTAAGAAAAATACATCCTCCTTTCAAGTCTCTACCGTCGGTCTCTACTATTCATATTATGTATCTATAATACCAAATCTTTACGAACATGCATGTTTGGGCTGAGCCTTGTCTGTCAGTGAGTCAGGACTTTGTCTTTTATCTATAGATGATTAGTTATAAGTTAATTATTATAGATTCACTTGAGGAAAATATTAACTAATTAATATTTGAAGTACCTATTTATCAAGTACGAAAGTGCAATATGAGTGAGTGGATTTGGAAGTTAAGTGCAAACTAAACCAAACTCGTTATGCCAATCTATATATATAAAAGTGAAGGTCGTGACTGACTGACAGATCAACGCACAGCCTAAACCGCTTAAGCTACAAACGTCAAATTTGGACAAAAGTTTTATACCAAAAAGCGGACGCACACTAAGAAAGGAATTTGCCCAATTCAACCCCTAAGGGGGTGTAAAGGGGTGTTTAAGTTTGTATGAAAAAAATATTTTTCTTTATGCTACGATTATCAAACTTTGCGAATATACTAAAGTTAAAAAAATAATTGACACCTATATCAACATTTTTTAAAAATCAACCCCTAAAGGGGTGAAACGGAGCAATAAAGTTTGTATGAAGATTTTTTTTTTAATGCTGTGGTTATGAAACTTTGCAAATATACTAAGCTTAAGAAAATAATTGACACTTATTTTTTTGTTTTTTGAAAATCAACCCCTAAAGGGGTGAAACGGAGTATTGAAGTTTGTATGGAGATTTTTTTTTTGATACTGTGGCTACGAAACTTTGCAGATATACTAAGCTAAAAAAAATTATTGACACTTATTTTTTTGTTTTCTGAAAATCAACCCCTAAAGGGGTTAAACGGAGTGTTGAAGTTTGTATAAAATTATTTTTTTCCTAATACTTCGATTATTTAACTTTGCTATTGTAATAAGCTAAAAAAAATATTAGATACCTGTTTCATTATTTTTTGAAAATCCACCCCTGAAAGGGTTAAACAGAGTGTTGAATCAACGCATCAACATTAACAGATCAACGTACAGCCTAAACCGCTTAAGCTACAAACGTCAAATTTGGACAAAAGTTTTATACCAAAAAGCGGACTCACACTGAGAAAGGAATTTTCCCAATTCAACCCCTAACGGGGTGAAAAGCGGTGTTTTAGTTTGTATGAAAAAAATATTTTTCTTAATGCTACGATTATCAAACTTTGCGAATATACTAAAGTTAAAAAAATAATTGAGACCTATTTCAACATTTTTTAAAAATCAACCCCTAAAGGGGTGAAACGGAGCAATAAAGTTTGTATGAAGATTTTTTTTTTAATGCTGTGGTTATGAAACTTTGCAAATATACTAAGCTTAAGAAAATAATTGACACTTATTTTTTTGTTTTTTGAAAATCAACCCCTAAAGGGGTGAAACGGAGTGTTGAAGTTTGTATAAAATATTTTTTCCCAATGCTATGATCATTTAATTTTGCAGATGTACTAAGCTAAAAAAAATAATAGATACCTGTTTCATTATTTTTGGACAGTCAACCCTACAAGGGGTGAAACGGGGTATTAAAGTTTGTATGGATATATTTTTTTTAATGCTACGATTATTTAACTTTGCAAAACTAAGCTAAAAAAATAATAGATACCGGTTTCATTATTTTTGGAAAATCAACCCCTAAAGGGGCGAAATGGCGTGGTAAATATAGTACGGAGAGAGAATTGTAATGACTCACTGACAGACTAAACCGCTGGTCGTAGAAATTAGAAATATGGAAGGTGTGTTTGTCTTGATGAGTAAACGTGTACCAAGAAAGGATTTTTTTGAAATTCAACCTCTAAAGGGGTGAAATAGGGTGTTAAAGTTTGTATGGGGAAGCATTGTTTTTGACGCCACGGTATTGAAACTTTACAAATATACTAAGCTTAAAAAAATGACGAACACCATTTTTCACCATTTTCACCACTTTTGGAAAATCAACCCCAGTGGGGTGAAATGGCGGCGTGGTAAAGATAGTACGGGGAAAAAATTGTTTTGATGCTAACTCAATAAAACTTTACAGATGTACTAAACTTAAGGCGGGTAAACAACATCCGGAAAAAATCCAAAACCTTCGAAAAGTCACATCCTTGAGGTGGAACTGCTAATTATCTCGAAAACTAAAAACATTTTTACCAAAGCGCTGAGACTAAAAAGTCATCAAAACCTCGGACCTTTTTGGAGCCATTAAAAATAACATAGTCGCCTCAAAAACATGGCCTCTATATAAACTTTGAGGGTCTATATCTCCGAAACGGTTGAAGATGGGTGGGTGTTTGACTAAATGTCATAGGAGTTAACAAGGGCTACTTGATGGTGGTGGCGAAAATCCAAACGATTCAAAATGGCCGCCATTTTTCAAAATGATTCGAGGGGGCTGACTTATTGCATCCAGGGGTTTTTGGGGTCCCCGCTTCCATTGTATGACACTTTTTACATGCTCTCAAAAAAGAGGGTTAACTTAATTTCATCCCGGAAAAATTTTCGGTTCCCGAGGTATAGTCCACGCGGGCGAAGCCGTGGGCGGAAGCTAGTAATATAATAAAATTAGACTTGATGAATATTAGCCATGATTACATTTTGGAGTGACAGAACTCAAAGTGCTCAGTAAAGTTCGTGGGCTTTTAGGCGGGACGAAATCAGTTGGGTTTTTTTAATGGATTAAAAGGAGAAATTAACAGTAAGATAAATTCGCTGGAGTTTCTAGAAGAAATCGAAACGATAGAAAAGGATCGTGCCGAAAAAGGTCTTTGCTCGGTTTGCCGACGCGGCGGAACGAAGGGTGTTGACAAATAGATAGATACAGATATACCCTTATATAATACTAGGTGATTCGAATCCACGGTAATCGATTATTCTGTATTAGTAAAATAATAGTGTACGGCAACCCTAGTGACGCGGCGCGGCGCTGCGTTGCTAATCCTTGCGTATCGGGCGGGAAGCGAGGGCTAGACCGCAGGGATTCTGTCGACTAACAAGTTCGAATAGATCCTCTAGTGTCTGAGCTTTTAGGCTACCTCAAGGCCTCTGACATGGTTATATTGGTTGTGTGGTGGTTGTTGTTACAGTACAGGCAATGGGGCCTACTTTTTAACGTGCCGAATTTAGATGGCCATTTTCTCAGTGTTTTTGAGTAAAAGAAAAGGTCAACCCAGAAGTCCTATTCATTTAGGCCTATATGCTGCTTATTTAGAGCATAGAATAAGTAATAGTTGAAATAAATAAGTAGTAAGTTATAATACTTTTAGTAATTACAAAAATGTATTAAGAAAACTAATAAGGGAACTTAATTGAACGCAAACAAAGTAGAAAGATAAACTAAGTCGTCCTAGGATTTTTTTATTTTATTTTTATTCAGTAATAGGCTTGCATTTGACCGTCATATTGCCTGATGAACAAATAAACCGAAAAAATATGTTAATATTATTATTCTTGAATATATTATTTAAACCGGATCTATGAGTAAATAATGAATTTTATATTAATGACCTATTATAAGTAATTACTTAGTCTTTTAATCTGGTTCAGTACAAATAGGGAAAACCTGTTTGTCACTGTTATTAGGTGAGGTGTAAAGTTCATCGACTAATTTTATTGGTCCTAAAGTAGAGTTATTCCGGGGTTTTACCTATGGACATGATAATATTGTTTTGAATCATATTATTTCATATCCTAAATAATATGAAATGATACATAAATTAGATTAAATTATGTAAGTATATGCTTAAATCAGTTATGGACGCTTGGACATGTAAGGCTATATGCACAATATGTAAGGCCTTTAGCTATAATGCATTATAAGTAAAATTGTATAATAATGTTACTAAATATTTTGTTGTTTCATCGGATGGTTAGTATTTTATGAAAATCTGTCCAGCTGTTTATAACTTTTGCTCTTCCCGATTTTTTCGTATTGCTTTTTGCTGTCACCTGTATCAACATTTTTTCAAAGTTTACGACTGCTTTTTAGAAATAATACGGAATCGAGAGTCTGCCAAGTTGTAAAGAATATAAATAACCACTTGCCTTGAGCGTGTTAATAGATTTATTACTTTTATTATTATTTATTGTTTCACGTTTAATTGTCGCTATTTTAAGATAATAATCACGAGAATATTGCGTTTTGCGAGGTATTTTTTGCCATTATCTTTTTTTAATGTTTTATAGGGGTTTGAGAGTTATTTATTATCCCGCTAATCTCTGGCGCTTGTGCTTCGTAACCCGCTAATCGCTGGCGCTCGTGCTACCGTTTATCATGTAATGTAACGTTGCTCGACCAAGGAGATTCGCTCGCCGTGAATCACCAGGCGTGCTGCACGCGATTAACATGCAAACTTGTATATAATTAATCGTTAATTGAGATGATTTTACAATGACCAAGCTTTCAAGGCCATCGCAGGATTCGCAGGGCGTTGTTGACGCGTTGCAAATTCTTGCGAAAATTACTAACTCGTTATCCGACGGAATTGGTCGCGTGACGTCACGAGCACGACTCTATCTCCGCTACGCAGATCTCTACGTCAAGTTTAATGAAATAATGAGATTTAGGAGTCACTGGTTTTACCAAGCTTGAAGGTGACATTGAACTCAATTAAAAACAACAGGTTGAAGTCTATGATTTGGTAAACAAACTTTGTGTCTGTCTTGTTTAGTTCTTATACCTACTGAACAAGCATTTCAATCGTTTTCGTTTGTCGAAAGCTTTCGAGCGGCGTTAAAATTTCTGACTATTGAACTAGCTTACGGTTTACGCGAATTCATTCACTTTTTCGTCAGTTCAGCTCTGGGGTGTGATAGTAAGGAAATACACGTTTTGTACATGGTGCATGACTGCAGGTATTTTATAACAAGTGGGATTGGCAACGAAATTAATTAACATTTTACTGTCATCATCCTTACAACGCCAGCTTTCAAATATAACTACATATTTGTACTCAGATGACAGAATACGAGTATCATTAATTTTTTTTGCAGAATTTGCACGTAATGCAGAAATCCTGAGAGTACAACCGATCGGTATAAGAAATTCTAAGTCTTTCTGAAGCAGAATTGCGATGCCAAACCTACGCAGTACGCAAAATTATCCAACTGTGGCTTGAAAGAGATCGATCTTAGTGATAAGACGCCCTTGTGCCACTAGTTTGAAACTCTTTTCTGTTAACTATATTCATTTGAGCATTCTACAATATCTGCAATGTATATCAATGGTAGGATATTGTGCTTTGGCTGCAATTGTGGACCCTGACGGGCACAGCTTACTAAGTAGAGAAGAGTAAAAATAAGTATGGTAAAGAGAAGGACAGCACTATTCTAGAGTACCTACTTTATATAAAGAACTTTAATTTTGTGTGCTGATTTGATACAACTAGGCAGTTATCATTGTTAGTAGCATTCTGCAACTATTCTCGCATAGAAGTGTGTGCTATCTATTATTACGGCGTGTTGATACGGAGATAACATACAATAAACATTACTACGTAAACTAACTGTAGGGTAATGATAGACTATGAAGCTACAGAAAATAAGGCAGAACTCTACATCACCCAGGTATTCAAATTATAGATCGACACAGTTAATTGGCAAAGTTTTTTCACCGCTTAGACTTAGAAGGTGGTAAAGAAACTTCAAGAAAACCACTTTTGAAGTTTCTATGCTTCGACCACTTCTTTTTTTTACAGTTCGATTCCATTAACTAGTGCAAAGTGCATTAAGTATGCCATTTCCATCATACATCACACGTCCAACGCTTTTATCAGAAGGAAACATTCCTAACATACCTCCTCTAAAATACGATAGAAAATTATTATACGGGTACACATTGACGTCTCAGTTCTATGGAAACCTTATCTAATTGAGGGCATAACTGAATTGATTAAAACTTTTGAACGCGGGACGATTTTGCAAAATTCTTTAGATCTTTAGTATAGGTACTCACATAACAATCCTCAACACTGACGGAACAGGCTCACTTCACTCATATAACTACAACAGTCAGTTCTCTGGTATTCAATAAAGTTCATACAAGATTCGGTATTTTGATTCTGACATGCGCAAGGGGAGGCGGAGAACGGACGTCCTTCCATCCGCGACGACGGTAAAATCTAGACTGAGCTGGAGTAGCAATGAGGTAAATACCATTATATAAATTTAATTGCAGATAATTACGCTTAAACCACAAGTGTGACGTCGGGACGCCATTGTGCCATTATCGAGCGTTATACGTTTTCCTAGAAGGCCGGTGCGCTGTGGGCTCGCCGGCTGCCTTGCAAATAGAGTTCAGTTCAGACGCGTGTCCTTGTACTTCGAGCTAATACCTAGTACTGTCGTATCAAGTACTGTCGTACCAAGTACTGTCGTGCCAAGTACTTTCGTATCAAGTACTAATATCTGATACAACTAAGTAGTATGACGTTTTAGAGAAAATGCTATCGATACTAACAGCCGTTAGAACAAATTAAGAATGCATTCTTGCATTCATTATGACTTCGCAATTTTATTCTGTGTAGCGCTACTTTAATTGTCGACTGAAATTGAACAGAAATTGGAATCTACGAGTATGAGGCGAATCGTGTTCGTGGTATCGATACTCTGGCCGGATGGAACAAGTATCTACACTCAGTACGTAGGATGCCGATACCGAGTCCAAGTCATTAATTTCAATTACGATAATGCGTCAATATTGGTCGCTGCGAGGACCCGAGCTTGCGAAACGGATGAGCAGATTACACCGCGCCTTGACTAACCGAGTAATTTGGATTAATCTCTTCTTTGTTTACATGTAGATCGAGATAGGTTTTGGTTGTTCGGTAGAATAGAACTAATAGTAGTTGCTATGTTGTATATGTTGTAAACGTCGTACTTGAGTTTTCCATAAATAAATAAATAACGTTTCACACTCACAGCTCCCCCACTAGAATATCCTGTGTCGGGGATGCCATTAAACACACACAAAGACAAGGACAACAGAACTAACACCCAAACCCAGGACAGATATTTAAATTCATCATTCAAACATCTGCCCGGCCGGGAATCGAACCCCGAGACCTCTGGCTAATAACGCGGACATACTACCGCTGAGCCAAACAGGTCGTAATGATGCGGAATGGAAGCAAAAAGTGGACTCTATACAAAACTATGATACACGCCAGAAAGCTCCATAAATCGTGTCTTGGGCATCAATACAAATTCGCCAAAATAGATTTTGGCTGAATCAAAAACAGAACGTGTCGGAAGTTAAAGCTGTTCGAAAATTGAAGAACGAATGTAGATAGCCAAGATAAACAATCAAGTAATGACCTCACGATACAATTACGATCCACGTTGGTTGATAGAATTACTCTTGATCGATACAACTGGATAAGGAAAGCCCTGTTCATATAAATTGGTACAACGACAACACTGTACATAAAGGTACAGAAGCTGCATAGACGCTACTGTATGAAGATCTTAGGGCCCTCCGGTCATTCCTAATTTTGCAGTCAAAACGGATAATGTCGTGTGATTGCGTTACAAAGATAAAGCCAGATTTCGTGGTGGAGATCTCAGGAGTCTGAAATATCATTTCGTTTCTAAATCTCAAACAAGTCGAGCACCTTGTAAGAAGAATCAAAAATCAATTAACAATTTTCTTCAGTGCACTTTTGAGAATGATGAATCACAATACCTCAAAATAAAGTTTTCCTAATCTGATAAGAAACTGCAAGTCAATACACTGCGATACTGAATTATTAGGTATATTGTTACCACAACACGTGCACTTGAGACCCTATTCTTGGACGCTCGAGATTATCTCCGTCACTCTCACTCTTATGACATTTCTAATGAGAGCGACAGGGACCGAGATAACATCCCACTCGCCAGAATAGGTCTCTGTGTAGATTTATCTAGACTTCTAGAGCCAGCGGCGAGGACTCTAGTTACAACGAGGTTACAACACTGTTGCACGATTGCGTAACGCAGGAGTTTGTTCTAAAAGTTTGCAGGATTGCGAGGATAGCGACCAATACTGGTTCTGAAGAGTAATATCAGGTACATTGTAAATTGAATTACGTATGGATGGAGTACGCGCGCCTAGAAGAAACCGATTATGTACTTAACTGAGGGTTACCAAAGGCACTCGAATGCGACATAGCTTTTTATATGGGTTTTATTCTTGAGTCTAATCTAGCGTTCTCTCCTTTCTTTAGTTACATACAAGCAAGTTAAATAAAAGCTTTTGATAAAATAATTTATTCTGTATGTTATGAGCTTATTTTCGAATCGGTCGGGGCTTTTTTTAATTAACATGTGTCATGTTCATAACAAAATCAATTAACATATTTCCTAGAACCTGCGACTGGTTTCGCCGAGTTCCGCCTTAAGACTGCTAAGCATCAGGAAATAACATTCAATTATCGAGTTACGTCCACATGGCACGCACTGTTTGCATTGTACTACTCAGATAAACCTGAGATAAAGACGGAGCACAACGTTAGATTTGGGTGAAGCCAAAGAACTCCTCTACTTTCGCCAAACGTACACAAGACGCGCACATTGATATATCAATGCTTCCCGACTCGCAGCACTTTAAAGTTTGTGTACGTACGCGCAAAGGTAGAGGAGTTTTTGGCTTCACCCAAAACTAACGCAGTGCTCCATCTTCCTCTAATTTTTCTGAGATTTTACTAACACGGCGTGTATGAAAACTTGTAGCCGATGTGTTTATTCATTGCCGATTGCGAACTCGGTGTTTTGGGCAAACCAATTTTATTTGCCCAGAAGGAAGGTCAGTTTTTTTGTTGTCTGTTACTATGGAAAAAGAACCAGACGACAGATGTTTCAGTTTTAAAGAGAAAGGTTCTTAATTTGTTACATTAGAGTATTTACTAGGACTAGGTTCTTATTCATAAACGACGGTTAGCAGTTGCTGAGATTGACAAATGTCTTTAAACTTATGCGGAATACAAAATAAAACTTTAAGAAAACTTTATAAGGGCCTAATTTCTGATACTAGGATTTTGGTCCTAAGTTTAAAGCAGTGGCCATGACAGGCAAAGCTCCTCAATCTTGGGTGTTCGCTGATGCTGTTACGCTCAGCGGATACAAGGTCACCGATTATCAATTTCAGAATTAAAAACCGTACGTGGCACTTACTCATACGATATTTTTAGCTTTGCCGTATTCTTATAATTACTTACAAGGACAATGCTACTAATATTATAACAATGACGTATTAAATGTGTGCTTACTACTATCTCTTGTTTTCATAAGACTTAGCAAGAGACGGGGCTTGTAATGACACGCCGATAAAACGTGTCCCAAGAAACATCTAGATTCTAGACTAGAAATAGAATTACCTCAGGAAGTTGGTCGGAGAGGAAATCGATACGTACAAGGACGTTATTGCGACAGAGTACTTACAGCGGTGGAAGCGCATTTTGATTAGATGTTTACACATTGACGAAAGCCTTCAAACTGGTCAATGAACTTGTGTTGCGCAGAGCTTAGGTAAGTATACGTTGTTTTTGTGTTTTGGCAATATTTTGAGTCATCTAGTAATTAACCTACGTTATCATCATTAGGTAACTGGCTAGACATCCGAAACTAACAAGTAAATGAATTGAAAAGGGGTTGCTTGGCTGGAAGGCGTTAAAATTGACGCCAATTTTCGGCTGTTACCTTGAAATAGGTTGGAGATTAGTGGGGATTAAATAAGATAAAATAAAACTTAGTGGTCTTAGCGGGCTGGGGGTCGGTCTGAAGGGCCGTCAATGCCAGATGGATCTTGCTCGTGATATGGCCGGGATCCGCTCGTAACTAACCTAGATAACACGTGCAAGAACGTCTCGGATACTGATCCACTTTTAATGGTTCATTACTCCACCTTGACATGACAGATGTGGCTTTTAAATACATGTCACACTGTCTATTGAGAACATCAAAAGCATAATGTATAACTAATTTGGACTGACACTTCGTTTAAATGTCCGGCAGGAGCATTCTTGGAGAGAAAATGACCAAAGATATCACAATTAAAAGATCATTACCAAAAGACGCAGATCCATTCAAAAACAACAACTCGATGTAAAGAAACGAATCCCAGTAATCTCTAGTGATTAGTGGCAATTAGATTCCGATTGGTCCGGTATTGGGGTTAAATACTTATATTGCCGCCACGTCAATTATTTTATCATGTTGCTCAAGCCACATGACCTGTTGGGTTGTCCGCCAGTGGCTTGGCACCAAAACCCTCTTTTCTTTGACGAAATTTTACAGATGTAAATATTTTGTAGATTTCAAGCAAATCGAATATAAACAAATCGTCGCATCGCGGCGTTTATAGGTGTTAACATTTTGTAGAACGATAACTTGCGAACCGTTGGTTTGATCTTTACAAATGCTAAGAATAATGACGTTAAAGCCTGAGTTAATGAGCACGCTTCTACGCCAAGCGACAGCGATGTCACTATCAAGAAAATCTTGAAAAGGTACAGTGTTCATTTCATGGATGTATTGATTTTCAATACGGTATCCAGGTCGTTTTCAACAACGTATAACTTTACATAACTAACTTGGGCTTTCAGAAAACTATTGTAGCCTCCAAAATAAATGGCTAGTTTGAAGTCATTATAAAATACAGTAAGTGTGAGTTAGGTACTATATGCTTTAAATTCGTTATCACTATGATACCTAAGCGATGCAAAAGCAAATGTTTACAAACTTTGAACATACCTACCAGTTGATAGATACCTAAATTATGCATAGTTTTTTAGGAGTGCCTTAATTTACGACCACGAGCAAAATATGTTAAATTTTGTAAACACATTCTTAAGCAGATAACTTGTTCGTAGAATGGATTTACGGCCGATCGCCGAGAGAAGAAATTAAACTAAGATATCACTGTAGTCCCCAATTATTTCTGAATCTACTATACTCTATGTAGATCTCCTCTCTCCAGGGAGAGTCCAGAACGATCACCAAGCGCCTCCATGGACTCCACCAAAACTATTCTACTTACTAAATGAAGAATAGCTCGTAAAGACGTTTACTTTACCTGAAATCAAATCAAAGAAAAGTTTAGTTTAAGCTCTAGCTATTTTTTCAATTGTAATAATAAACAACGCGACTAGCTCGGAAAGTCAAAACAAGATTGAGTGCTAGCTAAAAGCAGGAGATCTTTGTCCAGCAGCAGAGGATTAAATAACGAATAATAAATTAATAAATTAGAATAATTTGCAAAACTACATACATGTATACATATAATGTATTTCGCCGGCTTAGTGTAAGAAGTCATTATCTAAAAAAGTCACTGGTACTGATTATACCTCTACAGTTAATGACTTCTTGCAGTAAGCCGACGATTTATACATTAAAAACAGACCCTAAACCTAAATCTAAGAGTTGATAATACCAACATTACCAACACGTTTATGGATCTAGAACATTTGAGAATGCAAATAATAATTATCTAACCTAGAACCAGGAAACATAATATACAAATGCATGCGAAAGCCAACTCAAACAATAGACAGACTATCTTCAGATCCATTCTACGACAATAAGTATTAAACAAAGGTCACAATGTCATCAGTGGCATCATCATAAAATGTAAAGACAATAAACCAGTAGATAGCGCATGCAACAAAAAATATCTTCAAAATGCAACTCACTAAGCTCCGAGCGCCTGACGAAGTAATATTGCACTTGCTTGGCAGCTCAAAATTTAATCGTGCTATCCAATTTACAAATTTTAAACTATTTAGCGCGTAACAATCTCATTAGATCGGACTACGTACTCTGTCTTCCAGTTATATGGTCTACGATAAAATCACGTTCAGCTACTGATCACAGATTTAATAGATACTGCTAAATGCAAGTGGACAAGTTGGCAGGGCTTGCGTGCAAGACAACCTTGCGAGAGGCAAGCGAACCAGTCAAACAAGACACGTGCAACTGTGATGCGAGCAATAAAACAACGCAGATGCGTTGAAGGCGAATACGATGTAACATGAGTCTACTAGTAAACAACTAATCGTCTACAAGTAAACAATGTACTCGTAGGTAGGGCAAACGAAAGATAGTGTAGATTTAGAAGGAGAAGACGGCACGGTACAGGATCACATCTCCATAAATGAGCATGAAATGTTAGTAGATGATAAATTAAATGTTAGAGACAATATTACAGCTGATTTACTTAAATACGTAGGTACTGAATAGATAGGATGACAACTTAGGTTTAGAAATATTTAAAATTGAACTAAGATCAAAATGCATTTTTAGGGTTCTAAACCTCCTTCGGGAAAGAACCCTTAAAGCGAGACACGTTCGTCTGTCTGTCTGTATGTCACAGTAAATTATTATAAGAAGGAATTACTTGCAAACGGGATTGAAAGCTTGCTAAACTTGCAAAAAAGAGTATCTTTTAAATGAAAACTAATTCTCTCTTGGCAAAAAGAATCCAGCAACATTACGCAGCCGAACATCTTTGCATTGTCATTCATAACAGGCAAACATCTAAAAACTTTATCAAGCATACACTTCCATAAAGGCATCAACTCTCATTTATTTGCACTGTAAAACGGCGTAACAGTCTCGTGAGTATAATTAAAGAAATTTAATACAACTACAAACAGACTGAAGATTTTTATCGGGCGTTTGGACTCAGGGTCGTTACTCTCTGAATTGTCGTATTTCAAGATCAGATCTATTGCGCAATTTGCGCAGAAAGTCTTGTTGATTGTTGCACTAACCTAAAGTACTTTCTAAAGAAGTAGATACTTGAGAACAGTGTTTTTTACAGATTTGTGAAATGTTGCAGATCATGGTTAATGCCAGGTGAATTCGTGAATTTCGTTGTTTATAATCTCATTAGAATTATGCTTTTGTAAAAGTTGCCCTCTGATACAGTTTTCGTGATAGTTTTTATGTCACATTGATTATTCCACTATGGCATAATCTTAGCTTCGAAAAACAATTTAAACAATGGCGTTGCCCTAATGTACGCCTCAACTTGAAATTTTGTTTTTGTTGGACTTACTTTTCTAGATTTAACTGATCCACTGTACTAACTAAATATCACAGGCATGTCTTAAGATCAATTTACGTATTTATCGGTGAGCACAAAGGCGATTTTCACGAGCTTGTCGAAATTGGCACATTTTTCCGACTTCATGAATCGTCGCTAGGAGAGTTTGTTTGCATTTTCTATTTTCGGCTGAGAATCTTAGACATTAACGCTCGTTTGAGTGGCACATAATACCCTGGGTGCTGCCGTGTGCTCAGACGTGGCGCGATCGTCGAGGCTCAAGGCCCGCCGATAAATTTGCGATTAGATAATGGAACAGCGGAGATCTGAGGCTTGGGGCTTCTTGCAAAGCTTGAGAATATTGTCTCAATGAGTTACATTCTTATGGAAGCATCATGGAACCAATCAAAGGGAAGGATGCGACCATGACAAACAAGGAATTGAGGAGAGAGTGGCAGAATCAAATGGCCAATGCAGCTAAAATAAATAACGTTTGACACTCATCAACACACCGAAGACAAGGACAATTAACACCCAGCACCCAGACCCAGAACAGATATTTGAATTCGTCATTCAAACATCTACCCGGCTGGGAATCGAACCCGGGACCTCTGCCTTAAAAGGCGGATAAACTACCGCTGTGTCAAACAAGTCGTGAACTCAGAACTTATGATGATAAAACATGTATCCATAGCACATTTAGGTACATTAACAAAAAACTTGTTATCCGTTTATGTGAAGCGTCATGCCGACGTAACTATCCGTAGGCCTAGCCACACTAGCACCCACGTACTCGTGAGTTGTATTAGGCGTATCTACCCGATAGTGCTATCTGCTGCGCATTCATAATCTGAGACCTATATCCAACACGAATCCGATAACAGAGGATGTAGAGGGAGACAAACAAATAACTCGCAGATAACTGCGGACCTTCAAGTGCCGCATATCTTATAACACATTAAAATTCATTAGATAATTGCTGAAGTTTGTTGCTAACGGAATTATCAAGGTCTAATATAAATTTTATTTTAGTTTTTTTTTTATGATTTCATTCAATGTCTATTTTATAGGACAGAGATGTAACACTGTGATACGTTTGGGTGCGACTGGTTGGGAATGAGAACCCATCGAAATATCAAGCAAGATAGACTGGCCCATAAAAATAAAGGATAAAACAAAGTTTTCATATGTTAATCGGGTATATTTTAGAACCACAAAACCACAATAGTAAACTACGGAACATAATTGATTTATAAACAGGATTTTAGTTCCATCTCGACATTATTCTTGATTGTATGATGTATCATCAATCACGCCTAAGCGGAAACATAATGCCAAGCAATTTGGATCCTATACATCCATCATGTTCCCATAACATGCACTCCACTCACATCAGCCACTCGATTATGTTATGCTTAATCATTGCGTTCAGTTTGGTACTTTCCTGTGGAGTACACTATTGTATCTTGTAACCTCAGTAGCAAAACACCAATAGGTACAAAATTACATAATAAGGATTAAACATGTTGTCTTTTTTCTTTCATCATCATCATCAGCCTAGCAGTGTTTGTCCACTGCTTGACATAGGCCTCTCCTAACGAACTCCACAAGGCACGATCTTCTACCATACGCATCCACTTGTTCCCTGCCGCCTTACGCAGGTCGTCGCTCCGCCTGGCCGCAGGGCGCCCTACTCTACGTTTGCCGATCCGTGGTTTCCACTCTAGAACCCATACCGACATAGCTCAGAGGATTAGCAAGCTGAAGTGGCAATGGGCTGGCCATATCTGTGGGAGAACTGACAACCGTTGGGGTAGACGGGTTTTGTCTTTAACACTTTGAAATAAACATTTATCCACTTTTATTTTATCATCATTCGAAATCATTACGGCGTCTGTTTTTTTGAAAGTATCTTAATTTATATTCATAAGATTAACCGCAATCTGCTAGGTTGTTTGCTCACATTCTACTTTTTTTCTCATAAATATATCGCGGTTGATGATTATGCGTTTGCGTAGGTTGGAGTTAGACTATACAGGCGGAAGAGTGCTGTTCACTGGTGCGTACTTTAATCTTCGAAAACATCTATAGTATCTTAGTGATGACCTACCTACAAATATCACTAACACACTAACAATTAGAGCACTAAGTCGGTTAAAAAAGCGTCAACGTTTATGGTTGATATACCAAAAATTCGTACGAAACGCTTTGATTCCACCTTTATTGTGCGAACCGCTAGGGTGTGGAACGCTTTGCCTGAATGGGTGTTTCCCGATAGATAAGTATGATCTAGGTGTCTTCAAGTCGAGAGTGAATCGGTCTCTTCTAGGCAAGCATGCTCCATCGTAGACCGTATCGTTGCTTACCATCAGGCAAGATGACGGTTGAATGCAACGGTTTTTTTTTTAAATCTCCTTTTGAATTTATTGGGATCTTTAATGTGTATCGCGTTAGAATTTGTCGGTTTAAGCTTGGAATATCAAAAATACTATGATGTATAGTATTTTTGTGGTTTTTAGATAGGCCTTTATCAACTGTGGAGATACCAAAAGCATATTGGCATACATCAATCAACTACAACTTTGTACTGTTTCAAGTACAATTGCTTTTGTTGACGTAGACGACATACCTCTAGTGTACAGAACAGACAGTGCTCTGCAATCTAATTGAAAGCAGATTGAACCGGTTACGACTGGAAATGCTAAAATACGCTGTAAATGGCGTAACAATCGGAAGCTATTATTATACCATATCAGAGAGAAATAAAAAACATGACAAGGCGCCGTGCGTACTTCCAACAGTTCAAACAAAGCCTAACATAATCAATAGGTAAGTACCTAAGTACTAATAAATTAACGATGATTACCAGTGACTATTGTAAGCCTTCATGATTTGTTTGATTTGTTTTATGGGAAATAAAATAACTTAAACAGTAATATCTAAGGAAACTATTAAGTATAAAAATAAATTAAAACGGCCCCTAGTTATTGACGGAACATAATTTGTGTTTAAATTTAAAACAGATTAAAAAAATAAACAATTGTCGACTGTAACTGAGGTCAGTGTTGCCATCGATACAGTTTCCAAGCGTTACATTTAATGTGTTTAAACAGAGCAAATGACTTAAGAGTGCGATAGCTTGATTCACTACAAGGTCAAGGCTGATTAGAGCGCGGCGTTTGCGCATATCAAACATGAGATTGCGTGAAAACTACTTGTCTCTTTCACACATGAGCCTGAATCAATGAGCGAGTGTAACATCTTACAGATAGATCCATCACAAGACTTCAGCGAGCGTGGAGCGTCCGCATTCCGCGGCTGAAAATAAATCATTAGCGTAATTAGATCTTCCCTTGTGGCAATACATCATTTGTGACAAGACCGCGAAGTTACTTATCGCAATTAACGTAACTACTTACTTAGCTAATCGAAACAAAAGAAGTACTTATTTTGCTTCGAGAAACAAAGGCGGGAAACTGTTTTGACTGATGGCTTAACTTCCTAAAAGTTGTAACATTATTAATAAACAGTAAATAAATATAAATCAACCAGCCGAAAATGCAGTTGAAAAGACTGTTAGTGGTTTGACCAAAGGGGAAAGGGCCAGGCTAAAAGCTATACTGGCTGGCTAGGTTAATAAACCAGACTAGAAATTACTTACCTACACAATGTTGTGATTGTAACGAATGAGAAGCTATAATTGAACCATGTACCTACTCAGTGTATCATCATCATAATCAATCGTTTTCCACCCGCTGCTGGGTATAGGTCTCTTCTTCAGCGCGTACATACTGTACCTATACTACATGTAAAGCGGTAAATATAATATGTGACAAACGGAACAAGTCACAAATTGAACGACACATCGCAGACTGTGTGAGGCTTGAAGTAGTTCAATTGACACAACACATCTGAACCAGCCTCTTTATTAGGCGGCGTGCTTCCATTTGTGTTAATCAAAGGGACATTAGCATTACTTGCCACAGCCGGCCATGTCAACTCAGAAGTGGGATCGGAACAAATCACAATCGGAACAGCGACTCGTATTGAAATGTGAAAAGTATAATATGTCTTTAACACTTTAACTGCTGCTAATAAACACATGTGTTTGCTTTAACTGCGGCTAATAAATCGAATGCGTTGTGTTTTTACGCGCCTGGCGTGTGTAGCCGCATTCGCGTTGCACAAAGAAAACACAAAGTATGTGTTTTGAGCAGTTAAAGTGTTAAATTAACTACTATTGGCTACAAGCTGTGAGTGTGGGTGCTGTGCTGTGAGGCTGTCACAGATAATTCCTTGACTGGATTTGCAAATAAACAAACAGCAAAATTACTCAAATTAGAAGATTGTTTTCAAACAATACGGAAGTTCTTTAACTATACCACTATACTAACCACTTGTTTAGCACTTGTGCGGTTTAATTATTCCTTGCCGATAGCTCAGTTATGTACGCCATACATGGAAGATGTTATCATGGGCTTGCGAACAGGAACATATTATCACTTTGCTTGGAACACATCTAATCAACCTCTTCAATATTATGATTGAACAACATTGCTGTTTAAGAAAACTGCTCCCACACGCACTAGACGGCACACGTGAAATATATTTCTGGTACATACCTACGCGTATTTTGTTTTAGCTATTGGCACCACTTGTTTGTACTTACAATTAAATTAGGAACTCGAGTATAAAACCGGCGCGTTGATTCGATTACAATACTAACTTTTTGAAGAACTAAAATCTTAAAATCACGAGTACCTATAGGTTCTGTCTGCTTCGTAAATAAATGTTTAAAAATAAATTCTTTTGTAGGTTTCCAATTTCGAATAAATTGTTTTTTAATATTATTTTTCCAATAAGTATGGTACTCAATTAAGTAATTGTCATCGCTTATCTATAGCATTACTAACACGACTAAATAGCGTGTTTATGTACCTATTCCTTCGGTCAACGACTGTTCATTCACATCGCAGGCCTAAATTGGTTATCTTATCTTTGGCTTCCCTTTCATTCAATTAGATAGGGCTCGACGTAACTACTCTGTACCACAGGCAACACTTATTGCCATACCATACCTACGACGCCGACGCTCTAGTTCGTTATTTTGTAAATAAACTAGCATTCATTTAATTTTCACGTAAATATTCTTTGATCGCACTGAAATGTAAAAACCGAAGTAAGTAATAATTTTTTACATTCCGTGTAATTTTTATAGACAACTCTCGTAACAAAACAAACAAATGAACGAACTACATGACTTACATGAACGGTACGATAGGTATTTGATCTATTTTTAACTTCGACAACGTCTATTGTTTTCGTCGTTGCGCAACAGTACACGCTTCCGAAATGTCAATGACCAACGAAAATCCAAAACAGATGCATGAAAATGGCTGGTATCAGTGGAAACCAGTTCATTGGTCATATGTTCGTCGCGTGCGCAGGCACAGTGCTCATATCAGCTCTGTAAACAGAGCAGAGTGCGCGGCCGCCGCTTCTGACCTCCGATACAGCGGACAGATAAGACGCTAACTCGAGACAAGATCGGACGCTCTTCGGTCTCTCTGCTGACAAGCTTCTTACATATTTAGAAGGATCTGATATTTGATTTAGCTGTGGTAAGCACAGAATACTGCGAAAGTAACCAATTTCGTAGGATTATCGTAGAGCACTAGTTGGAGACTAGCACAATACAATACAGAAATGAGAATGTCAAATTCTCAGATTTTACTCTCCAGCTCTCCACACATCTGCTGTGATACCGGACCTGTCTGAAGGACGAGACATTAATTCAAACTGATATTGCATTAAAATCTTTTGTCTCTTAATTCCGAGTCAATACCAGACCAGCTCTTTGCGACTACATTCAAATATTTAATCGCTTATGTTTTGCACACAGCAAACCATGTCGGCATTAACTTTAATTTATATCTATTTATAAACATTTCCCAAAATAGCATGCGCGTGATTTATGCTGATTGCTGATAGTACTTTACTTAATAATTAAGCATATGGATAGCTTTGAAATGAGGCAATATTATGTCTTGATGATTTATTTGAGCTATTAATACGAACTAAGTTTTGACTTCGAATGATAATTTGATAATTTTATTGCCTACTTTAATTACTTTATTAAAAATTCGTTACAAAAAGCAAGGATAAACGGCAAAGGTGCCACTGCCAATGTTACAAAAATGGAACTAAAGATTTAGCTTTTGATGTTGATTTCCTAATTGTATTCAATGTATTAATTAATTTATCTTTTCTTGTTAGTTAATTGCTTAAAAGCGAGACATTAACAAAAACAAGAAGACATTATTAACAAACATACATTTATCCAGGTAGGTAAGTTTTGGTTAACTTCTCACCGGAAAGTAAGTAATGCCATAGAATTTAAAACGTTCTGAAGTACTCCGGAATAAGTCAAACGACCGGCACCAGTTCGCGTTAAAATCCGGATGCAATCTCATTTGAAACCCTGAAGACTGATTTAAGGAATTATTCTCGGAGTACTCCATTCTTTTTAACCGACTTCAAAAAAGGAGGAGGTTATCAATTCGTCTGTATGTTTTTTTTTTTGTTTTTTTTTTATGTTTGTTACCTCATAACTTTTGACTGGGTGAATCGATTTTGATAATTCTTTTTTTATTAGAAAGCTGACGCTTCCCATTTGGTCCCATTTCAATTTAGTCCAGTTCTGATAATGGCATCCATGAGAAAACCATATAAGTCTTAAATTTGCATTAAGTACGTGCGCGACAAATAGATGAATAACTCAATAGTCGGTCTTTTGAAGTCGGTTTTTGTTTTTTGTTTTGTAAAAATAATGTTCTTGTGTTTAAAAAAAGACAAGAATCTCATACTCCATTCTTTTGCGTAAAAAAGATAAAAATCTCATACATTCTTAAATCAGTGGGCCTAGCACAACTTTGACGTAAAAATACGTAGCGAGTATTCGATAGAAAAGTGTACGCCATTTACACCCGTCAGGAGCACACTTGACAGTCGTAAATGGCGTACACTTTTCTATCGAAAACTCGCTACGTATTTTTACGTCAACGTTGTGCTAGGCCCACTGTCTTCAGTCCTCAGGGTTTTAAAATGAGATTGCACCCGGATTTTAGCGCAAACTGGAGCCAGTCCTTTGATGTGATCGTCCGCAGAAATAATATTGATCGATATAAACGTGGCGTATAAACAAATATACTTCAAATTAAAGTTATTGCCTTCATCCCGTTTTATAATTAACCTGTTTGTTTATTTAATTACGTATTGGTCCACGAGGCCCTTGCGTCAGTCGGTCGTTGAAACTTGGCTGGATAAAAACCTACGAAACGACTATGTTTGGTGCAGAGATCTTTAGATATTCCGACGATATTGTTTGCATTCTCTATACTGTGCGTGACCACGCTTATCTAATCCTTGTATAATATGGCACAAAAGAAAGTTACACATTACGTGTGACTGTAACAGGATGAATTCTGTGCATAGCGATTATTTAGAAGAAACTCCAAATTGAAAGGAAAAGAAAATTATCAAAATTAACAAAGGTGTGTCAGGTACGAGTAGAATGCTATAGCATGTAGGAATTATATACTTATATTTAAGAATCTATTTATATCGAGATGCACGGATAGGATAGCACCTGCATATTCCGCCTTAGAGGTTCACGACTTCACGCGCATCCAGCGAAGACCGGAATGAAAGTGACTGAAGCTTTGTTTGTGTAATATGTTCTATAATACATACTGGACCGACCCCACGTAATAGATAAGGGTGAGATGATGATGTGTTCTCATTAATTAAATATTTGGATCAGTGAATCCAGGCTGTGGTCCAGGGTCTGAAACAAGAGTTATTAGCGCGACCTTAAATAAGAACTCCCTAGTTTTCGTCTCGCTCTGTCAGCTAGAGAAAAAGCGAGACAACAGACGACAGCGAGACAAAACATGATCTAATTCAGGCTTGCATTAAGAGCTCCTGGTACCAAGACTCAGTGCTGAGTTTGGCTGTTCAGTTTAGCCACTCAATATAGCCTTACACACACACACACACACACACACACATCTTACGTCACAAGCACTACAACAAAATAAACTATAATCATCAGACATGAGACACTGCACATCCTGCCCTGACACATCATTATTGAATTCCTCCTCCATGCCCTATAATTTCGCTGACTATTTATTTAGTACTTATAATGCTGACAGCATAGTATTATTTTTAAACTAGCTGAGCCCTGCGGTTTCACCCACGTTTCCTGGGATAAAACGTAGCTGCTAATCCAAGGTATAAGCTACCTTCATTAATACCAAATTTTATCTACGAGTATGTATGTATATCCATACAGCCATTTTTGCGTGATTGAGCAACAAACATCTAAACATACATACTTTGATATTTATAATATTAGGAGGATTATTAGTAGCATACCATTATGCTTTAAGTATTGTGCCACTGACTGTGATGAATAAAAAGTGGACATCACTCATTAATCCCTACAGCAAATGCCTATGATTTACAAAAACTGGTAATCATGAATCAAATAGGAAGTAATCAAACTGTAGTTGTTTTCTTCTTCTTACGTACGGTTTTTACTATTATTTTTGTTAACAAGAAAAGCCTTTTTGTGGGTAGCATTTTCTCAGCTGGCTGGTTTTGGTCAGGCTGTGATAGGTTACATGCTTACATGATAGGTACACTTACAATCCTAATTGCCCTCAAGATTCTCTAGCTGCCGCGCGATACAAGGTAGCCTATGTATAGAATATTAGCTATTGACACTATTCTAAGCTCGTAATTAAATTGGGAGCTTTGGGTAACCGATCAGATTTGGGAATCCGACTCCCCAATGAAGTTAGCCCAAGAAAGACAGTGTCCCAGGCTGACCCATGCCGTTGTAAAGGGAAGGGGAGAAAATGCATCCCACTTTCCCAAGTGTTGCTGCAGTAACTCACTTAATTATAGTCGGACCACTTTAATAAGTCACATTTGACAATTTATCGAAATTCAACAACGTAACCTTGTAACGGCGGGCATAAATAATATGTATATTTTTTCGTTTTGTTAGAACTGCACAATTGCTTAACTTTTTTCAATTACGATTACATATTTATTGTAATAATGACCGATACAAGTTATTTTATGATTTGTTTTTTTAATAAACCATTTTAAACATAATAAACAATTACTGATCTACGAGATAATTTGATGATGATGGATGATGATGGGACGGCATGGCAAGGGATTTTAATTTTTACTAATGGACATTCAACCGTACTGTTACAGAAATACGACATAAATTGCTATGCTTTAAAATGATGCCGTGGCATTGAAGGGGATTTTATCGCACGGCATTAAAAGACGCCCCACAGGCTCCCGTGGCGGGATCACGGGATGCCGTGGCATACTCTAACCGGACTGACTCCGGCGCACGTAGTGATATACTGCGGGGTGCGGCGGCGGGGGTAGAGAAGCGGGGAATGCACACCATTGACCATCCATTTGCGCCCGCGTCTTCTTCCAATCTACCATTTTAAAACTGAGGCACACCAACACTCGATCAAACGCAACTGAAGACTAAAAGTGTATCAGGCAGCAGGAGTCGCTGAGGCGTGCTTTGTCGTGCCGCGGCACGCCGTGGCATGCCGTGGCAAAGTGCTGGAGTGCCGCGGTATCTAAGCGGCCAGTGTGCGCTGACTCACGGCAAAATCCCTTGCCATGCCGTCCCGGTCTGCGTAGGCCTTTAAAGAACTGAACATTGTTACAATGTTGCGTCAGTTAACCCTTTTTCTTTTTAAACACTGTGGATGTTACTCTAAAAATCGAAAGCTGATAAGTTGAATCGAATGCAATGATTACTTGTGAAGAAATATCACCATAAATTAATAACCACGTTGTGATTATAATAAAACATAAATATTTATTATTCTTTTAACAAACTATAAAAATACAAAAAATAACTAAATAGAAAAATCATTGATTTGGTTAGGTACAATTTACTGACCCGGCTTTTTTTATTGGACTGATCTCACTGACTACGTTTACTTATTTAAGCCTTTTATTGATGATAACTTTTCACTTTTCATAGTATTGACAATTATTATTACTTTTTTTCTGTGTCATGATCAGCGTATCCTGTGACGAGCCATTTCCACTCCTTTCTGTCGCTAGCCTTTCTTGGCCAGATTACTCCACCAATGTTTTTTAAGTCACTACAGAAAACTGTAGAAAAGTCGTAGAGAAAACAAAGAAAAATAATTTTACAAGATTTTGAACGAGATGTGAGAATTGACAATATTATTGAAAATGAATTAATAATATCTCTGAGTGCTGACAGCAGTGATGAAGATGACAAATAACAGTTCAGATAGTTCAACTGAATAAATGCATTTTTTTTTGTTAAATTCTTATTTAGCTCCTTAAATTTACGAAAGAAACATAATAATCAGACAGGGATTCGCCTGATAATTTTTAAAATTCACATTATTATGTTTCAAGTCCATATTGATTCATTCACTTTTATCGATGTTTTTAAGCAGGTCACCTCACTATGAATATAAAACTGACAGACGTCAAATGTGACCTATTAAAATGGCCCGACTATAGGTTACATTTTAACCATCACTTTTATCATTTTAAATATTGGTGTTGAAATTGTTCAATTTTGTCGTTTTTTTTTTTATTAAGTGATCTGGTGGCTAGTTTAGGAGCCTCCGAGATCAAATTGTTTATAAATTATATGTGAGTGGTCAAGCAAAAAGAGACCAAGTATTGGTTGAGCTGACATAGCATTGTATCCAAGTTTTGGTGTTCATAGCTTCGTTACATTCTCTTTGTACCTACCATCATTACAGATCAGGTTATAATGATTGAATTCGGAATAATTCAAGTCTGATATTCGGTTAATTTAAAAAAATTTAACAATCTTCAAAATCAGAAATATTTATTGACCTAAAATAACATTGAAAGTTACAGGTAAGTCATGTTTACAAAGAATTTTGTAAAGCTTAATTAAAAATAACTTGTAAAGAAAAACAATTAATAGTTAAAAAAAACTAAAAAACACGCTTTGTTTAGTGTATTGTCATCGGTTACAAACATACATACAAACATATAGGTGAAGCTAATAAAAGCGTGAAAAAAGGAGGAGGTTCTTATTCAACTTTATGTACAGTGCCACAAGTTTAAGTTGGCGGTGGCGATTTGAGGAACTAAATCGGCCATCTCGAAAATTCACTATGACACTTCCGAGTTCATAGTAAACATCGTTGCGAATATTTTTGCTACTATTATATTTGCTACTGTGCTATCATCATGCCTAAAGTGATAAAAAGTGGTACAAGAGAAGCAGTTATAAAAGTACACAGTGGCGCACAGCCGCGCCAAGTTATACTTGCCGGACTGTAAGTACTTTATTTTTTTCCTTTGACTTTGATGTATTTTCACCAACTTTGTTATGTTGGTATATTTGCAAAACAAAGGAGTACACAAATCACAAATGTTTTTTTTCTTTGGTTAGAGATGTAAAAGATAGAAAAATATCGATAACTACGTTCGATTGTGAGACGATTATTTTGGAGAACAGTTATAGTTCTTTAAAACAGCATAATAGGTATTATAAACATTGTTTGCAGACCTTACCTCTCGCACCATTCCCGTGGCTGACCGGCACCCCGTTCACTTTGATCGGCCTCCCGTCTGCGGTACATTTTAATAACATATTTTCAACATACGTTCACTATTTATCCAAACATTTCGAGTTTATGAAACTGTCCACTGTCCCAAAAACAGAAACAAAAACATCCAAGGTACAGAATTTTCTCCGTCACTACAACTGATTGGTTGGTTTCTGTGACGTCAAAGTCAATTGAAACCACTCGAATAGACACAAAAAGTATGTTTCACTTGGTCCAATTTTGCGCGTGGTAATTAGGAATACGGTGTACACAACACAATTATCACATTGATAGAAATATTATGTATAAAGTAGCACAATTACAACTAATTTTGTTTCTATCAACAACAACAAATTCCACGCGACGATACCGATACAATCAACAGGCTGTTCGGTCGGATGACTGAAATGAAACTGCTGCGCTGCGATTTGCGATGTTTTGATTGATACGGCACTAGCCAACCAACCAGAATTCTAGAAAAAAAAAATAGAATGAAACAGCTGTGAAGTTATCAAATTGTCGTATAGTATGTTACCGATCTCCCTCACTCTATCATAACAAAAGTATATTTTTAGTATTTATGTTGTTTTAATAATATGTAGAATAACTAGAGAAAAATAGGTTTTGTAATGGGCTTATTTAATTTGTTATAACGAGCTACAACTGTTTAGTTAAATAAAATGTTAAATTGTTAAAATGGATTTTTGACAGTTGTGTGACAAGGAAAGATATAACGATACAATCAGATTAAGTTTTGTAGTGTTGTCGGTATTGATTACTTGTATGAATGTTACTAGTTATGTGTGCCATTTTCCCAATAAACGCTGAAATCAACATTCACACAAAAAAACATTAAAAAATCAAATAAAAACTGTCAAAAATGTTGTGACACTTTCATGGTGTGATTTCGTAGATTCTATGAAAAAAATAACAGGTCGAGTCACCGTTCTGTTTTTACGACAATTTTATAAAATGTTGCTGCCCTGCATAATAATAATAATACCCACTGCACCAAAGAAAATATCTAGAATAATGGGTTATGTACTTATTTATAAAAAAATAATACCTTATTGCTCATTAACAGGGATGTAACGGAGGTTATTTTATCGGAACTGAAACCGGAGTCGGAGTTTTTAAAGATTTATCGGAGTCGGAACCGAAGTCGGAGGCGAAGGTCCAACACAAAAACAGATCACTTTTATTGATTTATTATTCAGCTGCAAAAATCAAAACAAATATTTATAACCTACAAACGTGTCGAGTGCGTAACAAACTAACAAGTAAAAAAAAATAATCGACGTTAGAGCGCAGTCAGTCAGTCGTAACAGTCGACGCAGGCCTGTTATGCTTCGACATCCGATTAAAACCTCCGATTTAAAAGTTTCGCAGCCGAAGTCGGAACCGAAGGTGTCATATTAATCGGTAATAAAAACATTATAAAAAAATAAAAAAAATGTCCAAAAAATAAAATGCTAGGGATGGACAACCCTTATCACTTAGGGGTATGAAAAATAGACAGTAGTCGATTCTCAGACCTACTGAATATGCTTATAACATTTCATAAAAATCGGTCAAGCCGTTTCGGAGGAGAATATGGTAACTAACATTGTGACACAAGAATTTTATATATTATTATCTGTATATTTCCCATATTTCTTTTTTATTCTTGTATGGTGAAATTGGTCAGATAAAAAATATGGCAGGCAAAAAACTACAATTAATGGGCAACACTTGGCGCGCGCCATCGGGAGGCCATTGACACGGCAATTGCCGTGTTTTACGGCAATTGGGGTCAGTTGGCAAAAAAAAACCACGGTACACGGCAGAACATTCATTGCCGTGTCCTAAAACACGGCAATCAGAGTAAAAAAAAAACGCCAATGAAAAATTGAATGCAACAGCTTTTCTACAATCAAATCTAACACTATTCGGACAACTGAATTTGGACGTTTCATGTGAGACGAAAGTAGGTTTCTTTTGGTTAGCAATATTAACCCGGCTCAGCAATAGTTGTGACAATCTAGCTAAAGGATGATGGGCACTTCGTCCCCGGTGCTGTATCAAGTCATGACATATGTCATTCGAAAGAGCATAACAATAGCAGTATTTAATTATATGACACCAACCCCGAGTGACGTGCAGGGAAAAAGATATGACGGTTTTTGGATTCCAAAAAGTACTGTTTTTTTTGTTTTATAAAACTATTTTATCGAATTTTATTGTCGTGTATGCATTTTCTGTGACTATTTTATCACTCCCTTATAACAATTAGATAATAATAGTTTATTTATAAACGTTTTTATAGTTGTAATTATTTTAATTTTATACTGGCACATGCCAAAATCCTTACATTGCTGATTATCGACAGTTTTTGTCTGAATAATGCAATAATATAATATCGATTTATTAATATTATCAATATTTGAAAAATTAAGCGAACTTACCTGTAAGTGAAGTCTGATTAGATAATTATCTCTCCCTTTGCCAAGACAATATAAAAGCGAGCGAGATAAACTTTAAATAATGGTTACAGATAAGAGGTAAAAGCATAGAGCAGAGAGCAATCATAGACTAAATGCAGAGATTTTTACTTTTTAAATGCTTTTGACTTTGAAAATAGTGGTTAATTAGGCCTTCTTTGCAGAACCAGCCATGAATTTGGCTCAAAACATCACAATACTGCTAATGGTGTGTGGTACTATCGGTAAAATCGGCTGTTTTGACATTATTGATGTTCTAGAAAATAAAGAAATCTTATTGAGAAGGGTAGTAGTGTTGAATCTGACTACATGCCTATCCCGATCATATTCACACTCTGCAAGACAACATACTATGGAACAAGTTCCTGGCGTACCGAGAAGCTAATGACCTCATAAGTGACTGGCAGTACGGATTTTGCTGAAACTGGTCTACTGGTGATCTTACCACTCACATCTGAGTGGTAAGATCATGATGAGACTATCGAAAACTTGAGGAAGCGCTCATATCACCACCGACAGAGGATGGTAACAGAGCTAGTTTTAGTAGGTATAACCCCACAAAAACCCCCTTGACCCGGTTGCCCCCCAATGCAGCCGGTTATTTTCTTAAGGTTTCCCTTAGTCTCAAAAAAAACTATCCATAATAGACTATCCATCAGTAACACTACTTTCGAACGTGTATCTTATCTATACCGATTGCAAAAACTCGTGTTTTTACTATAGATATTGCTTTATTATTTAATAAAATGTCATGGTGCGCATCAAACTTAACCAGGTTAGTACCGCCTCAATGCCCGCCTATGCGCTTGACCATGGCTTCTCTCGGAGGCTGGATTTTTCATCCGCTGAACCGCGCGTCGGATATGCAACGGCAACGGTTTGTCGTCTGCGTACCCAAAAACACCAGGCTTTAGCAGATAATTATAGTGAACAAGGAACAGCGTTGTGGAGAGCACCGACCCCTGGAGAACACCGGCCTTGATATCTTTTAAATCAGATACAGCACCACCAATGACTACTGCTCGAATCAAATAATCCCGCTGGAAGTTCGATATCCATGCAACAAACCATGTGAACAAGCCAAACAAAGGGAGCTTGCTTATAAGGCTTTTATGCCAAACCCTGATGAAAGCTTTGTAGGTGTTAATGGAAATGACTAGCTTTTTCATATGTTTTTCAGAGAGGGCATATTCAGCTACTGGATACATAGCGACTGACATAAAATGACTTTTATCAGACAGCACTCTTAATACTCTTTATTTCTTGCAAACTATTGCCAAAATGACTTCTACATGTTCCATACATTTTGTCGAGTGTCATTGACATTTTCTATGGAACAGCTGAATTTTTCCCGAATTTCGGGTTGGTCCCATAGTAAAAGTTGTTCATAATGAAAATAATGCCCTTATGAGCCCTTTTCGGCTTAGCGTACCCTTTATGAATAACCCTGGATTCAATAATAAAAGTAATTTTTGACATACATGTTAATAAAATTCCTTATAATAGCTTTAGAAAGCAAAAAAATCAGCAATATTTTTAAATCTAAAAACGATCATATCTTTTTCCCTGCACGTCATTCAAGGTTGAGTCATACAATTAAATAAAGCTAATATTATCATCTTTCAAATGACATATGTCACGACTTGATACAACACGGGGACGGCGCCCATACAAAAGTGCCCATTCTCCTTTGTGCTAAATATTTTGTCACTGGCCCATGCCAATGCTGACTGCGAAAGAATTTTTAGTACTGTGAATGCTATTAAAACGAAATCTCGCAATAAAATAATAACATCTACCATAAACAGCACATTATTTGCGAAACAATACATTTAGGCTCACGGAAATTGCACAAATTTTAAACCAACAAAAGAAATGATAAACATGAAAGATAGTGGAGGAAGAAGAAGAAATAGCTAGCGATATTTGAAATTTATTTTCCGACGAATAAATCAGCTAGATATTATATTTTTTGTTTTATTTTTGTGATTCTACAACTTTCAGTAGGTACAATAGAGCTTAATTAAGTAAATGAAAGTACATACATTTTGAAAAAAAATTATGAAACACGGCAATTTCTCAAACTTTACTACAAAACGGCAATTCTACATCAAAAACACGGCAGTCAATTTTTATTTTATGGCAACCCTGGCGCGCGCCATCTTGTTTGATTAATGAACACTTTTGGCGTCGCGTTCTTCTAGTTTTGCTAAGGTTTTTGAGAAATATATTCACTAAAAAATGGGTAAAAATAAAAAAGATAAAAAAGGGAGCGATGGTGAATCCAGTGAAGAAGAGTATATTGTTGAAAAAGTTTTAGACAAACGCACAGTTAAAGGAAAGGTAAGATTTGCCGCTTCTTTAGCCGACATACGCCGATAGCCTTGCTTTGTGGTATTGATCTACGTGGTACTCACCTAGAACTTTTTAATAATCTGAACACCCTTATTTTTCAATACACAAGTATGGAACACGCAATGTGATAGATTTGTAGTATAACCTATACCTACAGAATTACACAGCAATACCTACATTCCATCCTGTTATTAAAAAAATATATATGGCGACAACAATATTTAGTAAAACCACAACAGCTGGATTTCTAGCTAAGCATAAATTCTCTGTTAATCTACTAGCTGAAACAAAAATAATTACTTTGCTACGCATTATGGGCCAGTTGCTCTAAAATGGATGTCACTTATGACTGTGATGTTGGCATTACAGGGCGAAATCACCAGCTAGACTTTATCTAGAACCTAGACGTTTATTGTGGGTTTTACCTACTGCATAAATACATAAAAAGACTGCATAATTGAATTTCATTGGGAGAATTCAATATCATCATTGCATTAGCCTACAGTCTGTTACAGAATCTCATTCACAAAGTACCTACTTTGAATCTTAGTTAGAATAAATTGTGAGGGATACACATGCACATTTTAGCCAGTATTGATAACTCTCACCTTGTTATTAAGCTTGTGCACACAAACTAGGTAGGCTTGATAAATAGTACTTATTTAAGCTAGATGAGTTGACAACATTGTAGCATCAGGTGAGGTGTGTTCAAATGCCTAGTCTTCCAGAGAAATAAGAAAATTGTTATACATACAACTAAATAGAATTAAAAAATATACAATATATATAACAAAAGCTGTGGTAGCTCAATGGGAGCACAGCTGCTTCGCATCATTGAGGTGGTGGGTTCAAACCCTGACTCGTACCAATGAGTTCTTTGGGACTTATGTACGAATTTACATACCACTGGCTTTTCAGTGAAGTAAAACATTGTGAGGAAACCTGCATATGTCCGGAGAAGAAATTCAAAGGCGTATGTGAATCCACCAACCCGCACTTGGCCAGCGTGGTGGAATACGGCCTAATCACACTTCGAGGGTAGACCTGTATCCCAGCAGTGGGAGGATTAACACTTTTGCTGCGGGAAACACACACCCTGTGTTTTCCGTTGCGCGACGCGAGTGCAGCTGCACACGCGAGACGTGTAAAAAACTAGGCGTTTGACGACTATTAGCCGCGCTGGGGCTAGCATGTGATTACTCGCCGCAGCCAAATTGTTAAAGGTTACATATGATGATAATATATAACATCAATAAATACCTACACATAGCTCGATATTCAGTCACCTACTAAAATCAACATTTAACCCGCCCACAACCATTGTTACCGTGCATCCATAGCGCAGTTAACTTTAGTGGAGCAACATGGTAACACATGCATTCTGTAATTTTTGTGGTTTATGTGCTATCTTTTTGCTATCGGATGTTGACTTGGAAACATTCTACAAAAAGCAACTGCGCTGTGGATACACCGTTAGGTTTGATACCTCGAGATAACTTGTCAAACAAAGAAGTAATATTGCAGATCCAATATTTGTTAAAATGGAAAGGATACAAGGAAGAGGAGAGCACATGGGAGCCCGTCGACAACCTCGACTGTGAGGAGCTCATTAGGACATACGAAGAGAACCACAAAGAAATGGATAAAGAGGTGACAGCTGTACATCTGTATTAGTTTAAAACAAAGTTTGCGTCTTGTCTGATTGCTGGTTAGCTTCACTTAATGAATAGAATAGTATTTATCCTTTAAGTCACTGTTTCACATGTCAATTAACATCAAGCTACAATTTTTTCGACTGCTCCTGTTTGGACTATGAATTTGGAAGCAGTTTCACTATCACTTAGTTATTTCTTCCGAAGGATTTGTTGTTCAATACATTCATATGCAAACGTATGTACCTACACATGCGAGGCTGGGGCGGGTCGGAAGTTCAAAGTTATTATAGTCAACACAAAATAAGAGGCCCGTTTTGACACTTGAGAAAGACCCTAGAATATAACTTGGAACGATTTTTGTGCATACTTTATGGTAGCATGTAATGTCAAATTATAACGAAACTCTCAACTTCTTTTTTCAAATATTAGTGTTGTAACCAATTAATTAGTGAATTACACCAGCTTCATTCGATTTTATTATTATTGAAATATGGATCAGCCAAGGGAGGTTTTGTGAATGCCTTACTCGCATTCGAGTCTAAAAGTACAAAAGAATATCGCGAAGAAATGGACACAAATAAATTCACAGAGTGGTTTACTAATTTTCGCTTTTTCTTAATTATTTTGTGATTAAGTGAATGTTATTGTAACTAAAAATATTATTTTTATCCAATGAACTTACAATACAAAATCAAATCGATCAAATACTCATACAAATTTTGAATCGATTTATCGTGAGTATCGAATATCAAGTCGAATAGGTAACATCACTAGTTATGTCGCGATGACAAAATGTCAAAACGGGCCTCTTATTTTGTGTTGACTATAGTCGCGCCCTACTTTTCTGTGGTCTTGACACATTTTTTAATGATTATTTACGTACCTAAGATAGCAAAACTTTTTTTAATTTTGAACATTTATAAATTTATTTATTTTTGGTTAGACTCCAGTAGCCACCAAGAAGAAGCCCGAGGACCGCGGCAAGAAGCGCGTGCGCGACTCCAGCGAGGAGACTAGCTCGCGCAGGGGGCGCCGCCCCAGCGTGTCGTCCGGTGAGGAGCCCAAGGTGAACACCCGGGACCGTGTCGTAGACCGGCCATTATGCGGCTTCGATAAGGGATTAAAGGCTGAGAAGATTATAGGTAAGGTATACTTTTAGCTAGAAGAGATCATTTCATCATTCATATCATTTGCAACCTTTAATCCTCCCACTGCTGGGATACAGGTCTACTCTCGAAGGGTGATTAGGCTGTGAAAGAAGAGATCAATACTCAATATTTTATTCCAATCATGTAATTATAGGTAGGTTTTAAATAACATATTTTAAGTATGTAGGTCTAACATAATGACCCTGAATGGGTACCTACTGTACTGACTACATACAAATAATGATAATACTAAAAGTGCAGAGACATCACTTCAAGATAATGTTATTAAATTGTAAATGTATTTAGATATGTTTGTGGCTGGTGAGAAGTTAAGTTAGAAGCGAATTTAAGTAGTAGCCATACTTTAAATGTGTAGACCGAGCCAAGCAGTGCTGTGGCTAGGCTTTTGTCTAATTATAACTAATATAAACTAGTTTTAAGTGGGGGGTGCGGGGTGGGGCCATTGTGTATAAACCTACTTTACTAATACTCCATTTTGGCGTTATTCAAGTAGCTTCAAAGCATGAACCAAATTTAAAGCCAAATACTTAGCCATAAATACTGTTACAATTAAAAATAAACAAAATATTACATTTGAATTTGGAATCTGTCATTTTTATATTATTATGATTGTTCATTATGTTTTCTCATTTTGGCGCCAATACATTGTACAATATTTTGCGATATTAAAATGGAGTGGGGATAAAGAGAACCGAATCACTGTGATTGCATTACACAAAGTAGGTATGGAGCCAAATGCAATTTTTAAAACTCCATACGCTTGATATTGGTCAAATGTTTGTGTACCGGGCACCGGGCTATTAATAGGTACAATGAGACCTCCTCTGTTTGTGACAGAAAAAGATCTGGCCATCCACATAGTGTTCGTACGAAAAAGGTGGTCAAAGCAGTAAGGTAAAGAATTCATAGAAGTCCTGTCCAAAAGCAAAAGATTTTATCTCAGAAGATGAAGATAGCACTTAGAACCATGTCGCTTATTTTAAAAGATGACTTAGGACTTGCAGCCTATAAGAGGTCACTACGCACTGGTCATTTCTTAACTGATAATTAAAAAAAGAATAGGGTGGTAAAATCGAAACAACTATTGAAGCGGTATGCAAAGGGAGGTCACAGAAAATGTTGTTTACGGATGAGATTTTTTTTACAATTGAGCAACATTTTAACAAACAAAATGATATGCTCAAAGCTCTAAGGAAGCTTCCCAATTAGTCGACAGAGTGCATCGTGGGCATTATGCGACTTTAGTGATGGTTTGGTGGAGTGTAAGCTATGAAGGAGTGACTGAGCCATAGTTTTGTTAAAAAGGTATCAAAACATTGGCATAAGTGCATCAAAATACCATTCATGAGAACGTAGTTAAGCCCCTTAACAACACCATGTTCAATAACCAAGTATGGTCCTTCCAGCAAGACTCGGCGCCGGGTCATAAAGCTCGGTCTACGCAGTCTTGGTTGGAAGCAAACTTTTCGGACTTCATTAGAGCTGAAGACTGGCCGTCGTCTAGTCCCGATCTTAATCCGCTGAATTATGATTTATGGTCAGTTTTAGAGAGTACAGCTTGCTCTAAACACCATGATAATTTGGAGTCTCTAAAACAAACCATACGATTGACAGTGAAGAATCTTCCCATGGAAAGAGTGCATACTTCTATTGATAACTGGCCTCAACGTTTAAAGGACTGTATTGCAGCCAATGGAGACCATTTTCAATAAGCTTTTTATATTTTAAATTGTTTTATATTTATGTATTAAACTAGCACACTGTAAAAGTAAAAAATGATGATTTGCAATAGAAAAAAAAACATTCTTTGTTACAATATTTATGGCAAGTCTAGGTATATACCTACAATATATTATATAGGCCAAAGGTCGAGCTCTACAAATAGGAACATCTTTAGGAAACCTTTCGCTTTTTGCGATAGAATACAAATACATATTGGCTCCCTACATCACATTTAGTTAATTATAGCATACTAAGCGAAGCGTAACTAAACTTTATAAATACTAAGTCCAAGCCTGGCCTTGCTTGATGTGTGCTGTGTGGACGCAGGTGCGTCGGATGCCACGGGCGACCTGATGTTCCTGGTCAAGTGGGCCAACTCCGACGAGGCCGAGCTGGTTCCCGCTAAACTTGCTAATACAAAGTGTCCGCAACAGGTGAGATAACGTTTTAAATTGTGAATCTCGAATTATAATACTACAGGCTGTTTGGAAGGCTTCAGTTGATGTCTATCTAATTGACTGCAATGATAAATATAGTAATATTTCTGCGGAGTTCAGATCTGTTAACTAAAGCCTTCAATTAGACTGGTTGTTTGCTGCTTTGCTTTGCTGTGCTAGGAGAGGATTGTGTCGTAAAACTGGCTTACTTTTTTATTTTTTCAAAATTTATTTATTACAGTATTGATGTTGAAAACTGATAGTACTGCTGATCGAGGCCACTTAAGAGAAATAGTCATTTATATGGGTAGTGGTAGGGCTCTTTTGCAGAGCCCGCCTGGGGAAGTACCACACCTTTGCCAGTTATTAATAGTGGTAGGGCTCTTTTGCAGAGCCCGCCTGGGGAAGTACCACACCTTTGCCAGTTATTCCACCGCCAAGCAGTAATGTGTAAACATTACTGTGTTTCGGTTGGAAGGGCATTGTTTCCAGTGAAATTACAGGGCAAATAAGAGATTAAACATCTTATATCTCAGGGTGACGAGCGCAGTGCTGTGCCGCGCAAGGTCTTGAATTCTAAGAATTCAAAATTCTTGGTGGCACAGACCTGTTTATGGGCAAACGTGACGTTTAACATCAGGCGAGCGAGTTGCTCGTCTCGTCTCTCAATATCAGAAAAAAAAAAAAAAAAAAATATATGGTGTGAAAAGAAAATCAGCATGTCTTGAAAACCATATTTTATCAACATGCATTTAAGAGCAGAGAATGTTATGGAGGAAATACTTACTTGTCTTGAACAGTTTCTCTGTAGCTAGAACAGTTTTTGAGAAAATCCCAAAAAAATATATTTTGGGACACAAAAAGAAGGGAGGGAAACAATCGTCTCCCGAGGTGTTTCTACTTCGGGATTTAATTACACATATGAAAGCTACAAGCATGCCAAGTTTCGTGCTTTCTGCCGAGATGGGACAGAAAACCCAATTTGCTAAACCAGACTATTCTGATGGCACTAAAAATGTCTACCATCTTATCTTTTTTTTTTGGAAATGGCACGACAAAATCTCGTTGTGGCACATCACCCGTCGCTCGTTGCCTTTCATCATCAAATTAATATTATAACAGCACTACTGTTTTGCTGCTTATTTATGCAAGAGTTTATGTATTTTCAGGTAATCGCATTCTACGAGGAAAGACTTACGTGGCACACGCCGTCGGGCGACGGACCGGAGTGAATTTATAGGAATAGTGCGTGTGTATGGGACTTGGGGCCCTGACGATAATCTCTATTTAAACACAAATTTTAGTTTTCTAATGTCTATATTTATTTGATGGAGATAAACTAAAATATCTGCAAATTATTATTTTTTCATATGAAACACTTAGTTTAGTTTTGTCCTATAAAAACGTTTAAAATTGACATCACTATGACACTAATTTCGTTTCAAATGTTCATAGTACGAGAGCCCACGACCAAAATTTTTGTCTCATAGCAATACAGCCAAAACCGCATCAAATCGATAGATACGATTATCCTGAACTCGAAAATACCAATATCAGACATTTTCCGCGTAGCGTTTGATCTGACCGAATTTTCAAAATTGTCAAAGAATTTACCGAACTGCATCATAGCAATATGTCTGATTTGCAGACTGTAGTTGAATGATAGTTCTGAGATACCGGAAACATATTTTTCAGACGTTAGTGGTGTAGCGCAAACCCGTAAAATCACTTTAAAAAATTAAAAATGAGACAAAAAAAATGTCTCATAGCAATACGTCTGAAAATCTTTTTTATTAGTAAATTTTGGTTATTTGATGCGAACAAAACAATTTTCAGACGGAAATGTGAACGCATTAAATTTTGAGCCGTTTTGAAAATGTTAACAAATTTTACCGATCGGTATCATAGCAATATATCTGAAAATTGTTGGACATGATAAAATAAGTTGTCCACATGTGCAAAAAATTTATATCAGACAAATTAAGTGTAGCACCTTCTCTATCAGACAACTATTCGACTTTTCGACACTTTTCGACACTTGAGTAACTTTTACAAAAGAAATAAGTAATGACATCTGTCATCTGTCAAAGTACATATAATAGACAAGGGAGATTCTTGAATATCTATGAAGGCTGTAAATTAAAAAAAAACATTTAACAGAGGCGTCGGCCAGGCGATTCCGAAACGTTATTTTCGTTTTTGGGAGTATATGCTACACTTGAAGTGTCTGAAAACAGGTTTTTGGTAATCATGGCAGCAATACGAAAAGTTAAAAAAAAAATTATCCGTATTGCTATGATACAGGTCGGCTAAATTTGTTGACATTTTCAAAAATGCGCTCAGGCTATGTGCTACGCGCAAAATGTCTGCAAACAAACTTTTTCGTAATACAATTATAAAATCTATGTACATTTTCACTATCAGACGTATTGCTATAATATCGACTGCCTTTTTTTTTGACAGCAGAAATGGCCTCCCACGCAGTTGCTACACTTTCGACCGTTACTACACACCTAGTCGGGTTCAGAATCATACAATCTAACGATTTTATAGGGTTTTTGCCATATTGCTATGAGACATGGTTTTGGTCGTGGGCTCTCGTACTATCAGGGCTAATTGTTAATATAAAAGTAGAATGTATAATAAATGTAGACGCGATTTTATTCTATAAATATATTTTAGTGCATTAATGTGCTAGAATGAGCAAATATTAAGTTATAGCAAACACAAACATTAAACTTCCAATTGTATTTTTATCCATTGCAAGTTATACAGGGCGACTCATATAAAATACGATTAAAGGTACTATATATAATACATTGGGGTAGTCTACAATAGTTTCTCTCAGAGGAATATTGGAGAATATTAAGCTACATATTGCATAGCTTCTATCGCGGGCCTTGAGCGTGGAGACCGAATCCAGAAATTCCGTAACGAAAATAACCTTACACTTTTTAGTGATACTAATTAGTTTTGTTGCCATCTATCGATGAATAACATAACTTTTAATGACTTTTTGAAATATCACGCTTTTCTCTTTAGTTCAGCAACTCGCCTCTAGGTGTCGAGTGTAAGGTTTCGCTAAATAATTACAATTGCATAAGTTGATAAAAAATGCTATGCAATACCTTTACCGCGGCAGTCCCCGAGTGCCACACGTCTTTTTTTATGTTAAGGAGCCAATTAGATTCGTAGAGCCAGTAACTTCTAGTCCGCTATATCTGCATTTACCTTATGGCAAATTTGGCACCAACTAAAATGTGCCCTCTTTCCAATGATTTCAAAAATTCACCCTGTACAACTTGTGTGTATTTAGTGTTTAACTTTGTATCGAATGTCGCGGTAATGGAATCTAATCTTAAATTCACTGAAACTTTAATCACATAATGAATAAGAGCCTAGAAACGGCGAGCCAGTTAATTTAAGTATTCATTTAGAAAATAGTCCTGTTACTATCATATGGACATCTAAATATTATGTATGTGTTAGGTATATATTCTAAAATTTTAATTTTGATATTCCATTTTTCTAATAGTAACTTAAGATTGATCATTGATATGATTGATACCATACATTTAGATTTGCACTTCATTAGTTTTTAAAGTAATGGATATTGGGTTCGATTCTGGTAAACATTTTTTAAAGTAAACTTGATTTACTGCTTGAATACTTAATTAAAATGCAAACACATAATTATTGTCAGATCTGTCAGATTGGTGTAGGAAACTGATAGGATAACATTGAATTTTCGTCGAAGATTTAGAATGTGTTTGGATTGTGCATAACAGCGTTAAAAGTTCAAAATAGTGGTGACACAGTAATCAGACAGGTAAATGCAAATGCTCGAATGAGATGGCTATATGTATATGATAGCTTCGTATTCTTTTCTGGTTAGAGTATCTGCAAAACTGGTGGAAATATAATTCAAAAGTAAAACTTTTTAAGTATTGCATAAATAAAAACCGTACTGCAAAATGCCGCTTATGATACTCCCATAAAGAAACGAATCTAGAGACGCTCGCAATCTGACATCGGATAAGCCGTTTAAAAAAGTTGCATTTGGAAGAAATTATTTGTACATCAAATTGAGACAAGCGGTTCAGTAAATTGTCAGACCGAAATTTAATCGTGCACATTCCAGCTTAGTTTTAAATCCTTTACTCTTAAAATACTAACAGAATCGAAACCATTTCCACAACTCTGGCTGCTTGTATAGTTGTCGTATGTGAGCTAGAAATCAGTCCAAAGACAGGTCTAGTGCAAACAGACTGCGCTCGAGGTCTGTGCTCATACCTACATACCTTGTGACAACACTTCACAAAGAAATATCGAAGTCCACTGACTTTAGAAATGAACTTAACTTCCACTTATTAACTAGTCGGGGGTTAATTTATATTGGACCAGTGTATCTAGCACAACTTTGACGTAAACTTAGGTAGCGAGTATTCGACAGAAAAGTATACGCCATTTACGCCCGTCAGGGGCGCTCTTGACAGGCGTAAATGGCATACACTTTTCTATCAAATACTCGCTACGTAAGTTTACGTCGTAGTTGTGCTAGGCCTACAGGTCATTTTATTGCATTCGAGCTTACGAAAGATAATATGGAGTCGCTAAACCATGTACAAACTCACTTCCAAAGCGCGTTTCAGCGTGTAAGACTATCTAACTTTCAACTGTCTATAGAACATTTTCAATCAGTCTATATAATAAGAGAAGGCAGATGTCATGTCGTAGATGGAGGTGAAAGCACTAGCAGAGGACCGCCAAGCTTGGAAGTTGGTCCGCTGACAAAAGCAACACTCAAATTGTGAATGAATGAATGTATACTATACCACTCGCACAGAAGTTGATGTGTTAAAATGTATTATACTCCATAGCTTTTGAAACACACTAAGTGTATTTTATTTGTTGTAATTATTCTATTTCTCAGTCTCCAACCAATGAGGTGTGTGCGGTATTAGAATTAATTAATTAAAATAAAACGACGTTTTCTGTAAGAGAATTTGGGTTTTATTTATTCGATAACATGGCATTGATTTTGTTGTACATGTACCTCTTTCTCAACTAAATGAATATGACGATTAATAGTATCTGCGTCTCTTTATTTTAGAATTTTAGAGCTATCAAATTAAATTTAGTTAGAAAAATAGCACAACAAAATCGACGCTTATCATTTTCATTTATAAGATATTAAAAGTTTACATAATGTAGTCATAACCAAAGAAGTTAAATACAATTATAAGTAATGTGTACATACCCAATACAATATTTTGTAAGATTCTTTGCAGGTAACTTATTTTATCAGATTAAAATTCTTTGTTAGTAAACATCAAGTGTACACACTTAAAAAACAATAATACTGAGCTACAATACTAGAAAAATAACTTAAAAAGACTTGTGATAACTACATTTTGGCTTACATTGCACAAATCATGTTTAATTTCAATTTACACAATAATAACTGGAATTGTATGGTCCTCACTACCCAGTCTTCACGCTTTTCAAATTTTTTTGCACACATTTCATATTATCATCTTCAAAATTTGCTCCGCATGATTAACATAAACTCGGATATCATAAATCATTATAAAAATACGTCACAAAACGAACGGTACAAATAAAGAATACATCCTTATGTATTCTAATATAAATGTTTAAAATTAAAAGAAAAAGTTTAAATTCTACATTCATTATTATTGACTTTCAATTATAGTAGGGGAGCCCACGATGCTAAATGGGGATATCATCGAGCGTCATAGAGACCTATTGGGTTGCGAAGCTTAGATGATAAGAAGAAAAAATGTTAAGTGATAAATACCTTTTCATCGCTGGGGGAAGCGGCTATAGATTTTTAAACATGTAAAAAAAACTGTTGCATGGGCATCTTCGAGCGCGTCAGATATTGATAGCATCAATGCCTTACGTATTTCTAATAACGTACGTATGTTAATCTGATCGTTTGCATGATGCGGGTGGTTGTATGTAAGGGTTGAAAATGAAAAAAAAATAAAATTAATCGAGCGCGTCAGATTTTCTGAGGGAGTGTTAAGTGCACCAAAAAAAAAGCTCTCATTCACTAATCTGACGATTTCGATGGGACGCAAACTCGCGGCCATTTTCATAATATGCAAAAAAAATTCGCCATTTTGAAATACTCAAGCGCGTCAGATTAAGATATATATGGTTCATCTTTATGTTCTAAACGTACTGTTTCATAATCTGACGATTATCTAGAGGAATTCGCCTGATCTGACAAACAAAATTAGAAAAACGGTTCACCCTAAAGGCCATCCCTGCAACTTTCCGCTAATTCCATTCCTGGGCGTTTAAAATTGTACTTTTTGAGCTCAAAATATATTTTATGTGATATTTTGAGCTCGCTGAGTTCAAAGAAATAATATTTCTATGCATTTGAGCTCTTCCAGCTCAAAAGTCTGATAGAAGTTTCATAGAACACTATTTTTGGAATTTTCAAACCACAATAGCTTTTGAATGGATCAAGCAATTTTCACGCAGTTAGCGGCATTCGACGCAGTTTTATCATCCTCATAAGTAATTTTTAAGTTTTAATTGATCGAATCAAAAATTTCGGAGTAATCCCGAAAAAACACTTTTTCGGGTTTCTTTCGTTCACGATATCTCTCGAACGAATCGACCGATTTTGACCAGCTTGGTGGCGATCGGCGTGGTTTTTTAAGCTCAAGAGCGGATTAGTGTTTGAAGTTGATCGATAAAGTCGTTTAAAAGTTATTCCAAAAACCACTTTAAAAAAAAATAATCTTATTTTTTTGAGATTTTTCAAAATTTCTCAAAATCTATCGGTCCGAATCGGTTCAAATTCACAGGAAATCTAATTTTGTGGGAACTCTTTAGAACGCCGTTTAGTAGATTCCGATCGGTTTAGTCGTTCAAAAGTTATAAGCGAGTCACATAGTCACACACACACATACATACAGACATCGCGGAAACATCGAAACAGGAGCATGTGTTTCGGAGCTATTTCCGGAAACTTCCGGTGCATTGTCATGTCATTCACTACACTTTGCTCTTGTAAAAGTCTCGCGGTATTTTAATTGCAGTAAATAATTTATAGCACTGTGCGTGATATAAATCATTTAATAATGATTCCATCGACAATTTGAGGTTATCAGAATATGTGCCTCGTGATTTTCGGAAAACCGGCTTGCTACGACGATATTTCAAAATATTTACACATTTTTTTAATGTTTCTACTGTAAATTTAATAGTTTTTTGTAAGGTACTTTCACCACAAAATACACATTTTAAAAAAATATCACTCATATTAAATATTAATAAACTTTAATTCACATAAATAATATTACAATATTTAGCAAAAAAAGCCAAAACGTTGGAAACACGTTGTAAACAGTATGCCACGAACGAGTCTTTATGATCAGCTGTGATGGCGTCATGGCAGCAGAAACCAGAGTGGGGACGGAGTGAGAGAGTAATAGATAGAGAAAGAGTGAGAGAGGAATAGAAACGCGGAGAAGGAAATGTAGGCATCACGCAGCTCCACGCATTTAACTTTATCGACGAATTTTTGTTATTTCGGCTTGCGGAAATCATCAGATTATATGATATTCGTTATTCTTGAATTATTTCCTTTAAAATAAAAAAAAATTTAGCTACGCTCGAGAATGTCGAGATGACGTTTTTTTTTACAACTTTGCTGCCCTCCCCTTTCTTTACGTCACTCTCAAATTGTCAGATTAGTGAAATATACACTTTTTATGATGTAATTAACTCTACCCTACCTTAATCTGACGCGCTGGAAAATTTCTGATGGTCAATTTTTTTTTACTAATCTGATCCTGCATTCTTCACGGGCGGCCTTATATTTGGGCCTCATGTTTGGTGGAGGTACTTAACCGGGTACAAGATATCCCCCTGTATATCAATCTGCCGCGCTTTAGCACAACACGAAATCCCCGCTTGGGCTCCCCTACTATTATAATACAATAATTGAAAGTCACATACCTACATGTACCTACTAGCTCTGTCAGTGATTTAACAAATTGTTAAAAAAGTGCAAAAAGTCACTGAATAGTGTAAGTTTGTTTCGATAAATGCAATACAGTGCTTACTTCTTACGCTACTCCTCTAAATAGACGGTGGTTGGTCATGGACTTGTTCTGTTCCGGCTCCCTGCAGTTCAGGCTTGGCATTTGTAGTCGGGCTTGCTCACACCATTTCTAGAAATTAAAAAACATCGCATGAAATATAGCATAGTATGAAATAGCATGTGTTTTTTGTGACGATAGGAGTAAATCGCTCGCCCGATTAAATGTCACGTTTGCCCATATAAGCCCCAAAGAACCCGCGCGGCACAACACTGCGCTCGACATCCTGAGATATAAGATGTTTAATCTCCTATTTGCTCTGAAATTTCGCTGGAAAAGGTGTGTAGAATGGTATAATTTATTTGAGGGGTTCCCAATCAGTCACACTGACTCGTTTTGGTGTGAGTTGTCTGCAGCTGCGATGGTAAGTATGTAGCTGTAAATGTGGTTCGTTCTCATAATATTATATTCTCAAAATATTACATTCACAAAACATTACATTCGCAAAATATTATATTCTCAAAATATTATCTTTGGTAAAATGAAGTACAAAAGTATTATCCATAAAACGGAAGATATTACCAAACTCTTTAAGGCTGGCATAGAAGAATAAACTCGATCGTCATTAAAAAACCGAAGTTATTTCTTTTTGTATCGAAAATTAAAAAAGAAGCAGAATTACAAACAATTAAAACGAAAAAAAGTAAACTGCATTGCAAACAAAAATAACGGCCTCAACAATATATTGAACAATCGGTCAATCGAGCTGAAAAAATAATTTCAAAATGTTTAAACAGTTAAATATCGATTGGAGAATGCTTGCAAGATTTATCGGAGCTATAGAAAGTTAATTGATTTTAATTTTTTCGTCAATTTGAATAAAATAAAGACAATTAATTTTTTTACTTATTTTCTGTTTCATTGTACAGGTAATATTTTGAGAATATAATATTTTGCGAATGTAATGTTTTGTGAATGTAATATTTTGAGAATATAATATTATGAGAACGAACCGTAAATGTATCGTAGAGAATAATTTCCGAAACTAATGGTCCGATAAAAAAAAACTTTCACCAATGGAAAGTTTTATTATCCCTGAGTGCTAAAGGCACCCCAAGATCGACGACACACGCCAGAAGATAGCCAGGGTCGTCATTGACGGATATGAGGCGGACGACACCATCATTTTATACCCCGCGCCGGGTAGGAAGCCCGGCACGGCGCCTCGACTCGACGACTCGAGGCCGGTGTACAGTGTACAGTGTCCAGCACTCACGTGAGCAGCGCGGCGTGCGAGGGCGCGGGCGCGGGCCCGGGCTGCACGAGCGGCGCGAGGCGCTCCGTGAAGCGCGCGAAGTTCCGCTCGAGCTCGCGCTGGTACTCGCGCTGGTCGCTGCCGATCAGGTTCTTGTTCTTGCGGAGCGCGTCTTGGCATCTGCGGAAGGGCATGAGAAAAAAGTTTTTTTTTTTTTAATTAATTGAGTGACGAGACGAGCAAATCGCTCGCCTGAATTTAAACGTCACGTTTGCTAATAACAGTTAATACCTATACAGGTTTGTGAAAAAAGGGTATTATACTAAGTCGAAAAGGGCTCGTAGTACTTATCAATATGAACAACTTTTGCTATTGAACCGACCCGGAAATCGCGAAAAAATATCAGCTGTTCCACACATTTTGTCAAACGGCATTGACATTGTCTTAGAAACAGCTTTTTTATGCGATTTCTGGGTTGGTCCCATTGTAAAAGTTGCTCATAATGTACGTATGTATGTTGTGTAGTTGTACTATGAGCAAACCCTTTCCTTACATTACAAGCCTGTATAGTAACGTCGCGCGTCGGGGATCGAGCGTTGAAGCGTAAATTAGATAGCCTTCAACGTCATTACGTTAGGTACATATTACTTGCAACCGCGTCATCCATGTGACGTCATTCTACTCGAGGCTGTGCACGGATTGTGACCGCGACTGAAGGCTAATGCGAGCAGATCGCTGAGATTTATTACTTAAAATATAGTGAGTCCCTTTAGTCCACGTAACTTTCTGTTAGAACGACAAACATACTCGTAACGAAAATTAAAATAACTTTAAGAGAATTTTAATAACGTGTAACGTGAACTTGGTTCCATATTCTTCCCGAAAACGGTTCACGCTTATTTAACGCTACCGTAGGTGGTCATAGAAAACATCTACTAAAGATACAAGAATTAGTTAAATAATCTAACTCACTTTTTGGAGAAGTCCTTGAAGGCGAGCCGCAGCTTGTTGGTGAGCCGCGTCGGGGGCTGCGTGCCCTCCGCCACCGGCGCCAGGAACACCTGCACACGCAGGGCGTAAGGGTAGGTTCAGAACTTTCAAAATGTCGACCGACCAAAAATGACAATTTCCCAAAATATGTAATTTTCATAACGTACTTATTATCTAACTATGGTCATCATTTAGATACAATTTTTAACCATAAAGGGCACGTCATTTGACTTTTTTTCCCGATTGCTTTCGCTGTTATAGCCAAACGGGCTCTATTTTATAGTAGTTTAGTTATAACTGATTTCAATTGTATTTCCGCCTTTAACAAAAAAAAAGGCGTAAACACTCTACTACAACTGAAAACTATATTTCACACAAACGTTTCAGACTCATAGCTTTCCCCACCAGGACGCCTTGTGTTGGGGATGCCATGGAACACACACAAATATGGACAACTAACACCTAGACCCAGAACACATATAAATGAACAATGAACAAAACTGAAGAACTGAACAAGGATGTATTTTCATGAAGTAACGCCTGATGCAATAAATGATTTGTTCAGTTCCGTGTGGTAGGGCTCCGCTGACCCGCCCCGTACCTGCGCGAGCTCGAGCGGGCCCTGGTTGACGGTGGTCCCGATGCAGCCCTGCACCACCATCTGCAGCATCTTGGCGTCCGCGGGCTCCTGGCTCGTGGCCGCCGCCAGCTCGTGGATCTGGAACCAGACAAAAAAAACTTTCATACAAAACTGTCAATGGTGCTCGACAAAATATTTGCGACAGCTGATGTTTTTTCGTGAGTTCCGGGATGGTCCCGTAGTAAAAGTTGTTCATAATGACGAGTACCATGAGCCCTTTTCGGCTTGGCATACTCTTTCCCTATAATCCTGTAACTACTGTGTTCCGGTTGGAAGGGCATTGTCTCCAGTGAAATTACAGGGCAAATGGGAGATTGGCAACTTATATCTCAGGGTGACGAGCGCAGTGCTGTGCCGCGCAGGGGCTTGAATTCTGCGAGTTCAAAATTCTGGGTGGCGCAGACCTGTTATGGGCAAACGTGACGTTTAACATCAGACGAGCGATTTGCTCGTTTCGTCACTTAATCACATAAAAAAAAAAATACTGTGACAAACATGGGGTGAGACTTGTGGGATGAATTTTACCTTTTTCTGGATGTCTTCTATTGCAACCTCGATGGGCGACAAAATTATGGTTGTTCGTTGAACGACCTGAAATTAAGAAAATTAATTATTAGTTTTATAACAATCTCAGACATCATTAACTTTGAACATGGATCGTATTATTGCTTTATTAGACGAGATGTAGCTAAACACAATTCTATAACTACTCGCAATAAAAGTATTATCTAGAGACACTACTGTGGCATCGTAGCTCCCGAATGGATGAACCGATTTTGATTAGGTTTTTTTTATTTGAAGGATGAATTAGTCGGGAGTGTTCTCAGCTGTTTGATCTAAATGTCGGGGGATTATAAAATTTGTAATTGAATTATTCCCATTGATACTTAAGCCCAATTGGCTCACCTGTATCCTAGTCTTGACGTAGGGGAAGTGGTGCGCGGTGGTGAGCACCGTCTTCCGCTTGCACTGGTCGGCCAGGTCGCCGTGCGCGCGGCCCAGCGCCGTGAACGGGGTGCAGTACACGAACCGCTCTGCGGGGGGCGGGGGGGGGCACAGTCAGCGCGAGCGGGCGACCGGGGGACTTTGACAAAATAATGAAGAAATACGAGGTGCATTCAATAAGTACCTAGCCTCATCGCCAGAGGGCGCTGTAGTTTCAAAAGAGTTTTACCACAGTGTAGCACATTGTGGTAAAACTCTTTCACTCACCTTTGCCATGGCCAAATTGGTCGAATTACGCTACGAATTGCTGCCCCATCCACCGTATTCTCCAGATTTGGCCCCTTGTGACTTCTTTCTGTTTCCTAATCTGAAAAAATCTCTCGCCGGGAATAGATATGGATCAAATGAGGAGGTCATCGCCGCCACGGAGGCCTATTTTGCAGTTTGACAAAAACTATTTTTCGGACGGGTTAAAAAAGTTGGAGCATCGCTGGGCTAAGTGTATCGAACTAAAAGGAGACTATGTTGAAAAATAAATTGCCACTTTTCCAAAATTTTCGTTTACTTTTTGTAGGCTAAGTATTTATTGAATGACCCTCGTAGGTTGCTTTACGTAGATTTAATATTGCTGTGAGGGGGTTAAGAACGAGAATGTTTGATGGGAGAGTCAGCTGGGTGAAATATCTGGAATTCTGGAAGACCTTAATATAAACTTAATCAAGGAAGTGTGTATAGGTTGCCGCCACTCAAGGCCTCCCACCCGCGAACTGACCCACCTCTGTCTCTTCCTGGCTATAATATATCCCACATGGTCATGGTCAGCCTTCCTCACTTTTCTTCTCCACTTCGCTTTATCCTCGACATCGTCTACGGACATTGCACTTACTCATGTCTCTCAGCACTACATTTACCCCTGTTCTTGGGTCTGCCTCTGGATCTTCGACCGGGGATGGAAAGTTGCGAACTGACCAACCTAAGTAACTCTATAGACTAGCGAATTCTTATTTCTGCGAACAGTAGACCTCGCAAGAACTTTTTTGCGACAATCACAGTATTTTATCTCGACAACCTCTTGACTGATTTTACTCATATTCGAAATTCTTGTTTAGAATTAGGCACCTTATACCTACTTCTGCCAAATTTTATCAAAATCGGCCGGAAAATGGCGCTGCAGCAAATTCCCCCCCTTTTTGAGGGAAATACCCCCCCTAACCAAAAAATTCCGACTACAAAAAAAAAACTATGAAATTGTTGAACCTGTATGTATACTAAGTTTCGCCGAGATTCGTTGAGAAATGCGACCTGTACGCGAGTACCAACAAACAACCATCTGGACAGATGAAAGCAAATTTGGCCAGTCGTTGCACAGACGCTTCGCTCGCTCGGTCAATAAGCCCCTCGACTCACTGATGTTATAGTTCCTGTCGTAGTGCGAGAGGCGCTTGCGCAGCTCGTGCGGCTCGAAGTAGGGCTCCACGTAGGTGATCTGTATGTGCGCCTTGTCGGGCGGCAGCGAGCCCGGCTCCACGGAGTTCGAGTCCTTTATTATCACCACGTTCTCGGGCCCGAAGCGCTGCCCGTAGAAGTTCTAGGAAACACATTACTTGGCTGGTATAACAGATAATTTTACAGATTTTAATTTACTTTAGTTTGTCAATTCGTGAATAGGCATTTTTTCGTCCCGATTTCAAATTGCTAACGGAGCAAGCGAGTGGTGAAAGGATTTTTTTAATGATAAAAATAAAGAATCTAATTTAACCGAGAAAAAGAAAAATCAAATCAAATGGTTTGTTTATGACATAAATTTACAATAAAACTCTAAGACTTCCGAACTATACGCGCCGTCATACCTCCGGCTTAACGTCATAAACGGCTTGGCTATAGTAAAAACTGTATATCCTTAGAATAAATGTATTCCCTCACCTCCAGCCTAGTGAATATCTCCGGCAGCTTGGTGAGCGCATGCTCCTTGTAGATGAACTCCTCCTGGTCGAGGTCCCCAAACCTCGCGCCGTAGAACGAGACTCGGAAGTAGGCGCCGAACACTCGCTTGCCGTGCAGTTGCTCTATGCGGGTAAACGCTTCGTTCAGTTTGCTGAAAGCACACGAAATCAGTCAGTCGGTTTGCATAGGCCGAGTAGCTCTGGTGTCAGAGTTTATTCTCTGGTTCTTAGTCTCTGGTGGCCGTTTGAAAGACCTCTGGAATGGCGTAAGCGTTACATGCACAAATGTAGAAAGATGGACGCTGCTCTAAGAACACTAATAAGTTTGCCACCTTACAAGTTTGGAGTAGGAAGGTGCACACTAATCCAACTGTGTCTACTTGTGTTGTGTACTTGCAAATAAACTGCACTGACAATCACAGCATGAGTATAATAAATCATCAGACAAAACGTGATGCACCGCTGACATTCACAAATTTTGGAAAACCTGTATGGTATGAACTCTAGTTCCATCTTTCTTTCTCTACCTTAGGTTCTCCTTCTCTCTCCCCCTAATTCTAATTGGGGGTGATAGGATCTGCACCCAACTGCCAACTGGCAGCCTACTCCAGCCAGCCTACTCCGTACTCCCCCCCCGCACCTGTGTATGTTGGCCAGCTTCTTGTAGTCCCGGTGCTGCTCCGCGAGGGGTATGAGCACCTTGTACACCTCGTTCCTACTCCCCCCCCCCCGCACCTGTGTATGTTGGCCAGCTTCTTGTAGTCCCGGTGCTGCTCCGCGAGGGGTATGAGCACCTTGTACACCTCGTTCACCGTCTCGTACATGCCGGCCGTCATCAGCTCGCTGGCCGCGTGCTCCAACAGCGCCTGGGGGGACAACGTTTTCAAACAAAACTACTGTTAAAAAGACTTTACAAACTGCCGGTCGGTCGGAGAACTGCAGTCGGCTGTGACAAGTTCAGACAAAAAGTGTCGTCAAATATGTCGCTCGCTGCGCTCGCGCTTCATTATTTGTTTAATGCTTTTAAACTTGCTAGGCAAACATTTAGAGGCTTTTTGATAAAATTGCTACGGGACTCGTGCTGGCTTAATTTGTCAATGTGTGGGGGGTGGAACTTAAAAGTTGAACAGAATTAATCCGTTTTGCGAAGGAAACACAGTCTCATTCGATTCTTATGAACAAATACAGCTCGCACTATATCGTCACTATGCGGCCTTTGTCTGCTGAAAGGTTCCCAACCTTACTTAGAAGAACTCAGTCATGATAACGGAACTGAGTAGGTTTTGCACCGAGTACCTAGTGCGATTTTTTTTTGTGTAATTTACGTTAACGATTGCGTTAACATAAACTTTTATTTGTATGGAATAACAACGGAGCCACCTCGTGTTCATAAGATGAACTACAATAGATCCATACAAATTGTAGTTAAACTACACGAAAGAAACTGTACATGGGTGCGTGTGCATCACACTAAGCGCTCCCGCCACCCGCACCTCTGTCCCCTTTGTCGTCATGCGGGGCGGGGGGGGGGTATGACGACCTCTGTGCCGCGCAGGCGAGGACTAAGATAAACGGTTTGGCTATAGCACTAGGCACTCTATAATGTAGTGTAGTGACCTGCAGCTCCTGGTGCGTGAGGTGGTGGTGCAGCGCGTCGGCGCAGCTCTCGTCCAGCGCGTTGTGCGTGACGCGCTGCAGCAGGGCGGCGCCCCGCCCGCCCGCGCAGATCTGCTCCGCCGCCAGCGCCGCGCCGTGCACCAGGCACATGCCGGCCTCCGTGTGGTTGGAGCGCTGGGGGAGGGAACAGATGGCGACTTGATCTACTTTGTAGCTGCTACATCCCAATAGTTATGCGGACAGCCGTTCGAAAAAGAAAACATGTTTACAGATGCTTAAACACGAGCCAGTAGCACTCTGTCTCGGAATCGAACCCGGTCGGGCGCTGGCGCTCGAGATCTACAGTCGTTTCAAGGAAGTTCAAACATTGAAGAAAATCTGTCGCGGTATTCTTAAATAATTGGCTGTGACATGCAGATGGACAGACACCGAAATCTGGTTTTAAGGATTCTTTCCCGGAGAAAGTTCAGAACCCTAAAAAGGTTACCGACACTCAAATGAAGCCTGGCTGACAACAACAAAAACGGTGACGTCGATGCTGAAAATCGCTGGAAATGGTCTACTCTCCGCCGGCGACATACCTCCATGTTTTACTTTCATATGCTTCTTGCTGCACCGGGAAACTTTATTTGCGAGAGACAGGATAGTCCACTGGTGGTCGATAGACGCTGTAAGTAGCAAGTTCGCTCCGGAAGTTACATACCTCCATGTGCTTCTGCGCCATGTTGTTGAGCCAGGTGAGCCGCAGGTCGGGGCTGTGCTGGTAGCCGCGCGCGATGCGGTGCATGAGGTCCAGCAGCATCTCCGGGTCCTGCTGGAACTCCTTCATCTTCACCGTGTCCGACAGGATCATGTGCAGGTTGAACACGAGGTCTTTCACCTGCAACGTGGGGGAAAGTTAGCTGGAAATGTGCAAAAAGCAGTCATCAGATGGACTGCAATGGTAAGACTTTCCGTCAGTCTCTGCCTGGAAGAGATTGATCGGTAAAGCAGCCAGTTGTTGCAATAGTTAGTTCTTATGCGTTATTGTCCTTATGTTTGTAATTTCAGGTGTCAAGAATTTTAAGTGTTTTCTTTTTTTGTCTTATTGGCTCCCAAACTGATATTCAAAAGAATAAAACCAAAGTGTAGTATCCTGATATCTTTCAAGATTATAACAAAAGAACTTTGAAACAACAAAACTTGGGTTTCAGTTCAATTTCAAACGTCGATAGCTCTGTGAATTTACAAATTTACTCCGTAGTTCCGGAGCTCCATTCAAAAAAGTCATGAAAGACACAACAATATTCTAACCGTTCAATAGTATAAACAAATAACATGCTGGACTGGACATTGGGATTTCGGACTTTTTAGACATTCTAGGCATTCCCGACATTTTAGAATCCACAATACGAGTATTTGCACAGTACAACACTATAATGGTGATAAAACAACACGCAGGAGTGTGTCACGATAGGATTTCCATTATATTAATTGACATTTTGCACCAACTTTCCTGACGGCAGCGCTACCCGTGTTGGGCTCAGTCTCCAGTGGAGATTCTGGGGTATCCTGTGGTAAAAAGTATCTGAAGTTTAAAAAGATATTTGGTTTTCTTCTTTATTTTTTTTCGTACATGTTGTGTCACATAGCAAGTTTCAATGTTTTCACGCCGCCTGTTATGTTTGGGCATGGTTTCACGACCGTTGAGTCAAATTAAATATTTAACCACCCAATAGTTGGTGATCTGTGATGAACGCAAACTGTCCACCATGACTAAAAATATTAAAACTCATGGTCAGTCCTGGATTAAACAAGCTTAATATTTTTGGTTAACAAGGTAATACGTCCGTGCGGTGTTTGGTCAGCCCCGGACGTCAGACAGTACACTGTCTGACGTCCAGTGGTCACTACAGTGACGTCAGCATTTAATATGGGAGTGGTCACAAAAACCCACTGGGTGGTTCAGGTCACTGTCTCAATCGTACTTCAGTGTCAATGTCCAGAAAGTGCTCGTGCCGTCTCTGTCAGCGGCCGTATCGGTGAGCAGATTGCGATGGATTGCGTGAACTCAACGCATCCTACTCTTGGAAGCTTTGGTTTTCTTCAGGCGACGTTGAGACTTCTGTGGAGCCCGCTACCGGCGCCGGCGTCCTGCTTCAAGGAATGGAGTGTTATATTCCTAGCATCTCACCTGCTCCGGGAAGGAGGTGGCCTGCAGCTCGGTGTCGCGCTCCGCGTACACGAGGATGGTCTTGAGCGCGCGGCGCAGCGAGTCCTCGCTGAACGTGGCCGAGGTGCCTACTAGTGAGGAGAGAGACATCGTCACCTGCATCTTCACGCGGCTGAAGTTCTGGGGACGAACACATTCATTAACATTTTTTTACTAAAAGAAATAAAACCCATAGGTTCCTCAATCAAAATTGTAGTCCATACTTTTGTAAAATATTTTTCTGTACACAAATCTCGTAGAGTCCTAGTTTAACCTTTGCAATTTACTGTCAAAACGGCACCGAGTTTGGTCCTTCGAACCATATTGAATATCTACTTTTGTTCCCATATTGAACGTAGTATTTTTTTTAAGTACCAAATTCAGTCCTTCGAGCCGAACTGAAAGCGTAACTAAAACGCGTAGTACCAAATAAACATCTATAGGTACAAGTTTCTCACGTTCCCAAGCTGGAAGTGTTGCCGCATGAGCGCGTAGAGCGTGGCGGAGGCGTGCGCACGCGTGGTGGCGGAGAGCGCGGCGCAGTGCCGGACCAGCACGCGGCAGATGCCGGACTCCTCGCCGCAGCACGACCAGCCCAGCTGGGGAGCATCGTCAATTGTACAACATTCATACAGATAGTCCTGAAGGCTCAAGGTTGACAGCTCTTAAATGACACAGCGTTCATATTTTAGTACAGTGCTCGTACCGTAAGTTTTTAACGCTAGCTCAAATTGGATCATCCAGGCATTTGTCTCGCTCTGTCATTTAGATAAAAAGCGAGACAAAAGCCATCGCGATTTAGGCTCACGCTAAATGCCCTCGTTAGATAGACAGCTTTATTTTTGGTACGTTAGATCTGTAAAAAGTGGCTGTATTGGTTTAAAAATAAGTAAGTGAGTATATTAACATGACTATCGTTGACGTTTTCAAGGGACAATATGGTCCTTCGAGCTGAATTAGCTTATTTTAGAAAACCTGGAAAATAATTAAGAAGTAGTTTTACCTTGGCAATGAAAGCCCTGAGCGTAGCAAACATGTGCTGCAGCACGACCACGCTCTGGTTGCGTTGCAGCGCGCGGAGCAGCACCTGCAGCGCGCCGCTGCACACTGTCGCAGCGCACTCCAGGTTGCTGCACGACTGCGGGGGGAATTAGATTGCAGGTCCAACTTTACATAAAGTGTGTTGACTTTAGGATCGAGCGGAAGTGACACGAAACGTAACAATACTAGATTGTACAACGAGGGCATAAAACAAGCCATTTTATACGAGACGTTTAGCTAGCCCAAGTCGAAGGCGAGGGCGGATATAAAGTCGAGGATAAAATGGGTTTTATGCCCGAGTTTTACACTCGACTTTTTACATCGATTGTGAGGAAATAAATTGAAATATAATCTAATATATAAAATTCTCGTGTCACAGTTTTCGTTGCCATACTCCTCCGAAACGGCTTGACCGATTTTGATGAAATTTTATATGCATATTCAGTAGGTCTGAGAATCGGCTACTATCTATTTTTAATACCTACCCCTAAGTGATAAGGGTTGTCCACCCCTAATATTTTATTTTTATTTTTTGGGCCAAATTTTTATTTTTTTTTTGTTATGTGATGTGGCATTAAAAAATACATACAACCCTAAATTTTCACCCTTCTATCACCAACCCCTATTTTTTAATAGTCACTAGAAATAATTTATATGGCAAAACAACGTTTGTCGGGTCAGCTAGTCTTATATATAAAATTCTCGTGTCACAATGTTCGTTCCCGTACTCCTCCGAAACGGCTTGACCGATTTTTATGAAATTTTATATGCATATTCAGTAGGTCTGAGAATCGGCTACTATTTATTTTTCATACCCCGCGCCCCGAAGTGATAAGGGTTGTCCACCCTTAACATTTATTTTTTATTTTTTGGACAAAATTTTCATTTTTTATAATGTGGCATTAAAAATACATACAACCCTAAATTTTCACCCTTCTATCACCAACCCCTATTTTTTAATAGTCACTAGAAATAATTTTTATTTTATGGCAAAACAACGTTTGCCCGGTCAGCTAGTAAAATATAATATATACATATAATAATAATAAATTAATTAAATGGAGAAACTAATGAAAAATGCAAACACGTTTGCAAAAGCGACTGAAAGCGGACACAACTAACGCACGCCCACCACCTCCGGCCGCCCCGTCGTCTCCGCGCTCCTCGTCGGAGGATGAGTTCGTCACTCCCCCCGACACGAGCGCGTCGAGCGACGGGGACGTCCACCGCTGCAGGCACGCTTGGAGCCTGCGGGGCAACCTGCTCCGCGCCCGGCCCCCGGCCCCCGGCCCGCGCTACCGGTGGAGTAGTGCGTCGCATGCGATGGACGTGATTTGCAAAAAGTTATCTTTGATGCGAGTAAATTCACGTTCAATCACCGGTTGGCTTGTTGGTAAACGACGGTGTAGGCGAAAATGAAGCACGTAGACCTAGAAAATACCATCATCGAGATTCACTTTGACTTTGTAAAGCCAAAGGTTGTATCTCCCAAGGGAAGATAGACAGCAGTATATTCCATTCCCTGACCAGTTCGGAAACGTGAAATGTAACGTGTTTCCTGGCTGATTTGCTTCCTGGTTTGGCTGACCATAATTCCCCAGCTCACCTGCACGATAGTCTCGAGCGCGTGCAGCAGAGTGAGCGAGACCTCCGCCGCGAGCGAGGCGGAGAGCGCGGCGCGCGGCCGGCCGGGGGAGGCCGCCGCCGCCGGCCGCGCCCACTCCTTGCGCCAGCGCTCGCGCTTGGCGCCGCCCACGCCCACGGACGCGCCCACGCCTGCCCACACACACAGAAGTTATATAGACTTAGCGCTCAACATCACATCACATTAAATCAATACCTAAAAGGATTTTCGGATTCCACTGACTTATGCACTAATTAACCATAATAATTATGTGAATAATATGTAAGTAAGTTAAATGTTTCACAAGGATAGTTCGAGATTCAAGATTTGTTAATTTGTAGTGATATGGGTCATCTATAAGTATAAAAGTACTTCCATTGTTAGTTATATGTATAGATATGGGCAAGACATTAAAAATAAACTAAAGATGAAAACCTAAGACTATCGAGATTCAGGCCAGCTTACCCTTGCGTCTCATGATGAAGTCGGAGCGCGCGGAGCCCTGCCCCAGTATGACGTCCTCCAGCTTAGCTTTGATGTCCGTGGTTTTGCGGACGTTCTGCTGGGCGCACTTGTTTATTTCTTTTTGACCCTGAAATATTGATTTACTTTTAATAATTTTGATCTAGAACAATAGAATCAAAGAAGAAAGTAATTACATGAGGACAATGAGGTGAAGATTGAGCGATCCTCATAATTTTATATACATATGTCAAAGTTTGGATGTTTGTTGCTCAATCACGCAAAGGCAGCTGAAAAGATTTGGATGAAGTTGGGTATGAAGCTAACTTATGTATGCCTTAGATTACAAGAGCTAAGAGCTAAAGAGCTTAAGAGAGCTAGTTTTCATCACCACGCGGGTGAAACAAAAAAAGGAAAATCGTGTCAAAAGGAACCCCATCTCAGCATACATGCGGTACGGCATTAAGTAAGAGTCACCTTGTACTCCTGACACTTGAAGCAGAGGTCCAGCAGCGCCAGCAGCGCGGCGCGGCGCGCGGGCGGCAGCTCGGCGGCGGCGCCGGCCAGCGCAGCACCACACCAGGCACTCACCTTGTACTCCTGACACTTGAAGCAGAGGTCCAGCAGCGCCAGCAGCGCGGCGCGGCGCGCGGGCGGCAGCTCGGCGGCGGCGCCGGCCAGCGCGCCGCGCTCCGCCCAGCGCAGCACCCACACGAGGCACATCAGCAGGTTGCGGGACGTCTCGCTGTTGAACGGGGCGCGCCCGCTCTACAACAACAACAACAACCACTTACAGCGGCCAGACGTGGGGCACGGGGGGTCCGTCCAACGAGACAGACTTTAGCTCAGCAGTTAGCGATTATGAGCTGATGTTTTGACGTTGATGTTTACACTGGTACTACAATGACGCTGTGGAAAATACTTGCAAACTAAAACAATGGAGTGTTGATTTAAGTTAAGGTCATAAAAAAGGGAGCAATAGGCTATTTGACACTATTAAAAATTTGCTACGAAATGTGGTCATTCTATTAGGTAATAACATAAAAAAACATATTTATCTCTGTTTTATCCAAAAATATTTATAGATTTTTCAAAATAAACATAACAAATTCAAATTATTTTTTAAAATTCTTCAGCCACAAGAACGCTCTGTGATTGGCTACGCCTCGCGTGACGTCACACGCAAGTAAACATTGTTTAGTGCTAAGACACTTGTGTGATTTTATAATGTACACTTTGGTACAAGTTTGACGTTTGTCAAAGAATAAAGTTTGCTTACTTGCCTGTGACGTCACGCAAATCACATGTCGTTCGCCATTACCGAAACAGCGTTTTTAGCGCGAATATTGTAATTTAAATTTTAACACAGTATTTTACGAAAAATACTACAAATTTCGCAGAAATATACATGTGGTGTATTAATCACATGCCAACGAATAATTTAAAACAGTTTTTCAAAATCAGTCAAATAGCCTATTGTTTGGAATGTGTTGCAAGAACCGTTACCTGTTTAAATTCTTCGGGAGACGAGGCAGCATAGAAGCTCCCAAACTGTCCCAAGTCACTGTCCAACTGCAATACTTCTGCAAAACAATTTGTTTTACATAAAAAATGGAAAGCAGCTTTGTCAGCCAGTTTACATGCTATCTTGCTCTTGATCAAAGATCTCTAATATTTCCTGAAATAATGACAATGCTATGTTTTGTAATACGGTTTATACAAATGTGTGAGTATAGTGTCCTTAGAATATCCAAGGTCTCAAGGGTTTAGAGATAAAAAAACCCCGACTCAGCACGAAGCCGGCCCTGGCCAACCATGTCGCAAGTTGTTTCTATACTCTAGTGGGTACGAGTATTGCGTACCCTTGTTGTTGTGGAAGGGCCGGTAGAGCTGCGGCTGCGCGTCGAGCACGATGCCCAGCAGCGGCAAGTACAAGGAGGCGGCGCGCGCGCGGAGCGCCGGGGCCTGCAGGCGGGGGTCCGCGTCGTGCGCCGACAGGAGCGCCAGGACGGCGTTGACGGCCGCGCACTGCAGGACAGGGCTCCTGGGGGACGAGCGTACTGTAGCACCAGCGAGAATCACAGACCATATCGGCCTACCAAGGACACAAAGAAGCGTCATCGTTTTATGGTTCCTATACCAAAAACTCCTCCAAAACGCTTTGATTCCTCTTTTATTGTTTGCTAGAGTGTGGAACGCTCTGCCCGAGTGGGTGTTTCCCGATGTAATCTGAGTGTCTTCAAGTCGCGAGTGAATCGTTTCTTTCGGCAAGCATGCTCCACCGTAGACCGCATCGTTGCTTACCATCAGGCGAGATGGCGATCAAACGAAAGCCTATCAAAGAGTAATAAAACTTTGAGCAAAACAAGTTCGAACAAAGGAGCAAGGTGACCTAGATGGTAAATGCTGTTCCCGATGATGAGCCGAAGAAGTTGAGATGATGCTTCCAATGCTAGAAGTACGCAGACTACTGCAGTTCCATTGCATTAGTCAGCTCAGCCAACAGCAGCTCAGCCAGGTAGTGCCTGGACCTGAACTCGTGGCCCAGCTAGTGCAGCGCAGACGACGAGGCGAGGAAGTGCTAAGAGATACTTTCAATGCTAGCAGTACGCAGGTGCGCAGACTACTTACTGCAGTTCTAGTGCATTAGTCAGCTCAGCCAACAGTAACCCAGCCAGGTAGTGCCTGGACCTGAACTCGTGGCCCAGCTGGTGCTGCGCCGAGGAGGACGAGGCGAGCGAGTGCGAGGAGGGTGCGGGCGAGACAGCACCCCCCGCGCTGTCGGCGCGGCCCCCCGCCGCGGGCAGGTTCAGCGAGATGTAGTGCTCGTGCGAGCATACTATGCGGAGGAAGGCTATCTGGACACGAGAACGAATAATTTGTTTCAATCAACACGGGAGTAGTCACGTATTGTTGAGTGAGCTACTCAGGCTAGTATAACAAAACAAAATTAAACAAAATGTTTCAAAACCACGTTAGTTTTCATAGTAAGAGGCATATTAATTTTTGCATTATTGCAAAACTGGATAACAGCAGCGCAAGATCAGTAGACAAAGGGAAATTGAATGGAACAAAATGAACGCAATGCCTAAAACACAAAACCGATCTTGATCGTTCCGGTCCTTGGGAGGGTTATTCTTTTATTTATTAGTCTACCTTGTAATGCACGAGCGGCACGGCGTCCGGCAGGGAGGCGATCTTGGCGCACATCTGTTTGTAGTAGTTGCGGATCAGGATGAACACGTAGCCGCGGTCCATGATGCTGAGCAGGTCGAACAGGAAGAAGGCTAGGCTGTTGTTCAGGCTCTGCGTTAGACGGCTGTCTTTGCCGTATCTGTTGAAAAAAAAACCAGTTACGTAAGATTTTTCAGTATGGTAATATACTGGAATTATAAAAATGTGCTGTTTTATTGATAGCTTCGTCCTGCGGTGTCAGTTTGTTTATCCAGGAACTGTAAACGAAATACATAGCCGCCAGTTGTCGCACTAGTTTTAGGTGTTATAATCCTTTTGTTTGTAATTTATGGTGTGAACAATAAAGAGTTTATCTATCTATCTCTTGGGAGCGACAGTTACCGGAATCATGCTGCTGTAGCTAAAAGGGACTGTTTATTTAAATCCTATCAGGCAAACAAAAGCAGTAATGTTCACATTCAACATTGTTATACAAACCGCAGGTAGTCCATCATCAGCCCTCACCTGGATATGATCTCGCTGGTGAGGTTGTTGACGAGCGTGGTGAGGTCGTCCGTGAACTGGTCCGGGAAGCGCGCGCGGCGCTCCGCCTCGGCGGCGCCCGACCACCACAGGTACTCCACCATCGACTTCACCATCAGCTCGAATAGGGTCCTAACAAACAAACATGTGCAAAACATGTTTTTGTAAAAATGCTCGGAAAACAATTCTAAGCACTCTTCAAAACGAGCCCAAACTCGATGGGGTTGCTTAGTTTCATTACAGAGTTTCCCATACTACCCCGCGACTCCATCATCAGATCAGCTCCATGCCATAACAATATTGCATTTTCATCCGAACTAAACGTGCTCAATCGGAACCCGGAAAGAAGGTCTAATTTAACTATGTAGTGAGATTTGATTACAAAAAGATTCATAGCCCGACGACAGGTGAAACTAAAGAAAAGCTTGTAAAAATATAGGCGCGTTTCCGCAAACATGTCACGTACCAGGAGTTCTGCATGGCGAGGTCCCTGGTGGCTCCGCTGGCCACCACCCACTGCAGTGCGAGCTCCTCGTGCAGGATCTTGCAGGACCCGTCCGTCATCACTGCGGGGACGAGGACATTCACTCAAAGATAACGAGAGAGAGAGAGAGTAGAAGTAAGAGAAAGATCTGAGTGTGCGTGAACAATTCGGCGTTCGATATATGTTTGTATGATGAAAATTTTTGTACACAATTTTACGATTTTTAATTTTGTTTGTTTCTTGCGATTTTCTGTCTTTTCTTGTTAAGCAAATAATCATCATTATCAACTTTTTCCCACCCACTGCTGACTAAAGGTCTCTTCAGCCTGCCACCTCTTCTGGTCCTGTGCCAGTCTCGCCGACTGCCGCTTTCACAATGTCATCCGACCAGAGGGCCGAAGATCTGCCCGGTAAGCTAATTTATTGCACACAAAAAATGTTAAACGATGAGGAAATTGAAGTCCTATTGAAAAGTTTTATTGCACTTTTTATTTGTGGTTGTGGCAAAATTAATCCAGTTATAAAGAAGTCAAGGGTGGCAGTTCGGGGTGACCACTAGCCACTAGTAATAGCGACCTGCGGGCGGCAGCGGCAGGCCCACGTCGCGGTCCGCCAGCGAGGGCCGCGGGATGCAGCACTGGTACTGGATGTAGGCCGTCAGCAGCGCGCTGCGCCCGTGGAAGTCGCACGTCGAGCCTTCGTTCATGTTCTGGAACGAAATATGAGGGTAGAACGATATTGTTTGCCTGTCGAATTACACGCCCAACATAATGATACATAAAGTTGGAAGGGGAACTTTCTTGTACATTTTGAACACAATTTAAACTTAACTAAATTATTTATTTACTTGGGTACCAACTGCGCTAGCCTGATGATAAGTAATGATGCGGTCTACAATGGACGCGCTTTCCTGGAGGAAACATCCCTATAGGCACTTGTGACTTGAGATCACCCATACTATATCTATCGGAGAACACCAGCAGTCAGAGCAGCTCATCGAGTAGTGGAAGTAGTGGAGACAGGTAGCGGGTGAGGGTCTCTAGCTAAAGAGAGCTTTCAAGTAGTGTCACTTACCGAGATGTCAGTGAAGATAGTCGCCAGGCAGATGTAGACATCTTGAACCAAGTTGAACACCAGGAACAAGTAGCGGGCGAATGTCTCCACGCTGGCTGTGGGCAGCTATCAACTTATGAGGTAGTGTCCCTCACCGAGATGTCAGTGAAGATGGTCGCGAGACAGGTGAAGGCGTCCTGCGCCACGTTGAGCGGCGCCGGCGCACCCGCCAGCGCGGGCGGAGCCACCAGCAGTCGCAGCAGCTTGTCCAGCACCGGGGGCAGGTAGCGGGCCAGCGTCTCCGTGCACGCCGTGGGCAGCTCCGAGATGCTGAGGGGGGGGGGGGGGGGGGGGTTAGTGCTGAGATAAATGAGCCTGAATCATGTTTTTAAACCATTAGAGAAATTTGAAAATCTCTTTTAGAAAAATCAATATCTACCTGGGTGGGCCCAGGTACTCCAGGTAGATATTGATTTTTACCATGACCTCTAAAAACAATGATGGTTATGATGGTGCATTGTCGCGCAGCATCGGAAACAAAACGTAACCATCATTGTTTTCAGAGGGCATGGTACGGACTCTGTTATGGTTTAAGAGACTGTTAACCGATTGTTAAGGTCGAGTACGTCTTAGTGATACCACCTGCGGAATAGCTTCAAACCTACATAAAAAAAAAAACAAATCAAAAAATCATTGGCGGCATTCGAATCATACTAAACAGAAAAGCACAAGCTTCACACTCGCTCCCGCTGCCGCTGGCTGGTCGACTCACCTGGTCCTGAGCTCGGCCTCCATCCCGGCGAGCCCTATCCGGGGCGGGATGTTCCCTTCCAGCACCGCCTCGCACGCCATGAAGAACCGCTCGATGTAGCTGTCCTGGAAATGTTTAGTCTTTTACATAGCTATACGCCTTTTGTTACAACTAGGCCCAAAAAGCTTTAGACTGTGATTATTGAAGGGAGAATATGGGTGACTTATGCGAAGCTGTGTTCTTCTTCTTCTCTGAGTGCCTCTTTATCAACGAAATAATACCCTAGGGGCAGCATAACCTATGGTTTATGATTGACCGGTACTTCGAGCCGGCCAAATCCACAGCAGCGAGTTTTGGAGCCGACTCATCCTAGCGTAGCAAGTTTGCATGCGCCAAGGTCGGTTGATTGGTTGAATAACTTACGAGCGCGTGCACAGTAGTATGCGGCTCCAGACTGACGCTGAAGATAGATTTGTGGTTGTCAATCCAGCGCGTGCCGGGGAGCTGCACGTCGGGGAAGATGAAGGAGTAGTTGGGGGGAGGCTCCTCCACCATCGCGGGGAGGGAGAACTCGCCGCAAGATAACTTGCCGTTGCGGCATAGTGGGAGCCACTGCGGAGAGAAGCTAGTTTTAGGGGAAGCTAAATCGAAAGTTCACTTATTGTTAGTCCAGAGTCAAAACAGACTATCCAAGAATTCTGTCTCAATTATCTTTCAGGAATCTTTATCTTTGTATATAACGCTATATGCGTTTGAAAAGATGATTTATAGAAATCTTGTAGGGTTTCATTTTCGACGCAGCGTTGCTTATCAGCAAGCGAGCTGAATGATACGTGAGCTTTTTCGCGATCAAAAGAGAAACCTTCGTTTTTTGTCTCCTATTTGCCCCGAAATTTCACTGGTTTCATTCCCCTTCCCACCGGAACACAGTAATGTTTTGCACATTACTGCTCGGCGGTGGAATGACTGGCAAAAGTCTGGTACTTCCTCCGGCGGGTTGTAGAATCTTGGAAGTAGAATTAAGGAGGCCGATTGTAGCAGCAATGTGGTTTTATTTATGAAAGGTCCAGTACCGGTCGCCTGTGCGATCCGGAGCAAACAAACCGATGAATTCTATACACCACTATCGTTCCGTGGCGCCACATTGTCAGTGGTGCCCATCGGAACTAATATTTGGTCCTAAAACTTGTTGATAGACACCCCGCTGTCGGTGGTGCATATTGGATTAATCGATTACTCTAAAATAGTTCCAACCTATGCCACTGGATGGCTTGTTTTAACACGGGCTCTGTAAAGAATGCTGGAATCCCTCACCGAGTACCCGAGCACGGTCTCGACGCTCTTCTCCTGCGCGGGCGCGACGGGCTTGCGCTGGCAGGCCACGTGCAGGAACGTGAACAGCAGGTGGTGCTGGTCGCCCAGCTCGGCCGGCAGGCGCAGCTTGATCTCGTCGTACAGGGAGGGGTTCCTGGGGGGGGGGGGGGGGGACTGTTTAGTCAGCGCACGTGCAGCACAGATAAGATAATAGTCAATATGTTCACGTGCGTCCAGTGTTGACGTCGTACTGGGAAGGGTTCTTGAGGGGGAGACTGTTTAGTCAGCGCACGTGCAGCACAGATGAAATAACAGTAACTATACTATGTGCATCCAGTGCTGGCGTCGTAGAAAGAGGGGTTTCCGGGGGGAGGAGACTGTTTAGTCACTCGCACGTTTAGTGCTGACGTCCTAATTTTTTTACCAAAAATATGAACAGAAAAATTTTACAATGAAATTTTGAACCACTTTCAAATGTTCGATATGCCTGTGTAGTGAGTGTAACTAACTACCTACACTAACTTTGAAATAAAAATTGTTTTATTTACTTACTTTATTTTAAAATATTTTTTACTGTATTTTTCATATCATTAAGTATTAACCATCAGGTGAGATGACGGCCAAACGTAAGCCAATTAAAAAATTAAAAAAATTCGCAAAATTATGTGTTATTTTCGTAAAAAAAATATAGGATAAGTCAAGGTGAAATTATTAAAAAATGTTTTTGAAGACGTTCTAATATACGAGTAGAAGAGTATGTTGGATGAAAATATTTCTACTTTCTGTTTGTTTCTGTATACATCTTACTTGTTGTGGTACAGCACAGTGGTATATGCCTCCGTGGTGAACTCCGGACAGGCGCTGCGTCCGAAGATGGCGGGCAGCGCCGCCTGCGGGGACTCCCCCGCCTGCAGCTGTACGCGGACCTACAGGGAACAGATAATACTCAACTAGCTTCACAACTTGTAGGTGCTTGTCACTTCCTTAGCCACTGTCGTGTCCGTGGATAACAAGCACGGTGCAGAGCCTCGCAGGATTCAAGTTTTAAACTCAGTGTGGCACTGCAATAGGCGTGACGAAAGATTTTAAAATCCTCTTCCCTAAAGGGAGTACACATTTACTGTTTACAAAAAAGCCTTTATTTCGGTAATAAACTTAAGTTTAACGAAGTTTGAAGCCATTTTTCACATATTTTTTCAACAGTGCCCGAAAACAGCTTGCTTGTGTCATGGCGTCGATTTGACGTCACGGCTAGTAAACATGTCATTGTGTCTATGCGTGATGAGCGGCGGATGACCTGAGTTCACTGAAGCGTGACGTCATACGCTGTGATTGTTGTTTCTGACAAGATGGCCGATTGCTGTATTTTAATGTTTTAATTTATTGAAAATATTAATAATCTGTTTTTTAAAAATAAAACTAAACATGTGTTTTGAATTTTTTTAATCTGGCTAGTCCCCTGAAAGCATTGAATCGGCGATTTTTTGATACTGTCGTCATGCCTATTGGTATGGGCAGGCGCGAAACTTAACATAAGGCATCTTGCTTATCTTGTTATTCAGTTACATAATAAAATATCTGTTGGTTGGTTTGTTGGTGTCTGTGGTTGTCGTTGGTGTTGTAAAATCAGGTTTATTTCTGGTTGGCAAGGTTTTGGGTGCCGACGTAACTTGGTATACAGTGACGTCAGCATTGGACTTGAGAGTCTCAGAATATATAAATAATAATTATAATAATTATCATCATCATCATCCACAGCCTCCTTTAGGCTCTTCACTTTCTCTCCCACTTACAGTGATATTCCTCGCGGAGCCAGTTTTCGAGGTGTACGCGTTGAGGTTGATCTCCTTAATAGACAGGTAGAGCAGGTTGCGGTACTGATAGTGCGGCGTGGCGGGGGGCTGCGGGGGGAAGGGGAGCACCTCCTTGCAGGGACGGATGTTGTCGTCTAGAAAGAGAACGGAATAATTCAAGTAGTAATTATTTATTTTCATAAAAATAATTAACAAAATAGGTTCAACTCAACCGTTTGAGAGCTACTACTTTACAGACAGACAGTACAAAGTTTAACATATTGGATATTCAACTTCTTGGTCAAAACCATGCAAAAACCAAAAAAACATTTCTTCAATTCAATATCTCAGAACTTGTTTTTGACAACACTCAGTATATGAAATAGATAATAATAATAAATCTTTATTTAGGAACAAATTACAAAATAATAAAAATAACAAAGAGAAATCGATGACAACTACAAAAGTATTAAACTGCGTCGCAGGCTCGCAGGTGTATTGAACTAGATAATATTTAATGTACTAACCTCCATAAGGGTTCAATTTAGCCAGTTCTGGCGTTAGTCCATTCTTGAGCTCGTCTGGGCACGGGCACACTTCTATCTTGAAGGTGCCCGGGATGCATTTCAGTTTCTTCGGGGCAGAGCTCGGTCTCTTGATCTCAGCTAGAAACTTGTACAGATCTTCGTCACGAAGTTTGTCCGTTTCCTAAAGGGGAAATAATGTATGTTTGCAAGTTTTTATTTAACTTCCCGCGTTAGTATATTTGCGTTTCTTCGGCGACAATGCAAAATGCAATAGAGCTTGTCTGATGATAGAGACTGAAGGACTGTAGACAGTTGGTGGTCATAGGAACTTCTAAACCAGATAGACCCCGTCGTGTTTGGGCCCGTAAAAGCTTGTTTGTGAAAAAGTTTTATGTTTGTTATTGTCTGAATGCCTCTCGTTAAACGCGCCCGTCAGATAAGACAAGATAAAGAGCAGGCTCTTTTTCCGCAACTAGGCCGGTAATCGGCCCTTTTTGCGTGAACTACATATGCAGGTTTCCTCACGATGTTTTCCTTCACCGAAAAGCCAGTGGTATGTAAATTCGTACATAAGTCCTAAAGAACTCATTGGTACGAGTCGGGGTTTGAACCCGCCACCTCAAGGATGCGAAGCGGCGGTTCTCCCACTGAGCTACCACGGCTCTGTGACGCGCCCGTCTGTCGGTAAGCAATTATGCGTTTTACAATTAAGTATATTTACATAGGATGTTATAACAATACATTAAGGCACGTCGTAACTCCGCTGGTTTACCTTCAATCATCCCTTTAGAGAAGTATAGTTACCTGCTTGAAGAGGCTAGTGATGGTGATGACAATAGGCTTGAAGGTGTGCAGCGCGTGCGCCAGGTCCCCGGGCGCGGGCGCCGCGCGGCGCTCCACGGAGCCCCGCCGGGTCAGCGAGCCGCCCACCTCGCCCGCGCGCCGCCGGAGCTGCTCCAGGCTGGACGACGAGGCTTTACGGTCTGGAAATCACAAATATATTATATATACGCTCGTTACTAAACCACGATCAAAGCCCGCTCGCAATGTCGAATATCAATATGAAAACATTATTATGGTATTAAGGAACTTTTATGGAATAAGACCGACGAAGTCAGCAACAAAATACGAAATTTAAATATAGGGTTATAAGGGAATGGAATGCTACACCGAAAGGGGTTTATAGTATTCATATTTGTGAACAACTTTTACTATAGATTTATTCCTTGACATTACAAAGAAACATAAACTGTCAACTGTTCCATAAATGATATCGAGCTTCATTGATATTTTTCTACCCACTTCTAATTTTTTTACTTTTTCCCTCACCCAGGCTGTTAGTGTTAGTGTTGTTCCCGGCGGGCGCGCTGTCCTTGTCCCCGCTAGCGGCGTCCCGCTCCAGGCTGTTGGAGCCGCTGAGGATGTTGAGCAGCGAGACGGCGCTCCAGGCGAGCGGCATGCGGTACTTGCCGAGGCGGTCGCAGGCCGCTTGCGCTGAGGCGCGGACCTTTTCGCGGTTCTACAAAAAAAGTTTGGATATATTAATTTAATTTTTATTTCACTATTATGTCTTTTGCAGAAAACCGCATCCGAATCGATAAAATGTTTTCAAGATAAATGGTGACATTCGAATGCACACACAAATAAACAATCTCTCGCCCTAAACCTCTCTAAACCACTTTCTCCGTTCCGTCGTCAGTAAAAAAATTGGTGCATTTTTTGTTGAACCGCAGCCGCTGTTCCCTAAACTAAGTGCATTTAGGTACCAGTGTCTTAGAGAAAAAGTAAACTATTGTTTGTCTTATTATAAAACTTTCTATAAACGTGTGTGTATGCTGTCTCGTTTGCACATTTAGCATGTTGTGGCTAGTAAGATGTTGACAAATAATTTTAGAGCAAAGATTTACCTATCCAGCGTTTGTAATAAAGCAATCTGAGGAGTTCGGAAAAATGTTACTGAAAAACTGACCTTATCATCCTTGATATAAGGCTCCACACACTCATTCACATCTCCCTGCAAGACTTTCTCTATCCTAACAACCAGAAACACGTCCGGCGAAGGGTTGGTCACATCGAAGACTGCGGTCCGGCTCAGCGTGGAGATGTCTGCGTGGGGAATGTGGCCAGAGAGCATCTGCTTCGTGCATTCCGAGTTCAAGTTGAAGTAGAAGTTCTCGGAGAGCTTCTTCTTTTCTTTGGCATCGTACAGGGCCATGGATGCGAAAAGAGGTTCCACATCTAGTTCTAACCTGGGAAAAGGAGAGTCTGTTAAAGGCAGTAGGTTATGTAGGTGCCTTAGGAGCTTCAATTCAAGGGAACTTTACTCAGTGGTATAGAATAAGTAACAGTACAAGGCAGTAGGAAAACTCTTTGAGTGACAACAGTGGATTAACTCTTCCCTGATACTTCTTGACTGATTCGCTCATTGTCGAAATTCTTGTTTAGAATTAGGTACCAATACTTCTGCCAAATTTTACCATAATCAAAATTTATATAAAATTGTTGAGCCTGCATACCAAGTTATGTTGAGATTTGTGGAGAAATGCGACCTGTAAGCGTGTACCAACATACAACCAATCAAAAATCTGGAGAGATGAAAGCAGTTGTTGCATATAACGGCCTGTTTAGCTCAGTGGTAATATATCCGCCTTATAAGCCAGAGGTCCCGGTTTCGATTTCCGGCCGGGCAGATGTTTGAATGATAAATTTAAATATCTGTTCTGGGTCTGGGTGTTAGTTCTCCTTGTATTTGTGTGTGTTCCATGGCATCCCCAACACAGGATTTTTCCTTGTGGGGAGCTATGAGTGTGAAACGTTTATTATATACAATAATGTAATATGTTGCAATAGGATAGGACAAGTAGTATCAAAGCCTTGTTGCGTGTACTCACTTGAGTTGGTGGCAGGTGACCAGGATCCTGTGCCCCACGAGCTCGCGCGGCATGTCGGGCGCCAGGCGGCGCTCCACCGCCTCCTCCTCGTCCAGGTACGGAGCGTATAGTCCTAGCAGGTCCGTCACGCGGTTCTCTAACCTGGACAAGGGAGAATGCAAAAAGTTTTGACACATTGTATGAGAATAAAAATAAACACCTACCTATTTCTAGTCTATGCCAGGATAGTGTAGGAATAACCGTCGATCATCTTTTTTTTGCTAGAATAATTTTTATGGATACCACCGGCTAGAGGGGGTGCTATGGTTATGTGGGAGTCCTAAAAATAATGGTGGCGTATCCAGTAAATTCTGGGGTGTTCCCTCACTGCACCGTCTGTCGGGGCTGCAGGAACGGTTGCGCACACAACCGCGGACTCCCAGGATCACCTACTATTTTTTTATATGTTTTTCACCTGGATAACCCAAAGATTATGAAAGGAGTCTTCTTGATGTTCTAGTTGTTAAAGCCAGTTCACCTGCGAGCCTCATTAACAGCGTCCACCTGGTCCGTGGAGGCGCGCTCCAGCAGGTCCGGCAGCAGCGGGTCGGAGGACGAGGAGCGCAGGTCCAGGCTGGCCCACGAGCCGCGCGCCGGCGCCGGGGCCGGGGCCGGGGCCTCGGGGCACGACGACGACGACGACACGGAGGCCACGGACTGCCGCCCGCTTGACGGTTGAGATTCGAACTGGAACTGTAAAGAGAATTGAAATCACAATAAGTTTTAAAACAAGTTTTTATTACGTTGTCATCGGAGTTACAGAGGTACACTTAATTTCAGCGCAATCGAACATCGGAAAGTGGTTCAAAATTGAGTTGCAAGATTTGATCCACTCAGACAAACATACTAATACGGCAAGTTAAATAAAAGCTTGTAAAAAGGAGCACAGAACATGTTGCGTTTGAATCCATTGGATCGTTTTCTTTACCAAATCTTCGGGGGTTCCAAATTCTGGACTTAAATATTTCCCATTCCTAAATGCAATACATTTTTGGACTGCCAACAACGATAAAACTTGCGTAGGAGCCTGAAATCCTCTACACTAGTGTACAAGAACCATACCTGTTCATCAGCAGTAAGCGTGCAGGGCTCCGCGTCGAGCTCATATTGATGTCTCGGCGCCGCATGAAGTCGCTCCAGGCGTTCCGCGAGGCGCTCGCGGCACGCGGCGGAGCCCGAGTGCCACCGGTACTTGTACTCCACTACTGTGTAGTCAGAGGTGTAGCAGCGGATGCAGTCGCGAACGAACATGGAAGCTTTCGACCTGCATATTATATGAAAAATATTTATCAGCTTATTTTTTTTCATCTTTAAGTTATGTACTTACTTAACTTTTTAGCTTATATCAGTTAAGGAAAATATTGTGAAAAAACTTGCATAGGTCCAGGAAAGAAATTCAATTGCTATGTGAATGCACTAATCCCCTCTTGGCCAGTATGGTGAATTACGGCCTAATCACCCTTTCAAGGTCGACCTTTGATCTCAGCAGTGGAATGATTGAGCTTGATGTGTTTATTAAAGTTTAAATAATATGTAGATGAAATAAGCCTGCTCAAATTACGTATAATAATATGTAGAAAACTACTTTGAAGTAGTTAATATCCCAGCCGAGGATATACTAACAAGTCCTCATCCGGCAGCACGTGCGTGAGTGTCCGGATGCGGCGCGGCACGCACAGCAGGTCGGTGTCTCCGGCCGGGTAGGCCAGCGGGTCGCGCTCGCCCATCAGCCGCGCCCACACCTCCTCGTAGTCGGGAGGCTCGATCATGTCGCACAGGGATAGCTGTTAGTTTTAATTTGTTTAAATAATTTTACAATTTAAGAAAAAACATCAAAATTCTGTTTAATCATACTGACTTTAAATGACATAGGCCAGGGATGGCGGACCAATGGCATGCGACAAAATATTTTAGGCATGCCTCCACTCAATTATCACTATTATTTAACAGCATGTCAACAGCCTTATTAAATATTTCTTTAGAAAAATTTGCATGTTGATTCATAAAGGTTTGCCACCCCTGACCTGGGATCTCCAATAATAATCTATACTAATATTTTATTATAATTTCGAGGGTAATCTCCAAAAGTAGTGGATCTATTTTAATAACACTTTTACCAATGGAAAGCTACACTAACCTTGAGCGCTATAGGCTATATTTTATAGCCACAAACCTGCGAGGTAGTGGGCTGAGGAGCACCAGGTACAATGTTCCGAGCATCAGATAGTTATTTATAGCCCGTGTCAGGACAAGGGCATAGATAGGTAAAGCAAAGGGGAATGAGGTAGAAGGTTTCTTAAAATAACTTTGTTTTATAAAAATTATACGAAAATGTATTTTAGTGTAATTTTTGTTAATTTCATAACACATTTAAAAATTTAAATTTGTTTTAAGTTCAACATTATATTACAGATATTTATTTATTAATTATTTTCAATATAATGATATATTTGCAGATTCGTACCAACATTTTTGAAATCCTGTCTATTTTATAACCAACCTCCAAAAAAGGAGGAGGTTCTATGTTTGTCTATAATTATGCACATTTTTTGTTTATAGTTGACTGTTACTGAAAGCATGGGATTTGAGATGTGTCTTAATAGAAGCTTATGTTCAGCGGTGAACTGACGTTGACTGATGAGTACTCATAACTCGCTAATACTTAGGAATGGTGAAATATAACTGTCATAATATGTAATAGATGGCAATTATTCAAAATGTCTAGTCTAGATGATAGGTTTAGTTGTTTGTAGCTGACAAATAATTACAAAACAGTGTTTGAGATCTTTCAACTAATGTTACGACATAAAAAGTACTGATTTTAATTTTAGTTTATGGTGTAGTATGTTGACCACATACTACACCATAAACTTGTCAGAAACTATTCAGATTTACGTCAAGTCTGGATGATATAAAGTAAGAACCAATCCAATTGATAAACAATACAACACATGCACTACAAATAAGGAAACTATGAAGGAAGTACTTTTAATTAGATGATTCACAGTGGATAACTGTTCATGCAATTTATCACAGAACTTACAGAAGACGAACAGCCCGATAGACTCCCAACCTTCGACTGGTTAGAAAACCCTTTACGAGCCTCCCCCGCATTCCTATAAATAAGCAAAAATCAATTCTGGATTATTGCGGACCCCTAGCATGCATCATTTAGTAGACCCTCCCGCAAGGCCAGTGGAACCATTTACCCGGATGATTGCTGGTATTTACGCCCAAGTGTCATCTATAATTAGTTTACAAGGGTTAATGTTAACTATAAATGTATAATTTCGATTAATTCTCACAGGTTTCCGTTGAAACGAATAAAAATTATGAAAACAGAAAACTATTTGTGTATTGTTTACGATTTCGAGCGAGTTGTCAAATCAGTGCTGCCAACAATTTTTGTCAATGATTGCTAGAAAAACTATAAAAATTAAATTTTTTTTTAATAATTGAAATAAATGCGAGTTAATATAATCATGCTGATAATGAGCAAGAAATATTGTATCATCATCATTAATACAGTGCCACTACTGATCATAATTACTTAAATACATAATTAATGTGGTCTTTACTACTGCTGTCATTTAATTTTCTGTTGTGTTTGTACAATATACCTACCCACTATACTCCTTGCACTCCTTCGATAAATCAAGTGATAAACGCCCTTTTTAACAACGGTGATTGTTAAAATAAGCTGAAATTGTTTAAGTCTGTTAACACTGCTCAGCGTTACATGGCATGGCTGTCACTGTCAATGTCAAACTATTTTGACTGCACTTGTAATTTTTTTATTAGTATTGGTATTGGTCGGCCAGAAGCCATAAGCCTGTCAGAAAGCCGGTCTCTTAAAGCAACACTGGACAGGGCGGAGCCCGCGGAGCGCGCTGATGATCACCGGATGCCCAATTCCATCCTCGGTTTAATGATGCCTTTATAATAACGTCTGCAGATCGCTACCGCAGCTCGCATCATTTTGTAGGAAGCTTCATTGCTCTGAAAACTTATTTGTATTCATCGTAAATTGGATAGGTACTAAACTTAGACTAAAATAATTTTACTTAGACTAAATTTATTTTAGTCTAAGATACTAAATCATAATCATTATTAATGGTAAATAAGTAGTACCTCCTTCAAATAAAATTGGTTAATGAAGAACTTAAGTAAAAACTAGCATAGGTAGATACTACCTGGGTAGGGTTCATATTAATTTATGCTGTTGTGGCGAGTTTTTCGGAACATTTTTCATTACTCCTTTAGTATTAAGTTGTTAATTTGTACTTCTTTCACGCAGCAAAATATCAACGGAACTAAGTATTTTTTGTTTCGATCGGATTCTATAGGGATAGTTGGCGAGGCAGAGATGTGAAGGAGCCGAAAAACGTACGGTTCCTGAGGGATTGTTCGTTCGTGTGAGACTGGGGGGAGAGTACCTACTCGTAACAGTTTAAATATTGTACCTCGTAGCGAGCAGGTATAATTATTATTTTCATACCGTAGGTATGCTAAATTTTAACAAAATAGATTTTGGTAGATACCTATCTGAATAAAAGGACCATGCTAAACAGACTGACAGAGAGACGCGGACATGACAATACTATAATAATTTTTATCTACAATAATGTTATAACATTCTACTTATGTTTCCAATACTGGTGTTATAATGACTACTATGAGTCGATCGATGTCGTAATGAGTCATTAAAACATCGCGCTCTCGCTCCTGATTGGCCGCCTGCGCGCATGCGCGGCGCTCGCTCCGCCGCCCTGCGCGCGCATGCGCGCTCGCTCCTGATTGCGCGCCAAGTTCACTGTGACAATACACGTTTTTATTAGTGAAGATAAACGTATTTTATCAAGTATTGGAAACATAAGTAGAATGTAACAGCATTAGTGTAGATAAAGTAGTGTATGCAACTGCATATAACACAGGTATTAAAACACTCGTTACTATTATGAAACTCGCTCCGCTCGTTTCATAAACACACTCGTGTTTTAATACCCTTCATTATATGACAGTTGCATAAACTACTATTAGTTTGCTCACGAAACCCTAAAAACAAGCCTAATTATACATGCAAAAACTAAAGCCCCTCGCGCATCGTTGTCTACATTTTTATAATCCCTCTGACCCAACTCGGTTAACAAGCACGTTACACGTGGAAAAACATAAAAGGCTCGTTTGAAAAATCACGGAAAGCAACTGCGTACTGTCGTAATCCTTTTGGCTGGCACGTTTCTGGAGTAAATTAGATCGCGGTCGCGTGGCTCGGGCTTCGCGGGCACGCGACCGACCACGCCGCGCGCGGCCGGTCGGCGGTGGCGGCGCGGCGGCGACGGTCGCAGGTGGTGCGCGGTGCGGAGGTACGACGTTGACTTCGATAGGGAGGTACCGCCGTAAGTGGACGTCGCTTAATAATAAGTGGTTAATTAGTTGGCCAAACTAACTAATTAACCAACTGGTTTACCAACTTTAGCTGGAAAACCTGCATTCGGCTCACTTACGGTCTAATAGGACCGCGGCATATAGGTTTCCCGATAGGTATCCTACGGGGTTATTTGGAATGGGTTTGCTAAGCCGAATAGGGTCACATAGTACTCATTATTATGAACAACTTTTATTACGGGACCAACCCGGAATTCGAGAAAAAAAACAGATGTTCCATACATTTTGTCAAGTGTCATTGACATTTTTGTATGGACCAGCTTGATTTTATTATTTCTCGATTGTAGTAGTACTATTATTACTTGCTTAATACATTAACAGTACTTAGTATGTACTTTAAAAAATATTTATTTCGGTTAGCAACGGTTTTTACGAATCGCCCACTCACTTTTTGCAGAAACCATAAAGTTTTGGTCAAAACATAATTTGCCTAAAAACTTCATGAAAGATCGCCTTTCAAGTAACTTTGAAATTTCCTAAGAAGTTATTTAAAGAAATATGAGAAGGGGAATATAAAAGGAAAACCCACAAGGTCCTCGGGGAACTTTGTTTGTTTGCACAAGACGTTACGTTTTAGAAAAAGATTCTACATTTCTTAGCAAATGAGGAGACGGGAGAAATGAAGATTTCTTCTAATGATGCCTTTTCATGACTAGAAGGTTAGGCATTTGCTCACAGAAGTACTTAAATAAATAAATATAAATAAACGTTTCACACTCATAGCTCCCCAATAGGAATAAATTCTGTGTCGGGGATGCCATGGAACACACACAAAGACATGGACAACTAACACCCAGACCCAGAACAGATATTTAAATTCATCATTCAAACATCTGCCCGGCCGGGAATTGAACCCGGGACCTCTGGCTTATTAGGCGGCTACACTACCGCTGAGCCAAACAGGCCGACTTGGTACTTAGAAGTAGGTACTGCTTGGACTTAGATGTAGATATTACATAGAATACAGACCAAGGGAGAGAAAGTGCCGCCTTCAATCGTAAAATATATCTATCAAAGTACAGTGCGACACATCTTATACGTTTTGGGCTCAGACTGTAAGTTTTTAAGTGCAAAAAAAAAAAAATGCGTAAATGAGAGCGCTGCTATCAGTAGGGCGGTGACATCTGTCCGTACAGTGGACTGTAAACGTTTGTTTCGAATAAGGGATCGCCCAGTACTTAATCACGTGAGGGTCGAGAAGGAGGAGGGCGGGGGGGGGGGGGGGGTTATAATGAGATATCACGTGTTTAATTTTTCGTAAAATTCTGAAAATTTTAGACAATTTGTATCTACAAAAAAATATACACGTAATATTGATGGGGGGGGGGGGGTGGGGATAATTTATAACCTCACCAGGTATCACCAGGGGGGTGGAGGGGATGAAAAGGTTGCTAAAAAACATCTCATGAAGTAATGAACGGTCCCATAAGTACCTACTTAAGTTTTTGACCGCGTTTACAAAAGACCTTTGTCGAGGTATTTGTCTTCGGTTTTGTGGCCAGTTTCTACAGACTTTGTAAATCCTAATTAATTAACCGATTCACTTACTTATTTATCTGTTAATTCGTTTGTCTTTAGAATTCGTCAATACCTTGGTTATTCAATTAAGAACTCCTTCGCTGTCTTTGCAAAGTTATTAATTTGCAACTGCTAATGAAGTCATTCATACAAAACTTAATTTTACGTATCTAAAGATGAGTCGAGTTCACACAGGCGAATGCAAATTGGCAACAAACCATCGTAAATCGAGTTATCGACGCACATAACTTTGGAGAAAGTTGCTCGAACAATAAACGTGCTTATTGGTAGCTAACTGGATTAAAATCTCGCTCGTGTGCGCCCCGCCCTAGCGGGCGCCTTGCGAGGGCGGCTAGTCTCCAGTGTCGCAGGGCGCCGCCGCCCGCCTTAGTTCCACTCGCGCTCTGCTCTAACTCACTCGTGATCACTCAGAATCCTTTGTTTCGAAAGGTTTTGAAAATAATTAACAGTTCTTAATTTAAAATACAATTTATCGAGCAAATATAAATTAAAAAAATCAGCCAGTATTTGACTCAGAAAGCTTCATTTATCGTTAGAGATTATAGTCGCACACACTGAGCGATTTGAGAAAAAAAACTGTACCTACTCTATGGTAACGTTTATTTGTTTTACGGACACTTGCTAACTGTTATTCGCTATAAATAGTGACAGTGTTAGTCCAAAGCGGCAAAGTAAACAGACTGAAGTTCGGCCACTTAGAGATAACGTTATCGGCTGAAAACCAGATAACAACAAATTAAGGAAGGTGTAACAGGTGACCGACACCACGACTCTAGACATGATACTGTATGACGTGAGTATTGTTTTTTTTTGACATTTATTTTTTTTATTTTTTTGACATGGCATTTATTGTATTTATTTGTAAAAATTTTGTGAAGACACTTCTTCAGAGTTGTATCATTTTGCACAGGTGGCACAGAATTGTAAGTGACATTCATAATTCATACATTAATTTACCCATATTTCAATAAATTATTTGAATTTGTATATTTTGTTAGATTTAAATTAGAAAATTATGAAACACTTAATAATGCACTTACAAAAGTTACGAATGATATTTCTAAGAGTGTTTGTCTAGGCAGAGATTATCCGAATTAAATTTGCATATAATGCATATTGCATCACTACACTAAAATTTATAATAACTGTAAAGTGCAGTTAGCAGTTTTTATTTAAAAAATCTGTGCCAATCGTACATGACTCTACTTACTTCTTATATTTAGTTTATGACGATTATAAAAGATATGATAAAAAATAAAATCAATTGGTTTGCAAAGTCCTATTTTGTACTTTCTCATTTCAGCTGCAGGATTTGTTTTACTGTACCTAAAACCGTAGTGATCTAAAACCAATTTCCTTTCAATACGCGGAGAGGTTCCTGTTGTCTGATAGATAAACTGTGCTTCTTCGTTAGTGAGAACCTAGATATCTACAGAGTTGTGTTTCTTCGTAATGTTAAGAACAATGCCAAAGTTCCGCACATCGAATTATTACATGTCAAACATATTCGTGTCTAGCTGTTATAAAACCAAATGTTCAAAAATATTGAAAAAATTGACTCTACGTGAAGGAAATTGATGTAGGTATGTATGTGTTTCTTTTTTTTTATGCCATAGGTGGCAGACAAGCAAACGGGCCGCCTGATGGTAAGTGATCACCGTCGCCTATGGATACGAGGCCATAGTATCTGTAACACTGGAACACTGTAACACCTGTAACACTCGTACCTGTAACACTGGAGGCATCACAGATACGCTGCCGACCTTTTAAGATTCTATTAACAGCCCTTTTGAAGAACCCAATATTGTAGCTACTCGGGAATACAGGTGGAGGGACCCGCTCATTCCACATTTTGCAGGTCTGTGATTTAGTCACAACAAAAGGTTACAAAAAGACACAAGCCAGACCTAATTATACATAACAGATAGTTAAAATCTGTAGATATGTACATACAGATCCCAGATCGAGAAACTTCCGAGTTGGCCAAATAAGGAACTATTAACTAAATATTACTTAACTATTACTTTTAACTGTAGCAGATTCAATTTAATAAAATAATTTAATATCACATTTACAAAAAATATTTATAAACACAAACAGAATAAAGCTAACTTATCTAACATAGCCATACGTTTTGTTCAAACTATACGATAGCTCTTCAATTCAATCCTACAGATAAGTTGAAACATACCCGAAGCTTCCGCGCTCGTGCAACATTCTGTGACCTTGAGCAAAGCCATACACGTGTCATGTTTCTGGCTGAATGCACAAATCGTGCTAAGCCGTAAGCCAATAAAATAGAAATTCACGCGTGCAATGAAGAAAATACAAAATACCTATGGCAGTTGTGCCCTTTCTTTCTTTCAGCTGAAAGTTATGTTTTACGAAATATAGATTTTATTTATTTTATGGCTCATATTGAGGTACCTAAGCCGTAGAGCTAAACTATAAAACTTTAGACTTCAAAACGTGGATAAACATGAAAAGGATAAACTTTGAAGCATTGACTTCGATTTTTTGGTGGATTTCAACACTGCATATCAACACGCACATCGTGACACTTTGGTGTTACTGTTTGGGAAGTCACCATCATAACTGGGTATACGAGTAAATAAACGCAAAAGCCTTGCACTCAGTGTATCGACACTACTAAATTTTGAGATGGCTAACATTTTTGCTTTTGTCATCATAACTAAAATTTTGTTTTCAATCAAACAAATTACAAAAAATAATTAAGTACATAAATAGCTTTGAAATAAATTTAAATTTGAAAGTTCTCTTAAATAAAAAATTAAATTAAAATGAATTTGTTCCATACATCTAATTGTTTACGGACTTGGGCCTTTGTTACTAAACAACACATTAGAGCCCTTTTCAGCTTCGCATACCCTTTCTGTATAGCCTTGTACTAATCTAATATGTTGCTCAAATATCTCAGAGCAATGCCGAAGGGCCAATTCTCATGTAAAATAGAGAGACTACATTGCGTCAAACGGAAGGCAGAGGTCATTTATATTCACATGTTAGAAGTCGGGATTTGAGGTGGAATTTCAAAACGGTGGCTAGGGCTGGTACACAATAACCTAGTCAGACTAATTAGGGTTGCCACGTGGATGTTATTAAACCCTAGCTTTGATACTTTATCAATGACTAGCGACCTGCCCCGGCTTTGCACGGGTATAAAATATAGCCCATGTTACTCAGGGATAATGTAGCAATCTAATGGTGAAAGAATTTTTGAAATCGGTATAGTAGTTTTTGTGTTTATTCAACACAAACATACAAAAATACAAATCTTTCCTCTTTATAATATTAGTATAGATAGCTGTTCCCTGCCACGCTTCGCTGTGGATAAAAAAAAATAATTAAAAAAATATAGCCTATGTTACTTTGGGATAATGTAGCATTCGAATGGTGAAATAATTTTTGAAATCGGTCCAGTAGTTTTTGAGTTTATTCCACACAAACATACAAAAATACAAATCTTTCCTCTTTATGATATCTATTAGTATAGAAGTAGAAAGTAGAATATAAGTAGTAGGATAGGAAGTCAACAACTTATATCTCAGGGTGACGAGCGCAGTGCTGTGCCGCGCAGGGGCTTGAATTATGCGAGTTCAAAATTCTGGGTGGCGCAGACCTGTTATGGGCAAACGTGACGTTTAATATCAGGCGAGCGATTTGCTCGTCTCGTCACTCAATTACATAAAAAAAAAAAAAAAAAAAATAAAAAAAAAAAAAAAGTAGGATGTGATATGATATATGACATTTCATTTGATAACACGTCATATTCCCTATCAAATTTGTTCACCTGTCGTAAAGAGCTCTGCCTCATTAAGACGCCATGGCGACGTCGCCGGCTACGTATCCAAGCAGTTAATATTGAAATGTATGGTACCTAACTCACTTGGTGACGGTTTGGTAACGTCGCCAAATTGGAAGCGTGGCCACGAGCTACAGTTCTCTACGTGGCTTCTGGATACTCTGGCGGCTTGGCAACGTTGCCACTATAATGTACACGGTAAACTGCACCTCGCTCACTCAGTCGCCAGTCAGCCGCCAATTTGGACGATTTCAGATAACAAAGAACTGCGATTTCTTCTACATCCATTCCTGACGACGTAAACGAACTGACTGTCGAGACTCCATGGCCACTCGACTTGGCGACCTTCGGATGCCAGAAGTAGCCAGGCCAGCGCCGCTGGCGACGTCACCATGGCGTCTTAATGAGGCAGAGCTCTAAGACCATGCTGTGATGACTTGCCTAGATGAAGAACTAGCTATCATAGAAAAGTACTGTATCTAGCTATCAAATGACTTTGACAGCCGCGCTTGGCAACAGCTTGGAAAATCACAGCGTAATTACTGAAATAACATTCTTAAAATAGTAATACCTTCGGCACTTGACGTGTAGTTAATACTTACCCGTTAATCCCAAAATTCGGCTTGCAAAGGTCGCGTCTGCCCACTAATGATGATGGAACCTACTCGTACTGTATCCATGAATTCGTTGACATTTCGGCGATTAATCGGTAAAGCTGCCTCTTTAAGCTTGATTCACATTAAGCCGGATGATTGGGCACCATCCGGGTCCAGACGAAGGAGTCTAGAAAACAATAGCTCCATTAACCGATTCCTGCATTCCGATTCATAATTTTTGATTCAGATTCAGATATAGGTATTTATTGAACAACTGATACCTACATTGTAATTTATAAGCGAATTGTTAGTGCATTAATAAAAATTAATTGAAAATAAATTGTTGAATCTGGATTTGAGAGTTAGTATATATTAGTTTAGAGTTAGTTAGTATATATATTGTAGTTCATCCTCAAAACAGGAAATCTTACTTGTGATTGGGAGCTGTGAGTGACCCAACGTCATTTATTTAGTTTCATGAAGGACATCACCATTCAAAATTATACTGACCTACCGAGGATGCTTGGATAGGAACGCGTCTATTTCAGTCTGAACCGTGATAAACTAGGCAGCCAAAGAAAAAAAAATCGAGTCGCAAGAATCATGCTCAGTGCTCAGTCAGATTCATTTTCCAGCTAATGAAGCGCTTTCACATATCACTGTCATTCTAGTGATAGATAAGTTAGATCCTATCAAGGTCCGACAGGTCTTTTGTGATATGAATCGAGCCTAATAGTGTTCGTAGGCGAGTAAATGCTGCGACCCCTCATAGTACCCGCAACGTAGACAGGGCGCCGGCGCCGGGGAGGAGAAGCGAGCGGAATAGTTAATGTGAAATTGAACTTAATTACTAATACCGTAGATATGCTAATAGAAAATCTTAAAAAGAAAGAAAATTCTGCAAACGACTTTAATCGTTTCAATTTTTAAATGAGGAACCTAGCTGCTTACGTGTCGTTTTATCCTATCCATCCAATCCATACCAATTCAACATCCTTTTAGACGTTAAAAATGCATTATGAAAATAAAATACTGAACTGAATTGAGATAGAAGTCGATCGAATGCAAATGCAATGTACAAGTACATCAACGGTCAAATAGTCTGTGTACCAATGGTTCTATTACTATACACATAATACTACCTCAATCTACCCTAGAAATTAGTGCCATTGTCAGCGATAAGTCGTAAGTTAAGCCCAGCCCTCAGAACCCTTTAAACGAGCGATAAAGTAACTTCGTAACAATCACATAATCCATGGCAAAAGTCCCCAAACTTACACGCATACAATAATATCTATTATCTAATCTTCAGCCGAACTGTCGATGCATGAAATTCAGCAGTTCATCATACCTTCCACTGAAAATTAAACTATCACACCTCCGTCAATCATCGTTTATAACTTGCACTACTCGGATTGCGAAGGACGGCTACAAAATTACAAAAGTAAGCTTTACAGTTATGGGTTTAGGAGATAAAATTGAATGCGGTAGTGAGATGACGGTACGAGGCTGCGGCGCGCGCATCATCCAGAGGTGTAGTGATGGGATTATGAAGCTGGAGTTTCGAGTTTCTGAGTCCGTAAAGGATACTAATTTTTTTAAACGTTTAATTTTTTTTAATTCTGAAATTACTTATAGTGCTTATAAATAAGTAAAAATAATCTATATGTAGTAGAGTCATAATCTATAGCTGAATAGAAAATGTATTCAAAAGCCTTTATTGTAGCTAAAACAACTTTCTTTTTGACCTGATTTAGGTAGATTTGTTTAGTTAAAACTTGGCAGGGTGCCCAAAAGATTGACCCGATTGTTGGCTGCAAGTCGAGTGCTTTAACGACTATTGCACGGTTTATAGCCCACTCTTTAATTGCTAAGCTACGAAGTATCTTTTGCAAATATCCTTTTTAGAAAGAGTTGTTTATCCTTGGTTAGTTGTTTTATTTGTAGCTTTAAATTTATATTATTAAAAAAAACTAACCGACTGATCTGATCAGATCTGGTCTAATTATTATCTAGTGATTAATTAACTAATTATTTTGAATTTATTATTATTATTTTCCCTGACTTTGATAGGAAGACGGTAAAGCATCGCTTAAAGACCTGCAACACCATATTGTGAATGCTAGCCAGCCATTAGCTTTGCTAGAGACCCTTTAGCAAAAATGACGCAAACAAATTCTTGAAGCAATTCAATCGTAGAATGCCAATGCTAATATGAAACAAACGTTTTCTCATAACTAATCAATAAATTTTTAATAATAATATCGAGTCAGAAAGTTATCGACTGCACCCCATTCCTACAGTCTCCGATCCTCCCTCGGCAGGGATGGACGTATACGTTATGGCGCAAACACTAAAAACCTGAAAAAACTGCACCAAACAGTAAGACAAAACAAAGTACAGCTATAATGTAAGTGACTTTCATTGTGCGTGCAAAATGGGTGTGGATAGTCTACCGCCGCAACGGGCGACGGTAAGTATGGATTGTTACTGCTATGTTATGAGTATTAGCGCTCGTTATATGACATTGGTGTTGGAATACGAGAGAGCTTTAGTTTGTACTTCCCTTTCTTCCTTATTTATGTATTAGAACATATTTTACGTGAGAAATATCGCAGCATTGGTAGCTCAGGCTTTGAATTACGTTTTAGGGTTGCGAGACTTGCGATGTGATTGTGGCGGAACCCACAGTAGTCAATAAGCGACCGATAGCTGATTGTCTATGCAAATGAGGAAGGTGCGTGTACTTGGTGCAGACACGTTTGAGTCATTCTAGAGGCTTTTAAGTCAATAGCGGTTAGGTTCCAATTGCACAGCTGCAAGTGATATGCAAATTCCCTGGGGTGTTCGCAGACAACTCATGAAATGTATTAACTATTTAGATAGCTCTATATCTAATAGTAGAAGCAAACATAACATAGACTTGAAATATTAAGTGTGTAGTATGTACGTTGTACGTCCTGAAAATGCAAGGAAAATGGATCGTAAGTGAAACAGCATCCCGGCTGTTTACCTACTCATACTATAAATCCAAGTCTGTAAATTAAATATACTTGAATATGTACATAGCCTACATAGGCACGTTCTTAAACTAAGTCAAACACAGATTTTGATAACACATGGCGGGAAATAAGAAAATGTACTAACTACATTATCCATGTCACCACAACAATCTATAATATTATACAGCTGAACAGTTTGAATGCTAATCATGAATTACAACGATTTGCGCTACTGGAGCAGCTGTGCCACCAGCCCAGAGCCTCGCTCCAGTAGTTCAAGGAGAGGGATGGTTCGGGTCATTGCTGGCAAGGGAGAAACGTAAACGCATTTCTTGCGAAACGCCGCCGGTGCTCCCACATTTCGAATAAGATATATAATAAAGTACATTACGAGTACGACCAATGATAGGTCCTTTGTAACCAATAAGTAGATAATAAACTCATTGTTTGTAACTAAAAAAAAACCCAAACTGTTCCTGCTTGGCAAAGTTAATAGTTAGGTCATACTTAGTACCTACCTACCATAAAGCGCAAATAAGTTATAGGTCTAATCTTATATCTTGTCTAATGTTTACCTAAAGTAAAATTTCTAATAAAGGGAGCAACCAATATCTCGTTAATTCTGCAGCTTACCCAGATTATTACAAGAACATAGTGCGGCAAACATTGGCATAGTTGCCATCTCGGGTAAACATCGATAATTATTATGTTAGGCTAGGTATACACTTGTACTTTTCTGTCGGCGACAAAATGTTTTTCTAAAAAAAGTTTGCATGTTGTTGCGATGTAAAAAATATTCACACATGACATTCGACTGCATTAAGGTGTAAATTGAAGATGTGGTATCACAGAAACGTCTCAATGGCTCACTTCAGTGTCGAGCTGAAGCTTTCGGGATCTCATAGGACCCAGCTAAGCGGTTGTTCTCAACTACTTGCCTGCATTTGATACACAACCTAGTAAAATATTGCGATGCATCGCGGCATTAGATACGAAGGTACTAGCTAGGCCAATCAGGGGGTATTCTGGGCCGTTCGAAATTATCTCGCCCACTCTCACTGTAATAACATTTCTTATGAGACTGATAGTGATTGAAATAACATCTCACTTACCAGAATGGCGCCCCAAGCCTGCAACAACTAATCTCCGATCTAAAGCCCCAAGCTCAGACACCGCCTTATAATTGGCTCTTATGACAAGCTAAATAAAACTGTAGTCCTATTCCAACATCAGTTTATTGGATTACATCTTGGATCTTCTAACTCTGCCTAATTACCTTTCGTAGGTGTAATTACGGTAACTATTGGCCTTAAAACAAAGGTCCAAGATGACACAGAAAAGGATCTCAGGCTCAGGTTAGCTATTTTTAGCCAACGGTTTGTTTGATCTTTAATTAACGTAATTGGTGTTTGCTTGCAAGGAAGTTCGCTCACCGCTTTACCTCTACGCTGTTCTGACTATAGACATAACATTTTGAGCTTTACACAGTATGGCATAAAGCAGAATTTCAAATGACAACGCCTGAGTGAAATAATTTATGAAAAGGTCGTGCATTTAATGCACAAAACACTCTAAGCGGGACGAGATAACAGGTCGTATTATCTCCACTTAGTACCTAATTAAATAATATTATGAGAAATAATATAAAATAAGTCATGTTTTAAATATCATGGAAACGTTTATCATGAAATATTCTGCGCGATAACTTTATAAAATCTTTAAATCTGCGAGCTTCATTTTCGACCACATCGTCGCTTATCAGCAGGCAGGCAGTTAGTTTATGAGACGTGGATTTATTCATAATATTAAAAACGTTTCTACTCTGGCCCTAAGGTGTGTCATCCAGACTACGCACTAGTCAATTCAGTCGGGTCGTGAAGTGAACCGTGATGGCCACAACTTCGTTACAAGTTAAGGTTTTTAAGCATTTTCGGCATAATTTTGTTTGCTAATATACTCGTAGGCAGGTAAATACAGCCTGTTTGCATATACTAGCTGTGTGTCCTCGGTTTCGCTCAAGTCGAGATGAATTGCGGTGATAATGATGACGATGATGTAGCCCTTTCCGGATTAGTCATCGTTCTAGTATGTATGATTAGTAGACAGCGTGTTTGCAAAACATCATGATCGTTGGCTGAGTAGTTAGCAGTAGTTAACTACCCGACCGGTTACACGGTTCTACGGTTAAAAAACAAACTCACTTTCCAATGTTTAATATAAGTCAGGATTTGCACGCTCAATAAGAGTTTTTAACAAAAAACAGATGTGTTCTTTCAGCTTGTTCCTCACAATTTTGCATAAGTTTCAGAAATGGCGGCCAACCGACCGCGAAGCCAGTTCGCTCACTGCTTTCAAAAGAAAATGAAACTGGAAATGTTACTAAAACTACGAACATACATCTTAGTAACATTTTCAGTTACTAAGAATATTCTAAAACCTTTATAAGTAAAAAATAGTTACACAATAACCTCTTTTGTTTGAACTCGTACAAATGGGTTGGTTACACGTAACGAGTACAGTGGCGAGACAGTAAACGGGCACACTCGGCCGAGCAAACAAATAATACATCCAGTGACTGTCTCGCCTCGAAACTGTTTATACAATCCGAGTACTCGGCCGAGAGCACTGTCTCGTCACTATACTCGTTACGTGTAATAATCAACCCATAATGTACTACTATAGAAACTTACATAGGTCCTTCCAATAACTTCGTTAACTTTTCGCACTAATATTATACTTGCACAATGAAAGGACCTTGATTAAAGTCGTATTAAGTTTACTGAAATTAGAATAGAAACTTGCAAAGATCCTTCAAATAACTTCGTAAACTTCTGGCACTAATATTATTAATGCGACATAGTTTTTGTGTGTATGTGCATGTTTGTTTTAATATGTTACAACTAAAATTAAAAAAGAAATAAAAATAAAAATAGAAATAGCTTCAACATCATCATCATCAGCTCGTTACCGCTCACTGCTGAACATAGGCCTCTCTTGTACGCCACTCATACCGGTCCTGTGCCAATCTTGTCTAGGTTCGACCCGCGATTTTGGTTAAATCGTCGACCGAAATAGCTTAGATTAATCTAAATTAAACGAGTATTCAAAAAACGTTTTCTGTAAGATAAGCCCCTAGGATAACAGGCAAAACTGCTGAAAGTTCAATCTATTAAAAATTGCAAGTACCAAATAAAAAAATCTCACACATCGTACTAATATTAAAAAGCCTACCTATTGTATTTCCCATTGCCAAGGTGAAGAATTCCACCCTTGAAACCGGTACTTAGTTCAAGGGTAGAGGCGTGGGCTGAAGCCTTACAAACGAAACTAGGCGGCCGTTCTTACAGGTTTCGGGTTTCAAAGAAACGTTTCTTGCGTTCGAGTCGAGTGGCAAGTACGATTATTGATAATTTGTTCTTTGTTCCTTTGAGGCTCACTCACTTCTTTATATTCGCGTTTCAGAACGTATTTACGCTACAAACTAGTATAGTATGTAGACTATGTAGTATAGTACTACCATTCTTGTCGTAGTTTTACTCTTATATTTATTGTTGTTAGTACTAAAATTTTTGTAGTTATTAAGTATATTCGTGAACAGAATGGGTCCAGCGGAAAACCAGTGCTAGTAAAAAATACCTCTATTGTTCTAGACTCTCATCTTTTATGCTGAGGTGGGTTCCTTTTGATACGAATGTTTTTTTTAATGGTTTGTTTTCTGTATTATTCTTACGTATCTAGTTTTAGTATCCTGTAAAAGTATCAGCGGTGTTGCAGACAGTACCCTCGAGAGAAAATACAAAATGATTTATTACAGCGTTACGCGGAAAACTGAAATAAGTTCACTGTAATAATTCATTACGAACAACTTTTACTATGGCAACAGACCTGAAATCACAAAAACTGAAAAGTTTGTATACCTACCCTTTCCGTGTCACCCGGCAAACTATAGTTTTACTACTTCAACACTTGCTATTCTAAATCCTTCTTAGATTTCCATTGCTTTTTATTTGATCTCTATTACATACAATTTCCGTTCTATTGTCTTTGGGGAAACCTGAGAACAAACGTCGTGTTTATTTACTGAGCCTCCATCTTACTACGCCGCAATATATCTTAATAACAGACATGTGGGTGCGGACTGCGAACGTAACGATATGAATGTGAAGAAATTGGATCCTACCATTCAATCCCATGAATGTATAATCGCATCAAATGTGGACGTATTCAGGACCGGGGCTTGGGGGATTGAATGAATTATTCAACGCTTGCGGAATAATCGTCAACTATATATAGATCGTTCTTGAAAAAGGATAGTTAGACACAAGTGGGCTACATAGGATACATTAAGTACAACATTATTAACCTAGGCTCTACTTATTATCGTTAGCAGATCTGCTTATCTCACTGCAGAGCATTAATTTACTTCCTCTAGGGAATCATGTACAATATCTTATTCAAATTGCTTGCCTCTCAGATTTCTTAGGTATATTCCATTAATTTCAATGCAGATCCTTCTGTTTTAGGGGTTTTTATTACTTATCATAATTTAAATACACATTTAAACACACTTATAATAAATATTATTATTAACTGATCTCTCATTTTTTTATCCACTCAGTTAAGTAAGAATGTAGTTTCCAAGTCCCCAAACCAGACAGCCCTCAGACTAGCCCGCCCCAAAACTTTCTGAGTACGTCCTCTGTTTACACATGCGAGCTTTTCGGAAAACATATGTAAAAAGCTTCGCACGAGGCCCTCGCTTAATTAAAGAGGAAAGGTCTGCATTTTTAAATCGGGTTTTGTGTCCCGAACTCAATTACAAAATAATGAAGAGTTGAGGGTAACTAGTGTTTATTTTGGGCCCTGTGACTGCTAAAAGATATTCTATTCTATTTTTTTACGAGCTCAAATCTTGAAACTGAATTTTTATTTACTTTCCGACTCTAGCCTGTGACTCCAATGACAATGCAATAAGAACTTTGTTTTTAAAATATTTTTAAAATACATTTTTATCTATTTAAAAATTTTCTTATAAGTCTAAGCATTAAAAAAGGACGAGATGCTTTCACCCAACCATGGGTTGAATCGGGCCAAAGTAATGTTATTTGACCTATTTCACCTATCCTTCCTTCCCCTCGTTCAGAGTAAATTAGCTAACGATAATAACAAGTTTATTAATTTCGGGATGAAATACTTTCGAAGTAAAGCGATTCAGAGTTCCGTAGTCTATAATATTGTAAAAGTTTTGTACTCAAACTCGATAACCGCTTTCTATTCCACGTCACCGATTCTACAGCGTAGCTTCGTAGCTAGAGGCTACGTCGTAGTAGAATCGTAGACTTAGTTCAACTAATTTTATTAGTTGTGAGAAAGTAATTCCTATGTATTCCTTGTTATTATTAATATTATAAATGCAAAAGTGAGTTTGTTTGTTTGTTATGCTTTCACACCTTAACTTCTTAAGTCTTAACAGATTAGGATACAATTTTGCGTACAAGTTGTCAGGGGTACAGAAAAGGACAAAAGCTACTTTTCGCTATCATCATTAACGTTTTCATCACCATGGGGCTCCGCGATTTGCTGTTCATAAGGTCAAGTGTATAAGAAGAAGGCTGATCACACCACCGTGTGAAATACAAAGCCAAAAGATGACAGCGAGATTCGGACAGTGATTTAAAGTTTGTAGATACTTCAACCTACGATATATCATAGATAACATAGGCCCAGAGACCCACTTATTCAACAAGGACGAGCCCCGCGGCTTATTACAGAGTTGTTTACATTTAATTAAGTTGGGAACTAAATGAAGCAAGTTTTAATATCAAGCGCGTTGCGGAGAACCGACAACAGTGATTTTCGGACAGATGTGCTTGAATTACCATTAATTAAATTAATTAATTTTAATTACAGCGTAAATCACTTGTATAATTTGAAAACTGATTTATTAATAAATAGCTGGGCCTAGGCTAAACAAAATCAGTGGCACATAAACGTAACGCAATAGTCTGTGAAAAAAAAAAGAAAATTGCATAGCCATAAGGAAAGGGTTACACGGAAAGTGCATGCGGAGCCGAAAAAGGCCCATGGTACTTATCATTATCAACAACTTTCACTATACGACGAATCAGGAAATCGCGAAAAAAAATCAGCTGCTCCATACATTTTAACGACAGCTTTTAACTTTTCTAACAGCTGATTTTTTTCACTTTTTCAGGGTCGGTCCTATAGTAAAAGTTGTTCACAATGATGAGGTTTTTGAGCCTATTTCGGCTTATAGTATACTTTCCTTGCAACCCGTATTTAATCAACTACTTGCCCCCCACTTTCACCCAGATTTCCTCCAGAAATAGAGGGCACCAGGTTCATTACGTCCAACTCCCCGACCGCCCAATCTAACCTTTACGCACAACTCCCCGAACGTCCACTCGCCTTATATCGAAATGCTAACCACTCGTGTTATTATTTCATCCATTCGCCCTAAAACAATATTCGCTGCCGATTATCCCATTGCCCTATTAAACGCCCACTCTCTTGTAAAGGCGCATTCACAATGGAGTTAGAAGAAGGTATATTTTGAAAATATTGAACGATTTTTTTTATCAAATCGAATATTCGACATAACCTGAGTACACACATCACAAATACGGACACGAAAACATCGTTAATTCCTAAGGTAACAAAACTGTTTTAAATGTGCATGCTTTCCAATGGGTTTTTCAACAATTTTTTCTACCATTTTATTCCCAGCGCAGAAGCTATTGGTTTATCTGGGCTTTTAATTATAATTGAAAGTTTACTGTACCTACCGGCAGTATATGCCACTGCATCCAGCCTTTACATCGTATTTTCCATTACGCCCCTCGCTTGACAGTGCCAGCTGCGATAACCAGCTCGAGTTATTGTCCGTTTATAATTCCATACATATTTCCATTATTTTTGGCGAATTTTTCACGCTTGCAGCGGTAAAAATGGCAGCTTTTTGTAGCCTTTAAATAATATACGCAGATCTTTGGATTGGGCTAACGGCTGAGTAGTTTGTGTGCAAAAAGGTAGCGGCACTATAAGTACAGGTAGGTGTGTAATGTGTTATCCTCTTTATATCATAGTTTTAGCTCAGTTAAAATATTTTTTTTTTTTATAAAAAACAACTAAAGGAAAAAAATATTGCAATCAAAAAAGTTAAGTTTTGGCGGGAATGTGAAACAATCACCAAAAAGTTAACCTATTTTATTTAAAAAATCGGTTGTCTGTGAAGTCGGTTTCCTGACGATAGTTGAACGTGACAACGTCTTAAGAATACTGATTGAATGTTATTTCGATCGAATCGCAATTGATTTTTTACTCATCGTGAAATAGCTCTGTTAACTTATTGTTATAGTTTTGTCAATTATAGCATAACCTACAATCGCTGCACTAGCAGACCGATGCTATTTATTTTAATGATGAAAGCACGAATATTCGACAATATATCACTGAACATAATTATATATTTAATATCGAAAGAATCATTACCTTTATCGCCGCAATTATCGTTGCTATAAACAATTGACACCACATTCACTTTTCACTGCACTTCATACTTGACGAAAACATGTAAATGTATTATTGTATAGCAGCTGTCCACGCGGACGCATTGCTCATGCTCACTCAAGTAGGAGAGAGACAGATGTCGAACGCTGCCGAATGCGGAGGCCGATTGTGCCTCTTTGTCGCTCGTTGCGCGCTCTCGCTTGCACTTCAAGCCTTAAATGGAACGCCTCAGAGCGACGACGGTAACAACGGTAACGCCGCATGCGTCATGTTTTTTCGTGCGTGCAGCCGGCTCCATCGAATTATAAGACGTTGTCACGTCAAAAATATTTGTAAAATAAGCCTAACCCGGCCAGGACTTCAGCGGGCTGTAGTTTCGGCAGCGGTTACCGCATGCGACGTCACGCGATGCGCAACCCATACAAAGGGCCGGAATGTTCGACAAACGGTTTAATTTATTCAATAAGATTATCTAGCATCGTAGCTTATCGCAATATATTTATCTCCAGTAGCAGTATTAACTTAACTAGCACATTACTCAGCTCAATGTTTAATCGGACCCGGAACCTCTGGCTTATAAGGCGGATATATTACGAGCCTTTAGTTACATTGCACTGGAGCGAATTTAATAGAGAACCTATTTTATAAAATCGAATCTTATAGCTATAAAAGAATGGATAAAATGTCAAGTGCGTGAAATGATAGACTTGTGGCGGAATTCCGTAGTTTACGTTAAAAATATATACCAATAAAATTATTGCTTAGCGAAAGGCGTGCTAAGTGGTTTTTACAAATTTTCCGTAAAATTTGTTTTAAACAAACCTACAAACCTACATAATAATTATAGGTATAGTAAATTTCAAACCTGTATTTTTCTATTTTTAAAATCCCTGCTAGCCCGAATCCAATAAAGTACATTTAGTTTGAAAGCAATTTACTGCTTTCACAAAATATTGCCGCTTGTTACGCAAAAGTTGGCATTATTTGTACAAGTTCCCAACTCCGAGGCACGAGACATTGCAATTAATTTCAAATCTATTTTCAAGTTTGACTTTTCAAGAAATGTCGAGAAGGTAAATAAAATCATCAAAGGTTGGAAAGAAATCAGATTACGAGTAGATATACTTACTTTATCTTAATTTTTGAAATGTTACCTTCGCTTTTTGATAGCCTAAATTACATTTTCTAAATGACAAAACTTTGCTGTCTTGGGCTGGATTATGTTACCGTAGAATTATGTTAAGATCTCCTCGGTGGACATATCTGTACCAGAATATACAAGACAAACTTTTTATACTTTACACCAGAAATTAAAAACAAAAGGGAATAAAAAGTAGCGCTTAAAAACTACATTGATTGACAGTCAAATATAAAATATCTTATCTTCCTCACGAAATGCCTCATCAGCGGCGCACGTGTCCTCTGCTACGATTCTCAGGATGCTACAGTGACTCCCCCGCTCCTCATCAATAAAGTCACTTCCTCACGAATGACGGCCTGAAGCCGATTAAGGCTTTGATGTCAAAACGTCGTCAACATCGTAATCATCTCGTTTTTCCTTCCCTCAGCGATCGCTCCAATCTCAAACACAACGTGACTGAGCAAAGATCTACTTAATTACGTTTTATATCCAAGATATTCAATATATCGGGCTTTATATCCCGCCCTTAGTTAGCCATAGGGCGTTCAATATTAGACCAGTGAAATTTTAAATTACTATTCCAAAAAGTCCTAAAAAGCTCTCTTATCTTTTTTAAAGCTGGAAAATTGAATTCTCGAAATTTTTACTTCTATTTCACAGCAATATTTCATTTTGTGCAGGTTTAAGGTTTAAGCTTTTTGATGTTCTTGTTTTTGTGATTTTTATTTGGAGTGGCAACTAGATCGATGGAGTGGCATGAGTGCCTGAACTAAATCCACATTATTAAATTAAAGTTTGTTGGGAGAACTTTAAGTGAATCCTTTATTTTAATAATGGTAAGTGCCTACTTTCGATTTACATAAATCCAAAGCATCTCTTGGCATAGATAAAGTGTTTCTACCTATTTTAAACGTGGAAGATTTAATATTTGAAGTGACGCATAGAAAACATATTCGTCCTTCAATGTTTCCTGTATCAGAGCAGGTGTACTTGTATCATTTATCAGAGGATCTAATTGACTTTGTAGACATAAGAACGCTGCCTACAGAGTACAGACATAACGTACAACTTATAGCGTTTTACCCTAAACCGCCAATATTTGTGTACTGTGTTTGTATTACTGTGTTCCGGTTGGAAGGGCATTGTTTCCAGTGAAATTACAGGGCAAATGGGAGATTGTTTAATCTCCCATTATTAACTTATATCTCAGGGTGACGAGCGCAGTGCTGTGCCACGCAGGGTCTTGAATTCTTCGAGTTCAAAATTCTGGGTGGCGCAGACCTGTTATGGGCAAACGTGACGTTTAACATCAGGCGAGCGATTTGCTCGTCTCGTCACTCAATTTCATAAAAAAAAAAATATACCAACCACACGTAATCGCCAAATTCGTGTGTGTAGACAACCGCCGATACAACGTTTTAACACATGTAAATGTACCTACTGAAAATTGAATGTCATCAATGAAATTTTCTCTACCTTTATTAATGCTCGTATATTTTTAGCTTACTGTAGCTAAAAATATGCAAACGTTAACGAAGGTCAGAGCTCAAATAATGTTCAGCATTTTTACTCTGACGCCTTATATTTCATACCCGTTATTAAAGCTCTCTACTTTTTCGCTTTTAATTTAAATATTCATTGCGCACAATGGCGTTTAAGCTTTTTGATGTATTTCACTTAAAATGAAACGTTTTATAAGAGTAGGTACTTGTGGTGCCATGCACCTGTGATATAAACGCACAGAGTTACAAAAGTTGCTCTAGCTAAATGGACGGGAGAGTGGTTTGTTATTACCCGACTGCCCAAGAAAGACAGTAAGGTTTTTCAGGTTTTCATCTAAGTTGAGAAGTGTATGTTTGTGTGTTCCCATGTGTGTGACTTAACGACTTCAAAAAAGCAAAAGAGAATGGAAAAAGAAAAATGCGAAAAAAGTAAATTTGAAAAGAATCTTTTCTGAATCTGAAATGCAAGGTGTCGTTAGATTGGTTTTACTAGCCAGGCAGAGTGTTATCCTTACTAATATTAAAAATGTAAGTTTGTTTGTTACGCTTTCACGCGAAAACTACTTGACCGATCATCATGAAACTTAGTACACATATTCTTGGAGGTATTAGAAGTAACATAGGATTCTTTTTTATCCCAGAAAACGCGGGTGAAACCACGGAGTGGAGCTAGTAGGTAATACTTTACCAAGTTACAAAGTTTGAGCCATCTACAAACAGGCTACAGTGTCATTATTATAACTTCTATAACCACAATGGGTGACGCTCGAAGTATTCTGCCGACTTTGTAGAAAGCAGGCCGAGCAACAAGTGCTCCATTAGCGGAATTGATCCGCAAACAATCACTTACGAAGGTGGCTATTGACACCACTGAGCCAAATATGACAGACAAGTCAATAGTGATCGAGGGGCCTAACACGATCTATGAGAGCTTTTTATTATTCGACTTTTTTATCTCGCTCTATTTGCAGTATGTGGATGGTCTTAGACCTAGTCTTGTCGCTTTTGAGTACGTTGTAAGAGTGAAATTAGGTACTAAGTTCTCTAGGTTTGAAGTAAAATACGTTTTATCCCAGAAAAATAAACAGTTCGAACAGGATAGTAGGTGAAACCGCGAGGCACAGCTAGTACACTATAAAGTTCTAGAAGCAAATCGCCCACAGACTTTCATTGTTGTTCGATCAATAGTCATTTTTACGGCCGAGAAATTGATTTCTTTGCGACATTAATTTCTTATTACCTGCAGCGCCCTCTGCCCACGTGTCAGTGAACTAGTCACCTCATTCTACGTCTACCCGCAATTTGAAGCCGGGCTGGTTTTATAGGCGAATCCGCCCATAAACAGTATTTACGGGGCCGGGAACGAACGAATTATTCGCGTTTAGCGTTTTACTTCCGCCTGGGACGGTAATTAGGGTCCCGTGGTATTGCGGCCCTTGTACTAACTATTATTTTAATCTGTTGTGTGCACAGGGAATGACGGGAATGAAATACTGCCAGCAGTCATGAAGGGACGTGCTCTAATTTCACGTGGACGACTTTGTGACGGATTAATATTGTGCAGCTTTTTTGCGTGATTCATAATAAACAAGTACAATTATTGTTACCATTGCGTGTTGTGGGTTCCATCATTTCTATACATCAGATAAACCTGGAATGAAGTAGATAGGTACCTACTTCTAGGTTTATTTATGTTCTATACATTATTTTCATCTGATATGAATATGATGAATATCTACTCGAGACGAGCTACTGGTACATCCAACTGCATGAGCATGACAATCAAACTATCAAGCTCAACCACTCCGCATGTGCTCTTTCCTCTATCCTAGACCCGAAAATAGACACGAATTTGCACAACCAAATCTAAATTCTTGTTTAATCAACGGAATCGTCCCTCCGGGACCTAAATGTCGCGGTTCTAAAAATATCGAATCGGTGTCAAATATCTGCCTGGAATGGTTTCATTCATGTTGCGACGGGCGCGTCTGACACCCACTTGAGAGTGACAGCCAAATCCGGGCCCTGACGCGGCGGCGTGAAATCGAGGCCGGTTTATAGCCTCGGTTTCATTTTGAATTATGGAAACGTGCTTTCAAAAGCCTGTTCGTTAGGTGAAATTGTTAGGAATTATTCAGTTAACTGTTTCGAAAATTGCTCTCAGAAATGGTTTTTGAAATGCAAAGCTTAGTATTATTTAATGAATTTGGCATATTGAAGAACGTTCCCTGGATCTTTGGAGTCTTTGGACGTTTGGAGAACTTAGTGGTTCCTATTGTTCCAGCTGCAGCTGGAAGCGGGGGCCGGCGAGGGTCCGGGGCCGCCGGGCAACAACAACTCGGAAGGCGCCGTGGCCAGCCCGCGGGATGACAACCACAATCCTCCGCAGCAGCCCTCTACACCGCACCCGCGGCAACTCACCGCTGCAGGTAACTAATGGAATACTGGATTAACTATATACCCCAGGCTTTCGTCTTGCTCTGTCAGCTAAAAATCGCGAGACAAAAGCCAACGCGAATTAGTTAAGGTTCGCGCTAAGAGTTTGCGGTACGCCTAATACCGAAATAAAACGGTGCTTCTCACCAACTCAGCTGAAAGTACGTTATTGAAATATGAGCTCTATATCCTGTGATGTACGTAGAATTTCAAGTGACGAACTGTCATTGCATGGTCAAATTAACGCGTCATGCACCTTTTACTGTACAGTACAGGTCACACAATGCAGTAGGACTCACATTATCCAGGTTTGTATTGAATGACAGTGGTCTACGGGGTATACGGACAGGATTGTGACTTCTTGGATAGATGCCTGGAGTCCTCACCTCACCGTAGATTAAAGAGACATAGCCATCATGGAATTAAGGACAATAATTTCAGATTTCAGCAACATCAGTGCCTTTTCAAATATAAATAAATTTAGGCAGTAGGTACTTAACTATTGGCTAGTATAATAACGAAAAAATAAAATCGAGCTCACACAAAGAACAAACCCCGATTTAATTTTGTTTAGTTACTGAAAATACGCGAGCAAACGCTACCCCCAGTTCATTGAAGTCTGTGTTTGACTTCTGCTAGCACATTTGCCAGAGGGCATAGTCTCTTGATCCTTTGTATATAAACCTGCGGTATTTTGACCCCTGGGAAATGCTACAAAGGACAAAGAATCCCCAAATATTTAGAAATACAATCGAGAAATCCATTTCGTTGATTTCGATTGTGGCAGATTGGGACCTTTGATTAAATCACGTAGCTTTTTGTTGCTAGTAATTTGGTTTGATATAAAGCTATGTAATTTATAAGAAATCGTGAGCTCGTGATGGACACCTCGAAAGTAGGGAGTATATAAAGGCATCAGGTGACTATACGAGTAGCTACTATGGAGGGGGGAGTATTTGCTTTAAAATTGCAAGTTTGGTAAATCCAGATAGTAATTAATCACACTAATATTGGAAACGCTATGTGTGTGTCTGTGTTTTGACCCCGAAACGTCTCAAAGGATTTGAATGAAATTAATAGGCTACGGTTCTTCTGGGAAAGCGGATAAAACGACCTTCCTTTTCACCTGCTGTACGGCGAGCGGGGAGCAGCCAATGAACATTAATTATCGTACATTCATAAATACCCAAATGGTTTTTCACATCCATGATAAATACACATTTTCATAAATCCATCGAATACCCGCCCCCCGGTACGTATTTTTCGACAGAATTTCATGCTCGGCCGTTTTCTTCCTCGCTCCATCGATTCGGCCTGAGACTCGGACCGTCATCCATCACTCGATCAATTCGTGGCCGACGCTTCAAGGAAGCCACGAGAAATGAATGTTGCGTAGGCAGTTTGTCGGTCAAACTTTGTTACGTGGACATGAAATGTACATGATTTTTGTAGAAGGAGATTAGGTTTCTTTTTGTGGGCTAGCGACGACGCTACGGCATGGTTTGTGACGTCTTTTTTCTGCACATGCTTATTTTAAAAAGTAAGAAAAATATTCATAGTGTCTGGTTGGTGCCAGGACTAAAAATTGATAGCATTCTAGCAAAAACCCTGCGGTTCAGCTATTAAAGGTCAATAGTCTTGAAAACACTGAGCACATCAATAATTCCGGTCGGTGTTCGGCCGCTCGCAGCTCCAGTGCGACGAATTTGTTGATACAAGTTGGCGGAATCAGAGTACTATTTTTTTTGTCTGTGGATGGCTGGTATTTGTTGTTGAAAATGAGATAATGGCTCCCCGCAACTCTGAAGATTAGTTGGTCACAGTATGGAGGCAGAACCCTGACTCCAGCCTCACGAATATATTAAAATAGTCTACATTTTGCTTTATGCCACTCAATTGCGATAAAACTCCGAGTTAGCGGCGCTCCTGACCTCATTACTAAAATTTTAATAAAAGTGAAAAACATCTCAAGTAGACATTTTCTCATTTCTCATACCTTATCCATCTTTTTTATAACCTAACTAGCGGCCCGTCCCGGCTTCGCATGGGTAGACATTCATTTTTTAAACATTTTGGGATAAACGTAGAGTAATTAATGTTTCTTTATGCGGGAAATAGGTAGATTTTTTTTATTTCTATTTATTTTAAAATTTTTATCTATACAAACCTATTTTTGTTCTCAAAGTTCTCAATAAATTTTCTAAATTTAGGCGAATTTTTTTTTTCTTATGAACCTTCTTTTGACAATAACACAACAAAAAAATAAAAAGTGAAATCGGTCCAGCCGTTCACGCGTGATGGCTTAACCAAGGGAAATAGGGATTCATTTTTATAGATATAGATTATCTGTTTTGTTCTTCATTTCTACAAGGTTATTTCCTCTTAATCAATTGTAATTTATCTCATCACGTAGTAATTATTGTATATATAGATAACAGGGTTAAAAGAAAAGAATATGCTGAGCCGAAAAAGGCTCATAGTACTCATTATTATGAACCAAAATCAGAAAAATGTCTTTCCGATAGTAAAACTTGTTCGTAATTATGAGTACAATGAGCTCGTTTCGGCTTACCATACTCTTTCCTTAGAACGTTGTAACTTTTTTTTGTTCCATAATAGGCTTGCGTTTGACTGCCATCTTGCCTGATGGCAGCCAAACGTAGCTAATGTAACTCATTTTATTATTATAATACAGTTTAAGTGCTAAGTGCATACTAAGTGTGTCTCCAGTAATTTGTCCTGGCTACTCTAACTTTAACCACTCCTGAAAGCAATCAAGCCAAAGTTGGTCGCTGGCCGTTACCTGGCAACTTGGGTTCGGATTGATTGGATGAATTGGTAAGGGAGAGTTCTAGTTAACGCTAACTTTAGGAAGGTAATCAAAGTCCTATCAGAATTTACAAATGTAGGTAAAAAGTTAAGGTGTGATCAAAGAAAAACTTTGGCGCAAGATAATTTAAATTGTCAGGCGAGTTCTTGAGAAAGCTACTATGCCAGCGCGCTTTAATACTTTTACAATGCTGAAGCTAAAAATAGCAAAGGTATTGCCTGGATAAGTTTTGAAAGCTGTAAGCATACAGTACAAAAGTCCTCTATATCCACCGAAGTCGGACTTGATCGATGTCTATTCTCATAAAATTACAGCCTCAGAACCTGTCGCCCAGCCGATTGACTACCGCTATCGACACGACAAAAATTGTTTGGCCTAGTCTTAGTCCAGTGCTAAGTTAGGCACTGGAAATTTACTCAAAAGTTTCATAGAGTTTTTATAGACACATTTGCCGGGTGTTACAATATAATATACTCGTTTACTCGTGTATATGTATATTGTAGTTGATTGGCACGTGGATTGACACAATTCCCCGCCTTGTGAGGCTTCGTTCAGTTCACAGCGTTCGAGAGTCAAGGGTGTGACGATGGGACAAGCTTACAGATTTATCATCTGCTCAAAGGATTTACTTGATTGGGTGCGTACTGACTGACCGAGCAGCCTCGCGCGGCAGACGTTTGGCTCGGGCCGCGGCACGCTCAGGCGAGGCAGCGCGTGCGTTTGTCTCGGGCGAGGCACGTCCTGACTGGCCGAGCATTTGCTTCGCGCGGCAGGCCTCGCGCGGCTGCTCGGTCAGTCAGTACGCACCCATTATTGATTGTATGGATTAAAAACGTTAACCTTTTGACATTTGAGACATTAAAATTATAGACCGCGCCACGATTTAAGAAAAGGGTGGAGGGTGGGAGGGAGGGCACCCCTCCCTATGGCTAATAATGGCTAAGAGCACTCTCGACCGAGTCATCTTTCCAACAAAAAAATCAGTTCAGTCTTTTGGGAGCCATGATGCTTGACACACATTTTCAGTAATGTACACGGTTAACCTGAAAACCTCTTTAAGCGTAGAGGTTTTAAAATCACATGTTTGATACATTGATATATCAGTCATTCGTTATACGGAGCAAAATATCAGTCATTCTCTACGCTTAAAGAGGTTTTCAGGTTAACGTGTATATAGGTACATTACTGAATATGTGTGTCAGGCATCGTAGCTCCCAAAAGACTGAACTGATTTTTTTGTTCAACGGATGTTAAACAACCAATATTTATGTAGTATTAGAAACTTAAGTAGTATCACTAATGGTACTTTCCACCTCATGCGGCTTAACTCATCATTTTCTCGTATTCGGACATTTTCCTGGAATATTTCATGTTGCGCGGAACCTCCAGTCTCTTGGGATTATAGTCCTTTGACCCAAATCCTTCCGGAGATTCCAAAATAAAATTCCTTCATCAGAGTACTAAGTAAATATTTGCTCTTCGTCTTACACAAGAAGCTGTCCTAAGCTAATATGTGCCTTTTATAATATGAGCATTGAGTATACGATGTTTAGGTGCGTAGTGACTGCTGTTTAATCTGTGTCTAAGATCCGACGAGAAAGTGTCACGTATCAGCAGTTTGTCTGGCTTCCACCGCCACTTGCGTCTTTACTTTACCAATATTCCAAAGCTATTTTCAGAATCATGACCAAGTTCTTCTTTAGAAGTTGTGCCTTCGTACGGCTTCAAGCCGCTCCCTTCGCAGTCAAGAGTTAAGGGACTCGTATAAAAATGGGAAAAGGTTCAACTGTTCTACTTTCTCTACTTGAGAGTTTGTAACATGACTGAATTGTGTTGGAAGGTATCCACAGCACAGAGTAAGTAATACGTACCTACTCGTATTGTTATAATTTTTAAACAGCTGTGCTTCGCAGTTTCAGCTATCGTGCACGAACCGTTTTTATTTTTCTAGGATAAGAAAACTAGCCTTTTTTTTAATCAGTAATAGGCTTGCATTATTAGCCTGTGTTAAACCAGAGTCTAGGCTAATTCTATAAAAGATTTCATGCAAATCCATTGGGTATTTTGGCTTGAAAAATAATCCGAACACACAAACTTTCTCACTTTTAAACATAATTAGAATGTACGTTGTAGGCTTTAGATCAAGCTAGAGAAAGATGTAAGGTAGAAGAAAGTAGAATGTAACATTTGTTACTAAGACTTAAACAGTTTGCTAATTTAGCCCTTTGCTGCAACTCAAATTATACAGTCTCTAAACACTAAAACCGGTGTAAAACATCTTCCCCACCGATACAACCGCCCTTCGATGGTGACATTTAGAGCCCTCCAGATGTGGGTCAATAGGCCACCCCGGATATATTGCAACTAGAAGGTGCTCGAGGTGCCTACACTTAGGGTGACAAATCAACATCGAGCTGTACTGCGCTGTTCTGTGCTGTTTCGTAAGCTACGTTTTTTTAACAATCAACATCAAGCTGTGCTGCGCTTTGCTTAGCTCAGTATAAAAGTAATCAGCAGCTCGTGTATAGTCGTCGTTCGGCACAGTGCGGCTCAGCACGGCGGGTAGCGCGCCTCGCTCGAGACTACTGCGTTTTTAAACAGAGCGTAGCCTCACACAGCGCAGCACAGCATGATTTGATTGTATCCTCATTAAAATATTAGACGAGCGAGTTGACCAAACATAGCACAGCGCAGTACAGCGCAGCATAGCTCGATGTTGATTTGTCACCCTTACCCTTTCGTAGCGAACGTAGCCGTGCTCTGCAGAGCCGTTAGTTAGGAAGAAAGGTGGGGTAACAACGTTTTCTTATTCACTGGAAACACATTGATATTATTCTTTACTTTTAATTACAGTACAGGGTTATAGTGAAAGGGTACACATACTCACAAACTTTCACGTTCATAATATTAGTAGGATACAGGGTTATAATGAAAGCGTATGTTGAGCCAAAAAGGGCTCATAGTACTCATCATTATGATAAACTTTTACTATGGGACCAACTCGGAATTCACAAAAAACAAATCTGCTGTTCCATACATTTTGTCGTGTCACTGATATTTTTCTATGGAATAGCTGATTTTTCGCGAAAAAACTCAATAATTATGTGAATATTAGACTCGCAGTCACTGTTTGAAAACTGTTACTGCAAAAATGGGCTACATAAGCCATATTAGAGTACACTGTATAGAACCAATCTAACAGGAGCAGAAATCGATGTGGTAGAAACCGACTAGACATCATCGTCACTTTCTGTCTTTCTACTTTATACCTTTAGGTATAATTGGTTGATTACAGGTAACGACTACAGCGCAGCGGCGAGACAGTAAATGGGCACACTCGGCCGAGCAAACAATGTCTCTAGTGACTGTCTCGCCTCGTCAAACTGTGTACAAACCGAGTACTCGGCCGACGGCACTGTCACTGTACTCGTTACCCATATATTTTAAGTTTTTTCCTCCTTGTCTTTATCACTTTCTTTAGTTTTTTTATCTTCAAAAGTTTCTGAGTGAACAGTGTCTTTTTAACCAGTAACAAACTAAGAAAAGCTTCCCTACAGATGTAGGTCAATGGGTCACACAGATAAACTGCAAGAGGAAAGAACACTTGAGGTGAAACTGTTGCTAGCTGAATTTACTGGATGTACTTACCTGCCTGGAGGTGTGTGAGTGGCTCTCAGGGTCTTAGAGACAGTACAAGGTTTTCCTGTGAGAGGATATTTTTACCCACGACACAAAGGAGAAGGAATATGAGTTAAGGATGATCTATGTTATTTTCTTTACGTCCCATGATATGTTTTCATGCGTTTTTGAATACTCCTATGCTAGAACCCTGGAAAAGATCTCTCTTAGCAAAAAGGTCGCAAGTTGTTGCACTAATTTTTAGCGTTATAATCCTTCTGTTTGTAATTTCTGGGGTGAGAGTTTATCTATATACCTCTCTAAACTCCAAAAAGGTTCAATTGATCGGCAAAATTCTAATTCACTAGGTACTTAAGTCCAAGCTTAGTATAGCTCCCTTTGTAATATATTTATTTCTTGTACACATAAAATGAAACGACTAGGGAAATGTAAATCAACTAGGTTGACGTTTAGACGGATTTATTCTAACGGAGGCCTCGAGGGCCCGGGCCTCTGCGAGACTGAATCTCATTAAAAATATGAATTCAGGCGCCCTATTCTAAAGATTGATATATTGTATCGGTCACTGTAGCTCTCATTAGAAACGTCATGCCAGTGAGAGTGACGGAGATAATTACGAAATGTCCCAGATTCTCAGCCTATAAAAGAAATGTTTTCGAGATAAGTAAAATATTGATTAATGAGTCGACTTCCTCATTCAGTTTTTGTAAAAAGGCTCGTCATTGACCTTTTTGGAGATTTCGTGTTGGCGGGGGCCATGGGCGAAGTATTTCGGCCCAGGCAGGCGCCGTTTTTGCGGAAATTTCTAAAGAAATGTTTCAGTACTTTTTCTTAATGTCAGTCATTTATCAAAAGTCTACATAAATAAGTCGTATATTTCAGTTTAATTCAATTCATAAGCCTCACTAAAAGTACATACACGCATGTTTTTTTCCTAAAATTACCTAATATCTATATACCATTTATATCAGCATATACTATACCTATATACATAATTGTTTCAGCATATATCAGCAAGAAATTGTCAGGACTTCGTAGAGTTCTCAGGGGTAGATTTCTTAGCTCTTTGCGCATTTGTGAATTTAGTTGGTTTATTTTTCCGTCTTGTCCTGACAAGACTAAAGAGAGTATGTCGAATTTATTTCAATTTTAAAATAGATTTCATAGTCAAAAATTGTTATTCTTTTCGATGCGCTTGTTACGGCTTAGTACCATCGCGCATCGTTCCGTACCCTGTACCTCTTGGTATGTAGCCTACATAATGTAGGTACCTATAGTAATATGACGTGACAGTTTTTCGTTCAAAATTCTTTTCAAGCATGAAATTTCCAATTTATTTGCCCTTTAACAAAGATTCAATGACACAAAAAGTCTATTTTCGGAAGACCTTTACCTTCTTCATACTTTTCCCTTCAAGGTAAGATTGTCACACGTGAATAGGTACGAGTACCTACCTGGGTTCATAGGAACCTAGATATATAGGTATGTAGATTCCTCCGATAGTCGGCTGACATTTATCTCTCCCTCAGAAGTAGGTCAACAATTCCTCACGTTATCGCAGCTAAAAACAGCAGAGCGTGTGTGAGAGCTGAAGAGGATGGCTAATGATGTTGCTGAACTTGCTGGCTTTATAAACTGCCTATTTCTACTAGTAGTTGAAGTATAGACATACGAGTGCTATCGCTGTAGTAACCGTGAATAAACCGCGAAACACTTGCCTTAAAAATTTGATTATACTTTAAATTTTTGAATGTCGCGTCTTCAAATTTTCCGAAATATTCCAATTCTGTACATTACTATCCTGTGACATCACCGAGAATCATACTTTTAAGACATGAATACTATGAAAAGCAACAATTGAAAAATCTTCTTTTTCTTCTGCTTTTCTTTTTACTCTGATTATATTAATTATTACCTAATTAGTTTGAATAGAGCTTGCAGAATAGATGGTCCGGATTCCACATCTAAGCAGACTTGTTATCAATGGTTATAAACTTTGTTATTACACTTGATAACAACCTCAAAACAGCCACATAATAACAAGTCAACTTGGAACTATTTGACTTGCCCATCATTTTAGCACAATGAGCCTTATACGAGTACATCGATGAAATTGAACGGTTTCTAGTGAATTGTGCCTCTTTTCAATGCGAAGTGATTTGGCAACATTTTGCTCTTCTATTTTTGGCAGAGCAAAGTTCTTTGGAGTGAGGTTGGCGGGTGCTATTAATTTATGTAAGGGCGCGAATATTCCGAGAAATGTAAATGAAGGTATAGTTATAATGTACCTAATCTATTCTGTTGTGAAGCAGATCTCCCGGTATACGATGATGATGTATATTTGTATGGGTATACATTTATATGAGATCAAATGTGTAATATGAAAATCAACGTTATACTCGTATATAGGGTTATTCATAAAGGGTATGCTAAGCCAAAAAGGGCTCATAGTACTCATCATTATGAACAACTTTTACTATGGGACCATCCCGAAATTCGCAAAAAAAAATCAGCTGTTCCATAGAAAAATGTCAATGACACTCAACAAAATGTATGGAACAGCTGATATTTTTTTAGCGAATTTCGAGTTGGTCCCATAGTGAAAGTTGTTCATAATGATGAGTACTACGAGCCCTTTTCGGCTTGGCATACCCTATATGAATAATCCTGTATAGTATTGGACGTTAGCGTTAGTTTAGTCTGGCGAGCCCACACTTTTTTGCAGCAATCACAATTTTAATGTTGATTATTTCTTGATTAAATTTGCTTATATTTCAAACTCTTCGTTTTGTAAGTTATTGAGTACCAAAAAATAAACTATAAAATGGCCGAGTAAATGGCGCTGCAGTATTCTTTTTTCTGAGAGAAATACCACATACGCCCAATCGAAAACCTTCTCGGTTCCATAACTCGCCCATAGATCTTGGATGAACAAAAGTAGATAATCGGAAAACCAGCGCTGAGTGCTCGACACTCAGCATTTACGCTGAGATGGGTCCTTTTTGACACGACTTTTCTTTCGCTTCCATTTTGTATTAGTATCTTACTTTAAGTTGTCTACTGTATCTAATATACTTATCGTGTCAAATAAATATCTATATTTCTTTCATGACAAGTTGATGCTAATGAAAAATCAAATCAAATATAAATATTTAAAAGGGAAAAAGTTATTAACTTAATAAACTTAATTAGCTAAGAAATTCAGCATAGTACTATTATGAAAGACAAAACGTTCTATAGACATTTCCCCTTACCATCAACATTTCCTTTTCCAGAAGCCCTGAAGCTGTACGGCGACCGGCTGTCGGAGTGGGAGAGGAACGAGATCCGGAAGTACCCCGAGGTGTGGTTCCTGGGGCTGGAGTCCAACAAGGTGCAGGCCAAGTCCAACATGCCTAACAACTGCGGGTTTGACGACGAAAACGGGAGCTATAATAAGGTAAAGACAAAAAGCAAATTAAGAATAGTCCACACTTTTTCATGTAGGTAGGTACTTAGCCAAAGATGCTTTCGTCTAATAGGTACTTAAATAAGACTATGGCGAAACAATCAGCTATTCCATAAAAAGTGTCAATGACACTTGACAAAATGTATGGAACAGCGGATTATTTCGCGATTTCAGGTCTCATGGTAAAAGCTATTCATAATGATGAGTCTATGGACTCTTTGCGGCTTAGTATACCTTTTTCATAACTCTGTATAGTATATAATCACCATAGTATAACCTAGTAAAATTCTACATTACAAAATGCTGTAAAAGCAATTTCAAAGACAAACTAACATAGAAAAACGGAAGTGATTTTCCTCCGACAGATTTATTGATCGAGTTACACGCCTTCAGGCGGTTTCCTAGCCGACATAAACTTAGTTATTACAGCTTGGACTAAAGGTCTAGGTCGAGGAAAGACCTAGAATCACGGCCGAGAGAGATTGAAAAGGTTTACTCGTGCAGGAAGTTATTATAAGCCGCTTATTTACGTCGGTACAGAAGACTTACGGTGCAAGCGACACGTGCAGTGACGTGACGTGCTGCGTGATTAGAAGTTATTATAAACTACAGGGTGACATGCTATATGAAGCGTGCTTGAAATATAAATACCAATTATATAGATGTTATTTAAAAAAACAGGCCAAGTGCGAGTCATGCTCGCGCACGAAGGGTTCCGTACCATTATCTATAAAAACGGCAAAAAAACATGTCTGTTGTATGGGAGCTCCACTTAAATATTTTTATTCCGTGGTTTAGTATTTTTTGTTATAGCGGCAATAGAAATACATACATCATCTGTGAAAATTTCAACTATCTAACTATCGCGGTTCATAGAATATGCCTGGTGACAGATGGACAGACAGACAGACGGACAGCGGAGTCTTAGTAATCCCGTTTTGACCTTTGGGCACGGAACCCTAAAAACATAGTATTTTAATGTTTTTAATGTGCAATTTGGTACAAAGTTGCTACTAGGTAGATAATAATAGCAAAAAAGGCAAAGATAAAAAGTCCGATTCCCGGCTCGGTAACCTACTAATACTCGTAGATAATATTTTGTGTATTTTTCTATCCACTTATTTAATCAGGGTTTTAATTCTTTGCAGCAAATCCACGACCACATAGCATACCGATACGAGATCCTCGAGGTCATCGGCAAGGGCTCCTTCGGGCAGGTGATCCGCGCGGTCGACCACCGCATGGGCAAGCTGGTGGCCATCAAGATCATCCGCAACAAGAAGCGGTTCCACCACCAGGCGCTGGTGGAGGTGCGCGTGCTGGACCACCTGCGGCTCAAGGACAAGGACCAGGCGCACAACGTCATACACATGCTGGAATACTTCTACTTTAGGAACCATTTGTGCATCAGTTTTGAGCTTATGAGGTTCGTATTTTGTCGATTTAGTTAGCAGTCAATTAAAAACATATAGCTTATCGAATAAGGCGTTAACTTTTTGAAATTCATCTTCAAATCTAGTTAATTAGAAAATCTGGTATCATCAATAATATTTAAAGAGATTTTCTGATTTTTTTTTAAGATTTTGATTTATTTCGAATAAAGAATGCTGTTAAACGGCGGCGATGCGTCTACATCATGTCGTTGTTTGGTCAATAGACTCAATGGTCGCCGTGTATAATTATTTAATTTGATATATTTACCTTATTAAATACATTGCATTCGAAACTAATCAAAGTGTACATCTCTATGTATTTACTTATTATGTTAAGAAAATTAAGTTACGAAAAATTTTAATTACAATGCATTAACTCGAAAACGAAGAGCATAATTAAATTACATTGATACTTAAATCGCTTGATTGCTTGAAAAATATTAAACTTTGAAATCTTTTTTTTCAGTATCAACCTATACGAGCTTATCAAAAAGAACAACTACCAAGGGTTCAGCCTGAGCCTCATCAGGCGGTTCGCCAACTCGCTGCTCCGGTGCCTCAGGCTACTCGAGGCTGAGAACATCATCCACTGCGATCTTAAACCGGTACGTTAACACTAGAACCGATGTTTGCAAAAATACCATATTTCAATCGGCAGGAATATGGTCTTGTTGAGTTTTGTCCATCTAACGGTTGCCTAAAAGAAATAGCTTTTGGAGATAATGCCGCCCGTGCACCTACTGACTGTTTTGTTATAGGTACATAGTTTTAGTTCAACTAAATAAGAGCGTTGAGAAATAGGTATTTCAAAAGATTAAAATGATTACGTCACTAAATAAAACAAAATTAATCTAAATGTTCAGTTCTTAGATATCTATTTTTGGTGTACAATAAAGATGTTATTCTGTTTCATTGTTTGCACCTGAGTGAACAATTTCATAAGAATCCAAGATATTTTCTCATAACATTCCGGATTTCCGGTCCCAGTACGTCGTCGTTGCGAAAATAATCCTTACTTGGTAAATATAATATGTTGCTCATTCTTGGAGAAAAACATGAGAGACGAAAACAAAGACACTTTTAGAAGTAGGTATTTTATAAGTAGTAGCTTTACTTTGTACCTACTGCCGTTCCCGCATGCCTTTACTTTTTTTAAAACCGTTGTAGTAAATCAACATCACAAAGGATTAACATAATAGAGAATTATTAATAAGCTCATAAATAGTAAGACAACAATAGCTTTATAAAAAACAATTTTAAAATTATTACGTATTTCAATGTCGAATTTAAATCGTAATAATTAGATGCGCAGCGTTTACCGAATCATAACGGAAAACAAACTCCAATGTCAGCCATTAACATACTAAAACTATCTAAAAATGAGAATAAATAAATAATAATTACTTGAATTAAGCAAGTTCAATTTACATTCTATTAGTATTTTGACCGTCGTGTACTACAATGAGATCTTCTCCAATGATGATTTAGGCTATGGCTGTTTCTTGGGAATTCACTGTATAGTGGGATTGCCGATATCACATGGATATAGTATACCCTAATTATTTTAGTTTTCAATACTCTCCACAGTAGAGTTGATCGTTTATTTTTTAACCGACTTCAAAAAAGGAGGAGGTTTTTTTTTTTTTTTTTATGTTTTTGCCTCATAACTTTTGACTGGGTGAATCGATTTTGATGATTCTTTTTTTATTAGAAAGCTGACGCTTCCCATTTGGTCCCATTTTATTTTAGTCCAGTTCTGATAATGGTATCCATGAGAAAACCATATAAGTCTTAAATTTGCATTAAGTAGTTATCAATTCGTCTGTATGTTTTTTTTTGTTTTGTAAAAATAATGTTCTTGTTATTTATAACTTCCTCCGTCCACGTTTTTGCTTTAAGGGATATGGCTGGTAGGTACATTATCGTGTGGCAAACTGAGACCGTTTTAGCTTCCTTTATATCACCGATATACGCAAACCCTCATCATCATGTGCCATGCTGAGGCAGTTTTGTCTTCCTTTGTTAAAACTGACTAAACGCCATCCATCTTACTACGCTTATTGCATTTATTAACTTCTTCCTATCCTATCTTCTTCCAGGAGAACATCCTCCTGAAAGCGCGAGGAAGCTCCTCCATCAAGGTGATCGACTTCGGCAGCAGCTGCTATACGCATACGCGCGTCTACACCTACATCCAGTCGCGGTTCTACCGGAGCCCCGAGGTCATTCTCGGGCTCCAGTACGGGACCGCCATTGATATGTGGAGCATGGGTCAGTAGAAAAATTGATGCAACTTGCACTCTAATTTCTTTTTTTTTTAAGTTGAACAGAACAATTTCGCCATGGACATTTTTCGAAAATTTAAGTAGGTATATAACATTCTGTGTGGGTTAAAAAGTGCCCATGATTACGAAACGAATGGGAAATTAGGGTCTGTGAAAGTCTTAGATCTTGAACATTTAACTTTCTAGTCTCCAGGAGTTTTGTAAGCTAGTAACGAATTCAAAGGACAACTCTGCGAAGACATGTCTTGCCTTTTGCAAAGGATGCATTGCAACAGACAAAGGCAGATAAATGTATGCTGCTTTCACAAAGATATGTTCCAAATTAAAGACTATTACAATATCATTATCTTATTACATAAGTTTCATAACAAAAGTATTATCTCAACTGTAGGAACGTTGTAACATTCAAACAAAGTACTATCAATACATAATAAGCTGTTTTACAATGTCAAAACTACGCAAGCGAACGAACGACCTGCACTGCTCACAACACTATTTTGTGTAATGAGGGTTTTGTCTTCCAACAATACGTACAAGACCATAGACTAAATAATAGTTAGTTAGAGCTGTATTGTCTGTACCTGAGTCATCCGTACCGGATATCTAGGTCTGCCAATCGAGTTCCGTCTTTAGTCTTGAGATGCTTATAAAAGTTATCGATAGATAGGTTATGACTATTTCCATGACGAGTTAAATAGGTAATTAATTACATTTTCTTATTAGAAATGTTATAATTATCCTTATCTGAAATACTATTAAGTTTCTTGCCGCGTATAAATTATACAGGGTTATAAGGAAAGGGTATAACTTAGCCAAAAATGGCTCATAGTACTCACCATTACGAACAACTTTTACTAAAACCCGGAAACCCGGAAAACCCGAAAATCGTAAAAAATCAGTTGTTCCATAGCAAAATGTTAACAACCCGCAAAAAAGTGTATGAGCCTTTTCACCTCAATTTTTTTCCCTTACCTTAAAACCCTGTATTTCTCCTATCATAGTCGGCAGTTCTTAGTCATGTCTAATCTTGGTAAACAAAGAATCAGTCGCCTCAGCTCACAACTAAGTAGCAACCCACGATGTCAATGAGGCGCGAATGAGCGATTACGTCTCGATAACAGAGCCATCTTGCATAACCACAAGTATGTAGAAAGCCGGGGAAAGGTGTTCGCACGGCAAATATCGAAACTTGCCGCGCCTGGCCTGCAGAATATTAAAGGATAAAATGGACAACTCTATAGACAGACATAGATAGGTACTCCAGGAACTTCTTTAAATCTGTTCTGTGAGGATGATATAGGTTCATAGATAACTACTGCGTTCCAATTTCTAGTAATCTCGTATTTTTTGTGAATATCAGAAAATCTGCAGTTAGTCAGGGAACTAACGCTTCCTTCCTATAATCTGCGTAATAATTTTTAGATTTTGCCATTTAAACTTGCAATTTGTAATCATTGCCTAAGACTTATCTTGCTTTTCTCGTCTTAAAATTTTTCAAATGACCTTCTATATTTCCATATTCCGTGTCTAGTCTCCCGTCTATAATGCAAAGAATCTTGTTTTTACGCAATACATGATGGATGCCCGGAACAACCTGTTGATGCGAACTTGGCTGCTCGTGGGCGGAGATTGATTGAACTTTGCCGCCTTGACATTTGCCCAATTCTTCGCGGTGAAGTCAAGTCATGTTTACTCGAGTTATCTGTAATAGGATTTTTTCTCGAAACTGGTTCATAAATCGAGGTCGCAGGATAAAAAGGAGATAAAAAATTTGGATAATTTCGGTTTCGGTTATGTTCTGTTTAACTTTAGAATCAATGATGATGAATTAAATCATCATTAAGTATAAAAATAATTTTAAAACATCTAAATAATCTTAGATAACAAGAATTTTGCATCAACACTTTCCATAAATTAGTATGATAATCGCACATGAAAATGAATGAAATCATAGAATAGATATTTTTTATTTATTTTATCATCATAATTAAGACAATTTCGATTCAAATCCATAAACAGGACCATCTTTTATTCGTTTCATAACACTGCCCAAATGCAAATCAAGCTTAAGATTTTCTAAAAATTTCACTAAACATAATTAAAACGTTTGGCCCTAGGATGCATCCTTGCGGAACTCCACACGGGCTACCCCCTGTTCCCGGGCGAGAACGAAGCAGAGCAGCTGGCTTGCATCATGGAGCTGGTGGGGCCGCCGCCTCCGGACCTGCTGCTGCATGCCACTAGGAAACGATTGTTCTTTGGTAAGTTTTGAGGTTGTTTAGGTACTCTATGAAACGCTTTGCACAGGTTTCCACAATCTGTAAAACAAAGGCTTTATGAAAATGAGTGGCAATCAAGTGACGGGCACCTGATAGTAAGGGTTTCACAAATAAAGGACATGAGGATACTTTAATACATCTATATTAACCATACATTATCTTGCATATATGGTTATATTCAACCCATTTCTAGCCACTGCTGAGTACAGACCTCCTCATCATACAATGATAAATATAATATGTTAATTATAATCTTATAAATGAACGATGCGTTGCCGATATTTGTATGTAACCTTTATTTTTTTTATAGATTCAAAAGGATCTCCCCGCACCATGACCAATTCTAAAGGTCGGAAGCGGAGACCTGCATCCAGAACCCTATCGTCAGCGGTGCGGACGGACGACCCTGCCTTCCTCCACTTCCTGCACAGATGTTTAGAGTGAGTATAGAATTAAGATACCTAGGTTGATTTAACGTTACTACTAGCCAGGCGTTCAATACCGATGATCTGACCAGGCGTGGATATAGGGGGAGGGCCATCGCCCCTCTTTTCAGCCTCAAGCTTTCATCGCCTAGGTCTAACACTCTGTGGCCAAAAAACCTGCGTGAGTTGCCTCTACCCTGGCATGAGGTCACGATACCTCGAATAGTGACATCTTTAACTGTTGTAGGTGAAGATCAACTTTGGGGTCACCACAACACCTCAGTTAGTTACATATACTCGTATAATACCTACCCAACGTGTTAACTTAAAATTACAAATTTATAGAAAAGCAAAAGGGTCAAAATGCTAAGCAAAGTGGTTCAGTAAATGCGGTGTGGTCGCTGGCCTACTTACATTTATATCAGTAAATAATTTAAGATTTAACGCAGATTAAAGACTTAATTTAGGTTTTTGAACTGGATTTATTTTGTAATAGAAGTATCTCCAAGGATAATTATGTATTAGGTGTATATTTGATACAGGTATAGAAAGTTTTATAGCCATAACCGCGGGTCATTTTCTGAAATACGAGTAGACACTTATTGCCTAACAAGCACTTCTACTTAGAGGCTGCTACTATTTCCACTTTCTGGCCTTAGGCCTGACCACTTGACCAGGTTCAACTAAATTGCTGTCAACTTTTGATAACACGTTTGCGTCGGCTCTAAAAGGTTAATCGGATCACCACAGAAAACGCTCTTTAAAAAGAGTTTAACTCTCTTTAAGAGTGAAAGAGACGAAAACGCAATACAAAGATAAATAACAGATAGTGTTTTTAGACATTTTAAAATCATTTCTAATAAATAAAACCTATTATAATAATAATAAATAGTATCTACTTAATTACAAATTACCCTAAAACGATAGTGCTGTCATTCTCTCTATTTCATATCCCTTACCTTATCAGGCTGTGTACGACAGGGTCCACAATTCTAACCAAAATACAATCGCGTAATATCGCACCGCCTAACCAACATTGTGGAATGTTAAAATACTTAAATGAAAACTGAATACTGAATAATTCTGCGTGAGTAGTAAGTAGTAGTAAGTCCTCCAGCTAAAAGTACGTCGTCTATAGTGGCTCTAAAACCATTACGCACGATGGGAAAGCGATGAGCCAGCTTTAATAGCTATTACAGAATACGCGTCATTGCGTAACTTGTGAACCCGCGCTGTGATTACTAATGTGGATTGACGGGTTATAATACCATAGTTCGCAGGGTCTCCATTAAAACTTTAACTGCTGAAAACACATACTCCTACCTTGTGTTTTCCTTTGTCCAACGCGAATGCGGTTACACACGCCAGGAAACGTGAAACCGTGACACACGTAAAACACAACGCATGATTATTAGCAGCTGTTAAAGTGTTAGAATGCACAAAACGACATTCGTGTAATTAAAATCAGGATACTTGTACTTATGTTTGGGTGGAAGTACATACTTAATATGTGTATCTTCGAGTTAAATCATGCAACTGAATTTCGAACCATTTCCCGAAGTCCGATTGAGATTGAAATGAAGACATCATAATAACTGAATTTTAAACAGCAGTTTTGTGCTACATATATTATACTAGCTGTTCCCCCTGCCACGCTTCCTGTGGATAAAAAAAGAAAAATAAATAAATAAATAAAATAAAATATAGCTGTTACTTTGGAATAATGTAGCATTCGAATAGTGAAAGAATGTTTGAAATCGGATCAGTAGTTTTTGAGTTTATTCCACACAAACATCCAAAAATACAAAAATACAAAGCTTTCCTCTTTATAATATTAGTATAGATATAGATATAAATGAATTAGTGTCATGGGATTTTCATAAGTTTATTATTTATTTCGATAAAGGCGGTTGTAGCTGGCGAGGGCACTACCCCCGGTTATATGCGTCGCTAATAACAATGCAAATAAATAACCGATAACTCAGCTCACACGGGGCTGTCATAAAACTTCACTTTCTACAAATATCATAAACAGCGCGACGGTGACGATTTTATCCGTGATTCTAGCATTTGCATTCATTTTATTAGCATGTATTTCTAGACGAAAACTTACATATATTTTTAATTGTTTAAAGTGTGAATACTTATTGTCTCTGAGCCTTTATACTCGTAAGTTAGCTATTATTTTGACATAAAAAAGACCAACAATTAATACAAAATCAAAACAAGGTTTATTTCAGACTAAATTACATGTAAATAAGTAGGCACAAAAATTCAATCAAAATGTTAAAGATTTCCTACTCAATAAATAAACTCATAAAATACTCACATCAAAATTTTGGTAGATAACATAAATGTGGTTACATAAAATAGAAATCACGCATGTCATTGAGGCTCAGACCGGTAACTTTATTATAAATCTGTTTATTATTACTAGATTCAGGCAAGTTTATTAGATAAGATAGCTGATGGTAAACGGATAAGTGGCCTAATTCATAAATTAATTATGTATTCATAGAAAATTTATTCAGTTTGGGCCTTCAGTTTCGCAATAGGCTTTCGATCGCGAAGGGAAATTAAACCACAATTTATGGAAAAACTATCTATTTTTTTACGATGTTAGTAAAATAAAAAATACTAATGTTTAATCATGAAATAATAAGCATATCGATCAGCACATTATTTCTACGAAACTTTGTGGAACTTAACACTACTTGAAAATTTCCGAAATACTCATTGGGTCTATTTTAACTGCCTATACATATTTATATTAGAGGCCATTCATGAAAATTATTTTTCCAGAAATAATACTAAGCTAGCAAACGTTGTAAAACTACATAGGTTTGGCGGGCTGCTCCCTCTTTCTCTCTTACTCAATCTTCTGCACCAATCTGTACATGTTTTTAAATAAACTCTGCTGTTTATCCTATTATTCTACAACAATAACAATAAAAGCAAAAGCAAATAATAACCGTTAACAAAACGCGGCATGAAGCAACAAAACCGCGACTTTCTACGGTTCCCACCTTCTTCAGACCCTCACGGAATCGGAACTCGATGACGATCAGCCATTGTACTCGCAGAATACAAACTGATCAAGTTTTTAGGAATATAATTGCTTTTAATGGACTTGTGCAGGAGCGGACTTGAGGAGTAGATGAGGGGCAGTGAGTTAGGCAGTGGGAGGAAGTGGGTCTTTGACAAGGGGAACAAATTTCATGGCCTGGCGTCGTGCCCTGCAGCAGTGGTAGTCGCTATTGCCAGCCTACTACTGCGCCAAGCAGCCTAGAGGTAGTCGCCATTGGCAGCCCACTACTCCGCCACTTTCTTTCAGTGATAAAAACATCAAATTGTCGACCCATTCATAGAATTACCACTCAGTTATTAAAAACTAACGCACCCAAAACTCAGCATGACTTGTACGCCAATTTTAACTTTTGTATCTCTTGAAACATGAATGAAAGTGAGTGGGCAGGTGAAGTACGGACTGTATAGGTCGGTCGTGGAACTCGTGGACCTATGAGTACGACCCGCACTTGTCAACTTTCACCCTTAACACACTTCTGAATTACGGCGATTTCGCGAACAGAGCGGCTTTAGAATAGAATAGTTTGTTGGTCTTACTACTTTTGTCATACCTACTCGTATTAGGCACGTCAATGTTGCAATAATCATGTATGAAATGATGGCAAAAAAAATCTTCTTTTCAACCTTTCATCTTCTCCTCCTCCAGCTTCTGGAATATACATATTATAGATATGTAGGTCTAACTAAAAAAAAATATTTAAAAAATCACTTACACAAAAAAAAAGTTAAGTTAGTTTGTGCCCCAGTCATCGTACTATACTTTTTATGTGAGTATGAAGCATCCGTCAAATGCATACCTTACTATTTTTTAATTTTTTTTTTAAATTTAATTTAGTGACGAGACGAGCAAATCGCTCGCCTGATGTTAAATGTCACTTTTGCCTATAACAGGTATGCGCCACCCAGAATTTTGAATTTACTATAATAAGGCTAGAATATTTAATTATAAGTAAATAGATTTTTGCAAATGTTAGAAGTACCTACTTAGCAAACTTTTCGCCAAGTTTCTTTGCTGGCAATGGGTTCTGGTACCATGTATATTTATCTCTCAGCTTAAGTGAGAAGCGCAAGGTTAGATGGAACAGGTATGATAAGCCGCCAGCAGTTTTACTTTTTATTATAGTACACAATTTCTACCAACCCTGAAATTGTGATATAATAATTTGCTGTCTTGGCCGTGCCTTTTTCTCAATTTCAATATTTTTTGCGTAAGTATTAGAGGTAACAAAATAGAACTAGTGTAGGTAGGTAATAGGTATGTTGTTTCCTAAGATGTAACTACATAGTTTTTCTTTTGAGTGTCAATTATTGTTAATATTGATCTTAAATCGGAAATTAATGCTTAGAATTGAATTTAGTTCAAATCTTTTCAAAAATATTTTTTCAATTCTTCACAATTTTCAAGGTCGATCACTTTAACACGCCGTTGCACCTAACCCTATAGAAAAGACATTAGCCCTACCAATCGTTAGTCAAGCAATCAACATGACAAGTGGTACAAAGCAGCCCTGCAGCCGCTTTCACTCACTTCTGCTCGGGTCGGAGGTTGGCATGGTTATCCGCTATCGGTAACATGTTAGAAAACGCGTGAGATAAGCGGTGACAATATAATATAGCGAGACCTACTCGTTCTGGGGCCCTATTCTGGCTAGTAAGATAAAAACATGAGAGTAAGTCTGACGATGATAATCTCAAGTGTCCAAGAGTCAGAGGGTCTCTGTCTCGGTCGTTATGGGTTAATCAGAAATCAGAAATATTTATTGCCCTTAAATAATATTGAAATTTGTAGGTAAGTTACGTTTACAAAGATATTTAATATTGACATAGCATGTAGGTAATTTAAGGCTTAATAACGGCTAAACTATCGATAACGTATTTCGATAAAATCGTGACACCTCTAATAAGCTTGATTGATAAACCTCTTCAAACAGTGTAAAAACTATAGCGAATATATGCGTGTGTACTTATTAGGCGTAATATCCACATTCACGCATCATACATAGCATATAAAATGGATATCAAATTCTAACAATCATGACGAATAAGCCTGAGAAACAGCCATTCATCACCATTAACTCGCAGAAACAATACTCGTGAGGGAAGATCGGCTCGGGGCCTTATTCTGGAGAGTGAGATATTATCTCGGCCGCTGTCGCTCTCATTAGAAACGTCATTAGAGTGAGAGTGACAGATATTATCTCGAGCGCCCAAGAATAAGGCCCAAGCACGCATGTCTAGCCTGAAGCGTTACTTAAATACGGCTGCGTCTTACCTTTGCTAAATGACAACCACTTTCATCGAGATTCCACGAGGTTTTGCTTTTCCTCACGATATAAACATTGGGGTATTCGTAGCTGGATAACTTTTAATGTAATATTTTAAAACGAAGGGTGGATGGAGTCTTTATAGTTAGGCTACACTATGATAATGTCTCGGGTGTTGGAGGTGTATAAAGGCGGCGGTGATCACTCTGGTAATCTCGGTGGTCCATCGCTTGTTTGCCACTCATGTCATAAAAAAAGTTTACTACTACTTCTAATACAATTAAGGTTTTTGTATTCGATATGGCTCAAGTTAGCAATGAACAACTTTTACCTAAGTATAGATATCGCAGAACGTAGGTACTTTTGTTGCAAAAAGCCAAACAGTGAGAACGAAACTGATTTCAAAAGGGGCATCTGAAATACGATAGCTTAATTTTAATTGCATTGATAAAGCAGATTGGTCGATTGGGTGAAGGGCCATCGCGACTCGCATCTGTTTTGAAACCAGGTTAATAAGATGCACCTTTCTACTGAACTATTTATTGGCCTGAGAGCAAAATATTGAGATTTTGTAAGTATTTGCGTGGGAATAATTGGGTCTGTGTAGAAATATTGCCCGAACAGTTTGTAATTTTAATTAAATTACATCATTGTTTTTTGATGGAGCTCAGATTGACATGATCCATTACTAAAGGTTAGACTAAATAACACTTCATAAATTTTGACCTTCAGCTTTTGAGACCGAGATGAAATGGGAAAATTTTAGTCATCTGCAACTTAATCTACTTACTTAACATAAAACACAAAAAACAGAGATAGAGTTAGGTAGACCCACAGATAAGCATTTTCAAATGTTGAAATCTAAAAACAAGTATCATAACATCAATCCGGGAAACCGCTAACTGACAAGTCGCAGATGCCAGATACCGTCGTAGATCGTAGATGAGCGGTTTTGCTGCGCGTACGCACCGCGCCCGGAATCCGCAGTGAAAGGTTACGGAGACGCGTTGACGCAACCGCCTGTGAACTCGGTTATGTAACATGCGACACGGTATGCCGATGTAAACGCCGGCTTTCAAATTGACATCTCGTTTGTTACTGTTTTGGAAAGATTTTCTGATAATTTACAATACGGTTATCTACTTCTGGATGACTCAATTTTTTAGATGATTCGGCATTCTGTATCAAGTTACGTTTATCGCGTAATAACAGATTGTAAAGGTAGTTTTAGATATGCCCACTTTGTGACGTGCGACTGTGTCATCTCGGCGACAAGACGCAAAGACAGGCAGGCTACGGCCATTTCCATATATTTTGTTCAAACACTTGGCATCGAGTGGCAGAAACGTGAACAACTCTGTGACTTATTGCAGCGAGAAGATGAATCTTGCAATCTTGCGCTATCACTCACAGGTTTTATTTCATAAAACATGATTCTGACATTGATCAGACCGACTCACACCGAAGACCTCAGCTACAGCTCGGTACACATACATCATCAATCATATCTTAGTAATTATGAACGAACGAAGCGTTTCACATCAACAACTAAACAGTAAGGCACGTGCATTAAAAACCAATCTATTTAACCTGAATTTTATTTTAACTTCAATAATTATCTACCATATGAGGTAACAGACGCTTCTACATCATTTATCTTTTTACCGAAATGGAGAAGCAGTTGGCAAATAAGTAATTTGTAAATCAAAGTTCAAGAGGCTACGAGTAGTTACTGTGACACACGGCTTTAGTTAAACTTCATTCATCAGTTAATCTTTGCCCCGTGATTGAGATGAGCCGGTGGTTCATTTTACATAACCAAGTAGTGCGTGCCTTCGGTGTACTTAGGGTATGAACACATTGTTAAATTTATCTTCATGTTCTGGGATTGAGCATTTAGCTGCACATTGGAACCTTTTTATGAATTTTTCGATGTAGATCGCAACACACGTGATGAATGCGATGGGCAAAGTACTAATTAATTTTTACATGATATCTTTCTCCTCTTCTTTAATATCTCTTTTTCTACACCAAATTGTTTTCTTGTTTGTCTTATAAATTACAAAAAAAAAATTACACATAGGTGTTTTATCCAGAGGTATATTTTGCTTGATCAATATAATTCGGAGTGCTTCCTAAGCCAGGTCAAGGGTTGCTGTGATTTATATGTTGATATATTATGTTCTATGACGTGACGTGTAACTATGCTTTAATGCCTATTGCCCAGTGTGTTCTCACCTTTAGAAGCGGATTACTTTCATGATGGATGCGGTCCGAAGTCTCGAATACAAGACAAATTGCGCGCATGGAGACGTGCCACTCATTTGTAGGCTCGATTTCTTCATTACTTCTCAATAGGGAGGTAAATGATGGCCGGAGAACCAAATTTAAGTTTCGTTTTGTAAGTTCGGTACTTACATTTACTTGATACCAGCTTGTTACAAACTATGCATTAACAGAATTTGGATGAGCTTAACTCTTACTCTTGGATTATCGGAACTGGTTTGCAATCTTTTTCGAAAACTGAAAGCTTGAAACCAGGTCATAGCTCCGATTTTTTAACTTTGTTTCTTAAAGTATTTTTTGTGTGAAAAAAAACTGCGCCCCGCTAACCTGCACCTCGTGATTAATTGTCTGTTACGTTCATACCGATTTTCATCCGCTGATACTCGTATATTTCAGCATGAATAAACAAAAGTTTCACCTAATTTTTGTATTAACTTTAAAAATTACTGAACCACCAAAGTTGAAAAGTTTATTAACGCCAAACGAATACACGATACATATTTCATATTGATAAGTGAAGGAAGCGTGACTAATATGTTGGTAATGTGTATATAATATGTGGGATATGTGAGTAGGTAATAAAATATTGATTAATTACTTATTGACATTCCATCTTTCACATACTACAAGTGCGAATACAGGTACCTATAGTTAATTAATTGACACCTCGATTAATGAAGTACTTAAAAGTTAACTCATTTACTTATATGGGTAAATACTTAGCTACCACAATCGTCGTGTTTATTCTAAAATTTGTGAGATACGATCAATATTCTTTGCCACCTGAATACCTAATACATCAAGCTCAGAGCCAACAGCTTTGGCCCGCATTATTTATAGTTATTAAGTCCATAACCGAGCAATTTCCAGCGTACAGCTGGTCCGAAAGTGATTGTCGTCGCCTTGGTCTAGTTCGGGTGCGTTACCTTTGCAGGCCGGTGGCCAGATGGTCACCGAGCACCGCCAGTTGCTAACCACTGAGCTTGTGAAGGGATAGAGGAGCTAGGCATTTCACTAACAAGTTTAGTTCATATGAGTGTACAAGGGTATTAAGAAACATTTTGTACAGTTGTTACCACTTTCCCTAAACTTTTATTCAATTGATATTGTCTTTGCTGGTCATTGATAATGACATTTTTATCATCGGTCAACCTTAAAGACCTTATCGTTGGTCATTCATACTATGTAGTTGTAGCTGTTACATACCCTGGCTGTTAGTCCTGTTGGGTGACTCTCCTCGTTTAAAGAACTCAGCTTTGACCCAAATATTGCTGTGTAGTGTAAACTTTCGTAACTCTATTACACGATATATGGGTATCTGTACCTATCTATGTGGGTATCCACTATCCACTCCTTTACCAACTAAATATATTTAATTGGGCTGTCTAGCTCTACTAGACTAGAATAAATGTTCATTTATTAATTACAACCTACACGATTGATAAAAAAGCTCAACCAAAGCAAGTTATTGGACATTTTTAATGATTCTGTAAAGTTTTATAAGAAACGAGACATTATAATTGTCTTGGAATGTCTTTTTGTGAGTGATTGTTCAAATTAAGTGCCAGTACAGTGCTGGTAGGAATGATTGTAATGCAATAAAATACTTTTAGAGGAAGCCTGTGCACTTTTTGTTTGTATAATGATAGATAATTATGTTGACAGAGTGATTGTAGCCACTCGTTTTGGTGGTTGACATTCCTCGCGAAAAACTACCTTTATGGCCGGTTTACATTATTCCAGTCCAGCGATCCAGTCCAGTACTGGATTGCTTACTGGAAAAATGTAAACCGGCACTGGAATGAACTTACTGGATTCAGTTCATTCCAGTGCCGGTTTACATTTTTCCAGTAAGCAATCCAGTACTGGACTGGATCGCTGGACTGGAATAATGTAAACCGGCCATTATCAGAACTCATTTTTTTATTCGTATCCAGTTCGTTCTTTTTAGGCAAGTGTGCTCCATCGTAAACCGCACCATTACTTACCATCAGGCAAGATGGCGGTCAAACGATGAAATAAAAAAAAAAAACAGTACTAAAAAAGATTAAACACAGCAACAGATTTTTTTGTAAATTCGTTTCCAAAACTCAGCAGTCCATTCCTTTCTAGATGGGACCCAAAACGGCGAATCACGCCGACGGAGGCGTCCCGGCACGAGTTCGTGACGGGCTGCCCGCTCGGCAGCACCCCGTCGGGCGTGCTGGCGCTGCCGCGGCTGGCGCCGCCGCGGCCGGCGCGCGCGCTGCTGCACTCGCAGTCGGCCGGCGACGTGGCCGCCATGCTGGGCCGCGCGTGACCAGCCTCCTGAGACAGGGCCCAGGCCGGCTCCTGTAAACCTACCGTGTAGCCGCGTGTGGCCGCGTGTAGCCGCGTGTAGCGTCATCGCTTAAACACTGAGAAAAATGGCCATCGACATTCCGATGGATTCACCTAAAGTACGGAGTACACTGATAATCACCAAAAAGTACGATGATTTGCACCAGTTTTTACGATAACAACTAGTTGTCACCGTAAAAACTAGTACTAGTTTTCCGTTTAGGTGGATCATCATAGTTAGCTCAGCTTAGTCTAAAGGTGGATATAGGCATCTTTCAAGGCACTGCTCAAGGCAGGTGGACACCACGAACTTTTGTGACTGCGCGTGTGAACTCCTGAGGACGCCCAGACACGCTAATATAATCTCGTTGTCTAGCCATATTCAATTTATTGCTTACAGTTTAGAGGCGTAGTAAGACCTCTTTTTCAATGAACTTTTTCTTCCTTTCTATGCTGTAGAGAGAGAGAGAGAGAGAGAGAGAAGTATTTAAAGTAGATCTTGTAAGAAATGCTGTTTTAGGGTGTGTACCTATGTGTGGTGAATATCGAAACTGTTTCCTTGTCTTTTGAAAACAGTTAAGATCAACACATCTCTGCCTTAAATGTCCCAATTGCCCAATTATTAATTTTGTGAGTTGATAAGCTAGTTTGTGGAAGAGAACTGAAAGCTGTTATCAGTTAAGCACTAATTGGTTCGAGAACTCAAAATTAGGTAATCTTTAGTAATTAGGCAAATTAAACCCCACAATGTTACTAACTAATAATAAATTCATTATCTGTGAATTATCATTTTCGTCTGTGAATACTGTCCATTATTTTAAATGTCACTATTTTTAACTTTTTTTTATGAGAGTTTTAGAGAGGTAAGTAAAAGTCTAAAATGGTTCATGGTAGGTTCATGGTATTCTAGTATGGTGTACCACTTATTTTAAAGTATCCTAAAAGTACCAAACAATAAAGTTTCACGGAATTATTGAAGTCATAGCCCTTATTATTATTTTTTCATAGAGACAGATGGGAATACAAAAATAGAAATACAAATGTAAACACTACAATATTTTCGGCGTAACTTTTTCATTACAGGCTATAATAACCGTCGATTCTACAGATCCAACTAAATACTGACAAAACCAGCTTTGTTGGCACTGAATATAGCGCCATCATTTATCACAAAAGAAAACAAAAAGAGACACAGATAATTAAATGCTGACAGGTTCGTTAAATTTAGAAAATGTTAAACAGATTAATGTCAAAATTTGTCTTTCGAAAGCAATAAATACATCATTCTACACCGAGCTTTCGAGACATCACAATACGCGAATATTTCACAAGATTTCAGTCTGTACAAGGCATTACAATACCATTACTAACCAGTTAGTACTTGCCACCTCTCACTGGAGTATAATTTAATACCTGCTTTATATGTTATCACTTGTAATACTAAACTACCTAAGTAAAGTTCATCTGAAGCAACCAGCGAGGCTTGCGAAACACATTTACTCAATTTTGAAACTTACTTTCAATCTTACACATTGCTAAACGATTAAACTTAACTGCGTCAGTCTCGTAAAGCTGATAGAACTGTTTTATTTTGTGTCGCAAATGAGATAAGGCATAGACTGGATCTGATGTGGACTGGGATTGGAAGATTGTGAAAATGCGCCGGTTGGTTAGGAGCTTAGTTATGTTAAAGCAGTGACCACTTTGGTAGTAAAATGCAAGGTAACACACGTGTGTTACTTTCAGGTGATGAGCTGTGCTGGTCCAGCTTTAAACCTCCTTATTCTAGTCTGCTGCTATCTATACCTATGGTAAATCCAGAACTGTTAAACAGTCGTTGAATAACTTGTCTATGGTAAAACGTCTCTCGCACTGTAACATATACCTTTCAGTGCAAGTTTAGATCGAGTTCGACCACACTTACTTATAAAGCAACAAAATTTCATGAACAAGCTGCTGAAATATTTCTTGCTAAATTTTTTTATTGGTCGGACTCAAAAAAGCTTTAGCTACTCTTGCCAAATCGTGCCAGACATAGTCACAGGTTATTAGCAAGTGGGCAGCGCTCTTTATCTTGAGTTGCGGAACGTGAGCAGGATTTCAGTGATCGATAGCATTTCAATTGACCTAAATGACCGAATCATACACATGAGTCAGCTAAAGCTTTAATTTATTAGCTAGTCTTGCCTAATTTATGCTACAAATGGTACAAATGTGTTTAATATCTCCTTCCTGGTCGTATATTTATTGGCAATGCAATTTATGTAATCATAAGTAAGTACTGTTTTTGCGATAAGTGCCAAAATAACTACGTCTCGCTTTATATATTTGTTTCCGTCTGTTAAACTTTGAGAATTACGACCAAAATTGTTTTGATGAAGTCTGGTAGGTATTACGAAGGCAAATTTTTGTAAGAAAACTGGAGGATTGTACAAAATACTACACGTGAGACATGCTTTAAAAATACTTTGGTATTTTTACTCATACGTAGCTTCGATTTTGCATTAGTTGTCTAAAATAACTGATACAGTTGTGAAACCGCATGTAATTGGTGAAATATCAAAAATCACAGCCACTTACAAACGTGCATTACTGTTTAAAAGCTATCATTTTGAGTGTGATGTGTTAATCATAGTCCGATGAATTGAATGTCTTCACAGCTATTAAAATTGATGAGTAAATAAAGCAATGTGTGCAAAACACTTAATGCATATATTGCTGCACATTAGTTAGCATGTTCAATAACAGTATTGAAGGCTACGCAAATACCCTGACCATCTAGTTGCTTCAAGGCAACAGTTACTTCAAGGCTAAACAGTAATAAACAGGCACTATTCGTGAACAAATGAGCATCTAGCTAGATGTAGCTTAGGTTTTCATTGAATTGAATATTATAGGAAATGAATGAGCACGTGACCATAAGTAGGTACACGTGGGTGGTGGTGTGTCGAAGAACTATAACGGGTATCATAAAATGTGACTTTGAAACTAGAAAGTTCAAAGTAAGTTCATTGCGTATGTTTTGGAAAATTGAACTGTTATTATACCTACCTAAATCGATAAAAGGTGGTGTAAAGGAGATAGGAATAAAAGCACATTCGTTGTTGATGTCAGTGGCGCACAGCCGCGCCAATTTAAATTTATCGGACTGTAAAAGAAGGTAGTTGTGTCTGTTTTCCAGAATTTAGACTTTGCGCGTCGTAGGTCCAACACTAGTGGTCCAAAGAGAGCTAAGTCAAATAATATCTACAAAAATATTGTAGGCATAGCTGTGCCAAAAGTGTAGGAGGTGACTTTGTTTCTTTCAAATTTCGTTATAGTAAACTAAAGTTACGAAAGGTTTACAATTTTATTCGAAATGTAGATGTGATAGACATAAAGCCTACTTGCTTCGCGTTTGCTTTGCAAGCAAGCAGACCTTATCAATCCGTTTTAGAATTTGAAGAATAGTACAAGAGAGTATACGTCTTCTCATATCACATTAAATTATTGACTTTACTCTACTAGACTTAAAGCCTAAATACTCCTGAAGTACCTATATTCATTTCGATGATTTAAAGTGATGCGCGGCGAAAGAGATTTACAATTTGAATAGTAAATATAAGAATTATTATAAACTTAGCTTGTTGTAGAGTAGGTACATGTATAATTTCAGTGTTTATTCTTCTCATAATTAATATACAGGGGTATTGATAGGTAACAACCTCTCGCTGCATCCTTACATCATATAAATGTAAGCAAAATTGTTCCAGCTAAGAGGTTGTTAACTAATTTCTAATAACCGTTTTGAAATGTGTAACTTTTTCGTCGTGTTCTTAGACCGAGAGCTAAAGCATACATTCTTTTTAACTCGATCTTTTTGGTAAAGATTCGCTAAAATAGGCAAAAATGAATAAAATAAGTACAATGGATAAAACTTGTGCTTGCTCGAACTAAAAATGCTCGATTTTATTCGAAGCTTGTCTTGTTTACAGTAAATTTCGCGAAATAGGCCTATACTTACTATAGTTTGTGTTTTTTCAAATCTCTCGGTCTATATTGTATTTATATTATTGTCTGATGACTTAATCTAGTCATTAATATGTGTCTAGGGGACTGTAGCAAATCCCAAACAAGTTGAAAGCTTTAAGAAAGCCTTTTAACTAATAGTTAACGATTGGTTAACTCTAGTTAGGTTTCTAAAATCGGGTATTAGTCAATGTTAGTAAACGTGATGTCTAGATCTTTTGTAAACTTGTTAGATACCTAATAAGCTTAAAATAAGTTTTACAATTACTCTTGCCAATGTTTTTAATATAGAAGCCATTCTTTTCTCTTTTGGCTAAGTTTCTTTTTAATCTTATTTTCATTTCTATTCATATTATTTTTGATGTTAGTCTTATAAGTAAAGCTCATTGAATATTTTTGTTCAGTTATAGGGTTACTTCTATTCTAGGAACTTTTTCAAAATTATCGACTGAACTCTCACTCGTTTGTTAGTTATAATTATTTAATCACTTTTGTTTCATACATCTAAATATGTCTTATAAATAATCTTAGTAAAGACAATCTTAATGCTTTAAAACTTTACTACTTTGTATATTGTTAGTTTCTTAATAATAAGTATAAATCGATATATTATTATGTATATTAGGTACGTATTTAGTATGTGTCGTTCTATTTACTAGAAGTATACCCCATAACGATATAGCGTGATATAACATCGAAAGGGTTAGTAATAAGATTCTTACCTAAGTCTTCATTATCAGTAGATCTCTTAGAAATGGCTTAGAGTTTGTTACGTTTAGATGATGGTCTAAAACAAGACTTGTAAATAGTTCTTATCATTATACATAACTAGATATACTTGTCGTATAGATTAGGCGAAGCCAAACTGTGAATTGATTTATATTCGTATAAAGAGTGTTATTACATTTTTGCTTCAGTAGTTGATGAATATCATTATTTATGTATTATTATTATATTTATGTTTATTATATTTTGTTTTATGTTTTATTATTTATTTTTTGTTTTTTATATTGTTATTCATTTCTAACTTTGATCTCAAGTTACGTCTAGGAAAATGTTTTATATATATATAACACTCTATATATGATGCGATCATAGTTATATCATAGTAGTACTATGGTTATATTGATATATTAGAGTAACTATGTGTTTGTGACGAAATATTAGAGCTAGATTAAATGGTTGTTGCGCCTATGTATCATTAACTATTGTACTTATACGATATGATGTATTTATTAATTCAATATTTGTTTCAATTGAATCGTCATGATTAAAGTTCTTCCAAGTGTATGTTTTGTTTCATTGCTTCTTATTGCTGTTTGTTTGCTGTTTGTTTGATGACTAGCAATATCAATGATGATTGATGATTCCATAGAACTATGCTTTGGATAGCTTCAAAATTAGGTAATGGTCTTACCATAATATTCATGGTTTCAACATTACTTTTCATAACACAATTTTTTGAATCGTGGACCTGTAGTAGGTATTTAGTCTGAATGAAAATGAAGAAATCTAAATGAAAAATCAGTTATCCACTGCTTGTCTTGTTTTTTTAAATAAGTGTGTTTTCCGACACACTACGAGTACAAGGACTGTATACTGCGGAACATGGATACAAAACGAAGAAGAGTAGGATGGCCCAATTTTAAATCCAAAGCTATCCAAAGAATATTGTCAATGATACGAGTAGGTAATAGAAGTTGTCCATAGATGTACAATGTACATAGGTAACACTATTACCTATACCTGGCTATTTTTCTTTAAACTTTAAAATGGCACAATATCAATAATACTCAGATAATAATGTGTTACGATTTGCAACCGCTAACAGCTTAATAGAGCAACAATTACATTTTAAAGTAATTTTATGTTTGATGCATTCAAAATCGTAAACACTACATGAATGGACACTCTCATAAATTAATATCGCTCTTCTGATTTAAATAAATATAAATCACGAAGCTCGTGAGAACGGTTCCAAATAAGAAAATTAATGACATCTATCACGTTTATGTAATAAAAATAATATAAATAAGGCAGAAAATAACTTTTTAATTATCTCTTTGGTGTATAATAAAATCTATTCGATAAACATGATGTAACGAAATATATGTTTCTGTATATTATTAACATAGACTATGTTAACTTTCTAAAACACATGGGGTCTTTAATTCTACCGTGAATGGTGGTTGCGAAATATAGCAAACCCATCTGCTTTTGCCCAACTATTCGCTTACACCACCACTATCTTATGTTAGCTAACTTGGCTATTGATATTTCGTTATTGATATTAAATGACAGCTTCTGGTCGTTAGTATCTTCGTTATTAATATTATCTATTGTGTTTTGGTAATTAGATAGGTGTCTAGTGATTTTGTTTTCGGCGCCAAGCGTTAGCACATCTCTTAGGTTATTAAGTAACTCGCTCGTCTCGGTCTTGTTGTATAGAAATGCTACATCTCGGTAGATAATTCATAATGATCAACCTTTTTCCACCTTCTGCTGAGTATAGGTCTCCTCTTCAGCGCGCCATCCTTTCCGGTTCTGTGCCAGTCTCCACCATTGCCTTCCTGCATCGATCAAGCATGTAAGCCATTCTATGACTGCTTTGGCCCACCTTCCGTCTTCCCGTCTATTAATCAGTAATTAATCAAAATCTTAATTTATCTCTAAGGGTAAGTATTTATTTCAGTTAAATCTTGAACATCCATGACCCGAGACTTCTGCCTAATCTTCTGATAAGATAGTTTAGTAACAGAAAAGACAATATGCCTGCAGAAGCATTCTAAACTTTCAACATATCGTTAACGACGAGTATATATTACTGACATTTCAACAAAAAACAATTAAGTAAAATATCATAAAAATTTACTGATTCATTATCGTTTAGAAAAATAGCTTTTTCAAGGTCCAACAACGGTTGAAAGAAAACTGAATTTTCTAACAAAGAGTTAATTAGTTATGGGGTTTCAAAAAGAAACTCCGCCCTTTGTGAGCCAATGGCTAATGATATATTAGTATATGGTGGCCATAGCTCTTTTGAAAACGAAAAGCTGTGAAACGTGTAAGTATCCGTCTATTAATAATTAACTTATTATACTTATCTGCATAGGGTTCAAATATGGAACCTCTTGATAGCTTTTGTTGTTTTAAGTAAGCAGGTACCTATGTAAATTGAGCTTTTTTTCTTTCAGTTAAGAAACTGACTTATCTAAATTTTTTTAATAATAATTGTACAGTAATATATAACGGAAAAACCTGCATGAGATATTAACGAAAAGGAGGCTTGTGCCCGTCTCTTGGACGAATGATGATGATGAAAAATGAAAAACTGAAGCTGAACTGAACTGAGTCCAAACTGAGATCATTTGAAGCGGCATCTGATAGAAACTGTGATATTATATAGAGAGTTTCTTGTTTCTTACAGCTATATTCAGTTAAACAACAACACTGTCATAACAACAAACTATACCCACCCACCATTAGACGCATCTACAAGGACGTACCACGTAAATATTATCCTGCGAACATCAGAAGATCATACCAGCACGACACCGTGCGAAGATCGTGGAGTTTCGCAACTTGACAGGTTATTACTTTCTCTGCGACACAAGGTCAGTAGAAAGCGAAGAGTGCGGTCATGCTGGCTAATGTCCGCAATTCTGCTTTTGAGTTAAATCTTGTTACTGCAAATGCTGTAACAAAGTGTTATGACGGTATTTTACTTCTTCCAAAGGTCCATTAAATAATACAGGGCTATAAGAAAAGGGTTTGTTTTTTTTGCCTACATTTTTTCGATAGCCGTTGACATTTTTTAATGGAACAGCCGAGTTTTTTCTGTGATTTCATTGTTAGTTCTACTACAAAATTATTTATGATGATGAGTACTACGAGCCCTTTTCGGCTTAGCATACCCTTTCCTTATAACCTTGAATAGGAAGGTATTGTTTTTAAAAATTTTAAGCATCGACGGACGAGTGTTCACATCACAATTCACAAGTAAACAACCTATCAATTAAATCTATCAATACTAAATTACCACCATGGCTCGTAGAGTGCTTTTCCTGAATATATCGAGGGTGTTCATGAGTTGACTAACAGGTGGTCCACCGACTTAAATGGAATCAAGATTATGGTGCACCTCCAAAATTTATTAAGCACCGGACGTAATCAAGTTACGACTTAGGTACGTTACATGACTTAACGTGCCATCTAACTTCTACATTCTACATGTCTACATCTGGCATGGTCATGGTGGTGTAGCATAATTTGGTATACCAGTAGAAGAGCTTTGTTAGGCTGATTACATGATGGGCGTGTACTCGTATGATTTGTCAGCAATTACAATTAACTATAATTATTTTCTATGATTGTAAATAAGGTGATTCTGTACGAAACCAATCCGTGTCCGTATAATAACTAAGTTGTCTTGGGTCTCCACTCTAGAGCTTCTTATCCCCCTAGAGTTCCCAGACAACTTGATACAGTGGGATCAGACAGAGACGTTCCAACATTACAGGTTTTTTAAATTTTTAATTTATCTTGTATGGAACCGATAAATATGGTAAACCTCTTTAGATTGGAATTTTGCTGAGAATAGTTAAGCTAGCTGCTAGTTTATCTGGCCTAGATACCTATCATGTATGTATGCATGCATTTTTCCTATTTCAAAACAAAAAGAACTAAAACATCGGGATGATCAGAGAGATTCAGCTAATCTTCCAATGGCACTATTAATTAATTTAACAGATAGTCTGTTAGCCGGTTAATTCTCTTTATTACCACGATTACGTTGAAAGTTCAGGAAACGTGGGTACAATTCTACCGGAATGTGGGCCGATCCCACAGATGTAGATTAGATAATAGTTTGTACGGTAAATTAGATCACTGACTTTCAAAGTGTAGACGTGAGGTTTGCGCACCTATGAGACAAAGAGGCCTTCAAAGTTTTTCTGAGTAAGTTGATGATTGAAAACCGTTATTTTTTTTGGATAAAAAGTAGAATACCTATATATTCCAGGGTATAAACTATCTTCATTCTTTATTGAACTGTTATTTTTTGGAATAAAAAGTAGACGATATATTCCAGGACATAAAACTATCTTAATTCTTATTATACTCAAAATTGAGCACTTTTAGCGAGAAAAAAATTACAAATACACGCTCTTTCACTACTTTTCGCGTTTGTTTCAATTTTGTTTGTTCTTCTTTACCCTTTTTATGTTGTGACGTGTTTTTGGAGGCTTCATACTTCAAACTTTGAGAATCTCTGACTCAGATAATCGCTAGTACTCGAATGGTCTTTTAATTACGTTAACCCCTCGCAATCCAGTGCATTATGCCGTATTGTACCGTCTCGCGTTATCTAATGTGCAATTATGTGAGCTGCGGACTCTTGCATCATGGTAGCAGGCAGCGGGGACAATATGCTCAGACAAGACCTATTTAGGTACTGCCGTCAAGTTAGTGTTTTACTTTTAATTTACTTAGAAGTTTGACTTGTTTAATAATTTTATTAATTTCATTGGCGTTGTATCTGAGCATTGTTTTCTTTTATTACCTATATTATTATATTTTGCTTTTAATTAAATGGATTAAATTAGTATTTTTTTCTGTGAGGTAATTGTGAGTGCATAAAGCGTGTTTACTTTAATAAATAAATATAAACGCAGTTTAAACTTAATCAGTGCTTAAAATGCTCTGGCTTGTTTTTGCAGACAGTTCACGTCAGCGAGAAGTTGTTAGACCATTTTAAGTGATGAAGTATTAGTAGTGTTTGTAAGTAAGATCCCAGTGTTCTATCGACTCGTTTGAAGATGCTATCTTTTTAATAAAAAATAAATGCTGTTATGGTAAGCGCATCTCATCAGAATGGCTGGACCAAACTGGTATAAATCTTTCGAAGTTGGAGCAGCATGCATCGAGTACGAAATCACGGGCCATACTAGTATTAAATAATATGCTGAAATATTTAAAATTATGATATCATGTGAGGGGAAAATCATATGTCCAAGTATATGAAATCTCGGAGATTAACCAATTAGGCGTGTTGCTTGACATAGTTATACCTAGATTCAAAAAAGTGCACGCTAGAAAAACCACCTACAACATCTAGTCAGAAATATCATGTCACGCTGTTTCGTCACGCCGTGACACGGCACGAATGACACGGTGACCGGCGGCGTGACGTAACGGCCGTGACGTACGCGTTCGTCACGGATGTGGTGCTGACCTGCGGAACTAATCGGACTTTTTGTTTGGAAGTTTAGATCCAGTTCAATTAAATGAAAGAGGTCAGTTAAATGATTGTAAACGACTTTTTTATGTTCTCAAAATTGAATCTTTTACACACCTTGAAAAGTTATATAAAAACAAAAAGAGTTCCTGACTAAGAAGTGGTTAAGTTGTCTGGGATACACACCAAAGCAGTACGAATATTCGCCTTCTGGTTTGATGATTCACTTTGTGAAAAGGGTCTGTCTGAGTAGGATAGTAGGATGACTACCTCAATCTCTCATTTAGCTTTATAGATTCTTGGTCTTCCTATCGAGTCTTTGTTCCTGGAAAAAAAGTAATAAAAAAAGTAATCGCTAACATTCTAAAACTGACTAAAATGATGATTCTTATTGCTGACTGGCATGACCTTAGGATTACAGAATCTAAGTCATGTTGCAGGCATGTCTTTGTTTTGTTTTGATAAAGCATTTTTTGTGAAGGTTTACTAGCAGGAAGAAATAACTAAAAGTCAGCCAACCTTACGCTTGGAGCGTCGGTGACCTTAATCATAGTTTTAACAACTTCATTGCTATTTTCTAAGTTCCCTTCTTCTAAAATCGAGTTATGTCCAATCTAATCCGCTAAGTTTGTATGTATGAATGACGAATGTTTGGAAAGATTCGAAAGAAGAAGAAGGTTAGAAGAAAGAATCTCCGAAATTCATTGTCGAATTTTAAATTTACTACACAATCCCTGAGTGGTATAGGCTGTTTTATAGCCTTTAACCTGAAGTCGATAGCCTAGCAGCACCGGGTACAAAGTGTCAGGCATCAGATAGTAAGTATATACTCTGGACTAGATTCTTAAGCTGGTCATAATGTCGAAGCAAGGTGCGAGTATTCAGCAAAGGAAGACCGTCTCGTGTCATACCACTACGTCGTCGTACTCTTATCATTTAAGGTTACGTAACAATAGTAGGTATATATGGAAACTATGGTAACTTAATTATCTGTTCATTAGCCAACTTCAAAATATTGAAATTACTACGCAAGCTTGCATTAATAGTTGCTTTTACGTATTTAACTCTTTAAAAGCTTATTTGATACTCCAAACACAAGGGTAAGTTTTAGAATGGTCATTATGAGATTTTATGGCTAAAACACAAAAGAAATTAAAATAAAATTTACATAATTTAGCCGTAAAACTGTATTTAAGGAATGCATGTTACCAATACTTACGCAAATCTCATATACCTACCTACTTATTATAAAGCCTGAAGTGAAATAAAATTTAATTCGATTCTACATTCATTGCGAAAATTGGTTTCTTTGTCAATAAAATTAAACTTATTGGAGGTCTGTGGGGAATAATCGATTTCTCGGCTTTGCCATTAATTTCATTTATTTCCAATCTACAAAAATATATTTCTTAAACGCAATCGAATTTGAACTTTAGCTTTTAGTGGTTAAGAACCTCGGAGTATGCAAAAAATTGGTATTTTTATGGCTAGGCACAAATATCTTACAAATTAGGTTACCTAGGTGTTGACAAATTCCTAATTCGATTCTATCACGTGTCACAGAAATAATATGAACTTGCAAAAGCGGAAAACTGGGTGTTGTTCAGTTTACGCTACTTAGATACTAATAATTATGACCGCAGCAATTGAGTAGCAAGCGTCAAGTGGTGTTTATGTGAATTAATCAATCCCGTATGAACTTGTAAACCGATTAGGTTGGTATATACAGAGATATAAGGAAAGGGTATGCTGGGGCGAAATGGAACAGGTGATTATTTTTCGTAAATTCCGGATTGACCCCATAGTAAAAGTTATTCATAATGATGAGTAGGTAGTAAGTAGTAAGTATGAGCCTTTTTCGGATTAGCATACCCTTTCATTATAACTATTTATAATGAGGTTTAGCCTCGCTCTAAAGACAGGTGATATTTCTGTGTTTTCCTTTGGCACAGGGCGATTTGAAGATTTTTATTGGATCAAAGTCGTTGCAGCATTACATCTCAATAGGGCCTGTTATCATTGTGTAAGCAGCCTTCTATATGAGATAAATAAAAGTATTCTTAGAAAAGGTTTGAATTTCAAAGTTTCGGCATGCATGTTAAGCCTAAGTTTCGGCCATACTCGGTCTTTTTGAAGTGGTTGTGTTACTCACCAACCTAGACTACATTTCAGTTTCCACAAACCTTGAAGCATCAACACATCCAATGCGCCATTTCATCAGTCCTTAACATATCTAGATCTCGCATTTAACGTCCGAATGCAGATATTATTGTGAGATAAATGAACAATGGTTTCGAATTGCGAAGCGACGAATTGCAATGCTGGTGCAATATCGTTCTAGAACGGTGGTTTTGGAAATATAACTACCTACTAAGGGGTGGAACAGTGCAACCGTGCAATTTAAAGCGACTCACGACAATATCTTAGCCAGTGGCATTAAAAAAGTTTGTTTTGGTTACGTGAATTGGATTGGACCGGAAAGCTCGTTTAGCCAAATTGAATCAAAATGATTAAGTTGTCTCTATGATTATTACTTAATGTTAATTGGATAAGTTACTCGTAAGTTATATTTTTTTCATTAAAAAAAAATGTTATTATGTATCAGGTAAAAAAAAATTTTTTCCGTATTTGACCAGCCTCTTTATGTCATGCCATGAAGAAAATAAAGTGGTGATGGCTTGGCTTCCTGCAGGATAATGGACTAACAAAAGGCTTATGATTATAAGCTTGTTTCAAATACTTGCACAAGTTAAATAATATTAGGCAATCTATTAAAAGAACTTTCCTCCAATTAAAACCAAGTCCATTATGATCGGCTGATACGCCGGTAGGTGCATTGCAAAAGCCATTCCGGTTTGGTGTAAACGGTGTAAAACGATTGTACGGCCACAATCGTACAATTAGACCCTGTGAGACATGCCCCATTATTCTTTTCACTAGACATGGCTCAATCCCGGTTCTGCCCATTGTCTTCATGGTACGTTTACTCGTTACAAAACAAGATATCTCGCCTGATTAATGATTTTACCATAAGATTTCAAACAAATGAAGCCTTGCAAAAGGGAGTGTGACGAAATCGTCGGTTTACCTGTCGATGTGATATCGCTTTGTGCCGAACGGAACGCAGATCGTTTCCTAATTTGAATTTGTTCGGTTTTGCGTCATTTTTTCGGTTGCTGGCTGAATTGAACATCTTAATTTATACCGAATTTAAACATAAAACCCAATGAGATGATTGCTATTCTTTCGTTAGAATTAGAATGGATATCCTGCTGTGCTTAAATTAGAGATTCAAGATTCTCCACATTTTTTTCATCATGATTGCCTAGCTCGACTGGAGAAGTTCGCGCCAATTTTTATGATCGCTCCGAACATACATACGCACGTTCGACAAAGTGCGGAAATTGTAGGTAAACTTTAGGTATAAAGGTGTGTGTAAAGTGAAAAGGGTTGTGCCGAAGTGATTATTTTTGGAAAACACTTTCTTTAACTCTTTTCAATTTTGTCTGTCCAGGTAACAGCTGCGTCATTTCTTCTCCAGTTGGGATGGGCCGTCAATTTAATTATCGCCATCCTATATTTTGAATTATCTGCCAATATTTTTAAAATGTTTTTGTTCACAATTCTTATCTATTTTAAAAGATTTTTATTCATGCATTGTTGTGTACCTACCCTCTGTCAAAGTTTAACACCTTGAGACAATCAAAAAAAGAAACGCACTTAGAATGCAAATCACTGTAATTTGCTATTGCAGATGCTGTATCGTTCAGAATAATGTAAATTTAACTGCAGAAGAGCCAACTCGGCCATGACATAAATATGGGTCAATCGAAGTTTATTGACTGCACCATTCCACTTTACTTTCTTTTCCGCGGCGCGTTCGACCTCAAACTTAAAATTCCTTATTAATTTATGCAATATTCCATTTACAATTACTGTGGAGTATCTCAAAACTTCTCATCAGTGTCCTTTCGAAACGAGTAGGGGGCATTTAGGAGGAGGGGTGGTAAAACGGAACGCATCTCGTGCCTCGCGGTATTGCCGTATAGACTGTCGACGCGTGCGCCCATTTTTGCGCCGAAAAAAAGAATCAGTCATAGCTGAAAAAAAATAAACTGTCATTTTTGACAAATTTGATTTCGCGCGCTTTTATATTAAAAAAAATATACATATTTTTTTTGTGTGGTGCCAGTGTTTAATTGGTTTGGTGAGTGCGCGAACAGCGGTTGGCAAGTGTTGTGTGATGGTACTCTGCCGCTCTAGTCGTTGAGAGTGCAGCATGAGGGTCGTTTGGCAGTGCTTGTTGTTGGCGCATGTGGTCTGCGCCATTACTGTACCTAGAGTAAGTACTCAAACAATATTTGTGCTACTGTCAATGAATTAATGTTTAAACTGTGCAGAGCCAAAAATTTAATATGACAAAAAACTAACATGTAAGTAGGAACAAAAACAATAAGTTTTCTTTAACTTGTCTATGTCCTTTGACTTTTTACTGCCATTAAGAAATTGTTAAAATTAAAAGTAAACACCTAAAACGACAAAATTGAAAAATAAATTAATCAACAACTTTACAATAATGTTAAAAGAAAGTACCTTCACATAGTACACATAAAAGTTCTCACAACACATAAAACCCATTCAAAAACAATAACCATGACATCCAAATAAACCACCAAGAAAGTGGCAATGAAAGTAAAATTAAAATATCAAAAGAGCTAAATAACAGTAATAAAATTATCTTATAACACTGCACTTAATTTATGTATTATTCACGGCATATGACCGCTATAATCAGTCGGTTTATTCAAATATTATGTAGATAGATGTCATACAGACTATAATTTAACTATCGAACTGTCAGACGAATGTATTTATATTCGTTTAGAAAAGAAAATCTGCGAGTATTTTCTTCCAACTTGATATGAGAAAGTCTTATGCATTCTAAATGTAACTATTAACCATTTTAAGTATTTGGTTTAACCAATACATTAACGTAGTATTATTTAATCATAAACGATAGGACGGATACAACAGCTTCACCATGTGCTATATTTTTTTTTAATTCTTGGCTACTACCAGCATGTACAACTAAGTATTATAATAAACTGACACTTTTTTTATTCTGGCTGCCACTGTACGAAATAGTTTTTAAGCATGTGTTTTTTTTTGGTAACTACAGAAATAAAGCAAGAACTTATAGGCAATTTGTATCAGATAGAATATAGCTGGCAGATATTTAACTACTGAAAATCACCGATTTGTTTTTTGTTACTCTGTTTCTAGCAATGTGAATTTGAGTGAGTCCACGAGACACAGTTAGTAAAGTGTTCACGGAAAAGGAAGCCTGCTATCGTTGTTTTCTGTCATACTTACGCATTGTTAGCTAGTAATTAGCGCAAATACACATAGATACTGATCAAGTAGAGTACGAGTAAGTACTAATTATTAAATACTGACTGACTGACTGTAAGACTGTTTTTTTAGCAATTAAAATAATAAAAGAAAAGCAAAACTCATCTACGAATGTATTAGCTCTGTATTAGCACTGAACTAATTATAAAGTTCGGGATAGACATACTTTTGGAAAAGCATAAAAACCTGTAAAAATACCAAATTGGACAATCTTTCAATACTTACCGGAAAATGCAACACAATCGAAAGTTTTAGGTCATACTAATGATAAAAACATAGTAGAAAAAAGTGTTGTATATAAAAATCTAGAGTAAGTTAAAAATTGACTCTAGACTCATCATCACTCACCAAAATCATTCCTTTAACTTCATATGACATTTATGGATACGGCACGCAACACATATAAATATTACACTTTTCTTAGCATTTATCTCATCATCATTATTCCACGAGTGTGTGAACACAGTCCATAGTAACTATAAAAATTAAACTATTATCTCCACAAAAACAAAACAACGTGCTTATCAACCTTATCTTTAAAAAATACAAGGGCTGTGATATTTGATTAAAATCTCCGTAAACTGAACTATGTCATGTTATTAAATGAGAACTAAAGATAAACTATAGGTACCTGTCTATTGTTAGGTATTTAATACACCATTAAATATACAAAACGCCTTGACCTGAGGAAATGAGAATTAGAAACAATGCACAGTTTATAAAAACCTTTTTTTCACATTTTACGATAACCCAGTATGAGCGTGTGTGGAAATTACGCAAACCAACGTTTTTTATCAAGTTTTGAAAAATAAACGCAGGCTTATTAAAAAAGTTGAAAAGACCTGCACTTGTTAATAGCCAACCTAATCTAACAAAGTTATAAGTTTACCTACTGCACTTACAAATTTCTTGGTACCTAGTCGTGGATTCACCCGGTACCCTACAAAATCCGTTAGTTTTTCCTGGTTAAAAGTATTCTATGCTTTAAATTAGGGTATTTGCTATTTTATTAGGGAAACGCTGTATCTTTAACCTAAATCCGTTCAGCCATATTTAAACGTGAAGAAGTAAGGAAAAAAAAAACAGAAACAAAAAAAAACAAACATTTGGCGTTCTATTGTATTGTACTTATTATTGTTTAGCTTTATGCATTGCAATTTTAACCTAAAAACTGACAATAGCAGAGCTAGTTACCTACTCATAAGTTGTCACAAAAACAATCTTATTTTTTTATTTTCTCTTTTTTTTTACTGTTTTTTTGTCACATTCTATTGTCTATTAAAAAATAAAAAGGAGTTTACATACAAGCTTTGTCCAAACTCGACTTCCGTTACGCCACCGGCAGACGATGACACTATTTCGTAACGTAGGGGAAATGCCAGACGCTTGTTAAATAACATTAGTTTGACACAGAATTGGAGCCTTGGAGCCGTTAATGGTAATTTAGTCGGTTTTTGAATAGAAATCGAGTGATAAATAAATAAACAATGATTTCTCAATAGAATATCCGGTGTCATATTTTCTCGAATTGTGTTGAAATTATGTCACAGCTATTTCTTTTATCTGTCACAGGTATTATAATTTATTTTTTGTTATACAACTGATAGACTAGAGGAGCAAGTAGCTCACCTGATGGTAAACGTTAAACTTGCCTAAATGCGTAACAATCATCACTATAGAACTAACTTAGTCTATATGGCAAAAAGTACCTACTTCATAACTCAAGATAACTTTTAAGGGCCAACCCTGAAATCGCAAAAAAATAGTTTTACACATCTAAGTAGTTGAGTGATAGATAGAGTGAGATAGATTCAAAGAATTCGTACCTGCCCGTATCAATGCGAAAGTATATAATAAATAAATGTATGACAAAAAAAAATTGTGTACAATTTTCAAACAAAAGAGTTCAACGCACAAAGTTACAGAACACAAAGTACACGAGCTATGAATAACGCGTCGTAATTTGTTTTTCTTACATATGAATATTTTAATTTAAAAAAACAACATTTGTTTTGTATTTCTTTTGCAAATTCGGCATAGAACATGTTTTAAAAACATAAATAAAACTGTCTACTTTCAATTATTCTTTCACGTGTGGTATTATGAAAAGTTATAGCAATAAACAAAGAATACTCTAATTACCGTCGATTATAATTGCGTGCATGATATCTAGCCGACTCGAGAGTAGCACTAATGTGTTACTAGAACAAATGGCGTGCTGGACCAACTCTTCACTGTCACAAACTAAATTATGAAGAACACGGCATACGGTATACGAGATCTTGACATACAATGTTATAAAGTACCTACTTGTATTGATACTAGTTATATTAATTAGAGAGAAGAAATTACAAGTAGGTACAATTAATAAAAGGAAAATAAAAATCCGACTGCAAATGTAGACTATGAAACGGTCTCATAGTCTACATTTGCGGTTGGAATTTTTGAGACCCCAAAGACAAAGGCGAATCTTATGAATCTTATGTCACAAACTGAAATCGGCCAAGCATCGGCGATAGGTAACATAGAAACCTATTCACACAAGAACAAGAAACAATATAGGTAGGTAAGGTATTCTTTCTGGGTAGACAGATACAAAAACAATGCCAGTTCAACAAATATCTTACTTATTTTTTTGCCATATCGATCTTATAATTACGAGTGCATGCCTACCTACTTAATTACTGAGTATTTAATTTATTTAGTTATGTACATATCGACCAACTGTCTTATCACATAACAAAATAACCAAAATTTGTTGTGCCTACAAAAATCTCTACAAAATTTAACGATACTATGTAAAACCAAACAATAAATCACTACCTACCCAAATATTATGCAAAACGCAAAAATAAACAAAAGTAGGTCACTATTTCAAAAGCTAACTCCCAAGCAAAAACCGTTCAGAACAATAGTGTGGTGATATGCAACCTCATTATGACCATAGATGAAAATGTCATTATCACCTGTCTTTCATAATTTCTATGCTTGTCGAATTTTTAACGAATAAAGCCATAATTTACGCTGAAATGGTTTAATATACTACAATTTATTCGTTAAAAAATCATGGAAAAAATTTTAAAGCCCGAAAGATTCGAAGCGGATCCAACAACAAGTTCAGACCAATCATCACTATGGATCCATTGGAAGCAAACATTTGACAACTTCATAGAGGCTATTCAATCCAACGGAAAACCAGTAAGTTCCATCTGCAAGTATCAGCTGCTGGTCAATCATCTATCGCCGCTCCTATATAAACACATCAAAGATTCCGAAGAATATGCCATAGCTATTCAAAAACTAGATACGCTATTCATCAAACCAGTAAACGAAATTTACTCACGATATCAATTGACCAAACGACAACAACAGCCTGGAGAGTCGATTGATCAGTATATACAAACGCTCAAACTATTATCAAAGAATTGCAATTTCAAACCAGTAAACGCTGAACAAAATGAGAGCGAATATGTTCGAGACGCCTTCATCGCAGGGCTATCGTCATCAGCAATACGACAACGACTTTTAGAAAACAGCTCTCTCACTCTAGACAAGGCATACGAACAAGCGCGATCTCTAGAAATGGCTCAGGTTCAAAATGATTATTACCGAAAGGAACCAACGCCGGTTGTGAATTATACTACAAACACTAACACTACAGATGCTGCCAGGAGAGCAACAAAATATGATACATGCTATTTTTGCGGTAATCAACGTCACCCTCGCTCTAAATGCCCGGCTAACAACACCGTTTGTACAAATTGTGAGAAAAAAGGACACTTTTCTAAAGTTTGCCTTAGCAAAAGTCGTCGAGTAGCAGCAAGTGAGGCATTAGAAGATGAGGATGCCATCCATGCGGCGTCTACATCACCACACACTTTTTCTTGCATCTTGTCGGCAACAGATCTAAAAAAAGCAACAGTACCAGTCCTCATAAACGGAAAAACTACCGCAAGAGCCCTTATCGATACTGGCAGCACTTCCAGTTTTATTGATCGAAGCCTTGTCAATCTCTGTAATCTGAAAATAACTCCCTGCAAACAAAAGATTACAATGGCAACGTCTAGCTTATGCACAGAAGTGAACGGAAGATGCACACTGAAAATAACGATGCTAAATCAAGATATCAACGCTACTCTTATGATTATGGACGGGCTTTGTTCAGACATCATACTTGGACATGATATTTTAAACAGTCACCAAGCCCTAGAAATGCGATTTGGTGGTTCTAAACCAACGCTCAAGCTATGCGTTCTCTCCGAAGCAAAGATTCAACCAGTCAGCCTTTTTACTAATTTGCTGCCTTTTGAGAAGCCAATTGCTATTAAGTCAAGAAGACACTCTGATGTCGATTCACAGTTTATCGCAACGGAAATACAAAAACTTTTGCGAGACAAAATTATAGAACCAAGTCGTTCACCATGGAAAGCGCAGGTTCTTGTGACATCTAATGAACATCATAAGAAGAGAATGGTTGTCGATTACTCTCAGACGATAAATAGATACACGGAACTTGACGCTTACCCCCTGCCATCAATGGATGAACTCATTTCTAAGGTAGCTAAGCATAAGGTATTCAGCAAAATCGACTTACGTAGCGCGTATCATCAAATTCCAATTTTAGAGGATGAAAAACTGTATACAGCTTTTGAAGCATGCGGAAATCTATATCAATTTCGACGCATACCGTTCGGTGTCACCAACGGAGTAGCAGCCTTTCAGCGGGCAATCAATACGATCATAAATAAAGAGCAATTACAAGGTGTATATGCCTATTTAGACGACATCACGGTATGTGGAAATGATCAGGCTGATCATGACCAAAAATTACGCACCTTTCAAGAAGTCGCTGCTCGTTACAATCTAACGTTAAACTTACAAAAAAGCGAATTTTCAAGAACAGAAATAAATTTTCTAGGTTATAACATCTGTAACAATGTAATCAAGCCGGATCCTGAGCGTCTGCGTTCTCTTTTGGATATGCCAGTACCTGACGACCGGGCTTCACTTCGAAGGACTATGGGCGTTTTCGCTCATTATTCAAAATGGATCCCAAAATTCTCTGATAAAATAAAATTTCTAGCAAAATCCGAGAAATTCCCACTAATGTCTGAAGCTGTACAATCATTTCAATCACTAAAAACAGAAATTGCGAAGTCTGCAATCAATGTTATTAATCCTAAGATACAGTTAACTGTAGAAACAGACGCATCTGATCACGCCATAGCCGCTGCTCTTACCCAAGAAGGGAGACCAGTCGCATTTTTCTCAAGAACATTAAGCATTCATGAACGCAATCATCCTGCAATTGAAAAGAAGCTGCAGCGATCGTAGAAAGCATAAAGAAATGGAGACAATTTCTTATGGGTAAAACATTCAGACTGATTACCGATCAGAAATCTGTATCGTTCATGTTTGATCAAAAACACAACTCAAAAATTAAAAATGACAAGATACAACGATGGCGCCTGGAGTTATCAAATTATGATTTCGACATCATATATCGACCAGGTAAAGACAACATAGTAGCAGACGCCCTCTCACGTGCGAATATAACAGCATCAACACAATCAGCAAGCGAAAAGCTTATTGAACTTCATAAGAATCTTTGTCATCCTGGTATAACACGCATGGTTCACTGGGTTAGAGCTAAAAATCTACCATATTCAGTTGAAGACATCAGGCGAATCACGGGATCATGCACAGTCTGTGCCGAGATAAAACCACGATTTATTAGAACCAAAGGAACATTAATTAAGGCAACTGCTCCATTTGAAAGAATCTCAATAGACTTCAAGGGTCCATTACCATGCGATACTAGCAAACGTTACATGCTAACTATAGTAGACGAATTTTCTAGATTTCCTTTTGCGTTCCCATGCTCTGACTTAAGTTCAGAGACTGTTAAAAAGAAGTTGTCAGATTTATTCGCATTATTTGGTATACCAACATACGTACACTCCGACAGAGGAACCGCATTTGTATCAGCTGACCTGAAGAATTTTCTACATGGGATTGGCGTAGCTACTAGCTACACCACGCCATATAATCCCCAAGGAAATGGCCAAACTGAGCGGTACAATGGTATTATATGGAAAACAGTACAACTCTCATTAAAATCATTAAATTTGCCAATTAGCCGCTGGGAATCTGTCTTAGAACCATCGCTTCACTCCATCAGATCTTTATTGTGCACTGCCACAGGATGTACACCACACGAGCGTATGTTCACACACCCTCGCAGATCATCAAACGGACACTCAATGCCGACTTGGCTTACAGAGGCGCAGAGAGCATTAATGAAGAATAATGTAAGAAAAAGCAAATATGATCCAATGGTCGAAGAAGTAGAGCTAGTCGAGGTCAACCCTCTGCATTCTCACGTCAGGCTCCAGAATGGACGAGAGGTGGTTGTGTCAAATCGCCACTTAGCACCTACAGGAGATGCTTCCTCTTCCTCTGATAGTGAAGATCGCGGAACGGAATCGGATTCAAGTTGGATTTCGGCAGAGTCTAATGAATCAGATACCCAAGTTCCTATAGAGCCAGCCAGTAGTGCTCTAGATCCTACTAGCGCGCAAAGCCCAGGCCCTCGTCGCTCAGCAAGAGAGCGACGCCCGCCATCTTATTTGCAAGACTATGTTACTTCTTAACCTCGGGAGAATGTGGTGATATGCAACCTCATTATGACCATAGATGAAAATGTCATTATCACCTGTCTTTCATAATTTCTATGCTTGTCGAATTTTTAACGAATAAAGCCATAATTTACGCTGAAATGGTTTAATATACTACAAATAGAAAACAACAAAAGACCGATAACTCTTCATTCACGAAGCTGATACAACTGCTATTTGGTAACATTTTAACCATTTTGTTCCTGTCAACATTATCTCATTCACATGACGTGTCATACTCGTAATTGACAATGGCGTTTCTCGCGTGTCAAGTACACGGCTTTCACCGTGTCCGGTGCGAGTGCGAGCGCATCTCGCGTACTACTTGTGTACTTATTATCTTCAACGTACCGACCGACGAAGATTATAATTCTAAAGTGAGCAAAGTAGAAATTAAAAGTTAAGTTGATGCTTCTCTACTTTATGGTACTCAACAAAATATGCGCTATCATCGTTATCAGCAAACAAAATTCCTGAACACAAGCCTCTTCAGATCACTCAGTCTGATCTTTAGTTTTTTTTCTCACAGCTATCTGCCAACTTCCTAAGGTTAATAGTTAAGTATTAAGTTTTGGAACTTTATTAACACGAGACAATTAAATGTAAATTATGTATCACATAATTGTATTAAAAAAAATGTGATATGTTATTAACACTCCATTGGGTCTTAGGCTCTAACGCAACTTTTTCATTTAGAAATATTTTACCTTTTTCAGATAAATTAATTAATTATTTATTGTTCATCCCAGAAATTACGAACAAAAAGACAATCACGATGAGAAATTATTGCAACAACTGGCTATCTGATTGCTAAGAACGATTTCTTCCAAATCAGTTTTTAATACGGATATGATTTTCACTAGTTTAATAGAATTTATTTGCACTGCGGTATTTGAGTCTGAAACTGTTTAAGACTAAGTATCCATCTTGTTCAATTAACTGTAACAAGCTATGAAATTGTCGTTAAGCGTGCGCGTGAGCTAATCCGTTTTTCTTTCAGTAGTTGATCTGCTAATGATACACGGAAAAAAATAATTCTCTACAATACTACAAGAACGCTCAGTAAAAAAAATATGTGTTATGCTAACGAGAATTTGTTTGTTGTAACTAAAATTATTGTTTAAGAAAATGATCAGATTGCAAAGCGAACGATTCAATTCTAGTTAAACTGAATCTAGTGAACTTTAATAGGCAAATAGTAATTATTACAAGCGTTTGTGATGTATACTATCCACTAGTAATTATTACAATACCATATTTATTAATACAAAGCGCATCGTTAAGTATACGATCTATATAATAATATGAACGCGCCGATTTGTATCTTCGGGTGTGAACGGGGTGTGCGGCGGCGGGAAGGGGCACATTGGTTCAATTCAATCTTGTGGAACGGACGCAACAACGGTCATTAAACATTAATATTAATCATTTATCGCGGAATTGAAGTGCAGTGCAGTGCGAATTGTTGACGACATTATCGTTACTAAGTGAAAATGGATGCCGACGTCGACGTACAAAATCTTTTAACCGCTTGGAGTCTTGCAGAATACATTTTATGCGTATGATAATATTTATAGTTTTATACCTAATACTTTGTCAATAAGTCGTGATTGTGACGCTAATACCAACTATGTGATTGTGCGATCTCCATTGTAGTTTAGATAAATGATCAATTTACTCGTTGTACTTGCTTTTGGAAAACTGTCATTAACAATAAAAATAGAATCATATAAAAACGCCTTTTCTCAAAAAAAAAATGTTGTAATTCTTTTTTCATTTGGTACGATAGTTTTACTTTTCTGTGGTAGCACCCACTTTAGCTCATGCGCTGTGTGATCATGCTGGGTTTTGGCGCCATTCATACGGTTTGTTATTTTTATATTTAGTAGGTTCAACACTAATTTATCATCTACACTTAGTAGATAAAAAGTGTTCTAATATGATTCTATTTTTAATTTTCGGTAGGTATTGTGTTTATAAAGTACCTACTTATGTAAATTTAAAATTGTTTTGCAGTTTGTAATTCGTATTTTATAATATGAGAGTAGATAAAGTAGTGTCTGAAACTGCACATATCTAGATATTAAAACACTCATGTGATACCATTAAAAAACTCTAAGCATGCAACAGTTTCATAAACAACTTTTGTTACGTACAAATTCCAAATACAAATACTAATTGTTTTATTAATGTTAATATGTTTATATCCTATACAGGGTTATAAGGAAATAGCATGCTAGGCAGAAAAGGGATCATTATCATCATCACCTAGAACTCATTATTATGAACCATTTTTACCATGGGACCAACCCTGAAATCACCAAAAAAACAGCTGTTCCATACATTTTTTCGAGTGTCATAGACATTTTTTATGGAACAGCTATTTTTTTCTGGATTTTAGGGTTGATCCTACAGTAAAAATTGTTCATAATGATAAGTACTATGAGCCCTTTATGGCTAAGCATACCCTTACCTTATAACCCTGTATTGTTTTTTTACTAATCAAACTGCTGTTGCCAACCGTAATGATTATCGCATGCGATATAATAGGTATGACATTTAAGATGGACTACATCTGTGATTAGTAAAAAACAACAGGCAAATAATTTTTTTCTTGAGATTCTTAGTCGTGGCTTACCACCTTAGTATAAGAACTGATACGAGTAGTGAGATCTCCTAGATTTTAGCCGACAATAATAATGTAAGTGATGTAACAATAAGAATAATAAAACCATGATTAATGTGTAACAACTTATGTTTTTATTCTACTGAAAATGTAACTTTTCCCATATTTGCCATGTACCTATTGTATGTATAGGTACATAAACACCGTTACATTTTATTGACTAGAAAAATTTTAATAGCGCATAGCACTTATCATTATTCGAACAACTTTTACTATGGGACCAACCCGAAATTGGCTGAAATTGAAAACAGCTGTTCCATAGAAAAATGTCAATGACACGCGAGAAAATGTATGGAATAGCTGATTTGCAAATTCAGGGTTGGTCCCATAGTAAAAGTTGTTCGAATAATGAGTGCTATGCGCTATTAAAATTTTTCTAGTTAATAAAATGTAAGGGTGTTTATACTAGATTATTAGGAAAGGTTATGCTAAGCCGAATAGGTCTTGCAGTACTCATCATTTTAAACATCTTGTACTACGGGACCAACCCTGAATTTGCAAATCAGCTATTCCATACATTTTGTCAAGTGTCATTGACATTTTTCTATGAAACAGCAGTTTTTTTTTTCGTGATTTCTGAATTGGCCTCATAGTAATAGTTGTTGATAATAATGAGTACAGTGAGACCTTTTCGCCTTAGCATACCTATATTATTCCTAACAACCCGGTATAGTATATACTACTTACTAAATAGTAAAAGTGGCAAAAGGTACAGTATAAACAATCCCCATTACAATACCTAGGTATGATTAGTATTGAATACAATATTACAGTACATTCCGTACTATACTGATTATTTACCAGCACTATATATTTAGTTGCTACAGCAACATATTTAATTAACATTACATTACAATAGAGTATTTCATACGATTCTATATGGTACTGTTTACAGTATTACATCTTATCACGAACCATTTGATCAGTAACCAGCACTACACATGTGTAGTTACTACAGCAAAACATTTATTCTTGATAACATTACAATATAGCTATGATTATCATGCTGTCTAGTAATTGTAACCATACAATTATTTGCAGCTACAATCTTCTTTTAACTAGAACAGTCTTGTAGCACTAACTAAATGTATGTCTGTCACATATAGAGCAATACATTCTTGTTGGGTGTACGAGATTCTCGTTAACGTAACGAGATTTTTTTTTCCGTGTAGCCTTGGCGACTCAGATACATTGAAAATATCTGTCCATCAATAAGTTATGGATCACTTTATTATGGTTATGTATTCCGACTGTTATGTAAGCCGGTCGTTATGACATTACACGGCTAATGACTGATTGATGATATACAATTTTATGAAGACCCCTTTTGAAGTTGGCATTTATTGTATAGGACTTTTTGGTCAATTGATTTGTAATGAATGATGCACTGTCGTAGGTAAAATGCACTGTCGTAGGTAAATAGCATCTTTTAAAATAAGCGTCGTGTATACTCGAATCATTGAGTTGAAATCATTTTGGTAAAGCAATATTTAAAAACCGAGGACGGCGTATTATGGCGTTGCAAACTTTATTGCGCGGGTTGCAAAATCTTTTACACCGCAGGTAGTGTAACCGAATAAATTAGTGGTAGTTTTTACGAGTGAGAAAAACTCGAAAGGAAGCTCTCAGCATGCGAGGATTAGCAAATAGCTTAGAATTCATTTTTTACTGAAACTACCGACGCAGGATATTTCTTAAACTACGGAACTAGGTCACAATGTATGTTTGAAATCTTTAGGCAAGTACATATGACCGCCACCTATGCGTATTTATTTAAGTAGATGCATTACGCCATCTATTAGTCCGTATACACAGTTTAGTATCCATAAGAAATTATAGACTGTATTTCTGAATTTCTAGCAAGGATGTTTATTTTTATAAAAATAATTTTAAAAAGATGTTTTAATTAAACAACTTCTTGGTTTAGGGTTTTCTTGTCCTTTAAAAGTCTGTCTACGATTACTGTAATATTGCAAAGCTGCAAAGATGCAAGGAAATTACAAAGGGGAAATGAGACCCACATCCTCATCGCAAACACAGTAACTTCTGCTCTTGGCTCTGCCATTGCTCACGACTAGACTATAAAATATTCTCTTACGCAGTTCTCATTACGTGTTCAGCATTTCTCCGAATCGGCGACTTCCTTTACCTTACCTACTTGAAGCAATTTGCGGTTTTTATTGACCCTTCATTGCGCAACGGTGAAATTATTCGTGCTTCGTACGAATTATGCAAAGCCATGGCGAAGTGGCCTGACTGAATAAATTAGGACCATGTTAGGCGAATTTAATTTGACTGTTGAAACTCGTTACTACCTAAACAGCAAGATGTGCTTTCAAGATTTATTACTGGGCTATCAGATTATTTTTATATACCTTACTGGAGTTTCGATCTTATATTCTAAAGCACAAAGATCATTTGGTATTACTTTTTGATTTAGGTACTTAACATTTCGAAATTAATTAGGTTTTAAATAAAGCTTAATTTCTTGTTTACAAGAAGACCTTTATAGATACTAATAGTGAGATCATATGTATATAGAGGTAGTGTAGTCGTAGTAGACGACTTAATTTTGACGTGAGTATTCCCGTGTTTAATTATAACAAAAATGAGTGAAAACTACGTTAGTTTCCATAGTAAGGTAGAATACCATTTGAAAAGAATTGGCTCGGGAACAGCAGAACAAAGTGGAAGAGAAGGATTATGGTTTTGGGTAGATTGAGCTACTCGTACCATTGATGACGAACCACATAAAAATCACTAATCCAGTCGAGTAAAATTCTTACAATGGGGCTTACTATAAAATTGAAGACTTCGTCTGTGATAAAGTCTCTTTACGTAAATTGTATTTAGACTGTAATAATAATACTTGATTGATTATACCTACTATTGCAGTTATTTTATACATTGATATTTTGACATTGCAATTATTTATCTATTTTGTTTTGACATTCTAATAATATTATTTTCTTTGACATTTAATTTATTGTGTACCTAATTATTTATTCGTAAAAATTGTATTAGACATTCATAAGTGTCTTAACTGATTACACCTACTATTGTAGTTATTTTATACCTTGATATTTTGACATTGCAATAATTTATATATTTTTTTTGACATTCTAATAATATTGTTTTCTTTGACATTTAATTTATTGTGTATTAATTTATTCGTAAAAATTGTATTTGACATTCATAAGTGTGCATTGATGTACCCATATTTGAATAAATTATTTTGAATTTGAATTTGAATACAATATCTAATGAAACAAATAACTGAGCAGTTAACGAACGTCTTTTCTATCAGAATTAAAAAGTAGTCTACAATTTATATCACATCCTGGACACGATGCCCAAATTCAAGACAACATTCTAAATACAACCTGCCCAATCAAAAACAAGTCTCAAAATTCCGCTCCGATAACATCTTACTACTAACATATTACACGAGTTAAGTCATAAGCTTATATCATAACTTTCACCGAGGAACCGGCCGAGCTTTCGGTTTCGTTCCGGTGATGATTCAAAGGTCAAATGATGAATGGCTTGAATCGTTTCGAATGGGGTACCGGCTAGGTCAATGACGCTGTAGTACAAGGGTGTTGGGAGTTCAAGTGAGATGAGATGTTTCTTGTTCGGTGTATTGTAGTGAAATGTTGTGAGAATGTTTGTCTCGCGTCTTGTCTGTGTAGTATGTAAATGCAGGGTCTTGTAAGAATTGTCTTATGTCACGTGTGTAAGCAGTTCATTCATCTTATGTTTACCTTCACTTTGTGTCAGATATTTTGCGATTATCATCATCATCATAATCAATAGATTTCCTACCGCTGAGTTTAGATCTTCAGTTCAGCACGCCATTTATTTGTCGGTATCGTGCCAGTCTCATCCACTACCTTCCTGCCGCCTTTACATTGTCATCCGACCAGCGAGCCGATGGTCTGCTCGTTTTGCGATTGATGAAAATGTATAATTACAATAATTCATGTGCTGCTGCTTACCAACTCCAAAATGTCGGACTTTTTAGTTCTTTCTATTATTTTCCTCCTCCACTGTCAAAGGCAAAAGTGCCTCCAAAACCCATCGGGGCAGGCAGCCAATTTAGCCAATATAAAAGTGTGTTGTCAACACCCAGATCATCAGTGAAACGAAACTGACATTCTCCAAATGTCACATGTCATCAGCGCGGTGCAATAGCTCTGCGTGAGCATCGCATGACAGATAGGATTCACTCGACCACGGCACAGTGGGTCAAGTTGCTCAACGCCATTTCGTTTCGGTTTCAATGTTAACCTCATTTTTGAAAAAAAAACTACAGATAACCAAATCAAATTTACATCAAAGTTTTAACATTATATAAGTCTAGTATAACGAAGCATAAAATATAATATTACTAGCTGACTCGACAGACGTTGTCCTGTCAAAAGCCATTGCGTAACTATAGCAACCGTAGTATGTTGATGCTAACTTGTCAATTTATAGTAAAAAATATCAGTATATATATAATTTGCAATAAATTAAAATTGCGACTATAATTTAAGATTTAAACTATCCTATCTCTCAAGTTGGATCGAACTGCACATGGTGTGCGAATTTTATTATAATCGGTTAAGTGGTTTAGGAGTCCATTGAGGACAAACATTGTGACACGAGATTTATATATATTAAGAAGATAGGACCAAGTAGTTTGTCTTATAGCAACAACCGTTTAGCTATGGCAGGGGCCTCCGAGTGGCCTCTGATAAATAGAACTGGCCAGTTGGCCACTCAGCCTTGCATAAAGAGCCAGAAAACAAAAAAGCACGCTTGGTGGAATACGGTGAATCGATACTATCTTCTAAGCCAACATACCCCCGTCGTAGATTGTATCTTTACGCTAGCCAGCGACGATATAAATACTTAATTATAATACAAAAAAATATTAAAATTCAAATTAAAACCTAATTAAAATGCAATTTGTCAAGTTGACACTAATTGCCACACGTTGTCAAATCTCGTCACTTTCTCCGCATGCTGCACTTTGCATTTCCAACATGTTTCCTATCCTACGAATGAGCTAAAGTTAACTCGGCTTGAATGACAATTTGTGCTCGGTTTCCATAAAACGAGGAAAGCCACTTTCGTTCGACAAGGGTTATGTTTTATTGATGTGCTATGCATTTTGATTACAAACGGCTAATTTATTCCGGCGATACAGACGTGTCATCTAGCAGTTATGTAATCGCTCTCACTTTTAGTTGAGACTTGTCAAATCGGACATGATATAATATTTTGGAAACCTAATTAACTATGAAAACTGACGAGCTTGAAACAAAGTAGTAAGTAGAGAGTATTTGTATTAATTATATAGGACTACTGTATAAAATTAATACAAACCCTAATAACCTAGCCGCAGGTTACACCTTGTATAACCTTCTATAGATGTGATTATGACATGGGTATCTATTTATTTGTGACGTAAGACCGGACATATTATTTCCTAAAGTAATATAACAAGATGACACTTACTTTAGCACTTCAGACTGTAGCAATATTAGATATGCTTCACATTTCCTAAAACAAGCCACAGTCTAGCTTCGGGAACAGTACTTGCTCTTTATGATTTTATCATCATCATCACAGCATTCTATAGAATTATTTTCCTGGGCATCTCTTGCTGTGCCATCTGCCTCGGTCGTGTTATATGCTAATCTGATCTAGCGGACTTATCGGCTTTTGCAAATTAGGCCTCATGAAAAAACAGTATGATTAGCCGATATGGCTGTAGGCTTCGAAACGCGTTGTTCACTACATCACGGCGACCGAAAAAGATGACTCGCTAAAGAGGATACCTAGCACCTAGCAGTGGGTGGAAAACGGTAGATTTGATGATGATAAAAGAATTCCGTTAAAAATAGAATGAAGTTTGAATCGCTAAGTTTTAACTTTTAATAATTAGAGAGCAAATACCAAAGTATCATTACTAATTACCAGACCATTATAAGACGTACGAAAGCTGTAGAAACATTCGCAAGTGAAATGCGCAGGCGCATGACATTTGAATGGATCTTTTGGTTAATTGGCGAAAACGCATAGCCGGTGACGTTAACGTCTGGTCATCGACCTTCAGCTAATAATTACTTTAACCGGATGTGGAAATTGGAAAATGCACGCACAGGTACTCAGCTAGTTAGGAGACTATTGTCTTTTCATTAAATTTTCTACGGTAATTTAGTATTTGGCCTAGCCCTCCAAACTTTGTAGGGCTACGGTTGATGGAGACAGTCCTCTAATTAATAATTATTGTAATTCTTATTTATTTTTTCATATGAATATAATAATTTGAAATAAAGAAAAAAAAAATTTTTTTCTCATTGATATTTCATGACCGTAGTCAAAATTTATTCAAATCGTTTGGATTGGAACAATTAATTACATAGACAGAAACTCATAAACTTTCGCCTTTTTTATACCTGTGTAATTCGTACACCGGTTAGGTAAGGACACTCACCATCGTAATCTACCAGCATCACTATTAACACAGATTAAATAATAGCCACTACGGTATTGTGGAGAGCAGCGCACGCGCACCTCTCTGCATTCGGTCCGTGACGCATCGGCGGCATGAAAGCGCATTCCTGCGCGCAAGATTTGCCTCATCACACGAGGATGTGGATGGGCTCCATGTGCCATTCGAAATAAATCTATCAAAGTTTTGGCGGGACAGCAGGGGAATGGCCAAAGGAAGCCTTCGATTTCGATTCGTAGTAAGACGCTAAAATGTAAAGCAAAAAAAACGTAAAAATGTTTGACTATGGTCAGCAAAATGGATGAAAAATGGTATAGTTGATAAAGTTAACTAACATGCACATGAGCAGGTGCTAAACTTCAACAATATGGAAAAGTCACTTATATCTTTGTTGGAATCAACCACAAATGTGCTAAAAGGCAGTCTTTTGTATGCAAATTCTAACGAGAAAGTTTTTGGATGTTACATAAGTAATTCAAGGATGTAGGTAACAATGCTGAAGTAAAGTAAAGACACTTATGATTTTGAATAAGTCTGTACCAATATTAGATCGTGTTGGTAGGTACTTTTAAAAGGTATGCGAAATTCTGACATTCACGTCGAATTTCCCTGAAACTGCTTTTAAGGCACTTTTAATTTCCATGACCTACTCGTATAGGGAACGTAACCTGTGTAGGTTTAGTTAACCACCGAATAGAAATATGCCATTGTCTGCCTCTAAAATATTGCTCTTAGCCACAAGACCGTCCTTGGTGCCATCTCTAATGTTTAACAATATCTACGTGTATTTAGGTATCAATAATTGGTAATTACTGTAATGTGCATTGAGATATGATATTTTCAATGCAAACGTAAATATAAAAGTTAGAAATACAATTCCAAATAGCTATTATATCCACTTACTGTACCTCAAACTCATCTATCGTTTCTAATTGTAAAGTACACGTTATTAATGTTTTTTTCGCGTAAGTATTATTAATTAAGTGGGATTATTGATTCGAATCGTATTTGTAGATCGATATTTCAATCGTTAGCTATCATTATGACTTTATCGGGCTTCATGTTTACGTAACACGTTTTGTAACGGAGCAAGAACTTGTGTTCTTTTTTTTTAAAAGAGCGGCAAATAAACATGACCGTTATTGCAACTTTACGTTAAAACCTCTTTCGTGCCTATATCTTGCTGAAAGCGACAGATTATTATCCCGGACCATATTTCTAACGTAATTTACTGTCACGCCTGCCCATATATATCTAGAAACCATTTCAATTGAGAGCATTGTTATGTTATTGAACTCAAGTTAACAATGAGATAAAGATTTATGTACTTATTGATAAATGGTGTTTTTTTGCTACTGTATGAGCACATTTCCATGCTAATAAATAATTATCTTACAGATATAATTGTCTTTATTGTTCATAAATAATTAATCGTAACAATTTTAGATATGTTACAGCTAGTTTAGCTTAGAAAGTAGTATAACAAAATCGACACCACTACCGCACTATTTATTTTGAATTTCGGGAATAAGTCATCGAATGCAGTCTAGCCTTACCCAGGCTAGACTGTGTTATGCCAAAGTGGGATTCAAACCGCCCTTAGATCGAAATCCCCCAAGTTATCGCTCAGCCACTCTGTTACTTCTTGTTTGCTTAGATTTCCAAGATTATGAAATTGAACTTAACCTAACGGCAAATTGATTGTGGTGTCGTTATGCAACCAAATGTCGTATGGTTAACCGCAGCTCGGTTGCATGCCAGACTGACGAATTAAGTAATAATTTAATATGAGTTGGGACTTCATAACAGCTGAAGATGCGATTTTATTACTTGATATGGGCAATACAAATTTATTGATATGATTACAAGTTCATTGACAGATTTGTACAGTACACACTTGACCAATACAAAAATCTTCATCGCAATACTTCGTAATGTCATATAACTTCACTGGACTTTCTTTTAAATTAGTGCTTAGGTTACCTTAAGATGAAATTATGCACCGATGTAATATTTCGTGTCTCTACACTCTACTCTCTCTACTTTTCTTTGTTATTTTTTCAATAAAATTATTCGGTTAATATTATCAAGTAACATTTTATGTCAAACATAAGATAAAATACTTGGGTGCCTACCTAGTTAAATGGTTATTTAAGCATGCTTTACGTCGTGCTATGGGTTTTATAATGTCCGAGTTTTTTTCGCTACAATAGTTTTTGCACTAGGCGCCTACTGTATTAAAGTAAAGTGTATATTATTACCTGTTGGGAAATTTGAGGTATGCATAATATTTGGTTATAAAAGGCATTGCGTAGAAAATTAAATTTAGCCAACGCCACTTTACCATTTAAACTGTAAACTTACAATACAATGGAGTTGCAACAAGTCACGCACTAACTCCAAAATTTAACGTTTAAAATTACTAATAACCAAACAATCGAATTTCAGGAAATGTACAGAAACTTTTGTTGAAAAGTTGCCTTCACCTAAAAATGCACTTTTTATTTATTTCATTCTGAACTGGACCGTGAAGCGGCTGAATTTCATAACGCTGAATTTAATTAGATAATTACTTACAACTACAAGATACGCGTCTTATCTACCGACAGAAGTAGCCAGAAGAAACGTTGATTTGAAGACGTTTTCTTTGTTACTTTATTAATTAAATTTAAGCTGCATTTGGTTGCGGAAGTTAATTAATTTGCCTGTTAAACATTGACGTAGGTACTTCCAAATGTAGGTAGATTTTTAGATTATATCATAAAAAAACCACGCATTTACCTACGGATGCAGTTAACCAGCATTCATCACTCCTTATTACTCGTACGTAGTTCCTAAGATCACCGTTCCCTGTAATAACCAAAGTTTGTTTCTTCTTTCCAGATAGACAATGAATACGACAGAAGAAGACAGGCGGCGCTGGGCCACCCGGGCTTCACCGAGCATCAAACGAGATTCGGTCTGAACTCACCCCTACAGTCCTTCCCGAACCAAGCTGGTCTCCTTACCAGTCCTTCCCCCCTCCAATTTCAGCAGCAAGTCTTTCCTCAGCAGCAAACGCAGCTGCAGCAACCATACGTCCCCCAGTTCAACAATCTTCTACCCACACAGAATCTTCCGAACAATCAAAATAATAATGGATTCCAATTTCAACAAGCAATCAATCAACCGTTGCCTAACTCTTTTACGCCACAACAAACATTTAGACAAAATCCGCAAGGGATAGTACCTCAGATACCTCCAACGTTGGCGACATTCCAAAACAACATCCCAGTTCAAACGGCACCGCAGTTCAGTCAGCAAATTCCTACTGTGAACATCGGTCAGCAGAGGCCGACGACAGCGGGTTTCTTGCCTACTGTATCGTCATCCCAAAATCAGCCCATATTCAGCAATCCAAGCCCTATCACCATACAGCCTGCTCCGAACCTAGCACCACAGAACCTAAACTTCAACAACCAACAAAATTTCAACAACCACGCCCAAATTCCATTCCAACCAACCCTTGGTCAAGCTCCCGTACTTTCGAACACTCAAAATGCGCAAATACAAGAATATTACGAGCAACAATCTAAAGAGAATTTGGAAAAGATCAAAGAGCTTCAAGAGAGGGCTAGGATAATACAGAAGCATCAAGAATTCGTCCAGAAGCAGCAACAAAAGCAACAAGAAAAGGTGGAAAAACTTCATGAAGAGTTCGTAAGCAAGCAAGCTACAAAATCTGTCCCAATTTACACGACTACTGAAACCTACGATGATTTCTACAACAGAAACCAGGAAGTAAGGAGACCAATCCAGCCTCATGAGACAGATTTGTTTAGGAAAGCTGTAGAAATGTATGAGAAAGAACACCCGACTACCACCACGACTACCACAACCACTACAACTACCACGACACCCCCTCCTCCTGCACCACCTAGTCCTAGGTACAAGCCCAGGCCAAAACCAAAGCCTAGACATCCTCCACAAGACAGAAACAAACAAAAACTTTACAACGATATCAAGAACTTACTAGAGGAGAGCGACACAAAAGGTTTCGACGACAATCTGAGAGCAAAAAGTGCAGAGCTCTTGCAAAAACCAGATATCCTAAAACAATTGAAAGTAGCATTGGCTGAAAACCCGGGAGATTTCGATGGAAGGAATTTCTCGTCTCGTGAGATTAATGTTAATGGACAAAAATTCGAAGTGATCAGAACGACAAATCCTAATTTGATACCGAAAGGAGCGATAGCTGCTGAGAGTCCGAACTTTGCTAGAGATATTGCACAAGCGCAGGCACAAGAGCGTACAAAAGAAAGTCGTGTATCTTTCGACGATTTAACTAAAGGAGTGCTACCACCGGGCGCCAACTTCGAATTAGTGAGACAGAGCGAAAACGGCAAACTCGAAGAGGTGATAACGCCAACTGATCTTCAAAACAAAAAGAAAGTTACTTTTGTTTTTCTAGAGGAACAGGATGATGGCTCATTTAAAGTCAAGGGTGTCAAGGCAAACGGCCAGCAGACCGAAGAAGGTCCAGAGGTAGAAAATATCTTGAACAAGATAAAGAACGGCGAGATCAAATTGCCCGGACCCGCCAAAATCTCTAATGGAATAACATTCAGCTCAACCACGGCTAGTCCTAGTACCGTAACTGACGTCACTGACTACATTGCTGCATCGTCACATAGTCCGTCAACCTACGTCACCACTACGAATGTCGGTTCAAGTGGTCACACAAACCCCTTTAATTACGTAACGACACCATCATCCATATCACCATCTCCCCAAAGCTATAACATCCACAGAACAAGTCAACCGCAAACCCAGACATACTCTCCTTTGCCAGTGACTAGCACGGAAAGATTTCAGTACAAATCCAGTACTCCAAACTTCATCACTTCGCCTTCAAGCAGGAACACCATCAGACAAGAGTCGAGAAGCACTTTCCCAAGTTCAACTTTCTCGACGATCATAAACACTACGCCGTCTTACAGAACGCAGCAAGCGAAAGATCTTGTCGTGATCGGCTCTAGCACGGTTCCACCGACCATTGATTCGGGATCTCATATTAACTTCGCTAGTCAAAGCAGCCCAGGGCTTGTGGACATTCTGAAGGAGAATGGTTTGTTTGCCACAGCTAAATACTTGAAGCAATCAGGCTTAGACACGATTCTAAACGAGACTGGGCCATACACCATTTTCGCACCCACTGATAAGGCATTCAGGACGTTGTTGGTTCAGCTTGGAGGCCCCGACAAGGCGGAAGAGAAGTTCCGTGACAACCCCAGGCTCCTCAGTGGTGTAAGTATTAAATTTTTTACCTATTTAGTACATCTAATTACACACTTCTCTGATAACATAAATGGAAAACTCTGTCAGTATATCTGTGTATGTTACCTTTCCACGACAGAACAGCCCTGATTCAGGGCTTCAAGCTCAGGTCCCCTGAACCTTTGATAAATTCAGTAAAAAAAATTTAGTGTACATAGTGTCCATTGTAGGTACATCATTGACACATAGGATAGTTAAGCAGGAGAATCGCAAGTACAATTGCAAAAATAATCTACTACATCATAAGCTTTAATTCCGTTTCCAGCTGCTCCTCCACCACGTAATCCCCGGCGCGTTCGACATCGCCTCCCTGCAAGACGAGATGACGGGCGTCTCCCTCGCCGGCACGCAGCTCCGCGTCAACCAGTACGACATGCACGACGTCGAGTGGAACGAGGTGCAGGTCACCACTATCAACGGAGCTCGCGTCTTGGATGACAAGAAGGATATCCATATCCCACAGGTGAGAAACGTTTTGGATAACTCTATTCATGACTCTCTCTTAGCCCCAAAATCTATCTACCCATTTAAATAAATGACTCCAATGACCCAGATGAAATTATATGAGAACAATTCAGTAAGGTAAGGTTTCGTGTGTACAGATAAAGTTACCAGATACCTACTTGTAGCAACAAGAAAAACTAAGAATAATCACAGCAACGCACTAAACACCGCAAACAGATTGCATGTCATTGTTATCAAGGCGCTAATTTCTTGAATCCAATATCAACATCTAGTACCAAAGTTCAAATGATAGAAGTCTTAAGTCACTATTTCCACATATTTCAGGGCATAGCGCACGCAGTAGACCGAGTGATGTTCCCGCTGCCGGTCGGAGACCTCGTGCAGACGCTGCAGGCCGACAGAGACAGGAGGTTTACCATCTTCCTCAAGGCTGTTCACGCTAGTGGCTTCGAGAACACTTTAGCAGGTAAGCATTGCTTGAAGCAATTCTGCTGGTTTAGCTTGGTGATTATTAGGTATACTACTATTACTACTCGTACTTATTAGGTACATATATCCAAAACCTGTAAGGCCATAGGCCGAGCAGCAACGGGCACGAAGTTCCGGTCATCAGCTAGTATATTTGTAAATGCTTGTTTCCATTCTCATATTTTATAACACTGAGAAGCTAAACCACCATATTTGCGTTCAGAACCAAATCGAGTGCTCCATTGTCACGTCTCACCCGTTTCCAGAAAGCAAAACCTACAACGACATTACGGTATTACGTGCTCAATTCTGACCCCCAACCCCCCTTCCAGAAAGCAAAACCTACACAGTATTCGCCCCCACGGACGCCGCGTTCGCGCGCCTGCCCCCCGCGGAGGCGGCCCGGCTGGCGGAGCCGGCGGCGGCGCGCGCGCTGGTGGCGCGGCACGTGTTGCCGGGCACGCTGTACAGCGCCGGCATGCGCTACTACCAGCTCCGGAACTCCATGGAGGACGCCAAGCCGCTTACTTTGCAGAAGAATGCTGGTACGTTCATGAGTTACTTTTTTTTACAACAAACTAGACATGCGTTGGACCACAATCTCACCTGATGGGAAGCGACGCCACAGATTAGATAATAGTTACTACTTTACGCTCTAAAGTCTAGAACATCATCATCAACTTCAACCTATCTTATGTTTGGCTTTTCCTAGAGAACGCCACAAGGCACGATCTTCTGCCTTATGCAACCCAAAAGTAAAGTGCCTAAAGTCGAGAACAAACCATCCAGTCCAGTCCACTGTGCGTCCTGATTCCTGGAAACTCTAGAATCTTATCCCACTCCTACTAATTTCATAAATGCTAAAGTTTTCGTGTCTTTTCATCGTCATTGTTTTTCATCACCGCGCGAGGTAAAGAGTGGTTTTGTATAAAAGTAAATGTGTATTATCATCATCACTGTTTTATCATGGCGCGAGTGAAACCGCGGAGCACAGCTATGTTAGTTTGATAAAAAAGTTTGATATGCCACTTTTTGCATTGTTTTTGCAATATCTCTTAGCAACTGGAAACAGCGTACAGTTAACTCTTTATAGACAATTAACAGTTAACGAAGTTTTAGTTTATGCTATTTAGTTATCTAGCATCTAGTTTTATGAAAATCTTCCTTCTGTCCTTAGGTCGCATCAAAGTGAACAACGCGCAAGTGGTGACGCACAACATCCCGGCCACCAACGGAGTCATACACGCCGTCGACACGCTGCTCTAAATTCTCTACGTTGGCTTCAGTGAAGCTCACTTCACGCCTGTTACTTGACTGACGAGTGACCAATGACAAAGCAATTTACCAAATCAATTAGCATTACACTACTGAAAATTGTAAAAAAGTGGGTAGTTAGTGAAAAAACCATTCAAACGACTATTAGAAAACTTAGGTAGTTGTGTTTGAGTAAATTATTGAAAAAAGCAAAAAGTGAAAGCAGTTTGAAATTGCCGTCAGTCAAGCTGTGGGCCAATCAAGATGTAAAAATTCGACTACCTTCGACTAAAAATTCGACCAATCTTGATTAACGCAGTAGCACGACTTTGTTACTAACTTCTTCTATCTCGGTTAATATTTCCGAAGTCGTCATACTGTGTCCCTGTGTCATGTAATGTTTCGACGAATTAATTTAGTGGTTCGCCACAACAATATGAATTTAATTAAGACTGTAAATATAAATTAGGTTAGATAATTATTTATACATTCGTGTTTTGTAAATAAACTCATAAACTTTTTGTTACATTGTTTTATTACCTTTTTCCCGCCATAAGTCTATCAGGCACTTTTTAACTAAGACTGCATCGATATCGATTCAGTCAGTTGCTTAATAGGAACAAACCAAAAGATTTAAAAAAATATTCGAAAACACTCCATGTTGTTTTTTACAGTTTTGTATCTGTATACTTATCTATGTCACAGCCAACTAGCTTAGTCAGCCATTCAATTAACAGCCTAGCGCGTTTACTAAACTAGCGGCGCCGTTCCACTAGCGGCCTGAATGATTTGCATAAAATTATAAATAAAGAGGGCGAATGGTCCACGCATTCTAGACATTTTTTTTTATGTCGAGACGTCTGAGATCCACTTTGGGTACTGAATTTAATGACTAGGCTAGGCAAGTAGTTAATCGTTGTTGATCCAGTCATTTGCCTAGCTGTTTGATTAAATGGCTAAATCATTCATTCATTATTCAGGAAGCTAGTTAAACGCGCCGTTTCGTAAAAAGGCTAGGCTGTTAACTGAACGGCTAATTAAGCTTGGCTGCGACATCTATACTGTGACCATAACTTTTCAGTTTTTAGCATCATCCTAAAACGTCATAATTTGACAAGATTGATGAACACTTTCATAGTTGGTAATTGTTAGTTTTATTACAAATCGTTGTGCTCGTAATACATTGATTTGAAGTCATCAAAATCAATAAACAAAATTAAAACATAAGTTTAAGTACTTAGGAATAACATACATTAAGTAGAATTTAATTCTCACACACAAACACACACTAATTAAACGAGGCCGGCGAAACTGCAGACTCGCGCTATATACTGCCAATCTAATTTTGTTATTAAAGACAAGGAAATAAAGTCGAAAATCAATAAATACCTTTTCGCACTTCTATTCGCCATAATGGCCCAAAGGCTCCCGCGATCTAGTACCAGAATAAGTACCTTCGACCTTAATTCGACGTCTATAATGTTGATAGTTATCTGGCAATAAACTAGCAGTAGCTCCGCCGATCCGAACCAAAACATCACGGCCTATTACACTGCGCCAGCATCATTTTCAGCTTTTCTATTTCGTCATTCTTCGCTGCCAGTTCTTCTTTCAACGTCCGTATCGTCTCGTCTTTATTTTCGGAGAGGTTCTTAAGTTCTTCAAGCAGCTGTGTGGTGTCGAGCCTTTTGCTGGGCCGCCTTTGGACTAGTTTCCCGATGATGTGCGCAATTTTGGGGTAGTTGGCGGTGAGGTGGGCCGGGATCTGGCCCTTGCGCAGGTCGCTGATGGTCTTAACCCGCTCCATGTCGGTGCTGAACGCTTCTACCATCTCGAGGAGAATGATGCCGAGGCTGTACATGTCGCTCTGAAAGAAAGAAAATAAAAATGGATTTAACGGAAAATTGTGGAAGGTGGACAAAGATGAATAAAGGAGTAATTTTTTAATTATGTTTCGCCTAATAATTAGGATTTGGTATTAAAACCTCGAGACATAGTTTCATTCACTGCTTTGTGTGATTTTGCAATTGCTATAAGTTTTTCTACAGGCAACACATTTTCATAATGATTACCTGTATTGCTGACAGAAATGGGTAAAAACAAATCTACGTTTCAATTTACATTTATTCAACCATATCATGAAATTCATCGATACTGAGGTCTATATAAGCAAGTCATTCACGACGCGTCGAATTGACGCGAACTGCAATCGTAAGATTATCTCAAGATTACATACTTTAAATATGATCCAACTCACCTTAGGATTGCATTGGCCGTCCAGCTGCTCAGGGGCTGCGTACAAATGAGTCCCCAGCGCCAGCCCGCTATGAGACTGTTGCAACGGACACGCCAGACCAAAGTCCCCCAACTGAACCGCCACCCCACCCTCACTCTGTTCCACAAACACATTGCTCGGCTTTATATCGTGGTGAATGATCCCTCTAGAGTGGATATAGTGCAACCCTTTCACTAATTGTGTGAACATATCTATCAGTAAATCTATATGCGTCCAGGAAACCGGGTGTTTTAAGTCAGGAGATTCAATGCAAGAGTCGTTCGAATCACTGTGGTGGATCGTCATGTCGTCAGAACTCTTCCGTGATAAAGCCATCTGGTTGTTTCGCTCGTCCAGCCACTGCTTCAAAGTTTGCTGGCAAAACGTCATCTGGATGTACAGTGTGGCCCATTTCAGGTTGACCCGGGAACAGTTTTCGTAGTCTTCACCAGAGAACAGCTTGCACATGGCGACGTCGTGAGTGGACTTCGTGTCCTCCTCGCTCTCCGACGTGTACAGCTCCTCGTTAGAATTGGACAAGTCTTCGAAACTGTTGGAATTTTCAAATGATATTATAAAGTCTGATACGCTTTTTTCTTTACGGAGCTCTTTCAAATTGTGTGTTTTGAACGACGTGATTATATTGGGGTGTACAGATGATCTGAAATCCGAGTCGAGAGAGAAGTCATCGGTGTCCGTATCCATTGGGATCTTATGTTTCTTTGTCAAAGAAGACTCTATCATGGGTTCTAACCAGGCTGCTTTATAATTCACAATATTCGGATGATTCAAACTCGCTATTGTCTTAACTTCAGCTAGATGACTCATAACAGAGTCCACATCCGAAGATTTTATGTACACTTTCTTAACAGCGTACTGAACGCCATCGAGTCGGTGTTTCGCTTTGAAAACGCTGCCAAACCCACCTCCAGCGATGAAATAGAGCTCCTCAAACTCTCTATGGTAACGAGACCATTCTAGGAAAGACGGTTTCACAATGGGCCAAGTAGCTGGCAGAGAAATAGGTATCTCCGAACCACTGGCAACGGTAACCAGCTGGTATAGAGCCCTCTGATACTGACTTCGCATTGCTTCGAACTCCCCCATTGCATACGAATCATCAATAAGGTGCATGCTATGTAATTTCTCACAGATGGTGTTGTAGAGCTGGTCGGCGCGATGGTTGTCCTTTTCTAGCAGAGAACAGAGTTGTTTAACTAAAGACTGGACGAGGAGGCTAATGGGTGTGGTGGTGGCGGCGTCGATCAGGTCTATATGGTTGACGCTCTCATGTAATACTGTGTCTTGTTGGGTTATACCTGAAATGGAACAAATAGAGATATTAAGATTAGCTTTGTAACGCTTAATTTACACATTTTATTTTCATACTTTTGTAATTTTTTCAAGATAGTGAAATTGGTAGAAGAGTCAAGAAGAGAAAGAAAACAATAAGATGTCTGTAAGAGATTGTTTCAAGCTACAAGGCTGCCAATTAGAAGCCTAGACCAATTAATAGTACATCTACATTCATCTCTTTGTCCATAAATATGTGGATTTTTTATTAAGTGTTTTCTATCTACATAAAAATATCTGGGTAAATAGCTTTCAATGGTATATTAGCCACAAAATTATAAATAACATTTAATTCTATTAAATTCTAGATTCTTTGGTTCGTTTTGTGGTTTGATTCAGGAAACCACACATACAGCTGAAACAGTCATTGTGGGTTTTATTAAATAATAACAATAACAGTTATGTAGTTACTCATGTATAAAGAATCAGCATTTTATTGATCATTGTGACTTTGAGGTGAACAAAGACAACTCGTAGGTATGAGTGATGTGGTGGTGATTTTTTGAATTTTAGTAAACTGTTACAATAAAACTTAAAGCATAGTGAATATCAGCTTTTCTACATTGTGTTAACTGTAAATGCAATTTTCCTGTGGAACAGCTGTTTTATTTTTCTCGTGATTTCAGTATCTTTATGAAAGTTGTTGATCTGATTTTCAAACAAATAAGTTTGTTGTACAGATGCAATATGAGGTTGACAGGGTGCAAAGGCTGCCCTGCCAAGGGTGCATTGTGTGTTTGCTGAACAGATATTCTGAGACTGTTGTTGTCCTTGTTACACTTACTGAAAGCCAAACCGGTTTTACACATTTAGGCCTATAGCTAAACCGTTTATCTTAGTCCTCTCCTGCGCGGTACAGAGGTGCGCAGGTGATAAAACGGTTAGGCTATTTAGGACTAGGTTCCAACTTACTTAGCCCACAGAATAAATAATTCTACAACACATACGGAAGACTCATTCTGAAATTACTTATAGATAAATAGAAACTGGCTACATTGCATAAAAATTTTATCATCTTACTTTTGACAAATAACACTCAGACTGCTAGCCTTTCCCCCATACAACTTTATTTACTACACTTTCAATATTTAAAAAAAACTAAATTTTGGACTAAAATGGGTGTTACATAACTAATAATTTCAATAAACTAGGTACTGAAAACCTATTTTGATTATTTCATAATTGCAAATTTTCTCACTGTTTCATCATCTTTTAGGTACCTATCTGCTTTTACTTTTACAATGACTTGCTTCGAGCTGTCAAATCTCAACAACAAATCAGCGAAAATCTTAGCGGCAGAGTGGCACTCTGGTAGGTGGGTAAAATATTATGTGTACAGAACACGCATTACAAATATTGAGTTATTGAAATTTACATGTTATTGGATATGTATCAACTATATTTGTCAATTCTTAAGTACTTCATGCAAATTCAGTAGGTAATGATTTTGCTAAATTTATTTTATTTTTAAAGTCATAGTTTATGAAATATAACAGTTCTATAGGTATGAATAGGAAATGTGGGTTGTTGCATGTTGTCTTACATATTAATCTTATAAGTTAAGAGATTAGCTGCCCAAAATAAAAATATTTATGTAACCTGTATGTTTACCTAAATCGAAGGCCTTGACGGTAGCCAAGGCCTTCCATTTATCCTGTTTGTGTTTCTCCATCGTTTGTCCTTGCTGAGTAGATCACTGTCAAAAATGTTGAATCCACGATTTTAACTCGTGAAAGTCGACGAAAATCATTTTGCTGTTACTCCATGGTGCACAATTATTAAAAGCGAGTGGTTAATGGTAGAAATTCGTTGTAAATAAAACAAAATCACATCACACGACAACTTTGTCGTTCGCGCAACAAAAATAGTGATGTACAGATGTACTGCGAATCTTTCAAGAAATCATAAATCGTTTGTAGAAAAAATTGATTTTTATATAATCGAACTTTTGTTAATTTTCCATTTAATTTTCGTTTAACGTTAGTATTTTTGTGAATTTTATTTTACGTGAGTTTCATTGGCCAAGGCCTGAATAATATAGGGCGATGATTAACTTCTCGTCGTCATCTTTTTATGGGCGTAATGGTCCTATGCCAATCCTATCCAGTTTCGACCCGAGATTGACATCTGAACACTTTAATTTTTACAATATTGATCTCGTTGTTGCACTGTAAAAATAAAAAGCGCATTGAATTTCATGCTGAGTACCAAAATGGAACTTTTATGAAAAGTTACGAAAAATCGTTTTTTTTTGTGCCAAATAATCGTTTTATTTTTATACACATCCCTACTCACTCAACTCTTCTGACAGCAACTTTTTTTTAACCTTCCAGCGGGCAAGCTAAAGCCATTATAGCCATACCGCCCCATAGTCACTAATTGACTTTTTCTCATTTGACGGCGAAGTAAAAAAAAAAAAAAAAACAAATAGAACAACCGTCAAAGTCAAACGTCAAAAACGACGACAAGTCAAATGCAAACAATAACAAACAGGATTGTGATTTTAATTGTAAAACAGAACGTGCAAAATATTGTAAAAACATTAAATAACAATGAACCTCCTACCAAAAAGCCACAAAGAGTTCAGCGAGAAAGATTACTGGAATAAGTTTTTCAAAAAACGCGGTAACAAAGCTTTTGAATGGTAAGTAGGTTATCTTTTGCATTGCCTAATTAAAACGACTTACAGCTTAATTTTGAGTTAACTTACCCTTTATTTCTGATTCTAAGGTACGGCGAATATCTCGAGCTTTGTGGCCAGCTGCACAAATACATTAAACAAAAAGATACCATACTTATAACTGGATGCGGTAACTCCAGCCTAAGTGCCGATTTATACGACGTGGGTTTCGAAAACATAACCAATATAGACGTTTCCGAAGTGGCTATTCGACAAATGAACGCTACAAATGCTCATAGAAGTAATATGAAGTTTCTGTACATGGATGCCATGAATATGAGTTTTGATAACGATTCATTTACCGTTGTTCTTGATAAAGGCACGCTTGATGCACTAATGCCAGACGACTCTCCGGAAACTGTTAAAAGTATAGACAAGTATTTTGCTGAAATTAAGAGAGTTTTAAAGTTTGGGGGCCGTTTTGTGTGCATATCTCTGCTACAAAGTCATATTCTAGCAAAGCTGTTAACATCGTTCTGTGATAAATTATGGATGTTCAGAGTTGTGCGATGTCATGAAGCGGAAGAGAAAAATGCTGAGAACGGAGATGGGATGACACTACCTGTGTTTGTAGTTGTAATTACGAAATTCAAAGAGATGCCGCACCTGGTAAGTACACTCATTATTAAATTATAGTTACAGTACAAAAAAATCAGCAACTTCACCTCATAGTAATTAGACATTTTTATATCCAGATTATTATTTTTTTAAATCTTGGGTTAAAAAAAAGTTTTCATTCCGTATCATTTCTTGCAGCGATCCGAGCTAACTACTGTATGGACGGAATATAGTGAAAGATAAGTCAAATCTAGATAATTATTTTCTCAGATCCTGGAAGTATGCCTAGCCGGAGATAAGATGGTCCGACTGAAGTCTCCAGAGGAGCTGCAGGAACACATTAAGTCTGCACAAGACACTGCATTCGTTACCAACGGACTGGCGCGGACTAATATAGATGGTGATAATGAGGTACCTTGACTTATTAGTAATATCTTGTAGTATCAGTGATTTTAATTTTTGTATGATTTTTCCAATATTTATCAAATCCTATTAAAAGTTAAAATGCAAAAATAACAAAATATGTAGATTCTACTCTTGTAAGCTATCGCAATTTTATGTATGTTTCTTTTTATGAGCAGCCATGTAAACCTACACTTTCAGGCAATGATAATCATCAGCAAGAAAATTCAGACCTGTCATTGATCAAGGAAGAGAACAAGTACAGAAAGTTCATTTCGAGATTTCGAAAGAGAGAAAATCAATTCTTGCACACAATGAAACCTTACCACTGACGAGAAATACCTACAGCCGTGCAACATATGCAGGCAACCTAACAACATTCTGTCGCCTTTGAGCTTGATTATATGTAAAAAATATTATACATATGTGGAACTTCATACCATTGTCACCAGGTGTCTTTGGACCTAATGCAGCCGGGTGAGGAAACCCCCCGATACACCCTGTACATAGTGGACCAAGGGAAGGCGCAGGCTGTCAATAAGTATGCCGTGTTCATCGTACCACAGGGCAGGTTTGTGCTAAGCATAATTTTTACAGTATAATATTTATCTTGTATACAGGAATCATTAAATGTTCAAAACAAAAAGCATGTAAAAATGTCATCACATAATTATTACTGTATTTGTATGTGTGTTTATACACAATTTATTTGCAAATTTTGTCAGAGGAAATACATACACCTTTATTAATGATTAATAAACCACTAAGCAGTAGTTATAAGTTTTAAGCTAAGAAGAACAAATTATAAGCATGAAGGTTTTATAGGATTCCTAAGGTATGCAGAGCTTTGAACTGGTGAAGCTCAAAATTGTCGGCTAGCGCAACATCGTGCAGATTTCAAGGTTCGAGGATAACTAATTAGAGACCTGTCTGTCTGTCTTTTCATCACTCAAATGCATAAAAACACTAGTGTCATTGAAACTGCAAATAAACAAACATCGCGTGGGCGGTGTTTCGGATTCAAGCACCGAAACGAAGGGAGTGCGCTCTCGAAATAGTCGACCACGCGGTACAGCGGCCGCGTAAACAACGCCGATCTATTTTTTTGTTTGTTTATCTCGAAAATTGCAGGAAAATATCTGCTCTCGCAATGTTTATGTTACACGAGTCAAGAACTAGCCACTTTAGACAGATATATTATCTATTTATAATCAAGACTATAATTGAATAGATTTAGTGTTCATAAATAGCTAAATACATTCTCAGATTTGAAAATGAAACATAGTCAAATTTACCTATAATTAAACTTAAACTATACCGCCCCGACTATCCATATTTTTTTTATGTGAATTCAGGGTTGGTCCCATAGTAAAAGTTGTTCATAATGATGAGTACTACGAGCGCTTTTCGGCTAAGCATACCCTTTCCTTATAACCCTCTACGCAGTAACGCACTGCAATCAACAACATCTTGAAATCGCTTAGCCCTTGGGAAAACTAAAATGGATAGTAAATCTCAGGATCCGTCGAGTGGGCGCATCTATAATTATCTTGGTCACGCTTCAGAGGAACTAAAATAATATCGCAATTTGTCAAGACGACGCTCATAAAATTTGATTTACTCTCTGGTCAGGTGGGAGTTTCGTCCGTCAGTTACTCAACAGTCGCTTTACCTGTTAGCGAAGTCTAGGAGCCGGGGTCATTTAACCTCGGTAATTCTATGATCAAAGCTACGAAAGAAAAAGAAAAAAGAAGAAGAGACTACAAAGAGTTTATCTATTTATCTTTCCTCTAACCCAAACTAGACCTTGCTCTCAAACAGATTATGACAATTCTTTTCTTTTAATGGGCTTCAATGTAAGTAAAATTTGAGCTTATCTTTAGCCATGTAAATAAATATTATACTCGTACTTACATTTTCTTTTTGGTCTCTTTCATAATACAGCCATCAATCACGTGAGTGTACGGTATCAGGCAGTAAAAACTCTAGTGTCAACAGAGTCCACTGTTGTACTTACATATCTTGAAAGTGGTCGCAAATGACTTTATTTGACCACTTATTTATTTGTTTACTCTAAATGCCAGATCTATATTCTGATAAGATAAGTACAATCGTTCTCCGCGTTGGTGACTTACTAAACGCTGACGCAACGACCTACGAAACCTTCATTACCGTATTTGTGCTACTGGCAAATTGTACCAGCGGCCCAGAGCCTCGCTCCGGTATTTTAAGGAGCTGGATTGACTCGAGTCACCGCTGGCGGAGGAACGCACAATGCATATCTTGCAGGACGCCAGCTCAAGACCTACCTCATATGAAAATAAGCCTATTCTTCGAAAATACGCATTTCCCGTAATTTATTCATTTCAACATATAAACGCAACAGGACGAAGGCGTCTTGGATCCATGCCCGCGATGTAGACCACACCCGCGCCGCACTAACTCTTGTTTAATCTGTTCCCGTACGCAGTCGCAAACAACTCTAATTCGGAACAGTGGCGCAAAAGCTCAAAATTCGCTTGGGATACCTCTCAAGCGGACGCCTTTTTCGGTTGAAAAAATCTATGAAATAAATAAAAATTTATAATTTTATTTACAAAGTTTAAGCATGACCTTTGATGCAGTGAAAAACGCAGAATTAATCGTATTAAGAAAGTTTTAGAAAATATTATTTTTCAAAAAAAGTTTCGTTGAAAATAGTTGAGTTGTGGATAAGTGATCAAACATACTTCGTAATAAAAATTTTAAAACAAGGTACGTGAGTCCATAGTTTATTTAAGAAATAGGGCGTAAGTTGCAAACATTTGTGCCAAGTTTTATCTAAGTGGGAATAAGTACAAGCAAGTCTTTATATATCATGTATAATATAACTTTATTTACCTCGTTGAATCAACTGAGATTTTTAACTCATTCTAACTTTATCTAGACCCGCGCCTCAAGCCTAGATAAGCATTCTCTCGCATTCTAGTTCACGAAAAAACCGATGGTGACATACACCGAAACGTTACCATTAGGGTTCCTTACCATTTGGGCCAGAAATCCTAAAACTGAATTGTCTCCGCCGCGCCCGCGAGCCCCCACGCCCGCTGTTCGCACCTATCACCGCGCACGCACAACTATGTTATTCTCGAAGTGTATTTTCGCCGTGTCATATTGTTGTTGCCCATCCATCACGACTCGGTATCGTCATGACCTGTAACAAGCCACTGTAAACGCCTACACGCTGACGAAATATAAAAGATTTCCTCGAAATAAACTTTATGGGTAGTTATAAAGAAAATAAAAGTTGCTGGAGCGATGAAAATAGAATTAATTTTGTTATGGATAGAGCTGGTGTTTATCCGCTAAATTTACAACGGTAAAACCGGCTCTGTGTTTTACGAAAATATTATGGGATTAACCAGCGCCTATCTTGCGTTACTTATTCTTAGACGTAAAAAAACCAAAAATATTAGGTGAAAGAAACCTAAAAATTACTCCACCGACAAGAAAAACGCTCTTAAATAATGAAGTAATGGCTTTTTTGTGTCTAACATTACTTAATTACTTCTCTCGCGCAGCGAGCCAATGATCTTGCCCCTAAGTGGAGTCCTAACAATATGCATAAGCATATTAAGCATAAGCAATGAAATTCAATAGTCCATAACTTATTTCCGAGAATCCTAATGCCTAAGTGATTCCCAGATCTCATGCAGTGATAAAAAAACAATGGTCTATAACCTACCATGAAAAATAACGTGGTTTTGAAACTTAGATTTTTTTCGCAATTAGCCGACTATAGTTACTCAATTTTATGTGAGTGTTTCCGTCCCGTGTTATCATAACAAAATGTCTATAACTTAGTCCAGAGAGTCCGACTGTCTAAGTAAGTTCCATATCTTAGCAATAAAAAAAAACCAACGGTCTATAATTTCAGTTGGATCTCAACGAGAAAATTATCGTTGAGACCAAACCATAATTTCCAGAGAGTGCGAGTGGCTATCTAAGTATAGCCTATTCCAGAGAGTCGGACTGGCTAAGTAAGTTCCATATCTTAGCAATGCAAAAAGAACACATGGTCTAAAACTTCTAGAGAGTCCGAATGGCTATCTAATTATTATCCATACCCTATTCCAGAGAGACCGACTTTCTAACTAAGTTCCACATCTTAGCAACTGAAATCAATAGTCCATAACTTATTCCAGAGAGTCCGAGTGGTTATTCGGCACGCCGTCCGGTCGGCGTCAGCTGCAGAGCTCGGCGCAGTTCGGGCGACTCGTGGTAGCGGCGCTGCACCGCGGACACTCGTTCGGGACGCTCGACGCGGTCAAGGAGGAGCTGGCTCACTCGGCCAAGATGCTCATGCCGTTTGGGTTCAGTGGACAGGTGAGGTTCAATGACATGTGATTGGGGTTTAATGACAGCTCAGCAGGTTCATTGACAGATGAGCGGGTTTAAGGGCAGGTGAGAGGTGGCACTGGTAGGTTACCGGGTTTAGTGGTATATGAGAGGGTGCGCTGATGGGTTTATTGACGTGTGAGCGGGGTTTGATGACAGGTTAGAAGGTTTACTGACAGATGAGCCGGATCACTGAGAGATGAGTGGGTTTATTGACAGATGAGATGGCTTACAGGACAGGTTACCTGGTTCACTGGATAGGTAAGAATTAAGATGGCTCGTATCTTGATGGCGCACTGGGTAGGTTAGCGGGTTCACTGACAGAATATGAGCAGGTTAACGGTTCAGGTAAGCAGTTTTCCCGTGGCTATATCAAGAACGCACACGCTTTCCACTTGAACCTTCTTTTTCAATGCTTTTAGTCTTCAATCGTTCTAAAACTGGCTTTAACGATATCCACTTTACCTTCTTAAAAAAATTAAATCGAAAGCAAAAGTAACCGAAGAATTTGTTCTCTGCAGATCCCGTTCTTGGCTCTCGGCGCTGACGTGGGCCGGCGAGTGAAGGTGTTCGAGGGTTGCTCGCCACTGTCCGGCGCGTTCGTGGTCGAGGATGTGAGCGTGGACGGCGCCACGCACCGCCGGCTCGTGTTCTTACACAACCAGATGCTGGTGCAGAGTGAAGCCAAGCTGAAAGAGAGTGAGTTGCGATAGTGGCGCCACTACTGGCGGCCTGCAGGTGTTTGAATGATGAATTTAAATATCAATCAATGAATTTATTTCAAAAATACAGATTTATGACAATATTACAGATTCTGTAGTAGTAAATGTTGGCGGCTATTAATTAAATAATTAATTAGATATTTATTTGTATGTACGCTACCTGGATATCTGAGACACTGGGTAAGGGGAATACGTCTATAAGTGAGACAAATTTCCAGGTCCCTTGATGTCTCACTTAACCAGGTTTTACTGTATTGGCTTTTCCTCGGTTCTTGTCCTCTTTGTGCCTTCCGCAATTGCAATGTTTTTCTATTCTAAATTTCCAGTTAAGAACAAGCAGAAGACCCGGCTGGTGGTGGACTTCGGCCACATATCTCTGTACCAGTCGTTCATGTGTGTGGGTGTGTGTGACGTCACACGCGTGGATGACGTCACGCGCGTGGCTGTGCTTGGGCTCGGTGGCGGCAGCCTGTGCATGTTCCTTAGGAAGTGCTTCGATACTTTGAAGGTAAAACTCGATTTTTTATGAGACCCTTGAAACTGTAAACCTTCATTCTCGCTTACACTTTAGTGGACCATTTAAGCAGGCATTTTTGTAAGCAAAACTGTTTTTTTTTTACTTTTTACATTAACTTTTTATGTGGCCTTTTCATTAAGTTCGATGGGCTGATTGCATACGTATTATCGAGGTCACGGGTATATAATAATTCCCCAGGTGACGGCAGTGGACATCGACCCCGCCATGCTGCAGGTGGCGCGGGAACACTTCGAGCTGAACACGGACGAGCGGCTCGAGGTGCAGATCAAGGACGGGCTGGACTACTTGAGGGATGAGGCTCGAAAAGGTAACTACAAAAGAAGTAGATTTGCTATCCAGTATCAGTTTTTTCATAAGGATATCAGGTCAGGCTCGGGTCATTTAATAAGGAAATTAAAATTTCTGACGAAACGACGCCATGTGATATATTGTGTTACATACCTACATTAAACTCGCAGTGAGACACACACTACACTAGACTAGTTCTCTCGCAAGGATCAGTTCAGTGTGCCTAGCACAACTTTGACGTAAAAATACGTAGTGAGTTTTCGATAGAAAAGTGTAAGCCATTTACGCCCGTCAAGGGCACCCCTCTCGGGCGTAAATACCGCACACTTTTCTATCGACTACACGCTAGCTATTTCTACATCAAAGTTGTGCTAGGCACCAGCCCCGGATCTAGGGGGGGGCGAGCCGGGGCCCATGCCCCGGGCGTCAAGCTTAGGGGGGCGCCAAATTCACACTTTATAGACGAATAGACAACTCATCATTTACTAAACTTTGACCACGGAATAAATAATAGTACAAGTACAATCATGACCATATCAACTCGATCGATACCCAGAGCGCGGAGTAAGACGTGCTGTACGAACATTTATTATTCGCGAGGCGCGTAGGGCATAGTCAAAATACGCGCCCGCTCGCCCGCAGGAATCGCAGATCGCGGCAGCACGCGTCTGGTTACCGTGCGTGCGAAAGGGATGATATTCGAAAACTCCCTCGTTGATCTCTCTCCACGACAGTGTTTTTTAATTATGAACATGTGTGTTGTTTGTCAGGAAAGAAAATACTTGTTTTTTATTAAGTTACCGTATGAATAAAAACTGAAGGCGTCTAGGACATAGACGCCAAAACAAACGCCCTCGCTGCGCTCGCATATTTTTGATTAATTATAATCATTACACACACGCCGTAATTAAATAGCCTGTGTTTAATTTTAATAACAACCAAATCAAAATCATTACGCTCGCTACTCGCGTCTTGTTTTTCTTTTCGGTAAGTAGATGCTGACTGTTTTGGAATTGACCGAAAAAATTTTCTATCTATTCGTGTTAGTTGAAAACTTTTGATTTGATTTTGATTTTGAATAGTGGATAATTTCCTTAGCAAACAGCCTGTCCCAAATTTCTGAAAAACATCTCACTTTTTTGCGCTCGCTGCGCTTGCGTTTACTTGATGTTTAATTTCCGTTGTGCATAGTTTTTAAATATGATCGATCTGTTCTGAATTGATCAATAATGCCTAAACATTTCTTATTATTATGATTATTTTGTGCTTTTAGACTTGCTGCATACAACATACTAAAGGCTTTTGTAGTTTCCGCTTATTAATCGAGCACTGTTTGTGGGCAGGAAAATTTATGCAAAAACATTTTTTATTTATCAATTTTTATATCAAAACTTAATACACAAAGCTACCCAAAACGGAGTTAATTGATTTGTCAAATAAAAACGGTTTTATTTGAATAAATAAGCTTAATACAGAAAGAACAGCGATAGATGCATTATTTCCGCTCTGTTTACGCATTACTGAGTGCAATTTCGTTTGGAAACAGGCTCTCGTTAAATAAATATGCATATCCTAAATTGCTAAAAATACGTCTCAAAAATTTCCACATTGTTATTGTTTAGTGTTTTGTGTGACCTAGCGCGTGAATTTTATTTTCAAAATGACAGAATATAACTCAAAATTTCGCGCTCGCTGCGCTCGCGTACCTATTCTTGATTTCTGATATCTATTAAATACACTCCGTTACGTAATAGCCCGTCCTAAAAACAAAAGATCTTCAAATCTCTGCGCTCGCTTCGTTCGCGCATTACTATTTATTTTATAAAGGCCACAATTATTTTTGAATTGATTGAAAATATTACAAGTTTTGTAACCGACGCGACGCGAGCGTTGTGTAATTTTCGTTGTAAATAGCCTGACGCGTAAAAATCTATCGTAAATTGATCAAAAATATCTCAAATTTTCGCGCTCGCTGCGCTCGCGTATTCATGGCGCTTAATTTCCGTTATACGTTTATGTAAAAATTCTATGTTTTGAATTAATGAACAATGTCGAAAATTTTCGCGCTCGCTGCGGTCGCGATTTTTTTAAATTTATTTGTGCTTTTAAACTTGCTGCGTATAACATTCAAATGCCGGTTGATAAAAACTACTACGAGATTTGAACTTACTTAATCAAGCACTGTGTTGAGCAACTGTGCTTGATTCACAAAGCTCTCGAAATCGAATTATTTGGTTCATTGAAAAAAAAACACGGTTTTGTTTGATTATTTTGAACAAGTGCGGCCCGCCACTATTTCAAATTGTCACTATGCGGCCCGCGTCTGCCAAAAGGTTGCCGACCACTGATATAGATGATAAAGGTAAAAATAAATATCAGTGGGAGGGGGGGCGGCATTTTTCATTTTTTGCCCCGCCTAAAAAAATTTGTAGATCCGGGGCTGCTAGGCACCTAGCTATTCTATTATATAATAGAACGTTTTAAAGACAGACCCAAACAGTACTATAATTAGGTACAAATTCTCATTTGAAAATGGAAACAAAAGATGTTGGACAAAATGAATCAGCCAGTATAACGTCAGTAAGTATATCACGTTTTCAAATCTTTGAAAGATTTGACATATTCTTTCCGAAGGCGGCCGAAGACTTTTCGAAGATAATCGTCTAAAAGCTGATTTCATGAATGATGTTTCCAGGCAGCAAGGTGTCGGCGGTAGTATACGACGTGGACAGCAAGGACCGCTCGCTCGGGCTGTCGTGCCCGCCCGCGGCCTTCCTGCGGCCCGCGGCGCTGGGGGACGTCGCCGCGGTGCTCGCGGACGACGGTCGGTACCATCAGTATACCACCCATTCAGTGGCGTAGCTTGCTTTGACGGGCCATGCATCAAAATTAGCTGGGGGCCCAAATCGATAACATTTTATGTATTTTCGTTCACACACGTTCGGGGCCCATATAGCCCGGGGGGCCCGTATCATTGATGCGGCGTTAGTTACGCTCTTGCACCCATTGCTAAGTTGGTAGTCTAATAGGTCATTCAACGCTCCATCTTTTCCAGTTCTGTGTCAGTTTTATCACCTATCTGGCAATTTTTTTTATTCAGTAAACTTCTGCGGGCTTGCGTTTGCCCGCCATCTCGCTTGTCCTAAGCTAGCCACACATACATCAAGACAGTAGCTGCTGTATTACCAACAACACTTTAGGACCAAGGAAACATCACATATTTTCTGTACAAAACTATATTCCATCAACAATTACAGGACGAAAAAACCCTTTGCTACTTTCGTTACGAATAGCATACGAGTACATTATAATAACATACTTGGCCAATGAAGGGTGGCATGGTCATGTCTGACCAAACCCTACTCAATCAAAAAAATAACACAGTTGTTTAACTGATTTTGTTCTTTACAACTTACTCTTTTTTTCACCATTACAGGCCAGTTCATCCTCAACCTGGTCTGCCGCGACACGGCGCTCCAGGCCTCCATCCTCGACACCCTAAAACGCCACTTCACTCACATCGTCTCCATTAAACTATACGAGGATCTCAACGAAATTATCTTCGCCTCAAACAGTACGAAGGCTTATACCAAAGAGGGTTTAGAAGAAACAGTTAAAAGTTTGAATACCACAGCGAGGCGGAAGGGCCTGGTCCCGGTCAGGTGTGTCGATTTGAAAGACTTTTTGCAATCGATTAATATTATATCGTAACGTTATGGTAAGAGACCTTTGCCTGGCAGGTAGGATGAAATACGGAAAATAATAAATATGCTTTAAGTTTTTGTAAATATGATATAGAAAATAAGAGAGTATAAAATGTTTAAACATTGTTTTTTTAAATTTTGAAGTTTATATTCGATTTTTTACTCTTTGAAATGTTGTAAATACAGAAAGTCCACGTGTTTGCTACTCGGCTACGTGACGTAAAAGATGAATATTTTAATCCAGAAAAAAATGTTTCTGAATGGAAAGATAGCGGGTAACCCTGAGGTCGCAGCTAGTTTTTTGATTGCAATAATGGTTTGATCTCGACCTTTAATATAAAAACAGTAAGTAAGGCAAACGCATCTTTAGACAAGGGCGGACATATGAGAGTAAGATGCATGTACCCATGTAAAATATGCAGTTGTGCATGCATCTTTTTCAAGTTGCGCAGGTTATAAATTGTGCAAGAAGCAAAAACTACTCAGGACGTTAAATATCCTGTAGTATTAACAATAAATATTTATTATTTACTATCGGAGAAGAAATTCTATGGCGTATGTGAATCCACCAACCCGCACTTGGCCAGTGTGGTGGAATACGGCCTAATCACCCTTCGAGGGTAGACCTGTATCCCAGCAGTGGGAGGATTAAAGGTTGCTGATGATTAACAATCCTACACTAAAATTGTTCCGCTTTCCTCCGATACACGTGTAAGATAGGTTCCAAGGCCTTTGTTATTGTCATGCGGTATATTTTGTTCCACTTTTAGCACTGATAAGTGAACTAAAAATATTTTATGCACGATCTTTTTGTTAGGGAATAATTTGAGATATCGGTATGTATAAAAATGGTAATGGCAAGATTATATGCGGCGGCATTTTGTACGGTCTTGTAAAAAAATACTTGTTTTGTATTATATTTGACCTTATAACTTTTAACAGGGTGTTTAATTGAACTCTGTTCATTGTTTCATATGATAAGAAGTCGAATATTGAACCATTTTTGTTGTATGAAAAGGCATTTAACTCGTAATTACATTCACAAATGTAACGTTGAATTTTTATGTTTCACAAAAATACAGTAAGACAATAGAGTTGGATGGTGACTCCACTATCATATTTTCTTATCAGAACTAAAAACTATAGGAAAATAAATTTAATTCCATAAGTTTGCTAACTCCTATCATAAGATGGTCGATAAGTATACCTACAAAAATTGTAAAAGAAATGCACTCTATTTTTGTACATTCTCCTGAATTTAACCTGAATCTAATCTATAGGTATTTGAAGGGGTAGGCCACTGCGCCAACTTAACTAAGTACCTACTGTGATAATTGCTGTACCTAAATATTGTAAAAATGAAAGTCAAGAATAAACTGATGAATGCATTTAATGCAGTTTCAATGTCGCGAAACCGCCTCACGTCCGACAGTTATTGTCACTCCATGCACACAAGCAACACATCGCTGAACCTTCAAAACCGGGTCTTTACCATCTAACTACAACAAAATACCCTTTTTGACAGTGGGGTATAAATACAGGGTAAGATAGGCTAGTTTTTCACGCACATGTATTTGAAAAATTCCATACGAAACTTATATATGATGTTATTATAACTTATATCTTCACTGACGTTTAATTGCACGCAACGTCACGACTCCACGTACATGCGTACGTTCCGTTCGGAATCTTTCGAATGCACGTGACCTGCCTTAGATTCACAATAAAGGTTTAACTATCTTACTTTTGCAAGTTACTTGCAAATCGCACATAGAATACACCCCTAACAGCACTAATAGCTACACTTTGAACTGTACATTTAAATGTCAAATTTTATACCTGTACATAACATAATTCTACATCACCATGATTCGTTTACATTTTAAAATACATAAGTCGAGACTAGAGTAAATAAATCATACAGCCAAAGTCATCAAGTTAGATGGTAAAGTGAAAAGTTCATTGGTTAAAATAACAGTAATTATGTACCTACATGTCTACTGGTGCTCGGTGAACGACGGACAAATTTAATGTTAACTTTACACTCGCAGAGACAGCCTGAGACATCTGGGCAATTCCAGGACACGCGCTATACTAAAATACACAGTCGCGTGATTTTGAAAATAAACGAGGGCTACGGTCTCGGGGTGTCTCGAGAAAAGTGCAAGGCCTATGGCTGCACTTTACATAGTATGACAAAAAAATATACAGTAAAGTCTATTTGCATCACAGTAAAACAAGGGAAGGATACAACGCAAAAATGGTCAGTGATGCGACGCGCGATTGGTAACTAGCCTCGCAACTGACTCCTTCTATTAGCTAATAAGTCTGTCAGCAGATCAACTGATACAAATAATTATTAATGTCATATTATTTAATTTATACTTTTGTTGTATGGAATATTCTTTTTACATAATTCTTTTATTTTAGAATCGTACAATGACAAAATTTGTCCGCCATCTAACCGCACAACCTGCATAACCGAAGAATACAATGAATCCGGCTAAAATCAACAGATAAGCTAACAATAAAATTAGGCATCCTATTTTATCACAATTGGCACCTGAGTTCTAATAACACTACATTACGTGCGAACAGCGAGACCAGTGTGTACGTGGCTTTATCTTGGGCCTTTCATAAACCTCTACAAACTATATAGCATTACAGACTGCATAAAGCATTTGTAGTATCTCAAACTTTCGTCTCGCTCGTTTTACAGTAGAAAGAGCGTGACAAAAGATAAAAATAGGATAATAGGAGATTGTGCAGCCCCCAGGCCTTTTTAATTTCGTTTTATAATTGAAACATTTTTAAAACAAGATGCTTCGTAATACGGTTTCATTAATAAATACAAATTCAGAAAAAATAAGTCTGACTTAAAACACTTTGTAAAAAGAACTAAAATGTATCAGCCAAGTAATATTATCATTGAGATATATTCATGATTCACTAGGTTGTCATGGACTACAATGGCATAGCATTTCACACTCTACCCCAAATAAATAAATAATACACAAAAAAAAAACAATAATCCAATCATTCCATTAATAATTAACAAACAAAAAAAAAACAAAACACACTCACTCTTACCCCTCCCTATAGTTCATTGCCATGCCTTTGCAATAGAATTAATATGTAAATCCAAAACTACACGGTGTTCTCTCCGTTCGCCGTATCGCAATCATACATACATACACAAATTTATCAGACAATAATTTAAAGTAAATTAATTAATATTCGCAAGGAAATAAATTACAATAGCTTAACTTATTAAGCGGTATCGATACACAATTAAAAACCAGCTCCTAGAACACTTTCTTCAATATATTTTTCAGACTTTTCTTTTTTTTGCTACCTCCGCTGACGCTGTCCTGCCCGTTTGAGATTTCGGTCGATTCGGACCAGAGGCTTCCCGTCGGGGACTCTGAGGCGGCTTTTTTCGACACTTTTCCATTGAAAATTGGTTCTAAAGTCCGCACCACAGGGCTCGGAGTGCTCCGACTGCTCTGTCTACTCAGAGTCCTCAGGAACGCCGGCGAGGACAGCCGCCGAGTTTTCATTGCCTTTAAATTGTTGAAGAAGCCGTTCGTTTTGGTCACGTCTCTCACTGGAAGGGGGGACGGTTCGCTTCTATCGCTGCCATTAAACTCTTTCGGCTCCGTGACCGGGGCAAAGAACTCCTCTTCGTCTAATGGTATGGGGTTATCGTGGAGCTTTCCGATGCTGTCTTGGCGCGACCACATGTTTTGATCAGTCTCTAAATTTCTGTGAACTATGGAAGTTTTTCTTCTTCTGTTTTTTTTGGCTACGATCCACTCCCCCTCGTTGTCGTCCCGGCTGTCGTCCGCCGACTGCCTCGCGATCTGCAGCGCCTCTTCGCTGGGTCTGCGTTTCTTCGCGGCTGGAGTGGCGTGCCCACTCACTCCCTCCACAGATTTCCTCCTAAGCTTATCCTGCTTTTTTCTCGTCTTCTTTGGAATTGTCACGATAACCGGCTCTACTTTCCGTCTCTTGTTGAAGAAATAGAAAACTACTGCCGTTATTATCGACTGTAGTATTAGGAATTTGAAGAAGTTTATGTTTCCGAACCAACTGTCTCTTTCTTCCATGAGGGTTGTGACCGCGACAGCCATCTGGCCGATTTGCTCCTGCATGGTGGTCATTTGTTCGATGTACTTCTGCTCTCGCTCGTTGCTCTTGCGTCTCTCTTCGCTCATCTGCTGCACGGCCTTCTCGAAGGTCTTCTGCATTTCTTCCACTTGCTTCTTGTACCGTCTGCTCAGTTCCTCCAGGTACTGTCCGGAGAGGGACATGTTTCTTTCTAGGGTCTGTAATAGAAAAATTGCATCAGTTAGTAAAGGTTGAAGCAACTCGGTAAATCACGGTAATACTATAAACATGCTAAAGTAAGTCTGCCTTCGTTTGTCTGTCGGTTCGTTACGTTTGGACGGCTTCATTATTGTATTGCGCAGAAGTTGAAAGACATTTATAAATAAAAGCAACGTCCGTGAACGAATACAGCCTGAAGGATGTTTTTGTGAACGCCATAATATGATTGCTTTAGTTTTGTAACAATATACAATAACAGATTTATCTCAGTGCATGTAGGTACTTGGTTAACAATTTCTGAAATAATTTCCACACTATACAATCGCACTTATATACTTGCGTAAGTTGTATGCAAATAACAAGCATGTTGATTAAAAGCCGAATGTATTGCATATAGCAATTTGATGTGGTTGAAACTTATACAGTTGAACATAGATGCTACTTGTAACCATGGAAAAAATGTTTAGTTCTGGTTGGATAACGGAAACCGTACGGCATAAGTAAAATTGAACTGCATCCATCGTATACCGCATTATTGCTCACTATCAGGCAAGATGGCGGTCAAACGCAAGCCTGTCATCAAATAAAAAAACCTGCTAAAGAATAATAGTAAATCTTACACACCTTTACTCTGTTAGATAGTCTCAGAAACACTGACTCCTTCTGCGAAGTGGCTTGAGCTTGGTTCTGGTTGGTTGGAGAGTGCGCGCCCGCCGGGGTGGGGTCTACCGCCATCTGGTCGAAGTCTGATATGAAATTATCATTATCTATGAGGATTGTGTCCGGAATCTCTTCGCCATTGCCAGAATCCTTCGGCTTATCCGTCGTAGAATCTACTCTACCATTCTTAAATTCGGTTTTAGGAACTTCTTTGTTGTCTTGATCGATTGGAACCTCTATTTTTTCCGTCTCCGGTACAACAGTTTCTGGTTCTGGCGTGATTTTATCTTCAACTAGTGTTTCGTCTTTTTTATCTTCTATAGTTTCTTTCTCTTCGCTGGGTAAATCTACAGGAACTTGAGCACTTTCCTCGAGTATTTCAGGCGCTGGCTTCTCATCTTGAACGGTCTCATTGATCTTGTCGTCCGAACCGTTCATTTTGTCCGGAGTCAACTTGACCTCCTGCTCCGAATTAGTTTCTCCACCCAAAGTCGCGGACGACTCATCGATCGTCATATTAATGGTAACATTCAACTCCGTTTCGAAACTAGAATTTAAAACTACCTTCTTCTCTTTAATCGCTAACATATTACACAAGGCGGCTAAATATTTTTGCGGGAACAAAGCGTTCATGTAGGCGACGCGTTCATCACTAAATTCTATTGTCTTTGTACTTTTGAAGTCTAAGCCATACGGCTGGCAGATGCCGGTGCACTTTAGCGTATCGCGGACGAACACTTGGCGCACTAAACTCACGAGTCTGTCTGAACTGCAACTGATAATTTCGAAAACTTCATTGTAAAGAGTCTCACTGCAGTTATCACACACTATTATATGGCTGGGCGAGCAGCAGCGTTTGTAGACCTCGTCGGTCGACGTATCGTTGTTCTCGCTTGTGGCGTTCTTAGGAACCTCCGACTTGACTAGCGCCTGAGCGGCTTTCTTCATTATAGACATAACTGCGTCTCTCGCTGATCCGAACAGATTCTTCGAAGGTTCAGTTTCGATCGCGGGGACATCTGGCAGGTCTATTATCTCATCGTCTTCATCCTCGTCTATATGAGCAGGATGCTGTGCATTCTCCTTTTCTAACACCTCAAATTCGGACGTGCCGTACACTTTGAACAGGGAAATCGGGCAGTAGTGCTCTGAGCCGTGATGGGACATCATCTCAACTTTGATAAATTTTCCAAACATGTGCGGGTAGAGATCGAAGCTCTGAACGTCTCTCATGTCTTGCGCGGTGAATTGGCCGACACTCGTCCAATCTCTGGTAGGAAATCGGTCGCTGAAGTAGACAGCAATATCTTTAGGCGTCGAAGAGAACAGCTCGAAGTTGGCTATCTCTATCTTTTGAGCTTGGACCGCCTCGCAGAGTTCGATCACGAACCATATCCGGCTGTTGCAAGTATTGAGCATGTACTCATCTCGATTAGGAGACAGAATGGCGGTCGGCGAGCCCGCCTCGGGGTTCACCGCGGCCACCTTGGCGCCGCACACGAGTGACGCGTAGTTCTTCGACCGTAACTTGGTGCTTTTACTACTAAAATTCGTATTACTATGACTAGGTTGACTCGAATGGTTCAAGACGATGTCTTTTTTCTCCGCTTCGGCGAGCTGTTTCTGCGCCCACTCTGAGAACGAGGGTATGTCCTCCTGAGGAGTTTCGGGTTTTACTGGAATGTTTTCTGTTTCTTCTTTTTGTTCTTCTTGAGATTCTGTTGGCTCTACTTCTGTAAGCGGCTGTGTCGCCTCCTCTTGTCTGGCTTCGTGCATGGGCCGCGCCTTAACGACCAGTCTCGGCTCCGTGCTCTCCTTCTCTCCATCCTCCTTGGTCTCGTCTACCAGAGCGTCGCTGTCTATGATAGAGAACGTCTTCGTATCATTGTGTTCCTCTGAATCGTTAACAAACAGCAGTTCGTCGGGATTATTTAGCTCCAACTTGGCGTTGTCTGCTAGCGATATGAGCACTGGAGGCTGTCCGGTGTCAGGTAACCTGTAACGAGGAGAAAACTTGCTTTAGTAACCAGGAAGCACTCACGGTGTTTATAGGCTTGATATAATCAAATAGTTAGTATCGCACCACATCATTAAAACTGTAAACGTTAAATAAGTCTTGACTATCAGAGTGAATGTATAATTACTTAATAAGGGTCTAGACATTTATCGGTGGCGGGTGTAAACAATGGGCGGTCTCACAGTAGTTCTAATTAGTATAATGTCATCGGGCTGGCGGTGCGCCAGCGCCTCGCCACCTTAGTACCAAGCTTAAATTACCGACTCGAATTGAGAACTGTCTTCAAAAGATAAAGTAAAACAACAGGTTATTTAGTTACCTAAGCTATCGAATGCAAATGAAAAACTTGTTTACTGATCCGTAAAGGAGACTCAGAAGTCACGCGAATATCTTTTATAAAGATTAGGATCGAAATATAGAACATTTCTGTTCACGAATTTTCTAACAATAACATAAATGTGCGCAGTTGAGCGAAGATTTACACACAATAACAGAGCAACGTATTCTTTGGAATTGGAGATAGAAAAATGGAATATGAAAATACATCAAATTGTGGATTCAGAGATTTAAATTCCTCGAGCATACCGTTCAGCTGCTATCGCAATAACCACCAGTGATCAGCTGTTGGGTATCCTATTACGTGTTTAACAAAAACAGTCTGTAATACATTTGTTGCAGAGTGGTATTTACACTGATTGTAATTTTATTGAATATGTGCCACCCAATTGAGACAATCATGGTTCATGAATTTCCGTAACAGGGTGACCGCATCGTAGTTGAGATGTTAGTTTCGTAAAGACTGAGAAATCTACGCTGGAACGTTTAAATCGCTCGATGTCGTATTGTCGTTGTTCGCGAAATGATGCTGTATGTCACATCTGGAATGTTATTCGAAGAATACCGACATTACCGACTTAGAGGAACTAGGAAGTTAGAATGAGCATCAAAATGAACACGAGCCACTAAATAGAGTTTACCTCGTGACACGTGAGACATTAAATGATCACATTGCTAATTAGGGTCAGCATTTTTTTCTGATTCGCAAAAAGCTGTGCTATTTACTTGTCCATTTGCTGACGGTGAGTAACGAAAACTTCTTCTTTTCAACAGAGTTGTCCGAAGTTTGAAAGACATTGATACAATCTCAAAATCAGGCCGAGTTGCATAACGTAATTATTCTACTTTTTCCATTCCGTCGTCCTTCAATAAAATAGATCTGTCTAGTAATTTAGTAAAGTTTCTGGAGCCGAAGCTCCAGAATCTTTCCACGGATTCCATTTGAAATCTAATAGTCATGAAATTGGTGTGAATTAATTTGTATTTTTCGACTCGAACGGATCTAGAGTGCTTGTGCTTGATAAATATTAATGTGATCATTCGGCGCAGCGAGACACGACTCGGTAGGTATTAGGTATTTCGTGTTATACCATTAGCCAGTTAACTGGAAAGGCTAAGTGGTAGTTCGCATTTACTTACGATGTCCGTACTTTGACCTGGCTTCGCTTACATACCATAAATAGTTCCAATTTGCAAACTATTTAATAGATTTAATGAAAATAAAGGTAGAGCCATGTCTGCGTTTTGCCAAAACAAACGAAAATATTAATTTTGCGATGGATCAAGCTCCTCGAATTTCTCCCTCGAGTACAAACAAAAATGGCGATCGATCAACGTAACGATATTTGTAATAGGTGTGCAAATAAGTTTGACACAATGCTATCGCAAAAATGAAGTTACATCGCGCAGTAAACTATTGTTCCCCACTGCGTTTCTAGTCGCGTGTGGTGCTCACGTGTGAACGTTTATTACTTGAGCAAACCACGCATGGTTCATCATCATCAGCAGCCTTCTATCTCTTGCTGCTTACCTAGGTATAGACCTCTTTTTGGATATGCCATCTGCCTCGATCACATCACATGCCATTTGGATACAGGATCTTGATACAGGATTTTGACTATGTCGTCGACCTAAGGGCTTGTACACAAATCTGCGATGCGATGCGATGCGATGCCGCAACGCAGAAACTTGCGACGCGAATTTCTGCGATGCGATTTCTGCGGCAAGGAAATTCTTTGCCGCAGAAATCGCATCGCAGAAATTCGCGTCGTGCGTGCTCGCAGAATTTTGCGATGCGACGTCGCACCGCAGTTTTGTGTACAAGCTCTAACTCATTGCGAACCAACGCTCTCTTACCTACAGTACGAGTCTTAGACATAATTATGGTTCCAGAATAAATAATAGTACAACTGTATGGTAAACTACTATCTGAGATTAAGAAGCCATACTAGAGCTGACTGCGCAGTGCTTTCGTTCCACATTGTTTGCGTTGAATGTTATTGGTATCACACAAGCAAACAATTCAAAGCAAGACACGAGATATTTCAGATACGTGCAAACATTTACCACAGTTGGGTTAGCATCATAACATTAAACGCATGGGCTGAACCACAATGCAGAACAAAGTGGCATTCTAAGAACCTAGGCCGAGTTACTTGTCTTTTTGTTTGATTACGTAGAACATTTGCCTCGGACAAAGTTGACTGATATAAATTTCGGTATTATAAGTCTTCTTTCCTAAAAATGACTTCTGATTTTTCGAGCCTATTAAGAGTTAGTAAACCTTAGTGATGAAGAACACTGTTGATGTCATCTCGGTAGAAAAAAATTGGTCCTTCGAGCTTAATACTAAGTCGGATCCAGGATCTTAATGATCTTAATGATAAGTTAAAGCAAATGTTCCCGAACTGCTGGAATGGACGGAACGGAATTCCATCGGTAGTGAATAAATGTATGGTCCTTTGAGCCGTTTCGTTGATAATAATCTTCTTTACTGGTAAGCCAGTGATATCGTATCAGCTAGCTTTGCCAATAAAACTTACGTGTAGAATATCTTGGTGAGTCCTTGGTGGCCGCCGTAAGAGAGCAGCTGGCACACGAGCAGCGCCGCCAGGAGCGCCCTCGGCGGCGACATCCGGCAGGCGCTGGTCGCGCATTGGCGTCGCGCCCCCGCACCTATCACGGTACCACGAGACTGCCACGCCACGGGCACGGCGTCGCCGGAGTACTCGACTAGTGCGCCTAGGCAGAGCAGGCAAAGGCTCGCTACTCTAACGATGGTAGAGCGTGAAGAAACGACCGCAGATTTGTACTGGCACACAATTTTAGCCTGTTTCGGTCCGAACGCAATTTTTGAACGATGGTTTTACTGGCACACAATTTTATCCCGTTTCAGTCCGAACGCAATATTTAATTGATGGTAACACTATGTCACACGCCACTGTTTTCGTTACACGCCACTTTGATTGTTTGTCCATCACATTCGACTGCTGACGGCAGAATGAAATGCTACTTAGCTGATGTGCTTAGCTTTACGAGCTCATTCAACTTGACGGCAGTTACAATACGTTGACATTTACGGGTTTTCCGGATTTTGAGTTTTAAATAATCTGTATAAATAAAGAGCTAAAGGTTAGAATCAGAATCGCGAAATTTCGTGCTTAAAAACTTTCAAAGATGAGTCAAGACTTTGTTGTGTTTGCAAAACAAAGAATATAAAGAACTACTAAGACATTGCTGGTTTAACAATAGAGCCGTTATGCCAGGAAACTTATTACGACGGGAAACACTTGTCCATTTCATTTTTACACAATAGATTTATTTTCGTCAACCAAACGGACAATTAAACGACAAAAGTAAGTTTATGCGCAGTAAAGATATTATTACTTTCTATCCCCGGGAATTAGAATATGACCAGCGATAAAACTTGGTCGCCTCTCTGTTTAAATTTAATGATAATATTTTTACGACTATTTAGTAGAAATGATACTGTACATTTATAAACCAATGTAACCAAAGTAGAATTCTACAAGCTATTCCGCAGATCTTTTTTAGAACAAATAATAATAGTTTTAGAATAATCATAACGTATTCAAATAAATTATATCGAACGGGGCAAAGTCAAGCGCACTTTAAGAATACACATTGATACAGTTAGCTAATAAACGCCCTGTGTCATCAAAGCCACAACCAAACTTCACTAAACAGATAGACGCGGGTGGGAATGAGAACAATCATTTCAATCAGCGGAATAATAAGCAATCAGAGCGGCGAGCACTGATTGTGACACTCATACGAACGAGAACTTTATTGGATAACTGAGACTTGAGAAGAGAGTAGTAAATGAAAACGGATCGTTTGTTTGTGAGGGGTCCGAGAATGGAGAGTAAATTGTATGAGAAATAAGCTACGTAGTCGAAGTAGCTTATAGAACAAAAAGTAGTAAATACGAATGAAAATGTAGAAGCGACCAACTAGAAGGAAGGCACAAAAGATTAGAAGAAAAAACTTCAATAAAATGTAAGTATGTAGGTATGAGTTAGTTATGATTAACTGGAAATTGACGACATCATAACAATTTCTGAAAAAACCTAGATCCAAATAGTAAAAGACCGAGACATATGGCATAGTGAGGAAAATTACAGACGATGATGAAATTATAACCGTAAGAAAGTATACAAAAGAAATGCCAACATTTTTTTACAAACAAAGATGTCGTTAGCGGAACTCATCACCGCATTCAAGCTCAGCTCTTTGGCTCAGTTCAGTCTGACCTACTCGCATAACTATGTTAATGTATCTGGAATAATTAAAGCGTTACAAATAGCTAGCGAGCGAAGACCTTCGATGAACCGAAGCGAGACCTACATAACGATGTGTAAACATTTTAAAAAAATCGGTAAAAGCGTTAGGTTGTAAAGTCATGAAACCATGCAATCAAAGCGTAATAGCAGTGACACTTTTCTTACTTCCTACGATAACACTATTAATCTAATAAACGAAAATCTTATGAATGTAGGATTCCTAGAGCCACGTGGAGTGACGTTGACTGACGCACACGTGTTGAGTTCTATCACACCATCTATCAACTTATACGTAACGCCAATATACGATATACTAAGAATGTCTGACGCAACTTTATAGTATAAGTGCTTGAACTGAGTGAGCTCGTGTGGTCTTATCAAAGGACAATAAACTAATACCACATGAGCCTGGTGCAAATAGCGACGACTTTGATTATGTTTATGAGAGTAATGTACATATTGATAGCATTAAGGCCGCGCCGTTATTTAAGCGCTGCTGATAAAGATTTTTATTGCGTGAGCTGCCAAAATAAATGAATCGTAGACTTCGTACGAAATGTGATTTTAAGTCCATGAGATCCATTCAGAATCGCAAATCAAATATAGCGAGACAGACATCTTTTACAAGAACTGACACAGAAAAAAATAAAGGAACAATATTATTCAGAAATTGGAAGTTGACATTCATGATATTTTTTCCCAAGGACGAGAGATATAATATAAAGAAATAAAGATAAAAACAGCAGAATACTAATCGCCACAAATCCTCGCGTGTCGTCAAACATAGCACGTTATGAAACATAGAAACCACAAAGGGGAATAAAGGAAGCGGAAGACATTAAAGTATTTTGAGTAAAAACGGATAATTAAGTATAACTTCAGGACATCCTCAACAAATTTACCAACATAAAATCATTTGTAGAGAATTACAAAGACGATGTAATATGTGAGCGAATTTTTTGCATAAAGCCCAAATTAAAGTATTTACAACGTAAATCATTTATGATGCGAGCACTTTTAAATAATACGCAATAAGTAATTGGGTTATTTTTAAACTACCTACTTCATTAAATAAAATATAAATAACTATGGTAATGCTTTTGTTCGAGTCTTAGACTTAAGACACAGATGAAATACTACTTCATCTTGTCTGAAGAAGCATACAAATCTAAATACGATCATTGAGAGAAGTGGAGGCGCGTTGGGCAACACGCGAGCCCACCGGCGCGGCCAATCCGACGACAGACCTTGTCTGCGTTCTAATTATACATAACCAAACATGTATTTTATTATGTTCCGACGGTTAAGGACGAACTGGTAAACATTAGAATAGTAGAAAAACAACTCTAAAGCTAGATATATGATTTACAAGATGTGGAATTGTAGAGACTAAATAGTAGAAAAATTACTTTGACAGCGATTTCCAAAATGATGGCGCGATGAAACGATATGTTATGAAACGGATTGTAAGGTGTATACGAAATGTTATGTCAATTCTGATAGCTTGTTGTCATGAAGAACACGGAAATTCTCAAAGGCTTTTAATGGTCATAGATAGCTCATCAATTAGATTTCTTATTGCCAATCACTTAGACACTGAGACATCAAAGTAAACCACGTCTTTTATCTGTATTCGACAAAAAAAATCTCAGCTATAGAAATAGACCAATAAACCAATAAAATAGTAGCAGAATAGAGATACAGGTCGACGAAAAAAGACCATCACAAAAAGTCAAGAGCGCACAACGACGTCGATTAGCGTCTCAAAATACACCACCACTGTAGACGGCCAGACATTCTTCACCGGTGTATTTATATAATAAATCTAAGTAACGCACGTCTAGCGTCAATCAACTTTCGATTTCATCTCAATGCTCAAACCGTCCATCTGCTGAAGATTTATTGTAAAGATTGCGAAGCGAACTGAGATTATGTTGTACTTTGTATAGCTTTCGCCGTAGTGCAGCGTAGGTGCAACGGCCTAGGTAGGCGGGCAGGTTCTGCATACTGAGCACGGTAAGGATACAGGCATACTGTATATGAATATTGTAACAGATCGAAATACGTGGGGATACAGTTAACGAAGGTTACATGCTATATTCATAGCTTAGTGACTAAAATTATAAATATAGTAATAAAAGAAGTCAAAACTATGACAAATGTTGTTATTACAGGATCTAAGAATGATAATAGTAATTATTATTACGTAGATAAAGTTCCTATTCAAAATAATAAAAATGAATGTAAGTAAAAGCTGAAAATTCAGGATAACGTTAACTCGTTTTTAATAGCATGGAAAATTATAATAGAAAGTTTAGTTATTCAGCACAGCTTAGTTGGAGTGTCATTTATAACATAAACAAGTACTGGGGCAAGTAATTCCAGAGTCGCTCATAAGCACTGTCATAACGTAATTTAATCTAGCAATTTATTGAAATAATTGAACGCTAAAGCAGCCACCGCAACAACTAAGTAAAGGGTATTAATATTCAAGTCTACTTAGAGGCGATAATATCAATAGAGGTATAAATAATTTCAACGATAGAAACTTGGCATTTACTATTATGCATTTGCCCAACAGCAACAGCTAAAATGCGTGCCTTTAGACGCGTACTTCATTGTATATGAATTACGATATTCGTGATCTTACAATATCCGCAATCGAGAACTTAGTATATAATATTTCAAAGAATGGGCTCGCATGTCGTCTACGTTGTTTCCTGAGATTTACACTTCAGGAATTTTCAAGGTTAACAATAAAAAATACTGAATCATTTTTGGATTATTTTCTAGATCGACGTGCTTTATTCTCGACCACATCGGCACTTCGTATTTCTGGTGTGAACAATCGAACTAAAACGTTTTTTCTTTACGTCTAAATTAGTGTTGCTATATCGTTGGATGGAACCTCAGAATGTCACACAAGCTATACTGTACATGGTTCCTTACTTATCCGTTCCAGTCTGATGTTACGAGGATATTATTAGCCAGTTCAATCGTGCAGACGACAAGCAAGTAAGGAATGCAATCAAATCTAGGTAGGTAGAAAAAATAGAAATATTTGGTTTTATTTTTATAAACACAAATAAAGTTTAGGAATAAATTTGAACAGTGAACACCAACATTAAATGTTCGAGACGTTTTTTATCTTTTGGAATCATTTGCATTTGAAACTAAAAATAAAATAAACGACACATATATTTATAGAAAATGGACTTGAAAATATTATGCAATAAAAAAGGTCATCGATTCATATAAGCATTACAAACTAGTTCATATAAGACTGATCAAATAGATAAGGCTAACGATCAGACAAACATAGTCATAAATTATATAGTCGCCAAACAGGGTTCGTTCATGATGTTATCGGGTCGAGATAGAATTCCAGAACAATCAATGTAAATTATTGAATGTTTCTAACTAAAATCTAGAAACTAATATATTTTCGCTGAGTTGTCAGAACAAACTTGCACAATACGATTTCTATTGGATTAAACTAGGGAATTTGTTGCTCAATGCAACATCTGAATTTATTGGCCAAGAGCCCGTAACCGATGGTTTATCGAGTGACCTGCGACAACTGGTATTCTGTTTCTGCAGATAGAAATAACTATCATGCTGTGATAATAAATGAAATTAAATCGACTGCCGCAAATGGTCATAATGATATAGAAAACCAAATTGAATACGTAAGCACTTCAACAAATGAATATCATAAATCTTTCGACAGGAACAATTCATCAGTGAATCAAGTCGTGGTAGAGTGCGAATCAAACTCGACTGCAAATGTATAAATCAACATCAATCCAAGTTTCCGCTGGATAATGTAAAGGCGAAGAAATTCTGAATTAAATAAATTAATGTCGGTGGATGCGAGAATTTCTAAATACGGCTGAGCCTGAGATCATCGCGATAAAGAGGCGTTATGGCACCAGGCATCCTATTTGCGAACAAAGAGCATTCATGAAAAGGAACTCATTTAAACATTTTCAGTCCTCAAGTTATATGAAATTGTCATCTTTTGTATGAGATCCTGCATATTAGCCATCAAATTTGATGGCTTACTGCGACTGCAATTTCCGTGCCCTTTCACAAGCTTTAGATAGGGAGACATGGACCGGTAGTGGATCAAGAGCTAATCGCCCACGCGGCATCAGCTTCGGTGTCGCAGTGGGCGCGATATAATGAATGCCGGTTGCACTGACATACCGCAATAATCCAGTATTTACCGACCATTGTCTGGGACCTATTCCTAAGGCTTTAGAGCATGTCGCAACTGCTAGAGATACAGCGACGTCGGCTCTACTGCTAACAACCACTAATTAGAACCAGGCAGCTATAACTCACGGTTGAAATATTGGAATGCGCAGAATATCACGGAGAAAATTAAACTATCCCGCTAATACTCTACTTGATCGTTAAGACAGAAAGCTATTTAGTGGCAAAATGCTTTTACGCTAAATCATAACTTTAAACAGAATAAACCATAAATATAGATCGATAAAATTAGCGTTAAAAGGTACTTGAAGCCGGTGAATTTTAATGCTTTAGAAACGTCTGCTTCGGAGGAAAGTGTAAGTAGAACTTTTACTCAGAATAATACCCCAGATTAGTTAACAAGGCCAGATCATTTGTTAGTGATGTCCTCGTTTAACACAGAGGTAAATCAAACAAACGAGAGACATGGTCCGATTCCAAAGAATGAAGAAGAATTTTAAATTTAAACTAGTATGTTACGTGAAGGCCAGTTCTGTTTATAATGCATTAATAGGTTTTTATTAAAAAAAAAGTTGAAGAAATAATAGCCATCTATCTATCTTTCTTAGCTCCCATCTAAAACATATTATATATAACATTTAGGTTGTTATTTCTGGCTGGTACGTTTTTTAATGTTAAAAAAAACATGGCATAAGAATTGTAAATTAATACATTCTGTGACAAAAAACAAAAGGAATCTGATCGACTGATAGAGGTCATTGGAAGAGTAGATAAATATAATATTGGAATAACTCTAAAATCTTATCTGGCAAAATATTCTCTTACCTACTTATTTTCGCAAGTTCGAAGACGCAATTTAATAAACTAAAACAAAACGTTTTTAAGAGAGTATTCATTCATGCGTATTTTTGGTACTTGAATTATTATGATTCAGAACAGAAATGTAATTCGAAAGATAATAACATGACAGAAGGATAGTTTACATTTTCGAAACTGTATCAATATTCACGCACCGGTCACAATCTCGTATTACTGCGTCTATAAATATAAAACTAGGAGTTTAAATGGGCATCGTGCTGTATTCAAGGTTTTCTACTGACCTGAATCAGCCGGCTAGTCTCAGATTGTAGCAACCGCCTTTTCGGTGTACATATTCAAACTTTTCCTTATCTAAATGAATGCAAACCAAAGTTTTGTTACTGAGATAGGGTTCCTCCGTATCTTTATTGCGGTTGTGTGTATGTACTCTCATTGTTTGTCTAGAATTTTTGCGTTACAGCTTACAATTACAACCCGGAATATATTCGATTATTTTTATTTAATATACACTTTGCAGTTTGGTATTTGGTACTTTTTATTTGCAGTCATGTGCAAATGCACGTGTTATGTTATACCTATCGTAAATAAGTTGAATTTCACTTCATATCAGCGTAGCTATTTCAAATATCGTTGCAAGGTTTCGCAGTGCTATTTGTGGATAATGAGTACCTGCATAATTTACGATTAGCATAATTATTATATGAAAATGCTTTTTATGGTTCATGCCACGTAAATAGGATTACTTGCAAATGAACTGAATGAGGTTTTGGGATTACGGTGAGTAGCAGTGGAAAAATATTAGAATTGTTGATTTTCAGGACATTTTTCTAAAAAATAACATTGTTCACTGAGCGTCCCTTTATCAATCTTTAACACTAAAATGATAACCTTTTTCGATATTGTGTTAGTTCCCTCTACTCAGCATTTCCAGATTGAGCATTTTATATTTCTTTTCAAATACTGATTTTTTCTTGTATTCCCTAGTTTAACTTAAATAATATTTGAATAACAATCTTAAGTTAAATCTTTGTCATCCATGCCAAAATTGCCAAACATACCGTTGCACGAAAGTCGCGGGCTCCGATAACGGGAAATATTAGATTTATTTGTCTTAGTTTCGAGAAGATAGTTTCACAATCCGAATAAAAACAAAACTATACAAGAAAATATGATTTTTTTGTACTTTACGACCACTGTGTGGTCGTAACAAGTAATAGTAAGTAATAGTATTTATCATTTTATAAATTCCTTTTTGTAATAATGTTGTTGTATGACGAATCAATTATGATAACAGCGTCAAACATAAATAACCATTTAACTTTACGGTCAACGTACTTAATTGCCTCGTTAAAATTAGCAACTAACTGTCGTCAAACCCAGTCAATACATAAAATCATTTGTAATAATGTCTTCGAAAGGTGGAAAGCTTAAAAACATAAGAATACAAAATGGGGAGAGCGAAGAATGTTCAACTTGACAGCCCAATACGATTATGGTCCTTACTTACACTGCTTAAGTTTAATCAACTTTTTGCTGACGAAAACCTCACGTGCGAAAACAAGGACGGAAAATTTTAAACAGTGTTTAAGTTTGGACTTTTGGAGTCATGATTTATAGACAATTGAAACCCCTATTATGAAATCCCATAATATAATAATAACTGTATATTATAAACAACACAGGTCCTAGCAGACTACCCCCACTAACACCCCGCTGAAACCACGCAGCCTATGTAAATCGTGCCGATGGGCCGGCCACGCAGCTTTTCCCGTTTTCTACCTTGGTGAAAATCCGAATTTACAACCTGCAACCAAACGTCAATTAGGGCTTAATAAGCCGTCATCGGTTTAGGAAGTCGCAAGCCGGCGAGAGCACGAGTAATAGAGATTGACGGGTGCGGCAAGCGTGACAAGAAGCTGCTCAAACTGGACTGAGGTTCAGCTAATTTGCGGTAGACCGATCTGACTGTCACAGAACTGATTAATTATCCAAAATTGACCGTTCGGTTTGCCACTAGAAGCATTCTGCTGTATAGCTATATTTTCCCAATTGTCTCATAGTATTCAGAGATAAAATAAGTATTCTATAACTGGCCTTATGTCATTTAGTTGCGAAATTTCATCGAGATCCGTTTAATCGGGAAAAGGAATCAAACATCGAGATAAAAGTTACGTTCCTATTTATGAAACTAATCACTATGAAGAAAGAAAACAAGTATGACGAGTCATGTGGTTGAGAAGTTTGAGGTTACTCTTGTGGTGCGGCTTGTCTCAAGCGAATCGAAGCAGAGCGGAGCGATAGTGCATTCAGGCAGACCCAAATAGGGACATACAAATATTCCAAACCTTCAAATTGCTTGCGGTTGGTATAAGGCAGAGTGGTGCTTTAACAGATATGCGGTTCAAAGGGTAGTAGATGGTCTAGGTTTGACTTGTTTGCTAGCTTTAAAAATAATTCGTACCTAACCTAAACCTTATTACATTTTCGAAGCTTAATTTTTATATCATTACTGGTTATTGTTTTTAGGTGGCTGATAAATTAAATTTCGGCGAACTTTCAGAAACAACGTGTTGCTAACTAAATATAAGTTCTAAAGCTAAGCCATTGCCAGTGTTCCAATCTAACTTTATTAGCCGAGCTCTGAGCAGAAGTCGAGACCATTCCGTGAACTTCAGACCATAATTTGCTCAGAGAGTTTCGAATTAAGCCAACGAAATATTTTCGAAAAGTTCTGCGTGTTATGCAGAGGCGATTGAAATATTTCTGGGAATTACGAGTGTGACTATCTCGTTCCGAGACCGATATCTGAGTAGCATCATTAGATGTCATGACAGTTAGGGTTCAGGTAGTTTGAACTGTGAGATAGCTGTAAAGCGGTCATTTTATATTAAGCACTTCTGTAATCGATCTTTAGGTTTTACTCAATACTCAATATTTTATTGCACCATTATTTAAACATAATTATATGAAGGTCTTAAATGACATATTTTAGGAAGGTTATACCTAATTACGTTTAGAATTATAGACATAACAAATCTTTTTTTAAAGTTAAAAAAAGGAGGCAATCATTAATTTACACACAATTAATTTGACGATCAGTCTAATGATCCTAAAATTCAATATTTAGTTTCACAACTAAAATAGATCCTGAAAAGTTGTCTATTTATCAATTTATCCAGCATTGAAACAAGGAAAAAAATTATTAAAAAATGGGGTCTCAAAATAATTAAAACATATTTGATTTTAGAGGTAAATATTTTAAAACTGAAGAATTCGAAATGATTGCTAAAACTATACGACAAAAGTGTTTAAAAAGACTTTAAAAAGTTACCGATAGTAAGATAATATTATGTGATAAATAAAATCTTTTTTATCACACCACAAATTAAAAGGTAAGAAAGTATGAGATAAGATAACCACGCGAAAAATTAGTAATAATTTTTTAAATGTATGAAAATTATGCAATACCATAGTCAAGTAGTTCTGACATTAATTTTCTACATTGATTTAGATAATATGAACAGAAGCATAATACAACACAAAATAAAATTGTAAAATAATTAATTAAATTAAATAAATTAAATATAAAATTTAATAAATTAAAAAAAAAAATTAAATTAAAAATTAAATAATTAATTTAAAATAAAATTGTAAAATGTATCAAAAAGTTATATTTACTTGCTGTCAACTATACGACGATGACAGGTATATCACAAGGCAGAGTCACAGCTGTTACCAAAATAAAAACGTAGAATATTTCTTTTATAAGATGATAAAATATCTAAAACGATTGAAGTTTTAACTGTCTAAAATTAAACTTCATAATAAATTGTAAATTTTGCTAGCAAATACGGATGTTCACTTCAAATTATTGACAGAAAGTACGCACACTAATTCATTTTGGAAATCTATGTTTTAAACTTAAGTTTAATTTGAATGCACCATATAAGTAGGAACTTAGTTTCGTAAATTGAATGAATTGGTTTCTTGGATTTCAAACATATATCGATGTTTTGCAAACACGCAAAGGATTTTCCCACACCCTACCGGTATAACTCACGCTCCAGAAATGATACCACAATCCACAATCATCAAAGACTAGCACAGACACATACGAGAAGGACACGTCTTCAGTTATCAAAATTTAAACTTTGTAAGATTTACGATCGCGCTGCATAAAATATTGGATATCCGTCCGAGCGGAACACGAGTGTCGTGTACGCGGTCACGCGCCATACTGAATTATTACTGAGTCGAGTACAGAGTCGGCTGTCGAGAGCGAAATTACTTTCCGGACATCACTAGAAACCGAACTCTACTAGAGTGTCGTTAGAGCAGCCCCTCGCGTAGCAAGGCCGCGATTTTTTCGCTAAACCTTGCAAACAGGTTGGGCACGAGAAATTCACCGTCTGCCAGGAAATTGACACGTAGATCTTTAGCATTTGACCGATAGCTCCATCCGATCGCTTCATCACGATGCTCCCAGCAAGAGCTATGGTCGGAGCGTTCGCCGATCATTTGTAAGGATTCCATAATCCACCGGTATTAGAGAAACGCCGATTGAATATATTTGTAAGAGAAATCGATTTCTGCAGCGGCTTCATTGCGATGCAGTATTTCACTAAGCGCAGAGCGTGTTGCGGTGATCGAATTCGGAACGATAAAAGCCTGTTCACACGATAAATTATGTCAGGCGACAGTTTTCCTCGATAATGATCAATAATGGAAGCCACTCGGGGGGAATAATTTTCGTGTAAAGGCTAGGTTCACTATAGATTATAAATTGGGATGTAGACATGGTGGTTGAGATCAGAAGTGGGATAGGAAAAGTGTACGCGATGTAGCGAGGATTGTTTCGAAGGCTAGACCGCAGTGAGCTAATGCGAGAACGATGTACCGTGAAGTAACGGATCAGTAAGCGCGCTGACCGCGGCCACACTCCATATAAACAGCATGAATAATGCAACAGATGATCGGAACATTAACGATAGCGTAGCGCTTTACAAATTCTTGTGATAATTAAGTATCAAGGCAATCAATTGCTACTGATCGTAATTTTCTAAAAAAAAATTTAGAACATAACCATACGTAGTAAATACGAGTAGAGATCCCAGTCACGAAAACATGGTACGAGTAATTGCCCAATTTACACAAAATGCGGGCTTAGTGACGCATCAACAATGTTCAATTGAAAAAAAAAATCGGTGCCATCAAGTGTTGAAATCTATTCACCAACTAAAAGATCCTCTTCTCAAAAACGAAAAACAAATTATGAATTAATAGGTCGTTTATACTTAAGGAAAACAATGGCGAGACAGTAAATGGGCACACTCGGCCGAGATCATGGTTCTAGTGACTCTCGCCTCGTCAAACTGTTTATACAAACCACATACAAACCGAGTACTCGGCCGAGGGCACTGTCTCGCCACTGTACTCGTTACGTGTAATCAACCCATAAGACACAATAGTAAACATTTCCAGACAGTTGACGTAAACGCAGCTTGCGCACCGTTTTACGTATTTAGATTTACGTCCTGTTCTAGAACGTCAGCATTGACAAAAAATATTGAAACAATTGATTCTAAAATACACGTTAATGAATACATTCAAGAAACCGTTATATTTTCAGTCGTAGCATAGCAACTGTGACGTCACAGACGTCGCCAGTGTAATGGAACTGAAGTGTGTAATTTTGTTCACGTCGTCGTTGAATTTGTGACGGAAATTTTCTTGGTGGGCGGCACGAAACGACACAAAATATGTAAATAGCGTAAGCTTGTAATGAAAATTATTTAGGAATTTATAACTAGCTACGCCTCATGGTTACACCCGCCACAGGAATAGTTAATTTTGTTAGTATATAAATAAGACTATGTGATAATCCAGGGTGAACATTAATACCAAATCCGTTCAGCCGTTTTTCCTTGATTCAGTATCAAACTTTCAAGCGTTCACATTCTTAATATTGGCAGGATTATGTAAATAATGACGATAAAAAAAATGCCTTGACTACATTAAAGAACGCACTGATTACTACAATGTGATTAATTTTATCACTTGATTTAGATTATAGAAACTATTTCTGGTATGCTCAGTAGCTTATCTTTGGTTACTTTTACCACGATAATATTTACTACGGAATGCCATTGTCTCTACAATCGTACTATGAATAGAGTAGAATTGTAAAATTCATTATAAGCTAATTATTATTAAAAGCTTTTACAGTAAGACATTTTTTAAATTTACTCTTGAAAGATTGCAGCGTTGTTTTCGAACTAATTTCTACTGACTAAGTTTAAGCAGCAACTAAGATTAAACTGTACTTAAGTAATCGTCTGACAAACGAACAAACACATACAAACGTCAATGTGTTTCCCAAGACTAGGATACCTCTCTTTGCTCGGCCAATTATGCTCGTAGATACATACACGTGCAATTGTACATTGTACTTTCTCAGGAAGTTATTGGCGTCTGCAAAACGGTCTCTTTAGCTGGATGATACGAGCACTAGATGGTAATTCTCGGGCACGATGATATATCTCCAGTTTCCCATTGTTACACAATAAGTGCAGAGGTCGCCACTCCCAAGGAAGCACGTAACGGCGCACGCGATTGATAATACAGATGATTTAGACCGGAGACACACGGAGAAAGTTAAACGGATTTAGGGTTACCAGTAATTCCAGAACCAGTAAAAAAATAAAAGCCCAAAAAACCTTATTTCTTAAAAAAAATCCTGAGATTTTATCGCAATTTCAGATTTATTTTCTTAAACACAACAAAGTTGGTTTAAATAAAATTATTAGTTAATTAAATTATGTATTAGTTATTAGTTAGTAATAAAATTAATAGTATAAAGAAAAATGTTTTGTACCTTTTCAATAAAATCTAAGCTCTATTTTATTGAAAATTCTGCTATTTCCTGAGATTTCGAACATCCGGCCATATTCCTGAAAAGAACCTAAAAATCCTGAGATCTCAGGACAAATCCTGAGATATGGTAACCCTAGACGTATTACGATTAGCTTACTTAATTGCAGTTGTATTAAAAATGATTGGTGATGAGAAAAAATGCTCCGAAATGCTGCACCGAAAGCTCTACTGACTGTACCAAGTACAAGTTAGATATGGATGTACATATTCGACATGAAACGAAAACTCGCTCAGATGAAACCGCAGCGCGCTGCTACTCATTGTAAATCAGCAAAGTTAATTAACGTAATGACCATAACTACAATAAAACTGTTTCAACATTCTACTAACATTATAGATGTCAAAGTTTAGATATTTATAAGTTTGGGTGTTTGAATTTTAATATTTGTTCCTCAATCACGTAAAAACGGATAAACGGATTTGGATAAAATTTGGTATGAATCTAGCTTAAAGCCCTGAATTAACATATATAATAGGCTACTATTTATCCCTGAAAACAGGTTAAACCGCGGGACGCTACTAGTATTTCATAATTCATATTTTATATGCCATAGTTAATAACATTTGGTGAAAAATTGCATTAGTTATGATTGATAAGATTTGCTATAAAATGGGAAATATTCCAGCTAAATATAGTATTTATAAAAATTGACACAAGAGGCGAACTACTGGAAATCATCGAACCAAATATGAATCTGCTTCTAATGTTTGCCATATTTGTTTTGGTAGCTACTGCATTTGCCAATGAAGATGACGAATATTCCGATAAACGTATGTTATTCTTTTTAACCGACTTCAAAAAAGGAGGAGGTTATCAATTCGACTGTATGTTTTATTTTTATTTTTTTATATTTGTTACCTCATAACTTTTGACTGGGTGAATCGATTTTGATGATTCTTTTTTTATTAGAAATCTGACGCTTCCCATTTGGTCCCATTTCAATTTAGTCCAGTTCTGATAATGGTATCCATGAGAAAACCATATGTCTTAAATTTGCATTAAGTACGTGCGCGACAAATAGATGAATAACTCAATAGTCGGTCTTTTGAAGTCGGTTTTTGTTTTTTGTTTTGTAAAAATAATGTTCTTGTAATTAGTTAGTTTTATTCTCTCAAGAGATGATATACTCAAGAAACAAGGAAGCCGGAAGTCTATTCCATTCCTTGGCTGTGCGGATCAGAAACTATACTGAGAGCTACAACTAATTACTCACTTTTATTATTTGATAGTATTATACAGGGTTATTTATAAAGGGTATGCTAAGCCGAAAAAGGCTCATAGTACTCATCATTATGAACAGCTTTTAATATGGGACAAACCCAAAATTCGTGAAAAAAAAAATCAGCTGTTCCATACAAAAATGTCAATGACACTCGACAAAACAATTGTTCATCATGATGAGTACTATGAGCCCTTTTCGGCTTAGCATACCCTTTATGAATAACCTTGTATTATAATTTATTATATGTAAATGGATTGTGTTATTCTCTGTTACAGTTGATGATTGTGTTTATGAATGTTACAATGATGACGAATGCCCTTTCTGGGGACAAATGTGTGCCGTGATCACGCCATGCGGCACAAAATGTGTGCCGTGATCACGCCATGCGGCACAAAATGCGTTCATTCACCAAACCCCGAAGAAATTCCGGAGTAAACCAAATGACAAGATTGACCTGATAGATTGAAAAGAAAACTGGTCATCTCTACCAGTTTTCTTTTACGAACAAACTTTAAAAAGAACTAAAATTAAGAGCATCAAATAAGGTACTACTGATTGTTTGTGATTTTATTCTGTTAATATATTTTGTTAGTATAATAAAAACGGCACCTTAAATAATTCTGAATTGTGGTAGTTTTTTAATGGGTTACAAAAAACCCTTTCTTAGTTTTTATGCATGGTGGTTTGGTGGTGTACACAATCAGGCTAATCAGGTTCTTTTTACAATTTTGGTACGGAACTCTAAAATTGGGACGGCATTAAAATTAACAGTATAAAAAATCGAACCAGGCATGCATTTGACCACAATCTCATCTGACGAATAGCGACGTTTGGTCGAATATGTAGTAGGTAAGTTTGCCTAGGAAATGAATAGATATTTCCTAGGCAAACTTGCAAATTTCTTTTTAAACAACCTCGAGTTGTACTAATTCGGGAAAACAGACGCAGTCAGATATTAGGAATAAGCTAATATCTGAGCAAGTAAAATTTACCATGAACCTTTTCTAGCGTCGCGCGTCGAGCCGATTGTGAACGTATGTTCCTAGTTACCACCGGCCTTAAATGTGAGCGTAATTACTTACACAGTTCACTTTCGATAAGCTTGTCGGATGGTCGATGTCTTTATATGGCTGTTAGGAGTCAATTACAGAATACAATGGTTTACGACTTTACGTAAGTGCCCGGTCAGACTGCGACCCGAGTGCAACTAAGGGGGATGCACATTGTAACATAAGTTGGTTTTATTTTGTGTACAACAACGAGGGAACATTCTTAGACCAGCCTCCCCTAGCCAAGTTGCAATTCTATAATCGAAACGATATAGAAAAGTAGGAAAATGTATGGGAATGATATTTCTGATATTGAGTATAGAATCTATAAATAGATTTCATACATTTTCATGCTTTTCTAAATCGTTTCGATTATGGAATTGCAACTTAGCTAGGTGGGCTGGCGCGTACTTTAACTCTTATCGCGACCTTCATCGCGTTTTTCTTTAGCTGACAGAACGAGACGTAAGCCTGGGCGATCCAGTTTAGGCTCGCGCCAAGAGTTCGCTGTATAGTCACAAATAAAAGAGAAGGCAGAATTTGGTTTGCCTCAATTCTTATCAAAACGTTTTCAAACTAAACTACCAGCGCTTCCAAACATCGGTAAAAGGTTGTGGTAAAGCGGTCCAGCCCCGGGCATTCGGACCTCCTACCACAGATTTACTTCGCCACGTAACGTGTACCCTTAATGGGATCAGGACCGTCGTGCCACGTGCACCGTCGACCCGTGCATCGCCTCGTGGGTGACGCCGAGGCATTATGCATACAGGCAGAGGTTTTCAAACTTTTTTCTAATGCCTACTTTAAGAACCCACTTATTGTTTTTACTTTTAACTTGACCGTCTCTAGTACCGAGCTATTTAAAAAAAACTCACTCTAATATTTTTCGGGGCCTTTACCACCTCCCTGTAGGTCTCTATTACTCACAACGGGGCATTATCCCTTACTTTGAGAACCTCTGCATTAATAATTTAGGTAATCTAATTATAAGATTTAGGATTTAGATTTTAAGTTTTAATATGTATTGTGAAATATTTATACTCCCTATGTAAAACATCGTAAAGTTCATATCATACTACTGGTTCAGGTTTTCGTCGTTGAGACTGCTTATCTGCAGTACAACTAAATATATCAGCAGACTGGACCGAATTGAACTTTAAATGTCAAACTGCATGTGGATACGTATAGACAAGAAGACTTAAATATACTCTGATCTGGCCCCTCTGGCCAATGAGGAACCAGTGAGGCGAATTGTTGCCGCGCCGATCGAAGCGATCAAATAAATTCAAAGTGATTGATTAATTCAAATTCGTATTAAAAAGTGTAAATAGATTTTAAAAACAATTTCACTAGTTTACAACAAGGCGACTAAGGTAGCTAATTTAATGTGACTTTTCGCGACTTTGATGCCAATTTAAATAAACACGAGCATTGACATATAGCCCAACAAACCTAACTCTGGCTTACTTAGTCCTATATTGTTCTTGGGTAACGTAACTTTCACAATCGGGTCTAACCCACCTACATGACATGTTCTACTTAGCTTGAAGATACAAAGCAGGAAAGACAAAAGATCCAATGCAATATCTTGATTGGACTATTATGAAATCGAAGAACTGCATTTTGTTGGTGGACAGACCTGTCTAGATAAAAATCTTTGAGCGCCTTGTTGTTGAAAGATCATTGTGATTGGTCTGTTGGATAATCTACATTTGAATGTAGATGACATTGTGGAGTTGCATGATAAAATGATATAGGTACTTAGTAAAGACATTGTTGGCAAAAACGAAGACACGGCTTTAATTATAGCATTTACCCGCTAAGCGGCTGTTGACGTAATAAAAATGTCGTCTAAGTTCAAAGACAGAGAAGAAGAGGACTTAACGACGGGCTTGGATGTGCAGCGGGTCGGAAAACCGCCTAACCCAGTTAGCCTGCCGACCGCGGAAATAGGAACGCTACTTGTGACACAGGCTTTTAAATTGCCTTTTGGACCAGATCGACATCTATCTATAGCTATGTTATGGTTAGTCTGGGATCATTTTAGCAGTACCTAAGAGTCTGCAATGTCTATTGGTTCGTCTTGTTCAGAACTTGACTAAGAGAACGATAAATGTTTGTTTACTTTACAAAGTTTAAGCAAAAGCATTTCACGTGAAACCTACACTAACAATTCGACCAACCAAAATAACTGTAGAGTGACATAACAAGATTCTCCTGTCATTGTTTACATACACCTTCGGATGTTCTCCACTGCCAACTTTGATTCTGCGTCTATGCCAACTGGGTAAACCAAACAGTATTGTGTTTCTGTATAACTTGCGTCGTGCTAATGACCTGGACGCCTTAATTACCAACAAAACACTACAGATAAAGAAGCATTGAACCTTTTGCTGAGTGAGTGAACTGAAGTATTTTCGAACCAGGAAGAAACTTTGAGCTGAATCACTTGACCCAAGACTTGTTCCAAAACTCCAGATTGTGTTTCTTAGTAAGTGAATGAAAGATAAAAGGACGCAAGAACATATTTCCTTTATTGAAAAGAATAAAATCCAGGAAAGAATTCTAATAAAAGCTACAGTAATGTTTCTGTGCCAAGCATTTGTATTCGAGTATACGAGAGGTAAAATTACGGGTCAAACCTGGACCAGATTGGTTTGTGACGTATATCCCGTTGGGAAAGAGAGAAGGTCGTGGATGATAAAGATTACGACAATACGAGAGGCTAGAAAAGGCTTTGGAATTTAAATAACGAATGAAAGATCACAAAATACACAAGTCTCTGAAGCAGTTTTATCTGAAAGCTCCACGAGAATATGCCTCAACTTATGAAAAAAGACAGCTATCACGAAAACTGCACTGGATTGCCATCTCTCATAATAAAACCGTACAAGAGTATTATGAGACGCAGACAAATGCGGCCATACTTCAACATGAATGTATATCGCGCCGCATACATCAAATTTACTGGCAGTAGGGTTACCATTACCTACTTTCAAAGGATGATGCTTGCTATGAATGGTGCTATTTGGCAAGCATTTGGGAACTTTGAAATGAAGAAATATTTATACTTTTTTTGTACTTAGAAAATTTTCAGTCTTCCAAACTCTGAAAAGGGCTATAGATTTTCTAAATGATGTTTGCAGTAACTTCTCAAAAAATTGCAATTTACATTTTGAAAGTAAATAAAGTACGCATTGAATAGTCGCAGCAATTGCATAAACATTTCTGTTGAATGGTCAATTCTTTGCGACTCTTGCAGCACAGGACCTTGTCCGAAAAATTCAGGGGAAATGGAGACTCCGGTGTCACATTTGGCTCCACGCAGTTTTCATAAATATTTCAGCAACGTCTTGTAACTCTTGTGAGTAACTTACAATGTTTACATTTAGGGAACCTGCAAGTCTTCTTGTATATGAAACTGCGGCGTTGCATACACTTGAACTGGTAATATGAATACAATACATTTAATAAATTACAAATACAGAATAACAATTCGTGAACTGTTAACTCCATTGTTCGGACTGTTATTCACAATCGAGTGTGAAACTTTTGGCCGCGTAATTAAACTGGGGAAAGATCTAGAAATGTACCGATAATTTTTTTAATTGTTGATGGTTGATATATATTATTTTGATTGATGACGACTTGATGAATATAATGACAAGTATCAGTGTGGGAACAGATAAGATTATTCACTGAAAAAAACAATTCTTACTACCATTTTTATAAATATTTCTTATAAGAAAGTGTAGTCATGATATTCGTATCGAGTTATCGACAATTACATAATATAGAGGTACAAAACTTAGCTAAGATTTTTCGTCACATGTAGGTTATAAATGTATTTTTAAGTTAACATTCGCTCGACTTTCATAACATCTGGTAGATTTTATCTTTACGTAAATACAGAGCCAAGCAAATCATATGAGCAAATCTGCGCGGTAATCTGTTTGTCACTTTTGTTAGGTTTAGCTAACTAAACGAACGTTGCGAGGTGTGACTTCCACGTATATATCCATGGTCATATACAAGGTGCAACGGAACGGTGTAGTATACTTAAGGGTGTTCTACACGACAAAGTAAACAACTTATGTGACACAAGTTTGCTAAATTCGAGAAAAAAAATATCGAGTCTCCGTGCAAAATATTTGATCACGTGATCATTTTTCTATGGAGATTCGATTTTTCTTTCTCGAATTTGGCAAACTTGTGTTCTAGAAGTTGTTCACTTTGACGTGTAGAAGAACACCCTTAAGTATTACTACACCTTTCCGTTACACTTCGTATACCAGTCTGTTTACAAAGTGGAATATATTTTCACAATATTGGCTCGTATCTCGTACGCGTGCACATTTTCAGTAGACGATGAAAGCGAATAATTATTTCATTAAATCGTTAACGCGTATAGATACTATAGACAGCTTTGGCACGAGGTAAAGTTGGCGATCTGCCACATGACAGTATTTCATACAGGTACAGGTATCAACGACTTTCGAAGATTGAGAATCAAAGTTCGGGTTGTCATCAGAATTAGCCGATTCTAATCTTTGTGTTAAAACATACAATTTATCCGGCTTCAAGATCATGAAGTTAAAAAATTCAAGGTCAGAGTGACGACAACCTTGGGGTTGAGGAAAGCCAGATCGACCTATTTCGAATCATCAGAAAACAAACATTACAGATATTAGCCGATAGAGCCGCAGCTTACACCTTGAATTCAAACAAGGTTTCGGTCGCCATTCCGCATTTTGTCGGCTTGACAAATAAACATGAGCTGCAAAACATTATCACAAACAAATCTTTACTATAAAGTACAATATAATCTGGCGTCAATTCCCTGGAATGCGATTAATGCCATATCATAGCCGATTTTCCTCATGATTAATTATTTTAATCAGACGTAATTCTTGTTTGCGTGATTTCACACACATACGCCACTGTACTGGGAAATCCTGAAATTATCATTTCTTTTACCTATTTCGCGTCGCCAATAAAGCTTCAATGTGTTTTCCAGTGGATTGAGTTCTATAATTATTCTTTTAGTCTACTTAGTTGCCTAAAATTCTAGCATCTAATTAATTTTAGGACTGTTTTACAGATAAATATCTGCAAATTCATTATGAAGACTGGAATATGGCGTGGGTTTTACAAAATAGTATATTATAATGCTAGTACTAACAAGTTGCATGTATGACAGTGTTAATTTCAGTGTGTTCTTGTATTATCAGTCTGGCAATCCGTTATCTGATCATGACTGATAAACGTATTTACACGAAGATCTAGACAAATACAGAGATAATAAATTGTCAACTTTATTTGCGCAGTTCCAAAATTGTGAAATAAAAATAACACCATTTGTTTGGATTTATGCCATATCTGTCCCGAAGAAGTTCGGTCCTGGACACTACAGGGCAGTCGTATAAAAAATATCAATCAATTCTTTTTTTTTTCGAGTACACCATTATTCCGATTAGGATACGTAACTACATAAAACATCTCTTGTAAGCTTTATTTATTCATCATTTAAGCTCGTGTAGCTAGAGTAACTTCCTGGATGGGCGGTTCTCTGCTGCTTTTTTTTTGCTAATACAATAGCTCTTGTATAAGCAAGAGATATTGTATTAGCTACCATATACCAATAATCTACATAAGACAAGTTGAATAATACTTATTGTAATAGAGTTAATTAATTTCAAGAAGGTACTCCGAACCGATGTTTTCGACTCCGCAAAGTCGTAAGTCTGTCCTACACACTTGGCGACTAACTTGCTTGTACCTAAAGTACGTCTGGCACACACGGATCGATAACTAGATGTAGACTTCAAGTTGGAGGCTGTTCGTCTGGCTTCCAGCCAAGATATCGACCGGACAGAGGGCGTACTTACTGTGCCTCTTATTTTCACCAGGCTATGTTACTAGGTAATACTGAAGGACGAAAGTCTCAAAAGCTTAGCTTCTATCTAAAGCCTGACTTTCGTCCGATCTATTTGAGATACGAAAGCTGAGGGCTTGAACTGATTCTAGCTTAGGGAGTGTCCGCTCTTATCTCATGACATAAGGATTTGTTTCTACCTAAGCTGATTTCGGAGTAGTAGCTTGGCATAGAGGCGTATCAGTTCGAACATCTAGTCCTTCATGGAAAGGTGTGCCTGTATTTTACTCGAAGTAGGTTGCTCCTTTTCCCTACGAATCTTTTATATAAAAATGAATCGCTGTTCGTTTGTCGAGAATGGTTGGACCGATTTCGCTAATTTTAATCTTGAAATATTTTTGGAAGTTCAGGGAAGGTTTCAAAATAAGAAAATAAAGAAAATAAAAGTTGCCAATATTGACCACTCCTATAATTTGATTATTATTGATAGCTATAATGGTTTTTGTAACCCCTGTGTTAATAACTATTTATTTAATTCTCAGTTAGGTTCTATGATGCAATAACAACAAAACTATGCATTACTAGCAACGTAACTACACTACACGTTAAGAGTTCTTTATAGGACATCACCTGGGACCCGTACTTTTAAAATTATATGGCATTTTTAAACCTGATGGGAAAATTTCAAATTGAATTCTAGTTAAAGTAGAGCCATTTAGTTTCAGACCGCATTTACTGACCACCCACTTCATGATTGAGCTGAGACTCACCTTGGGATGGGACAAGGTTTATTGATCAACTCCACAAAACGCTACTACGATACGCTAGTTAATTTTCTCAGTGGACTTGAAGAATTGTATGTATGTATTTTATAAATCGAAATTCTGTTTTCTAAAGTCAATACGAAATACATAAACGACCGCATGTTTTTCAAATACATCATTTCGGGTCTCACTTATAAAACCTGCTTAAACTTAATCACTGCTTAAAATCCTCCGTCTTGTTTTCGCATGTAACATTTCACGTCAGCGAAAAGTTATCAAAGCATTTGAAGTAGGGTTTTATGAGTAAGATCCGAAGTTTGTAACTTTAAACAAATGAAATACCAAACTCACTGTGAAGAAGCAAGATTCACATCTACTTGTAAATCAGACGATGACAAACCACATACTCGTACAACTAGATAACAAGATAAACTGCATCTGCATTCTAATTTAAATCATTCATTGTAACAGAACACGTGTGGTGATAAACGGTATCGTGGTTAATGATCTTTGGCAATGACCCGCGAACAAACGAAGACTTATCGGAGATAACGTAAACGCATACGTCATTAGGCCGAGATGTTACGTCATTACACGATACGTTACGTGATGTGGCAGTAGTAATATTGGTCGGAATGTTGAGTGTTGATTTCCAAACCACTACGATTACATTGATTTCAGTGGTTGAAAGTGGGCTATCTGTCGGTCATTCTATTTTGCATGAGGCATAAGTATGAAATGTGTTTTTTTCTTAGTGCTCAATGACTGCGTCTTTTACATTACGTTTTCTAAAAAAACTTTACAGGACTTCTGTTGGTTTTTTTATGATATTTCTACTAGAACTAGAATGTCCACAAAGAATCAAAGACGAACGAATGCTTCCCCAATCGAATATTCACAAAACATATCAACCAAATTTTTGCAATAGCTATATTCGTTGCAAAGCCCAGGGTTGCAAAACAAGTAAATGTTTACCAGATTCGAGTCCCATCAGCTGTTCAAACAAACGTCTTCAAAGCAGAAACACTCGTTCAAACCGCGCTTTAACTCAATAAACAATTTAAAAACGTGTCTGTACTATTATGGACGATGGAGAAGTGCAAAATAAAGAATTAATAAAAAAATATAGCAAAAAGCACACAGCTTTATTTAAATAATTGGCAAACAGCTAAAGTTGAGAATTAACGTAAAACATAGCATAGAAGAGTCACTGAAAACGAGACCTAATATGAGTATAGGCGTATAGGTGGAAATGGTTGATGATGATGATGACGACAATGATAATTAAAAATACTTTTAATATTTTGTATAAATGTCAAAGTTTGTATGTTTGTTACTCAATCATGCAAAAGTGGCTGAGCGGATTTGGATGGATATGGGGTCTAGCTTATAGGCTTCTTATTATCCCGGTAAAATTAACGGTTCCTGTGGCATAGCGGATAAAACCGCAGCTCGCAGCTAATATATCAGCAATAATAGTACTTTATAATGTAAATAAGGCGTTGCAAAGCTATTAGCTGTTTAGCTAAATGTCAGTCTAAATCTAAATCCCGTCGCAGCCGAAGGTAATTTCAATGGAGCATGTCGAAGTGCAGTAAATCCGAGGGCAATAACACTAAAACCTCCAGCTGCCAATAACACTCAAGCTAGATTTACGTCCAGGGCCGTGTTATCACAGGAAATGATACCGATGCAGACTTCAAGTCTATAACGGGCGGCTCGACATTTCTAAAACCACGGAACTTGAGATTCCGCGAAACTTTCTCAGCACATAATAGAGGGAATAATTATTGTAATACAAAAATAGCTTTAAGCTGCTGCAGTTGCTTGGATTTTACGGCATCGGTCGTCCAAAGTCATTGCTACCGTTGATAAGGCATTTCATAGTTTATCTTCGTAAATTCGACGTAACGCAGGGCCCGATTTTAGGACCACCCTTTTATAGTAACTATGTATTTTATTCTTAGAGATAACAACCTAACAACATGCTAATTACTACGGAACTATAAAGTAAGTTCATATAGGTCGAGTGGCTAGACCTGCTGTCAAGTTTTTTAGGACCTGAAAACCTCTGACATGGCTTGGCAGTTATTGTTATAGAACAAACAACCAGACCTTACAACTATCTCTATAAACGTGACGTACCTGCACCATTCAACGTTAGTTAACGTCTATAAATATTTCTGACCGGAACCCTAAAAAATAGAGCTGTTTTAACAACTTTTTTTTTTAGTGTCGGTTACAAAACGATTATTTGATCAAGACAGACTGAAAGCTGAAAGTCTGACACGCTATAATCGAGACTCAGTTATGCAACGAATCAGTGATTGGATTAATCATAGCGTTGATGTTTCAAGATTGGCGTTGATTGAACAAAATCAATTCCGGAGAGTAGATTAAAAACGTAAGTGTTAATTACTATCAATTATGCAATTTGATGCGAGTGTTATGTTACAGTTATTGATTTTAGGTACAGCAAAGATTGCATAATTAAAAAGAAGCGGGTTATTTGTTCATGCTACAGGTGGTAACAAGCAAAGGGAGCGCTTGATCGCAAGCTACGCAATGCGCATAAATATGTTGAAACATTAAAAGTACTAAAACCAACAACTTTACAAGATCTTTAAATAGCGAAACACAATTTCTTGAAACATAGCTAGAATATTCTCGATCAAATCACCTTTAATATAAAAAAAAAACTCAAAATCGGTGAATCGTTTCGGAGCCACGATATCACAGACAGACACTGACACATACGTTAAACTTATAAAACTTCTCTAAAAGGAGCTAAAAAAAGCAAGGTACGAAAACTTACTTAACATTTTAGCCTGAATCGTGACTCCTATGTAAATACCATAATCCGCTGCATAGATAGATACCCCATTGAAGGAGAAAGCTGTGCACGATAATCCTACCCTGATGTAATGAAGATTGATGATTCGGAAGTCCGTTGGTTGATTGAGAAGGCTCTTTATGGCCTCATAAAAGCGACTTCTATCTACGTATGTTTGCGTAGCCCAGAAAAGCCTACGACGTAAGCTGTAAGGCCGAGATTTCGACTAGCGGCTATACTAACAGTTGGAAGTTGGAACAAAACAAAAAAATGTGACCCGGCTACGAAAACAAAATTCAGAAACCCTCTTCTTTGGATTTAATCTTCTTAATATAATAAATCTCGTGTCACAATGTTTGTCCTCAATGGACTCCTAAACCACTTAACCGATTATAATAAAATTCGCACACCATGTGCAGTTCGATCCAACTTGAGAGATAGGATAGTTTAAATCTCAAATTATAGTCGCAATTTTAATTTATTGCAAATTATATATATATATACTGATAATTTTTACTATAAATTGACAAGTTAGCATCAACATACTACGGTTGCTATAGTTACGCAATGGCTTTTGACAGGACAACGTCTGTCGAGTCAGCTAGTATTTTATAAAAAATGTTTGAAGCTTGGACCATAATAACGAATCGATTGAATCATTGAAATGACGACTCATTAATCAAAATCGGCTAAGTATGTAGGCACTACGGTGGAACATAAACAAATACAAACATAAAACGCTTTGTCGTAAGGTAATCGAACTTGGGACCTTCTGCTGATATAATAAGCCGGACGCGCTACCATACCATAGCCACACCGGTCGTCCAGCCTCTCTGACTATCTTGTTCTAGTAGCTGTCCTGTCCTGTCCTGGTGTATCGTGGTGATCCAGTCAGTATCACCGGGGGCTAACTCCAATTTGTGACCGACGTAAAATATTTCGATAAATTACCGGAATCAGTCAAATCTCTTGTTTTGTAATTGCACTGGACGTAGAAAAGCTGAGGTCAGGGGGATTTTCCATAAAATTGCAAGCAGTTTATGTGAAAATAATTGAAGTAGGTACATAATAGCTTCGATTTAACTATCGCGTAATTAATCTTCAGGGAAAATAAAGTTGTTAGTAGGTATAATGTTATGATTATTATATAGTTATACTAGCTGACTCGACAGACGTTGTCCTGTCAAAAGCCATTGCGTCAATTCTATGTCAAATGTCAAAAGTTATGCTATTGCGTAACTATAGCAACCGTAGTATGTTGATGCTAACTTGTCAATTTATAGTAAAAATTATCAGTATATATAATTATAATTTGCAATAAATTAAAATTGCGACTATAATTTGAGATTTAAACTATCCTATCTCTCAAGTTGGATCGAACTGCACATGGTGTGCGAATTTTATTATAATCGGTTAAGTGGTTTAGGAGTCCATTGAGGACAAACATTGTGACACGAGATTTATATATATTAAGATTGGATACGCTAAGTTGCGCAGGTTGCAGTAGGTTAGGCACCAATTTTGCATTTACTTGCATGAAAAACAAAATTGTAGCCACGAATTATTTATTTTATACTATGTAGGTTCCGCTTAAAAATGTTCCAGATATTATAATATTCATTTATAGTTATATTTTCTTCTACCAAAACTGAACAATCAACAGTGTAGCCGAACAACAGAACATCGCGGTAATTTGGAAATGGTTCTAAACTTTTTTCTGGACTTATCAAAATTTTAATAGAACTTTAAAACAAGCCAAAATAATTTAAAATGAACAATTGAAACAAAGCATTTCTAAAGGCACATGTTCTCCTTTTGTAATATTGTACAATGTTCGATCGAAAAAGCAATCTAGACTTGCCCGAGGCACGACATCGAAACAACTAGATTCTTATATTAAAATTATGTAAGTCGAGCATGTAACTCAAAAGGAGAGCTAATCAGATAGGCTGTTAGAACCTAATTAGCCTAGTATGGCAATACGTTACATTAAAACACATGACATAACGGAGTTATCGTCTTCGTCAAAGCCATAGGCAAAAGGAACGTAAGGAGGTTTGTAGAAGCCCTGGTGTCAGAGTTTTAGGCCGCCAGAAGGTCTCTAAATGGTTAGACGATTGTTGTAACTGACAGCCTACGTTGGTGTTAGTTACGAGTATGTTATTGTTGTGTTTGAAGACCCTAGAAATTAATTAGGAACATTTATTTGATGCTGTTCTCTAAAGTAAACGAATCTTACAGCGGTTAAATAATCTGCATCTTTTTTTTAAATTCAGTGTGTTACAAAATAATGGCAATAATTTTAGAGCCGTCAAATTTTTAAGTTTAGAAAAAGGTCGCCGGCAACACCTGTTAAATAAACTTCCAAGACTAGAGTTATTCTTGCAATACTCGAGTTATTCTCAGTCCAAACAAAATAAGAAACTTTACCATCCAGTATAAATTACCAGCCCACTAGAGGTCTCATGAGAGCGGGATCCACCTACCTTATTAAAGGGATGGAGGCTATCGCCGCAACAGCACTTTATGAGGACAGAATCAATGTAGGCACTGGGTATATTGGACTTTCTATTTATTAATAACCTGGTGGCAGAGTCTACATTTCACCGGGCGGTGTGCGAAATGTGAGTGCATCGGAGCTTCCCAGAGAAAGTGGGAAATCAGTGTCGGAGATTGAAACAACTTGAAGATGGAAATGAAGATCGGTTAATTTTTAATTAAATCGTTTTTAACCTGAGTCTTGACACATTGGTGGTTTACTTAGGTTAGGGTGAGTGATGATACGTATTGTATATTTTTTTTATTTTTCAATAGGTTTTTGTTTAAGCTCTACCTTCGAGCAAGACGTATATAGGTTTATAGGAGCCTTCAGACCAGGTCTGGTAGTCATTTTGTTTTCAATTTTAATGTAATAATGACTGCGGGAAAAGTGCGACTGCGACTAGACAGACAGTTTTGCAGACAATGTTTTAACGGAAACCCGAGCTTTTATGACACCAGCAAAAGATTTATCGAAATTATTTTAAGCTATAAAGCGCATGCTTTTACTCGAGCTTCTAAGAAAACCTATCTACTAAATACCGCATGAATACCATCGGTTCTAACAACATGAAACTAGAATAAAGTCATTAGTTTGCTTCGCCCGCTCTTGTTTAAATTTAATCGACTTTAAGGCAATGAAAGCTGCAATGCCATTAAAAGTATTGCAATTTCCTGGGCAGCGGCGTCTGCCTTTGATAAGTACATAACTTTCGATCCAGGTTGGCACACTGCCCACGCGCTTGGAAAGCAGTCGAACACATACATTCTCAAAAGCACCCAGTTTGAACCATGTTTCAGTCTCTATTGTGAAGAAAGCGAGTGTTTCAATTTATTATTAAAGCAAAAATTAGATATTTCTACTTTTTTTTAAAACATGGTTTTGTTGCATAGTCATCAGAGTCACACATGTCTACAAGATTTTAGCTCAAATGGACGTCTAGTAGTTCTAATTTAGCTTCTAAAAATTGACCTACACAAACATACATACATACGGCAAGTTTAAATATAAGCTAGTAAAAATGAACAATTTACAGGCATTTCTTATAATTTGCGACGGAAAATCTGAAAACATTGACGTCATCCTGAAACGCTATTACATTATCTATTTCTACGAGACTTTTATTATCCTCGCCTCTCTCTATTTCATAACACCTGCATACAAGCGTGTGTTCCTATGAAATTACTGCTAATATTTTGTACTGGCCAGACAATACACTCGCATGAAGTACATCGTAAAACGTATGAGAATGGTTGGTTAATTGAACGCTGCACAACTGTACCGGGTTTGACGTATTGTACACTTTTCACTTTCTGTACAAATATACCGGCATACCGTGTGCCAGCGACCCCGGGCCGTGGCAGTCGCGGGGCAATGCCCAAAACACCCCAAGCGGCACGTCAGTACAGGTTGTATCACCGCTAAGAATTAGAATTAGACCACTATACCCCATCAGGAGGGTATATGGTAGAATTACCCCAAACGAGACCCCAGCAATTTATATTATCAAGTCGAGAGTACACATGTTATCAAACTGAAGCAGTAGCTTGCATGCTAGTAGGAAATGTCAAAATAAATTGAGACCCCTATGTTGCCACTTGTAATAAAATGCAGTTGCACTAAAAACACAAACTATCATGTTAATTATAAGCTAGAAACATACACTCAAAATGCAACATATTTGGCAAACAGTAGGACGTACAAAACAAACCGCAGTAACACTTCGTGAAATAAGGATAGGATTATTTCTTTGTGCTGTCCACTGGCTTTCAAATACTGTCCAATGTATTACGTGCTTTAGTCGAAGACTGCAACTGATTGTACGAAACCCAACAGACGCCTCATGCAAATTTGATGTTTGAAATTTTCTTTAGCATGTACTTACTAGTTTTTGGTATCTTCGGATTTAAACAAACAAATTCCAAGCTAAAATACTGTTTCAGGAAACAATTTAGATTGAAAGTTTCTGCAGCAAACATAAAATGGACCTGCCCTCGTGCTTGACAGTTTCAATTAGAATATCACAGCCATCAAGCATCTATAAAGCTGTCAGTTTCAGGCGCGCCCTGATAGATACGCAGTTAACTATAAGACCAGAATGCTAAGGATTTGCTTAAAGCGGCCATTTTAAACCCTCTGATGGTTAAATGCAAGATAATTTTGGCTAAAGTAAGTAAGTTAAGTCGAGTTTACGTGGCAAACAAGCAAGCAATCACATCCCTAGTCGTAAGATATAATATATGTAATCGTATAAAATATGTATAATTAAATAAATTTGTCAATAATATTTACTAAACGTAAATTATGATTGGCGATTCTTACACGCCACAATAAATCGATTTAATATGACAGTAAACTGTCAAGCCTTTCAGATGAACACTCTGTTTAGTGGTGGGATAATAAAATAAGGAGGGTGATAAATTATCCAATGTACACGGCAAAGAACACCTTACTTTCGAAAGGCATTTCTCGGAAGGCGCATTTCATTTAGATTTATTTAAACAAGCTATAAAATAAGCTAGATAAACAGGCGGTTCATGGCAAATATCATATTGTTTCTCTTGGAACAATTTAAAGGCAATTTCCTATTTTCCCATATAACGCGTCTAAACGAAATGTCACTGGGATTGTGAAATCGAAATTCATTTAGAAGCGGTGACGACTTGATAGACATGACGTGTCACGTCCTTACAAACGCTTCGAATGTTACGGCACGGCTGTGCTCGCGCCTGAGAACAAGTCAGATCACATATCACGCCGTGCTTTGTAGATAGGCATCGCGATCGCCACTTAAAAGGCGCTCTCCCGAGCTTCCGAGACAAAGTGTGTGTCTGTACCGGCTACATATCAGAGAATCTTGAATTACCTATGTATCTTTGAGTCTACGCAAATGTCATCTCGGAGCGGCTTTACCACACACAGCTTCTGCGGGTAGTTCTCTAGTAACAGTTTAGTTGCACCGCTTTCGCACGCATCGCTCGGAGCGGCCGCAGCCAAGGTTGGATGTTAACTAGGCAACGAAGGCTGCGATATTAAGGTGCGTTTGTCACGAGCTGCGTAGGCGACAAATGGAGAAAGCACCATTTCTCCAACGTGGGCTTTACATAGCTCATAGGCAAGGGACGGCGTATCATTCATCTGCTCTAGTTATAAATCACTAATTTAGTCACGCATAGGTATAGCATGGGAAAGTTGAGACAAATAGTTAGTACACCTGCCTACACTATTCAAGTAAGTAGCTAAATGACGAGATGCACTGTGCAGTGTGCATACTTAATTGATTCTAGAGGCAGACATGCAACTATCGATTTCAAAGGCTCCTGTCAAATACAGAATACTCGAAAAGTTTTTTCTCTCAAAACTGCCAATACAGAACGTAAAAAACTAACGCAGGGCATAGTCATAGTAATTGTAAATTGCACAAAAGCCCAATAGCTACACAGAGCAATGGGTGCACTACAAAATCTCAAAGCGGCACGGCCGACAGAAACGGGCCGTGAGAATGAAACAAAGTCAGAATACCTGCAGAATATCAGTTCAGTACCAGTGGTCCAGCTCGCAATTACAACTAAGTAGGCAGGTGCGGAGATTTATCGGGTGAGTGCGGTTTTCACTCTCGGGATCGTGTTGGTATCGAGAAACGCGAACAAGTGGTAGACAGGCCATCTGTCTGCCGAGATATAAGACTTAAGACGTCAGCACACTCTCGATTTGCGATTATATTTGGTCTGATTGGACTATTAGAGAAGGTTTATTCCACTTTGCACCTGAGTGATATCACCTAGGGGAACAACAATGCGATAGCAAGCCAGTCGCGCGCTGACTCCACAAGATCGATACGAGCGTGAGTCTCTTACTCACGCATAGTTTGAGACTAATCGTCTCCAATGATGCAAATATTCGCAAGTCTCCAGTGTGCATTACGTCTAGTAATCGATCTATGCTAATTGGTGTAAGCACATAATAAAATTGCCATAAATGCTCTAACGACTTAAGTGCTACAAGCTTTCTACAACCATTGTGCGGATGTCAGACAGAAAGTGTGAAGACAATTAATTATAATATGTATGTATTTTGAAGCAGAAAATAATGAAATTGTTTATAGGATGGCGAAAGGGAGCATGTTATATCAGATAATGAATTTGAGCATAAACTGATCCATCAAATTTTAATTTAATGATCGTTTCGTATTGTTATTCACTTACGATTGATTGTCTTTGGTTTAGAAATTTAATATTCGATGTTTTTCTATGAAGATTTTTGAATTATTGTCTTATTATATTAAACTGGTTACATTTCCTTGGTTCAGGAGGAATCAAAGTTTCACACCAAACAATTATAAGCATAAATATAACAAAGGATTTTATTTAGCTCTTCATAAACAGTTAAATGGTTTTACTATCACCTTGTCCTATTATTTATTCTGTCCTAACTACAAACTGTTACTACAGTTACTCGAATTACAATCGAAATAGACGCCCGCGACGGATTGACATGATTTTCCTATGGCTATTCGCGTGGCCTACTCCAGCAATACTCAATAAGGCTCATTTCGCCCAGAACTGGGAGACCGATCGCTTTCCCTATGAAAATCGTAAACAAGGAATTCATTTAAAGTAACATAACCGAGTAACCGTGCCTACGGCCGATATACATTGCCAATAACCGGTGGCTGGAGATGTGGTGTGAAACTGATTATGCCGAATATGCCGGACAAATTGTACTTCATCATCATTATTTTTAATGTTTGATCACTGCTGGATATAGCCCACTTTTAAGAAACGCCACATAGCACGATCTTCTGCCTTAAGCATCCGCATGTTTTATATCCGCCACTTCAAGCAGTACATCCCGTCAGGCCGCTGGTTGCTTACTCAAAGTTTGCCAAAACAACAATGTAATGCGAATGTTGATGCATTTCAATTTCATTGGAGATCCAATTACTTTTCAGTTTTGTGTCGTAGCATAACCATTTCAGCTGTTGGTCTGTTTTCACTAGTTCTATTAGTTGTTCCACTGATGGAACTGGTTGGACTTTGTTATGTCATCACGTCACTTTCGTTAACATAAAGATTGGAGCTCAATAAATCACTCAAATTAATTCATTAATCAGTTCATTTAGAGAACTGCTTTAAAGAGAAGATATAATTAGAAACAGATGAACTTTGTAGGCAAAGAAAGTAGCCTTCGCCTAGCCGTGACATGAGAAACTTTTTGAAAAGATATTTTATATTTTAAAGACCAAAAATGTCCGGAAAGTCAAGCCACCTCATATTATCCGGATTCAAATGCATCTCTAGTGGAAATGTGCCTCTCAATGATTGTTATGGTACCAGAGAGAAGTGCCAACATTTACTGTGCAGTTAGTGATAAAGCGGGAGATTTAGAGTTATTAAATGGGCTCTGGTACAAGTCTGTGCTATACTGGGTTTATTTACGAGTGAGGCAGTAGCTCAATGGTAAACTTCAATGGTAGACTGTCCACTGGACAGTTTGGGGTCAGTCGTCAATCGAATCGCGCTAGTTTCGGGAAAATCTCGAGGTTTTGTGTGGAATTTGTTTTCTTGCTGACGGTCCCTGACTTCAGAAGTGAAAAGGAAGTGGAAATTAAAATAATGAAGATGTAAGTTTTTCTAAAAATTTAAAATAAAGCCAAATATTTTACGAGTATCACACTAATAATTATAAATGGATGGTGAAGTATTGACTTCTTTGGTTGTCTATTTTCTTATTCAGCCGATAAAAGTACAAAACTAATATGGCTGCTCGTGAAGACGTACATAGGGTAAGAATTATAGTAGCGAAACAACGAGAAAACTGGAAAACTACAGATCGGAAGTATTTCCATAAATTGAGGCAGCAAAGGTTACGCAGGAATGTAACCAGTTACGAGTTAACCACCTGTTATTTAATACGAGTATGTTCTGAACGCTATTTTCGTACATAATTCGTTCTCCAATTAAGGCTAAATGCTCCGAAATTAGAACGAACTAAACGACTCGCACTTCCTGCATCTCAAGGTCAAATCACGCGCCACGTAACACTCGCCATTTTCCAAACTACCTATAGCTATAGTCATTACAGAACTATCTTTCCTATAGATTTAGCTAGTTTATTGGAAAATATGTCTTATCACGTCGGGATCAAGGTATCTTGTCGAATTGTGAGCTGGAGGCGTGGTCAGACGCTAATGGTGTACAAAAAGTGGTCAGCCGCTGTTGTACATTGGATTTATCACTTTCCCCTCGTGTAGGACAAGCTCGGCTGGACCAGACGCTGTTTATCGTTTATCTAACAGATTACTATCTGTTGTATTACAATCTCGATAGGGACTTACTTTGAGACTTAGTTTTGCGAGAGTCGTTTTGAGAAGAACTTGGTATTTTGCGAACGTAGGACGTTTCGCGAAAGAGCCACGAAATCCTTGGTTTATACTCGTACGTACCAAAGGTTTTCAAGATCATGCTTGTTAATCATTTATCATTGTGTTTATGAACGAGAACGATACAAAACAATTTATGGAAATAACTGTAATTTTTGGTCATTAATGGCGGTGATTACTGTTTAAAGTGGTTGTAATTTTGTAGTTAAACGACTGTCATTTTTAGGTATAATAGCTTTTACAAAGTCTGATACATTTTTAAGTGTATTTACAAAATAGTAACGTCCCTGATAAACTCCAATTTTCAAACTATCTTTCCGAACGACGAATATTATGTCATTATTTATTTTGCTTACATAATGTACATAAATTATGCGGAAATGAATATCAGCAAATACTCAAATTTTGCATAACAACCGAGCTATTGAAGCAAGACAAAACAAATTCATCACAGTTTGTCTTCCAACGTTACGTATCTCAGTCGGAGTGTAACTTGGTTAGTTAAAATACAGTGTGGCAAGGCTTCTAAGGGAGAAGACGCAGTTGAAGATCTGAGCCGTATTGCCAGCTCTTAGCGCAAGTCTGAACAGAATCGCGTTGGCTTTTTCTCTAGCTGACAGAGCAAGACGAAAGCCAAGTCGATCCAGTTAAAGCACGTGCTAAAAGTTCTTAATCTTTATTTGACCACATTTCAACCCGAACGCAACTTTCGTATCATACGTAACTTTCTCGAACTCATCTCACGTTTCCCGGTGAATTGTTCGCGAGACAATAGTACCGGCTGTTTGAGATTGTTAATACGTTGTCGTAGGTTCAATGACCGATTGCGTCGTCCAGCCTGCTTGTCTCATCTACGACAATGTAACTGGACGGCTGGATGGGCATGATTTGTAACTATCGGAAGCGGTGACTGTTGTGATTCATAAATTGAAATTGTTATAGAAATTACATGTTACTGAAATTTTAATATCCTTTAGTATTAGTATAGTATTATAGTATTTATTACTAAGAAGACACGTGGGTTAAGACCTGGTTTTATGGTCTGTACCAATCAAACCCTTGCCTGCCATTTGTCTACGCCTAGCGGGGTCCGGTATTCCCAGAGGAACGCCATGCGCCAAACCTACTTCTGGCAGTAGGGGGGCGTGTATCAGTGTTCTCAATCTTAGTTTACATTCTAAATATTTAATTCTGTTGGCTAGGCGTTCGATCCTAACATTCCCAACTCATCGATAGCATTAAGGTAACTTATTAAGGTAACGGCATGGCCTAAAATAGTAGCCCCGGCACACTTAGCCTTAATTGGCTCTCAATCACGAATCATGTAGCGCACTGCGCCTTGCTAGACTCATGATTGAGAGCCAATTTTAAAACATCTGGAGCCCCTAGCGAGTAAGGCATTATCTCGGTCACTGTTGCTCTCATTAGAAATGTCATGACAGTGAGAGTGACGGAAAAATCACGAGCGCCCAAGAATACGGTCTTCGAATCTTCAAGTCGAGAGTGAATCGGTTTCTTCTAGGAAAGCGTGCTCTATCGTAGACCGCATCATTGCTGCTCACCATCAGGCGAGATGGCTGTCTAACGCGAGCTTTCAATTTTTTTTTTAATATGTCGGATGTCCGAATTAATCAATAATGTGACGAATGTCTCAAATGTCGATAACAGTATCGGAATTGAGATAGGTAGAAATCGGAACAATCGTCAGCTCTCTGATAAGAGTTAAAACCAGAGATAACCGAACGGAATGGACACACCTTCGTGTCTTTTTGAAGTTTGGATAATTTTACTTTATTGCTAAATCTACTGGCTGAATCGCGTTGCTAGGTCCGGATCTTTTTTTTACACGCTTTTTATTAGCTTCACTTGTATATTTGTAACCGACTCCTTTGGGCGCGATTTTGAAGCGTGTTGTTTAGTTTTTTTGAACAATTAAGTATTTTTATATTTGCTTTAAAATTATGTAGGTTTTTTCTTCATTTATAATATAAGTATATTAAGTAGGATAGGATCCCGATCTCAGATTTAATAATTTGGTCTAGTTTTCCAAGAAAAGCCAATAACTAAATATCCACATAACAAGATCGGGTCGCATGCCAACGCCGGCGTCATGTGGTAATGATACGACAGGAGAGGCGTATTTACAGAGCACCTTGCTGCGTACACCTGCTTGTTTGTTGCTGGGTGTGACAATGAAATTATAGGTATTTTAGTAACAGTAATTAGCTAACTGAAAGACGTTGCGGTTTGAGAGGTTTCAAACCTTGAGAAGAATTTTGTTCGACATAAACAACTTTAAAATGAAACTACTATCACATTTTTTTTTCTATTGTATTCATCATTAGGAACAACTTTTACTATGGGACCAACCCGGAACTCGCAAGAAAAAACTCAGCTATTTCATACATTTTGTTGAGTGTCATTGACATTGTTTTATGGAACAGCTGATTTATTTCGCGATTTCAGGGTTGGCTCCGTAGTCAAAGTTGTTCATGATGATGAATACTATAAGCCCTTTTCGGCTTAGCATACCCTTTCCTTATAACCCTGTGCAAGAAAAGTTTAAAAAGTAAGTTTGAAGACGCTTTTGATAGAACACAGAAAATATCTAATAAATAAAATAATAAATTACGGCCATGGCAAGATACCAACACAACGACTATCATAATTATTGGTACCTGTCCACAAATTCGTCGTCAAAAAAATTACAATATTTTTTATAAAGCGGACTGACGAAAATAATATGTAAACACGTAGGTTCTTAAAACTATTTGCGTAACAGATTTGTTGGATTCTAATATGACATGTGATGGACGGACACTTAGCCAGAAAACTAAGCCAGAAAAGAAGACGGACGGTGGACCAAAGCAGTCACAGAATGGACAGCAATCGCTGGTCGGATGACATTGTAAAGTTGATGAGACTGGCACAGGTCCGAAAAAGAAGGCGCGCTGAAGAGAAAACTACAACCAGCATTGCGTGGAAACGGTTGATTATTACAATATAATTACAATATAATAATGACATGTAATGTAATGAAAAAGTTCAGTCTCTCATCCTTTGACTCTCCAAATTAGCCTTAACCAATCCAAGTACAATCACTTACAAAGAACTTTCAGCGTTTCCGAAAGAGCGCTCGCTAATACGCTTTGTAAACTTTGATAAGGAAGAAAAATAACACATTTCACAATCTTACATCAAACAGTGTTGAGTGGACCACTGATAAGGGAGTTCTAGGCTTAATCTGGGTCGTATGATCTGGCTGTTTTATTTTTAACACGCTATTTGTTTAATAGCAACCCTTAACAACTGCCGGCATCTCATGATTGATTAACATTTTTGTAGAATTTATTTCAAGCAAAGTTTTTTTTTGTTCACATCGAAAGAGCTACTTCTGCACCTAATAGCAAAAAAAAAATTAAAAATAAAAATAACAAAAAATTACCCTAGCATCTAAATGCTATGATATCTTTTTATGCGAAGTTCGCACTAACTAGATATTCTTGCAAAAGAGTTGACTAAAAATCTGTTTCGGTTTTATTAATTGGTTTCAAAAAAATGCAGGAGTCGAACGAAAGTCAGCAACGATTCACTTACTTTGTCGTACATCAATAAATTGTGAGCAGCTGGGGTTAATAGCTAGTCCAAACCAAACTATCGTTGTTCAAAAAACAACAGAAGATATTGCAGATTTCAAAATTAGATCGCAAATTCACAACATTAAAATGTAGATTCCAATCAAGACCAGCTAAAAGTAAAACCAATTCAAACTCTATTACCGATTTAACTTCCATTTCAGACACACTTTCGATTTCTTTTCGCTTCACTTCGTGCCGGCTCGATGTTAATTTTAGCCCGAGTCTATCGGCAGTAAAAATTACGTCGATTGTAAATACGCCGCCGTAATGTGTCTAATGATTAATTATAGTCATTGCGTAAGGTTATGAAACTGATAATGATGGTTTAACGGACGATTAATGGCCGATTTTTATAACTGTATAGTCTATTATAGTAGAATGGTGGCATGGTATGACCCACCTCTATCTTTCATTTGTTTACGTCTACAGCTGTACTTATGTAGTTTTATTGATCGATTGATCGGTCGATTTGTGTTAAGTACCTCATCATCTTGAACCGTTTGAAATATGGTTTAGGGGACTTGCCGCGGCAAGGCCCCTGAACTGAATCGCGTTGGCTTTTGTCTCGTTTTATTGCTAGCTGACAGAGCGAGATGAATATCAGGGCTATCCAGTTTAGGCACGCGCTAAGAGTTAGCAGTACGACCCAGGAGGAAAACATCCGTAGACCTAGTGCAAGAAAAAGCAGATATCATGTACAAGGAGACAAAAACGCTAGCAGAAGACCGACAAGCTCGTTCACTCCACAGACTTACTTACTCCGTACCTACTTGAAATCACAATAGATCTGTTAGAGAAAGCAGTACTTAAAATCAGAAATCTTCATAAATTACTGATTCAGGGAAAGTCGACAATAAATGCGATTATTAATTGGCACTGAACTCGATTAGATACAATTTCAATTTTCATTATCATGTTTATAGTAGAGATTGTCTCAAGTACTGGCTTTATCAACATCTATATGAAAGACATTACCAGACTGACAACTCAGCCTAAACCGCTAAATCTAGAAACATGAAATCTGGATAGTGTATTCTTTGCAAAAATAAAACTAGGAAAATTATTATTATTTATTATGAGCCTGTCATGTCCCAACTCCCAATGTTGGGAAAAGGCCCTCCTACCCTCCTTCCATAATACATATATGTCTCTGTCCTGTGCTAAAATTGAAACTAAGAAAATAGTCCATCCATGATGAAATGGTGGTGAAATGGGGGGATAATTTTAGCATGAAAAAAAATTGGCGCGTGTTTACTGTGGGCTACGCGGGCGAAGGCGTGAGCAGAGGCTAGTTAACTGTTTTTCCTCAAAATGACGCATGTTACAATGATCGTCACGCTATAATGTTTCGTATCGGCCTTCGCGTTTGATTCGCACATGTTAAATAATGATATATCACGAATATTTACGAGTAAATAAATGTCGCGCCCCGCATGTTTGCCTACAATTTTTCAGTTTTCAAGCGACTGACATAAACGATTTTTCGAGATAAACATTTTCGTTTTGACGACCTGCTTGGCTGAGCGGTAGTTTATCCGCCTTATAAGCTAATCCCGGGTTCGATTCCCGGCCGGGCAAATATTTGAATGAAAAATTTAAATATCTATTCTGGGTCTGGGTGTTAGTTGTCCTTGTCTTTGTGTATTTCATGGCATCCCCGACACAGGTTATCCTTATCCTAGTGGGGAACTACGAGTATGAAACGTTATTATTACGTTATTTATAAAAAGGACTCTAAGTACCGCACTGATGTTGCACGAATGCCCAATATTTCTTTGCCAAAAATTATTAAGATCGCTTGACATTCAGACGTAAAAAGATAACAGACAGAGACAGTTCCGCGTTTATAATAGTGATGAGGTTTACAATGTAGCGTTATGACATGTGGAACCAATTCTTGTAACAGGCGCGACGCATTCTAGAACATTACAATAATTCTAATGTGGATTTAAGTTATTTACAACGGAGTGCTACTGCGGTTCGGGTGACACGTTAAATTGTATTAATGCCCCGATTGTCTGTCTTATAACAACCGCCTAGTATGGGAGAGGCCTTTAGGGGCTGTACCGGGAATTCTATCGCAAGACTGAATTGAATGCGCTAAATAATCAGCTTCTTGGTTTTTTTCATCACTAACTTCGTCTATTTAGAATTTGATTTAAATAACTCGCACGACGCTGTCAATGTTTGCGTTTAATTTATTTTTAGAGTATTAAGTTTATTTTTAAACAATAATTGCCTCAAATCCCAATCGGGTTTGCCTGATTTTCCCTAGCGGACAGATCAAGACATAAGTTGAATGCAGTTTAAGCTCGCCCTAAGAGCTCATAGTACGGCCCCGGGTGGTCAAAAACCCTGACACTAGGGCAAGGTACTCGGCCTGTACGAACTTACTTATTAAAGTAAAAAGTTTAAACTTATACACTATTTTGTATTGATTCACATTCTCAAAGTTAATTAGTCAAAAATATTGTTTGAACGAGCGATGGCTGAAATTAGGAAGTCTTTAGTTTAGTGCGTAGATCAGTTTAGGTTATTTAGTTTGATTGCAAAATATTGGGGGTAAAGTCATTTGACAAATTCAAAGTCAATATCTAACAAATTATGCAACTATGTCCTGTTCGAGCTACATTTAAACTAAAAAACTTGTTGAACAAACAAGTTTCACTCGATCAAAAATTTTAAAACGTCGGAAGCGAACTCGATTTAATTTTGAATGTAAACTGCGACAAACAACATTAGCCCAATCGATCTACATCCGTGATGAAATCGATCGCCCTTGACGAGGGAAACCCGCCGACAAGTGGCAAGGCCACGTTTCAATGGGCCATGCGGGTCCCATAGACGCACCTAGCCTAGCGCTGTCTGTGGTACTATGGTAACTATGACTTATGTCTTTATGATATGGGAACCATGACTCATGGACTCATGTTGTAGTCATAGCGATTGGTACAGTTATGTTTACTACTATGCCTTCTGGGTTATGGATTTCCACAGCTGTGCAAAGTCCTTCCTCCGACTTATATAGCCACGTGGCGTAGTATTTATTACTAGTCTTGTGCTGATCTGCCACCGCTTTTGTGAATTTACGCTCATGTTTTATTGGCAAAATGTCATCCTGCAGGATCCTGCAGGATGATATTTTCATGTTTAGCTATTAGGAAGTTGAAGAAAGTTTTAGTAATTAATTCACAAAGGTGCGTATTGGAAACGTCTGTTGAACAAAGAATACGTAGGAGACTTATTATATTAGTCATACAGAATCTTACCTAAGTACCTATCGCACCAAAATATATTGAAAGACAACATGTCATATTGTCATCCAGGTAAAGGAAAACTGACAAGGAAATTGGCACGCCCAAGAACCTCAAGTTCAAAAGTGCGTGCGTGATCACTCAGATACACAAAGAGCGACCTGCTTGTAAACTACTGTGAACTAGCATGAGTCAAACTTGGTAAGACAATGGAAATACCAGGTCGGTATGAGAGATCTTTAGCCATATCCACCGATGGTACGACTTTGTATCAAATCGGGTGGAACTGACGATGTCAGGACGTATGAACCGAACCACCTTGATGGCCAGACGATGTTGCAAAACACGTTAGAACGCAAGTGAACAAGGCTCGCGCAGGAGTAGCGTGATCGGGAGAAAACCTATACTCAGTGGGGGGAAACTGGCTGATTAAATAGACAATAACAAGAGCAGTTGTGCCAGCGACTCAGAGGCTCGCTCTAGTATTTTAAGGAGCTGAGTTAGCTCGGGTAAATTTACTACGCACCCCGTGCGGGACGCCATTGCAGATCCTACCGCCCCATCTCAGAAAATAGATGGTTCTGATAGACTAGCTCTGATAGACTAGAAGTGTCGAAATCATACGAGTCTCTTAGTTTGTTTATCAATCGACATTCCTTGATAGTTTTTGTTGCCAATTTCTGCCTCGAAACCAAAACATCACACATTTGTTTTATCTATCAACTATTGCTTTTTTGTTGCTATGCGCAGGGCATACCAATAATAGTTCAGCGTCGTCACAAGTATGTAGGCGTGTCCGTGAGTAAATACACGCCTTACGGCCTTGCATTAGAGGTCATATTGGAACTGGGGCGATAAAATATGGAGTCATGATTCTATTATTCAAAGAATGGACTTGAACTAGTCATTGATATGATTTGATGCTAAAATAATGTTACGAAGGATGAAAGTCATGGATGTGGGTCAGAGTATCATGCGACTCGAGTGGCACTAGGTAGAACACGTAGATAGGCGTGGCGACGGCAGATGGGGTAGAGTCATGACAAGGGTGGCTACTGATTGGGGACAAATGTTCCATTAACAATCAGCCAATCAGCCTGATGAGTTGACAATGTCAGACCCATCACCGGTCACATGTTGATGAAATTGGCCAAAGACAGCAATGGCACAAAAGAGAGGAGGCCTATAATCAGTAGTGGGTTGACACAGGCTGATGATGCTGATATTGACTCAATATTCAATATTATTTGAAGATTGCTGTATATTACATTTTTGTCCAAATGTAATAAGGCAGTGTAGTAATAAAACTGGTTTATAGTTTTGTGATAGTTTTCTCTAATAAATGCAGCACCAACTGCAAAACGCAGACCAAATAATTTGCTAACTTTGTGCAGAAGTTAAATCACATTTGTCAATCAATGCTACATTTAGACATTAGGCTGTTAATGTATACCCAGAACAAATAAAACAATTAATGGTATTCACTTTCACTCTCCAACAAATTTAATAATCATTGAATTTAAGCTGCAATGCACTTTAGTAGCTGAACAACCATAGACAAAGAAAATAAAGAATAACTAGACAGACTTATAACTTTCGTTTTTATTAGGTAAGTAGTTTTTACTCACAATGGAAGAGAGAAGGGGCTAGTTAGCCAAATATATTTATAAGAAAGGTATGCAACTGAGGTATGAGATATTTTAATTTTAAGCTGTCACAAATTTTAATAAAGATCTTTTTGCCACACTTGTCTACACAATGTTGAACCAAGTTTTAAATTATTTAGGGCAGGTCTAAAATAGGCAGGTGGTAATTATTCTAATTAGATTGTCTAAGTATACAATTATAAAATAATAGACTTAAATCATAAACCTGTGTGTAATCACTTAAATTAATATGAAAGACTTTATTTATAATATTAAAAATGATTGTGATTTGTATAACCAAACCCATCTGGATTAAATTGATTTCCATTGTTATAGATGAGGGGAGGATAAATGTGTTTCTATTACAGGCAGAACCATCAATTTGTATTGTATTTTTCATTGTTTAAAATCTGCCTGTGTTTGAAATAGGTATTTGTATTTTTAACTCCAATTTATATTCAGAAATAATGTACCTTGTAGCTGAGTATGTATCTCTTTCAGTTCTATTAATATTGATTTATAATAGAACTGAAATAAATAGCGTATGGGTCACTTAGAGGAACTCCAAAACTTAGTTTTCAAGACAGTTTGAAACTGAAGTAAATCTGATGCAATAAACATATTGTTTAGGTCTCTGCCAAGTTATGTAGGTAGGTAACAAGTTGCTTACCCATCTGTGGTGACAGAGTTCAATGACAGCGCCTCAGCAAATATCATCTCTTGATTTTCAACAAGTGCTTTCTTTTCTTGGACCATCTCCGGCCCGGGGGGGTCGGGAGGAGCCGTTTCTGGCAAACCTTCGCCAATTCCACTGGCTTCACGACTATTGGCTTTCTGACTGACATTGTGGAGCCCAGACAGGTCAACCTTCGTTTCCACTTCACCCTCAGCTTGCAGAGCTTCGGACACCACCAAAAGGAACAGAGCACAGCTGAGAAAAGAACAAAAAACTAGTTAAAAATATGTGAAAGAAACACCATCGATTATATACTAAAACTTGATTTAAACTCACCTAGAAAGCACTGAAATAGTCAGCAAAGACGTGTAAATAACACACAGTCCACCCTTCATCGTAATATTAGTGAAAAATCTACAGTCCATAACATTTTGTGCGAAAACTGTTGGCTAACACATTTGCACGACGATACGGCTCGTGAATTAAATCTATCGCGCTATTCACGTACACGAAACACATTCACATACACAATTTACACGGCCGAATAATAATAAAATAGCCAGCTGCCATCTGGGAACATTAAAAACGGGTGAACAAAAGTTTATTCAATTTTTTTATTAAAATCGAAAAGGGGATTCGTCTGACTTGACATTTGACCTGACAAAATGACGTTTATTTGATTTTTTACAACTATTTACGATTTGCTATTGGTCATAAAGCATTTCACCAATCATAGCGAAACATTTAAGATATAGATGATGCAATGATTGGTTAAAATGATAAAGAAATTCATTGAAGTTCGTTTCACGCAAAAACATTCCATCTATATAATCCATTAATTTTCTCGAATATGAATATGGACATAAAAATTGAGAATACCAATAAAGATTAGCGCAAAAATCTTGTATCTTAATCCGAGAATTAGTGTCTAGTCTAAACAAGCCTATTTTTTGTAGTTTTTCATAAATTCAAATAATTAAAGGAACGTAAATGTACTGGGTTTCAGCAAAAAACAATATTGAATATAAATAAATGTGTTAGGCTAAATAATCTCAAAAAATACAAATCTATGGATGTCAAAGTCAGATAAAAATTAAACGTCAAAGTCAAAACGTCATCGAACAACAGAAGCCGATGGCTATTTTTTAAAATTTCATTTGTTTTTATACCAAACACTAAACTATTAAAATGGAAGCTATTTATGCTATCCCATTCAATGTTCTCGAAATACCTAATATCAAGATAAAAAAACCGCTATGGCTGCAGCCTCCTTCTGCTATGACAACATTTTCGTTGGTGCTAATTTCGTATTTTTTGGTTACCGGAGGTGGGTGTTGTTTTCTGGTGATATTCCTAACAGAACCGGACTGCTTGGTGCTTGAGTATTCATAGGGGTATTGCTTGGTTTCAGGAATCATCTATGATGTTATCGTGGAGCCTCCAAGCGTGGGGTCGACGACCGACGAGCACGGTCATAGCAGGCCTGTAGCATTCATGCCGAACCGCGTTAACGGCCAGTACATCATGGAAGGGCTGGCGTCTAGTTTCTTATTTGCCATGGGAGGACTGGGCTTTATCATTCTGGACCGCACACACAACCCGTCCACGCCTAAACTGAATCGAATCTTACTGATATCTGTGGCATTTCTTTGCATCCTAGTTTCCTTCTTCACCACCTGGATATTCATGAGAATGAAACTGCCGGGATACTTGCAGAACTAATATTGCTAGATATAAGTCAAAATTCTACCCTAATCTCTATTGGGCTATATTATGTATAAGTTTATGTAATTAATATTTTTTACATGGATCTATAATGCTGTTTTAATTTCTTACACACACTTTACAATTGATACAAACTGGCCAGTAGTCCTGTCAAAATATGAGCTCTACTTTACCATACACCTTTTAACACTTTGACTGCGGAAAACACATACCTTGTGTTTTCCTTTGTGCGACGCGAGTGCGGCTGCACACGCCAGGCGCGTAAAACACAACGCATTTGACTATTAGCCACGCCTGAGGCAAGCGCATGTGATTATTAGCCGCAGTCAAAGTGTTAATTGTGCAGTTCTCTTTTAGTCCTTCACTAGTTGTACCTAATAATTATCACATACAAAAAACTTTATAGTGGTCCATACTCCCAATAAACCCAAAATAAAAATAATTATAAACATCTTTATTTGGCAGTAAAATTTTTAGTTGATCAAGTGTATAATTAATGCCTAGATTTATCACAACACTGAAATAAAATGATATACTTAAATACTAGAAACTTAAATCAGAGTATAATTAATTAGCTGAGTATGCAGCAACAGTTTAGTATGGATCTAATATTTCTAACATAAATCACAGTTCAAAACAAATCTGAACTTGTATCAGCTTGGCCCAGATGACAAGGGTAAAGTGAGAGGCCAGATTATTCATGCGAGCAAGACTATGAAACAAAGTCTGTAGCAAGGTTGCGAGATTCAATATGATCAAACCACACTAACTGAGACAGTGAATTGGTCATATTCATTTAAAAATTATGAGAATATATCCATTAACATACTTATATCTACTTTTTACAACTAGTTACAAAAAAACTTAAATATGGACTAACTTTGGCTACATACTAAGCTAGCTCAGACGGTACCTACTTCTATGAGTGTTACATATCAGATCATAATGAGATTTTCTAAAAGTAATTCACAGTACCATCACAAATGCGAAAGTAACTTCCTGACTGTCAGTATTTCATTCGCTAAAAGTTGGTTGGAAAAGTCTTAGTCTTGCAAGACAGGCACATCAGCTTATGCTGCTTGGTTATCATCAAAAAAACAGCCATTCCCGGTCTTGACTCTATAGTCACCGCGTTACTGAGTCGTAGGGCCATTACAAACGGGGCCACAATACTATCTACTATGTTTCTATCCAATTTTATTCTTATCGATATGCGCCTATAACCATCTTATACGCACATCACTATGCGCCTCCATAAGACCCAGAAGTGCGAGCGAGACAGACATAGAGAAATAATTTCTGGCCGCACGAATCAGTTGGTAATGCAGTGACTATACATAGTACTAGATTATTATAGAGGTACTATTTGAAAACAAAAAGTAGCGTCAACACTGAATGAACGCAACTACATTTTCCCGATCATTAGTGTTGACTACAGTGTGTTACCGAGCGGGAATGACTCATTAAATAAACTTGTTGGTATTAAAGTTATACTGTAAGACTGCTGATCATTATGTAGTGTGCAATATGCATCATTTTGTGGAAATAGAACACTTTCTATTCCAAAAATGCGGGTAAACTGGCAAGTCATGCATATTGCACAGCACAGCTAGTATCTATCAACTAGAGCAGGGCTGGCGAACCTTTATGGATCAAAGTGCCATATTTTTCAAAATATATTTAATGATACATGATGTGAACTGCTACTTCGAACTAAACGCAAACAGTTTCGGTAAAAGTTTTGGTGCCTAAAGTATTTTGTTGTGTGCCGTTGGTTCGCCATCCCTGATAAAGAAAGGTAAATTAAGATTGAATTAATAAATTATGAAGTAAAGGTATAAGATTATTATAGGGATTGAGAATCATTAACTCCAGAGACTCCAGATCTTCATAGCCTTATCCTGAAGGAACTGCAAAATAAAAGGTAACATTAGGTCCACATGTTCAACTATCCAATACTGAAATGAAGATAGCAAGTGTATCAAGCATGTGCTGTACAAGAGTAGTAACTACATATAACTAGAATAGATTAAAATAGATAATAGATTAGAATTACATATTTCTAACAGTTATGTCATAAACTCCATCATAAAAGGAAAGAGCCCAAGTTAGACCATTGAAACATTGAAATTATTCTTACAAAACTGATGAAGTATTTCTAGAATATGGCAACCAATATTTTCCTAAGCCTATAAGTTTTGTGAAGTTTAAATTTTAACCGTTTTTCATGTTATTTTTATTCATAAAATATTTTTTTATGCTAATTTTTTTTTCATTTTAGTGTGCAAAAGTTTTATTGCACCATTGCATACTTACTGGCAGAAATCTGAACTCTTATCGATAATATGTTCGAACTCCGCAAAGGACAGAGCCCCATCGTCATCCAAGTCAGCCTCTTCTAGAACATTCTGCACAAGCTGCTGAATGTCCGAGTCTGAGAGCTTCAGCTCCGGCCCGCAGAGGCGCTCAATCACTTCGCGGAGGTCTGATACGCCTATCATGTCGTCGCCGTCGAAATCTGGGACATAGTAGTCTAGTATATAGGCTTATTCATGAAGGGTATGCTAAGCTGAAAAGGGCTCATAGTAATTATCATAATGAACAACTTTTTCTATGAGACCAACCCGAAATTCCCAAAAAAAAAATCAGATGTTCCATAGAAAAATGTCAATGACACTCGACAAAATACATGGAACAGCTGATTTTATTTTTTCGCGAATTCGTGTTGGTCCCCATTACTCCCCATAGTAAAAGTGGTTCATAATGATGAGTACTATGAGCTCTTTTTGGCTTAGCATACACTTTATGAATAACCTTGTAGTATCTGTATTGTATCTAAGTATCTGGGTCATAGTAAAATTGTGAGAATAAGAATGACCACTGGATTTCCAAAACAATTGCTTGTAACATCTGTTATTATAGACTATAGGAGTAGGATAGACTCATTGCAAGCAATTTCTTTTCCTGAATATGATTTGTGGATTAAAAAGAGTAAATTGTGTTGATGCACTGACTGATAATGAATAAATTGGGACAAGATATAGGCATATCAGCTTATGCTGCTCGCCTACCTACAAATAAATAAATACAAACAATAAATAATTACACACAGTACACCGATAAAAGACTGCCTTTTTTTCAGAGTTGAACAGGCCCTGAATACCATAGAAAGTGACTAACTGCTACAGATGTGATTTTAGATTTTCTTATTGTATTACAGAATCCAAACAATGTTCATAAAGTTATTCCATACCAAATAATATTTTAACTTACCAAATATCCTAAATGCATGTTCAGCCTTTACAGCTTTGGGCGCCATCTCGCTGAACACCGACATCATATCCAGAAAGTCTTCAAATGTGCAGTCTCCATCATTGCTTGAGCTGAACACTTTGCATATTCTATCTCGGAAGGGGTTTACTCTGAGCTCCGGGTATTGGAGAATCTTGGCCATTGGAAGCTTAGCATTCTTGTTGTGACCCACTTTCTCAGGGGCTAGGGCTTTGAATTTATTGTGCGCACTGAAACAGTCAAAGAAATAACTATAAATTGTAAAGGTATTAGTAACAAATTGAATTATTAAGTCTCAGCTAGGTATAAATTGGAGTTCAGAACTTCACCCAATTTATACCCAGTTTTTGATCTTATCACTTTATCAACAATTCTAACATAATGTATGATAAAAGAATACTTACTACAACACTTCTTTTTTCGTGAAATATGTGAGATCCTGAGAAATAAGGGCATATTAATTTTGGGCGTAAAAGGACAACAACGCAAAATACTTTGTACTGTTGTTTAGACGAAATATGACTTACTTCGTAATCTTGGAGTTCTTCTTCAGTAAATTGGCTTTTCCCCTGACCCATTTCTATTGATTAATTAAACCGTGCAAATGTAAAAGATCGTAAAATTAATTTAATGATAACAGAAAAAGTAAACAAAGTTATTGAGTCAGGGAGAGCTGCCAACTCTTAAAACCGTTTTTTCCCTAGTTGAAGGAATCAAAATAAAATACTCCTAAAAACTGACAAACTATTTCTTTGGCGCCTATCCTTTAAAAAAAATACTATTTCTGCATTAGCCTCGACATTCGCAACAGTGAGTGAGTTTGTAATCAAATACGTCGCTAAGTCAGCCAGCCTGCGGCGAAATTCATCGCCACCGACCAAAAAGATTGATTCGAGTCTATAAGTTATTGTTGCGATTGTAAAACTTTCATTTTGGTTTGACAATATTAATTTGATGTTAGTCGCGCTACGAACTTACATTTCACATTTCATTCATTCTCTTAGGTTCATAGAAAATCTTAAATAAAAGGAGAAAATTTGCAAACTGGCAAACCCCATTTGACAGAAAGCTGACATGAAACTCTGCAGTGCTGCCAGACCTAAGCTGTTTTTGCCAAGTTTTTGCTAAAAGTCATTTAAGAGTGGGTTTTTGCTACTAGAACTTCTACATTTTGGTATTTTTTATTTATGGTATTTGTTCTAACGTTCGACAAGTCTATAAAAATAACGTATTCTAGTGAACATCATGCATGAGTGGTCTCGTACCATGGTTAGGATTATTTAGTGCGTTTAAAGTTTTGTAATAAAAGAATGAAAAGTAAAAAAAGTTGATTTGTATTTTTCGTACTGATCTCTTAGAGCCGGGATAAATGCTTTATGACGATAGATTTATTAACTAAAGATAGAGCCAAAGTGTAACCGCACATGCGACAGCTATATTCTTGAAATAATGCCAGGATAGGAATGCTTCCCCCATCTTAGAGGAAAAAATTTCATAAAATATTTCTAATCTTTATACTTCACAAAATAAAACATTGTTATAAAGGGTTATAAGGAAAGGATATACAAGCCGCAAATTGCTCATAGTAGGAAAAAGTCTAATAGTAGGAAAATAACTACTAGTATACTAATCTACTCATAATTATGAACATCTTTTATTATATAGGCAATCTTGCGATTGCGAAAATTATGTACCTTATCTTAGTTTTGGGTTAGCAGGAAATATGAATAGTCCAATAAATTAATTATTCATTAATTTATTGGGTACAATCCTGGGGAAACATAATTCACAACCTGGCAGCTACAAATCGTAGACGGCTCACGTAGTAACTATTATTCCTAATCTGTGGTTTGCCCACCTTGGCACGGTTACAGCGACGGGGACAAAAAATGAAAGGTCTGTCTCTCTTTTTCAACCGTGTTTTGGCACTTGCCATCTTGCTCTTTTTTACAAAGTAGCTGTTATGGTTCTGTCTGTTAGTCTGAGTTTAAGACTGATCTTTACTTTATCTATTTTCATCTGCATCTGCATTTGGGCTAATTATGGTTTCTGAAACAAAATACAGGTACAGGTAAGATCATCTATTCTAAATCACCAATTTTTATCGACTTCGTTTCACCTCTACGTTATTACAGTTACTCACAACAGTCACAACGACGGTAGGTGCGCTGGTGGATATAAATCGCCATTTTTAACCGACTTCAAAAAAGGAGGAGGGATATCAATTCGGCTGTATGTTTTTTTTTTTGTTTGTTATCTCGTAACTTTTGACTGGGTGAATCGATTTTGATGATTCTTTTTTTAATAGAAAGCTGACGCTTCCCATTTGGTCCCATTTCAATTTAGTCCAGTACTGAGAATGGTATCCATGAGAAAACCATATAAGTCTTAAATTTGCATTATATACGTGTAGGCACGTGCGCGACAAATAGATGAATAACTCATTAGTCGGTCTTTTGAAGTCGGTTCTTGTTTTTTGTTTTGTAAAAATAATGTTCTTGTTTATATTCTCTACCGATTACAAACGATTCCGTAATTTAGCATGCCGACTGCCGAGTAATAAAGATACAGAGATGCATACACCTACACGTACCATTTTCATTTTTTTTCCTCGAAGCAAATATCGCTCCTCTCTTGTACGGGCCTCCAGGTATGAGCTCACAGAATACCGGCAGGCGCTTCTTGCAAGGGGCCGTCATCCAGGTCTTGCGGCGTGTGATGAGCATGCAGTCGAATTTCGTGTAGTTCTTCCTGGGGTGTCCCGGCGCCCAAGCGCGGAACGTCGTGCAATCTAGGGAATCGCCTGTGAAAAAACCTCGAGTCTATGATATATTTGGTAGGTTGTCTGTTCCCTAACAACAACCGTGAAGACATCTCTGACGCCTGACAAATCTGCATGTACTGACTCTGACTCTGTAGCATGTAAGTCGTACTTCCATCTCCAACAAAACGGCTGCTATTCCGCCTCCAGCCAGCAAACACACCTTCGGTGCTAGCGCCTGCGAGAATCTGCGCCATCGCATCCTTGCGATGGTCACGTCACGTAGCGCTCTGGGACATGGTCACGCTCTGGGACATCGCCCGCGCTACATATAAGTTATACTCGTAGGTATAACATAGGTACATGCAGCATGCTACATAGTACCTAGATACTTCGAGTCATCATAATCACTCTAAGTGATGACTCGGGAGTATGTAGGTAATATATGTAGCTAATTTATGTAGCATGTAAGATGTACCTCTATCTCCGACAAAGCGGCTGCTATTCCGCCTCCTCCAGGCAGCGAACACCGCGTCCGTGCTAGCGCCCGCGAGCATTTGCGCCAGCGCGTCCGTGCGCTGCTCGCTGGTCACGTCAGGCAGCGCTCCGGTCACGTTCCGGCACTTCGCCCGCGCCTCCGTGTAGTTCAGCCGTTGCGGGAGTAAGTGGAACATGCCTACTGACGGCACGCACGTTGAATTTACGTTGGCTGAAATTTTAGTTTTTAAAGTTACGTACTAAAATAGTAAAAATAAAATAAAAAGGCCTAGCGGTAAGAGTCCAATGTCTGTCTGTTTGTATGGCACAGCCAATTATTTGTTGTGATGACATTAATGCCGAGAGAGCCGTATTCAATAGTGGGATAAAGTATTCAATAGTGGGATAAAGAAGGTTGTAGACTGATGATAATAGTAAGTAATGAGCATAACGTCGTCTGCCTGTGAAGCTGCTCTACATTTTTACTTTTAAGGGTTCCATAACAAAATTGTAAACGGAACCCCTATGGTGAGACTTTGAAGATGTCTGTATTTCACAGCCACATTAAAATCAGTAACGATAGTTAGCACTTAGCAAAAAACCTTTTTGAAAACTATTGAAACTGATTTTAATTTACTTAAAAGTAAAACTTACGCAGAGGCTTTCCATAAAGGCTATAGTAATCGAACGCAGTATCATTCACCAATGACAGCCCTCCATCCGCTTCCGCACACTTCAGCACTTCACACGAGTACTCCACTCCGTCCCTGAACCCTACTGGACTGAAGTTCAGAGCCAGACCCTTTCTCTCGATACCCAGCCTTTGGCAGCTGGCTAATGTGGTGAAGTTCGCTTTAGCAGCTATACCCAGCTTGGAGCGGTAGCATCTTTCAATCAAGCGATATTTGGGAACTGAGGGGAAGTCTGACGAGCATTTCAAGTTTGCTAGCACTGGGAGCACCAGTTTTATGACTATTAGGGGTACAAGCATGATTGAATACAGGCACTTTACACTTATTTATCAAATGAAGATCTATACATTTCGATTGTTTACATTATGTAAAAGCAAGTCATATACATTGGTTCATAATATATTTGATAAACACCATTCATAGTTATGTCAGTAGATTACAACAAAATACAATAGCTAAAACTGTAATGACACAAGAAAGTACTATTAAAAGATAACATTCATAACATTGGATAAAGACAGAAATTCCTGTCTCTCAAATCAGCGATCTCTTTCATAAATAATTTGACTAATTTAAAAGAGATAAAAAAAAACTATTATAAATCGAGTTGGATCCACTAACGTGGTAAGAAAGTAGGTACTATAACGAGAGCAGTAGCTGGTCTAGCGACCGTACAGCTGTTAGAGGCTGATTGAATTGCCATTGCCAGCAGAAACCTTGTGTTCCGCCAATTAGCATCAAAGCATCATACTCGTACAAGCTGTCACTATGTGAGGCTATTTCCGACAGCATGATTGGTTACCATCGGTTTATTATTTATTATCATAGAAATCTGAATATTATGGACTAGCTGATGCTCGGACTTCGCGCATGGTGCGGTGAACTTGGCCTAAGGCATAGAGTAGTACTGTATTAACGGCCTAAGGCATTCCAGGGTTGAGGCTATAAAACAGCCAGTGCTTAGTAATTATATTTTTTTTTTTTTTAATCTAAATTTTATTTCGGGTCTTTAGTCGCTATGCCAGCCCCGTTAGTAGCCACAAAGTATTTGCTTCAAAATAAAAAGGGACCAGGGTAATTAAGTAGTAATTGTGTAGCTTTCCATGAGCTTTCCATCAGTGAAAACCTTTAAGCAAATCAGATCAGTACCTAGATCCGGAGATTATTCTTCACAAACATACGAACTTTACCTCCTTAAAATATTATTATCTATTATACTAATAAGCATAGAGTTTTACGAGTATGTGTACCTACTTTAGTAGCTATGGTTCTTTTCAAACTGTCCACTTCAGTTTTTTTCGAAAACAGTCAAAAATCTAGAGGCGCGTTCAAACAACTGTCATTTATTTGGAAATGTGGTTTTATTTCGTTAATTTTATTCTTGATAATAATTAGAGGTATTGAATAGTTGTGAAGTAATTAATTGTATGAAATGGGTTGTTTCTTTACCAGAAGTCTGGAAGACGTAAGTTACTTGTGGCTCTGTAGAATCCAGTAGAAAATCTGTTGCTTATATAAATATTACAGCTATGTTGGCAAGCATTATCATAGAATAGAACAGAACGCATAGAATTCACTATTCACTAAATTGACTGAATTAAATTCACTGAATTCACTCTTTTTGCTACAGTAGTCTGTAATATCTAAATTATGTTCGTAAGAATCCACAATTAAAAATAACAAATTAGACGTACAGTGGTGGACCCAGGATATTGGTTTGGGAGGGGTTGAGGTACCTTAAGGTAAACACTATGGATTATTCAGAAATGCATCAAGATGTTTTTAGGGGGTTCGAGCTCCCTTGGATCCACAACTGCATACGCACGAGTACTCATTACAAGAGTGTAAATTTCTCCTGACCTTACACTCTGTCTATCTTATAGTCTTAGTCGACGAAATGCGTTTTACATCAAATGCCACACTGAAAGACCTTTTCTACTTAACAGGAAGAAATGATATACGACATGTCACCGATCCGACACCTGCCAGTCATATTCGTGAACGGCGTGCCGGGAGCTGGCAACCAGACGGTGGCGCAGACCATCTCTGACATCACAGGGTACACCATGATCCGGCCCGGGGAGCTGGTGCGGGCAGAGGCACTCAAAGAGACGCCTCGGGGCAGGCTGGTCGCTGATAGGCTGCTGGCACAGGATGATATTCCTGAGGTTAGATTTTTATTTTTTAGTTTTTAAGAAACGCCAAAAGAGCATTTCTTAATAAGATTACAATTTAGTCTCAGGCTAATTAGTTATTTAAATGTAACTTTTTCATGTTTTAAGTGTACGCTATTCAAGCCTGTCAGGGGCGCCCTTCACGGGCCTAAATGGCGTACACTTTTCTATTGAATACTCGCTACGTATTTTACGTCACAAGTTATGCTAGGCCCACGTTCGGAAGTTCGCGTAGATCTAAGTCTACGGCGGCGTTCTCCATCGAGATACGAGTACCAGTGTTGAGTGATAATGCATTTGGTAGATATATAAACCGAGATGGGTCCGGTCCGTTTTGGCATAAATGTGTTAAATTAAATGTATTTTCTGTTTCAGTTATGTTCTGTTTTTCTTCAGTTTTCTATTCACTAGTATGTACCGTAATGTTGCTATCTAAATACCTATTTTATTGCACAGCAAACGACAGTAGACCTGATTAAAGAAGCGATGCTATCACAGCAGGACGCCAAGGGATTCATTCTAGTCGGGTTCCCGAAGAACCCTCGGATGTCGACAATATTCAATCGGCAGGTCAAGTGGCCCGAGAAGGTCGTCGCTTTGGAGGTTGATAATGAGGTAATGAGTTTGTCAAAAATTTACGAATCACCTGTTCAAAAAGATTCATCTTTAGAATTTGGCAATTTCATATTTACGGCGATTTTTTTTTTAGAATTGAAACTTATCAACTTTTGAAGAGATTTCTCCGAGTGGTCATGCTACCAATACTATAATCCTTTTCATCAGGTTGCAGCGACGAGACTACAAAGCAGGCTCTCTGAGCTCGGCAGACCAGAGTCAGAAATCAACGCAGCGCGGCAGATCGTGAAAGAAGCCGCGCATAAAGTAAAGAACGTACACAAGCGGTTTGCTGGACATGTCATCACGGTAATATTATTTTCTAAATATGAAAGTAGGACAAAAAAACCAACAATATCCAATCCTAATGTTGTATTTCTGTACTTAGCTGATAGCTGAGAAAAATGTCATTCAAATGCACTCGAACACGGGACCGTCCACAATTAATTTTATTTGATCGGTCGAACGCACGGGTAACCTTCCCCCACAGGCTGGTTTGTTCTAGAAAACATTAGTACTTGGTTAGGAGAACGCCACTGACCTTGATGGAGCCGCAGGAGGCGTTCTTCTCACGGGTATGCGCTGGGGTTACGTGCCTCGGTGTGGTGTTTCGTCTTCTATCTCCGAAACTCAAAATCCATAGGACGCAGTTGCAGCGATCACTTCACTGGGTGGTGTAACAATGGGAAGACTCTTATACTTCGTGAACAGGAAGAAAAGGACTGGCGATAGACGCGCTCGCGCACCTCAAGTTCGGTCGCACTCGGATATATGTCAGGACACGTCTGTTCCGCTCGACGGTCGCTCTCAAGCTCGCTGATGCTCTGACTCTCTGGTTGATGGTCTGTGTCGCGCGGTCGAATACCAACCTTACGAACTCATCTCGGATATGTGACAGTTCTACCACACCAAAACTCGTAAAAATATTGTTTGTCTATGCATGGGTTACATGATAGTGCTAAATGCACTGAATGCGCGAAGCCAAAATTTAGTAAACAATGCAGTTAGAAAATATTTATGGAAAATTAGATTAAGTAATTACCATACCGCTCACCAAAAAAGGCTAATCCTTTTTTTTAAATAACGACTCACTCTAACTCTACTCTACTCACTACTCAAAAAAAATAATTAAGAACTATACTAAACTCTTATCACTAAAATTGAGAGGCACTTATAAAAAGGTTACCTAATCCTCTGTACATTTACTACTCTATAGGAAGCTTGCAAACCTTTACAACTGCACGCTTATAAAAAGTTTTACCAGCTTGCACCGTAACGACTCGAATCTTGTTATCAGTACCGGGATGAAGGGCATGTACACGCGCTAACTTCCACTTAAGTGGAGGGAGATTATCATCGCACATAACAACAATGTCACCTACACTGACCGGGGATCCGATATCAGAATACCACTTGTTACGCTGTTGAATCTCGTGTAAGTACTCTCGACTCCATCGCTTCCAAAAATGTTGAACACATTGTTGTACCCAACGCCACCTAGTGAGCCTGTCAGGGTTTGAGTCCGTCAGAGGAACATCGGGAAGTGCCGTCAAAGGGCCACCTATTAGAAAATGGGCCGGAGTAAGGGGCAGCGGATCAGCTGCATCTGAACTCAAAACACACAGCGGCCGCGAGTTGATCACGGCTTCGATTTGACACAACAAAGTCTGCATCTCATCGTAGGTCTGTACTCGTGTACCTACGACACGATAAAGATGTCTCTTAACCCCCTTCACCCACGTCTCATGTAGGGATCCCATATGGGGAGAATTTCCAGGCTGGAAATGCCAAGTTACACCCTGTTCCAAGGTTTGAGAATTCAAAGCAGCTTGGATAGAATCATTTCTCAAAAACTCATACAACTCTCGTAAGTAGTTGTTACAACCTACAAAGTTTCTCCCTCCGTCCGAATACAGATCGCTTATCATGCCTCTTCGGGAGGTAAATCGCCGTAAGGCTGCCAGAAAGGCCTCAGTTGTGCAATCGGAAACTAACTCCAGATGTACACACTTGACAGAAATGTCAACAAAAATAGCCATCCATGATTTGACGACCTTTGCGTTTTTAACTTTATTTGCTCGCACGTAAAAGGGTCCTGCATAATCTAAAGTTGTTTTCATGAAAACTCGTTGTGGCTGCACTCGCGCGGCGGGCAGCGGAGCCATCGCAGGGCGCGATGCAGTCGGCCGCGCACGGAAACAACGCACACAAAGAAAAATCCGTTGACGGATTATGTCTCGACTCGATAATATCCAATACTTACGTAGAAGTAGGTATTGAACCGTTTGAATGCCCGCATGTAAATGCATGACATGTGCATCGTCAATAATTAAACTCGTTAAATGATGTTTTTTAGGTAAAATTAATTGATGTTTCGTCTCATAGGGAAGCAAAGATTTATGTAAACGCCCCCCGACACGTAGGAACTCTGACTCGTCAACAAAAGGATCAAGGCGTTTCAGCTGATTAGAAGGTCGCTGACCTTTCGGAATGTTTTTAAAGTCGTCGTGAAAGACTCGATGTTGGACTAAATAAATCAGCCTATTTAAAGAAAAATTAAACTCGTGGACTGTTATGTAATTAGGAAGGGAAATTTTCTCTTTTTTGACTCGTGATTTTAAAATGTTATAAAATCGAAATACGTAAGACGTAACTCGCAGTAATTTACCTAACGTTGAATATTTCTCAATAATATCAATCTCGCCTTCGTGTGTCACGGATAACGACGCAACGGGTAAATTTCGCTTTTCCTCGGTTGTAACAGGAATGAATCTTGACTTGGGCCAAGCAGCGGGCTCTTCTCGGAGCCACTGTGGGCCGTGAAACCACATATCGTTTTGTAAGAAAGTCGAAGGTAATTGACCTCTCGAGGGTGCGTCACTCGGATTATCGGCCGACGGAACGTACCCGAAACGACAATCTGGAATTCTAGTCAGAATCTCACTCGTGCGATTAGAAACAAAAGTTTTCCACTCATACGGCGGCGATCGAAGCCACGCCAACACCACTGACGAGTCCGACCACGCGTATATCTCCTCAATAGCGATACGATCTCGATACACACTCTGAACTCTTTCGATAAGCTTAGCTAATATCACGGCTGCCATAAGCTCAAGTCGCGGGATGGACAGGCACGGTGATATCGGCGCGACTCGCGTTTTCGCGAGAAGAAGAAATGTCCGAACGCGATTTGTGTCGTTGTCAGTAAGACGGACGTACACACAGGCTGCCATGGCACGCTCACTCGCGTCACAAAAGCCATGAAGCTGTACACTGCTCGACGGGAAAAATACCTGACGAGGTATTGAAACTCGCGATAAAAGAGGTAACTCTTGGACGAAAGCTGTCCATGCATTGATAATGTCAATCGGGGGTCGTTCATCCCACGTGACACCTCTGATCCACAAAAGTTGCATAAGATGTTTTGCAAAAATCGTTACCGGGGCTACCCACCCGACAGGGTCATAAATCTTAGCAATTTGTGAGAGAATACTCCGTTTAGTAGTGACATTTGAGGTACATTGCACACTGAATGTGAATGAATCAGACTGAGGGTTCCACTGAAGCCCTAACACTTTAGTCTGGTTGTCTCTCTCCATGGGAGCGAAGGACACGTCCTCCTGCCGCTCACCATGAATAACTGGCGCCTGCACTGCAGCGAGTAATGCTGGCGAGTTGCTCTGCCACTTGTGTAACTCGAAACCAGCTGATTTGCAAATACCTATCAACTGCTGTTGCACTAAGAGTGCATTCTCCTCATTATCCACAGTACAACAAACATCATCTACAAATACTTGGTCCAATAACACCTTGGATGCAAGTGGAAAAGACTCTGCTTCGTCGTGGGCTAATTGCCGCATCGTACGAAGCGCTAAATACGGTGACGACGCGACTCCGAATGTCACCGTACACAAACGATAATCTCGAATAGGCTCACTCGGCGAAGTACGCCATAAAATTCTCTGAAGATCACGATCTGATTCACGAACATTTATGTTAAGATACATTTGTCTAATATCGGCTAAAAGCGCGACACTATGAACTCGAAATTTCAAAAGAATGTCAACAATATCCTGATGAAGTTTTTGACCAGTTAAAAGTATATCATTTAATGACGTCCCGTTAGAACTCGAACAACCCGCATCAAAGACAACGCGAACACGAGTAGTCGTCGATGACTCCTTGATTACACAATGATGCGGAATGTAGTAAGTACTCCCTAAAGTTGGAGGCTCAGTAACCGGTTCCATATAACTCGACTTTAAGTAGCCTTGTAAGCATGCATGATACTCCTCTTTAAGACTCGGGTTCCGCTCCAAACGCTGCTCAAGCTTCTGGAAACGGGAAAGTGCAATGTCACGTGACTCGCCTAGGGGTGGTGCATCAGGTTTACGGGGTAAAGCAACTGAGTAACGCCCTGTGACGTCACGAGATTGTGAGCTCTCGAAAATGGACTCGCATAAACGCTCCTCGGGAGTGAGTACTTTCACCTCAGGTACTGACTCGATTTCCCAAAATCTCTTCAAGTCGCCGTCATCGGAACATGAGCTGAAACAAGCTTGAATTGGGGACGAAGTCGGAGAATCGAACGCTAGCTTTCCCAATAACACATAGCCGAAAACACTACTCATAGCTATAGGTAAATCGGGACCTCCGGAAATCACGTTACCTAGCAACACCTGGGGTAAAATATCTGCTCCTAAAATCATATCAATTGCCTGAGGTAAATGATAAGTCGGGTCTGCTAGTTTTAAATTTTTAATGTGTGCCCAACCGGAAGTGGGTAATTTTATACTTGGCATAAAATTGTGTGTCAATTTAGGTAAAATTAAAGCGCTAACTTGAATAGCCGGCTGTATCTCGTTTCTCGGGGTTATATTGAACGACACTACTCCTCTAGGACGAATCGGTTCCTTATCTCCTATACCATAAATCGGCGTGTTTGCGTAACGACGTTTCAGGCCTAACTTATTTGAGCAAGCTTCTGAAATAAATGTGGTCTGTGAGCCTGTATCTACCATGCAACGCACTGTCGATAATTTCTCAGCACCTACATATACATCGACGAGTACAGTAGCAAGCAATACAGTCATACTCGGAGCAGAACGCGCAATGGACGACGCGCAATCTCTTTGCGTCGCTGCACTCGAACTCACGCTATTGTGTGGTAAAGGGATCTCAGTGCATTTCTCTGAAATAGATAACGACACCTCACTCGGATTCTCGCTCTTGTTCTTAAAACAAATAGAACTATGGTGATTTTTCGAACACGATCGGCATAGAAACTTCGACGTACACTGTGACACAGTGTGAGACCTGCCTAAACAATTGAAACACACATCTCGATTTTTAATAAATGCATAACGCTCAGTGGGTGACCAACTCAAATATTTAGCACACTTAGCCAATGAGTGTTGACCATCACAACACAAACATTTGTACTCTTTATTCTCAGACCGTGAAGATCGAAACTCGTTTGAACTCGGATTCTTATCAATGTTCGAGGCATTGACACTCAGTGCTCGGAAACTCTGGCCTTGAGCCGACGACGGCGTCGAAGTGCCGCGTGACTGAGGAATTTTAGAACTACCCACATTTTGATATCTTTTTTCGCCGGAGTCAACTATCTCGCTCGCAATCAAATCTTTTTCTAGGAAACTGACTAATGACTCGACACTCGGTATCTCGGAAGGTTTTTTCAATGATAATTCAAAACGTTTTCGAATGGAAATAGGTATTTTGCGTAGTAAAATATGCAACAACAAGAAACTCCACTCTCTAATGGGAAAATTCATAACTTCCAACGCCTTTATGTTTTCTTGATACATATTCAAAATATTACGCAGACCAGCGGTAATGTTTTTCTCTGGACAAGACTCGATGTCAAAAATGCGATCAAGATGTTTTGAAGCGATGGCTCGTTTATTGGAATATCTCGATGTTAGAATGTCTAACGCAACCGAATAATTCTCATCCGTGATAGGTATCGACTTGATAAGATTGAATGGCTCATTTTTTAAAGTCAGGAGTAAATACCTAAACTTCTCGGAATCCGTGTAGTTGTCATTGTTGTGTACTACTGATCGAAATAAATCATAATACGAAGTCCACTCGGTGGACTCGCCCGAAAATGAGGGTAACGGTAACACAGGCAGTTTGTTGACGTGACAATTATTGTGACTCGATTGTATTGAACTATTCAATAACAAAGCTTTACTCATGCGTCTGCCTTCATCATCCCTACGCCTTAGCTCGTCTACATGACCTTGGATCGCGTAGTAACAATCGTTGAATTGATTTCTGATGCGTAGTTGCTCATCTCGATCAAAATTTTGTAATTTTAACAATGACTTCTCAATTTTAGTTTGTAATTTAATAAAATCTCTTTGGGTTTGTGTAATATCTCTCGCTCGGATTCTAAATTGTTGCTCATCTTTCTCATGATAATCTAAGATACGTTTGACTTGGTCAAGTATAATTTCTCGCTCGAAAATATCTTGTTCCGCCATTTTGCAGGTCGAAAGTCGGCGCAATGCAAATATGGGCAAAAAACAAGAGGAAAACTCAATTTTACACTCAAAATATTATCGGGATTTGTAAGATCGCAACGATAATTCACGAAATATGCTCAATTACTCGAAAATTACGATTGATTACACCAAAATACTCGGATATTTTTACCTAACAGCGGTATGGCAAGGTAATAAAATTTTCCAAAATATGTTAAAATATGACGAAAAAACGTAACCTCAACACAGGAAACACTGGATCCGGCTCGAAGGACCAAAATATGGTTAGGAGAACGCCACTGACCTTGATGGAGCCGCAGGAGGCGTTCTTCTCACGGGTATGCGCTGGGGTTACGTGCCTCGGTGTGGTGTTTCGTCTTCTATCTCCGAAACTCAAAATCCATAGGACGCAGTTGCAGCGATCACTTCACTGGGTGGTGTAACAATGGGAAGACTCTTATACTTCGTGAACAGGAAGAAAAGGACTGGCGATAGACGCGCTCGCGCACCTCAAGTTCGGTCGCACTCGGATATATGTCAGGACACGTCTGTTCCGCTCGACGGTCGCTCTCAAGCTCGCTGATGCTCTGACTCTCTGGTTGATGGTCTGTGTCGCGCGGTCGAATACCAACCTTACGAACTCATCTCGGATATGTGACAGTTCTACCACACCAAAACTCGTAAAAATATTGTTTGTCTATGCATGGGTTACATGATAGTGCTAAATGCACTGAATGCGCGAAGCCAAAATTTAGTAAACAATGCAGTTAGAAAATATTTATGGAAAATTAGATTAAGTAATTACCAGTACTCATTAAGGCATTTTGTTTAACCCTAAAATCATCATTTGTTGCCAGGTGGACAGCACAGGCAACCCAAACGCTCTAGCGTCGACACTCAAAGATATTCTCTCAGACACTCTGGAGAAGGCCCACAAACAGTCGGAGTCGGCCTCGCCCCCTGTTGTAGTCTCTGTCCCTGCAGTTGTCCCTGCGACGGTACTCCTTAGTGAGCCCCTGGGCGTGGCCGATGAGATCACGGCCCAGGCGTAGGTTTTTAGTGTAATTTAATTGTGATTCGTTTTTAATTTTACTATATTACATGTTATTGTTGAATTTTTTTACATTGTGTTTTATTAAATAGCCCACGTGAATTGAGCATGTGGACCACGGCCCCTGCCAGATTTGAACTTGACTTTTTTTTTTTATTCAGTAATAGGCTTGCATTTGACCGTCATCTTGCCTGATGGTAAGCAACGATACGGTCTACGATGGAGCATGCTTGCCTAGAAGAAACCGATTCACTCGCGACTTGAAGACACTTAAATTAAAATAGGGTGGAAGATCCAGGTTGATGACGTGAACAGAGGGATTATTCTGGGCAACTTAAAAAAAAAAATTAAAACCACTCCACTCCACTCTTCCACTCTTTATTTAGATTCTTTACAATCAAATCTTCTTACTGAAAAACTTTTCAACAACAACTAAGGAGGTACAACTTTTTCCGTTCTGATAAATTGACATTGTCAATGCCAAGCTGTGCAAAAGAACAATTCAAAACCAAACAACCCAAATCTTTGGGACCAACAATATATTTATGAATAAAAAAATATTAAAATAAAAATTGTAAACGTTTACAATGAACGAGGAGAGGGTTTGTGAGAAATGCCAAGAGCCAGTAATTGATAAGGTGCCGGCTTGCCCCCTCCAATGTATGTCGCCGAAGTGCAAGGCATACCAACGGAAGGTAGGTACTTTTCATGGTATAATTACGTATTACTAGCTGTGCTCCGCAGTTTCACTTACACGGTAACGAAAAACGGTGATATGGATGATGATAAATTGTAGCCCATTTCCATTGAACGTAAAAATGTTTTCCTATGTAAAATTAAATCATGATCGATTGATTATTCGTAGTTAAGGCAAGAAAGCATAACAAACAATTTTTATCTTAGTTACAATATTATATTAGTCAGTTAGGACCCCAACTAGAAAACAGAGTACTGTTTTTCCAGAGTTGATTTAAAATTGCGCTATATATATAATTTAACTGGCTTATCAGCAGAAATTCCAATTTAAAACTTTCAGCCAAAAATCGACTTCAGCAAGAAGCCCATCGTGTGGGTCCTGGGCGGGCCGGGCTCGGGCAAGGGCACGCAATGCGAGAAGATCATCGCCAAGTACGGGTTCACGCACCTCTCCACCGGCGACCTGCTCAGGGAAGAGGTGAAGAAGGGCGGCGACCGCGCGAGGTGCCTCGAGATTGCCATGGAACATGGTGAGGGAAAATATTTGCCACTAGATGGGCGCTGCGGTCGCGGATGACAAAAAAAAAAGGTTTTTTATATTTTTTAAGAAACGCCAAAAGATCTATTCTTAATAAAATTACATTCTAGCCTTAGGCTAATAAGTAATTTAAATGTAAGTTTATTTTCTAGAAAACAAATTAAGTAAAATAATTAGAAAGTGCATGTCCAATAACACTTTTCTTATTGTTTTTATTGAGGCGAAGACACACTGTTCACGTGTTCTTTATAACTTACACTCTAATTACTATTGACTAACACCACACTAGCTCGAACAGTTCTGTTCTTTTAAGTCTTCTATATCTATAACTGTGTGGTCGAGGAGCTGTTCTCGGCCGAGTACTCGGTTTGTGTAAACAATTTTACGAAGCGAGACAGTCACTAGAACCTTAATTTGTTTGCTCGGCTGAGAATACCTATTGCCCATTTGTTGACTCGCCACTGTACTCGTTACGTGTAATCGACCCATAACTTTGTACTGTCATTCCAGGTGAACTTGTCGCCACCGAAACTGTTCTTACCCTGGTGTTGGAAGCGATGGAGGCTCGTGCTCAGTCCGCTAAAGGGTTCCTCATCGACGGATACCCGAGAGAGAAGAACCAAGGCCTCGAGTTTGAAAAAATTATCGGACGTGCAAGAGTAATATACTTTTATCTTGATTAATGCATCTTTAGGCAGGATAATGGTTCAATCCTAACTATGAGTTTGAAATACTAGTGAAGTAAAATACCGTGATATTAATTGGTATTAACTAGTACGGCGTTTCTGGTGCCTAGCTGGTAATCCACCACTCTCAAGTTAAAAATCTATCGCCAAGCATCTAACGGTGTGTCCCGGAAGTTCTGATTTCCTATATTATTTCCGACAACATACGCCTAGCTAGCTTATTGATCTTGAAAAATGTGAAAATGTAGGGATATGAGTGTGGGACTGTGGGCGCATGTGTATGGTATTCGCACACCAGAGATCTAGAGGACCCTACGTAATAGGGAGAATTATGTGTTTCCAGTTGATAATCTACTTCGAGGCATCCCAGGAGACACTGACGAAGCGGCTGCTGTCGCGTGTAGAGAAATCGAACCGGGTCGATGACAACCTGGAAACTATACCGCTTAGACTGAAGACATTCTATGAGCACAATGACACGGTGTTGGAGCAGTACCCTAACGAAGTAACAAGGGTGAGTGACGAGTGTATTAAACTTATTCAACCTTTAATCATTCCACTGCTGGAATATCAGGTCTACCCTCGAAGAGTTATTAGGCCGTATTCCACCACGTTGGCCAAGTGCGAGTTGGTCGATTCTCATACGCCATAGAGTGTCTTCTACGGATGTATTAGAGAGGCTACTATTGGTCTATTGGAGAGGTAAGCGTTGGTAATCCGACAGCGAGGTGGGTGGACGACATTATCAAAGTCAGAGGTCGAACCCGGACTGGATTGGCGCCAGACTGAGGCTAGTGACACAGTAAGAGGCATATACCTTGCTGTGTGAAAATATATGAAAATTGATGGCCACAGTCTCTCGTTCCTTCTAGTCGCCGAGCTGTAGCAGTGACGGTACAGCACAGTATACTCATACACACACACAAACGCGAGACTGTGTGTGTGAGACTAACAGCTAATACCACAGAATACATTATATGTCATACTTACTGTAAATGACAATTGATTGTTATTGTTTTTCAGATAGACGCAGAAGGACCCCCCGAGAAGGTCTTCGCGGATGTACAAAATGCCATCGATTCTATAATTCAGTCGATTAGCCAATAGTTAAATGAACAAACTCATCTGCATGGCCTGGATGGAGCCACTATCGAAATCCTAACTTAAATAACATTTTATAAAAGAATAACAGAAACCAGGCTGAAAAATATAGACTTGATTCATAGGTAAAACAAAATATAGCCTATTTTATTCTCTTATTAATGATAGTTTCGTTACAGGCCTGGAAATAAAAAAATTGAAATATGAATTTTGCTATTAAAAGTGTTTAAAAATAAACCTTTTTTATAATTGGTACAATTATTATTATAGGTAACTAAATCATAATAAGAGTGAATTGCTGAATTTCTAGGCAAAAATGGCCAGGAAAAGGTGATTTTCTCAAAACTGTGTTGATGCTGTGTTATCTTGGTAGCTGAATAGCAGTCGCGTAATATGTATCTCGGTCTTTACTAGTCAGGTATAGTTTATTCATCATACTTCGAAGTTTATGATGACGAGTACAAGTATGGGGATACAACTTATTTCAAAAATGTATGCTAATGCTACAGGGGGCTGTGGGCTTAACATACATTTTTGAAATTACCCTATTTACGCCAAAAAACTTACCTACCAAGTTTAGGTAGGTAAGTAGAGCTTAAGTTGAAGTTTCAAGGATCTTTGTTGATAAGTTCAAAAGTAAAGACAAGATTAAAAATTAAGAAACTTTAATAAATCAACAGTTCAAAAGTAAAATTAGCAGTAACTATGTACAGATTGTGTGATTGTGATCAAGCTGCGTGTTGCTTAGGCCTTGACGAGAGGATCCAGGATCGCTTCCACCTCGGCGAAGATGGAGTCCACGGCCTGCTCGGCGTTTATCTGTAACCAGTACAAAGTTCGGCATTAGGACGCAAAGTAAAACAAATAAACCAAACTAAGCCGAGTCGTACGTCGATTGTTTTTATACCACCATGCGGAAACGGTGCACATCTCTGGCGCGTAGGGTCCGGGCCAGCCCTAACACCATCGTAAGCGTATTCGCTAATAGGTTTGAGTGTCAGTACGTGAACCATTGTTACCTATATGGTTCACATACTGACTAATCAGCAAATGGTCAAAGTTTCCTTGTAATTTTAATTTAGTTATAATTTAGTGTATATTATTTTGCTATTTTGTATATTATGGACTGTGTGTGTCTGAAATAAAGGTATTGAATTGAATTGAATTTAAGTGATCACTCGAGCGTCTTGACAATGCGAGCTCGGTGAATAGATGCTCGACAGGCTGGCCGACAATCTCTATAATTATGTAAATGGCCTGAGCACTCGTTCCCACTAGTACACCCAATTAGTTAAACCGTTTAACTAATTGCTTGTACCTACTAGTGGTAACGAGTTGGCCTGAGGGACTTAACTGACAAGCCTGAAACGCTGGTCCTGGTAACATGAAATTTGGGGAGTAGGTATGTTCCTTGTATAATGTAGGCATCGTCAGCCTGTATCGACTCACTGCTGGGTATAGGCCTCTCCCCTAAGCCATTTTTCCTTGTCTCGGGTCAATCTCACCCATGGTTGACCTGCGATGGATCTGATGTTACGGATGATGGGAAAAAAAAAAAAAAAAAATGAAAAAAAAAAGGAAAAAAAAGAAAAAAGAAGAAAAAAAAATGAAGAATGATGATGATGATGATGAATGAATGAATGTTAGTAAAAAATAAATAGCCGCGGATAATACAAGTAGGTAAGTAAGCTCGTATACTTAGGCCGATGGCTAGCTCTGGTGTTACGAGTTTTTAGGCCGCCTGAAGGCCTCTGAAATGGCTTACCGGGACCTAAAATTTAACATGTCATCCGAGCCATGGTAGTGCTCAGTCGTAAATGCCACCCGCGGTCACCCATCCTCAGACTGGCCGTGTCGTCTGTTGCTTAATTTCGGTGACTACAAACACCTAGTCGAGCTACGCTACCGAGTGCTACCGCCTCGGCTAATACTATATGCTTACAGTGGGCTACGCGGGCGAAGTCCCGAGCAGCGGCTAGTTTTCATACGTATATATTTGATCCAAAGCTCCGGAGCTGGCGTTAAAAGGCAGAGTTGCAAATGACCACTATGCTTCTGCAGCGACTAACGACGATGCGATAATACCGCTGTCTGATAATAGTTGGCGCTGGCACTTACAGCGAGTTTTATTTTCATTGCAAGTCAATTAGTTTAAGCGTTCTCTTCATTAAGCAGATTAATTGTTTGTTCGACAAAAAACTATACCGCGGCTCCTTGGGCGGTTGTTTAAATTAAACGGACTCTAGAGAATGCTAACGAAAACATTTATATTTTACTAGAAAGCGCAATGAGCCGGCCGTTTATACTATGTTTGTTTTAACAATATTTTGTTAGAAATTTTTGGATGGAAGTCTTAGGTGCCATCAGAGGCGGCTTGCTGTGTGTGCATGTGTATGTAACGCAGATCGCGAACCACGGACGTGGACGCTTGGACCGGTCTCTGTCTGATGAAAAAGAACCCTAAGATGTGAAAGTAGTGCATCACCCGAGCTAGTAACACTAAGCAAGAGATTTTTCTAGTAGCAGTAGTAGAGATAAATTTACCCTTTTTAGTTTGTTCGGGTATTGAGCTAGCACCAAGTCGTTGTTGTCGAGGAAGGTCTTCAGTCTGAGTTTGATGGTGTCTTCGTTGTCGTCCGCGCGGCCCGAGTCCACGGCGCGCCCCAGCAGCCGCTTCGTAAGCGTCTCTGATGACGCCTCGAAGTAGATTATCACCTGGGAAATAAAATATATGGCAGGTAGAGTAAGTAACTTACAACATTGGAGCGCTCATGACAACTTTCATTTGAACCCGTTCAGCCATTACTGAGTGCGAAAAAATTTATTAACTCACAATTTTTGGACTTTCGTTCACGAATAATCAGGTGTCACATGACGCCGACATCTCACCATGTTGGTATTGGTACTGAATTATTGATGAGTCCATTAGTGAGTCCATGAGTCCTGTTTAATTATTGATGGTGTAGTATTGATGAGTTCTGGTTCAGCAAGTAACAGTAATAAGTGGAATAGGTGCCGATCAATGCGTCTGATGATGGTCAAACAAAGCGACTGAGAGAAGACCTAGAGACCTCTCCTTTTTGCCACTATTCGAATTGCTATCTAGTGTTGGCTGAATCGTGGTCGCTTCTCCGAGAGTAAGAGTTTCAGCTTACAGTGACGGGTGCAATAGCTATCTCGAAGGCGAGGCCCTGCGACTTCTCCCGCGGGTACCCGTCTATTAGGAAGCCATTAGCGTTCTGGGCGCGAGACTCGATGGCCTCCTTCAGCAGCTCCAGAACAACCTCGTTGGGGACGAGAGCGCCTGGAAGTATAATAATATACATTTTTAAGGATTATAATGCGTGCTCTTAAATTAAGTGTTATGAAATTGCCAATCTTGGCTATCGAGAGTCCTAAATCTTGGAAAAGCATACGTAAGCGCAAGATTTAGAAGGCTTTGGTTGCTACTATTTGAGGCGAGCTTTATAAGATCTCTGTTTCCTCTTTTAACCAGAGTCGCTATAAGAAACACACTGATAGGTGTGTCTCCAGCACAGTCATTTTAGATTCTAAAGTAACCTGAATCCTGAATTTCTGACCTCTAATATTTATTAGAGCCTTCCGCTCCAGGATGTTCATCATTTTTGACAAGCAGTGACTTAAGATCAGAAGAGCTATGATCAAAAGTTCAAAACTGTCAGTAGTATGAAAATAATCACCTTGCTCCATGATAGTGGTAAGTATTTTCGCGCGCTCAGATCCGCTCTTCACCTCTTCTCTCAGCAGGTCGCCGGTGGAGAGGTGCGTGAACCCGTACTTGGCGATGATCTTCTCGCATTGCGTGCCCTTGCCCGAGCCCGGCCCGCCCAGGATCCACACGATGGGCTTCTTGCCAAAATCGATGGGCGCCTGGAAATACACAGTTTATTTAAATTAACTTCAGCTGGCGTGCTGATCAATGTCCTTCATAGTTGTTGACCGAAGAATCTTAAAGGCAAAGAGTTTACAAAAGAAAAAGCCTGTACCTGTGGCCTGAGTCCTGAGCCAGTACAGGGCACTGACCGAGAGTAGATTACTTCTTGTCTTCCAATCAAATCACCAATTTATGTTTTAATGCTTTTTAAGTTTCAGAGTTTTCAAGTGATGACACTGCGATTTCTATACCATAAAACACGCTGGTACCTAACCTACTTATTCTCTTTGCTTCAAGCAACACTTCAATCATAACACCTAATTTGAACAATTGATTTAAAATATTAAAAGAACTCGACTCGACATACTTTTCTTTTCCGTTTCTGTTCATTAGCCGCTCTACACATTGGGCATGCATTAGCTAAAAACTGTCCAACGGCGCACTCGATTGGGCACAGTGGCTTCTCGATGACCAGCTTTTTTTTAAACTATTTGTGCCTTTTTGGTCTATTTTGATTTATTGTGTAGACAGATACGAGTACCTACTAGATATGTAGGTACATAATATAGTTTTTGCAATTCACGAGCGCACGTGGCTCTTGTTCACTAAAGATAATAAATAAGGAAAATTAACGCAAAAACCCTGTGTTTGTTGTCTGAGTTGTGTGGAAGTCCAAGTATAAAAAAATCACCGGCATTTTGTGCGTTCTATCAGGCATTATGTTTGTGACATAGTGAAACATAGAACGTGAATTTTTATATTTTAACTTTTCGGTTCCACTTTGTTTTATTTGGGATTATGTTGATTGATTTTCAATACCAACTGTCACCATGACATGGTTAGAAACACGAGAAATATGTATTCGCTTCCCTCAGAGTTATTGTCGTTACCTTTTATTTAGTCATTTGTAACAGTGCCTCGGGGCTCAGGGTTAGCTTTTTGTAGATCTTTGGAAGCTATTTTTTATTGGGAGTTTAAGAACCAATCTTACGTACTAAAAGCCCGCAGAAAACCTCATAGTATTTTCGCTTTGAGCGTAGAACTAAGGTACCTACATAAAAACTTACCAAATCCCATCACAATAAACACTCTAGAATCGTAATTAAAGTATTAAAATTACTATTTAAGATAATAGGTATCTAGATCATCTAGGTATTAATTTTCTACTGAGCTTTAAAACAGATACATATTAAAGCTAGTTAACATACAAATCTCACTCAAATCATAAATTATCTACCTACTAGCTAAGCGTACAAAAATTACTAATTTAAATCAAAATTTACTTTGTAATTGATTTGTTTTTAAGCTTATAATACTCGGCCTGCGAATAGGTACGAGTAGGTACATAGAAGATATTTTTAAAGGCTTTTGAATTAGTTACCCAGCAGCATTGGCAGCATGACATTGTCGGACTTTATTCAAAGAATTTTAAAAGACTTTTTAATTGAAAAGGCTTACTACAAAATTGAAGACTTCATCTGTGATAAAGTCTCTTTACGTAAATTGTATTTAGACTGTAATAATAATACTTGACTAATTATACCTACTATGTATTGTAGTTATTTTATACATTGATATTTTGACATTGCAATTATTTTATATAATTTTTGACATTCTAATAATATTATTTTCTTTGACATTTAATTTATTGTGTATTAATTTATTCGTAAAAATTGTATTTGACATTCATAAGTGTACATTGATGTACCCATATTTGAATAAATTATTTTGAATTTGAATTTGAATTCTCTCGACATTAAAAAACAAAATAAACCTAAATAATTATTCCACGACAATTACAAACACATATTGTTTTGTTACCGTAGCCCACTTGAAATATTTCCACTAAACAAATTAAAGTGTAAGAAAACGGGATCACGAGTATATGTATAATAAAGTAACCTACTAAAGCCAAGATTCTATGAAAACGAGATATAAGTAATCTACCTAAGCCAAGTTCCTATGAAAATAAGGAAAAACGAGATCTCGAGTCTAAAAAGCCAAGTTTATCGTTCCACCATTTCAGTTTTTATGTAGGTATAAAATATTGAATTCAGTTCTCCAATTTATTGCTTACCTACGCCCACAAACATTTTTTTTCGCCATTCCTAAGATATAGTCCGCAGTAAAACTGTGAATATTTAAATAGGTATAACTACTACAGTACCCACTTATCTAATAAATTATTCAGTGGGCCCAAGTTTCAAGGCTTTTTATGACAGATTTAAATTTTCTAAAACTATTGACGTCTTTGTATACATCGCAATTAAGATCTGTCAAATAAAGCCTTCAATCTTGGGCCCAGTATCTGAGTATCTGTAAGTACATATACATATAGGTACATAAACATATACATACTCGTATATAATTACTTTAGTACCTTCTTTTAATAGTTATTTGTTATACAAGACTGCCGTCCACTAACTATAATGCCGTTAAGCCACAGGGGGTCGATTTTTACTTTTAAATATGATAGGATAGAGTTTAAAATTCTCTATCTACCTGTCTAACAAACGTGTTCCTATCTGTCATAGGTCCTAAGATAAAAATAGCACAAACGCCGCTACATGACATTTCTTTTCAACATTACACGTCTATAAAGTCGTCATATAACATTATATAACTAACTAGCCGCTATAATCCCATAACGACATAAATATGTATTAAAATATCAAATAATTGCTTATCTATAAAGCCGTTTATTGTGTTTTGTACGCTAAAACACAGCTATAGTACTTTAATTACTTTTAAGTTGAGGTGTGTGTTTTAATTTATTGAAAAATTCCTTAACTAAAACACAGTTACAAGAAAAACCTTCGAATAAAAGACGTTAAGGTCGCTTAACCGTTTTTTAGATAAGGATTCACCTTATTCCATTATACAATTTACTACACTTGCAAGTCGTCAAAAGAAATTCGAAAATTAAAGTGTATATTTTTTTATATATTTCCTCAACTTAAAAAACGTTAAGCAGCATTCCTTAATTAAAACGCCGTTATCTGCCATCACCCCGCGCTTTATTTTTTTTTGTTACACTAATATTATCACCGTAGAAAAAAGAACTAAATCTGATAATCATTATCTAGTTAGTGGTAGGCTTGTGACTCCCGCGTTAATCGTCAAAAAAGATGTCTGGTTTTAGTGTTACTTTGTAATGGCGAGTCTATCGTTTTATTCTGCAAGATAAACAGTGGTTTCAACGCAATAGTTTATTTAAGATCTTCGCCAGTGTGTTATTGATATTTGATATTGTCGTTTTACTTCATGATTTTACTCATTACTTCATCAAACCCGAAAAAAGCCCCCGGAACCAACGGGCTCACCGTTGACATCTGCGCTGCAGCCATCCGATGCGAACGGGAAATCTTCTTAGCGATAGCAAACAAATGCTTGTTGCTGAGGTACTTTCCCAAGCAGTGGAAAGCGGCGCACGTGATTATCCTACGCAAACCCGGTAAAACAGATTACACACATCCGAAGTCATACCGTCAAAACGTCAAACGTCGAAAAGCTTTTGGTAAACCGACTCCAATGGCATCTCCTCCCAACCATCAGTCAGAAACAGTACGGTTTCATGCCCCAACGAGGAACCGAAGACGCCCTCTATGACCTGGTAGAGCACATTAAAAAAGGAGTAAACAGCAAAAACATCGTACTCCTAGTCTCCCTGGATATAGAGGGCGCATTCGACAATGCATGTTGGCCCGCCCTAAAAGACAATCTAGCGAAGAAGAGGTGCCCAAAAAACCTCTACGAGATGGTAAACTCATACCTCAATGACCGAAAAGTCAAAGTCAACTATGCAGGAGCAGCACACGAGAGCGAAACTACCAAAGGGTGTGTCCAAGGATCTATCGGCGGACCCACCTTCTGGAACGTAATCCTAGACTCGCTGCTGCAACTGCTGGAAGCAGAGGGAGTATACTCTCAAGCCTTCGCGGATGACGTCGTTCTCGTGTTCACAGGTTCACAGTCAAACATCATCGAGCAGCAGGCCAACAACACGTTGGACATGATCGTGAAATGGGGAAAACGTAACAAGCTCAACTTTGCAGCGCAGAAGACTAATGCGATGCTCTTCACCAAAAAGTTGAAGTACGAACCCCCAAACCTGGTCATGTCTGGCATCCAGCTTAATCTCGTCGAAGAAGTCAAGCTGCTTGGCCTGTTGATCGACTGTAGGCTCAATTTCAAAGCACACGTGAAAGCCCAGTGTAAAAAAGTGGCGGATATCTCCAAACAGAATCACTCTTGATTTTTTTTTAATTTTGACCATCTACGTCATGGAACCCATCATCATGTATGCCTCAAGCGTGTGGGCGCAGGCGGTAGACCTCGAGGAAAACAAGAAGCACTTGAACTGTTTCTAATTGTAGTATTACTAAACCAATCCCCAAATTATTTGTAAGGTTTATTAATTTATTTATTTATTATTATATTTATTTATTCTTTAATATATAGCAGAAACCGAATATTATGGGTATGTATTCTTACATTCACATACATTCTTTTTAACTAGAATTGCAAAATTCAATAATAAACATATCTTTTAAGTTAGATAATTGTAGTTTTATTTTCCAAGTTAGCTTATTTTGAAATGGTATTCTCAATTATTAGTAGTAAATGCTTAACTAAAAAGTGGCTATGTCCCAGATGTTTTATGTTTAACTGCTTTAAAGATAAGTATTTGAATGTAATTAACGGCTTAAATATTTTTTTTTATATAAGTTATCCATAATGCTTGTTAAGAATGTGGCTAAAATACATTAACGGCATTTTAGTTAAGTAATTTAAGTTAATTTTATGAAACATAAATTTCAATAGTCAGTTACCTAAAAACACTAAGCTAAAATGCCGTTACGGTGAACTTAACTGCATTTTAGCGTTTGGTTTTCACTTTTATCAAAATTTAAAGCACGGCTATAAAGCAAAAAATGTATTTTACATTTAAATAAACAGGTGTATTCATTTTAAAGTACATGTATTAGAAAGTACTATAAAAAACATATATTTCTATATCAGGAAGTCTCGTATAAAGTTTATGGTTATAAAGTAGCATTCATTTTAAACATCTCCCGCGTTTTTTGCTGATATCTCCAAACTTGGTTTTGAGGCTTAACGGCATTATAGATAGTGGACGGCAGAAGAGTGCAAAGTTGCTTTTTAACGCGTGTTCAATTTTGATGACCGAGCAAGCGAGGGAATCAAAAGAGCACGAGGTGAAAAATCTTTGCACTCGAGTGCAACACGTAACTTTTCATTCCACCTCAGCGAGGAAAGAGTATTTTTAATCTTCAATATCTGAGTGGAAAAGCTCATTTGCGCATTATTAACAGTTTCAGTCAATTCTGTTGGCGTCAAACAAACTTCCTCGTCGCTAGAATCACTAATTTTAGTTTTTTCACTTGTTTTCAAGTTTCTTGTTTTTATTATAAGGTTTAACAATGACGTGAAAAAATGCCGCGTAAAGAACCGCGTACAAAGCAAATTGAAAAAAGAACACCAAGAAGGTTCCGAGTCTGAGTTTTTAACAAATTAAAAAAAAGTTGTATGATATATTCGGCACCATAGAGGTAGCAGTAAATAGGTTTAATGTTTTTTTTAATTCACAAACTTAGTGCACACGATGTTCTAAATTCAATTTACTTTATCCTCTAGAGAATAAAAACGGCTTTTCCACTCAGATATTGAAGATTAAAAATACTCTTTCCGAGATGGTGGGATGAAAACCATATTTACATTACATATTGTATTACATATTGTTTGTTTTTAGTTTTAGTTTTAAATACCTAATAGATTTTGACTCCTTTTTTTACTCGACATTTTCTAAAAGCACTATCATAAATTTGGAAACTAGAAAATATTTTTTTGGCTACCAACTTCGACTGATGTTTGAAACGGTGTGACCAAGGATAGAGCAAGTCGATCTAGTATCTAGATTCTAGATCCACTCGCTGATTAGATAATAGAATTAATTCTAGATAATATTCCATTCAAAACGATTTAGTTAAACGAGGTAATCGAGCCAGCATTTTCGGAAATCCCACAGGCAGCGGTCTTTTAGATTAATTAAGATTGGTTTTATTTAGCGACTTTAATGTTGTTTAATTTAATTTTACCTACTGAAATAAAGATTACTTGTTTAATTGAAACTTATTCGATTTTAGATTCGTTAGGTTTAGGTTTTAAAGTAATTTTGGCTCCTGGTACGTCAATATTTCCCCCGACTAGAACTTTTAAAAGTTAGTTTTTGATTGCGACCCAAAATCCCAAACGATGCCATTGCGTGCTATAAATGAGTCGGTCGGTCGCGTCGTTACTCATATCATATCGATTGCTTCAGAAAAAATAAATACGAATGTCATTGAATTAATTATTGATCGATCGCCATCAAAGTGTCGTTACCTATACCGGGTTATAAGGAAAGGGTATGCTAAGCCAAAAAGACTCATAGTACTCATAATTATGAATAACTTTTACTATATTACCAACCCGGAAGTCGGAAAAAAACCAGCTGTTCCAAAGAAAAATATCAATGACACTCGACCAAATTTATAACAGCTGATTTTTTTCGCAAATTCCGGGTTGGTCCGATAGTGAAAGTTGTTCATAATGATGAGTTCGATGAGCCCTTTTCAGCTTAGCTTCCCTTCTGTATAACCCTGTATAACTTCCTCGTAATAGTAATAGGTAACTACAAAAACCTTGGTAGACAACGAAAACTGTCCACGATACTTCGGTAAACGTTTAAAAATAAGACAGACATAATGAAGCAAGGTTAACTTTTATTTTCAAAAATACGTTTGAATTTATAAGACTGATTTGTTTGCACGCCACTCGAGACACGATTTCAATAGATATTTTTGTTTTAATTAGTCTGCCTAGCTAAACAATGTCTGAGAATATAAAAATTTAGTTTCTATGCTCTGGTTTAATAGAGCTTATAGTACTATAGAGTTTACACTAACTACAGTTTATTGTAGAAAAACATACAAAATAATAGTTGAGACTCAGTCAATTTTGATAAACCATTTTGAAAACATTGAATCGGTTGTTTTTCTTTTCGATATGTGAGAAAGGTTCTATTTTTAGAGCTGAAAAATTAAATTTAGTTTGGAACATAGTACAAAGAATCGTCCTTTACGACTGAAATATAGGTACTTATGATTTTTATTTGCCGTAGGGTAAGTAATTTCGCTGATTAGATCCATGTTAAACGTTTAGTTAAAGTTACGGTTAGAGGTTACAGTTAAGTCTTTACGGTTAGATTAGTTCTAATGATTAGAAATAATAAGTTTTTTCAAGAAATATACCACAGCTGTGTACTCTATGTAGTAATCTGTTCTTGTAAACTTGTAAATGTTATTGTAAAATTGTAAACTTTCACACAATTACAAGCATGCAGGAAGTCGCGATCACCTCGACACTCTGTCTAGCCTAGATTAGCCGGCATAACAGAGTAGGTCTATTTTCGTCTACAACATTGACAGTGACCCAAACTTCCGCGCGACAACGAGATACGAGGGCAACACTGACGGGTCGCTGATTGAAAAGGAAGGAACTGAAGCTTTAGTGCCAATTATATGAACTAAGATCACATTAGAAACGTACTTTGAGTCGTCCAGTCCTAGCATAAATCGCTGCATCTACGAACACTATCGAAACCACATATCACATTTTTTTTATTGTAAAAAAAAAATATTTAAAAAATACCGAATACTTAAAATATTAGAAGAATAAATAAATTATTGACATTTTTTAAATCCAATAAGAAAATTATATTACACCCTTTAACTTATTTTGACTTTAAATGGCTCTCCTGTAAAAAATGCCATACAATAGACAAATGCATGGAAAATAGGACAGCGCCCCGTGTCGGACGTAAATAGAAACTGCCTATATGTTTGTATCGATTACTCGTTACTTATTTTACGTCAGAATTTATGCTAGGCCTATTCTTTATTTATCCGAGAGAAAAGTACAAGATGAAAATCGATAACTATTTAATACTAGCTGACCCGGCAGACTTCGTACTGCCCTAGTACTTCTCTATGGTACTGCCTAATTAAATATAAACACTGCACTTTACAATTTTATACTTATAATATATTACAATTATTATAGGTACGAATTTGTTTCGTGTATTAGTTGACAAAAGCAAACTCATCCATGAAAAAAATTAATAGTTAAAAAAACTAAAAAACACGACTTGTTTAGTGTATTGTCATCGGTCCTCGATATATCTACAAAGTTTGAAAGAAATCTGACCGTTTAAAGTGGGTCAAAAACGCGCTCAAAGGAGTCGGTTACATACAAACAAACATACAAACATACAGGTGAAGCTAATAAAAGCGTGTTAAAAAAAACACTGACATTGACAGTTTGTTGTTGTTTCAACTTTTTTTTAATTTGATATGACTTGGAGTCAAATCCTTCGAAATTTTAAAACAAATGAATGAACTATTCTATTTACACTGTTTTGATAGATATGATTGAATTTGAACTTTGTACAGAGGTAATAAAGTGCAAATTGACTCTTGGACGTTAGGAACACACCTACATTGCTTAAACAACAGTGAGTGCTTGCAATTCAATATGAACTTTATACAATAGCAATAAAGCTCGTTTTAGTTAGAAAACGTTTGTATGGGAAAAAGAAAAGGGCTGTTTTTAAGGTTTTTCAATATTTCTGAGTGATTTTCTTAAATTTCTTAATAATAACAAATACAACAAAAAAAGAATTAGTGAAATCGGTCCAGCCATTCACGCGTTATGCCGTGACCAAGGAAAACGGGTTTCATTTTTATATATATAATATATAATATATATATAGATATAGATAAATAGATAAATATTGTTATATGTTTTGAGAACAATGCCCAGTGCTCCACAAGCAGCGGGCTTTTAGATTGGTTTTGTTTTGGTTGAGTAGTTCTGTGTAATAGTGGTTTTATTGTTTTATTATTGAAACAAACTAAATCTAGATATCAAAGTACGTTTGTTATTGTTATGCGACTTAAGAAATCGATTACCAAAGAAGAAACGTACAAAATGTACCAACTTTCAAAAACAAATACATAATTCTGATTTTCATACTCTGTTTTTATATTTCACTTTGAAGGACCTTTTCGAAATGATTATTCGAAGTCGTCTTGTAACTCATTAAAAATCAAGGAAGTACTTTTGTTTGTTATCAAGGTTGTTTACTTCAAATTCTAATTCAACTTCACTTGTCGTGTTTGGATAAAATGGAAAATGTTGGAATCATGTTATTTAAAATTTTAAGATCAAATGGGGTTGAAAGTTAAAGGTTAAATAGAACCTTATTCGATATGGATATAAGGACGAATACCGTAGTATGACTTCTGTGCCAATTTGCAGTGAAATATTTTGACGGGTCGAATTTTTCATGAGTGAGCTTTTTAGAGAGAAATTTTTATTTAACCTATGAAACAAAACACTAGAGAAAAGGATTAAAAAATTATAAGAAGAGCTTCCTGACCTATACCACAACAATAATTTATAAAAATAACTACAAAAGACCATTTCTGCTTTCTTTACCTAATTTTAAAACAAAAATCAACCAACCTAATCAAGTCTAGAATATCTTGATGAATCGAACTACTAACCCAGGCTAACCTTGGGTCAGATGTTTATTATTTTTTTCAAGACATCAAAAGAAAAGCTTGTCACTACAAAACCCAGCAACTCATATACCAATCCTACGACGCAGATAACAATAACAAACCTTACTATCTACCAAACATCTCACCCACCTTATAAATAAGCGCCTTCGAGTCTAGCTTTTCTTCTAACCACAGTCCGACCACGAGTACCACACCATAGAGCACCTTGCAGAAACTTTCTTTACTTTTCATATCACACACAACGAGTCCCGATGGCCTGATGGCCACTGCTTACATCGGCGTCTCTAAATAACAGCCAGTTCGAATACGCTGCCAACTCGCACGCGCTTGGCAGCGTGTGTACTTTTGGTATTTTACTTTAGATTTTACTGGATTATTTTGGAGAAAATCCAGATGTTTTCGTCTCAAGGGTTACGACCGGACTGTACTGTTGTGGGGTCGATGATTGTTAGTGTATGATCTGGCAAGTAGCCCGATTGTTTGCATGATACTGATTTGTTTCATTGACTGATTTTCATTGATTGTTTGTGGGTAAATATGTCTTTGTTGGAGTGTTTTCTTTAATCGAAGTTGTTGCTGTCACGTGGTAGACACCTATCTCTATATCTTGGAACAGGACAATCCGATAACCGATATAGCTACTACAATTTGTAGGGCTGCAAAAGTCAAAATAGATAGGTACGGTACACCCATTCCCAAAACAAAAAAAAAAACAAACCTCAAATAACTTGCATTATATATGTCTGCCAATTTACCCGAACAACCGCTAAAATTTACTAAACAATACGTTCTCGACTCTAGAGCAAATAAAACGCTGGACCCTTTGCGGCCAGGTAGATTGAAGACTGAAGCGGGTAAAAACTCAAATTTTGAATTATAAATTAAAGACCAGAGGACTGTGCATTGCACCACATTTATATCAGCAGTGTATCTTTGTAATCCATATCTAGATACCTATCTACCTATACCTACACTTGTAGCTAACAAGCTAACTCATCGATCGGCTTATTAATTTCCAGTTTTACTTTCCATCTTATCAATTATCTGATAAGATTTCATTAGCTTGCATTGAGTTGTTAAGAGAAAGAAATATTTGTAGAGCATTGTTAAAATGCAGTAGAACAAATGATTGTGTATGAACATTGAACATTGCTCTACAATCTGGAAGTTTTGGAACATTTGAACAAAAAAAAAGTTCAAAAGTTTCAAAATGTTTCTTTAAGTTGAACGGTAAGGTGTTATGGCCCAGTTATATGTAGTTATATGCAACCTTTAATCATCCCACTGCTGGGATACAGGTCTACCCTCGTTATGGGACCGTAAATGCAGTAAAGTAATGCTTTATCAACTAAAGCGGAAACTTTTGAGGCTTCTGCATAATTTACTAAAATACCACTGCACTGCGGCAAATACTTACCTAACCATTGAATTGTGTTGTTCTACCAAACCTGGATTATGTATCTACCTGGATTATGACTTTTATCTATTAAAATGCTTTTAATCGATAACTATTTTAATAAATGAACGCAAATTAACGGGTCACAAAATTTTAACGCCAAGAATCAGTTTTATAGTTTAAAAACAACTTCTTTCTTAGAGATATTTTTGTTAAATTGATTATGAAAACGAAAAAATTATGAATTACAAAAAATACATAACCTACGAAATACTAAGTCTTATTTTAATTACAAACGCGTTCACTTCAGCTGGTCTCTCTATCTACTAATAATTCTCTTGAAAAGTCGGGATTTGATTTCAATCTAAAATTGATACTTATCATTTTCGATTCGACCACAAAGTGACACTATTTTGCTACTTTACTTTACTTACACAGTTATGCTCCACATTTGATAAAGTATACCTACGCATTAACAGTAAAAGATCGCCAGCAATAAAATAATTTCCAAGTTATAAAATAAATAATTATGCAACAGGTTACTAACCCCGACGCGCTATACTTATGTCATGTGGTTTAAATGGACTACAAGGTAAAAATCTATAAATAATTCAAACATTTCGCTCTTTCGACTAAAATTTTTAAAAAGTTTTTAAAGTTTTCGTTTCCTTAAAAAAGAAAGAAGTAATTTATTTCAGGCATTCATTTACATATCACAACTAAATAATTAGCAGATACTTTAATAAAATTATTGAAAAAATATGTCATTACAAAAAAATATAAAGTCGTAAAGTTACTATGTTATTTTTGTTACATAGTAGATATTTATTACATTTCTCGTCATCGCACGATCACTCTCGACATCATAGAGCTAGCCTTTATTATGTAACGTGCAACTGATATGCTATTTCTAAACAATTACATTAATTTTAAACTCCAACACCGACTTTTGCATTCTATTATTACCGCGAAGTGACGTAACAATCACACTGAAACTACTGAAAACATCTCTGAAAATCTGTGAAGGACTACTCAAACATTGTCCAGAATCTAACTCACAAATAATATGCATACTGATAGACTAATGATGTAGTATATTTTTATTTTTATCGGCACTTACCATTTTGTGTGAAAGAAAGCGCGTGCAATCCAAAGGATCGTAATCACAGTCACAAGGCACGTCCGTCCGTGGCGAGGTTCGCGGGCCGACTGCGGCGCGAGCGGTCAAGGGCATGGAAACTGTGCCAAACCAGCGATAATCGACCTCGGCTGACAGCGGGGAATGGGGAAACCTGACTCTTCTTAGACTCCACCTACTCTACTTTCTAGGTGTTATGGGGGTAGAAAATTCAGATAATTCATATATTTTGTAGATAGGGAAAACCTGACTCTTCTTAGACTCCACCTACTCTAGATTTTAGCGGTTTACGGGGGAAGAAAATTCAGTTGTTTCATACATTTTGTTTGATAGGGAGACCCGACCATTCTTAGACTTCACCTACTTTACTTTTGGAGATTTATAGGGGAAGCAAATTAAGTTATTTTACACCTTTTTTGGTGGAGAAACCTGGCTATTCTTAGACTTCACCTACTGTACTTTATATGAGGTTTATGGGATGAAAATAAGCTATACATTTCGTTGAGCGTAATGTTTTAGGGTTCCGACTTCTGAACCTCCTTCGGGGAAGAACCCTTAGGGCGAGACTCGTGTGTCACAGGCTCACAGCAAATGATAAAAGCCAGCAGCGGTCTGAAATTGGCATGACGCTAGATAATGCTAATCGCTACAATTTTCAGAAAAAAAAAATATGCTGAGGAATAGGTCGTTACCTGAAAATGGAGTCCAGAAATGGGGATCTAAAATTTTAAAGCCAAGCAATATGGTCTAGTGGGGTTTCAGATTAAAGGTAATTAGGACATTTCAATCTAAATCTAACTAGATTTTGAAGGTAACTAATTACTTAGAATGTGTCCAACACTTTTATTATTGTTTCTATTAAAACGTTTCTCAACCTCATAGTTTTTTTTTAATTACAAAACATGAAAAATGAAATGATTCTGCTTCAATGGCCTTGGTCATATCATCTCAGTTCCGTTATTTGTATTATAATGTACTGAATTGTGATTTGTGTTTTCTTTGATGTGGTTTTAGGTTTCCGGGTTCGGTTCAGAATCCTCGACGTGCGTGTTTTCTCTTTGACAGATTCTTTTCCCCGATTTGAGGGTTGGTTCCATAATAAAAGTGTCATATCAATCAGTATAATGATATCCTCGACTATATCAACAATCTAACCAGGCAAGCTATACAGAAGGAGGCAGGGCTCTAGAATCTACTATGAGTTTGGTATACTCGTATTTCGTCACACATAAAAAAACATTGGCATGGGTAATTATTACCTTAAAGTTAAAAAGCTAATTGATTAGGATTATAAGGAAAAGGTATGCTAAGCCGAAAAGGGCCCACAAGACCAACCTTGAAATCGAAAAAAAAAAATCAGCTGTTCCATTTATTTTGTCGAGTGTTATTGACATTTTTGTATGGATCAGCTGATTTATTTTTACGCGATTTTAGGGTTGGTCTCATAGTAAAAGTTGTTCATAACGATGAGTTGGTACTTGGTACTATGGGCTCTTTTCGGCTTAGCATATCCTGTCCTCATAACCATGTGGGTACTCTTGGGTTCAATTAACTGAACGCGTGTTGAAAGTGTATTGAAATGCAAACGACCGTCAAATCGTCCGTCAGACATTACCAATAGTCCAGGCCTTAGTTCAAGGCTAGATCCTGACCTTCGACAACGATGATTAATTGATAACCTTACTCACCAAATAGACTCAAATAAAAACAACAGATATTACAAATTGTGCCTTTATTGATTGAAAAATTAACAGTTTGAAGACTACCAACACGTAGTGTAAGTTTAACTAAATTAACGTCACATTTTGGTGTTAAGTACAATACTACATTTTGAGAGTGCACTTTTTTTTACAATATTTTACTATGTGTAACGAAAGGTGTGATAAAACTGAAAAGTGTATACTCATCATTATGAACAACTTTTAGTTTGAGCTACTTTGAACTCCGTTCTGTCCCATGCAAAGAGTTTATTGACCTTGGACCTAATGTACCGAACAACGTCTTTCGTGATTTCAGGTTGGACTCAAAAAAAGTTGTTCACAATGATGAACATACATACAGTATTATCACACCTTTTTGTTACACGTAGTAGTGTAGTCTAAAACTGAGCGCCTCTCCAATGTGTTAACTCACATGCAAAATGTTGTATACACAACTTGTTCATCCATATTTAGTTTAGTCACCGGCACGCACACAAGTTTTCTCAAGTGGAGAGGCGTTCATTTTAAGATTAGATGATCTCTACCTATTTTACTTATAATATACTCGTAGGTACTGTTGTTTACGGGCAAAATTACTAATTAGTGTACTTAAACAGTTTCTTTTATAATTTATCAAAATATACAAATAAATCTCAGGTCTGACTTTTCAATAACAAAAATGTTATCGTAGCAAATGTCTACGCACAGCTACGAACAATCTGCTACGTCACTCGTAGAAGCAGGAGCTACCTACGTAAAGGAGAGGTCTTGTAGCTTTCGTAACCTCGTAGCAGTACGACGAAGTAAGACGTCATTCTCGTAGTAAGCTCTACGAAAATGTGAATATGGTGATTCAGTAGTCAACGCTGTCATCATCGGTTCATCATCACAATACCTATTTATCTAATATCTGCCCACTGTTGGACTGCTAGACATAGGCCTCTCTTAAACAACGCCACGCTATCAGTTATTTTGCGTGTCCGTTGTGCGTGATTGTGCGTTTGACCGACTGATCTAACTGACTGACGTTTGACTATTCATTTAATGCTATTTTTTGCAAATGCGATAATCCGAGGTATGATATTAGTACATCTGTGTCTTGAGGAATTATTCTAGCGCGTTCGAGATTATCATTTTTAACCGACTTCAAAAAAGGAGGAGGTTATCAATTCGACTGTATGTTTTTATTTTTTTATGTTTGTTACCTCATAACTTTTGACTGGGTGAATCGATTTTGATGATTCTTTTTTTATTAGAAAGCTGACGCTTCCCATTTGGTCCCATTTCAATTTAGTCCAGTTCTGATAATGGTATCCATGAGAAAACCATATAAGTCTTAAATTTCCATTAAGTACGTGCGCGACAAATAGATGAATAACTCAATAGTCGGTCTTTTGAAGTCAGTTTTTGTTTTTTGTTTTGTAAAAATAATGTTCTTGTTTTATTGCGTTTGACCGCCATCTCGCCTGATGGAAAGCAACGCTGCGGTCTACGATGGAGCACGCTTGCCTAGAAGAAACCGATTCACAGAACAGATAGAAGAAACACTCGGGCTGAGCGTTCCACACCCGTTATCTACGAGTAGGCTACTTTCCCTGTCATCGTTTCTATCGAGATAAATAGTGACCGAGATAATGATGAACGCTCCAGGATAATGCCTCTGACACTCTGCGATGCTGAGACTGAATGACCACTGATTGACACTGTAGTGTCATTTCTTCCGGCTATAGCGTCTGTACCAACATTTTAAAATTCAAACTTCAATATAAAAGTGCTCCTTACTTAATTTTATAAATATAACGTGATTATGTTCCTTCTAGCCTACAATTTACTAATAACATTTGGGTGATTGGAATTATTTTGAACCTGTACTTTATACAGAATTAAAAAATGGTTTTTATAAATTAAAAAAAGTGAATAAGTGAATTAATGGCAAAACAAAACGCCTGATTTTCTTTTATGTACAGTGGGGCAGAAAAATGTAATAAAATATGTGGGGCGCCTCTATTACAAGGACACTTTTTGACACAATACTTTTGTAGAAAATCAGTGTTTTTGCATATAAATAATATCGCATAACAAATATTTTTGTATTTTCCTCTGATGTCTGACAGATTAAAGCCTTATTTTTGTTTCTATACTTTTTTGCAACACAGTACAATATATAAATGCACATAATTAAAAAAAAACTCCTGTAAACTAGTTCCAAAACCCAAAATCAAAAGTGTAGCAGGAAAACGAACATTAAACCCTGGCTTTATAAAGGAAATTGAACATTATATCATACATCGATACAGTCCAAATTTAACCACCAATCTCCTAAATCCTGTATAATCTACGACTAAATTGGCCCCTGATTGTGATACATATAACTATCTACGTGTATCTATACCTATCTATTTATCTCTAGGTACGCATATGCACACTACTGCTTATACTACGAGTACGCACAGACCCAGCATCTTACTATAAACTACTTAAGGTGCAACATTTCGTTAAGGCCCCAAAATTTAAATTTCAAACTGTTTTTTCGTATTGTAGCTAGACCGGGTAACTAAATTAAACTAAGGTACTATTAATAATATTTGCGACAACCGTAAAGCCGTGAAGCCGTGGTAGCGCAATGGGAGAACAGCCGCTCCGCATTCTTGAGGTGGCGGGTTCAAACCCCGACTCGTACCAATGAGTTCTTTGGGACTTATGTACGAATTTACATACCACTGGCTTTTCGGTGAAAGGAAACATCGTGAGGAAACCTGCATACGTCCGGAGAAGAAATTCAATGGCGTATGTGAATCCACCAACCCGCACTTGGCTAGCGTGGTGGAATACGGCATAATCACCCTTCGAGGGTAGATCTGTATCCCAGCAGTGGGAGGAAAAGGTTGCATATACAACCGTAAAGCATTACCTAAAATATTTTGTAGAGGTAATAATCAGTAATGCACCTGATTACTCAAATATGTCAAAAACATTTTCAGAAGCAAGTTTGACGGTTGTAGGCTTGTGTAAGTAATCTTGTGCATTACATAATAAATACTAAGAACTATCGTCAGTAATGCTCAACGGTTGCCGCACATTAGTATCACTTAATTCAGTTACCCGGTGTAGGTCCAAAAACGAAAAAACAGTTTGAAATTTAGATTTCGCGCCATAAGCGAAACCTTGCACCTTAAACTTGATCACTACTTAAAATTCTCCGTCTCGTTTCCGGACGTGATATTTCACGTCAGCGAGTTCTCAAAGTATTTTAAGCAGTGGTTAAGTTTAAGCATGGCTTATAAGTAAAACCATGAAGACTGAAAGCTAACAAATGCGCTGCGTCTCTTTTTATGTTTTGCAACTGAGTGATATGTTGAGCAAGTCGCTCGCTCGCCCGATGGTAAGCGCCACGGTTGCTCATAAAAGCTCAGCGCCACCCAGAATTTGAGCACCAGAGTTCCACCAGAATTCCACCCAGAGTTCCGCACAGCAATGCATAGGGATCGTTTATTAATCACGTGATGTTTTCAGCAATTTTTTAAGGCCCCCTCCCCCTGATGGCACATGGTGAGGTTATAAATTACCCTCCCTCCCCCGCCAACATCACGTGTATTTTTTTGGTACAAATTGAGTTTAAAATTCAAAATTTTACGTAAAAATAAATACACGTGATATTTCCCCCCCCCCCCCCCCCCTTCATGATATTTCGTGATGTTTTCCGAATTCCCTCCCCCCTCTCGAGAATCATGTGATTAAAAGCGCTGCGCTGGTCGACCTGACATATTAAACCTCTTCATGATATACATTACTGCTTGGTACTTTTCTAGACGACCTCTGACAGAGACACACTGCTACATTTCAACCGAAATAGAAAGAGACGGAGAGCATTCGCTCGCATTCGTCTACGCTTGGTCTGTACTTCAATAACGTGTTTATTGTGAAGAAGTTTATTGTATACATGACATGATTCGAGAACACCGTAATTTGAGACTATTTAAAAATGGTAGATAATGTAATATACAGAAGCAATTACTTTTTGTGAAGCAACATTTTGTAACATAACTAAATTATACAGGGTTATAAGTAAAGGGTATGCTAAGCCGAAAAAGGCTCATTTACTCAGTTACTGTGTACAAATTTTAAAACTATTATAATTTATCTACAAATAATTTAATTTAACCTATCTGACTATAAATTTTATGTTTAATTACTTATTTCCTATTTATCTGCGTTTAGCTAAACGATTCTAAAAATAATGTCTTACACCAAGGCACTTTTTACATAATTCACGTGTGCGTTTTATATATTTTTTTTAATTTACAAATCTTAATTTCATTGGTTCTTTTTAATATCTTTTTCGATTATATATAGATTAAATATTAAATATCTAATTCGTCCCATATAACCACGATATCGTATATGTTTAAATGAATACACCAATCACAAAAAATCAAGAGATAGGTATGTTTATGAAAGATTTAAAGATTTTGTATGAAATTGTTTCACGCCATTAGTATTGTATGCTAGAATATTTTCTGATTAGTGAATAAAGAAATAAGATCGAATTATAGAATAGAAAATAATCGAAATAAAAACTTTCAAAATTGTTATCCTGATTTTGTTGTGATTGGCTTATTCGCATTTTCTACAAAATACCGACGATGTTACTAAAATTTTTCAAGTACATATTTTCAAATACTTTTAGATACTGTTGAATCTACAGATATACAGATATAGTACAATAACAAAAACTATGAATGAATATCCTATTTTATTAAATGCAGAGTGTATGTCTACTCTTATAAAATATGTGAATTGCAAAATTTACTGACTAATATTTTTTTATAAATATTAAATAGTTTACGTTTAAATTTAGTTTATTTTATCTTACAATAACTATTCGGCACTTTCGCGATATCCTCTCAGAGAGTAACAATGGCATCCAATACCAGAGACTAAAACATATTTTTTTAGAATGTACCAAAATTGGCAACACGCAGGAACTTATTTAGCCCATGGGTAACTATTTCGTACGAAGTTCCTACTTAGTCTACGAAACTACGAATTTTTGTTTTATTAAGCCCAATCCAAAATGAAGCTAAATATGTACTGTAGACTGTGAATGTATTGGAATGAATTTCTTCAAATGAAGACATTTAAAGTAATAAATTAATATTGACCGAATTTACACTTTACGTCAAACCGGTTTCTGACAGTTTTTCTTAACCGAAACTGCCGAATTTCGTAGTTAAACCGTCGCTACGAAAATTGCGACGAACAATTTAGAAAATATCCTCTATAGTCAATGTATCTTAGATATCAACAACAAGCAAATTATCATATACTAAAATAGCTATGAAATCTGACGCGGTTTTGACACATTCTGTTATAACAATTCGGAACTAACATTTGATTAAGTTGGATTAATAACGACTAGAATCGGAGTTTCCGACTCAATCGTGAGTTAATAATTCCGTATTGATTTAACAAAATATGACTAAAAAAGTCGGTCAATTGTGAACGTGGGTTGCAAAACGTAGACTAAATGAACGTGGGCAAAAAGCGTCAGCTAAACTGACGTAGGTTAAACGTTGGCTAAATTAACGTGGGCTAAATTAACGTGGGCTAAAAAGCGTTGGCTAAAAGAACGTGGGCTAAATATGCATGTTGAGCGGCAGGTCCCCGGTGCTCTGGTCGTAGAGGCGGCGAACGTCGTCGTGCGTCATCTGAGACACCGTCGGGATTTTAGCCGCGCTCTCTATCATTGGCTTTACCTGGAACACAAGAAAACATTCGTTAAGGGAAATCTGGCCTGTATTTGATAGCCTCATGACTTGTGATAATATAGTCTTGATTTAAGCAAAAGAAACTGATTCACTTGCGACTTGAATACACACTTTATATACTCGTAAATGCATTTTATCGGTTAACTAACAGTTCGGTATATCTGAAACATTTACAGAGCAAACAAGATTTGATTTTACTTTACGTTGGGTTCTTCGAAAGGGCTGTTAATAGAATCTGAAATAATCGGCAGCGTATCAGTGACGCCTCTTATATTACAGGTTATAGACCACGGCGGTCGGTTACCGTCAGGCGGCCCGTTTGCTAGTTTGCTGCCTATGGCATAAAACGTGAATTAAACTTACTTTGTTACTACTCAGGAACCCGTTGCCGACCCCATTAGGCAGCCCCCCGTGGCGCAGCGCCCCGTTAGCGTGTCCGTTGGCCACGGCCCCCATGCGGGACACGGCCTGCGCGAGCTGCTGCATGGACGACATGTCTGCAGAGAGAGAGGGGTGAGGTGCTTCTCTTTTTGTTTTTACGTGTGGAGCCAATTATGCCTCTCTCTCTGGGAAGGAGAAGAAAGTTTGAAAACCGTAGGTAAGTTGTAGGTATCTCAATTTTTTTTCAGGACATAATAAACTATGCTTTGATATTGTACAGGCGGCAGAAAGGCATTGCATGGCACATAATCGAAATAGGTGGCGGAAAAAAAAACTTACTCGAACTGAAATTTTTTTATGAACACATTAGGCCCAAGTTTGAAGGCATTTTAAGACAGATCTAAACTAACTAAAAATATATCTGTCTTTATCATTGCAAGCCATTAGACAAGGACGCCAATAGTTTTAGAAAATTTAGATCTGTCTTAAAAAGCCTTCAAACTTAGGCCTAATGACAAGGTATGTCTTTAGCAATATATATTATTATAATAAATATAAATCATGGGTCTTACTTAGGTTTCAACACTGCGTCAATTCAGTCAGTGCATTGCAACTTTTTCTTAGTGAAATGTTTCGTGCGAAAAAAGCAAAAAAATTTAAACATGGTTTGTAAGTAAGACTCCATAATTATGTTTTATATCGCTATCAGTCCCAAGTTACCTGCTGCGGGCCCCGAGCCCCGCGGCGGCGGGCGCGGCATGGCGGCGATGGCCTCGGCCTTCTCCAGCTCTTCTAGCAGCACGCGCGAGAACTCGGCCTGCACCGCGGGGGAGTCCGTGTCGCCGTCCACCTGGGGGGAGAGATGCTGTTTTTACACGTATTTATTAGCTTCACTTGTATGTTTGTAACCGACTCCTTTGGGCGCGATTTTGACCCACTTTAAACGGTCAGATTTCGTTCAAACTTTGTAGATATATCGAGGACCGATGACAATACACTAAACAAAGCGTGTTTTTTAGTTTTTTTTGAACTATTAATATTAGAACCATGTGGCAAAACATAAAAATCAAAGGGAAACCTGGCTTTCCTGCTAATCTTGGCTAACACTTGGCCGACGTACACAGTGGGTCTACAACAACACAAGTAGGTACGTGTTGAACAAAAACACAACGAACGGCTGGAAGAACCTTGTTTCTTGTGATATAAAATCTTGGCTAACATCTAGCCGAAGACCGGGACTTCTAGCTCGCTGGTCGGATGGTGCATTAGGGATGAGATAGGCACAGAACAATTAAACTAATGTAGCTGTAAATGGTAAATAGTTGTTAATGATGAAGTGGCCAGCGAGTATAGAGCCATTACCTTTAAAGATTTATGATAAAATTTTAATGATTTTGATAATTGCCGAAGGTGGCACTTAACGTTTCACGTGGGTACACTGAATGACTTTAGTTCTAAAATAACATGTTATGATAGAAATGATAACACCTATGTTTTATATTATATATGCGCAACAAAGAAATTAATAGCCGAATCGTGTATTGTCAATCGATTTCAGTTGTTCATTTTGCGTCTGATAATGAATTGGACATGTTTACTTAGTAGGTTAAATAGCAAAATTACGTGTTTGCGTAAGTATTTAAATATGTTATTCTCACTTAGCTCAGCTATAGGTGATAGGTTTAAAATATTGATATTAGAATTCCATTAGTAAAATGTTTTTTTAGTCGGAGGGCGTTGGCCGTTCTGAGGCGAGATAGGTCGACGACATTAGTAAAGTCGCGAGTCGAACCTGGATCCGATTGACGTCGACTTAGGCACATGGCACAGTAAGCGAGAGCCTTATACGCAGCAGTAGGATGAAAAAGGCTGTAAGATGAGACAGTACAGTAAGTACAGGACCCAGGAGTGCAGGAGATGACCCAGTCCAAACAAACCTAAAACTTTACCTGATGATATTATTAGGATACAGGGTTGTAAGAAAGGGGTGTGCTAAGCCGAAAAAGACTCATAGTACTCATCATTATGAACAACTTTTACTATAGAACCAACCCGGAATTCTCGAAAAAATAAATCAGCTATTCCATAGAAAAATGTCAATGACACTCGACAAATGGAACAGCTGATATTTTATTCACGAATTCCGGGTAGTAAATTTCCCATTGTAAAAGTTGTTCATAATGATGAGTACTACGAACCCTTATCGGATTAGCATACCTCTTCCTTACAACCCTGTAGACTTGAACTGAAGGACAATAGACAGATAGCTATTCCGTGGTATACAAAAGAGTCCACTCACAATCATGAGCCTGTGGTCCCGGTCGAGCGTCTTCAGCATGGGCAGGCTGAGCTCGCGGAACACCTCGAGGCGGCGCCGGAAGGCGGCCACCGAGTCGTCGCGCCGCCCGCGGCCCAGCTGCAGCTTGGAGCAGTCCAGCAGCAGCATGCGCGGGGACAGCCGCAGCTGGGGGAGAGCGAGATGTGAGGCTAACAAGTATAGAAGGCGAGAAAAGGAGAGGAAGAGTGACATCCCAACAAGCATCTATCCTGCAGCTTGGAGCAGTCGAGCAGCAGCATGCGCGGGGATAGCCTCAGCTGGCGACAGCGGATAACGTGAGGTAAGGGAAGTGAATGAAAACATGTATGGGTATTCCAGCAATAGTTTTTTTTTTATATGATGGAGTGACGAAACGAGCAAATCGCTCGTCTGCTGTCAAACGTTACTTGCCCATAACAGGTTGACATCACCCAGAAATGTGAACTTTTAAAATTCAAGACCCTGCGCAGCACAGCACCGCGCTCGTCACCCTGAGATTTAATAAGATGTGACAGGCGCAGCTGGATACAGGGACGAGACATGACGCGGGAGACAGGCATGGAGTAGTGACATCTGCCATCTGAAGCATCGATGGATCTCGGTGTTTGTGACATCAGCAATGGACATGGTTACGTAACATAAAAGTACATCTATTGGGCTAAGAGTTATCGTTCCTAGCGACAGCTGTCCGACAGTTGTGTACAATATCTATTTATCTATTGCGTGATACAAACTTCAGTGTATATTACCGCAAGTGACAAACCATCAGACACTTTTACACAAGTGACCAGCAACTTTCACACCAATTTCCTTACAAATCGCTGTACCAGCTCTCACCTCACTCTGGAACTGCTCCATCTGTTCCAGATCCCTTGGATATCCATCCAGCAACAGCCCATTTCCGCCTCGAGAGGCGTCAGACACCGCGGCTCTCACTAGCTTAGTCACCAGATCTTTGGGAGCTAGTTCCCCTCCACTGATGGCGGTTCTCGCGAGGGCGCCATCTGACGCTGGTCCGCCGCCAGCGTCGGCGATGGCTCGGAGGCGTTGGCCGATACTGTAAGGAATAAAAGCTTTATTTAGAATAGAATAGAGCATATATTATATACTGGAGCAGTTGTGCCAGCGGCCAAGAGCCGTTCCGTTATTTCAAGGAGCTGGGTGGGCTCAAGTGATTGCTGGCAAGGGGGAAAAGTACAATGCACCTCATGTGGGACGCTGGTGCAGGACATATCGCTCCCCATATCGAACAGAAATAGAAAAATTCCAAACAACCAGACCAGACCTATATAGATTGAATGGAAGCCTTTATAACCTTGGACGTCCATCACAGTCTCTTAAATCATCTCTTAGAGTTCTCGCCTCTACCTCCCCTGAGATAGATTAAAAATCTAAGCAAAACTCTAAATTAAATCCTATCACAAGTCACCTGTAATGCGTCCACCCAGGCCGCTGCGCCACCGCCCGTTGGCACAGCGCAGCCTTGTTGCTGCCCGGGCCGCCCACCACCCACAGGATCGGCGGAGTGGTCGCCGCGCCTCGGACCCTGATCACTTCGGCCTGGAAATTAATGTTTAACGTTAAAACTCGCTTTAAGCCTTCCGTAGCTGTTGGATAAATCTTCGGCTATTTTCTAATTAAAGAAACGTATTACCTACCTACGATGAAAAGTTAGCTATGTGTTAATCAGGGTAAAAGATTTTTTTTTCCAGACAAACTTTCGCATTTGTAATAATATATTAGTGTGATTTGTCTCGTTCCATACCACTAAATAAAAAGAGGAGGAATACTAACCAGCACCTAACTAGCTAACTATTGTTGTTTGTGGATTCAAAAAGTCGGTCACGAACCCACGTGTGAGCGTAGATGTGGGTACGCAAAAAAACCTCGATATTTTATCAATAATCCCAAATAAGCAAGGCTCAATAGGTCAAGGCGTCCGCTGTCGACCTCCCTATTCATTCGGTGATAAATAGTCGTCTTCACACATTGTTTTCATTTTGTCTAGTCACATGACACCATAAACTAACACACCGTTGGTACTCGGTCTATCCGATATTCCGATCCTAGTGAAGTTATCTAATAGTAAGTCTACCAGATCATCTGAATAAAATTTTTCTTACTTTAAAAATAATTCGAGTTCTAAAGGCGTACAGGCTGCCTTTAAACTCTGAGATCAGTGCCAGCCATTCGGACCTTTACCAACTTACTAACTTAAGTTCTAAAAAACCCCCTCCTTTTGCTTACCGTTGGACTAACAACTCTTTGAGTCTGTTGAGGAGGCAAAGACGTCGGATTCCCAATCGGCGCGGGCAGCATCGACTGCCCCACTGGCAACGACACCGGCTGACTGATTAAAATCGGGACCGGTGGAATCACCGCCTCATCTTTCCTCTCGCTTCTTCCTTCATCACTCCACTCAGTCCCTCTCCCTTCAGCCCTCTCTCCGTTTCTGTCCCCTCTCTCTGGAGCAGGCTCTACGCCGATGATTTCTCCAGGAATGCCGCTGATGCCATTTGTCTGGTCGTCTGTGGTACCGAGGATTTGGAGAACGGCCGCTCGGAAGTCTTTGTATACTTCTTCTGGATTTCTTTCTCCGTTTACCTGTGATTATAGAGAGGTTTTTATTATTTATTAAATTTTTGATTTCTTAATGGAAGTACGAGTATTATGTTTGTAAAAAAGCCGGTATGTTACCCAGCGGTTTTTGTAATTGGAGAAAAAGCAAAACAGCGGAAGCTTTACAGTCTTCAACTTTTCTCCACTTTCCGTATTGAAAGCTATTTTAAGCCCAGTCCTCATGGTAAACTAATTAATCAAGACGGTTCAGTAAAAAATAACAAACAAACGACACAGAAATACTTTCACATTCAAAAAGATTAATGGATCTGTCGTGATTCGCTACACCACTAGCTAATAATTATATCCCATTGAAGTAAACTTGTGTTCCGTAATTTTGCTTATAATTAGCAAGCACTACGCCTGAAACCCATAACAATATAAGGCCAAAGTTACAATAATATTGTTTTATGTCTTTCATTAAACCGTTCAGAAGTTCCGAAAATTAGGGCACATAATTGTTTCTCCTCCCTAATTAGGGGTAATAACGACCTGACACAGTTTCCTTTGCCAAGTCTTGCATCTTGTATGAGGCCGCACCTGTCATACAGGAAAACTACGGCGGTATAACACACGTTACGTAACAGTCACAATTAATAGAAGGTATAGTAATCGAACAAACTGTGGCAAAGACGCCTTGTGGTCGTTATCAAAAAAATCATAGCTTCCTTGAAACGAATATAGGTCTCTTAATTATTAAAAGGTCCACGTTTGGTACTATATGTGCTGTTATATTAGAAGTGTTCATACTGAGTCGCCATTCGTTCACTTAATATTAAATGACGACGTGGCCGAACACTCTAGCACGCAGAGCAATCAAACATTAGCAATACCAGAAACGCAACGCTTTGATTCCACTTTTGTTGTATTTTGTTAGTAAACCGCCTGAGTGTGGAATGCTTTGCCTGAGTGGATGTTCCCTGATAAACATATCTGGGTCGCGAATTAATCAGTTTCTACTAGGCGGTAGTGCTCCACCGTAGACCGCATCATTCTTTACCATCCGGCGAGATGGAGGCCAAACGCAAGGAATTAAAAAATGTAATCAAAGCATTCCTTTGCTCGATAATCGAAAGATCAGAAGGCCTGTACAATGTGTACATGCAAAATGCAGCTTATGCGTGCCCAAAACACCCCATTTAGGACCTCAGTGCAGGACCTGTCACCCCATCTCGGATAAGAGTAACATATACAGAACCTGAAATGGAAGCCTGATCACACCGGCACTGACACATATAGACTTGAGGGCGGCACCTTAGCTAGAAAGTTACTACCTACCTACCACTATAAAAGAAATAACTCTTTAAAAATGACTTCATTCATATAATTCTCGGTAAAAATAAATATACATATATCTATGGTTGTCACGCGGACAGGTACGAGGAGGTATCAAAAGTAAACATTAGAGAGGAACTTTGAGTAGTGCAGGTGTATCTTCCTACGGACTGGAATTGAATACTAAATGCTGTTAAGTTAGACTTTGTTTTCAATTTAGAAAGCTGAGTTTCTTTCGAAACTTATCGAGAACTTTAGGTACGCTCAGTGGGAGAAGCGCTGACAGCGCTCTGAAAAAGTAAATTTATTATTTAACGCTACTTGTTTTTTTTTTTAAATAGAACTAATTTTAATTAATTTTTAATAAACCTACTTTAACTTAAACTTTTTATTTTAATATTATAATTTTTATGTTTTTAGGAAATAAAGGCTATTTTATTTTATTTATTACTAGCGGCCCGTCCCGGCTTCGCACGGGTAGACTTTAGGGATAAACGTAGAGTAAATTGAAATCGGTCCAGTCGTTCACGCGTGATGGCGTGACCAAAGGTGTTGAGAATAATTATAGGAACTCTTTGTTATAACCTCTATTCTCATGCTATTGCGTAACTATAGCAACCGTAGTTTGTTGATGCTAACTTGTCAATTTATAGTAAAAATTATCAGTATAAAACGCACACTGTTTTGATAGATATGATTGAATTTGAACTTTGTACAGAGGTAATAAAGTGCAAATTGACTCTTGGACGTTAGGAACATACCTACATTGCTTAAACAACAGTGAGTGCTTGCAATTCAATATGAACTTTATACAATAGCAATAAAGCTCGTTTTAGTTAGAAAACGTTTGTATGGGAAAAAGAAAATGGCTGTTTTTAGGGTTTTTCAATATTTCTGAGAGATTTTCTTAATATTTTTTTCCGTAAGAACCTTCTCCTAATAATAACAAATACAACAAAAAAAGAATTAGTGAAATCGGTCCAGCCATTCACGCGTGAGGCCGTGACCAAGGAAAACGGCTTTCATTTTTAATATATATAGATTTTTGTTTTTTAATCTACTACTACTATATACTACTATAGGCTTACGTTTGACCGCCATCACGCCTGATGATGTAAGCAATGATGATCTATCAGGGTAGTACGCTTGCCTAGAAGGAACCGGTTCTCTTGCAACATGAAGACACCCAGATTATATCTATCGGGAAACACCCACTCGGGCAAAGCATTCCACACTCTAGCAGTGCGCCTATTAGAAGAGGAATCCAAGGGTTTCGTATGTTTTTGGTATATCAACCGTAAAACGATGTCGCTTTTATGTGCCCTTGGTAGTCCGATAGATGGTGGTTGTGTATCAATACTTGGCTTTTCAAAATTTTTCCTGGGTGGTCCATGGCGAGGACTGTCAATATGGGCTATATGGCTATTGGGCTTTTCAAGGTCAGAGTGAATTGGTATCTTCTAAGTTTGCGTGCTTCATCTTCGAGCACTTCGTCGCTTACCAATAGGCGAGTTGGTGGTCAAACGCGGACTTTTTCGCGATAAAAAAAGCATATACATATATCAAGTTACTGCCTCGGAAAGATCGTAGATCCAGAGCTTGAGACGGCAGTAATAAATATGCATCAAAATAGAGCAGAAACAGAAAAAATTGCAAACAGCAAAGTCAAATCGTTTAGCTCTCCGTTGGGTTCCATACAAACAGATCGATACTCAAAAGTAACAGCCACAGCCCGAACCCCACAATTTGGCATCCACGTCGATAGTTTTGTCATAATTTGTTCTACTGCTCGTCAAATATGCATGACGATAGCCCGTAATTGGACAAATTTACTGTCCACCCCTCAAACTATAACACACCACAAATCCACATAGCTAAGACTCAATTTCCAGTGGACTCAGTCGAGATGTACGTCTTTTTGGGGTACAGTAACATTTAATAGGGTAATTCATTTAGTTATTCTTTATTAGAGTGATGACTCCGTCGTTTTTGTATAGATATTTTTGAAAGGAAAGAGATTAATCTACTATACAAAACATATAAATAGGATCCAAAATAAAGTAAGGGTTGAAATATACAAATATGCAATAGTATATTGAAATATAAGTGAAAAGTCGACTGCATAACTCGGGCATAAAACCCATTTTATCCTCGACTTTTACTTTTATTTACTTACTTTTATTTTTTTATTACTTTACTTACTTACTTCATTAGGGCAAAAAAAGTGTTTTTTGTTTGGAGAGGTTGCTTTTAGCACTAGAGCATAGAATGCCATTTCACCTGGGCATGAACAAAGACTTTACGTTCACGAGCATGAGAAGTGAAAATGTTATTTTCTATACAAAGCAGAACATAGCATCATTCTATCGTTTCACTCATATTAACCCCTATTTATTGATACTCGAGATGGATTGAAAGGTTACCTTCAGGGATTTCGGGACTTTACTTAAAAAGAAGAATTTAAATTCGTAAAGACTGATCTTAGACAACCCGTAGACCTCTTATATAAATTAGCACTATACAGGGTTAAAAGGAAAAAAGCTAAGATAAAAATAGCTCATAGTACTCATCAGTATGAAAACCTTTTACTAAGGGACCACCCTGAAATCACGACCAAAAAACAGCTGCTCCATAGAGGCCTGAAGATTATACCAAAAAATTCCGAACAATTTGTACCCGTGTGGCGAATCTTCCGGGGTCCTAATTTTGTAATGACGGAAAGGAAAATTATGGTCATAGCGCGGGTACCACTATCGGCCCTTTTATGCTTATATGATAATGCGGGCGTTATCGTCATGTAGTACCTACTAATGGCGGGGGCAGACGCTTAATTATAGTATATCAAAATCCATTAAGCTTAGTCGCTCAGAAACTTATAAAGATGAAGAGATGAAAAGCGGTTTATAAATCCTGAGCTGTAACCCTTAGCGGCCAATTATATTGTCTGTAGAATAATGCCAACTACAGTTGACGGACCCAAGGCACGAGTAAAGGATGTGTCTCACAGCGGCGAGCAAGCAACTGGCTATCGGCTTTTACTCGCTCGAGAAAAGTACAGCAAGAAAAGTAAGCAAAACCCATGTAACTTAAAAAGACGGATATAAACTTTTACAAGGTTATAAGGAAAGCCGGAAGTAATCGGCCGGAAATTATAAAAAAATCTGGTGTTTCATATACCTATATTTTGTCGAATGTCATTGACGCTCATTTTTTTTCTCGATGTCCGGGTTGGTTCCATAGTAATAGTTGTTCATGATGATGAGTACTACGAGCTCTTTTTGGCTTAGCATACCCTTTATGAATAACCCTCGCAGCTCGTCTAGCAAGAGCTGTGGACAAATTGTCTATCCATCGTTTTTATCCCCGGCCCGTGCTAGGCGGGCCGGCAACGAGCACGCCTCATTAGTGTGAGCGAGATGCCACTAATTAGATCTACGCTGTCACGCCGTACTTGCGTGCCGACGTGACAGCGAGCGAGATGCCGCGTGACATTGTACGTTGACCGTGGATCGATCGCGTGCGGCATTCGCTACTTTATAGATGGACATCGATTTGTCAACAGTGCCACACGTGTTTTCTAAGGAAATATGTTTGGACGCCATTTTTATAGACGATATTTTTACCCGTAATGCCAAAAGAGGGGTGTGTGTATCTGTATGTCTGTATGTGGTATTTAGGTCTTTTGGAAATATGAGTCAATTGAGAGTGTTCTTAGGTATGATTCAAGAAAATTGATTCGGCGTTTGAAGATTTATCAGCCATTTTCTACTCGGGTGTTATTGTAAATTATAATCTTTAATTATAATATAACTAGCTGACTCGGCAAACGTTGTTTTGCCATATAAATTATAGCGGCCCGTCCCGGCTTCACACGGGTAGACACTATAAATTGAGATGTGAGCTATCCTATCTGTTAAGTTAGATCGAACTACACACGGTGTGCAAATTTGATTGAAATCGGTTAAGTAGTTTAGGAGTCTATAGCGGACAAACAACGTGACACGTAATTTATATATATTAAGATTTAGCAAAAACATAAAATTGAGTTTTATAGCCCACCTAAAGGAAACAAGAAGTAAAGATTGACACGAGGCTCACGAGGGTTTGCTGAAGCTTCTGATCAAGGTCATAGAGTGCCAAATGTCAAGCTTTTTAAAAATTCTAACTTTAATGCAACAGAAATGTAGGTGGTGTACGTCCTCTTCTATTGTATTATTTTAACTGAAACTGTTATTGTTTTAACTGTAATGTTGTTGTTTTTTATCGTTTGTTTGATTGCTGAATCTCTTTCTTGATTGTAAAATTTTATTATTTAAACACACACAGCTCAGGATTTTTAAATGTATTTAAATGTTTTTTAAATGTTTTTAAATGTTTAAATGTATTTTGATGTAACGTTGATTGTAATCTGTTTGTGTGTCTAATAAATAAATAAATAAATAAATAAATAAATAAATAAACACAGTCAATGATTGCCGCCGTCATTAATTTTTTTATTAAAATGTTTGATAAAAGGTTTTTTTATTCAGTAATAGGCTTGCGTTGGACCGCCATCTCACCTGATGGTAAGCAACGATGCGGTCTACAATGGAGCACGCACGCCTAGATTATAAATCTATCGGGAAACACCCACTCGAAAGTTATTAAGTATTATAGACTTGAGCTCCTTATCTGTAGGTTATATTTTATTTAGGCTTATATAGTTCTATTATAAGTTAGGCAATTTATGTATTCCGTCGATCTATAAAGCCAGTTCAAAGACATACTTTCATACTTTTTTATCAAACGCAGAAAATGTTTATTAAAAAGTAAAAAATAGCCGTAGCGACGCGAACCGGTGATTTAACATAAAGTATGCATAGAGGTAAACCCCCCGGCCATAGGTATCTAGTCTGCTCTATAATTTGTAGTGTACCTACCCTGTACCATAATACGCGACGGTGAATAATTTTACCGAGTTTTATGAAACGTTCGTAGAAGTTGAGGAATAGGTAGAACCGTGGTTTTACTTGTTAGTATTTTAGTTGAATAAAATACGTTTAGGTATTTGGTTATAAGGGTTTCTTTAAGGCACATGTGAATTGATTTTTACTGTGCAAGCGTGCGCCTCCGTGGACAACAGCATGCCAGATAAAATCAAAGAGTTTCTGAAAAATCTAAAAAAAATGTGGCCCATGAGGGGATCGAACCCGCGACCTTCGCGTTATTAGCACGACGCTCTAACCAACTGAGCTAATGGGCCGATGCAGACAACGTCCAAAAAGTCTGCCAAACGGTCCTGCTCTAGAGATTACGAATCACGCGGTGTAACATAGATTGCAGCTACGGCGAAGTATTTCTGGATTATCTTTCAGTTGATAAAATTAGAAAGCCGGGATTAAAATACTGATACAATATCAACACGCATATTTAGTAGTCGCGACAGATATTAAACAGGTGTCTTATAACTCGTGTAAAAAAAGAAAGAGAGAAAAACCAAGCCTAAATACTCGTGGTATGAACCTAGTAGGTACGAAGACGAACCAAGCTCTAAATTTGGAAACGGGTAGTAGGTAGATACTAAAACTAACGTGGTGGTCTGGTGGTCCAGGCTGGACACGACCGCGACCGCGACCGCATCACGCTTCTAATAACTCCTTGGAAAAGATCGATTTTTGTAGTGGTAGGGCTCTTTTGCAGAGCCCACCTGGGGAAGTACCACACCTTTGCCAGTTATTCCACCGCCAAGCAGTAATGTGCAAACATTACTGTGTTCCCGTTGGAAGGGCATTGTTTCCAGTGAAATTACAGGGCAAATGGGAGATTAAACAACTTATATCTCAGGGTGACGAGCGCAGTGCTGTGCCGCGCAGGGGCTTGAATTCTGCGAGTTCAAAATTCTGGGTGGCGCAGACCTGTTATGGGCAAACGTGACGTTTAACATCAGGCGCGCGATTTGCTCGTTTCGTCACATAATCACATAAAAAATAAAAAAAAATAAAAAATGAAAATCGATATGTGATCGAAACTAGTCGGAGTATCCGACTCAACAATGAATTGCGAGTATTCCTGTTAGTTGTAACAAAAAAGTTAATAATCGTTTGAGAAATCGGTGGCATTATCAGGTTTGGCGGATCAAATTTCACGAACCACCGCCGCCCGCTGTTACTACTGTTTCCTTGCCCGCCGCGCTTGTCGACGCGTTCTAAAACCGCTGCCCGGCGGAGAGTTGGAAACGCGAGCTGCTAATCCATCACTCCGCGAGAAAACCTCAACACTTTATGTTGTACGAGAACGTGACAAAGCTATTTGAGAAAAATAGTCGAAAACATTTTGCCAGAGACACCGAAGTCGGAATGGCCAGAGACAAAACTGAGGATCAAAATGTCAATCGATAAATTGACGTTAAAACTAAACAACATTGTTGAAATTTCACGATTCCACGACTTCCATACATAATGTCTACGACTGAGTTAGTTTTATCGATCGACAAAGTTTCATACCTACTTGCACTGCTAAGGCTCGAATTTAGAATTTTGATATTTTTAAAATAATCATAATAGTTTTGCACGAAAATACTCATACAAGCGATTTAAAAAAAATCGATCTCCTGGGATCTCAAAGTAACTCACCGCTATCAGCAAGTTGGCCTGGTTGAAGTAGTTCACCACGGGCATCACATTTTTCGGCAATCGAAAAACGCTTGAATATCGGTAATTTTGCATGAAAATACTCTATGAAAAATCCCCTTGAGCTCAAAAGTAACTCACCGCTATCAGCAAGTTGGCCTGGTCGAAGTAGTCCGCGACCGGCATCACGTGCCGGTAGAAGTTCCCCAGCTCCATCTTGGCCAGCGTCAGCACGACGTGCCCGAGCCGCGCTCCGTACTCGATCTGCCGCTCCAGCACGCGCTGTCTCCAGCTTACGAGGACCACGCCGTTTATTGTTTGGATCTGGTGGAAAGTGTCTCTGTTACATTTTTGAACGCTTATTAATTGCTTCCAGGACATTGTTTTCAGTGAAATTTCAGGGCAAATAGGAGATTAAACATCTTATTTCTCAGAGCGACGAGCGCCGTGCTGTGCCGCGCAACTTACAATGTGTTCCACATTTGTACTCCACTTCTACTTATCTGTATTTTTTGTGTTTTTGTATCATGTTCTATAAGAAAGAGGTATGCTTAAACCAAAAAAAAAAGCTGATACTACTCATCAATATGAACAATTTTTACTATGAGACAAACCCTAAAATCGCGAACAAAAAATCACCTACATTGTCGAGTGTCATTAATATTTTTCTATAATCCCACCCGAGTTTAGATTGTTAGCTCTGTGCACGGATATGTCATACATCTAGATTATTGATTCTTAGAAGCTAACTTTGCTTACTCAGCTAGCTAGCTTGGATAGTATTTTGCAGAGCCCTAGAGTTAAATTATAGATAAGAGGCCTATTATAGCTCTACCAAATGCATGTCATTACTTGCATTATTAGCTCGATGGTGAAATCACGGTAGGGCTTCCATTTCCAGTGAATCATCGCAGGCAATGAACGCCGTGAGAATTGCCTTATCATTGTAGCTCATTCCACGAAATATTGGTATTTGTATGTGTATATTTACTGTAGTAGTTTAAAAGCTCTCTGGGAATTTGAAGTCGATATCTAAAACTTACGCAAAATAGACAAAGAATGCCTTGGTTTTGGAGACTAAGAGACAATTTGGTCTACTGCGCCAACAGTTTCTTTTACAATACGGGCCTTATTTAGTCTTATAAACGATGCTCATCATTTACTAAGATTGACAAATGTCAATTACGAGAACTTGTGCGCAATACAAAAATGTAGCAGCGCTTAACTTTACAAAATCATTATAAGTAGGTCCCTAATTGTAGGGCTCTGAAAAACTGAATCGTGTCGCTTACCATCGGATAAGCGACTTGCTTGACACTGGATTGGCAAAAAAATACTTATGACAATTACTACCAGACGAACCACTTAGCCGCCTCGTTGCTTTTAATAAAAAAAAGATTATTTGCAAAGTAAGCCAAGCTGTCTTAAATTATTAGCCAACACGTAAAGTATAAGAAATGAAAGGGTAAAATAAAATTCAGGCAACCTGTCTATTAAGTACACACTGAACACCCTCATGAAAGCTATTTACTTTTCCGCGGAAACATGTATCGAAAAGGACTGTTAGGGTGCGACCACACTGCATATGACCTAATGATAACTCATAAGTGACTCATGACTTCATGATTTGCAATTACATTCACTTTTGACGTGACAACGTCTAATAAATCGATGAACGCCGGCTGCACGCACGAACATGTACCCCGTTACGTGTCCCGTTACGCTCATTGTGACGTCACGATCGGAGCGAGAAAATTATGCAATCATTTCATCAATGTTTTGTTATGACGTTGTCAGGTTAAACTATCGTCCGTAAACCGACTTTACAGCCAACCAATTTTTTTATTTTCCATGCATTTTTCTATCGAAAACTAGTAATAATAATTCATTTATTGAGGAACAAACAACAAAGAATTTGAAACAGTGAGAAATCGATGACACCTGCATTGACACACCTGACACGCCTGTTTATCTATTCAACAGAACAAATACGGAACTTTATGGATCGATAAAGTATTAGCTTAGAGTCGACGAAATCGTAAAAATGTATACAATTTTGTTCAGACCACAGACAAAATAAAAAAAGAAGATTTAGACATGTTCAAACGTCGATTTGGTGATCGATCAAGTTCCATACTTGCACTGCTGGACCTCAACTGATGAGAAATAAGGTGAGTTCGTACAAAAGACAGAATATGATTGTGAGATTTGGGCCGGTTCTAGCACATGTGATCGAACTAGGTGGTTATATTAAAAGAAAAGCTTATTTCTTTAGTTTTTTTGCCAACTCGCATCATAGTATACTTTATTCCCGTTTAATTAAAAAAAAGGATTTCGCTTCATTACTTCTCTTCGGGTAAGATTACTTAATTACTGAAAAATTTCTGGTGTGAACAATATTACAGATAAATAAATCTATCTATCTATCTACGTATTTTTGCAACCTACCCCTAAGTTTTACATGCGTTGTGCACTCCGCTTTACCATAATAGTTATTTGTTTAGGTATACCGTAAACACTGATGACTAACAGCTAACAGTGGCATTAAAAGGCAGTTTCCAATGCTTGCAATAATTGATTGTTAGATATGATGTATGGCTCTTCAGTGAACTGAAGCCATTTTTTCCTTTTTACGCTGTAAATCACCATCTTTAACCCTTGACGCAGAAGGAGTGTTATAAGTTTGACAGCTATATGTGCGTGTGTGTGTGTCTGTCTGTGGCACTGTAGATCTTAAGCGGATGAACCGATTTGGATGTGGTTTTTTATTTGAAAGCAGGTTTTCTAGCAGTGGTTCTTAGATAATTATATTATGTTATGTTGGGTGTCTTCAAGTCGTAGACCGCATCATTGCTTACCATCAGGCGAGATGGCGGTCAAACGCAAGCCTATAACTGAATAAAAAAAAATAAAAAAAATGTTTCATCAAAATCGGTCGAGCCGTTCCAAAATTAGGGCTTTTTAAAATTTAAATTTACTTAATTTAATGGTCTATCTGTGTATTTGAACAGTTGCCGAACTAACTCTTGAATAACGTCTGTTATATGATGCTTAGTATAGTAACAAATTAGGAGTATTTCATTTTTGTACACGACCAGCTGATGTGTTGTGCTTCAAACCGTGCGGTTTGGGGCTTGAAACCGAGGCTCGGCCTTCGGCTTCGCAAATAGAATGGTTAAGCCAAATCGGTGCACTTAGTGTAGCATTGACCAACGATCAGCGTTTAATACGAGTATTCGTCACGCTATCGTGGTATCTATCGTGGTAGATTTGATCCATTCCATATTAATGTTAGACCTATCAAGATGGGTTAAAGCCATAACGCAAAGTTCCTAAAATGTCCACCGGACCAAAATTAGCATTTCCCAAAAATGCTTGATGAACTTTCAAGAAAAGGCACTTTTTACCCACCCAGACCATCTAGATTACATTTTCGAGGACTCAAAGTTTTGGTTTATACGGTTCAATTCGGGATACTAATCAACCTTTAATCCTCCCACTGCCGGGACACAGGTCTACCATCGAAGGGTGACTTGGGCGTATTCCACCACGCTAGCCAAGTGTGCATCGGTAGATTCACATACGCCATTGAATTTCTTTTCCGGACGTACGGTTTTCTCGATGTTTCCTCACGATGTTTTTGGATAGCTATTAGCTATAGATAGCTATAGATGCCGTTAAATTACGCGTAAATAGCGTGAGCGTACTCGAGTCGTGTTCTCCACGCGGCTCACACTTAGCTAACGGACGCAAGCTTGTTTGTCCACACGGAGTGCTGATCGTCACCTGCACCACACGAGTTGCGATAAGCGAAAACTTGTGCGGGGTCCCGCTTTTTACGCATCGTATTACTGCACCTTTCAATTCAATTATTCATCAATCAAATAGTTACAGTAAAGATGCAGTTTAGCGATAGCTAGCGACTTTAACACTACAAAATCCGGTCGCACCCCAACACGGTCAACTTCCCTGTAGTAGATTTCCCGTCAACAAAAAAGTCCTCTACCTTGGCATTCCACCCTCTAATCACAGCGCGTGACCCTGACTAACACCAAACGATAACAAAAGCCGACCCGCTGCTATCGTCACCTAATAAAAAGAAATCAATCTAGTTACCACCGTCACAGTTTAAGTAAGAGGTGCACCAATTACATTAGCAGATAGGCATCTACCGGGAGTAGTTGGTGATAAACTAGTAGAATGGGACGTCGGGGTAAACACGGGCTGCTTTACTGCGGTCGGATGTCCGGTGTATGTCATGAGTTCATGACCATCGCAACTTCTTAAGAACATTTCCATGCTAGCTGTTATCAAGATCGCTTCACCTATTGTGTATTTGTTTATTAACTTTTTCTACCGTGAGCTCTTTTCACTACAAAGTGTTGCACTTTTATGGCAATACTAACCCATATTCTACAGAAAATATGAGAATTACTGCATAAAAGTTACGCTTACGTAATATAAGTGAAATGATATTTTCCAAAGAGTTATTCAAAATAAAGATTTTTGAAGGTTAAGTTGTTGTTTTTTTTGTCACGACCGCCTAGGAGGATGTTTTTGGAAGGCTTGAACGAATTCAACTTGCGTGTCGTTAGACTTCTCTATCTCTAAAATATCACATCGGTTATATTTTCGATTCGGGTTTTCTGATTTTCTTTTATTTAATATTGTGTGTAAAATAAACTTCTTCTTTTATTCCCTATGTGGCAAACAAGACAACGAGCCGCTTGATGGAAACCGATCATCGTCACCAATCAAACTTTACAAATACTTAATCTATACGCAACAAAGAAAATAGCGAACTTGATTTCAAGGACTAAAAAGTAGTCTATTAGCCCAATAAGCTAAAGCTGCTTTTCAAAATTCGACTTTGAACTGATCGATTCGAAGACACTGACAAAAAATGTAAGGCCCCATCGATGTCAAGGACAATTTGACGGCGAGTACGCGGCGGGAGTGATTACAGCGGACGAGTTTAATGACGAATAAACGTAGTTAGAGATCTATTTAATAGGGAAACGAATGAAACGGTTGGATTCTACATTGATTTTGCGAACCGCCTGAGTAAGAAACGCCTGCGTGACAGAATGCCTGCTCTCATAGTGATCTTAATGAAGTGCTAGTTACCTCGGTAAGCCAAAACATCAATCATGAGCTTGACGTTCCGGTGACATTCCAGCGTCGAACCTTAAACTTTGATCTGCAATCTCAGTCAAGTAGAAATGATCTGAGTATGCAACTTGGAAAACGAACGGGCAACCACTGTGAATTAAAGCGTTAGGTTTTCCTTGCTCGCTCCTTGGGTCAGTAGGTATTTTCCACCTTAAATTAGCACTAGAAACTAGAACTGCGACTAGAATAGTATAATACCCGCTGAGAAGGCCAAGCGGGGTTTTAATGCAATTCTATTGGTTTGTATTGGTATTGGTATTGGTGTTGTCGGTATATTGGTGACTGCACAGGCCTCTCTGCTGTTTCAGCCGACAGGCAGCCTCAGGTTAAAATTAAAAAAACTAAAAAACACGCTTTGTTTAGTGTACTGTCATCGGTCCTCGATATATCTACAAAGTTTGAAAGAAATCTGACCGTTTAAAGTGGGTCAAAAACGCGCTCAAAGGAGTCGGTTACAAACATACAAACATACAGGTGAAGCTAATAAAAGCGTGTTAAAAATAGCTAAAAAGGTAATAAAACATGAGCTCACCTTGTCAGAGTACTCGGCCACGTCCCGCATGGAGCGCGGGTACCCGGACACGAGGTAAGTCTTAGCGGTCGGCGCCATCTTCATCTCCAGCATCAGGACTTCGGTCACCGTCTTACTCGATAGGTTGCCGAAGTCTTGCATGTCTGTTGGATACAATATACAGTTCATATCGCGAACTTGGAGACCGCTCAGTTATGCAGGACTATAAGGAAAGTAGGTAATAGACAGAGTCGGAATACTGTACATTGAGAAGAATCTACTCGTAACTCCCGAAAAAAGAGATAAAGAAAAGAACAAAAAGAAAGAATTATGAATTCACTTAAAGTACGGAGCATACTGATATCACCAAAAAGTACGATGATTAGCACCAGTGTATGTCACAGTCCAGTGTCCAGTGTGTTATGTGATAGTTGTCACCGTAAAAACTGTGGCTCATAGTACCTACTCATCATTACGATTACGACCAATCGTGAAATCGTGAGAAAAATAGCTGTTCCATACATTTGGTAGACTTTCATAGACATTTTTCTAAGGAAGGGCTGAACAGAGCTGTATAAAAATTAAAAAAAAAATGTTAACATTTTTATCGACTTCAAAAATGAAGGTTGTCAATTCGGTTGTATTTTTATGTTTGTTACCTCTGAACTCCGTCACTTATAAAGCGATTTGGAAATTTTGACACGTCATACTTTAAGAATGGTCGATATTTTCAAGTTAAGTTTTCAAATCGATTTATTTTTATTTTTTACATTTTTTTTATTCAATGATATAGTCTAAGATCCGGCTGCAGGATTAGTGCGTTCATCGGTTTTTTGCTGAAAACCGTTTTTTATGTATATTTATAATTAGGAGAATATATATTTATCAGGTTGCCTATCAAAATTTGGCCGCTAGTATTTTTAATAAAATTATTTTTTATTGATTTTTGGGAAAAAATTTCGTTCACTTGTTTTTTAAATAAAATAACGTCTACATCACGGCAATTAATATGAAGATCCAAAAAAATCACGGTTGCCGTTGCGCACTTGGCCGCACCTCTTCGCAGCCAGGTGTAAACAGGTATGATTTCGATACATTTATACGTTCATAACGTTTATTTATGAATTATATATCAAATTAAAGCTAATTTTTTTCTATTTATTATCATATATGGTTGCCTAATTAAATCTACCCGCGAATAAGGGTTGCTGGCTTTTAAAAATTATAAATATTTAAGGTAAGAGTGAAAGAGAGTTAGCGCGTAACATCATTTGTCAGACGAGGATAGCGATTGCCGGCTGTGCGACGCTTTTAAGCCATTGCGCATGCGTCGAATGGTAGGTGTTCTCAACCACCGAGGAGTAATAGAGACGACTTAATAAATACTCCAAAAAATATGTCTTTCTTTTCAAAATGACAAATTTAAAAATTACAAAAAAAAAATTAGATTGTACTACGTTACCGCGTTTTTCCATAAAAATAAACATTAAAATATATTTTTTTTAAATTTATTATTTAAATTTAATTATTTTTTTTTTCAATTAATCAATTATTTTTTTCAAATTATGCGTTAGGTAATTGTTTAAGTTATTAATATTAACTAATTAATAATAAAAAAAAACATTAAATTTTAAATTAAATTAAAAATAAATTAATTTAAAAATAATAAATAAAAAAATATTAATGTTTATTTAATTATGGAAAAACGCGGTAACGTAGTACAATCTAAATTTTTTTTTTGTAATTTTTAAATTTGTCATTTTGAAAAGGAAGACATATTTTTTGGAGTATTTATTAAGTCGTCTCTATTACTCCTCGGTGGTTGAGAACACTAACATTCGACGCATGCACAATGGCTTAAAAGCGTCGCACAGCCGGCAATCGCTATCCTCGTCTGACAAATGATGTTACGCGCTAACTCTCTTTCACTCTACCTTAAATATTTATAATTTTTAAAAGCCAGCAACCCTTATTTGCGGGTAGATTTAATTAGGCAACCATATATAATAATAAATAGAAAAAAATCAGCTTTAATTTGATATATAATTCATAAATAAACGTTATGAACGTATAAATGTATCGAAATCATACCTGTTTACACCTGGCTGCGAAGAGGTGCGGCCAAGTGCGCAACGGCAACCGTGATTTTTTTGGATCTTCATATTAATTGCCGTGATGTAGACGTTATTTTATTTAAAAAACAAGTGAACGAAATTTTTTCCCAAAAATCAATAAAAAATAATTTTATTAAAAATACTAGCGGCCAAATTTTGATAGGCAACCTGATAAATATATATTCTCCTAATTATAAATATACATAAAAAAACGGTTTTCAGCAAAAAACCGATGAACGCACTAATCCTGCAGCCGGATCTCGTACTAATAGGCTTGCTTTCTACCGCCATCTTCCCTGATGGGAAGCAATGATGCGATCTATGATGAAGCACGCTAACCTAGAAATTATGATTCACTCTCGACTTGAAGATACCTGTATTATAACCCTCCTAGTTAAAAATAATTTAAATGATTATATAGAACTTTAACAGTCAAGAGACATAATAATGTATTGCGTGCGCCAAAATGTAGGTTAGCTCTCTATAATAAAAGTACGTTTGTGAAGAGGGTAGAAATTTTTAGTAAATTACCGCAAACTTTAAAGGACATTAATAATATTGACATTTTTAAATTTAAACTCAAGACATTTTTAATTAATAAGGCATACTATTCTCTTGACGAGTATTTCACTGACAAATTATTTTTTTGATTATATAATTTTATATCTATTTAATGATTTTGTGTATTATAAATAATGTAATAAAATTTTGCATACCATTACGGTTGAAGCATGGCGGACTAACTCTATCTCAAAACTTTTTACTAACAACAATTTCAATTGTAATAACCCATGTTTCGTGAATAAAAAGATTTGAATTTGAATTTGAACTATCGGAGAACCGGGAGAACTCAGGCTGAACATTCCACACTCGTGCGGTTCGCCAAACAAATAAATATTGTTTCTACTCCTCACGGTATGCTTTTCTCTCTAGATTGGACTAAATTGGTCTACTAATATAATACATAAATGTCAAAGTTGGATGTCTCTTTGACCGCGAGGCACAACTATCATTTAAATAATTCTCAGGCCTACAATACCGTACTTACTATCTACTAGTTGCCCCGCGGTGTCACCCGCATTTTCCGGAACAAAAAGTAGCCCATATAGGGTTATAATGAAAAGGTATGCTAAGCCGAAAAGGGCTTATAATACTCATCATTATGAACAACTTTTACTATGGAACCAACACTGAATTAGCGAAAAAAATCAGCAGTTCCATACAAAAATGTCAATGAAACTCGACCAAATGTATGGAGCAGCTGTTTTTTTCGCGATTTCAGTCGTCCCAAAGTTAAAGTTGTTTACAGTGATGTGATTGTAGTGGTAGGGCTCTTTTGCAGAGCCCGCCTGGGGAAGTACCACATCTTTGCCAGTTATTCCACCGCCAAGCAGTAATGTGCAAACATTACTGTGTTCCGGTTGGAAGGGCATTGTTTCCAGTGAAATTACAGGGCAAATGGGAGATTAAACAACTTATATCTCAGGGTGACGGGCGCAGTGCTGTGCCGCGCAGGGTCTTGAATTCTGCGAGTTCAAAATTCTGGGTAGCGCAGACCTGTTATGGGCAAACGTGACGTTTAATATCAGGCGAGCGATTTGCTCGTCTCGTCACTCAATTACATAAAAAAAAAATGTACTACGAGTTCTTTTCGGCTCAGCATACGCTTTCCTTATAAACCTGTATGTTAATCCAGTGCACAAACTCGTTTCATACCAAATTTCATCCTACTCCGTTCAGTCGTTTTAGCGCGGTTGAACGACAAATATTCAAACTCACAAACATCCATACTTTGACATTTATAATAATATAATAATAATGCCACCTGTCTTAATTCCTAAACTGTCTGTACCTATAGTTGGATCGAGCCTTGGCGGAACACGTGTGGTTTCCCAGGGAGGCGTGGCAGAATGTTTAAGTTCAAAATTATATCCCAACCGTATATTTATGTTCAGGTGCCGACATGTCACGTACTGCATGGAAAATAATATCAATCGAGTAACTAATACACTAGAATATGTAGAAACCGCTAGAAAATTCATAGGTAAGAGAAAAACTTAGTATTTGCAATGGGAATGCATTGGATATTAATCTGGATGTTTTTGAATGGCATTCAAAAACTTAGTCGATCGTAAATTACACAAGCTGCGTTATTTTGTTAGCGGTATTTCGGGTTTTAGATCGCGATTTTTTAGTTTTCAGTGACGCAAAAATAACGTAAATGACCCAAGAAAAAAGAAAACGTGAGCTAAATAAAACCGTTTAAAAAGTATTATTACACAAACATATTTTTTTTTTACTAAAATTGGTTACGAACTCCGGTTTCGTATGCGGCCGAAAGGAAAGTGTCCACAGTACTAATTACTATCCATTCTCGCGTCAATTCTTCAAAATTGATTCAGTTTTGAATTACTTCCACAATTTACACAGAAGCTTAATTTCATTGACAATATGAACCCGATAATATGATACATTATTTTTATTTATGTTAACGTAACTCATGTAAAAAATTTATAAACCACAAAATTTAGGATTAGCAGAAGCTTGCGTTTGGCGATCTCCAAATGTTACATCCTAAGTAGGTACAATACTAGGGCAAGTCAGCGTATCGGACAACCTTAGCACATTTTCCCGGATAATGGAATGCAATTCACTGCACTATAATTGTCGTTGCAGCGGGGTCATGAAATAATTGTAAAAATTTAAATTTAAAAATTATGTAAAACGCGCCCATTTCACAGGGGCCATGTAGTTATAAAATACGCCAATAATTGGCTGCAACACGTGAGACTAACATGCTGCTAACTGCTGACACGGAAGCTATCCTGACATAGAACGATTGTTATTTAGTGATGATCGTATTCATGTGGATGACGAAATAATTTTCACTAGAATTGGGTGACAACAAACAATAAATGTTACTTTGACTTACCACCGCCGCGCCGGCACCGCCATCCAGAGTGGACAGATCCATTGTGTATGGAATTGACTATAACGGAGAAAAGTAACCGGGAGAGAAAACCTATGCTATACCCCTAGTTTGTAGTGTTAGCAGTGTATATTTTGAGTTTTTGTTGTTTTTTTTTTGCAAAAAGCATGGCCTAACAAAGAAAAAAAGAATCATCAGATCAATTAATAATTGGCGTAACAAACATACAAAAATATACAGTTGAATTGAGAACTTCCTCCTTTTAGAAGTCGGTTAATAACCGTTCAGATTCAAAACTAACAAAATCGTAGCGTGGGTAATAGCTGCATAGCTTACCATCTTCCTTACCATTGCCGATGGCGTATTGCTGGAGTAGGTCCGTCATGTTGATGTGGACCACTCCACGCCGCTCCTGCATCAGGTTGTCGCAGTGCGTCACCTTTCCGCTGCCAGGACCTCCTGCATCAAATAGTTAGTTGTAGATCATCACCAACCATACCATCTTTGCCACTGGAGCAGCTGTGTCAGCGGCCCAGAGCCTCGCTCCGTTATTTTAAGGAGCTGGGTTGGCTCGGGTAATCGCTGCAAGGGAAAAACGCACAATGCACCCTTTGGGACGCCAGTGCGGGACCTATCACCCCCACTCCGAATAGGAATAAGAGAGGCTAAAATAATTGAGTAACCTAAATAACGTGTAAAACGAATAGCTAGAGACTTCGTGCCCGGTGCTCTTGTCTAAGACTGAAATCGCCTTTCATGGAAGATACTGGTTACGGTCGTTAGGAAGACCACCTATTCGAGATCGGAAGATGTCTTGCGTTGGTCAGCCGAACTCAGCCGAGTTAACTTTAGAGTTAAAACACATCAAAATTGTAGGGAGTTAGTGAAGTAACAATAACGAGATGCAGTAATGCGAACGTGTCAGCAACATCATTATAATCTAGGACCACTACACTACTGGAGGTTAGGCGTCGGCTTAGCGATTTCTTCCTTATCTTGAGGCTAGTGGAAAAGAAGTTAGACGGCGGCTATGCTTGTCCACTCTCGGATGCTTTAGACGTTTCAGCTAAAAATAAAAAGCTTAAAAAAGTTGTAACTCACCGAGAACGAATATGACTGGACAGTTAGGCGGCTCGAATTTAACGTGGCTGGTATTTTGCATAGGGAAACCAGCAGCGGGCGGAGTAGCGCGTCCCGCCCATGCGCTCGGCCCCCGGGTTTGCTCTCCTGTGGTCTCCACTTCTTCATGACGTTGTTCTGCAAGACGCTCAACAATATTAAAGCAGTTGATAGTTCAGAGCCGGCGGATATGCTTTCGGCAATTTTCTAGTTCAAAATAACCGAAAAGCTTAAGTGAGGGAGCTGAAGTAAAATCTAAAAATCTCTAAAAATCGGAAAGAGATCAGACACTAGCTAATATTGTGTACAACCATCAAATTTTCTTAAAGTGCGTGTTTAACACTCAAAAACAGATTTATGTGAAAACTACCAATATTGATATTTTATCGATTAATTACCAAATGGGTAGTAATCGGTAGATGTCACAAACAATTTCATTAAAGAAAAATGTATGTCTCACTTAAAAACCAATTACGTTTTGGCGCCCAAACAGGAGCGGTTACACTGATGTTGTGTTGGGCGCCACTTTTAAGATATTATATGACGTGATATTATATTTGTTGATACGAAATAACATGTTGTATAAATGATACGAGTATTAATACTTACCAGTGTCTAAACAGATGCCCATATTCCATGAAGATGCAGTTTTATACAAAGTCTTTGCGGAGAGCAAACAACCGACACTGGGTCCTCACATTTGAAAGTTATCAATTGGCACTTATCTTCTATAAAATTTACATCAAAAACACGCGTTCAGTTCCGTTGTCTGATGGCCACGGACAATCACACGCCGGCAATTAATAGTTTATCGATTGAAGGACGCGACCTTCGTAAACGAACTTCAAAACAAACTAAACAAAACCGTTTAAATTCAAAAAGAACTAATTCATTTTTCAAAATTGTCGAGTGCACGATCTGTTTTCAGTTATTCGAAAGTTATGCCTTCGTAATAACATCTCTGCAAGCGGTTGGAACCTCATTGGCATCGCGGGCCAACCGCTTCTTGTCAGTCCCAGAGCGCGACTGAGGCGATTGGAAACTACACCTCTTCGCGGAGGGTTCGATGGCGACGCCGATACAACAGCGTCCGGCTCGCTTCGACCACGGCAGCGGCGACCGTGCGAGGAAGACGGACGATCGATTGAATAATTAACGACGAGCCCTGAATGAAAAACAGGCTGATGCACGCTTGCAAGACGTGACGGATGGAGTGTTTGCACATCATAAGAAATGCGTTGATTATGGTCACAACAATATTTCAACTACCAATGCGCGACAGCTGAGGACGCGATCTTTTATTAAACGATACGTTAGCGCTAACGATAATTGCCACGTTTAGAAAAGTTCTCGGAAATATAATGACACATAAGAAATACGGCCCAATTATGAAGTAGAATGTAGGTAGGTAAATATTCGGCTTCGGGGAATTGGGGACTTGTAAATGTGTAATTACAGTCTCTTATTAATATTTGATTGGAAATTATTCCGTCGGTTATCGACTTATGACTAACGGTGACAGTTCATTTCACTTGGTGATCTCATACTTCGAATTTGAAGTACAAAATACATTTAATATATGAATTTATTTAATGTAGCCTATTAGCAATTGTCTAGATAGCTTTGCCTACTTGAAGTAGTAGAAGTTTCTGTGTTGGATTCTATACAAGTTTCGGCTCGAAGGACCAAAATAAAAAGTAAATATAATTAAAAACTTCATTTTATTTAAAACATTATTTGCACAATTAAACTAGTGAGTGCAGAGATTCTGAACAACATGAAAGTAAAAAAAAAAAACAAATTGACATAGATTCTCTAGACGATCACAATTTATCCTAGAGTTCGAGCCACTTGGGCCCAAATACAAGGCAGGAGAGCACAAATTCGTGTGGCTTTTAAATAAATTAAGTACAGTTTTGTACATAGAGGTCTGTATAAGGTAACTTACATTTAAATGTGATTATTTTGCGAGTTTAACAACAATATTGACTACATTTGATTAAATTGTTCTAAATACACGTAATAATTATTCTAGGTTCGCAAAGTTTTTCATTAACAATTTTTCAAATCTTATGTTTAAATTCGATATGGACCTTGAAGTTTACGGAACTTTAACAAAAAAAATTGTACAAAAAATAAAAATTAATAAGTTCATGAGCGTACATGATATTACAGCATATTTCTTTTTAGTTTAGAAAACCACAAAATATGCTGTATATAAAAAAAATGTAAAATATCATCTTGTTATAATTAATACTCATGTCGTATTAAGTCAGCCACCTCGACTAGTTTCGATCACATTCGGTGATCTTCATCAAGGAGATTACAAGCGTGACGCGCTCGCGGTCACGTCCAACCTGGCACTACTAACCGCGTCACGCGCGCTCGTCTCCTTGATGAAGATCACCGAAAGTGATCGAAACTGGTCGGGGTAGCCGACTGAATATGACATGAGTGTTTCCGTATTAACGATTTAACAAGATGTTTTAAAACAACGTTTGTTTTGGTGATACATCATCAAATTTCAAAAAGCTGGTTAGCAATTTGGTTCGGGTAGACGCTAGGTAAGTAATTGCACAATATAGTATATACCCTATGACGAAAGACAAAAAAAAAGTAATCATCATCATCTCAAATATAAGTAAGAACTATGTAAAATACATGGCGTTTTTCGAACGAAAACAGCTTTGTATTTTCTCGGTAATGTGTTTGTTACGTATTTTCTTTGTACGCTTATTTGGATACCCTTTTCAGTGTTTGTTTCGCCGTTTAAACGACTGAATGCATACAGAAACCTGTCACCCTTATTGCTGTGAATAATGGCCGTCATCAGTTACAGGTCAGCCCAATTAGAATAAATAATGTAAACTGTAAACCGAGTTCTTGGAGTTTCAACTGAGTCAATATGAGGAAATTGGAAACCGCTTAACCTTATGGCCCGGTTTGTGTAGGAAGTTTTGCGTCCATGGCCGTTTTGTGGGTCCTTGGAATTACACCAGCGAAGTAAGTAAGGGAAGGAAATTTCCAGTAGTTCAACTGGTAAGACTACTGGAATTTGGCGGTACAAAGTTTCCAGTCGGCTTACTAGTATGTCTGTTGGAAAGGAAATTTCCAGTAGTTCAACTGGTAAGACTACTGGAATTTGGCGGTACAAAGGTTCCAGTCGTCTTACTAGTATGTCTGTTGGAAAGGAAATTTCCAGTAGTTCAACTGGTAAGACTACTGGAATTTGGCGGTACAAAGTTTCCAGTCGTCTTACTAGTATGTCTGTTGGAAAGGAAATTTCCAGTAGTTCAACTGGTAAGACTACTGGAATTTGGCGGTACAAAGTTTCCAGTCGTCTTACTAGTATGTCTATTGGGAAGAAAATTCTCAGTAGTTCAAGTAGTAGGACTACTCGGATTTGGCTATTTTATTCCACTACGGCAAAGCTAAGAAGGGTAGTTTTCAGTCTGGTTGTATAACTGGTCGGATGACACAGCAAACGCGGTATGAAGGCAGTTGATTAGACCGGAACAAGTCCGGAAAAGATAGCGAACTGAACAGACCTATACTCAGCAGTGGGGGAGGGGTAAATTACTGATGACGATGATAATGATGCTGTGTGTAAGTTGACTGGTTAGACACTTGACATATTCTAGGTTTTCATAGTACTCATCATTATGGATATTTTTTACTAACTCGACGAAATGTATGATTTTTTTTCGCAAATTTCGATTTTTTCCCATAGTAAGAGTTGTTCACAATGATGACTACATTAAAAACCTAAAATATATGAAGTGTCTAACCAGTCAACCTGTTTATATTTGTATTGGCATGTCGCACCGTAGCGCCTAAACTACTTATACAATTTGATGAAAAATAAAATAAGATGTTTGTTTTTTTATTTTTGTTTTTTTTTATTGGAAGAAGTTTATGTTCTATACTTATCCCACGTACGTGGGATAGGGGGAAGATGATGATGATTCTTTTTTAATTGCTTTTTTTCTCAACAAATTCGCTATTATAGTCCGGATGACAGGCTACATTATATTTACCGTAGGTAGTCGGGTTTACTTTTGACTTTTTGTGACTACACTGAAGAGTTAGTGAAAACTTAAAAAGAGCGTTTAATGGTGAAACATGAAAACTAAGGGGAGACAAAGTCGAGGCCTAATTGTCGTCAAGTCTCTACTCGAATTTAGCTAAAATATTCATTATTTTATCGTGTCGGCAGTTCGAGAGGTCAAGCTTCCATTTTTCTCGAACATAGCTAAAATATTATTTTTCCCGGTAGTTCGAGTATCACGATAGTAACAAATGTATACAGGGTTATAAGCAAAGGGTATGCTAGGCCGAAAAGAACTTAAGGAGAGTTCTTAGCTATGTTTTGTTGACGATTCTTAAAATTTTTAATTTACTTACTTGTTCTATTAAACAGCTGATTCGCGAATTTCGGGTTGGTCCTATAGTAAAAGTTGTTCATAATTATGAATACTACGACCCTTATCCCAATCAATCAATCTATCAATCTGCATATCGGATAAAAGTATTATTTTACTATACATAACTTACCTTACTTATAAACTTTGCTTAGATTCACGTCACCTAAGTATTGTGTAATACAAAAATGTATCAGTACTAAATATATTTAAAAAATCTTAATGCTATAAACTCTAATATTACAAAAATAATTAAAAACTGTTTATACGTATTTAGAAACAAAAATGATATTACCATTAACATAAATATAATAATTCATATATAAATATATTTAGTACGCCGCTTAACTTTTTTAAGCAAGGTTTACAAGTAGGACCCAATAAAATTAGCTAAATTTTATCTGATTAAAATTCTACTATTTTAAAAGATATTATTCAACATTCGATTACTTAAGTAAATGGAAGAACACTTTTACTTATATCTCTATTAAATGCTTATAATACAGATAGCTGTACAGGGTTATTAGGAAAGGGTATGCTAAGTCGAAAAGGGCTCATAGTGAACAACTTTTACTATGGAGCCAATCCAGAATTTGCCAAAAAAATCAGCTGTTCCATAGAAAAAAGTCAACGACACTAGACAAAATGTATCGAACAACTGATTTTTATTTCGCGAATTCCGGTTTTGTCCCATAGTAAAAGTTGTTCATAAAAATGAGTATTATGAGCCTTTTTCGGCTTAGCATGCCCTTTCCTCATAACCCTGTACGTGAGTATACAAAGATAACGTGTATTGTCTAAGTTTCTATAGGTACTTTACAGTAGATCCAGATTAGGCACAGACCATTCAATCAGTTGACTGCCCGTGCCTGCTCTCTTACGAAAATATTATGCGACTGAAACAGCTTCCAATGAACCAAATTGCACTAATTTTGAGCTACTAAATTAATAATTAAATAATACGCTCTTCTCACGTACGGCAAGAGAGGCGTTTTCTGCACACGCAGTCAACTGGTTTTATTATCTCTAAGTTTAGGCCAGTAAGTAAAGAGTCCGGATTAAACTTTACTTTTCCCTCTAATAGTCACATAACTTTGGGATATTTTTCTCGAAATGTCCTAGTTTCAACATGCGCAGCATTTTTGTTTTAACTATTACGGAATTACTCTGAATTGGTCTTTACAAAATATTTAATATGTACATACTTCGACTGCCCCTACGAGATAAATTTAGTCAAAATTTGACCTAAATTGTAGTTTTATTCGACTTAAAAAATGTAATTTAATTATTTGTTTTCCTAGTACATTAAATATTCGTATTATTGGTACAACGAAAAAATCGTGATTATGCCGTTACGATATTGTTCGTAGGGGCAGTCGACGTCAGTTATCTTGGTGCGTTTTCTGTGATAGCCGCCTGTTAATTCCCGACAGGAAATTAAAAAGCGTGCTATGTGGTAAGGCAAATTAATAATATAGGAAAGTGATAAGATGGCATTTTTTGCATTTTTCTTTCGCATACATGGTCCCAACATCAAATAGAAGCCATTAGAAGCATTTACAACATAAGTAGATTTTTAAACGCATAGATTTTGGGTCATATTTTGATGCATATTATACAGGGCTTTAAGGAAAGGCTATGCCAAAAAGGGTTCATATTATTCATCATTGTGAACAAGTTTTCTATAGGAGCAACCCTAAATTCCTGTAAAAATTATCAGCCGTTCCATAAATTTTGAACAGTTGTTTTTTTTTTCGCAATTTCCGAGTTGGTTCCATAGTAAAAGTAGTTCATAATGATGAGGTCTCGGCTTAGCATATAGATAACAGCGAAATAGAATTTAAAATTAGTTTGTCAGTATTTCTTCTATAGATCTCTATTTAGGTCAATTTATTGTAATCGTAAATTCGAGACTAACTACAACAAACTTTATTAAAGTAACGACCCAAATTGTGTCTTGGCCTCCGTAAAAAGCACTACCCTATCTAGCTTGAGATAGTTCATGCCACACTTTAATTTCAAAATCCTGGAGGTCTTTACCTATTTCGTTTTTCCAAACCACAACAAAACAACAAACTTTTTGTAACAAACGGACGTGACAATACTGAAGGACATGTATGTACTCATTATTACAACTTTTACTAGAAGCCAACCCTGAAACCACGAGGAAAAACAGCTGTTCGTTCCATTTTGTCCAAGGTCAACGAACTTTTTGTGTGGAACAGCTGATTTTTTTATTGCGACTCCAGGGTTGGCCCCATAGTAAAAGTAATTTGTAACTAGCAGCAACCGACGCTTTCTCCCGCTGTTTTTTTAACACGCTTTTTTACTTTTAAACTTTCCCTGTATTAGAGCGAACAAAACAAAAAATAAATATACAATTCGGTCCAGCCGTTCTCGAGTTTTAGCGAGACAAACGAACAGCGATTCATTATAAGAAGAGGAAGAAAATGAATACAGATAAATACATTCCGTACAGTATTATTATACCCTTTAGTTACACTTTACTTGGGACGACCTTTGACATTCAATTTTTTCAATAAATTTAGTATTAGACCCAACATCCACGCTTTGCTCAATCTATTCACAATAATTAACTAAACAAAATACACATGATACTAGCAAAAAATAACAAGTAACGTAAAAAATATCATATTCATTTAAATGAGTCAACGAGTCGCTGGATGGACTTTAAAATATCACAATCTAGTTATGTATTAAGCATTCACGAACAACATTACATAAATTAGAGCAATATGTGCGTTTAGTTAATATTAAGTATCTACAAGTTGGTTTAAAAAAGTATAACCACTCAAATTACATACATTACATTACAAAGTAGAGTACAGAGGCAATGGGCAAACGTGACGTTTAACATCAGGAGAGCGATTGGCTCGTCTCGTCACTCAATGCATTAAAAAACCATCAAATTTAGGCTGAAGATCTTCCTGGACAACAACGACCTGGTGCTAGCTCAATACCCCAACAAACACGAAGGTAAATATCTCTACAACTACTACTAGAAAAATCTTGCTTATGGTACAGTGGCGAGACAGTAAATGGCACGGCCGAGCAAACAAATCATGGTTCTAGTGAGTCTCGCCTCGACACAATGTTTTAACAAACCGAGTACTCGGCAGGGCACTGTCTCGCTACTGTACTCGTTACGTATAATCAACGTATAGTGTCCAGTGATGACGTCACTATGATGACTCATTGTCTTGTCTTAGGCCTATCGGCTAACTTCGACTGCTGCTACGAACACTTTCGAAACTGCAAAATCACAATTTATTTTCATTGTACCCATGATACAAAAATTAATTCTCATTCAAAAAAGAAAAAAAAATATATTTGATCTGGTCAAATTTTGACTTTAAATTGCTCTCCTGTAAAACATGCCATTTGCAGTTCCGATACTGTTCGTAGGGACAGTCGACTTCTTCAATGTTTCTTTTTGCTTCATAAAATTCGAAATGGTTTATTTGGCTTTTATCAAGCCCAAAGTTACGTCATTTAACACTTCAACTGGTGCTAATAATCACATGCGTTGTATTTTACGCGCCTGGCGTGTGTAGCCGCATTCGCGTTGCACAAAAGAAAACACACGGTATGTGTTTTCAGCAGTTAAAGTGTTAAAACTTAAATTTAAGGTCCATATGATTTTGCAGCCGGATGAGTGAACTAAATACTGTGTTTTAACACTTTATTTAGCCAGGATATCTAACGCTGCCTTAGTGCACATAGAAAACTATTTCAGTTATTTAAAAAGTCCAATAAACCTGTTTTAGTTCAAATATGTTTAGTTTACATTACGCTTGTTTGAAGTCAAACCTTTTTTTTAATAATTCGAGAGTATGCTGAAGATGTATTAATATTTCGGAGGTCTGTTATCGCTGGTTTGAATTATTTACGGATTAATATTACTTTAATATTCTAATATACGATTTGATAACTATAAACTGATACCCTCTTATACATTAACACTATAAATTAATTTATTCTGTTTTCGTTGACTTTTTGCGGCCTGTTGATCTTGATCTATTGAAAAAGAACTATGTATTCATTATTTTTGTTACGCTTTCACACAGGCCATTTTACAGCTAATATACTGCACGAGCGTTTATGTATAAGATTTTAGGTTTAGGTTTAAGAACTTTATTATCACGAAGACAATTTAACGTCACTTATGTGATAACATGGATTAACAATAATTTTTTTTTTTTGCGTTCGTCGTCGCACTTAAAACACATTTTTACCCACTTCACGCATTTCTTTTCTCGTGTTGTTACAACAACTTATCATCGATAATATATCGAGCTAATTGTTTCTTAAATACGTGAAATGATGATTTATCATTTATAATCTGTTTATTTTAAGTTTTTTTTTAATATTATAAATACAATTTCAAAATCTCTAACTTAGTCAAAGAAATGAAGAACTTACGAGTAGGGGTTAGTCAGGGTAGTGTTAGCGTACCGATGTCTTTTCCAATTTATATATAAAATGAGCACTATATCTATCTATCTATCTATCTATACAGTTATTATTACATTAAGCTATTTAAGGAACTAAGTCTATAAGTATTTGAGGCCTACAGTGTTTAATTTAAAGTTCGATCTAACAGTCTAAATATATTCTATAATTTATATTCATATAGTCCCAGTTTTACAAACTTATTTAATTCAACAAATAGATCAACATTTAAAAAATTAAGACTAAGAAATGTAATTTTTATCCTAAACCGTTTTAAAATCAGATTTTTAAGTCTGTAAAACTGGGTTTAGTATTCATTTATAATAAAATAACTGTCTTTCCAATATACAATACATACCACGGAATGATAACCATTAGCTACTTACGTAAGTACGTTCTCGATCTACCCACAAAAATCATTTCGGACGAATCTTCTCGTAGAAATATATCTGCGCCACATTATCTGCTTCTTTCACGAGCAATTTCCTTTTCACGAACTTGAAATGGTCTAACGCGAACTGATACAGTTCATTTTCCATTTTCCAGATTGACGACTCTTGGATTCTTTCTATGGTTGTTGGGCTCGGTTCTATTTTCGAGCTGGTCTGTCTCAGGTGGGACTTGTTGCTGCTGAGGTAATATTCTGTGGCGCCTTTGAAGAATCGTGGCAGCGTCGCCTCTAGGATGGTGATGAAGTCTAACATTTCCTCGGTGAGCCCTACCAGCAGGTAGTGGTTGACTAGATTGTGTTTCGCCTGCTCTAGTGCCCAGGGGTTGCCGGGTACCCTGGAATAATTGCTAGTGTAAATTTTAACGTCATTTATGTGTGAAACTTGTATACCGCCTTATGGTCACCACAGAGTGGGGAGTCTAAGGTCGCTTCTATGGACAACACCGTAAAGTTTATAAATTGTTATAATAAAGGCAAACGGCTGATCGCAAGATTTAAATTAAAAAAAATAATAATAATAAAGGCAAGGCCAGGGTGGGTAAGGCTAATTCGGTACATATAGTCGAGTCTTATTGACGTTTTTTCTATAAAAAAAAAACCTTTTTTTTTGGGAATTTAGGTTGCTCTCATAGGTTTTTTCAACGTTAAATACAATGAGCCTTTTCAGCTTAGCATACATTATCCTTACCACCCGTAGACCTGGCTTCCATCTTAGTCTAGTTGTTTCGCGATTTTCAACACTCTCATTACTAAACCTAGCCCAGGTAGTAGACAAATTATCTTTCTACCGTTTTTATCAGCATGTAGATGCGAGAAAGCTAGAATATTTACTACTACTATATTGATAGGTCTGGATGAAAACGGGAGAAAGACTATTTCTCCCTGCCGTGTGCTGTTTGATAACAATGGTTGTAACTCACCAGCATTCAGCCGCATGTCCACAAAAGAAAGGCACCTGCAGCCACATGTTCTCCGGGTTGCAGTCCGCCTGCTTCTTTTCAACACACTCGTCGAATGTCTGAAAGGAAAAACAAAATAGATTACTTTCTATCATGAGACAAAGAGTTTTAGGAATTACCTTACTTTATGAGAAAACTCAACTGTGTTTCGTTATCTCAACTCAATGAAAAATTGGTATTAATTTTATTTGACAATTTGGGAAATCGGAACAACTTTTTATCTCGTAGGAGATCTCGACGTAACGTTTTCCGTTCTTGGCAATGATAGATGGAACAGGAAAAATAGTTTAAATGTTGATACTAAAACTACTACATCCAATGAACATTTTATGAATATTTTTTGGCTCATCAAATAATTATGTACTTAAATGATGAGTATAGATTTATTTACTAAGCTACTTGCAGATTTTACAATCCATGACTTCATCTCTACAGATTCCAACATGTTCCGCTTATTTCATCTTCCCGAGATAGAATAAAACATTACTTGTGCACATGTTTTGCAGACTAATGAGCTATCATTAACTTTTGCTTTACAGTTGTAATCCTTATTTCTGAGAAGTAAGCTGCAAACTGGCATGGCATGAAATGATAATTTGCTTTATAATGTAGGTCGCTGCTGATTTCCTTTTACGGAGTTAAAGCAAGGTATTTATAGCTATTATCTATGTCACAAAATGTTTGTTTTAGTAGTTTTTAAGCAAATATGATCATCAGAGCAATGTCAATAAGGTTGGCTTCTTGTAAGTAATGCCACCAAAGTCTATGTCCAGAAGTGATGTGTGAATGAGAGGTCTGTGTCGACCACTGGACAATCATGTAATAGGCTGATAGTAAAATAAAGTGGAAATATCTTTCGGCATTCAATATAAACTGTGTAATGCTAAAAAATATAGGTTTTGAGGAAATAGTCACCATTTTGTCTCCATGTTTCTTTCTAACTAGATGTGGTCGGAAATTATCCCCATTCCGCAGGAAATAGTAGTATGAAACCAGCCTGTCCAGCGGCTTCCTTATTAAGTTTATAAATATCGGCTTTGAGTTGGTGCCTAACCTGGAATTTTAATAAGAAATCATTACGAAACTTTTACGTCTTTACAAGCTGTGTCAACAAGCGTTCTGAGTGGCAATAATGTTAAATGAAAACTGTACCCTTAGTACGAGTTTTGATAGTTTTCGAAACAATCAAACGTTTCGTGAGGCTCCATACATTACAGTTTTACAGTAAAGCGCCCCTGGTGGAAACGTGAAGAAACTATTATAATGTATGGAGCTTTACGAAACATTTGATTGTTTTCAAAAACTATCAAATCTCATACTTAGGGTACTGTAACGGTAAACTCACACACACATCTGTAAGTTGTTTTTATCACCTTGGCTAGTTAAGTAAGAATGTCACCAGTAAATGATACACTGCAGCGGGTTATCTCGAGATAATGATTTCATTCAGCTTCTATCATTGTTGCTCTTGAAATGTTTCTTATCACAACTTGAGTGTAACTCATGTAAATAATTGTTGCAAGCAAACTTTTACAAGATTTGTAGGATTTGCTGCAAGTCATATTATGCACATACATTTCAGCAAGTTTTGTGCTACTTGATATAATTTATTCAGAAAATGGATTTGGTCAATTTTTTACAACAGGTTTAATGTTATTCTAAAGTATTTTTACTAGTATGTAATAGAATTTACCTTTCAAAATTTAAAAAGGCCATATGTCCATGATAAAGTGCCGGCTTCATCTCATGCCACTTCGTTACATTCTGAGCAAATTTATACTGGTTATTGAGCGACATGATATGTCTGTTTGCTGTTATATTGATATGTAGCACTTTGAAGTTATTCTTCTTGCACAGGTCGTAGGCGACGCCGACGAAGCTTGTTGAGCCAGTCTTCGGGACTCGGTTGTATATTATCACAGTGTCATCATCGTCACTCTTGTCCAACGCTTTCGGAAAAAACTGACGAGATTCTGTGTGGGTCTGAGCCAGTCTGTATTCTGGAATTAGAAGATAGAAAATGAATTATAGCTTGGAGGTTGAGAAACTAGGTTTTGATTAAGTTTAACTACAAGTTAAGTTAGAGAAAACATGAAGAATAGCAGAAAATGAGCGGTGATTTGCTCGGATTTTATATGATTGAAATGCTACGAATATTGTATGAAGGAGTGTGTTTTAGTACTTTATTGTTGGTACAAAAGCAGTAGCAGGGTATTACTTACCAAGTTTTCGATAATTGTCCTCAAGTCGTGATACTTCGGCCTGGAAATACAGCACGACAATAACAATAACACATAAACACGAAAACAGACATAGTTTGTTTACGTTGAACATAGTTGTGCGAGTCCCGTTCACACGTCGTTAGCACGAAACACGCACTGATATAATTAATACAGTTTCATTATAAATAAACATTATTTAGGGCACGAAAAATAAAAATATATTTTGTCGGTCGTCGCTGTTCCTGGCCATTGCAGATTGCAATTTAAGTTTAACTTTCACGGTTCAATTAATTGTCAACGTCACTGTCACTTATTGTTAACGTCAAAAATGTGTTCCATTCCACAACTGTTTACTCAGACTAACAGACAGAACCATAATAGCTACTTTGTAAAAAAGAGCAAGATGGCAAGTGCCAAAACACGGTTGAAAAAGAGAGACAGACCTTTCATTTTTTGTCCCCGTCGCTGTAACCGTGCCAAGGTGGGCAAACCACAGATTAGGAATAATAGTTACTACGTGAGCCGTCTACGATTTGTAGCTGCCAGGTTGTGAATTATGTTTCCCCAGGATTGTACCCAATAAATTAATAAATAATTAATTTATTGGACCATTTCATATTTCCTGCTGACCCAAAACTAAGTTAAAGTACATTATTTTCGCAATCGCAAGATTGTCTATTTAATAAAAGATGTTCATAATTATGAGTAGATTAGTGTAGTAGTTATTTTCCTACTATTAGACTTTTTCCTACTATGAGCAATTTGCGGCTTGTATATCCTTTCCTTATAACCCTGTATAACAATGTTTTATTTTGTGAAGTATAAAGATTAGAAATATTTTATGAAATTTTTTCTTCTAAAATGGGGGAAGCATTCCTATCCTGGCATTATTTCAAGAATATAGCTGTCGCGTGTGCGGTTACACTTTGGCTCTATCTCTATGTAATAAATCTATGACTGTTTATAAGTTATTGAAGCATGCATGCGTAGTACTTTTTATGTACCTGTTATCAAGAGAAGCTTATGCTTTTTTTTAGAAAACCGAACAATTCGAAATTGATTTTGGAACATAACGCAACAAGAAACTGTCAAAATCTAATTTTTGATTTCGACATTTCACTTTTTTATACAATTTAAACTTTGAAAGCCTTTGTAGCGTATGCAGCCCCGGATCTACAAATTTTTTTAGGCGGGGCAAAAACTGAAAAATGCCGCCCCCCCCCCCCCACTGATATTTATTTTTACCTTTATTATCTATATCAGTGGTCGGCAACCTTTTGGCAGACGCGGGCCGCATAGTGACAATTTGAAATAGTGGCGGGCCGCACATGTTCAAAATAATCAAACAAAACCGTGTTTTTTTTTCAATGAACCAAATAATTCGATTTGGAGAGCTTTGTGAATCAAGCATAGTTGCTCAACACAGTGCTTGATTAAGTAAGTTCAAATCTCGTAGTAGTTTTTATCAACCGGCATTTGGATGTTATACGCAGCAAGTTTAAAAGCACAAATAAATAAAAAAAAATCGCGAGCGCGAAAATTTTCGACATTGTTCATTAATTCAAAACATAGAATTTTTACGAATTGAACGTATAACGGAAATTAAGCGCCATGAATACGCGAGCGCAGCGAGCGCGAAAATTTGAGATATTTTTGATCAATTTACGATAGATTTTTAGCGCGTCAGGCTATTTACAACGAAAATTACACAACGCTCGCGTCGCGTCGGGTACAAAACTTGTAATATTTTCAATCAATTCAAAAATAATTGTGGTCTTTATAAAATAAATAGTAATGCGCGAACGAAGCGAGCGCAGAGATTTGAAGATCTTTTGTTTTTAGGACGGGCTATTACGTAACGGAGTGTATTTAATAGATATCAGAAATCAAGAATACGCGAGCGGAACGGAGTGTATTTAATACATATCAGAAATCAAGAATACGCGAGCGCAGCGAGCGCGAAATTTTGAGTTATATTCTGTCATTTTGAAAATAAAATTCACGCGCTAGGTCACACAAAACACTAAACAATAACAATGTGGAAATTTTTGAGACGTATTTTTAGCAATTTAGGATATACATATTTAATTTACGAGAGCCTGTTTCCAAACGAAATTGCACTCAGTAATGCGTAAACAGAGCGGAAATAATGCATTTATCGCTGTTCTTTCTGTATTAAGCTTATTTATTCAGATAAAACCGTTTTTATTTGACAAATCAATTAACTCCGTTTTGGGTAGCTTTGTGTATTAAGTTTTGATATAAAAATTGATAAATAAAAAATGTTTTTGCATAAATTTTCCTGCCCACAAACAGTGCTCGATTAATAACCGGAAACTACAAAAGCCTTTAGTATGTTGTACGCAGCAAGTCTAAAAGCACAAAATAATCATAATAATAAGAAATGTTTAGGCATTATTGATCAATTCAGAACAGATCGATCATATTTGAAAACTATGCACAACGGAAATTATACATTAAGAAAATGCAAGCGCAGCGAGCGCAAAAAAGTGAGACGTTTTTCAGAAATTTGGGACAGGCTGTTTACTAGGGAAATTAACCACTATTCAAAATCAAAATCAAATCAAAAGTTTTCAACCAACACGAATAGATTGAAGATTTTTTCGGTCAATTCCAAAACAGTCAGCATCTACTTACCGAAAAGAAAAACAAGACGCGAGTAGCGAGCGTAATGATTTTGATTTGGTTGTTATTAAATTAAACACAGGCTATTTAATTACGGCGTGTGTGTAATGATTATAATTAATCAAAAATATGCGAGAGCAGCGAGCGCGTTTGTTTTGGCGTCTATGTCCTAGACGCCTTCAGTTTTTATTCATACGGTAACTTAATAAAAAACAAGTATTTTCTTTCCTGACAAACAACAAACATGTTCATAATTAAAAAACACTGTCGTGGAGAGAGATCAACGAGGGAGTTTCCGAATATCATCCCTTTCGCACGCACGGTAACCAGACGCGTGCTGCCGCGATCTGCGATTCCTGCGGGCGAGCGGGCGCGTATTTTGACTATGCCCTATGCGCCTCGCGAATAGTAAATGTTCGTACAGCACGTCTTACTCCGCGCTCTGGGTATCGATCGAGTTGATATGGTCATGACTGTACTTGTACTATTATTTATTCCGTGGTCAAAGTTTAGCAAATGATGAGTTGTCTATTCGTCTATAAAGTGTGAATTTGGCGCCCCCCTAAGCTTGACGCCCGGGGCATGGGCCTCGGCTCGCCCCCCCCTAGATCCGGGGCTGAGCGTATGATAGATAAAATAAACCAAAAGTAAAATTACTTCAAGGACACAGAGAATAGCTACAGAAATTAGTACTATACATATCTACTATGATACAACCAAGGTTCAAGTCTGTACCTTTTCGAATATAGGTGCCTGTGCCTACACTATAGATACACACACATTTAGGTACACATTTATTTCCCAAGTGCAGTACCAAGTATTTAGGTAGGTACCAAGTGAATAGGCACTTACCTACTTAACCTTCTGCTTATGTACTTCAAGGCATTGCATTATTCCTAGGTTCAAGGTAATGGTATTTCCAACTGAAACCTATCACGCCATCTGAAATCATTGCACAATGAAGCATTGAATTCAATACCCTGCCCAAACTAGCCAGTGTGTCAGTAAATTGAATCAACTGGCACATACAAACACCGTAGTTCCGTTCGGCCGTCACACAAATAAATGATCGAACTAGAATACAAAATAATCAATACGCGCCGGGTGGCCGAGGTTAATTTAATTTAAAACGGGCAGATTTATTTTTCTACTAGCTGCGTTCCGCGGTTTCACTCGCGTAGAAATAGCAATAAATAAATGTCCTATTGTCACTCTCCGGCCCTATAATTCTATGAAAAAATCACATCGTTTTGTTGATCTCAGTCTGTCTGTTCTGTAGCACTTACTGTGAACTGTGATATGAGTCGTTTGCCTGATTTATGTATTTTGGTAAGTGCCATACCTAAGAAAATTAATTGGAAGCCACTAAGAATTTTTGCCATTTAATCAGATGAACCGATTGCATGGCATGTCATTACCTATTTAGGTATACAGGGTTATAAGGAAACGGTATGCTACGCCGACAGCTGGTTTTTTTTTCGCGAATTCCGGGTGGGTTAATAGTAAAAGTTGTTCATAATGATGAGTACTATGACACTCTTTCGGCTTAACATACCCTTTCCTTATAGCCCCGTATTAAGCCCTACGAATACGTACCGATCCGCGGCTGAAATAATAATATTAAATGAAATATGTTAAATAAATATAATAGCTGAAAGCTATTATCTATAATAGCTAGCTATAACTATTAAATATAATAGCTGAAATATAATAGTAAGTATTCGAGTCCGAATTCGAGAGAGAAAATAGCACCATTTGCCACTGACATTAGTTTTCCCGCCAACAAAACTAGGTCAACAACGCAATGGGCGTCAATTCGCGTTCTAGATTCAATTTCAATATTTTCTGAAATACGAACATACATACATGCTTCTTCTTCTTTTCGAATCAGCAATACAATTTGCATCTATTTTTCACCTGAGGATCGGTTTATAGGCTAAACCCAGGTAAAACATCTTAGGCTAGGTCTAGATACTTTGTGGTCTAAGCCCATTTCAGAGATAATACATAAGTAGGTACAATATTAATAACTTGGTGGAAATAACGGCTTGTTTATTTGTAGGTACTTTATGGCATATTTACGTCTGATTGTTTATAAGCAATGGCTCGCTTGCGCTCGTTCATCTTTTATGAGCTTCCCATAGCAGATAATGTCCATATCGCTCTACCCACCGAGGTGAGAACATCCCTAGAATCCCTACCCATTAACTACCCAAGGAAACTAGGTACTCAATTACTTACTACGAAAATATCTCGGACCACCCCAGGGAATGAGAAATGACAAGGGTAGCGAACGACAAGAATAGAACTTTCGAGCTACATTCATCATTTTGTCGAGTCAACCCCTGGGCACAGATTATATAACAGTACTGAGTAGGAAATGACACTAGGCATGCTTCATGCATGATTTAACTTTGGACCTAGATGAAAGAACCTTCGATAATGAGTTGCATAATTTTAGTCAGTTGTGGTAGCGCGGTCTTTCAAGCTGGAGGTCCCGAGTTCGATTCCGGGCCGGGCAGATGACTAGTTTATTTCAACTTGTGAACCATTTTCCAGTTTCGTTGTGTCAAAAATGAAGTACGCGAAGTACTTATTTTTTTAATGCTAAAGTTACTCTGTGTCCAAGTCTGTCTGTCTGCAAGTTACCTTTTCCGATTGATCTTGAGGCAAGAAGAGACACGTAACGTAGGAGGTTTAGAATAATTTTAATGTCGGGAATCAAAAAAATATTCAGGGTGCAGATTACAAGCATTTCCTATTGTCAATAGCAATAATTATAAATATGGTAGAAATCATCATCATCATTGTGGCCTGTAGGTATTATACCCTCTGGGTATTAAGGTAATAAAGACCTTTTCAATAATCATCAATGAAGTAAGAGAAAATAGTAGAAATACATTTTTTACTCGTAGGTCCTTCCTTCGACCTTATTGTATTCTGACCTATGAAAATGTTGTGGCTATCGCCGACTCTCCCATAAACGTACTAAACTATCAATAATCCCATTTTTCAAGGCAGCTGTAGTTCTAAGCCCGTAATTCAGATTTCAGTAGCTCCTCGCTCGCCGCGGTGTCGGCACGTTTATTTATATCGGTGCCCTTCGCAATACGTTTACTAGTACGTTTCGATGCGAACAAATCGTTTTACATACTTTAACGCTAAACTTATGTGATTTACAAACATTAATATAGAACTCTAATATCAGTTTTAACCTTGTCATATTAGTGTCAAAAACATGACGATAATTTAAAAAGTAACCGTAAAATGGAAGTGGACCGCATAATGTATATTTTCGGAAGTTTCACTCGGAAGAAGGACAAGAGGAAGTCGTTGGACCAGTCGTCGATCAGCGCCGGGAACAGCCCCCTGCATGCGAAGACACGGCCCGTCAGTCAGAACCTGGCGATACCGCCTCGAACATCGGCGTATGAGGACCGGGGACGACGGAAGAGCCAGGTACTTTATGCTGTAGTCATTTCTGATAAATAGTTGGGGTGAGAAAGCGCTGAAACATGAAGAGTGAACGAAGGCCTTTGCTCAGCTATAGGATAGAACACGCCCTAAACAATAATTGATAATTAGAAAGGAAGATCGATCAGCAATCAAATCAATATAAAAAATGTAAATAACAGCTAGCTCGTTGCTTGTCATCGTGTCACTGGCTTAAATCCAAGCTTCTCCCGAAAGCCTAAAGATTCTTCCTATTGTCTTAGAACATACGACTGGAATATACCTAAAACAGTTTGAAACATTTAATCTTCAGTGTAGGTACCAAAACGCCTCTATAGCTATAATGTATGGGTAACCCGCATCCAAACCCTGACCGAGAAGGTTCCTCAACATAATTTACACACACCCCATACAACATTTTGCACACCCCGTTTTTCTATTCACATTTTGTATCCTATCCATCCTAAGGTTGCCTGGTAAAGATCGCTCTTAGGGATAAGGCCGCCAGTTGTTGCACTAGTTTTAAGTTTTAATATGTACTTTTGTTTGTAATTTCTGGAGTGAACAATAAAGAGTTCATCTATAATTTTTATGCAGGTGAAAGAATGGGACTGCAAGCTGTGCGGCAAAGAGCTGGTGGAGCCACGGCTGCTGGGCTGCCTGCACAGCTACTGCACCCGGTGCCTGCAGGGTCTGCCGCAGGAGGGCGAGGCGGAGGCTTGGAGCGAGGTCGATGGAGGTTAGTGGAGTAAATAAAGCAGAGGAAAACATTGCTGCTGGAAGAGATTGCTCTTAGCGAGTGGATCGCCAGTTGTTGTACTACTTTTTAGTGTTATGATTTATGATCCTTCTGCTTGTCATTTCTGATGTGAAAAATTTAGAGTTTTTTTACCTATTGGTATAGAAACCAAGAGTAGGTACCGTAAGTTTTATTAGTAACTAGCTGTGCCCGCCGTTTCACACGCATTTTCCAGGATAATAAGTAGCCTATATGTTAATTCAGGGTATACAGCCAGGTGCCAAATTTCACCCAAATCAGTTCAACCGTGTTTGTGATTGATCAACAAACTTACAAGCATACATAAACTTAGCCATTAAAAATATCAGAAGAAGGATTCTATTTATTGACGAAAAATCTCTTAGAAAGAAGTCTTCTCACACACCTACTATTGCTTTTCTCTAGTGTTCTCACCGCACATAACATCAAAGCATCCAACAATCACGATTTGAAACGAAATCGCGTGAGAAACTCTCGATAAAGTACATCCCACTGAGCGGCATTGTATGGAGCTATTAACATCCCATTAACAACATCTTGATGACCTCTCCAGATGCACTCCTGCCATACACTCGGGTAACACCATAAACCTTGTTTTTATAAGGTTTTTATTAACATTCTACACCAACCAGCGCAACCTGGACTCTCGAACCATTTTTTATCGTACATTTAGAATGGACTGTCGATTGCAAAAGAATTAGATTAAATTGGTCTGTCGTTTTGGAAGTACTTATTTGATTTAACGGCCTGCATTTTAGAATTTGATGTTGTGGCGTTTCTTGAAGAATGTATTTGGAGCGGCATTCAGCTGGTCGTAAATTAATTACAGATTGGCCAACGCATTTGAGTTGAAAGACGCCAGTGGATTTGAAAGCTTCTCGTGTCACATTTTCATATCTTCGTCTGTCTTACAGGATAAGGATAAATGTCGTCGTCGAGTTGGTGGTCAAACTGACTCATTCGCGATAAAAAAAAGTTATTGTGGGCATTCCTATGCCTAATCCGAATTAGGCAAATCATCTTTGTAAAAAATATCTTCGTCCCTAAAGAAGTATTCTTTGTAGTTTCCTTAGTATTCTGAGCTAAAGGTGACAATCGAGAATCGATTTTAAAAAATTTCTCAGTTGTCACCATTTGTCCAAGATGTCACCTCATTGTGTTGACTACTGGGACAAATTTTAAAAACGATTTCTGATTGTCACCCTTGGCACACCCTTGGGGACAAAGATAGGGTGACAACTGGGAATGACTCAATTTTTCGAAGCGTCTGCGATACTTACTAAACCATAGATACAGAATAGGTACCTACACATGTCCTTAGTTACTTAAGAATGATACTATAGAATACTTACATAAGAATGAAACATTTCGTAGTCTTTAAAGATAGATATATAAAGAAGTTAATACATTGTAGTTAATAAACTTAAGTGTGAAATAGCACATCGTTGCAAAGCAGCATTACCTACAGACAGAGAAGCCTCGCAAATGTGCGCAGTACGGACTTTCCCGCTGACCTAGCTTCCGTACTTAATCACCCGTGTGATATAGGTAACCTATAGGTACATGTATAAATGAACCTTCGACCGTGTGATCAATTAATGTAATGTGATATAGGGAAGGGAACTGCTGGTTTCCTTGTTTCCTGAGAGATACAATTTTGGGCTTTTCAAGGTCAGAGTGAATAGGTATCTTCTAAGTCTGCGTGCTTCATGACTACGTCGTCGCTTAACAACAGGCGAGTTGGTGGACAAATACGGACTTTTTCGCGATAAAAAAAAAATTATAAAAATTCTCCAACCTATATCCCAGCAGTGGGAGGATTAAAGATTGAGTAGTAATAGTGGTAAAGGAAATTAAAATAAGCTGCCAGGCTGGGTCTGGGAGACCATTGCCTGGCAGCGGGAGAGCTCAAATAAATAAAAATAGCGAGCAAAATAATGAATAAGTACCTGTAATTTTTTTATTTATTTTTAAAAGAGTCACAATTCGGATTAATACTTGGATAACATCGTATAGAATATACTCATATAGTTAGGTACCTTGACATACCAATGGTCAACCTTGCTCTAGTCTTTAATATTTCAATATTTTCAAGTAGAATAATTGTATTCACTATTATAGAAAGAGTGAGAGAGAGGTAGAGTATTGACTCTACCATACAACAAATCTACACAATACGCTCAAAACAGTACCTATAGGTTCCAAACAAATCATCGAAACGAAACAACCGTCCCCCTTTGAATGTAACACCAGCAGCCCAGAAGCCAAAACCCGTCAGTCAATCCTCAGATCTACAATGGATCTACGATAAACAAACATCTATCCATTTCCTGATAGCATTCAAAGCAGCTGATGCGAACTGACACACCGGAACTCGGTAATGCGCCTGTAAATAGACGAGCCACCCTGCGCGTGCGCAGTGCGCACCTATGACAAGAAACAAAAACTTTCTCCACGGCTAATGCACGGTCTGCGATATGACCTCTTTCAACCCCTAGATTGTTATACTGACTAAAGTGTATGAGTAAGTCTGTAATGGCACAGAATACAGTGTTATAAGGAAAGGGTATGCTAAGCTGAAAGGGCTTAAAAAATCATAAATATGAAACACTTTTAATAACTATGGGACCACCCCTGAAATCGAGAAGACAAAATCTGCTGTTCCATACATTTTGTCGAGTGTCATTGACATTTTTCTTTAACACAGCTGATTTTTTTCCCGAATCTGAATTCGAGAAACAAGAACATTATTTTTACAAAACAAAAAACAAAAACCGACTTCAAAAGACCGACTATTGAGTTATTCATCTATTTGTCGCGCACGTACTTAATTCAAATTTAAGACTTATATGGTTTTCTCATGGATACCATTATCAGAACTGGACTAAATTGAAATGGGACCAAATGGGAAGCGTCAGCTTTCTAATAAAAAAAGAATCATCAAAATCGATTCACCCAGTCAAAAGTTATGAGGTAACAAACATAAAAAAAAAAATTAAAAAAAAAAAACATACAGACGAATTGATAACCTCCTCCTTTTTTGAAGTCGGTTAAAAAAACTGATGGGACCAACGTTGGTCCCATAGTAAAAGCTTATCATAATTATGAGTAATATGACTCTATGAGCCCTTTTCAGCATAGCATACCCTCTCCTTATAACCGTACAACAGTACTAAAGAAATGGTAGCTCTGTAGTCGGTTGTTGTTGTAGTTGGAAAGCTCTTAGATCGCCCGAAGCCTAAGGCCTAGCTAAACAAGCAATCGATTAATCAAGTCGCAAGCCATGCAATCAACCGAGATATTACAACTCCGGACCACGGTTTGTCATATATTTTCACCCGCTATCACAAATCCTGGGAGCTGCCCTAAACTAACTCATAAAGACACGGCAAAATGTCAAACCTTAGTTAGTGTCCAATTGTAGGTACATTGTTTATTTACCTGTGTTATTGTGATCCGAAAAAAATCTATATTTCTGTATTTTCTGTAAAACAAAAATCGTGCTCTTCCGTTTTTCAGTAGAAGTATCAGCCTGATTTCAGCAACATTTCCTACTAAAAGTGAACATGAAAGACTCGCCGTAACGTAAATACACCGTCAGTACAGTCCAGTTGATTAATCCCGCCTTCTGGTTCATATCGCATTGTTATGATTTAGTTTCCAGGTCGATTCAATGAACTCCGGCTTTATTGGCACGTTTATCATGCTAAATGCAATCTGTGTGTCAGAGTCAGATTGTTTAAGATAAAGGTGGCGAAGTTTATCTTTTTTACTATAAAATAAATCTTTATTACCTACAGCCCAAAAATTAATCTAAATTTATACTTAGCAAAATTATTTTCGATAGTTTGAGGGTGGCCTTATCGTCTTAAGCGATTTTTTTTAGATAATCTAAGGATATACAGGATTGATAGCTACATAGGCCTATGTCGGCTATAAGACTAATAATATCTTATAGTTGGATAAAGTGGCTCATTTATACAATTGCTGGTACTTATTAGCGATTTTACTACTTTAATTATCTACCTTTGTAAAAAATCAGAGTTAGGGGAAAACTCGTCCACGCCTATAACTCGTCCAATGGACCAGTCGCCGCTAAAAAACGTTAAGAGTGGGCCTGATGCCAGAAAGATGCAAAAAGGGGTATTTTCGATCCCACTCTTTGGTGCTAAGAAACATAAACATTACAACAAAAAAAAGGAAGTACAATCGCCGGGTACAATTTTGAAAATAGGTCGGAGTTTTTCATAAAAAAAAAAAACAAAAACTACAAATGCCACAAAAAAATCTATTTTAATTTGGATTTGGCGGGTGGAATCTGATTTTTTTCTAGCATTAGGCGCATTCTTAATACTACGAGTACAACAACACATCTGCAGATGTTATAATCACCGTACCAACTCACGTAACTATGTTTATGAAGGTATCCCAATTTTAGCTCGTGAATCATCCAAGGACGCCAAATATCTGGATATACCACACGTCAATCATTGGCACAACACATTAGAATGCAGTCATAGCTTTACGTAAACAACCAGTATTTTGTGCAGTGATGTCTTCCGCTAGTAAAAATAAATTCATTGCCAAGGCAGGTTGAGTCAACTACAATTTGTCACCGCGCCGCGCGCCGTGCCTTGTCTGTCAATTGTGAGAGTGTAATCTACATAAATCTATATCTAGTAGGAGTCTTTTTAACCAACTTAAAAAAAGGAGGAGGTTATCAATTCGACTGCATGTTTTTTTTTTTATGTTTGTTACCTCATAACTTTTGACTGGGTGAATCGATTTTGATGTTTTTTTTTATTATAAAGCTGACGCTTCCCATTTGGTCCCATTTCAATTTAGTCCAGTTCTGATAATGGTATCCATGAGAAAACCATATAAGTCTTAAATTTGCATTAAGTACGTGCGCGACAAATAGATGAATAACTCAATAGTCGGTCTTTTGAAGTCGGTTTTTGTTTTTTGTTTTGTAAAAATAATGTTCTTGTTTCCGATTTTTTGCTTTCAGTTTCAAGAAGAATTTAGCAGTAAATCGGTACTATTTTAGTTTTTTCTATCATGTTTGTTGGCGGTCTTATTGTAAATTCCTACGTAGGACCAACCGTACCTACCCGTAACCGTAAGACCGTAGTACTGAAATCTTTATTACGAATGTTGGATCACATACCCTATAAACTGGCTATTTTAGTTCTTCCGGAACAAAAATTCCATTCATCTTTTTCACCATTCACTATTTCACACTGGTGGAAATTACAGCTTAGAGTTCTAATTTACACTGTTTTCGAACTAAGACGTATTTAGACACGGTTGTAGCACTTATATATACCTCAATGCTGTAACTCTAGCAATAGCTGTAATTTCTACCAGTTGTTAGTTGAGTTTTCAAACTTCATCAAGATGGGTTCAGCCATTTAGTTGCGAAAATTTGACGATAGGTACGGCAAAGGCATCGTATGTATACGATACCTTTCTCCTCTTGCTCTCTTAGTTACGTTTCATTAATGTTAGTATGCGTGCTTCCAGGATCTATCCAACTAGACCCCGGCGACTCGTCGGGCTCCGGTGGGGGCTCCGCGGGCTCAGGCTACGAGAGCGACCTCCGGCACTCCGGCTCCGATGGCAGCTGGGAAGTCAAGCCGAGGAAATATGGAATCCTTACTAGGAAGGTGAGGGTTTTACTAGCATGATCCTTAGAGTTCCGTATTTGAGAGTAATCATTATTTTCACTCTTAGTAGGTAGGAGAGTCGTGCAGGTGGAGTCGTCTATGAAGCGGTGCAGGGCGGTATCTTGTACTTATGTGTTTTTAAAATTCCAACAAAGTCCATTCTCATTTTCCTTCTTCCCAGTCAGAAACGCCATCACCACTAAGAAGGTTAGGTACTGCAGAAACATCTCTTGAAGCGTCATGTCATGTTTGAAACTATAGGTACTAGCCAACATACTTTTACGACGATATACGTAAGTTTCGACAAGGTTCGTTAATTTTTCTGTTTTCATCGTCCTTTCTAGATATCAGGCAAGCACGTCCAGTTCGTGCTCTGCCCGACTTGCGGCTACGAGACCGCGCTGCCGCTCGGAGGAATATCGGCGCTGCCGCTCAATTACGTGCTGCTGCGCAAGATGGCGGCCGCGCAGGACGGACTCAATGTGCTGTGCGACCTCTGCAGTACTGACAATAAGGTACTTCTGATTTGGCCTGAAAACCCTCAGGAGTTGTAAAGATACGCAATAAGACCCTCCCGCAATATTTAAAAATACCTCAAACCTCGATGTTTAAATGAAGCAGTCAAACTCTCTACCAGAGTTGAGTAGAGTTTGAACCTTTTTTAAACGATCACTTTTGAAATACTTTTCATTTCAGAAATGGAATAAAAGTAATTTTGTCGTATCTGATAGGCCAACTGGCTAACTACAGTCGGAGTTCAAAGGTGATTGTTATTCTATATATCTCACTCACTAACCCATCACATACCAAAGAAAAAAATTAACCAATAACTACAGTAGCGTTATTACCTACTTATAACTGCCACTAAAAAAGATAAAAAAATAATAAGATTTGTAACTACGCATTTGACGTAACGATTCATATTGTTACCGTCACAATTTATTTTAAGCCGCCATCCCCACGTGTGATTCCAGTCGTCCGTACGAATTCTCACATCACGTACGATTTCAACAAATTACCGTTACGACTCGGGACGGTACGTTTAATGCGTTACTTTTGACTATTTGTGGGATATTTCGGGTAATATTGAAGAGCTGTCATGTCTTTCGTTGCCCATTATTGGAAATTAATCACGTTTGATGGAGTGTAATGCGTTTTGTGGGTGTTGTTTTGTATCTTAAAGAATAGAATAAAATTTATTGCATAAAACTCTTGGAAATCAAGTTAAAGAGATACAAGGATATGATAGTACTTAAATATCATGTTGATACGCATCAATAATATAGACTTTTAGGAGTATAAAAAGCCACTTAAGCAGGCATTAAAAGTATTCCTATCCATTACCAACACACCACAAGCCTACAACTGACACAACCAAGATTCTCGCGTCAAGCGTCATTGATTTCATGCTTTTCTTCGTACAACCTTTTTAAATACAGTTCAGTCCATCAGGTGGACGGTTATTATAGCTGAACGTAAGAGATTGAGATGGACTCCATCCATCCATGTACCCCCGCAGGCCGAAACCCGCTGCAACCAGTGCCTGGTGAGCATCTGCTCGTCGTGCGGCGAGGCGCACGGGCGGCAGAAGGCCACGGCGCGGCACTCGCTGCAGGCGCTCGACCCGCTGCCCGTGCGGTTCTGCAGCCAGCACCCCAAGGCGGAGCTCAGTGTTTACTGCTCTTCATGTCACCAGGTAAGAAGGGATTACCACATTTGTTTTTACCTTCTTAGCCCTCTATTTCTTTTAGGAAGCTCTTTAAATGTGCTTAAAGATACTGGAGATTGCTTAAGAGTGAAGGCGTGCGACTAACCAACTTTTGCAGATAGATAACCGTCTAGTTATAGTGAGAGCGGAAAAAAGAGTAGCTGGAACTTCATTTGTATATTACTTACCTCGCCAAATAAACATTAAATCCTAGATTTCCTTGCGTTTATTTCTATTGATTGAAAGTATATTTGTTCACCGCACTGCTCTTTCCTCCGTGTCGCTGTGGTTGGGTATGCTATGGGAGTTGCGATATGTTTGCTCACTTTCCTATTAACTCTCGTTGAGTCGTGACTAAATTGTGGTGTGCAGGTGATATGCCGCGAGTGCTGCGTGATCTCGCACGCGGGGCACGCGCTGTGCGCGGCGGCGCGCGCGGCGGCGGAGCGCGGCCGCGTGCTGCGCGACGCGAGGGACCGCGCGCGCCTCGTGCCCGACCACGTCGCGCGGGCCGCGCGCGCGCTGCATGCGCACGCATACGAGATCGACGTGAGTATTGTGAAGAACGGTATCTATACATACCTACGGTAGACGGCGAACCTGCTCGTAAGAGGATCGCCGCCTTTGGACCTGCAGCACTAGTGATGTTGATGATGCTCAGCCTGGATAAAAGTTTGTGGACTTTGTTTTTGCAGTTTGTCTTTACCTCTAGAGGTAAATTACGGAAGACAGAACGTAAAATGAAAGGAAGAGGAGCAAATGAATAAAAAAGAGAAAAAAATTAAATGCAAAAAATCTTCATAGAAAGGAAGAAAGAGTACACAATCTTGCCATCTTTCATCATATCGTAAACGTCATCCTCAATTTCAATAACGTAAACACTTCTCCCCCAGTCGCAAGCCGCCTGCGTGGAAGCCGAGATTCAGTCGTGGGCGGAGCAGTACCGCAAGGCGGTGGAGGCGCACGGGCGCGCGCTGGGCGCGGCGGCGGCGCGTGCGCGGGCCCGCCAGCGCGCGCGCGTGGAGGAGGTGCGCCGCGAGCTGGCGGCGCGCGCGGGGCACGCCAGGGAGGCCGTGCAGCTCGCGGACGAGGTGAGCGCTGAGCGTCCTGCTAAGGAGGACGGAATACAGCAGGGGCTGTAGCGTAGGATACTCGTAAGTTTAGGACAGGTCAATTAGATGGAGAAATAGTGACTGGAAGGTCGCGTGCCGCAAGCGAGGGTGGTGAGTTGTAGGTACCAATATTGATGATGTCTTCTTAGCCGTTTCGGCCACAGCAACTTTGGCTCCTGAGACTGCTAAATTAAAATGTCGATCAAACGTAACCCAAATTAACCCAATCAATAAATTTAATAAAAATTAAGATTTAAATATGTGGTTTTATGGTTTGTGTAGCCTAGCTAGCTGTAAAATTTCTCAAACAGTGAGCATTAATAAACTAAATTTGTTTCATGACGATGATTGTGGGATTGTACCCGACGGACGACAACATTGTTTGTTATTGCGAGGGGTACCTACCTACATTTCAGACGAGTGGATGAGACTTTAAAATAACCTAATATTGATATTGAACCAACCAATAAAACAAACAAACCTGTCTTCTCCCCTACCTCTTATAACTGGACCTACCTTCCAGCTCCTCACGCAAGGCAAGGAAGCGGAGATGCTCTCCCTCAGCGGCCCCGTGCTGCGCCGCCTGGAGGAGCTGGCGGAGGCCCCCGCGCGCGCGGCGCCGGCGCTGGAGCTGCGGTTCGCGGCGCGCGCGGCGGCGGCGCACGACTCCACGCTGGTGGGCCGGCTGCTGACGCAGGCGCCCGACCCCGCCACTAGCGTGCTGAACACTGAAGGTAGGTACTGGCTTAGAAGAAACGTGTAACCTTACCTCTTTTAATGTATGGTATAGGTATGGTATGGTATGGTATAGTCATAAAATTTAAAGTAAACATAAAAGCACTTATAAAGGCTTCATGTCACAATCGACAACCTTTTGTTACAAATAGTTCAGTGCCTAGGTACTTGTACAAAATGAGGAATTAATACAGTTTTCATAGTAGAAACGACACCATTTTTGTCTTTTTGCTTAGGACTACAAGATCTCAGAGTGGACTGCCCGCACGAGACAACTCTGGAGCTGCGCGACAGCAGCGGGGAGCGCGTCTGGTGCGGCGGGGAACAGGTACACCCACTAACATATTGCAGGAAATAAAAATGTAGGCCGGTTCCCTTGATACTATAAGTAATTGACTATAATTGGTTCTGTGCCATAATTCACTTTAATGTTAATTTAGATCGGAATCCCACAAGTGGCGGAATACGTTTTTTGGTTTGGGCGTGAGCCAGGTGGCTTCAGGCAAAAAAAGTTTACAAGTATTGGAGTGCTTGGGGACCCTTTACTTTTGGCTTTTTATTCGATATTACCTCTACCTCTAGAATAGTTTTTCGACTTTCCTCTCATCTGACAACGTACCCCCAGGTGGCCGGCTACTTCCGGCGCCGCGACTCGAGCGCGCGGCCCGCCTCCACGTCGGCCGTGGACCGCGCGGACGGCACCTACACTATCTGCTTCACGCCGCCCACGCCGGGGGCCTACCTGCTTGCTGTCACGCTGAATAACAAGCCCATCAAGGTAAAGTTCTGTGGTATTCTCCATTTAAATATAGACTGGACTGACCAGTTATCTGCAGCTCTAAAACCGACACCAGTGCTAGCTACTCAGCTATACTTCTATAAACCTAGTTATTCACCTAATTCACCTATTTGTAGTAACGAATGATTCATTAAATTAGGTGGGCTGGATACTAAACCTGGTCACCATTGCTTGATGGGTCCAGTCATTTCATCAGGTCCAAATTTATAACTAAATTCTTCAACCAGTTTTTTGAAACAAACTATTCCTTTAACAGACATGTTTTTAATATGCGTGATGTAGGCGTAAAGCGATCGACGATCACTTTTATGCGTCTTTCTTTCCTTAGCAAGTTTACATTTGTATGACCCGAATCACAATTCATCGGCATCATTATATTATATGTATACTGTTCACACCCCAGGGCAGTCCATTCGCGTGCTGCGCGCGAGTCAGCAAGACTCACTCGGGGCAGTTCCACTGCTGCGCCTTCTGCTCCTCCGGGGGTAAGCGGGATGCCACTTGTGGATGTGGCGCCACCATGCCAGGCGGATATAAGGGTAAACTACGCTACTTTACACATACTTGTATAGTTAGAACGATGGTAGACTGCATTGTAACCATTCGCGGATTGTCCGGAAGAGATCGCATTTATTTTGTTAGTTTCTTTCTATTTACGAATATTCATGATCAAATATGATGTACCAATTTAGCAAGTGATCGGTTTACTAATGCAATATCCGGCACCTTCGTTTAAACCTTGTAAATTTGAAAAAAACTAACTAGAAGCAAAGCAAGTTCCTAACTAAAAATTGGTTTTGTTTGTAAAGTCGGTTTGCGGACGATAGTTTAACGTGACAACGTCATAACAAAATATGATGAAATAATTGCATACTTTTCTCGCTCCTATAGTGACGTCACAATGAGCGTAACGGGACACCTTTTCGTGCGTGCACCCGGCATTCATCGATTTATTAGACGTGACGTCAAAAGTCCAGACAGAATGCTGTATAAGTTAGTGGCCCGAATCAAACAGACTAAGTTTCGGCAGCAAGAAATTTTACCTCCTATGGTACATAATTTATATAATTTAGAAATTTGATAAATGTGTCGTCAGGTTGCGGGCACGGGCACGCGGGCTGGCCGGGCGCGCGGCACTGGTCGTGCTGCGGCAGCACGCAGCGCCGCGGGGCCGGCGGCTGCAGCACGCGGCCGCCGGCGCCGGCGCCGCGCTCGCGGCTCTATCAGTTCTCACTGTAGAGGGGGGACCAATTCTACCCAGACCAATCAACAGAATTGCCTTTCTGCGAAAAGGTCATTCTGATAGAGACCCTCCAGGGGCCTTATTCACAGATGCATCTGAGATGTCTTGCCTAAAACTTGCGACGTCATACCACGCTTTAACGCAAACGCGGTTTTCTAACGAGAACTTTTCTTCTGGTTTCTAATTTAAAGTTGGCATTATATTCTTGAAGATTCCACGCAAATATCTTACCACGGCGCGGTACGAGTTTAAAAGACCGGAAGGAATAAGGCCCCTGTTCTTGCTATTAGACAAGATACCAGTTCCACGAGTTCTCCAGTTCTAACTAGAACGGGGCTCCTCGGACCGGGACCAATCCACGATGCCGAACGAGCGTCCAACAAGGCTCTCCCAGTTGTCACTCTACAGTCTACATGGCTACTCGGAACAACCCACGGTGATCGGCGAACGTGATTACACGTTACTTGTACAAATGTACAGTGCCGAGACAGTGCCCTCAGCCGAGTACTCGGTTTCTATAAACATTTTGACGAGGCAACATAGTTGCTGGAACCACCATCTGTTTGCTCGGCCGAGTGGGTCCATTTACTGTCTCGCCACTGTACTTGGTATATGTAATCAACCCATTAACGTCGTTATAGTGCGATACTGCTTATTATGAATGTTGACGGCAAACCTGCTGTTCAGTTGGTTCTTGAACAATAAAGAGATTGAATTAACTTTAGGTCCACTTTCATGTCAATTTTTAAGTTGTGTCGCACTCCATGTACGATTAAAAACGCCTCTATCTAATTGTTATTAAAATTAAAACCTACATGCAATGTTAATTCGAGTTTTATTATTCCTTCATCAAAGGACCAGATATTTCAAGATTTAAGGAAAATGTATTGATCTAAGCCAATCCTAATGTTATTTTGACAGACTTATAATTTCCACTGAAATATTATAAATATCAATAAAAAGACTTACATTTCAGGATGTTTTTTTAATTAAAATTACAAACAATTATATATTTCACATTACAACAATGAGATTTGAGACAACCCATCTGATTAAAATGGAAGAATATGATTTAATAATAATAAAACATAATTACGAAAGAAACTTCCATCATTATTCCTAGTACAAATTTTGACGTAAAATTTATAGCGAGTATTTGATAGAAAAATGTATGGGAAATACAGTTACCATTTACGCCCGATAGGGGCGCTGTCAAATTTTGCATTCATCTACTATCGAATAATCGCTACGTCTTTCATACATTCAGGCATACAGTAGGCCTAGCACAACTACGACGTAAACTTACGTAGCGAGTGTTTGATAGAAAAGTATACGCCATTTACGCCTGTCAAGAGCGCCCCTGACGGGCGTAAATGGCGTATAATTTTCTGTCGAATACTCGCTACGTAAGTTTACGTCAAAGTTGTGCTAGATACACAGTTCAACCTGACATAACTGTAAAAGTTATATTAAAAGTACAATTTTTAATTATCTAAAATCATATAAACAGCAGCATATGTAATAACTCAACAAGATCCTTCTAATATTATAAATGTGAAGGTTTGTATGCGTGAATGTTTGTACTAAGGGTCGATACACATCTGACGGAAAATGCGTCGCGTATTATCAGTGCGTCGAGTGTGAAAGGTTGGGATGTTTTATTATACATTTCTCTGTTCTGGCGTTACGCGACCGATAATACGCGACGCATTTTCCGTCAGATGTGTATTGACCCTTAGTCGAGTAATACGCGACGCATTTTCCGTCAGATGTGTATCGACCCTAAAACTGTATCCATAACTACTAAACCGATTTTGATATTTGTAATAGAGATAGCTAATGCCCTGAATAAACACACAGGTTATTTTGATTTCAACTTGATTTTACCATAATTACAAAAAATGGTCTAGGTCTGTTGTATAATTGCAAAATAATCGTTAACATTCCTTAAAATTATCACAGATCATTATCACGTCTGTAGATGAATCATGTTATTGCTATTGAGAAGATCCCTCACAAAATACGCTTAGAAGTAGGTACCTACATCAAATCAAAATCAGAAATAAAACTATCTACTTACAACTAATTAAAATAAAATTTACGACTTACAAATACAAACAAATTAAAACTAAACAAATACGTCACGCCTGCAGGCTGATTCAACTATCCGAACATCGAATGTATTCGACGATTATCTTCGAAAAGTCTTCCGCCTTCGGAAAGAATTCGAAGACGGGAATTTTTCGCGATTCATATCGTTGGAACGTGGTCGGATTTTTTTCGAATTTTTAGGTGAAATCTCGGAAAGATTTGATATACGATATGAATTTCATTTCTGGACGTATGCAGGTGTTCTTCACCAACAACAAGCTATGTAACATTTCTCAACCGTCACTTTATTTCTGACGTCACCATTGGCTTTGACAACCCCGCATTACATAATACATTTCTTCACACGTTTATTGTAGTATGCACCTTATATTTCTGTAGTAGTTCACAGTCCCAGCGCTGGGACGGGCGTGTAGGGCGTGGTCGTGGGCGCGCACGCTTGCCGCACGCTCATCTCCCACGCGTCGAGGAGTTGGCCCACGGAACAGCTTTTGGGTAACCTGCGGGGGATGGTGGCGGTGAGTAAGTAGGCAGATATAGATTAAGTGGACAAACTATTGTGATTGGGAACTCATAATCCAGCATTCAACCTACATACTTGTGGTGTAGAATTTATAATTGTTAATATTTATACGGCTTTATACGGAATGGGTGCTAAGCCGAAAACGCCTCATAGCTCATCATTATTAACAATTAACAACTCTTACTTTGGAACCAACCCTAAAATCGTAAAAAAAAGCAGTTCCCTAGAAAAATGCGGGTACCCGCGCACCACCAGTGCACGGAGATCATCATCGTGGTCTTTCCACCACCTTTTCGGGTGTAGTGAGAGTTGGCCTTGGCTCCCGTCCCCGAGACTGGGCGCCAGAGGTTATGACCCCTTTTTTTTTTTTTGTTTACCCAGTGGAAATCCTTTATGGATACCACGCCCGCCCCGGGGGAGGCAGGGTGGTTATGTGGGAGTCTCCGCCCTGCGGCGGCATACCCACTAAAACCACTGGGGCGTTCGTCATCCGCCTGAGATGGGGCGAGGTGGGGTCGCGTTAGCATTCACCACCTCGCCCCGACGATGGGCCCGATTAGGGCCCCCTGCGCCTATGGAGGGGTGACCCTGTTCCCCAGGATCACCCCCCAGCCAGAGTGGGGTCGTGCAGGCCGGGAGAGTCCCCCGACCCTCCCGGCAACCCCACTGCAAAGGAGCGAGGAGACGGGCGAACCGCCTCCTCGCTCCCCCTGTCCGTCTGCGCCGGAGCGGGTCAGATCGGGCGTCGTAGAGGTTATGACGGAAATTAAATATGCGGAATTTGAGTGAGGTAGTGTCCCGGTGTGTGTACCTGGCACAGCGCGCGTCCATGGCCCGCTCGAGGCGGTCCAGGAAGGGCGAGGCGGGCGGCGGGCGCCCGCGGCGGCGCGCCGGGCCCGCGCGCGGGTACCCGCGCGGGACCAGCAGGTGCACGGCCGGCACGCACGGCAGCCGCGCGTCGTCCAGCGCCGCCACCAGCGCCAGCCCGCCGCCGCGCGCGCCGCCCGGGAGCTGCAGCGCCTCCAGCGACACCTGGGGACCACGATAGAACACTGCCAATCTATGGCCGGCAACGCGTTACAAAACTAAGACAATGTATGACAATTCTACTTCTACTTCGAGGAGTGCCTCGGGTAACGTAATTGGATGGCACCAGTGTGAGTTCGTCGGAGATCACCAGGATCTCCTATGTCAAGCACGGAGGCTGGCCATCGAGGGGGTTTTAGTGGGTGTATTCCCACATAACCCGGTTGGTACCCAACGCAGCCGGGTATCTTTCCAAAATTTCCCCCCCGCATAAAAAAAGGCATACAGATCCTAAAATAAGCATTGAAAGTGACAAAGAAGCGTGTCTTGGATGCGTTCAAAACAATTTCATGTTTTTACAGCTGGCTTCCCACAAGGGTCAATTTTTGGTACACCGATGTATGTAATCTACACTTTACTAAAGAATTTTAATTTTTAATTTAAAATAACGACGCTAATAAATATTCAATATGACATAACGTAATCATACCTTGAACCTCGAGTCTAATCTGGCTATTTCACCCTGAAGTACATCTGGAATTTCCATTTCAGACTCTTCCAGCTTCAGCATCTTTTGTGGCGGTGGTAGATTTCTAAAAAATAAATTAAAATCACATTATTTATATTTTTTACTGCATCTGAGCATTTTTTTGCGACGACCTATGTCGAGGCATAAAATTATGGTACCAAACTTTCATATTTGTAAATAATTATTTTTAAATTTTAGACAATTTTTTTTAAATTCGTTTTGTTACTTACTTGATCTCAGGCCCGTTGAGTGCATCTAGTGTGGAGCCGAATGTCCGTTTGAGTGTGTGGTTCGCGAGTGGGGACTGCAGACAGTTGTTGACTACTTCCAACAAAGGATTGAATATTTGCTCCTACAACAACAAACAATAAATAGTTAAAAATCAATGAATAAAAAGAAATAAGACAAAAAAAGTTCGTTTTTAATGTTTTTGACAATGACGGTAATGAAAACTAGAGGATGTCCTTTTCATTACCACTAACAATGTGTATACAAAATTTCATGATGATCTGTAGAGTAGTTTAGGTGTACAAGTGTAACAAACAAACACACATTCGCATTTTTATATTAGGTAGTTGTAATATTTATTTGTTTTTGAATTATTTTTACAATCTTTTATTTAGCTTGTCCCGTTTGTTGTTTCTTTGGTTTAAATTTTGCAAATGAATTTTGAACCACTTCTCAATGTCCGATTGAGCTGAAATTTGATGTACCTGTGTAAATCCGGTGACAATGCAATAAAAGCTTGATTAATTTTTTTAAGAATTAAAAAAATGGTCCTGTATTTAGTTTTCTTACCTTCCCAGTGCTGGGCAAGCCGAGCCCACCCTCTCTGCCCTTAAAGTCCAGTTTCTCGAGCACCACCTCGCATTTCATGAGCGTCTCCAGCGGCATGCGCTTGTTTGGATTCGAGAGGATGTCCAGAAGGTTCTTCATCTTAGTTAGCTTTTCCACATCTAAAAAGATAGATATGACACTAATATTATAGACAAATGTTAAAGTTTGTGAGTGACACTGCATTTTGGCAGAAGAACGAATGGGCATGAAAATTGTAAAATCCGAAAAAAAAAACGGAATTGCTACTGGATTGTACAAATGAACAGAGACGCAGAAAGTCTCACCATAAGCGTTTCTTTTACCATTTCCGCAGGGAACCCTAAAACAAAAATGGCACATCACTGTAATAAGTTCAAGTTTCAACTCACTTTCTCCTTCGCTGACCATTCTCTGCACCATCCGTCGTAGCGGCTCAATGTATTTGGAGAGCTGACGGACCTTCTCCCTGTAAGCCACTTCTTCTCCTCCGGGGGAACCGACCCCTCCACCCAGGGGGGTGTTGAGGGATGAAGAAGGGGATGCTACCATACCCATGCCCACATTACTGAAAGTTGAAGAAGGTTGTATAAAGTTAGACAAGAAAGACTTTGTTATTCAAAGTAGGACTGGATTCGTTAATAGAGGCCTATGTCCAGGTGAGGACAGATATTATATGTATAAGCTGATGATGAATCAAAGTAGAGCTAAACAGAGCAATATGATGTCGACCAATAAAATTGTACAAAAGTGACTTGACGTCACCCGTTATCTGTTTTATGCAAAACTTTAGAGGCCTTTACTATTTGAAAAGGTGACAGTCAGTTGCCTTTCAAAGGAGGGGACATGTTCACGCCAAAAATACAATATTGAGGTTACTGACCGCTGCGGCGGCGCGACGTGGTGCTGCATGTGAGGCGGGGCGGAGGGCGAGGGGCTGCCCACCACCAGCCCGCCCAGACCTGACATCGGAGACGGCATGGCGCCGCCCATCACACCTGACAAAAATTATAACTATGTATTAAAACTAAAATTTAAAAACCCCCGACGTTGAAACGGCTGAACCGATTTTAATCAAACATAGCTAAGAACACTCCTGAGTAAATTACTTTTTAAACAAAACAAAATCAAAATCGGTACATCCGTTCGAGACCTACAATGCTACACCCCGTCGTTTTTGCATCAGGGGTTAAAAATAAATAAATAAACGTTTCACACTAATAGCTCCCGGACCAGGATACTGTGTCGGGGATGCTACGGAACACACACAAAGACGAGGAAAACTAGCACCAAGACCCAGAACAGATATTTAATGTCATCGTTCAAACATCTGCCCAGCCGGGAATCCAACCTGGAACCTCTGGCTTATAATAATTTGGAAGATATACTACCTCTGAGCCAAACAGGTCGGCAATTATACTGTTACTTACTCCAGCAGACTTAGCATGAACCATGGACGAATTGTCTTTCTTCCATATTTATCCCGCAAAAAAGCATATTTTAGCTTTGTGACATCTACGAGTACGTGTACATAAAAGCGGTAGAAATACAATTTTGTCGATGGCCCGTGATAAGCCTGCAGTCATACAGAAGTCAACTGAATGTTAGATATGCATGTTTGAAACATCAGTGCATTATTTAAAGTACTCTATAAATTTATTGGAAAATGTGTTCTACACTTGTGTCTATTGTATTCTGTAGCGTCACAGTAAAACAAAATAATTGATAATCATAGAGTAAGTTGACTTCACTTACCCATAGGTACAGGGCTAGGGCCGCCCATGCCGGGCGACGGCGCGGACGGACTGGGGCTCTGGCGCAGGAACTGGTTGGGGGGCGGAGCGCGGCTGCCCCCCGCGTACACCATGCCCCCGAGCATGCCACCCTCCTGTTTCTGCCCCACCCGGCCTTGCATATGCAGCATGTTGATACCTACCATCTGATTGTTGGACATGCCACCTGTAGATATTAATTGTTACTTAAACAACTGTTTTTTTGGGCTCCACAAAGCGGTGACTTTAATCATTTACATGCAAATTATTAACTTGAGCTTTTTTTATGATACACTATTAAAAAATTGTTAGGTCTGGGCGATGGCTGGATTTAAAAATATCAGGGAGCTGTTCTCTGCACGACTGGTTAGTCAGAACTTACTCTATTACCTAAGATTGCATGCATTACATTCAGAGAATACAAAAAGCTATCATAATATTAATACTTCCTGTTATCCATTAACAGAAAGTTACACAAGACTCATATAATATATACATATATTGCCTAATTATAATGAGGCCATTGAAATTGTTTATGTGGACATAACTCTAAATAATTAAAAATAATAATGTGACATTTAACTTCAGGCTAGTCATTTGCTCATCTCATCACTCAATAGCATAAAAAAAAATCACTCACCCATTTGTCCTCCCATCTGTCCCTGCATTGAATTAGGGGCCATCTGCCCCCCCATCCCCACCTGATTACACGGCATTTGCCCCATCTGGTTAGCCCCACTCATTGGCACCTGCATTTGATTCTGCATCTGCATATTAGGCATCATCTGGCCTTGCATATTTGGCCCAGAAAGTTGATTCTGCAACTGACTGTTCATAGGATTTCCCATGCCACCCATACCCATATTACCCCCCATTTGAGACTGACCCATTCCCATAGGTCCTCCGAGCTTGTTTTGGAGTTGCATGTTCATTTGAGGCCTTTGATTCAATGTCTGCAGCAGATTGGTGGCTGTCTGCGCTTGGGGCCCTTGTGAGACTTGAATGGGACCTTGCCCCATCTGTCCTTGCATGCCTTGCATTCCAGGGTTCTGGCCCATGACTTGTTGCTGCATTTGGCCCTGGGGCCCCATGTTCATCATCTGGTTTCGAGACCCTTGTGAAGCCAAAGTCTGGAGTGCATTTATGGGGTCAGGAGCCAAGCCTTGTTGGCTGTTGGGACCCTGCTGCTGCTGCTGCTGCTGCTGCTGTCCTTGCTGGGCTTGGACTTGTGGATTGGGACCAGTCTGGTTCTGGTTAGGACCTTGCATGTTGGGCTGACCTTGGTTTGGTTTGGGTTGCGCTGAAATGTATAATTATATACAAATACTTGATATTGGTATTCTTTGCCACCGACTAGATTTCACCAAGGTACCATATGATAGTACTATATATGCTACTATAGTCGATTAAACTAGGTGCATAGTTACGAGTAGTAGAGGTACCTACACATTTAAAAAAAATATTATTTGTGCAAAACACTTTCATAGTGAAATATGCACCTTTGTAATTCTTTTTTTGATTCCCACGGGCGGGCGGTATTATCCCACGGGCGTCGTGAAGCGATCTAAATAGGCTGGCTGTCTGTGTCAATCAACATCATACTTGTGCAATACAGTGTTTCTCTGCAGTTGTAGTACTTAAAAACAAGTATAGATCGAAAATTTATTTAGGAACAGAGAATTCAGAGTGGGAATTCGAAACTTGAGCCTCGTTTTGAGAAACTGCTCAGAAAAGCAAATAGGTACATCCTTCTCGTTAATACCAAACGAAAAGAGATAAAAAAGGGCGTGCTTGCTTTTCATCGTTTTTGTTTGCTTTCATTTTTGTTTTTATGTTTCGTTCATTAATTTAAAAAAAAAATTAGATGGTCTTTGGAGTTTTTCCGATAAATTGTTTTAGGCTAGAACTACAACTAGTAGGTAAATGTATGGCAAGAAGGCGGGGCACTGCAAAAATATGGCAACTTCCCAAGGACGTTAGTTAAAATAAGTTTGGGAAGCCCTGGACTTTAACTATGTTATTAGTTAATTTCTTAATATGGTAAAATATAACTTACACATCTCCCTAACATGCAGTATTAGCTTCGCAACCATGTTCATATATTCTTCTCGACTCTTGGCTTTCATGAACACATGGTTTTCCATCTCGCTGCTGTTACGTGCCACCTGCATGCCTGACCGCTGAATCACTTCCTCGCTAAAACATTATATTTTGAAACTATAGTTTTGTTTAAAGTCTAAAATGGCTTAGATGGTACATCAGTTGTAATAAATGCAATAACATTTTTCTAACATCACATCTTGCCGATATTATAAAGGTGAAAATATGTACATATGTATGTTTATTACTAAGGAACGCTAAAACGGCCAAACATACTAATAATTTACATGAAATTCGGAATGGAGGTTGTTCATGGTCTGGATTAACACAGGCTATTTTTTATCCCGGAAAACGCGGGTGAAACCCCGGGGCGCAGCTAGTAATAAATATTTAATGATACATAGTCATTAATGTCTTTTGGCACTTTTCTTTCATTGTTGTGATTATTTTTGAGTAATGTTTTGAGACTTTATATACTTAATACATTAGTTACCTACACCTACCTACTTGACATGCAACATTAAGTTTCTCAAATAGCCACCTAAGCTTTGAGTGCTGCAGTATATATTTAAATTCAGTAAATAAAATATAATTATTTTGCCCCAAGACCCTCTTATATCTCCCTCAGTAATCAATAGAATCCTGTGGAATCTGCCATTATGTATACAAGTCTTCATTCTAAAGCATTTTTATGATAGATGTGCAGACAGACATTCCGACTGATGGTAAGCAGACAAATAGACTATCACTGTGGTAAGCAGTAATTACTTATTGAAATAAGATCTATTTCATCGAAGATATCTCAGATACATAAAACTGATTTACAATAATGTAACAGGCAAGTTCAAGCTTAGACCAGGCTCTGAGAAGAAAATAGGTAGGTACTGGTATCCAAAATCAAAGATAGATATCTACCTATTCACTGTACTCGGTTACATTAATTACTTATCAAGATTGAATTTGAAACTCAGCAGAGAAACAATTCAGATTATGTGCATATTTATACATATATGTATTCCGAATGGTAATATTCAAATAAGGAAAATATTAACAAAAAATAAAAAAATATACAAAAAAATGCACTCACATCTTTGACACTACGCTTTGGCGAAAAGCTTGTGTTCTCCAATTATCTTCCGCAGACATTATGATGGTCTTTCTTTATCAAAGCTTATAATTCTAATCTTGTAAGTAAATTAAAACGATGTATGTAATATATTTATAAAAAATAATTTGTGATTTCACACACGTAACCAACACATTCGGAAAGCAAAATGAATGCGATCCGATCCGATCATGATCAAGGGAGACGATAATGTGCGACCATGAATATTACACAGCCCGCTTTGTATGGCTAGTTTTGTACAGCCCGTTTTGTGAGTCCATAGCTTCGAAAAATCGGGTTGTGCAAATTAGTCGCGTAAAACTGCCTTTATAATTATATTGCACGGGCCAATCATGTACATTTTGTACGACCAGTTTTACGAAGCCATACAAATACAACCATAGACCATATTTTTTTTTAGTTAACCTATGCTGTCCCACTGCTGGGCAAAGGTCTCCCCCAATTTTTGTCCAGTTACTGCGGTCTTGGGCCAGCGCCACCATAATTATAACCTAAAGAATCAACTTGCCCATATCCATGCTCCGTTTGTTGCTGACAAGTAGAGAAATTATATTTTTCTTTAAATTTCAGCCATGAAATATTGTTTTTGACAGTAAGTTGATAGGTTTATTTTTTTTCAAAAAAATAATGTATGCGACAGTGGGCTGTTACATATTTTTTTATTTCAGCCCTGAAAGTGAATTTTTCTAGCTAAGTATAATATCTCGTTAATCGACATCATCGATTGTAAGAATTCGTACTCGCACACAGTAAATGAAGCTTTAACGTTGACATTTAGTTTGCCACGTACACGGAAAACGGGCTGTAGAAAACTGGCCGTGCAAAACTGCCCGTACAAAATCTGCACAGCCCGTTTTGTACGGCCAATTACCTACGTACAGCGTTGTTCGTGCTTTAAAAATCGAGTCGTACAAAATTTGTCGCGTAAAACGGCCATACAATATATATCTATGCCATCATAGGGACTGATTTGAATTTTTTTATGTTTTGTTTGCTCTAATACAGGGAAGAATTAAAAGTAAATAAAAACCAGTGGGTGAAACCGCCAGGTGCAGCTAGTTTAGCTATAAGAAAATAAAGTTTCTGAGAAGAGTGAAAAAGACTATAAATATATAGCTTTGATCTGCAGTCTTGTAGTTGACTGAACGTGTTTTTAGTACGCTACCTGTAAACTAGATGGCGCTGTGTGTCGTAACTACGAAAATGTACAATGGAATCAACTTATTAGAGTCAACACTTATGAGGCCCGTTTTGACACTTGAGAAAGACCCTAGAATGTAACTTGGAACGCTTTTCGTGCATACTTTAAAGTAGCGTGCAATGTCAAATTATAACAAAACTCTCAAAAACAGTTACGTTCTCTGTCTTCTTTTTTCAAATATTAGTGTTGTATTGTAACCAATTAATTACTGAATTTCATCAGCTTTCTTCGATTTTAATAGTAATTAAATATTGATCAGCTGGATCAGCCGAGGGAGGTTTTGTGAATGATGCCTTACTCGCATTCGAGTCTAAAAGTACAAAAGAATATCACGAAGAAATGGACGCAAATAAATTCACAGAGTGGTTTCCTACTTATAACTTTTTCTTAATTTTTTGTGATTGAGTGAATGTTAAAACTAAACTAAAAATATTAAAGAGACAAATTGACCTTTCGTACCATTTATCATTCCGAAATAGGTACCTACAATATATTAAAGTTTTATTTTCTAATCAAAATCTTAATCCAATTAACTTACAATACATGATGAAATCGATCAAATACTCCTTAAATACTTTATCGTGAGTATCGAGTACCGAGTCATATGGTAACATCACTAGTTACGTCGCGATGACAATTAATGTCAAAACGGGCCTCTCATTTTGTGTTGACTATATTCTATGACTTTACAGATAACATAGTCAACCTTGCAGCGTTTTATTGTATGTAGCGGTTTATTGTATTGTCCCTTCAATAATTTTATCCTGAAAATATAGTACTATCATGGAAAACCTTGCTTTCCTCGTAAAAATGGCAAAGCGATCTTTTAACTTTGTCTAGGCAGGTACAATTGTAGACAAAGAAAAGTAGATACCTAATGTAAACATTGTAAACAATGTAAGGTAATTATCTCGTAAGTATGTACCTATGTAGTTACTTACCCTGTTTATGATTTTATCTACTCTCATTTTGTAAAATTCGAATTACGAACTTCAAAAATATTAGGCTTCTTATCTACTATTATCTGCTTCTGTCAGAACAAATATAAAATTGTAATAAAATTAATATTTTTGAAATTCGCAGTTCGAATTTTTAAAAAGTTCTGCGATATCTACAGTAGCACTTTTTTGCGACGATTCGTGTATTATCTCGAGAACCTCGCGACTGATTTACTATTATTAAATTCGAAATTCTTGTTTAGAATTAAGTACCATATACCTACTTCTGCCAAACCTTATCAAAATCGGCCGGTGAATGGTACGGCATAAAAAAAATTTTTGAACAGCCATTTTGAGGAAAATGAAAATGAATGAAAAAATCGGTTGTCTGTAAAGTCGGTTTACTGACGATAGTTGAACGTGACAACTTCATAAGAAAATACTGATGGAATAATTTCATTTTTCAAAAATAGAATATAGGAAATCACAATTTCACTCGGAGCGAGGTAACGCCTCATCGAGGTAACGGCACATACGTCACACTTTTTTCATACTTGCACCCGGCTCCATCGAATTATAAGACTATCACGTCAAAATCCCCTTCATGTAAAAATCACGACAACAATAATTCTATAAAATCGTTGAACCTGTACCTATATCTACCAAGTTTCGTCGAATTTTGTTGAGAAATGCGACTTTTATGGGAGTACCCAACCAAACATCCGGACTGGCCAGTCGTTGCATAGACGCTTCGCTCGCTCAGGCAAATATACCTACTATATAATGAAACTCCGAACTTAGGTGATTATCACCGCTTTTATTGATAAATAGGTATAAAGTTATACATATCACAAAGTCAAACAAACTATTACATGTTTTTTTCAAGTGTTTTACATTTTTGTGTTTTACCTACTTATAACATGTTTTGTAACATACCTAGCACAATTATGGCACTGGGGAGGATAGAACCAATTCATCTAAGTGATGTAATTAATTGAAGAATAAGGTGTTTGACTTTGCTGATACAGAAAAGCATTATATAGTTTTATTTAAATAAATATTTGATGCCGTCTATCGATCTAGTCATCGAGACCGGCCTCAGCGAAGCGAATATCAAGTAGCATGGAATCAAAAAGTTCGTTAAGTACGTCGATTGTGTCTTCTTCCAACACTTCCTGGCTGTTGGGGTCCTGTTGGCCAGGGCCTTGTGACCGGAGTTCATCTATAGTTTTCTTTTTTTTTTCACCTGAAATATTAAAATACTTGTAATTGCCTATTACAGGGTTATAAGGAAAGGGTAGGTATGCTAAGCCTAAAAGGGCGCATGGTCCCCATCATTATGCCTAATTTTTACTACAGGGTCAACCCCGAAATCGCGTAAAAAATCAGCTGTTCCATAGATAAATGTTAGACTAAAAGTCTAGAACATATGATTTTTTTCACGATTTCCGTGTTGGTCTCGTAGTAAAAGTTGTTCATAATGATGAGCCCTTTTCGGCATGGCATACTCTTTTCATATAGCCCTATATTTGAGCTACCTAATGGAGAAGTATGCGAAATTCTCTTTGAAAATGTTGAGGCTAGCAGCCTGGAAGCGATCGATAATGACAAACATAGGTACTATACCTACACACAAATCACAGATAATAAATACAGCTATTTTATGACGTGGGTATGTTGCATAAATATATTGAGGTATAATGTGACACAGAATGCGACGGGAAATTGAAAAAAAAATCAAAAGAGAACTTATAAGTTATAATTAAACACGGGAATACTCACGTAAAAACCAAACGAACCAAACGAGACGCAACCGCGAGCGCGTCACGTTTGTAAACTCGCGTGATGAAGGATGAAGGTCACCGAATGTGACCGAAACTAGTCGTAGTAGACGACTTAATTTTTACGTGAGCATTCCCGTGTTTAATTATAACAAAAATGTGTGAAAACCACGTTAGTTTCCATAGTAAAAGAGAACTTTTATTTACTCTCATATCGTAAAATTCAAATTACGAACTTCAAAACGAATCTTTAATAGCATTAATAGCCTAAGATTCCGCAGTACAACAACCTTCACCGAGATGTTTATTTGATGAACCGCATTTTATATTCAATTTAATATGTATATAAATATATTGCATATGGGTTGCCTAACAAACAGTCCAGGATATGATTATTTAGACAAATTCTATACCAATCGAAAGTATGAAGCAAACGTTAGGTTGCCTATTCTTTTCTAAAATTCAAATTACGAACTTCAAAACGAATCTATAACGAGATACTTTAGAAGACACAATAATATAATGGAAAAAAAAGTTTCATTACCAAAATGGTGATAAACTAATTAATAAAGTTATTATTAAAATAACTTTTTTTGTCATTGTGATAGTTTCACACTTGACTCTTTTGGCACGTAGTAACTTTTATCTAAACTGCGTTAGCGCATGCGCGTGACCGCCTGGTTTTCGCGGCATCTCAGGCAGGCCGCCATTGATTCCAATTTTAAATTTTGGTGGTGTGTTTTAAGTCAATATAAATTCGTATTTCGTACTAAAGTTTGTAATTCGCATTTTATGATATGAGAGTAGATAAAGTAGTGTATGAAACAGCACATAGCTTGGTATTAAAACACTCGTGCTACTATTAAAAACCTCGCATAAGGCTCGGCTTTTAAACTCACACATGTGTTTTAATACCCCTCATTAAGCAACAGTTCCAAAAACTATTAATTTTCTAATTGGTACCTATGTATTGTATAAATAGTACATAAAGTTTTTACATACCCATCTCATCAATTTCTGCTTTCATTTGATTAAACATGTCTATGTATTCCGTACAGTCGCGAGCCTTCGTGAATATCATTTTTTCATACTGTGAGCCGTTACGTTTCAGTTTTAAACCAGCCTTGGAAATCATATTATCTCTGAAATGTTATTATATTGTTTATGCCTATTTTTTTTAAATGCAACGTTTAAACATATTTTATCCTTACAAATGTTTTTAATGTTGAGACACGTAAAATTTGAACGCATCTCAAAAGTAAAAACTCGATAATTCAACGCCATGCCACGAAGGTAAAGTTGGAGATAGATGGATTAGATGGTCGTTCGCTACTTCTTTTAGGTAGGTATTTGTACATTTTTACAATGCATATTTTATTTTAATTTACACGTAGTAATATTATACCAGAGGTTCTCAATCTTCACAATCAATTACTTATCTAGCGCCCCCAATTTTTTTTTTATTTTACCACATCGACCCCTCCAGGATGAAACGTCGTAAAAGCCATTTTGGCCAAAATCTGTTTTTAACGGTTTCTTAGTCAGAATCGCGCGCTCTATCGATCTGTATATTTAAAATGTTGAAATTCGCAAAAAAATGTCTTTTACAACACGCTCCGATTCCCTCTCTAAACCCAGTTTTTTTTTTTTAATGTCGTAATGAGCAATTTTTAAAGTAAATTTTTAAATGTTATGTAGTAAGAGACATATTTTTTCATTTCATGGTTAATACAACATAATATAATACAGTATCAGGAAATAATACTATTGAACATTTTGTAGTAAAAGACACGATATTATCAAATATGGCTTTTACGACATTTTTTTAAGTAAAAATTTACAAATGACCGATGTCAATTTACGTCGCAATATCCACGACTTTTAAAAATATGGTTTCTACGACCATTTTATTACTAAGAGACTATTAAAAAGTAGTGCTAACTTTGGTCTTAAAGAGCATGACGCAAAAACAAAAATGGTAAAGTTTATTTCCTGTATATCTTTTGATTTACTTAATCTATAATAAACCACTAATAAAACTCATTAAGCTTAGGTTTTCGAGTTGTTTACTAAATATAAACTCAAAATAACCTACATTCATTAGTTCCAGAGATGGCATGGCTTTTACTACAAAAAAAAAAAGTGGTAAATGGCTTCTACGACATTTTTCTTCAGTTTGGCAACTGTAAGCTTTTTTTATTAAGTTGTATAAGACTTCATAATATGTTTTATCGAAGGAATTTTTGAATTAAAAGACAATTGTAATAAGAAGAAAGTGTAATTTAGTGTAGTAAATGCAGCACACATTTATGACCACAATCATAATATTTAAATGTTTTTCATTACTTTAAAGTAATATTGTACTTTTTCTGACAAACACTAATAAAATTATCAAACTAAAATCAACACAACCTCTAAACTATGCAAAAATAGGCGTAACATCGAACCAAAAATCTTATAATCTCTTGTTTTACTCGTAATACCTAAACTACGTGATACAACTGCGCGTTGTGCGCACACGAAAACAGGGAAGTATTTAACAATAGCATCTCTTAAAACAATCAATACTTCGTAATAATAATTTTGGCTAGGTAATCAGTTAAGTATTTTCGAGGAAAACTGCATATACATATTCCTAAACTTATTAAAGAAATATCAAACTATCTTAGTTATTACGTACTAGTTTTATACGTACATTTAAGAAGAAACGTAATGTATTATTCGATCACGTCTTCATCTTCTTCATCGGTCTCCATCAAAGTATCATTATTATTACTACTGTACGGCATCTCTAAAAAATCTTTGTGAACCTTTTAGGTATCGTTCCGTCGGTGCACAATTTTATTAAATCTTTGTGCTTTAGTGCAGAAATGGGAAGTTTGTCCACATAGGATTGTTGCAAGTTTATGTTATTTAGTTCTTGTAAATGATCTGTATCTTGTCTTTGACTTATTTCAGGTTCTTCTGTCTTCTTGCTCTTTCCCTTCCCTTTCCCCTTTCCTTTCCCTTTGTTTTTTGCTTTTTCAAATAGTTTCCCTGTTTGTATTTCTATCTTAAAGAATTGGACAATCGAGGAATTGAAACAGCGCTTTTGTACTGTGATTCATGTACAGGTCAAAACAAAAATAGAGTCGTTTTATCCGTATTGAATTTATTTTTACTGAAATCTGTCAATCTGCAAGTAATCCAAATAAATTATCTACTTCCAGGCCATACTTACATGCCTGCCGACTCTGTTCACGCTACAATAGAGTCGGAAGTCGAAAAAATCATTGTATGGAGTCCCACTCAGTGGGCTTCCTACTTTGAGACTGCAAGAAAGAAACCTAAGTCTTATAAAGTCAGCGTTATGGAACATACAGATTTCATCAAATGGAACGATTTAGCAGCCCAAACCTTTACAAAAGAAACATCAAAAAATATAAAATTCAAGAGCGTTCGGACAGCTACTTTCAAGAAAAAGAACTTAAACAAGATGGAAATAAAATATTCAATGAACGAAGATGCAGTAAGCGAGAAAGTGAAACTATTTGAAAAAGCAAAAAACAAAGAAGACAGAAGAACCTGAAATAAGTCAAAGACAAGATACAGATCATTTACAAGAACTAAATAACATAAACTTGCAACAATCTTATGTGGACAAACTTCCCATTTCTGCACTAAAGCACAAAGATTTAATAAAATTGTGCACCGACGGAACGATACCTAAAAGGTTTCACAAAGATTTTTTAGAGATGTCGTACAGTGGTAATAAAAATGATACTTTGATGGAGACCGATGAAGAAGATGAAGACGTGATCGAATAATACATTACGTTTCTTCTTAAACGTACGTATAAAACTAGTACGTAATAACTAAGATAGTTTGATATTTCTTTGATAAGTTTAGGAATATGTATATGCAGTTTTCCTCGAAAATACTTAACTGATTACCTAGCCATAATTATTATTACGAAGTACTGATTGTTATAAGAGATGCTATTGTTAAATATTTACCTGTTTTCGTGTGCGCACAGCGCGCAGTTGTATCACGTAGTTTATTACGAGTAAAACAAGAGATTAGAAGATTTTTGGTTCGATGTTACGCCTATTTTTGCATAGTTTAGAGGTTGTGTTGATTTTAGTTCGATAATTTTATTAGTGTTTGTCAGAAACAGTACAATATTACTTTAAAATAATGAAAAACACTTAAATATTATGATTTTGGTCATAAATGTGTGCTGCATTTACTACACTAATTACACTTTCTTCCTAGTACAATTGTCTTTTAATTCAAAAATTCCTTCGATAAAACAAATTATGAAGTCTTATACAACTTAATAAAAAAAAACTCACAGTTGCCAAACTGAAGAAAAATGTCGTAGAAGCCATTTACAACTTTTTTTTTTGTAGTAAAAGCCATGCCATCTCTGGAACTAATGAATGTAGGTTATTTTGAGTTTATATTTAGTAAACAACTCGAAAACCTAAGCTTAATGAGTTATAGTGGTTTATTATAGATTAAGTAAATCAAAAGATATACAGGAAATAAACTTTACCATTTTTGTTTTTTGGCCGTACTGAAATATGGCATTTTGGCTTTTACTACGTTTCATCCTGAAGGGGTCGACATATTAAAATGAACGTTGCAATTTTGTTATAAGTGCCTACTTTAATAGCTTTAATTTAATTATTTCTTGCCTATTATAACTTCGCATCTGGCTTATATTATGTTGCTTTAAACTTATATTTTAGATAAGAATGTTCCAATGAGAGCAATAAAATGTAACTACGAATAATTTATACTATTTATTTAACAAAAAAAAACGAATTGAAAACTATCATATTGTGAAGAAAGAATTTATTATGATTACGAAATAATGATAATTTTTAGCAAGTTTGTGTATGTCATGCTCGAATTTTGTGAAGAACAAACGCTAGATAACGGTCCCTAACGGTTTCAACGTTTTCCCTTGTTTTCTGGGCCTTTTGCCCTCATAGGGCCTCTAGCACAAACAAGGGGACGTTATCTCTCATTTTGAGTACCTGTTTTAATATCAATTCAATGTGCGCAAGGGGTAGCCGACTATTTATCTCCGCCTTAAATGAGCACTGTGAATACTCTAAAGTTAAAACACTTTTTGTAAAGGGGCGTCTAAACGGGCCATATTTTACGACAATTTGTGGCTGCAATACTGTAGCCGGCAACATTGCTAGCAATACCAGCCACACTATGCAATATTTTAAGGATGGCCCGGCATTATATCCACATATGTTTTGGTATGTCAAAATGTTTTTATGAAATCATGGGTTCTGAATCAAAGGCCATACTATTGCAGCCATATTGCAACATGTTGCCTGCAATTGATTGCTCAGCCATAAAATGCACTAAAATGTTTTTTTGATGGCTGGGCAACATTTGCCAATAATTGCAGACACAAATTGTCGTAAAATATGGCCCGTTTAGACGCCCCTTAAGACACTTCGGCTGAAAATCATTCAGGAAGCTAGTTAAACGGCGCCGTTTAGTAAAAAGGCTAGGCGTGGAACTAGTTGTAGTTCATATTATGAACACTAGGAGGCACGACTTTTATTCCATACAAATTGTAGTTTACGCGATTCTTAGATATTTTGAGATTATTTAAATTCCCATCAATGAGATTATTATCATTATTAACTCTTTACATACACCCTATTAAACACAAACATCCATAGGACCATCAAAAAGAGAGCCCGCTGGATTGCAAAGTTACCTGGCTATCTTTGAAAGCAGTTTATATCACTTTTTACATTAGAGATTAGAGACATCATACTTCTGCAGGTAACTTACAATCATTTCCAAAACAGTCAAGTACACGATAATACCAAGATTAACTTACATACTACATGCTGCGCTATGGCGGAACTCCTGGGTTTTCCAAATACCGCCAATTAGGCGTAGCATCATTTTTCAAAGCTGAAAATATTTTCAAAGGATGTTAAATTATTCAACAAAACGAAATAATTATCTTATTTCTTAAAACTGTGATTTTAATCCCAGGTAGCTTTAGTTTGAACCGCGAAATGATTAATAAATAGGTCCGATACAATTTTCTGTAAACTGCAACATACAGATAAAAAACAAATCAATCAATAAGAACGACAAGAATGTATTTACTGCAATATACAGATAATAAATGCAGTGTTTATTATTGTACATTGTGACGCACGAAACATAGCATACGTAAAAAGATAGATAAGAATATTTATTATTTTGTGCGCTTTATAATAAGCGGCATGGATCAGTCAGTGATGAAGTTATCTTCTCACTGATTGAACCTTATAAACGGACGGATTGAACATGGTAATGGATTCTTCTTTTATGAAATAAATAAGGCGTTCTTATGAAAAAAATAGTTAGCGGTTTTTTAATAAATGGCATATTTAGCATCAACATCGATTAGGTAAGGTCGTCTTATCAATTTCTGTTCTATTCTCCTATTCTTAGAGTATAAAATACAAAGTTTTTGCGGTAAAATTATCGTATCACCAATGTTTATTTTGAAAAAAATATATTTGAGTAAAGGTAAATTGAACAATATTTTATTATTCACTGATCTGACACAATTAAAAAAAAAAGTCTCGTATCGTTCATTTTCCATTAAATACTTGGTCATCAGGTCATGCTTTCCTTGCTGTACATTATCGTGTATCGTGTCCGTGTCACTAATTATCTTGTTTACAAAAATACAAATAATATTACAGACTGATAGAAATGACGTTTTCATTTTACAATAAAATTTGTTGCTCGAATTTCGATAAGATTTTGTTCGTTTAAGTGGAAATTCAATGCTCGTTTCTGATGTACTCGTTTTATGTTAAATGTAATGTTATTGTCACAAACGAACTAAACAAATAAACGGAGATCGGCTCTCCGATTTAGGTTCACGTTTTTTCCAAGTTGTTTTCGTTTAGATGGCTTCTTCAACAGTGTTGAGAGTAAAGCGAAGGCTCGAAGACAACCCTCAAGATGCGCTCGTTCTCATGTGCAAGCGTAAGAAGACTGATGCTGAAGAGATATCGCCTTCACTCTTCGTGTTTCGCGGTACTGTTGAAAATCAGGTATAACCATAATTTATTTTCTATTTTAATAAATCATTATAATTCCACTAGTTTCTCTATTGGAGCATCGTATTTTCTTAATAAAAATTACATCCAGAGGAAAATTTCAGTATCTTTGGTTAGAAAAGCATTTTTTTTTGTGAATTACTTAATGCTTTTGACCACTGAGGCCTCAACAGCGTACCGGGTGGATAAGTTAGATAAGCAGTCGCTGCTGTCTTCACTGTTGCTATGAAATGAAAATTACTGTATTATGAAAGTACTCAACTCTATTTATGAATTTTAGGAAAGGTCACACATCAAGAACATAGTACCAAAGACAGATATCAAGCTTCAATCAACGCCAAATGTCAATGACATTGTAGAAAAGTTACGGAAAGAACGGAAAGAGCAGTCTTCTATAAGCCGTTATGAGGTTATCAACTGCAGCCGAGGTCTAGACTACACAGACATGAACAATCAAATAGATTTAGTAGATCTACAAAAGGCTAATGATGAAGAGGATGACGTACAATATGCATATGATTTATATATCTCAGCTAAAAGTGACTTTGATGTATCTATGTTGGATAACTTAGTAAGGTTAGTAATCTTATAAAAATAAAGCAAACACTATTTACTTTCTTTGGTTTCGTTTCAGAGCTGCCTAAAAATCATGTTGGTTAATCAAATTTATTAAACCATTAATACGGTGTCATTCCCACATTTCAGTATAGAACATTATGAAACAGACCTAATCCTTGGCAAAAACAACAACGGAGATTCGTCAGACGAAGCTGATGATGAGGATGACTCGAATGATGAGAACAACTGGAGGAATGAGTACCCCAACTCGGAGAAGAGCAGCATAGATGAGGATGACATGGTTCGAGCAATGGAAAGAGTAGATTTAGGTAGGAGTTCATTAGCTATACAAACTTCCATAATACCAGCTATACAGTAGTGTGCAATAACATGCACACTCATAAGTATAAATATGGTTTTGCTAAGACTCCAAGGTATAATTTTAAATGAAAACCAGAGATGTTGCGACAGTGTGTGGTGATTTTAACACTTTGACTGCGGGAAACACATACCTTGTGTTTTCCTTTGCGCGACGCGAGTGCGGCTGCACACGCCAGGCGCGTAAAACATAACGCATTTGACTATTAGCCACACCTAAGGCAAGCGCATGTGATTACTAGCCGCAGCTAAAGTGTTAAATTACTTGTAACAGAGTCAGAGAGTAGATGTTGGTAGTTTGTAGTTGAAGAAAGTATTTAACATTTGCTTAGACTCAGCGCCTTATTTACTTGGTACTTGGTACTTGGTACTTGGTGAGCGGGCTCTTTTCCGCAATTAGGCCGTTCATCGGCCCTTTTTGCGTGAGCGGGTGACGGCGGCTACTCCAGCCACCCGATGTCCTCCAGGAAGTCCAGCAGCTTGCGTGTCACGCTGCAGGCCTCCCGCAGGGTTCCCGGTTTTCCCAGGAACTTCGCTCTCTGGGACGCCACGCTTTCGCACTCCATGAGCACGTGCTTGGCCGTTTCTTCCGCCTCCATGCATCCTCTGCACAGGGGGCTATCTGTAACACCTATAGTAAATAGGTGTTTGTTTAATGGGCAATGTCCGGTGACTATTCCGACGAAGAGTCGGAGCTTGTCCCGTTTTAGACTGAGGAGCTTTCGGGAGGTTCTCCGGTTCAGTACCGGGAAGGCCTCCCTCGACTGCCTGCAATCCTCCATACTTGCCCAAAGCTTTTGGTGTAGTTTGTGCGTTCTCTCGCGAATCCATGACCTGATTTGGCTGAAAGGCAGAGGTATCATTGGCTCCGGTCCTACGGGGCGCATGGCCGAGCCTCTTCTTGCCAATTCATCAGCCGCATCATTTCCTCTGGATCCACTATGTCCTTTTATCCATTGGAGGGTCAGTGAGTTTAGTTTACTGACCTTTTCCAGTAGACAGTGACATTGAACTGTTAGCCCCGAGGAGTGCTCAACTTTTTGCAGTGCTCGAAGAACTGCCATGCTATCTGAAAGTATCCTGATATTGTGGCCAGTTACCTTCCTGTTTAGTATTGCTGTTGCTGCTTGGATGATACCTGCACATTCCGCTTGGAAGATGGAGCTGTGTGTCCCTAGAGCTAACGCTACATGGATATTCAGCTCGTCTGAGAAAGCGCCTGTACCTGTACCTGTTTTCATTTTAGAGCCATCTGTATATATCCTAAGCTCCTGTGTGTTGGTGTCTTCACTAGGCTCCTCGTACAGCTGTACTTTGTAGCTTTTAGTGAAGATGTGTTGTTTGGGTACCCTGTCATAAATAGAGAGAATATCTGGGTTGCCCTCTGCACATTCCTCTATGATTGTGGTGTGGGTCGCGTTCCTGTTATGTTCCCAGAGATTGAGTGCGCGGAGTCTGTAAGCAGAGGCCGCAGCCTCCTGTTGGATGTGTAGCTGCAGTGGTGGCAGGTCGAGTAATGCCTCTAGGGCTGCCGTAGGGGCCGTTCTCATGCAGCCGGTTGCAGCTACACAGCCGAGTCTCTGGAGTTTTTTCAGTTTGTTTATTGTTGTGTGTTGTTTAGTTCTAGGCCACCAGACTAGGGCGCCATAGGTTAAGGAGGGCCTTATCACTGTGTTGTACAGCCATAACGTTATTTTCGGGGTTAGTCCCCATGTTTTCCCTATCATTTTCCTGCATTGCCAGAAGGAGATGATGGATTTGTTTATTTTGCATTGGAGGTGGTTTGCCCAGTTTAGTTTGCTGTCCAGCGTGATACCCAGGTACTTTACCTCATCTGTTAGGGCCAGCTGTGTGTTGAAGAGGTGAGGTAGTGTGTATCTCCCTAGGTTTCTTTTGTTTGTGAACATTACCAGTTGTGTTTTTGTTGGATTCACGGACAATCCGTATTCGGTGCACCATCTCTCTACGACCCGTAGTGCGCCGTTCATGATGTTACACGATACGCTCGCAAAATGTCCTGAGATGAGGATGGCCAGGTCGTCTGCGTACCCTACCGTGAGAAAGCGTTGTCCGTTAAGCTTTGCGATTAGATCATTTACCACCATGTTCCAGAGCAATGGTGAGAGGACACCACCTTGCGGGCATCCTCTGGATACTGTCGCTCTAGTGGTACCTCCAGCGTCCACCCTCACCGCTCTTAGCTTCAGCATGTTGATGATCCAATCACTCAGCGTCACCTTTACACCATGCCTTCTGAGTGCTGCTTTGATGCTGCGAAAGTTTGTTTTGTCAAAGGCCCCTTCAATGTCGATGAAGGCACCTAGGCAAAGCGTCTTGTTCTTGATATCCTGCTCGATAGTGCTTACCACTTTGTGCAGGGCTGACTCCGTGGATTTGCCCGCACTATAAGCGTGTTGTTGTGGGTGTAATGGTGTCACAGTCAGTATGTCGTCTCTTATGTACCGGTCACATAGCCTTTCTAAGGTTTTTAGTAAGAAAGAGGTTAGACTGATCGGCCTGTATGCTTTGGGTTCTGTATAATCGCTCTTTCCTGGTTTGGGAATAAATAGAACTCTGACCTCTCTCCATGCGAGTGGGACGTACTTAAACGCCAGGCAAGCTGTGAAGATGAGGTCCAGGGTTCCGTTTATGTGCCCTGCTCCCCATTGCAGCAGGCCCGGGAAGATGCCATCAAGGCCCGCTGATTTGAAGGGTTGGAAAGTGTTTATTGCCCACTTTATCCTATCCCTTGTGACTACCTTTCTTGCGATCCACCAGTCGTCAGCTGTTGGTGACGCTTCGTCGTTGACCTCCCAAGTGGTAGCGTCAGCGATCTGGCATTCTGGGAAGTGGGTTTGTAGAAGAAGACAGTTGGTTTCAGTGTCTGTTTTTGTGTAGGTGTTGTCTGGTAGCCTCAGTGATCCGATTTCTCGGTTAGGATCGGCCGCGAGAATTTTCCTGATCCTATTGGCTTGTGTGTTTGACTCTATGCTTGAGCTGAACCTTCTCCACGACTTACGGTTCCTGGATCGTATCCGCTTTTTGTATTTTGCGCGGGCAAAGTTATAATTGCTCCAGTCCTCGTCGTTGTAAGTGTTCATAGCTCTGTTGAATAGTTTACGTACCTTTGTTTTTAGACTCTCCAGGTCTCTGCTCCAACCCTGATTTCCTCTTTTGTTGGGGGTGGATAGAGGACAGGCCTCTTGAAAGCTCCTGGTGAGACTATTGGTTAGTTGTACGACCGCTTTCTCTATGTCGGTTGTATTGTTTATTGATGCCTCCGTAGCGTCGGTGCTAAGGTGTTGCTTTAGATAGTCACAAAATTTTACCTTATCCGTTCGCCGAGGGTTGCGTGTAGGTAAAGGCGGTGTGATGGTCATTCGCAGTTCGTATCGCACCCATCTATGGTCGGAGCATGAGGACTCGTCCGACACACGCCAGTTTCTTATAGTCTCTATACAGTTACCTGTTGCCAGTGTGAGGTCTATTATAGTTCGGCATCTACTGGTGACAAAAGTAGGTTCCGTTCCTCTGTTTGCTATGGAGAGATCTGTTGTGAAAAGGTAGTTTACCAGTTCCTCTCCCCTGTTGTTGGCTACTGGCATACCCCATAAAGGGTGATGCGCGTTAGTGTCTGTTGAGATAATTAGTTTAAAGTTGTTTTGCTCACAGTATTTCACCAAGTCCACAATGTGTGTCGGAGGGATCTCCTCGTCGGCTGGCATGTACGCCGACGCGATGATCGTCATCCCCCCGTCGACTCCGGTGTTCTGGAGTCTGACAGTGGCCAGATCCCTAGAGCAGAATTCTGTGAGGGGCACTGCAGAGACATTGCGCGGTACATAAATACATGCCCGCGGGCTATCGCATGTGCTGTTTAAAATTAACTTACCATATGGCGTTTTGAGACCGCATACACGCCCACCCCTGATCCACGGCTCCTGGATCAGGGCGACGGTCTCCTCATTGTGTGGGGCCTCCAGCACTCTGCGTAGGTTAGCCGTAGCAGTGAGGCTGTGCTGGAGGTTAGCTTGTATAATGTTACAGTCGGTTGGGGTCGCCATCAACAGGCTTATCCCCTACCAACTGCTTCAGCTCTTTTACAAGCTCTTCTACCTCGTCCGTGCCACTCCTCTGGGGCTCCGGGTCCACACTCATCCCCACCACCACGACATCAGATGTCACTGGTTTTGGGGACGAGTGCGTAGGCACGGGAGGAACGGTCTCCATTCCTTCCGCCGAGGTAGGGACTTCCTTCCGGGGGGGCTCATCCGAAAGGGACCCGTCCGCTCCATAGAAGCGGACGTATACCTTTCCCAAATTATGGGATAGTCTGCGTCCACGCTCCAGAAGAGCCGGGACCACGCTCTCCGGGATACCCAGAGTTAGGAACATGGTCCCATCCTTCTGGAGCGTGTGGGTGAAGACCGTCCAGGTGTTCACGAGGGCCCACTTGTTCTGGTGATCCAGAACAAGGTTGGTGTCCTCCAGGGTGTTTTCACACTCTGGAAGAAACAGGGCCGCTCGCACCCTTCGGGTCAACTCACCCTGCTTCCTCACCACAAATTTGGTGCCTTTCATGTCCGGCATGGAGTCTACAGCTTCGGTCAGCCACCTTAGTGAGCGCTCATCCTCACACCACAGCTTCAACACTCCATCTGCAGAGACGGGTTTGCCGTTGAAACTGGGTGAGTAGGCAATTGCAGGGTCTTTAATACCCTCCAAAATCTTGCGCTGGAGGAACTTCTTCACTAAGGTGACCTGTTCCTCGCTTAACTGGGCATTGTCGTCCCTCGTCACCGCTACGCAGAGCTCGCTCATCACGATCCCCGCGTAGCTGGTTTGGGCACGTCGAGTATTGTCCAGCCTCACTTTTTTGTGGTCGCCTCTCGGCGATGTCGAGTCATCCAACCGCGAGCGTTTGCTGGGCTCCTTGCGTGCCGAGGCTTGCGCCGTCTTCACGGTGGTTGCCGCAGCACGCTTATTGCGGTTGGATCTTTTATTAAGGTTTTTAGGGTTAGTGTTTGCGCCCGTGGCTTTGCCTCTGCACCCATCGGCATTCGTCACAGTCGGAACTGTGGTAGATGTCGACGGGGCATGCGGCTCGGCCCCAGGCTTGTTTTGGCCGGATCGTCGCTCGTGGTAGTAGGCGCTGGGTCCCGGTCTATTCATTGGGGGGGCCTCAGCCGTTGGCTGTGGTCCGCCCGAACCCGTTTCCCTGCGCGTCCCTCGAAGCTGACGATTCAGCTTGCGTCTTTGTTTTCTGTTTAGATTCCCTGGGGCGTGAGCCACCAGGGAAGCTGGGGTACTGGAACTTGGGGTTGCAGCTGTAGGCCGCTCCCCCGCATTCGGGACAGTCCCTTTTTTACCTTTGGGTCTTACGACCTTCCAGGCAGCAGTGTTTCCCTCTTCGGCTTCTATTGAAGCCTCGAGGTATCTCACCGCCTCCCCACTAGGGGGGGTTTGTGATTGTTTGGATTTGTCCTCCATACTTGTTTTAATTTGTGATTCATCCGCTTAGATCCCCACCCTCCACGGAGCCCGCACCAATTGGGGATGTTGGGTTACAACACCAGGGTTACTAAGCGGATATAGAAGGGCGGAATCAGGAACCCACGAGGCGAAACGCCGCTCCCAGGTCCACGCCAATCATAACGTGGTCCGCGAGCAGCGCCGCCTGCAGGCCCCTTAAAACCCCCCCTCTCGCCCGGTGTAGTAGAAGACTGCCACCTGTGCTGAATGAATATGTATGGCTAGTCCATATCCTCCCGTTTCGGTTGAAATTCACACCAAAGTGGAGTGTTGTGAAAGACCAACCAATCACTCAGCCACCAGGTTTGTTGCATCCAACCTACGGGCCCCCCACGCACAGCACAAAATACGTGGGTGGTCATCCCCCCAGCCAGGCATCCGGAGATGTAAGGCCCGCAGTGACCTGACCACCACGCCACCACGCTGATTTGAAGGAGGAGAATGGGATGGGAGGGTTTGGAGTTCAGAATTGCGCCTAAAAGTATCTGTTACGTCTGTTCCATAGGGGACCAGACCAAAAGCAGGCGACACCACGTGCAGGAACTTTGTAGGCTTGTTACAGATGTCAACACGACCTGCGCTCCTTTCTGTAACCATTTGACGAACTTGCTCACCGGACAGGTGGCCAAGTCAGGATTAGTGTGCTCACTTTAGCTCCTAATCCTGCCCCAGCGCCTTATTTATAAAGACTACTTCAAAATGATCTGACAACTTTTCCCTAACGTGAAATGTTACATAATGAAAACAAGACAAAGACTTAAGCAGTAGTTAATTTTAAGCAGTTTTTATATGTTAGCTACCTCCAGAAAAAGAAAAGCAGCGGTTCTATACCGCTGCTTTTCTTATTCGAAATGGGGGCAATAGGTCCCGCACTGGCATCCTGCAAAGGGTGCTTTGTGTGATTCCCCCTTGCCAGCAATTACTTGAGACAACCCAGCGCCTTGCTGCTATGTTTGTGTTGGAGAAGCGGTAATTTTGTGCCAGTGACAAATCCAGAAGCCTGAAGTCTGAGACTGTTTTGATCTATATCTTACCCAAACTTCCCTTTCCAGACGATCTTTCAAGTGATGAAGGCGAAGCGAATATCTACGAGCCGGCTGGCCTCACCGATGATGTCACTCGGTACGGAGCAGCCTATGCAAAGTACAAGGCTAAAGTGTTGGCCGACAACCCTGATCTGAACAGTCCCAGTAAAGGCTTGGTGCATGTCTCCAATGTCAAAGATATGGATGAAGAGTCAGTTGAGGGTATGTATTGCATCCAATTCTGAAATTGTTGAAAGATCTAAATTGACTAAGTGTTTATTTCTTCGCCTTATAGACCGCAACAACCAAGTATGACATAAACTGTGACGTCACATTTAAAAATATAATATTAGTTTAAAAACTTGCAAGATTTGATTACAGATACAGACAGAGGTGTTAACATAAAATCTTGTACGAAAACGTTTTTTAGGAGGTGAACATCTCAGTAATTAGAGGCTAAATGTCAGCTCTATTTCTCCAGGTTACAAAGATGAGAGCGACGATGGGTTTTACTATGGGCAGGAAGAAGACGGCGAGCAGTTCCGCGAGCAGTACTCCAGCGACGATTCCGACCGTGTTGAAAAATTTATGTAGATTTCTTGTACTAAGTAAGCTAATATGATCTGTATTGTAAGAGAAATAAAGTTTGTGTTAAGGTTTCTTTTGGCTCTTTTGTTTACAATACTGTCACATTTCATCGATACAATAAAAAGAAGAAAACTACGCAAAAAATAATAGAGATAGGTAGGTACAAAACTTACCGCTTACCGCTCTTTGCGTGAATATAGCTAGCTTTGATCTGTAGCTCTAGCACAACTACTATCGAAAAAACTATCGCTACGTATTCAATAGCAAATTGTATGAAAAATAGGTCAGCGCCCCTATCGTCCGTAAATGGATACTGAAACTGCGTAAATCGGCAGCACAAGTATTAGTTACTATCGTATCGTTACGGCGACGTAACGCTAACGTGATGGTCCCTTATTTATTACTTATTACTTACCTACAACTTTGCCATTTGACTTTTTTCCATAAGACTTAGTTTTGCCGGAAATCGAGAAAAACCGTTTTTTACCCTTAAAACTTCACCCCCATCCCCCTCCCGACCTCAGATCGCCCGTAAATTATTTTTCCTTTCATTTTTATAATATTATTCTCCTCCTTTTCTAATGAGTTTCATCTTATTATTTTTTTTTTCACTTTTTATTATTTTTAAAGGCCTTTTTTAAACCCTGGTCTAAATTAGCAGGATGTTTAATTTGAAGATATGAATTATTAAAAGTCAATGCAGAATAAAAAAAAAAGTACAGAAAGAAACGTTTGGCAGCAAAAAGAACCTCGCGCTTTTATTCTCGTGTAAAAATCTTTAAAAATGGAAATAGACGAATTATTAATAATAATAGAAGTGCTTCTTACAACTACGGTACCTATTAAGGCACAGAACATTCTTCGGCCACATGTGTTAAGGCCTAAATTAAGTTGAATTAAAAAAAAAACCGTACCTATAAATAGGATAGGTACAATAGGATAGGTTTTTTTCAATTTTTTTTTGTATCAATTTATTTAGTTACCATATTAAAATTATCAATTATCACATAAAGCTGCTAACTGTTTTGTTTGTAAGTTCTAATAATAGTAGGTTACTTCATGGCTTTGGATTCAATTTTATGTAATAAAACTTAATTCCATCTCTACTAAGTAGGTAATTGAGCTCAAAGGAAATCAGTCAGAACCAAATTGTAATCAAAATCGCTTCTATAGACCCAGAGGTATTAATAACATAGTATACCTTCTAATAACCTACAACAAACAAGAACAATAAAAAAGTGCATCCTATTCAATAACATATTTATTGCAATAATTACCGTAAAGTGGGGTTATTTGGTACATATTTTCTTGAAAAAATATTATTCTTTGAGATAATCGTGTCAAAATAACTGCTTTTAACAGATCCTACTTTACCATTTTACAGGTAACGTTACTTAGTGTAGTAGTTGTGTAGTTAATAGCTTAATTGAATCGGCCCAGCCGCCATCTTTGTGACGTCATAACTCGGCCCGTCCCTACTTTTTAACACGCTTTTATTAGCTTCACCTGTATGTTTGTATGTTTGTATGTTTGTATGTAACCGACTCCTTTGAGCGCGTTTTTGACCCACTTTGAACGGTCAGATTTCTTTCAAACTTTGTAGATATATCGAGGACCGATGACAATACACTAAACAAATCGTGTTTTTTAGTTTTTTTAACTATTAATTTTTTTAACACGCTTTTTCTATAAAGTTTCTTTAACTTTTAATACCGTTTAACTTACAAATGGTAATTTCGTCATTCGTGTCAGAGAACAGAGTGGCGCAGTGGAAGCGTGCTGGGCTCATAACCCAGAGGTCCCTGGATCGAAACCACGCGCTAGAAATCTTTTTGCTCAATATTTTTTGTTACACATCAATTTTATTTTATGAGGTCTGAGGATCGAAACCACGCGGCTACAAATCTTTTTGCTCAATATTTTTTGTTACGCATCAATTTTATTTTTAATTTGCTTGAGCAGACGGCCAAAATCGGATAACACCAACACATTTGTACATATTAAGGATGGTTAATAGTTAGCAAATCGAACTAAAAAGCGAAAAATAAATAATAGTTAAAAAAAACTAAAAAAACACGCTTTTTATAAAAAACCGAACTAAAAAAATAGAAAATAAAATTTTATAAATTTAAATTAAGAATAGGGTTGAAAATTTCAATAAATAAAAATTAATAATAGTGTAAATAAATAAATATATGTATTTTATTTTTAAAAAAGCGTGGGGTGCTTTCTAAGATATTATCAAAATGCTAATTAATCACTCTACTCATGTCTGTCAATACAAAATGTATCTACAAAATATACTTATATGTAATATCTATTGACCCATGCACCCCACGCTTTTTAAAAATAAAATACATATATTTATTTATTTACACTATTATTAATTTTTATTTATTGAAATTTTCAACCCTATTCTTAATTTAAATTTATAAAATTTTATTTTCTATTTTTTTAGTTCGGTTTTTTATAAAAAGCGTGTTTTTTTAGTTTTTTTTAACTATTTACTTTAAAACCGGCAGTTTGGTGACCACTCACCGGCAATCACGAACACATCCATACCAGTCGCAAGTATAAGATGGCTTTAAGAGCTATAAGAGATGGCTACAAAAATCAAGAAGGAGACGACTTTTTGTCGTTTTGCCTATACCTAGACTATATTGAAGATCTACCTGTAATCCATTTTTGTTTACTATTTCTAAAATTCAAATCTAATGCGCCATCTCAAAATTGTCTGAAAAAGCTGAAATTTTGCATGAACACTTCTAAAGCTATGGAATATCGATTGCTAATACAGGAATACCTAATATCAAAATTTGAAAAAAACATTTTTTCTTTTTCACTCTATCCTTATGTAGGACTGACTTTTAATGATAATGAACTGGAAATACAAAAAAAAAGAACTTCATGCAGTTTAGCAAAACGTAATGATGGCCATATTGAACTGTTAGTTGGCTCGACTTCGCAAAAGCTGAATAAATAAAAGGTAAATAATAACAACAACAATCAACATAGAAGTATGTAATTTATTTCTAGGATATTGTTATTCAAAAGACACTAGATAAGAAACAGGATAGTGTAAATATTTTTTGCTTTCAAAATAAATTAAAACACCAAATAGTCACACGACTGACATACCTACTATTGATTTGGTAATTAATACAACTGCTGTATTCTGAACATAAAAGACCCATCTTCATAAGTACCACCCAAAATAGGAGCGCTGCTCTTTTCTGGATATAGAAAAGAACTAATTGGATCCCAAAAAATGTATAGTTGGTTACACTTAACGTGTAAACTCCATGTAACATCACTCAATTTAACAACTAACTCTCTAAAGCCTTGAAATCACTTGGCTTTGGTTGGTTTAGCTTGTCTTCCAGACGATGATACACTCTATGAAATATAAAAAAAATTATCAGCTGTTCCATACATTTTGTTGAGTGTCATTGACATTTTTCTATGGAACAGCTGATTTCTTTTCGCGAATTTCGGGTTGGTCCCATAGTAAAAGTTGTTCATAATGATGAGTACTATGAGCCCTTTTCGGTTCAGCATAACCTATGAAAGAAATTTTTAATTTTTATTCATCCATCCATTATGAATCAATAAGTAGACATTCCTTTCTTGGTTGATTGATTTTTCTTTTTCATTGTTGATTTCCATCTCTGTAACTTAAAACTCTTTTGACAAATTTTTGCAATTCTCGACTTTTTACTCGTCTCAGTATGCGTCTAAAATCATTGCCAATATTTTCCAGAACTGTTAGCTGATGCTCTTTAGTGCATTCAGTTAAGTAAATGCACATAATTATGCAAAGTCCTTGCTTTATATCATCGAAAAGATCCTGTTCTTCACTCATTTGCTGTATTCCATTTTTTAACATTTTCCACATATTATAGCAAGGGTTGAAATATATTTCGGGAGAGCATGTATGTCTTGTTTGTTGATAATAAAGAAAAAATTCTGCAACATCAAGAAGCCCGCTATCAATCTTATGGTTATCCTTCATTTTGATTTCGTAACTGATCAGTATGTCTTGTAGTAAATTCATGAAATGAATAGTGCCTTCCTCTTCATTACTATTCAGGTGATACATCATTTGTAATGCTACAAGGTGGAGTCTCCCTGATTTTTTTTCTGAACTTGCTTGGCCGCTGCATTCCCGATGTGCTGTGTGCACTGCTGTTTGAGCATCAGGAGTCTTAAATAGCAAGATAAATTTTCGCTCCGCCTCAATGTCCAAATTTGATTCAGTATAAATTGTATTTAAATTTTCTAATGCTGTGTTCAGAAGTTCTGTATTTGAAGAGTTCTTCAGTATGAAGTAGAGATTTTGAGCATAGTCAACAGTTTCAAACAAGTTCATCAAAGTGCTTCTATCATCAGCGACTTGCATACATACGCCGATTAGACGCAGTAATTGGTTTAAAATTCCGCTGTCGTCCGACTTTATAAAATTCAATAGCAGCAGTGTCAGGTCTTTATTAGCGATAAGAGAGTTTGCTGCATCTTCATGGCAGCACATATTAGCGATAGTGCCGATGATAAGTTCGATGATGCGCGAGGATTCTATTACTGGTAACGCAAAACAAAACAGGTTCAGGGTGTTATGTGCTTGTAAATATAGGATGACATCTTGTTCGGCAGTCATATCCCAGAGGGTGCAGAGTTCTTTTTCAAATGTGGGCTCGTTCATTTCTTTCATAAGATTGTCTCGGTTGGCCAATTTCAGTAGAATCTTGAGTACGAAGCGCTCACTGTAAGCAGTATCGCCTATCACGTCCCCTGAAATGGGCGCTGCATCGTCGCCATTTCCAACTTTGTTTTCGGGTTCTGCATTCATTTTACTTTGATTTCATTACTATAAATTGATCAAAATAACTCTATAAACTTTTCCAACTAGGCTTCAGTGTTGCCAACTCCAAAACTTCCGAGTCCGAGTCCCTAGTCCCTAGGCCCTAGATTCATAATCAAAAGTCGCTAAAACTAACTCCACCAAGAGCGGATCCACGATTTTGTCTGGGATAGATAGTACCTCAGACTAACAGACAGAACCTTATCAGCTACTTTGTAAAAAAGAGCAAGATGGCAAGTGCCAAAACACGGTTGAAAAAGAGAGACAGACCTTTCATTTTTTGTCCCCGTCGCTGTAACCGTGCCAAGGTGGGCAAACCACAGATTAGGAATAATAGTTACTACGTGAGCCGTCTACGATTTGTAGCTGCCAGGTTGTGAATTATGTTTCCCCAGGATTGTACCCAATAAATTAATAAATAATTAATTTCTTGGACTATTTCATATTTCCCGCTGACCCAAAACTAAGATAAGGTACATTATTTTCGCAATCGCAAGATTGCCTATTTAATAAAAGATGTTCATAATTATGAGTAGATTAATATACTAGTAGTTATTTTCCTATTAGTAGACTTTTTCCTACTATGAGCAGTTTGCGGCTTGTATATCCTTTCCTTATAACCCTGTATAACAATGTTTTATTTTGTGAAGTATAAAGATTAGAAATATTTTATGAAATTGTTTCCTCTAAGATGGGGGAATCATTCCTATCCTGGCATTATTTCAAGAATATAGCTGTCGCATGTGCGGTTACACTTTGGCTCTATCTCTAAGTAATAAATCTATGGATATTACCTATAATTTTGTCGGGGACAGAAAAGGCGGTGTCAAATCGTCAAATGTTAAGATAGGTAAAAAAAAATGTGAGCCGTCACGGGACGCCTGGCAGAATAGATGTGAAACATCGACATTATTTTGTAAAAGTAGTATGCAGAAAAGAACATATTGTGATAGGAACTAAATACTTATTATGTCTTATTGATAAAATAAAATATTACGATTTTTTTGATGTGAAACATCTATAGCCGCACGTAAAACCGATTTCTGGCGTGGCGCAGAAATCGGTTTTACGTGTGGCTATAGATGTTTCACATCAAAATTATTGATAAATAATTACATTATTTATTTATTTATTGAGAAACACCAACAGTACATTTATTAAAAAAGAATAAAATAACTCAAAACCCCCGACTTAACCCAATTATTATGTAACGAAATATTATAATAGACAAAAATACTTTCTAAAATAGAGTTGATATCTCGAGAAATCGGTAATAGATATACTGTACCTAAACAATGAATATCGAAGTTTACAGTTTTTTCCTAACGTGTCTGTTTCTCGAAGATATACTTAGATGTAGCGATAATAATTTTACCATAATACATAACCGAGGAATATCCGTCGGGGGCTTTTTCGATGAGATTTTTACCGTCGTGGTTTTTTTCAAAATTTTTAATTTTGCTTAATTTTATTTCAGACTTTTTATAGAGCATATACGAATTTTAATCTATTTAATGTGTAGGTAAGATCTTGCAAAACACAACACAACATTCATCCACACCACATAATATTAAGTTCCCTATGATAAATATATTATATTATTTGTAAATCCTTTCCTTAAAACCCTGTATCAATGTTTTATTTTGTGAAGTATAAAGATTAGGAATATTTTATGATTTTTTTCCCCTAAAATAGGGGAAGCATTTCTATCCTTACATCATTTCAAGAATATAGCTGTCGCATGTGCGGTTACAGGACTTTTGGCGGGAACGTGGAAGAGACATGTTGCTTCATTTTGTTATTTTACTAAACTTGTGTAATTTTGAGTGTTAATGTTTATTTTAAGTGGGGAAAATAACCATTAAGTGCTCGAGGACGTGCACGAGTGTGGGCAAATCATAAAATGCAGTGAATCGTGTCATTCCGTGTTGCTTCCAAAACTCCTTAGAAAAGCCTCTAGTAAAGTCTCCACTACTTTACTGGGGCACAAACAAATAAGTCTTGACCTAAAGGTCTTAGTTACCAGGTCATAAAATTCCAAAAAAAAAAAAAAAAAATGTGCGGTTACACTTTTTCCTCCGAGATCTAGGTAATAATTATAATTATCTATGACTGAACGTGTTCTTAGTTCGCTACCCGTAAACTAGATGGCGCTGTGTGTCGTAACTACGATAATGTACAATGGAACCAACTTATCTCTAGGTAGAGTCGGGTGAGGGAGCCACCGTCTTGTTTCTGAACAAAAGTGACACCCGCCTGTAGAAATCTTTCTTCTGTTATTTGGCTAATTTCACAGATAAATTGGTTGTTTTGCAGGCCAACATGAGATTGTGTGTCTATCCTACTAATATTGTACAAAGTTTGGGTGTTTGTTGCTCAATCATGCAAAAATGGCTAAACGGTGAATGTTTAGTAGGAAGGTACCCCCTTATACAGGGTAATAAGGAAAGGGTATGATTCATGATTATGAGTACTATGAGCTCTTCGGCTTAGCAGACCCTTTCCTTACAACCCTGTATAAAGGAAAGGTGTAGTAGCTAATACTGAAAGGCAAGCTTTCGTTTAATAAGTAATAATAGCTTTTAATTAGTTAAAGGGATTTAGTTGAGGCTTGCAGGCACATATGCCGTGACCGTGCCTTTCTATCAGAAAAGTAGGGTCTCTCAAAGTCAATAAAATTCATAATTAATATGTGATAAATAATTTATTGTCTGGCGGTATTTTTACAATATCATTGTGTATGTCTACGTAAGTTCATAGATTATTTTGACTTACTTGATAGGAGTGGCGGTAAAACGTGGAATACCAATAATTCATGTGCCAACAGACATGTAATAGCCTTTTATTTTGAAAAAAAAAAAAGCAATCGAATTGAATTTCCTAGAAAGATGTATAATTTTAGAAATAGAGAGTTTTAATCTTCTGCTCTAGTATGACAGTTTATTAAAGTCAGCATAACAATTAAAATATTACACCGAGGTAAAACATGTTTGGCATAATTAGGTATGCAAATCAAATTATGTCTGTTTTACAATTCTCAAAATATTGAAGGCATTTATTGCGTAAATGTAACTAGTCATATTCGAGACAACGCCTTATTTTATAAACTTTTTTTTAAACAAAGAACACAAAATTATGGCACGTAACATCAGATGCTGCGTTTCAGTATACAGGAGTTACGTATCAACAAAACTGAACTGTAATAGGAAAAAGGTCTGATTTTATTTTCGCACGTTGACTTTATGCCAACAAAATTATGCGAACAAAACGTAACACCAGTTTTGTTGATATTAAGTAACTGCTGTTTTTTATAAATGTCATGTTGGTTACGTCTGCTATTACTTTTGTACAGTCGCAAACTAAGACATAGCCTAATCACGAGCCATTTCGACGGGTGACAATAGTGGTTCGTGCTAGGGCTACGAAAAAGACTAAGAAAAAAATCTAGCAAATGCTAATAAAAACAACTATACTCGTATAGGACACTGTTGGCGACTGTACTTATTTGTATTTACGTTACAAAACAATGGAAGATCTATAGTTTTACATTTATTTGCACCTTCCTATTGCAACACAGATTCGAGACTCATTCCTGTTTAAATGACAAACACAAAACTCCACATACACGTAGGTATATCTACGGAATAAGTCTTGTATTTCACTTATGAACTACAGTTATAATTAGTGAGATACCTATAAATGCATTACATTATATCTAGCGATGCTTTGGCATAGACAAAACATGGTAATTTTGTTTAATTTTAATTTGAGAGGAAACGGTGAATTTATGTTAGTACTTTTTAATTAATATCAATGCTTCGATTAGATGTTAAATATATTCGCACGCACTTTTGAAATAAGAACAAAACGATGCCTCGCATAATTACGTATGCTTCGCATAATTAAGTATGCTTCGAATAAAACTTCAGAAAGCATTATGCAAAGCATATTCACCCGAAAACTTTCACGATTTTCAACCACGAAAGCACCCTTTAAAATAATGGTTAAGTATTTCCAGAATTTCAATATTAAAATCACAGAAGTATGATGAAGATGTCTAAAACTTTACAAATATTGTTTTTCCTTACATACGTTTGGAATGACTTGCCAAAATCACACACACTAAAGTTCAAAATTACATTCAACTTAGTGCTTTATTTATAAGGAATAAAATGACAACTTTTAAAACAGCCACCCCGCTGACGATTTATAGGTAGAAAATTTTGACTATCATTTGGATGCTATCATCATTTTATCCAAATAAGGCCTGTATTTATTTTATCGGTTATTTCTGAATAATCACAACTGGAAGGTAAACAAAACTATGAAAGGAAGGGGCAATCTGTGCAATACCCAGTTCGATACCTATCCATTAGTTAATAATAATTAAACAAAATTAACAACAAAGAAAGAAACAATCACTTAGAACGAATGGTAATAAAATTTAGTTACAATAATAATATCTTTACAATTATTTACAATTTGGTAATTATAACGTATACTAATACAAGATTAAGATAACAGTTACTTACAATAACAAGAGTTTGTAACAAAAATCTAAATAAAGGCTTACAAACTAGCCGATACACTCCTACTCCTATAATTAATTGGAAATTTCGAAACTTTAATTTGGCATTGATATGCTGTAGTTAAACATTTAATAATCATCAATTATTGCACGTTATTTTTTTTCAATATAAATCCCAAGGGATACAATCTTATATGTCTAATTAGCAACAGTAGCTTTTAAATTTTCGCTAGCGATATTTTGAAAATAAAGCCTTCTCATTGGTCGATATGAAAATGTTTAACTACCCTCACAATTTGATTGTTTCTTTAGCCGTCTAAACAGAACAAGTTTAATAGTTCTGTAACTATCTGCACCTCTTTTCATTCCAATATCTTTTTAAATTAGTTTAGTTAAAAATGGTGCTATATGATACCATTATACCATCCTTCTATCCCAGTATTTAAATCATAGCATTATGACCAGTCAGAACACTCTCCTTCAAGATAGAGTTTCCACATCGACCAAGAAGAAAAACTTCATCAATACTTAGAGTACAGGCGTATCATTGACCCTCGCCGGAGTCGGTACATTATTATTCCCCACTGATTCCTGATTATTAGCCGTACAGTAGAACTGCTTGTGAGCTTTGAACGTGTTCACGTACTTAAATGATATGTCACACGACTTGCAGTAGTTTGGCGTCTCCTCGGATTCGGGCTCCTTCGGTTCTTTTTTGATGTCTATGGTGGGAGTGACGGTGATCGGGAGAGTGGGAAGCGTGGGCGAGTGGTCCTCCTCCGGCTCGTCGGTGGCGTGCACGAGCCGCGCGTGGCGGATCACGTTGCCGCGGTACGTGGAGGTGTAGGCGCAGTTGCTGCAGCGGTGGACTCTCTCGCCCGCGGCCGCGGGGTTGGGCGACGTGGTTTCACGGTTTTCATTCTCCAGCACGCACTCTATGTAGGTTTCTTCCTGGAAAAGATTGAGGTTCGTATTAGTCATAAATATTTGAAGGTTTTGGAGGCTGACTGCGAAGTTACATTTGTACCTAATGTTAATGTTTTGATAGTGATGTAATTCATTATTTAAATAATAGTGGGTTGGTACCTATTTAATTTCATTTGGAAGGCATATTTACCTGTAAATCGGCGGGTTTCTTGTTGTTGAAGTGCATGCGTATGTGCGTGCGCATGCCGCGTAGCGTGTTCCCGCGGTACCGGCAGATGGTGCAGCGGAAGGCCTTGACCCCGGCGTGCGCCTCCATGTGGCGCTGCGCCGCCGCCGCCGTGGGGGACACTACCTCGCAGCACGGGCACTTCCAGCCGCCGCCCTCCGCCGCGCCGCCGTGCCGCGCCTCCGCCGCCAGCGCGCCGCGCGGGGACCGCGTCTCGCGCTTCGTGCAGTAGAACGACTGGTGCGTCTGCAGGTTATCCAGCGAGCTGAAGTGGATCCCGCACGCGAGGCAGATGAGCTGCCGGTACTGGTGCGGCGGGCCGGGCTCCGGCGCGGGGCTGGCGCGCTCCTCGCCGCCGCCCGCCGCGCAGTACAGCCGCTTGTGCACGCGGTAGCTCTCGTACAGGCAGAACACGATGTTGCACTCGTTGCACTTGGCCACGCCCTGCTTCACCACCACGGAGGGCGGCGCCGCGGGCGGCTGCTCACCCGCCAGCCGCACCGCCAGCGCGGCTGGCACCGGCAGCGGCGCAAACTTCTCCTCCGGCCGGAACTTGTCCTCGGGCGGCGAGGGCGGCTTGGGCGGCGGTGGGGCGCCGTGCGACCGCCGCCGCCGCTTGGGGGAGCGCTCGCCGCTCGCGGGCGAGGCGGAGCGGCGCGGGGAGGGGGAGGGCGTGCTCGGGGACGGGGGCAGTGAGGGCGCGCACACGATCTGCTCGGGGGTCGCCGAGCGTAGCCGGTTCTCCTTCTCGGGGTCGTCGGCGGCGAGCGGCTCGGGGGACCGCCGGAAACTGAGGTCGAGCGGCACGGCGCCGTCGCGCGCGGCCGACCGCGCGCGGTTCGCGGACCGCAGCACCACGCCGCCGCCACGGTCACCGCCCTCCGCCGCGGAGAGGGCCTGCGACAGCGGCTGGAAGGTGCCATTGGGCATCAGGAAGCAGGGCGCGTCCGGGTCGGGCAGCGTGGCGCCGGGCAGCGTGCTCGCGTTGCGGAGCAGCCCCACTGGCAGGATCAGGATGGGGTTGGTGGGCAGTGCCAGCGCGTACTCGGCGCGCGCAGCGGCGGGCGGCGTGCGGCCCGGGGACGGCGGCGCCGAGCCCGACGTCACGGAGCCCCCGCTGCGCGCCGCGCCGCCGCCGCAGCCCGCGCCCTTCACCACCTGTCGCGTATTGCAGTAGTGCGTCTTGTGCGCGCGGTACGTCTTGATCGAGCTGAAGCGGATGTCGCAGTCGGCACAATAGCGGTCCTGCGCGGGCGGCCCCTCCGCCGCGTCGCCGTTGGCGGGTGGCGCGGGCGCCGGGGGGGCGCTGCCGCTCACGGGCGACGCCGAGTGCATCCGCATGTGGCGGTTGAGGCTGACTTTCTTGTCGGCGCTGTAAGAGCACTGCGTACAGGCGTACTGCTTGGTGTGCGGGCGCGGCGTCTTGGAGTCGCCGCTCGACTCGTCAGCGAGCGCGTCGCTCGGCGAGTCGGTGGCCGGCGGCTTGGGCAGCCGGTTCGAGCAGTAGTGCTCCTGGTGCGCCTGCAGCGTCGAGAGCGACGAGTAGCGGATGTTGCAGGGCTTGCACATGTAGCCGGGCGCCGCCGTCGGGAACAGGCCGGGGAAGGCGGCCGCGGCGGCGGCGAGGAAGTCGCGTGAGGGGGGCGCTGGCAGCGGCGCGGCTGGCGCGGCCGGCGCTGGCGGGGACGGGGACGGTGGCTCACGCTTGAGGCGCACGGCCTGCGGCGCCAGCGCGGGGTCGGTGGCCAGCGAGGGGTTGAGCCGCAGGCGCGGCGGCGAGGGCGCGGGCGAGGCGCCGCCGGACGCGGGCGAGCCGCCGCCCGAGGACGCGCCCCGCGACCCCGTCGAGCTCGGCGTGCGAGGTTCTTCCGGCATCGCCTCGCTCTCGTTTCCCCATTCCTCGTCCTCACCTGAAAACGGAAAAGGGACACTTGAGTGCGCGGTATTTCGATAGGTAAGACGGGCAGTCGTATCTGCGCCTATTAGTGTCGTTAATAGCTGACGATGCGAGGGTTGCGGATTCCGCGATAGCGGTCGGCCGTCACGTTTCGCTCGCTATCTGTCGACGTCAGTCAGATGGAGCCGCGAGTCGAGGCATACATTAGCGCTCCTAATTGAGACGTGCTCGCGCTATGTAAATGTCTCCGCGTGGGTGGGGCGGGGACGAGCGGAGTGCGCGTGCGCCGAGCCGTCGCTCGAGGACGCTCGTCCGTCAATATCGTGAGCCGGCCCGCGGCCAAACAGAACAAAACCTTAACGGGTCCGTTGTAATTGGATCTGATTTCCAGAAAACGCGCGCTCACCTTCCTTTTGGAGCGACAACGATCTCGACCAAGCGAGGAATTAACCTATCTTTCGCGCAACGATCTCGACTCAAAACGCCAATTAATGAGAGGCTCAACTTCATTCTGGTGCCCCTGTGAAGATCATTATATGGGCACGACAGCGCGATGGACGCGACGATTGGTGCGGCCGCGCACCGCGCCCGACCGACATCTCGCGGTAACGAATGCCAACCGAATCGGATCGCGTTCGGGTCACGCTATCCTAGTGTGCGCGCGTTCCGATTGGTCATTACGATTGGCGGTGACGCGCGATTGGCTCGCTAATGCTGCCTCGATCTGTGGATCTAGCACAACTTTGACGTAAAAATACGTAGCGCGTATTCGATAGAAAGGTGTACGCCATTTACACCCGTCAGAAGCATACTTGACAGTCGTAAATGGCGTACACTTTTCTGTCGAAAACTCTCTACGTATTTTTACGTCAAAGTTGTGCTAGGCCCACTGCAGCGTAATGTTTAGCGTCATACCGAACGCGCGCTTATCACCCTCGCCCTTCGTTAGCCGCGTTCCAGCTTCTGTTTTTGCTAAATAAGTTATAAGCTCGAGATCAGAGCGAGAAAAGGTTGTAGTGCGCTCAATCAGATAGATGGCGTGACTCTGGGTCGTTTATGCAGCTTTGCGAAACTGAATGTCGATTCGTTAAATGATACCCATCTCTGCCCTTTGTCTTTATAAACATGTCATTGCGTTTGCACAAGAGAGAAACATGCTTTCATATGCTCAAAGCACCCGCATTACTGGATACTTGACAAACCGTTTGTTAGATAAGTGCATTATGTTAACCTTTTGGCTGTACCGAGGTATTCACGACGACGCGGCGACGGCGACGGGTCTCGTCGACATGCGCTATCATTTCTAATGTTTAATTCAATGGCTGGAAGGTGAGCAAGTTAGACATGAGTGAAACACGTGTCGACATTATAAAACAAAGCCCGCGAGTTATCGGCCGGGAGATCGGGAGCCAATTAAAATAGTCGTGCATCGGTCGCGTTACCATCGCGTCGTCGATACAGATCGGAGTGAGTCCGTGACGCGGGTGACCGATCGCTGGCTCGCCGCCGATACCGCGGCGCGGGATCGGCGATCAGGGCCGCCCAGATCTGGGATAACGATGCGATGCAGCTACATAAATTAGCCTGATCGGTACCTATAACTAACTGCTACTTACCTACCACTTCAATCAATTACAAACTCACTGCAGAAAATAGGCAGCTAGGTATTTAAAGCACAAGATATTTTCTTGAAGGATGTTCATACTGTCTCCGCCCTATTATTTTAGCCGTACCTACTCTAATGAAACTAAGTCAGTATCGTCCGACGCAACGGTGAAAAGTAGGTGTGATATTGAAAAAAAAAGTATTTGTATTGCTTACGTCATAGGCATAAACCTACATCCATGTATTTACACCAGATTTACACACATGGTCTAATAAAAGACTGTTCTTGTAGGTACCATGTTTATACTCAATATTTTCCGCTGCGGCAAAAAGATACTCTGAATCTTTCGAGTAGTATCTACTCCAAAATTTATCTGGCCTCTGTATACGTAGTCGCTTCTACCAAATCAATAAAGCACAACCTCGCAATAAATCACAATTAATTACGGAAGAAACTTAAACACCATTTTGACAGATAAAACTTATTGACAGATGGATATCGTTTAAGCTGGTCATCTCTTTTATTCTCAATAAAAAGACGATGAATATTAAAGATATTATTTCGAGAATTATTTAGTAGGTGGATAGGTTTAGGTATGTAAATCAGTCACATGGTGTGACAAATACGAATATATAGCAGATCATTAAAATATACGTCTTTGACGTTATTTCAACATAAATTATATAAAAGAAGGCCGAACTCGAAGTCGAACATCAGATGGGCAGACTTCTAAAACACATACACGTTTTAAATCTTTTATTAAAACCTATAAGTTCAAAAACAAAGTTTTACACAGAAGTTTTTACCCATTTTTACCCTCTTATGGTTTGAATTTCAAAAACTCTTAGTAGGTACAAACTCTGTGCGTCAAGACAGACACATTTTCCAAATTTCAAGGCTCAACATACCTACAACCAGCGGTTTAAACCGTGCGTTATGTGTTAGTAAGTCTGTATTTTGATTCTAATGTACATGTATGTGTGTATGTGTGTTGTAAATAACAATTACATGAAAGTACTTCAAACCACAGTTCCCAATCTCATCCCTAAGGGTAGAAGCGTAGACCCTCTACGACGTAGCCCACTTATTTTTTCTGCTCATAGTTGTGTCAGAAAACTACTCGATTATTTATTCCTAGTGCTTTAAAGCCAAGTACCTAGTAGTTTGTCTCATACATATGAGAAGAAATATTATTAAGTTCAAATCGGCGTCTTGCGTCGTTTAAAATGTTTGGGATGTTAGTTTAATTTATCAGTCTGATATTTGAACTAAAAAATCGGAATCAAAGTAAACGGAATCCTAGATTCAGACAAATCAAGATAGTCAATTATTGTGACATGTATTTTTTAAACCATTTTTTACAAAATTGTAAATTTGATGTTACCAAGTGTTGTAGGTACCTACTTATCTTTATATTATGGTCTGAAACAAATTAAATTGCATTGTTCAACTTTCTAGTCTTTATTTTTGTCCAAATGTCGGTGCACAACACAAGACTAATACCACCACCTTTTCCAACGGTAACTGCATATTTCCCACCTCGCCACCCCGAAGGCAAAAAGCCGTAACTCCAAAATCCGAGATACCGAGAGGTGACACTATCGCCCGCAGTACGTTATACCGCTATCGCGCGGCGCGAAGACATCAAGATTTATTCGTCATGAGCCGACGTGGACGCGGAAATGTTTATCTAGGGTTCTTAGTGTATAGTATCTAGTGCTTCGGTAGCAAGCGTTTTTGCTGCGAGTGGACGATACGGCGCAAGGAAGTCCTATCTAGCGGTGTCAAACGTTGCTTAGTAAATATTCTGAGAAAGTGGTGTTTCTATTGTTTAGTCGCTTTACAACTAAAGGTAATTTCTGACGCTCTTGGTCACTTTATTCGGTATTATGTTCGTTATGCTTGCCTTTTAAAACCTGGCTGTATTGTCTCTATTAGCAACCACGATGCTATCTGAGTATGGGCAAAGGTCTTCTCCATTTTTTCCATGCATTACAGATATATTACATTTACAAAAGATTTCACATGTCAATTAGGCTAAGATTGTGTTGGACGATCTCAACTGTATCCATAATTTTATGTAAACAGAACTTTGGATCTTCGAACTTTATACAATAAGAACAAAGTACCCACCTCTATTTATAGTATTAACTAATGAGTTCCAGCCACGGAGATCGTATGTATCTAAACTTCACGTCTCTATCAAAAACTCAACTTTTTAGCGCATTTAACACGTCCCGACGCACGCTACTCAGCCGCTATCGGCATCAGCCGCGATATGCTAATGTGAGGCCGATCGTGACGCACGACGCTCATCCGGACACTTGCCGATCTGTCGATAGCTCTTGCTTTTTCTTTTTATTTGCTGTTACTTTTGACTTCTCACAATTTTGAAATATTTGTTAAGTGTGGGAATAAAACGTGAAATATAAGAAATAGAGAAACTAGTTCTGTTCAAGAAGGATAATCAATTCAATTCTACAGACAAAATAATAGTCATTAAATTCAATTCTTAAAGCTTTATGGATCTTAATTTTGGATCTTTGGATCTTAATTTATTAACTTTTTTTGACTTCTCAGACTCATAATGATTAGGAAATATTTGTTGGAGTTATGTGATTTTCTGTTGTGGAAGCAAAAAGTGAAAAATATTAAATAGAGAAGTTGACTCCGTTGTGCACAGGAGACAATCAAACAAATTTTGAAGGCTTTTTAGTTGACAGATTATTATCTAATAGATCAATTAGACGTGGACATTCGCGTTTTTCGTTTCAGAATTTAATTGATAGATTTTGATTTAAATTTTGATCTAGATAATCTCCATAGTAGGTACATCTACATTGATGCATAAGTGAGTAGTTATTTAAATCTTATCTCTCGTTTTCACCAAAAAATACCACGGATCCTCTCATTAATTAACATTTCATTTTTTTTAATAATACATTTCTATTTAATTAAATGGTCTTGCTCTATCTAGTAAAGTTGTTAGTTTTGTGCAGTTTTGTCTACTTAATTCAAACACACATAAAATTAGCAAAAAAATTTGGAACTTTCCGCTCTTTTTTCAAATTTATTAGGAATTCATTTTAGTTTTATTGGCTTAAAGAGACTTTAATATGTCAAATGTATAATTCTATAACAAATTAAGTCTCGTAAAATACAGTTTTGTGTTTTATTTTATGCGTCTTTACAAGTGTAAAGTAATCAAGTCGATGAGGTCACCTGACCTTTCTTGTTAAAAGCTTGTCAAACTGATAAGATTTGCAAAAAACTTTTAGAAAAAAAATAAATTTATGTTTTTTTCTTGTTTTTATAATGCACTCAATCGATTGATTCAAACTGCGATTATTACTATAGATGCATAAATATTAATTGGGAATAAAAAAAATTAAAATAAAATTTTTAATGTGGCACTTTGGCACTTTTATTTTTTTTGATTTTACATAATTTAAAAAAAAAACCTAAAACGCGCGCAACGATCGCCTAGCAAAGCACAAACACCACCAAGTGCAGTTTCTCAATTATCAAGTCAACGTCATCCCAACTAGGCACTCACATCCAACATCGACCTATGGGCAGTAGGCACCTAGACCCAGTCGAACACGTTCGCTAAGTACCACTCAGTAAATAGGCCAAGTACGGCCAACCCTTACAAACGAGTGGCCGCAATCTCAGAATCGCAACCCCTGCGGTATGATTGATGTGTGGGTTAATATTCATGAGCTGGCACATGTATTTAAAAGTGGGCTGCGGAGTGGAGTGACATGGATGTGGTATACATACAAACTTACTGCAAACAAGTGGAAAGTTAAAAAAATCTGTAACCTGACTACGGCAAAGAGATATACTTTGACGCCAAAAAACAGCTATGTTTATTTTTATAATTTCATTAAGAGGTAAAAGGGAAAATTTGTATGGGGCAGGTAAACTTCGAACTTTATTTATTTAGTTATTGGCTGTACGCATAAATGTAAAATAAAAATAAAATAGATCCCTTGCTCTCTCTTACCTATGTAGAATCGTTCGGTAAGATAGTCTGTTTTATCTTAAGTGCTTATGCAAAGAAAAAACCAAAGCACCTTTTATTCCTACACCTACACCAAGAGTCTATTTGGTTATGGTACGTTTCTGGGAAAGATCTCAAAAATAGAAATAATTCAGAAATTGGGGAAAAAATAAATAAATCAGGCGTTGATTAGAAGAGTTCATCATCAAGTTCCAATTTTAAATCTATACTAAAATAATATAATATAATAATATTTTATAGAAGTAAAGTTTGTGTGTTTGTATATTTGTTAAATTGTAAGGGGTAATCTCGGGATCTACTGAACCGATTTTAAAAATTCTTTCACCAATAGAAAGCCACATTATTGCTGAGTGTCATAGGCTATATTTATTACCTGAAAAAATTAGGGATCCTTAACAAAATAAGATCAAGTAAAAAAATTGCAACCAAAAACCTAAAAAAATAAATAAAGTATTTAATCTTAAACACAATATAAATAAAATGGGACAATAAATAAAAAATAAAGTTACGCTAGATGAGAATAAAAATACGTTTATAGATAAAAATGTTAAAAATTATATGAGAAAATATAAATAGTAATTTAAAAAAAATCTACATATCACCCGCATAAAGACGCATTTTAATCTACGTTTATCCGAAAATGATAAAAATATGAATATCCACCCGAGCGAAGCCGGGACGGGCCGCTAGTAATTAATAATTCAATATTGGGACTTTGTTCAAAATTGGGACTTCATTATTTAAAATGGGGAATTTAAGTAATATTACTATGGAAACTAACGTGGTTTTCACGGCAAACGAGACGCAACCGCGAGCGCGTCACGTTTGTAAACTCATCTGATGAAGGTCACCGAATGTGACCGAAACTAGTCATAGTAGACGACTTAATTTTTATGTGAGTATTCCCGTGTTTAATTATAACAAAAAATTAAGGAATAGTTATAGAGTTATTTTATTCAATTCATTGACAAAATGTCTTATCCAAACTACAGAACATATTTCGTAGATTCGAGTCCCTTATTCATTATCGTATGTGCTACCTACGTATTTGTAATTAAAAATAACTAAAGTACTCAGTTACGCGTGTGATTGTACTGATAAGGGTTAAGGAAATTAAACAGTTTTACTCTGTTATTATTTTCAGTTTTGTGTATTTTAAGAGGTCTTTTTTGGTAATGACTAAAATACTTACAGCTTTACTATACTACCGTCTACCTGCCTATATCTATACTAATTTGAATATGGTTTTGTATGGTGTTCTTAAGGTACGTACCTAAAATAATCCAAGTATTACTTATCAGTTATTTTCTTATGTGTCTCTACTTATTCTTAACTATTATTATTTTTAATGCCTTATTCCTTGTCTGGGCGTTCTGAAATTGAAAGTTGTCTCAGCGAAAGAATTGTCTTCGGTGCCCATTGCAAATGTTTTATCGTGTTACAATTTCCCTTTTCTGTGCAAAAGTTTTACATTTAAACTGAATTAAGTCATAATTGATTAAATGCTAAAATATTTTAGGCTTCAAGGTAACAATACTAAGTATTCAAATTTAATACAATTATAATCAAAATATCCAATGTTTCGATGATGAAACAAAGATAATTGCAGCTATAAATTAATAAAACACGGCAACGTTACTATGAAATGATAACACACTATTTTATTAATATTTCCTAATCTTGTATGTATCTCACAACTCTGAGTGATTGTGATGTTCTTTTGTATGAGCAGTGGAAATAAAGGCTATTTTTTTATTGCAATATTTTTAAGTCCATAATTATGTCTGAACAGAAAGTAACATCCTTTTAAATAAAACTGCTTTGAGAAAAATATTTTATAATAACATCATAAAACGTGCACTTCTAAAGCTTTTACTTGTCTTAATCTTAGATTTGTCACTAAATTACGATAAAAATAGCAATCTACGGGAAAAAACGAGATATGAATTTTTTATTGGTCCAAAAAATCAATTTATTACAGTTAATCGGTTTGACTTTAAGATAGCCGAAATAGTTCAACGGGTTTTGAAAATTACGAGTCTGTTCAATATATGACCAGGGCCCGTTCCATAAGCTTTTAGCGTGAGCCATAACTGAATCGCGATTTCGATCGCTTTCGTCTCGCCTTTTGCCAACCTGAGAGTGAGACGAAAGCCAGAGCGATCCACTTCAGGCTCTCGCTGGGAGTTCACAGTGCAGCTCCATATTTGCAGCTAATATAGTCCCTTAGCTATATGCTAATCTGTGGCACGCCCTCGCCTATTTCCCAGCTAGTAATAGAGTAGTAACACGATTGCCTGTCTTACTAGTATACTAGCATAATTGTGTTCACGTGATGTAGTAAAACAGTTGACTGTTGTTTGATTTATTGAAAACTAGCTGCGCTCCGCGGTTTCACCCGCTCTCCTGCAGAAACCGGTAATTTTTCCGGGATGAAAAGTAATCTACATGTACGGGGTAATAAAGAAAGGGTTTCTGTGCTAAGCAGAAAAGGGGTCATAGTACTTATCATTATGGACAATTTTCACCATGGGACCAACCCGGAAATCGCGAAAAAATCAGCTGTTCTATACATTTTGTCGAGAGCCATTGACATTTTTCTACAGAACAGCTGGTTTTTTTTTCGTGATCTTTGGGTTGGTCCCATAGTAAAAGTTTTTCATAACGATGAGTACCTACTATGAGCCATTTTCGGCTTAGAATACCATTTCCATATAACCCTGTATGAAGTGCAAACCCAGTGTTGAAGCTACCACACCAATTTTCCTCTAAATCTGTTTCAGCCGTTTTTCAGTAAGTAACAAACATACACTCTTTCAAATTAATAATATCTATTAGTAAGATAGTGTCTAGGACAAAAATTGCTTCTTTAGTTTCAATCAGATTTCAATTTGATTTTAGATTATAGTTTCCATTTAAAGATAACTTCTTTATGAGGCAATAAAATTAAAATAGCCTATTAAGTTTGCTGGAATTAAAATATTAAAAGTAATTCATTTCACAATATGGCAGAGAACTACTATGAACCTATACTAGATACTTATAAGATATCTATTAATACTATAATAATTAAAGTTAAAACATATTTTATAATATTGCAAAGTGTTCTACATAAGGCATAATATACCTATCTACGTATATAAACTAACTGATTATTTGCTATATATAAATTTTAAAATGTTAACACGGCATTAAACATGAAAAAATAAATATTGGTGAAAAAAGGAGTATTTTTTTAATTATTAAAAAAAATTAAACCTGGGTATACTAAAAAGTTCACAATAATATTTGAGATAAAATAATATATTTTTATATAAATTTGTAATTATTTTAAAACACCTGAACTAATTCCTCGAAAAAGTGGTTCTGGTGTGCTGTAGAATTGCCGGTTTTTTGGTGAATATTTCTATTCGTATTTTTAGGTTTAAATGGATTTCAAATTCATGTAGCTACCTATTCGATTTTAACGTTTAAAATGTTGCCCGAAAATATTTCTAACTATTTTAAACAATAGATATTTTCTATTTTTCTAATCCTAATTACGTAGGTTATGTTACAGGGTACCTACGTGTAACAAAATGCGTATATAACGACTTTAGTTTTCATAGTATTCTTTAAACATAAAATAACTATCTATCTACTAGCTACCTTTACCTACTTTATACTTTGTAAAGAACAAGTATCTATTATCAAGTTTTTATCTCTTTTGGATACCTATCAGAAATGTTTCTATACTCTTTTCAACACATATAATCTTGATCATCGCTAAACCTTTCAGCTCTTTCTGGTGTGAACAAAAGAGTTTATCTATCTCTCTCCAGCACAGCTTGTAAACTTGTACCTTTGTCATATTCGTGAGTGCGAACAATTTTAATTTCATTACTGAACCAATACGACCTCCCGGCACGCCATCTGCAATCGCAGAAACCGAACACGACCGCGAGAAAAAAATATAGTACTTGTTCCAGAATGTTCTGAAAAAGGTCTAATTCTGATAGGCGCGGGGGTCTATTACGGAGGCACGCCGTAACTCAGAAACAAGTAAACACGGCAGCGGGACATTTGCATAACTATCGAGTTTTTAAATCTATGCAAAACGCGACGATACGTTGCACGGGCTCACGAGTCGACCCCCCCACCGCGCCTTCGTAAAAACACATGCGATTTCATAATACACCCCCACACCCCACCCGGCGTACGTGTGACGCTTGATTAATAACACACCTCTACAAGTCAAAGGATCCGATTAAAATGTAATTTGAATATAACTTTACGACTTTTTAATTACTGCGCCTTATGCGGTTTCCAAACAGCGATTTGGATGTTTGATTGCCTCAAGAACAGGTTTTTCTAGAAAACTTTAGATACCGATGCTAATAAGCGACTTTTCAATCTGATAAAAATTGTTCGATTACATTTAAATAATTCGATTTGCTTTCGAATAATGTACGTTCCATCAAGATGGCCGACTAAATATGGCGCTGAATCGATATAAAGTGATAAAAATGTAATAATAAATAAACAGTTTAAAAGTTGCGTACACGCATCGCTGGAGGCGTCAAAAGTGGGCGGTACTTATGATGAATAACGTGACGGAATCCGGCGTCCAATCGTATCGATCTCGATTTTAATTATACGAATCGAGAACATCGCGACGGCTATAGATCGAATATTAATATGTCGATTGCAAACACATCGATAACGACAGTCGGTCTTTCATTCGTCGCCGTCGCCCGCGCCGCGCCGCGCCGCCGCACTTCGGATTTCGAATTTGTAATGCGTAATTTGATTTGCGGAACTTGCGACATTCCGCGAAACAGATCCGCCTGATAATGGTCTTCCGCAAAAGATCGCAGATAGTCGGACCCACCGACAAAATAAAAACACAATTTATTATATCTTCTCGATGTTACGAGTGGCAAGTGTGATCTTGATAAACTTTATTTGCATTCCGAACGTTGGCCTCTACTTTCTTCAAAAGTTATTTGGAATTTATATTCTGAACGGACATGTTATAAAATACGTAATGAGTTCTTTACGACTTATTGTAGAGTAACAAAGAATCGAGACAATGAAACGGTACCGTCACAATGATCCATTTCCTCGCGGTATAATCTCGGCGCGATAGTATCTCGCAGCACGCCTACGACACAAAAATAATTAACTCAGTTCACCGTCAAACATGATGTTTAACATCGGCTACTCCCATACCAATTACTACCGACAATCGATCGACTCACAAAAACAGGCGCCCAACACTAGCCCCGACTGGTTTGAGAAAAAAAAGTAAATGTCGAGCGTCGCCCGCGCCGCGCCGCCGCATCAGCCGCGTGCGTTAACGAGCCCATGATGGATCGAGCTGCGATCTAACACCGTGTTCTACAACTAACAACTCCTATTACAATTTTCATCGACGACAAAATGGTTTTTATTGGTTAACACCCTTCATAATGCGCGACATAAGCACCGGATCCGGCCTCGACGGACGGCGACCGATCGATCCGATACAGCGCAAGAAATCAATTGAATTCATGAATAAATCGCATAAACTTGTCCGCTGTTATCAACGCGACATAATATTTTTTACAGCTGTTTGTGAATGCGATTGCGGGAAAGCTCCGTGCGCGGCGGCCGTATTATTTTTTAATAAATTCGCATTCAGTTCATAATCGGTATCCGCTATCTGCCAAATTGCTAGCGTGGGCAGCGAGATGGACCAGATACGCCGACTCCTTCACAATGTAAATTACATAATTAAAGAAAACTGTACCGATTGCCATCGAACACTTTATGCGATGGTAATCGAATAACGTGACTTTTATCGCTGCGTATACGTCAAATTAGTTTTTAAAATTGGCGGGTTTTAAAAAGCGAAGGCTGCGGTAGTGTTGTGCGAGTGCGGAACGGAGTCGAGGATAAAATCGGATTGTTACTCGAAATAAAAAAGGCGTGGTGTCGCTTCGATTGTAGCGAGAGAGCGGAGTTCGAGATTTGAAAATTAGCATTTTTGTCGAATAACTCTAGTGCGGTGTCTCGCTGAGCGCCGATACCGACGAGTTGGCCGAACCTGAGGTTTTTTCGTTTTACAGGATTGGACTTTAAAATATTTCTCTGCTCTTTTACTTGTTACATACTATATTTCCCTATCAGCTAGTTCCAGAAGGTTTTGTATCTACATAACCTAGGCTATAGGCACCACTTTATTTTGATAAATAAATAGGTATCTAAATCCAAATGCAGCAATTTGATTTGCGCACGTTAAGTCAGTCACTGGTGATGGGTGCTGTTTTCAATTAAAATCTAGAGAAATGACTTGAGAGCTGTCACAATTTTTTATCGGCGATAATTTTATTTTGACTCACGAATTCTGTCGTCCACCTACATAATTTAGCTTTTGCAAATATATTTTGATCTGTTATAAATATTTTTTATCTCGCTACATTCTGCATTTGACTGTTCAGGTACCATCAACTCCAGAATCCGTTCCAAAACACCATCCAGCCATCAAACGCCAGAGCTAAGCGCGTCTGTAAAAATCTGTGACCCTTTATCTTTCCTCTCGCAGCGCGCGCTCATCGGTGCCAGAGCCGAATTTATGTCGTCGAGTAATCCCGCCCCATTTGTATAGATAATTTTTATTATTGCCATCTCTTCGAGCCGGCCGCAGACGATAACCGGCGAACGAAAGAGTTCGTAATGACGATTTAAATAAGGAAGATGTATTCCTTTCGGCGGTCGATAAGTTCGAATTTGAATTTGGAAAGAATTTCTGAGTGGAATTCGAATTTAGAAGATATTGTAGAAAAAAGTTGTAGGGATGCGCCTTGATTTTCGATTGATTAATGTGTCGGCGCCGGTTAATTGGACATTAACATTATTTATGATCATTGATCGAGTTTTTGTATTTGATAATAAACAATTTTTATCTAAACGTGTTACATTATAACAGAAACGACAAATTAATTTCATTTATTGAATTATTATATGTGCTAAGAATAAAAAAAAACAGAATACTAAGACTAAAAAAAACTGAAAGTCATATTTCATATTGATAGGTACGTATAAGTTTTGCATATATTGTATTTAAAATAAAAGTATCATTGTAGCTTATAGGATAAAACAAAGAGCTCTTAATTTACAAAGCCATATCCTTTGCATAAAACGCATAATTTTTATCACTTGTAAGTAATTTTATAAACTGAATAATCCCAGACAAACTATGCGTGTAAAACTATTTTTAACATGGCCACACCGAGCTTATCCGCACCCGCACTTATGTCCGCGTTATCTCTCCAGATGCATTAGTCTCCGATAGTGGAGCGATAAGTCCAGATCGGACGGCGCCACGCTCGATTCGAGATCCTACTCGATTCAAAATCAAAAGAAAAAAATCGATTTCACTTCGATAGAGATGTTGTGAGTGTTGTCGACTTGTACTCGGTTAATTGTAAATTCCAACATTAATGTAAATGTAGGTGAGGCTATAAATTTTGTGTTTAAAGCTGTTAATGCAGTGTTGTACATTTATGTCGAGGTTGTTGGAGGAAATGTTGCGGCCCGATGTTTGTTTAGAACGATGTTTAACAGTTTTGTTCAGTTTTCCTTACTACGAGTAAGTAACATTACTGAACTAAGCCGCATTTTTTTAAAGAGCACACTAATGGTAGAAATTTGCTTAGCTAATATTTTTTAAGCTTTACGTAGAGCTTTTTTTTAAAGAGTACATGAGGCAGTTATTTGCAAAGTCAATATTTGTAAAGCACTATGTAGAGCTTTTCTAAATTTCCATTTCGTCATCAGATCCATCTAAAAGCATTTCTTATCGTAGTGAATTATCGTCCGACGGTGATTACCTAAATCGTCCGATTTAACATGGCAGCTATTAGGTCACTTCACTAGCCTTCACTACCCCACAAAATGGCGGTCTAATTTCCCTCCAAAATTAATAACCCGCATCGCGCGTCGTTTTTCATCGAGCTCATTTTAGTGCCTTTATTTATCGTGTTTTCCTGAAAACATCGTTTGCGTCGCTTTATTAAGCCGACGCACATTGAAAGACACAAAATTTTCGTCTATTCGACAAAATAGTGCGGTATCAGGCGCTAATGACGGCCAACCGCCATTTAGGACGCGCCATTTTGAATCTAACGTTTTGTTTGTCAACTCGTGTGTAAAGGTTACAGAAACGCTCGTATCAGTTTTTGTGACGCGGCAAAAAGGGTATCGTCTAATGAAATTTATGATTTACAAGACGGGTGGATGTTAAACAATGCTCTTTCGGTTCAAAAATAAAAGTATGACAATCGGCAGGCACGGGCCGAGGCGAGTGAATACAATCCGTGCACAGTGGGCCGAGAGCGATCCAGATCTGGCTATCGGGATCTCAGTTTGTTCTCACATCATTACCCGCGCCGACGGCTACAAATTTACATCCAACACAATGGCTATCCAACATCGAGACATCATTAAGGTGATGCCGATAGCGCCACTAACAATGCAGAATGAATGCCCTATGCCACTCCACTTGGGCATTCAAAAATATGCCGTACCTAATCCTGATACGATTCAAATTGCACTCGGGAAGGATGGCGTTTGTTCGGAAAACTCCAATGAAGCGTGATGACGAAACGTCATATAAGTTGTGAAGAGGCGAGCGATTATGAGCTCAAAAATGAAGGGAGTTTAAACTCGAATTTGTTTGGTATTGTAAGCTTACAAGGCTTCGGGGACGGTTTAGGAAAGGATCAGTTTGAGTCGATGCCCCGGGCTATCTCGGCCGTACAATGGAACTTATAATATGGGTGATTGCGGAAAAATCGCCAATGTGAATTTTATTTTGTATGAAAATCGTGACATTCTGGCAGTTTCGAAAAAGGCTTATGATTATGCCAGCCAGCTTTTAGCTTTAATCGAATCAGGTACTTACGTGACCCAAGAAAATGATTTATACCCTTTCATACTTATAAGTATGACATTTGATAGACAACATTACACCTGTCATTTTGCAAGTTAGTAAAAGTTAGGTACATTTTTTTATCAAGAAAAAGAACAAAAAAATATAATAAAATGTATGTGACTACAGACTAAATAATGCAATTCTATGCTATATAATTTTTTTAATTATTGTAAGAATTAATTATATTATGATTGACGTGTAATCTGACATATTATGAAATAAATACAATATACAATATACAACTAAGTATCGACTAAACTGGAGGAGCGATGTACAATTTCCTGGCCATTCTTGTTGAACACGCTGTAAGCTGCGTTAGCACACGCTCGTGTTTGCATACAATACGCGCTTCGTTACCAAGTCTCGCGAGTCGCGATTGACGCGCGACCGACGTGCGACCGATCGCGAGATTTGTGGCGGTGACGCGACTATCTGATCTCGCCCTAATTTGCTTCGTGCTTTATTCAACACCTGTATTTTATGCTTTTCTTTTATTTATCTTATATCTAACTACGGTTTATATGTGGTTGTTATTTTTTATGCACGCCTACTTATTGGTTCTTGAACCAAATTTTTCGTTTTATTACAAAACAACTGTTCAAATATTTTTACATAATAGAATTTTAAACCCATTGGCTCCGAATTCTGGTTTACGATATTTTCGAGCCAATAGCATCTCTCGACGAAGTTGGGTTCAGAATGCAGTTTTAAAATGTCCACCGATCCAAAATGTAAAACAATTTTTCGATTGTGTCACGTCTTAACACATGCACTATTTAAAGTGAATAATAAAATAACATCGAATAATGTCGTACTGTAGAGCGGTGCCGTACGCATTCAATTTAAATTTAAAAAATAAATTAGTCGTAGTCAAAAATAATTAAAAAGGTTGACCTTTAAAAAATGGAGCCTGTCATTTATTACATAAGATTTATACCTAAATAAATAGCCCACTCCATCCAATAAATAATTCAGTAAATAGACAAGTTTATACGTTTTAGTCGAGACTGATGAAAGCTTAATTTATAGTCGCGCTGACAGTATTTATAACTTCAATGGTCAATAAATATAACTAGTTGTAAACGTTTAATTACGGTTACATCGTAAATATCGAATTCACCTTAACACTATTTACCATTGAGATGACATTATAAATTATATAGGAAGTTGAAAGTGAATCGGTTTCTTTTAGGCAAGCGAGCTCTAGATAACTTAGACCGTATTGTTCAACGTCAGGCGAGATGGCAGTCAAACGCGAGCCTATACAGGGTTATTCATAGAGGGTATGCTAAGCCGAAAAGGGCTCATAGTACTCATCATTATGCATAGCTTTTACAATGGGACAAACCCGAAATTCGCAAAAAAAAAAATCAGCTGTTCCATAGAAAAATATCAATGACAAAATGTATTGGTTGGTCCCATAGTAAAAGTTGTTCATAATGACAACTTTTACTATTACTATGAGTCCTTTCCGGCTTAAGATACCCTTTATGAATGGCCCTGTATACTATACGGACGGACAGACATTGAAACTCACCATAAAGGTTCCTCTTTACCATTTTAATACGGAACCTTAAAAAGTAACTATTGAGTTATTTTTGTTAAAAGAAGACGAACATTTTTATAATTTATTTTATTATAATTTCCGCGGTGTCAAAACCAGGTTAATTTTCATAGTAATATTGCTACAACATTATTTTGTTATTTCTACATACATCTAAAGAAAACTCCGGTCACTTTTTACCTGAATTTCGTACTGTACCCAACTTTGTATTAATAAATCTGTAATAGAGATAGGCAATACTGTAACGATAGCGATCTACGATAGCTGGCTAGATTTCCGTTTGTTCTCTGATATACAGATAAGCTCGAAATAATTGCCTGCCAAACGGTATTTGTATCGTTTGATCTACATACAATGCGTCAGTTATTTTAAAACAATCAAAATAATTATACTATCGCTTACGTGGCGCACCGCGATGCGTATCGGACCGAGTTGGCATCGTGCAAAAACAATAACGATATGATGACGAAAACAGATCGCTTAGAGTCTGTGCAGACGACGTACTTTAAATCAAGTGAGGATGGAGAGAATCACATCTGGACATCTTTCTGAACATGCTCGCACGATAAGTTTTGGTAGAAAAATTAAAACTGATATATTTTTGTCCTCGTTTTTCGTGTTTTTTTTTGTACGGTTAGTAAGACGATTCGGATGTGCATGCTGGAACGTCAACGTCGAACGGAATCGCAAGTGTCGTGCTTCGTGCGGTTAGCAACGTTTTGTGGCCAAACCTTTATGACACGTCAGAGGGAGTCAAAAATCAACTTTCCTGAACTGGTTCGACGTACGCAATTTTTTTAGTTCACAGTCTTCAAATATACAACTTGATTGTAAAAAAAGAAAACAATTTACATAGCCTAGAGCACCAAAAACATACATAAATCCGCGCCCAAAAGTCTATCGTCTACGCATTCCCTTAGGAAACAATCGCCGCGCCGTACGAATGTTCAGATAAGTAAAACATGGCTACCGAGCAAAAATAGCGGAGATAAGCCGCGATCGCATCTGTAAACAATGGCCGGTCCACGCTCTCATTAGCCGGCTTGTCGAGACGCGGCGGAAATTGTGCAATCCCGCGGGAATCCGCCGATTGCGGGATCGATCGCAGATACCGATCGCAGGACTCGGCGTAGCACGGGACTAGCGTGGTCACAGCACACCGTGAGGGAGAACAAGACATAGCTTGAAATGGGCACTCGACACTGGGTTTTAAGGTACGGGTATGGTAAGCTGAAAAGGACTCGTAATATTTATCATATTGAATAATTTGTTATATGACACCACACAAAAAAATTAAATGTAGTTACGTTTTGTTTGTAAGGATGTAGACTATGAGCCTTGATTGGCTTGGCATACCCTTTTTAACCGACTTCAAAAAAGGAGAAGGTTATCAATTCGACTGTATGTTATTTTTTTTTTTTTTTTTTTTTATGTTACCTCATAACTTTTGACTGGGTGAATCGATTTTGATGATTCTTTTTTTATTAGAAAGCTGACGATTCCCATTTGGTCCCATTTCAATTTAGTCCAGTTCTGATAATGGTATCCATGAGAAAACCATATAAGTCTTAAATTTGCATTAAGTACGTGCGCGACAAATAGATGAATAACTCAATAGTTTTGAAGTCGGTTTTTGTTTTTTGTTTTGTAAAATAATGTTCTTATTTATAACCCTGTATACTGTGGCACGAGCAGTAGAATGTCGACGCGTGTGTTCGAATTGTTCGAAAGAAACGACAGTCGTGGTGAGTTCGAAGTTTGAAATTATTCGGTAAGTACAAATTGTAAAAAAGCGTCGACTTTCTCGACACTGAAGTTTGAATGAATGACGAATTCATATTCTTTCATTCATTCTTTGTCGATGGTAGTTCTTTCTAGGCCTTGGTTTACGGGCTAAGTACGTCTGTCTTTTGTTTATTTTTTATTGACTATTGAAGGAGTGACCGATGGTAAATCATCTAGATACGTAGGCAGCGGACACGCGATAGCATCTATTAAACGACGATTCGAAATGTCAGTAATTCGTGTACCTTACAACTATAAATTATGACTGCATTCTTTTCGTGAATGAAATTCTAGATAAGTATCGCGTCATAAAGATTGCTCCTTATAGAGACGTATCATATTTCACACTCAATACCGGTTATAAATGTGAAAGTAAATCTGTCTGTGACAAACATAATTAGGATGAAATTTGGCAAAGAACTAGTGTAAATCATGAGGACAGACTTAGGATGTTGTTTATCAAAATAACTACCAAAAACAGGCACGTAGCCAACTATGATATTTATATCTATTGAGCTGTCCATAACAGACTACAATTTAATTTTGAATCCCAAAAGTAAATCCTCAATTAAAAAAAGCGCAACATCGAGTTCAAGCCCAATATCAAGTTCCAAATAAAATAAATCCCGCGAACAGCCCGGCCACAATAGCTCTAACAAATCGACTACAAATTTCCTACAAAGCCTTACATTCTTCAATAAATATCTTAGCACGCGTCCATAGAGCGACTTATAAATCTGCGCAAGCTCCGTAAATATTCGAACTTCGATGCGAACTTGCTTCCGATATCGATTATTCCACGTAAATCGAACGACTAGAGTTCATAATCGATTGAGTTGAGTCTACATCGGGTGAAAATGTCAGCGATATTTCGCGGGGCAATTAGGAGCGCGTCCAAGTTGAATTAATAGCGAATACATATCGAGAGCGAAGCGAATATATCGAGCCGGCATTGTTCGACGCCACCCACTGAGCTTTCATCGCCAGATAATGGCGATGACAATAGGGAAATTAAGAATTAGTACTAAACAAGTTTTGTATTGTTTATAAGCTCGAACAACAAAATGACTAGGTAATTTGTTGTTCGAGCGAAAATAACAGTTTGATTTTATCGATTTTACTCTGTTAAGAACTTCACAAAGTAACATGTTTTGTGAAAAATAAAAATAAAACCAAGATAAAAGCACAAATATGTGCTTTTGTTTCTTGACTTCAATTAATTTAAGGACAAAACTGAAAAGATATTGTTAAAGTAACATCAATTTTTTTTAAATTACCGCTGATAAATTAAAATACTTTTCTAAAATAATTTTAAAAGATTTTATAAGCTGACCATAAATCAGTAAAACTATTTAGACTCACAAAGACAGCCTATCGGAGAGTAGGACAGTATTTCAAAAGGCGGTCTCCAAACCGTCTGGTATATTTATATCGAATTTTGACAGATGGTATCATTACAGTGTCCGTCCACACTGACCTGTCTCGGCCGATTCGAGGCGAATTCTCGATCGGCCGCGCGATACGAGCGAATGACAATATACAGACAGGCGCGCGATGCTGCCGACGATACTCGATGTGTGGCCACCCTTACTTTTTATTCGATTGTAGATTGTATTGTGTTATGAATCGATATTTATTTCGGCTTGTCTTGTATCTCGTGTGTTTTTATGCGGAATTTATATGTATTTGGATTAGTGTTGTAACGCGGCGATCTTGTTTAAAGATTTGAGTCCGGTTTTTCATTGAATGAGAATTTTGAATTCTTGTACTACTCATGCCACACGTGCATAACCATTATCTATTTCTGCAACAATTTTTAATGTATTTTTGTCTCTCTATTACAGTAAGTAATGTTTATGCGTTATTATTGCTGTGACATGTATTATTATCTATCAATGATAATTTATTATTTTTATTTAATTTCTGTTCGACCTGTAATATTTATTACCAATAAACTGATTATGATTATGATTATTAGACAGTAGACAGACTAACTCTGCGTTTGGAAGGCGCTGATTTGTATCAACTACCAGGTTTATTTTAGTTTAAGTACCAATTCACTAGTTACTAAAACTAAGTTCTACGTAAACGCAGCATCTTTGTAAACTAACATTTGTTTAAATTAAAAAAAAAATCATACGAAAAGAAAATCTTAAGTTTATCCGTCTTTCAAGACACCTAGTCCAAGTCTCACCTTACCCCATCCCTATAAAACTTTTCCTTTAAAATTGAATAGCCTCCTTGTAGGATTAATGGCACATTATTCCATAAGAAATAGGGCTGTCCTGACGTCCCGGGGAATTTAAAACGCATTTGCGGTCGTTAGCGGTACCGCAGTACATTGTAAGCTGCAGGCTGGCCGTTACCTGAACGTGATGGTTTGGACACTTACCTGCAACATGGAAAAGTTTACATTACACATAATACATGAGTCTGATGTCTTACATACTAAGAAGTTTTATATTGTACTTGTAGTAGATACGTCCCGGGGTTTCAGTCACTAGCCGTTTGAAAACCTATTTTTCCGGAAATATAAAATCTTATTGTGTAATCCAGAGTATAATTTACTTGCATACCAAATACAATCCAAGTCTTTTGAGCCGTTTCGGCGTTTAATATACAACAAATATATAAATACATACGCATCTTCAAACTTTCGAATTTTTATAAAGAAACTTTTTTTTTAAAAACACCAAATTAAAGTTACAAGACCAAAAAAGAAAAATATTATGAGAGTGAATCTGCTAGTGGAAGATTTTTGAATACTTAAAAATAGCCCTGGATACCATTGATATACGGAAACGTAACTCTGCAGCGATATTTTATCGCAATGATGGCGTTACCTGTCTCGCGACATAAAGGCCCAGCCATAAAACAAAACTTTCCTGAAGCCTTCATTATTTACGAAATTCCTCAGGCCACATCCGCGTACCATAAACAGAACAGCCCCTGTTATTAGTTGACATACTTCCCCAAAAACGCGCGCATAGTTCGCTGACAAATTATCTTTGTCATGCGTGTGATGTAGTGCCGGGCTCGGTGTGGGTAGGGCCTGGCTTTCAGCGGGGTTACATTTGCGGAACGTTTTTTATTCTACTTCCTACTACTATGTTATATGCTTTCTACTATTGTTATATAATTACAAATGTATAAATCCAGTAAAAACGAATGAACAACATTGGTCCATCTGATGGAAAGTGGTTACCGTCGTCGTCTATGGACACCTCTTATACCTGAGGCATCTATACATACATATTTGTTCATAGGGTTACAAGGAAAGGGTATGCTAAACCGAAAAAGGCTCATAGTGGTTTTACTATGGGACAAACCCGGATTTCGAGAAAGTATATGATATGACTGGACTCATTTTCCGTTTATATGCTCTAAATCATTCTTTACATTTCACATCAGACTAATAACAACAAGTAAAAACGTACACACTTTCACATAGACTATCGCACTGGTTCGCTCTAAAAAGGTTTAACGGATATAAGTGTTCGTAATAGAGATTATGTATTATCGTGGATTATAAAAAAGCAGGATAGTAGAGGCACCCGCAGCTCAAGGCGCAGCTATTACCGTAATATAGAGTAACATAATTTGACATCATAACTTTCACCGTTCCAGAGGGCACCATAGACACACTCGTGCAACAAACAGCGCAGTTTTATTAGCGATACGAAGCATAGATCACAGATACGTGCAGTCACGGAAGTGTGCGGCGATGGTTATCGCACGCATGTCTCGTCCGGGCCCGCTTTTTGTCAACACGTTATATGTCAGGACAGTTAAGGATTACGTTGCAGAATATGTCAAAGAAAAGTTTATTTTTAGAGCTTTTATTCTACTTTGCAAAAGATTTAAAACGACAAGAAAAAAAAATTGACAAAACAAGCTTTTATTGCATTGTCATAGGATCTACATCTGTGTAAATCCCGTGTATACCAAATTTCAGCTCAATTAAACGTCAGAAAGTGGTTCTAATTTATTCCAAGTCTTCACCACACAAACATAAGTTTTCAGGGTTCTACGAAAGTTTCCTAGGAGGAATAAAGAGCTACGAAACGCGGCTGCTGCTGTAAATGGATAAATAGAGAAGAAAAATGTGTCATGTTTTAGAAGAGGTCTTCAACTAACTGTAAAATGACTGTCTTACTGTTTGGATAGTTTTGAAATCATATAATAGAATGTACACTCAATCTAGTAACAGTTTTATGCAAAATATTACTTCCATTCAATAATATTTATTAATTACAACAAAAATTACAAAGAAACATGGATACTTTCAGAAGTGGGATAGCTAAAATATAATAGAAAAATCAATTTTGTGAGTTAAAGAAAACTAAATAAAAGTAGGTTTTGATCATCGACAAAACCAATGTTTCCAAAGTTAGTTTATGTAGATGTAGACATCTACATATCTGATATAATATAATAGATAATCTCACTAGTAAATATAGCTTATATGCTTTGTGATATTTATATTAAAATAACTCTAATTTCTATACGATTGTCAACATTTTATGTTATCCTTTGGAGATGACAATTTCCTGTTAACAAATAAATATGCTATTCAGATAAACAGAACTCAAATTAATTATCCTATAAAAAGAAACGAAGGCCGATTTGATGGAATGGTCCATCAATAATTGTTAATTTAAAAGAATATAAAAAGTAATTTATACATTTAACGAAAAGTCAGCCATTCTTTACCTACTTAACTGCTATTCGTTTAAATTTTATTCATAGGATACTATAATATTTAAAATTAATATATTTTAATTTGTGCAAAATGGCCTAAGTCTTAATTAGTGTTTTAAATTCATCAATTCAAAACGATGGTTAGTTTGTTTATGACCAGTCGATCAACTCTACCTTAAATCGTCCCACTGCTGGGATTTCAGGCCTACCCTCGGACGGCGAATAGGCCTTATTCCCCACGCTGGCCAAGTGTGGGTTGGTGGATTGACATTTGACATGCACTATTGAATTTCTTTTGAATTTTAGACGTTGGCGTTCGTCGTTGGTCGTTTTTGGACGTTGTAGTCTCTGCCTACCCCAATGGGAAAGAGGCGTGATAATATGTATGTGTATGTGTGTTTAGACGTTGGTATACAGGTTTCTTCACGATGTTTTTCTTTACAGAAAAGCCAGTGGTATGTAAAATTAAAAAGCTTTTATAGCCCATTACTCTTACGAGTATATTTTTTTATTACAATAAGATACTTGTATTTTGTATAATATAATTTATACAAAATAATAAACATCCGGATTTGTTATTACAATGAAGGAATTGCTATTGGTCTTGGTAAAAAAAAAGGTCACATAAACGCAGTAGAACCTTACCTAGATTTATTTTCAAATCATTTCTTACCTACCCGCCTATTTATATAATCTGATACAAACTGCTAAACAAGCTACCTACTATACATTTACCCTACTTATCCATATTCACAACCTCATACAGCCGCACTGTCACTTGTCACTGTCCCGTCACAAGGTCCCGCGTGGCGTGTCATCGCGTGTTATCGCGCGATCGCGTCACGTGCGTGTCGCGTGTAGACGCACCTTTAGCTTATCTGCTTTTGGACGCTCGCGTAAAAATATCGTGTTATCTATGGATAATATTGTGTTGGTAGTAAAATGAGTTGATAAGTATGCGCGTTTGTCAGGTGTGTTGAGCTTTTACATAAAAGATTCAAAGTTGAAATGCGTTGAATACTTTCCACCTTAATACCGTTATTTTGTGCTGTTTCTCATTGTCTAACACAAAAAGCAGTTTCGTAAAAGGTCGAATTGGCTATAGGTCGTTGGAGATAAACTATAAATCATTGTTTTTAAACATTAAAACGACATTTTCGATGTGCTAGACACGCGTAACGTAAAATACTATGGCAACGGTTAAAATGATTTTAAAATTAGAAATTTAGCTCTATACACTAACTAACGTGGTTTGTACACACTAAACAATAAGACGTCACTAGAGCGTGTTAATTGTATCTAAATTCCACAAAAATTGGTATATCCACATAAATTGGTTCACAAAATATTGAAAACACTAAACTAAATAAAATATGTGGTGTAAACAGCTCAAATTAGACTACGATCCCAGACCTAACCTCACCAGTCACCATAGACTCCAAAATATAGACTAAAACACTGCAAGTCTAACCTTAGTACGTCCACTGGTAGCGACAAAGCTGCAGCGTGGGCGCCAGATACGCATCTAGGCATTGTCAGTGGTGCCTAGGATGCTGAGATGCCGGGCTCTTAGACTCGGTAATAGATTTGCGTATCGCCTTGTCTGCATGTGGGTAGAAGTGTGTTTCTGATAGGGGGTGATGAAAGGTGAATCTATTGTGATTTGTTTTCATACTAGCCGTGCCTCGCGGCTTCACCTGCTATTCTTGTGGAACCGTATTTTTTTCTGGGATAAAAAGTAGCCTTAGCCTAGATCCTAGGGTATCAACTAACTTATGACTTCTAAATTCTAACTTTATTTTCTTTATTTATACGACTAAACGACACTACTTACACTACTTCTTCTTCTATACGACTATTTTAACATGATTGTAATGTTCATGTTAAAATAGTCTAACATAAACATTATAATCATGTTAAAATAGTTTTTAGATTTCATCATACTCGATAACTAATCCTTGTTCAGTTTCGTCAATCTGTGGATTATCCTATTCGATTAAAATCTAATTCCCCGATACTGCATATCTGGGTACTTCAGTTGCTAACTCTATGTACCTATTTAAGGACCTATTTAAAAACTATTTAATCTATATTAATTTATTTTTAAGCACACTAATCGAATCGATGTTCTTCGGTATACAGGGTTATAAAAAAAGAGTTTGCTATGCCGAAAAGGGTTCATAGTACATATCATTATGAATAACTTTTACTAAGGGACCTGGAGCTGTTCTACATGTTGTCGAGTGTCATTGACATTTTTCTACGGAACAGCTGGTTTTTTTCGCTATTTTCAGGTGATGAGACAATTCATAGTAAAAGTTGTTCACAATGATGAGAACTAAGACTCCTTTTCGGCTTAGCAAAATTATAAACCAGTATTTTAGTTTCCATTTAATTTCAGCGTTCCTCTTTCATTTTGTATTCATTTATTAGATTTATTTATTAAAATGTTTTCAACCAAAACGCGTGTAGTTTCGTCATATAAATTATCGGGTCACGTGACGCGGGCGAGGCCGGGCGCGCCCACTAGTTGCTCTTATCATCATTGGAGTAATATCATTAGCATATTGTTGTGTCATACAAATAAAAGGTTAATAGAGAAAGTGACATTGAACATCTTTATTATCGTAGAGCATAATAAACGGGGCTATACAGAACTGGCACTGCGCTGAAAGGGGTTGGTAAGTAGGCCATTTTGCAGTGTTTTTTAAAAACGCTAATTTACTCATAACTAAACAGAATTTTAATACAGCCAATTCTGAAGGCTTTGGTTGACCGATCTAAATTACCTGAAAGTGTTTTTTCTTTGTCTAACAGACCGTAATGACCAAGACAGTGTTTTCAATAAGTTTAGGTCTGTTAACTAAAGAATTGTCTGTACGAGTTATTTTGAAATAAATTAAAGGCGGGTAGATCACAAACACTTTTTTATTCCGAAATTAAAATCGAAATTACGTTAAGTTATACTCGGCATGAGTGCAGCAATTTTTTTTATGCAACAAGGTGACAAAAAACAGACGATTCACCTGATGGTTAGCGCTCACCGTTTACTCAGGAGTTCAGTTATATAACTTCATAGCATTCCTAGACCTCCATTATACTTCGCACTCCGAACATGCACTTAAAAGGCCTGGTCTAGTAAATTGAATGGCTTATCGTAGCGCTTACAGCACTTAGTATCAGAGGCTTTCCCATAGACTAGCTCTAGCGCTGTCTCCTTCTATTACAGTGGAATAGAACGAGATAGAGTCCCATCTGCGAGCAAGGTATCTCAGGAATCTGCGTAAGTTGTGTTACATGTGTTTCGATAATGCGCTGTCCACAATTGAATATAGCGGGGTTTGCAAACGTTTATGGAGTGGAGTTTTGTGGAGCCGTTTTAAGCCCAATTATGGTGGTAGAAAATTATTTACATGTTAAGATTTAATTTTAGTAGTGTCATATATTACAAAAATCCTGATTTCATGATAAAATGTACTCACGTATTTTTTTAACAATTTACTTTTTTATTTTTGAAAATTCTGATGGGAATTTTATTGAAACTTGACGATTGTTTTCCACCTTGTCAATGTCACTTTGCAATGGAATGATTTCCCGCCTTTTATCTTGTCGTTTCAGTCTGTCAAAAACCATGTTACATCAAGATAGCAAAAAGTTTTCTTAAATTAAAGGGATGATATTATAAATTCAGAACCACTAGCACCCAGTTACGTCTTCTGTCTCTATTTGGGAACACCTCTTTAAGTACCTACATTTTTTTTAATACAAGGAAAAATACATCTGAGCATTCACTTCAAAAATCGAACACACTTAAAAACAACACTAAACCTTATTTTTCTCCACTCTAATTGCATTCTACCAATCGCGGACGGGAGAATTAGCGCTTCTCCCGTATCTCGCCGTAGTACGGTAAATTAAGACGGAGCCGATACGGGACATAAATCTGCCGTATCGGTCAATAGGCGATTGGAATCGCCCCCCCCTCCCCACCCCCACCTCGGTGCACTCGGATGAGCAACGTAACACTCTGTAGAGCAAAAAGTAGAATAGAACATGGCAAAAAGCTTTTCTTCCTTTTTATTAGTTTTTAGTTTGGGGCAAATTGGTTTTAGTACTTTTTACCTTTATTGTAAACTAGCGGCTCGTCCCGGCTTCGCACGGGTGGACACTATTGACGTTTTAGTAAGGATCCCTAATTTTTTCAGGTAATAAATATAGCCTATGTCACTTTGGGATAATGTAGCATTCGAATGGTGAAAGAATTTTTGTAATCGGTCCAGTAGTTTTCGAGTTTATTCCACACAAACATCCAAAAATACAAAAATACAAATCTTTTCTCTTTATAATATTAGTATAGATAATAAGTATACAATGTAATGAAAAAATTGTAAATTGGCTCTGACATACAGACAGACAGATACCGAAGTCTCGCCTTAACGGTTCTACCGCGAAGGAGGTTCAGAACCCTAAAATGCCTTTTGCTCTTGGTGTTAAGGCTGCCAAAAATAACGGTGTGTTCGAAACTATGTAGAATAGGAACTGGTTGTTTTTTGTTTTGTTTTTCTTTCTTGATTAAAATATAAGAGAGTGAGGAATTGTAGACTTGAGATGCCGACTTAGTGAAATAAACCAATGTTTATTCAATAATACAGATTAGAGTTCTCTTATAAAAAGATACAGATAAATGTGAGATACAGGTCTATACTATATTTCGCTCAGATGCCTGTGCTAGGTTAAAAACCTGGTTATAAAGTCATGGAGAGGACTTTTAGAGTGCTCGTATTTTTGTCGGCTTATTTATTAGTATCTACCTCTATGATGTTGTGCCCGTTGTGCCCTTACATTGTCTTTTTTCCTAGAATGCCAGCCGTTCCATTCATATTCCAAAATCAAAACAAGGTTCCAGCCGACCTGCGCGTGGGCCTATCACCGATCGCGGGCGAGCCGAGGGAACCCGACGCGACCCGAGCGTATCGCCATCTGAACAGAGATGCTGAGGAGAACATGGTTAAAGAAACAGGTAGAGTACGGAAAGTACGATATTTTATATATTGGAATAAGGGCTTAAGTTAGCTTTTGGACTGATTTGGACTGTGTACATTTTAATGTTGAATGCCCGATGTGGGTAAACTGATAATTTCATATATGCACTGACGTTCAGCTTATAAATTACAATGTATCAGTGGTTCAATAAATATATCTGAATCTGAATCTAGCCTAGAGAAACGGTTTTATACAACTGTGATGACTCGGATCAAGGCTGAACAATCCCCAATTATGAACTCCCGACAGGTTTCAGTTGTAAGAAATTTCGATGTATGTATAGCTTTTGTATTATTTATGGTACTAGTTGAAGTGTTTGAGTCTTTACACACTATCTCAAACCCTACTGCAGATCATACTCAATTTCATTGTTTAGGAATCTCCTGATTAAATAATGTGTAGAAGATGAGAAGTCCATGAATTCATAAATAAAAGCGTACCCGCGCGTTAAAGTATTCAGTACCAGTAAATTAGCTGCTCTAAAAGATATGACAGACAAAATAGGCGTCAAATGCATGCTAACATCAGTTTTGGACTCTGACTGCTGTCAACACGTTATGATTGCAGCTGTCGCTAGAGCTATTCCTCCGCTGTCAACATGCTATAACCGCAGAGCTATATATATCTTCACGAATAGTATCCTCAGTGCCATAGAGCATAGAACTGTGGCTATCTGTTTTCAGGGCTATCTGGCATGCATTTGTAGTCACGTGGGTGGTCTGACGTCTGAACGCGGAGATAGCATGACGGTCTGTTCCGTATAGGGCCTAGATTGTCTGTGGTGACGGGAGATCGGGGTATGGCTGTTAAGTTGTTTTATGGTCGAACTCAAGATAATCATATTTAGGGTACTACACTCGAAAGTAGAGGAAATGTAGAGGAGGTAAAATTGAGTCAAAGTTTAAGCTAGTTAAGTTTATATCCTACTATTATTATAAACGCGAAAGTGAGTAAACGCGAAAGTGAGTATGTCTGTTCCTCTTTCACGCAAAAACGGCTGAACGAATTTACATAAAATTTGGAATGAAGGTTGTTCATGGTCTGGTTACAAATAAACGACAACCCAAAAGAACCTACGAAGTTTGTCAATATCGTTTCTTCGTACCTAATATCTTGTTACTTACACCTAAGTATTTTTTATTAAGTAAACAAAGCTGTATCGATCTTAATTCGATAGTTTGCATGCGAAAGTCAAACTTGCAAGTTTGTGTTTACATAAGAAAGTTTTTTATGCTAAAGTGACTCTTGCTATAAAGTTTATGCTATGAATGCTATTAATCGCTCGCCTGACGTGAAACATCACGATTGCTGATGTGCGCCACCCAGAATTTTGAATTCTTAGGATTCCAGATTTACAGAATAAAATTGAAGAATTAATTAATATTGACTGTAACCTCAGAAATAATGACTAATTAATTTTTACTAGACTTTGACTTTGACATTTGTTATTATTTAATTTTAATCAAATCTAATTTATTAACCATACTAATATTTGTACGCCACACGTGGCAAGAGCATGAGACTGTAAACTAACTATATTAACACCATGTATGCAATTCTGTATTTTGTGTACGACCATGTTCTGGAAATAAATGTTCTAATTCTGATTCTGATTCAGAATATTAACAGTCGCACTGTGACTGAAAGGGCCAACCAAACTCCAGAGGTATCGACTACAAAATAATGCAAAGGTAAGCCGGTAGACGCAGTAGGCATCTCTCTGTATCCTTTTCAAGTTTTCAACAATAAAACAAGTGACGACCAATTTCCACAACCGCCGTCGCGTCGGCCGTCCATCAGCGCCGGAGAACACTCAAATCTGTAGATACGTTAAAAGCCGAGATTGTCCAGACAGTCGGTTTATTATAGACCAACAGACGGACAGATATCGTCTAATCGATTCGCAGGCGGCGCCTTATCTCGCGGGTTTTAAAACGAATGCGGACTTATCTGTGCGGGTGCGTGCGCGTTGTTTGGACGGGACGACAAAGTGAGCAAGTTTGTTCAATTTTATTTTTTACTTTAGATTAAGAACAAGAATTTTATAATGGGATAATTAACTATTTAGAAAAAAAAAAACAAAGTAGGGTAGACTCATAACTCTACTTCCACTTTTTTTTTGTTGATTACATGTAACGAGTACAGTGGCGAGTCAGTTTGGCGAGGCGAGATAGTGACCAGAACCATGACTTGTTTACTCGGCTGAGTATGCCCATTTACTGTCTCGCCACTGTACTCGTTACGTATAATTAACCCTTAACATCGGGCTAAGCTTACCCCTGACTACAATCTCACCTGATGGAAAGCGACGACGCGACGTAGTTGAAGACATAGCCTACGCAGTACCTATATACTTTGTTTTCAAACTACGCTGTGCACCCAAGTATTTCCACCTTCTATTCCCCGCGATTTTGCCAGCTTAACCCACGTCATATTACCCACGTCAATGCAACCGCGCCACTAGCCCAGTCGCAAACAAATCAAACTGCACTCTTTCTACTAATACCCTCATATCTCCCGACTTATTTATTGCCTAATTATCCGCAGTTATTGTTCTTTATTTATGATCTCCGGTTTATTGGCGGAGATAAACACAGATTTTAATGGTAATGGAGACAAGCAAATTGGATAAGGATAGGGTCTTAAACGCGATTAATATGATATTGAAGCGGTCGAGTGACTCATTCGTATTTATACTGAGGAATGTCAAACTGAGTATCAAGGAGTGTTTTTTTTTATTTATTGTTTCGATGATCAATTTGAAGCTATAAAATAAAATGTGAATATTGATGGAGATATTTACATATTTTATTGTTTTCGTTTAGGTAATAGCGAACTTAGTTTCGTTTCTGAAATCTCCTCAATAAAAGCTTTCATAAGATTAAAGACATAAAATATGAAAGTTGAATTCTGACTTTCACGGTTTTACGGCTGAAAGTAAAAACTTGGCTGTAATAACCTTACAAATCTATAAATAAATATGGTAATTGATTGGATTTGTATTATTTAGCTTGTTGACGAAATTTTGTAGGTAGCTAAAATATTTACAATCTTTAAATTTTTTATTAACAATGCATCTGTATCGAAAATTTAGTTCGATATCTTCGCAGATGATTCATAACTCAACTACTTATTATCCTTTGGTTTGTAATTTATGGTGTGAACAATAAAGAGTTTATCTAATTTTTTTTCAGTAAGTAATAGGCTTGCATTTGACCGCCATCTTGCCTGATGGTAAGCAACGATACGGTCTACGATGGAGCGCGCGCCTAGAAGAAACCTGTCTATTTATCTATTTATTTTTATTATTTATCTATCTAGACTACTTTATAAAAACACTACAACATTTCAAACTCCCATTACCACTAGATAGTTTGAAGCAACTGACAACTGTCCCAATTTACTTTGCAATAAAATTCCTATAACTTGGTTACATCTAAACGGCCAATAACCTGCGTGGCGTTCTGAAACCAATAAAGTTCTGCGAGTGAATTTCAAACACTTTCAGGCGCTTTCAACCGCTTTCAACCACTTTCAGACACTTCAGGTGAGCAATAATGTCGAAATGCACTGCCATAGCTGGAGTTATTGCGCCTGCGACCCGCGATAGCAGGAGATTGAGCATTTTCTTAGCGCCCATATAAATTATGTGAATATTTTAACTTTGATCCGGTAGTATAAGAAGGGGTTCAATTATATATTTGAAGAAAACTGGAAGTAAGAGAAGTTTGTAGTGTTAATTGATAACAAAAACTGTAGATTTTAGACTACGTTAGATGTAAGCAAAGATAAGTACATTTTAGTATTATTTTTCATTTTTACAAAATAATAAAAAGCCAAAGCTTTTTCCTATCATTCATCATCATCATTCAAATCCTTCTTTCTCCCACAGCTGGGCCCATACCTATGTATGCCTCTCTCCTGTTACGCCACTGTCGTCGACTCATCTCGCCGCTGGACAATAAAACTGCAACCTTTTTTAATAAAAAAATTCAACCACCCCACATTTATACTTCAGTCTAGTATTACCGCACTAAAACACCAAAAAATAAACCTAAAACCAACACCAATAACAAACGCTAAAAACAAACCGACACCCGTTAACCCGACGAGTATATTGACACAGGCACTAAAAGGCTGACTTTAAAGTCCATAGGATAGCTGCGAAATAAAAGGCGACAAGGCGGGCGGGTGTGCTCGGCAGATAAGGCGCCGCCCGCCCTGCGTGATGGATGCACCGCGGCGATAACCGCCCTTTGACTTAACTGAGAGGTAAACATGGAACTCATATTAGCTATCTCGGAACTTGCTTGTGCCGACTTCGTTTACTGATGTAAATAAGGTGGGAAGATGAAAAATGTTTGTAAAACGGAGAGTACACGCATGATGTTGGGTCGGATTTATTTAATACTAGCAGCGCCCTGTGGATATACCCGTTATCCTTCACAGTGAGCCGTTAGTTTTGCAAATTTCATACAAATCCATTGGCAAAAAAGCTACTCACAATTTTTTTCGTGTTTAATATTTGTGTGGTGTGTACCTACTTATAGGCCAAGTTGCTGGCCCTGGTGTCACAGTTTTAGGTCAGCATTGGTGTGATTGAAATATGGGTTAAGAAATATTCGAGAAAAGAAAACGAATTTCAATAAAATAAAAATTGCAAAACAATGTTTCAAACCACGACGAATATTTTATTATAAAAAATGTAAGCTTTTTAAAAGCGTAATAAATAAAATTATCAACTAACATTTATTATGTCTTTATATATGTACTTTAATCGAAATGCTAAATTAGAGTCGCACATTGACATTTGCACTCTAATTTTAAAACAAATTTATTTATAATTTTAATTCTACAATTTATAAACGATATTTTTAAGTAGATTACAGATCAAGTAATCCAAGTGTCAGGTAGCAGTCTAAACGGGTTGGTAACGATATCTATCTATGATGTAGTATTGATAACGCTTAATTTATGAATAAATTACTAAAATCTTAACAATTATATCTTCATAAGGGTATTTGATGTCAAACTGATAGGAAGATCAAAATATTTAACTGTGGAAGGTAAGGGCCGTTGCACACTGGACCCCGTAAGGTTATGATGCCTACGCAATTATACATATATTTAATTTTTTTATTAATTAATTTAAAAGCCCAAAATGGTCATTATTTTGATTGCCTGTTAAAAAAAACAGTTAAAGCTACCTCCACAATAAAAGTGCCTCAAGAACAGACCAACACTTAATCACTCCAACACACAATTTTGTGTATTTATTATTATTTTAGTTTATTACCCATTTTGTTCGTGTGTTTTTTTATATTAGTTTGTTTATAAATATTACTGTCATAATTTCTACATTGTGTATCCATCCTAACAAAGATTATAAGCTGATTTGTGAACAGTGATAAAACAGCGATATCAAATATTATAATAAAATGGCTAAATTAGAGACGTCTCGTAGATAACATCGTAAGGGTCATTAGTAACGGAAATATTAATTAAGTATTATGGACATCTTAGTCTAAAGATGGACATGGCGCGATACGATCACGCAGAGAGCGACACGGCTAATAAATGTGGATGAATTTAATACATCTGTCTCTTTTTAACATTGGAAAGAAAATAAGACGTCTGGGATTCTTGCGAGCGAGATATTGTTTCGGTCACTGTCGCTCCCATTACAAAGGTCATGACAGTAAGAGTGACCGAGAAAATATCGAGCGGCCAAGAACAGGGTAGTTCCACTTTATGCATAGATTACACGTTACGAGTACAGTGGCGAGACAGTAAATGAGCACACGCGCCCGAGCAAATAAATCATAGTTCTAGTTACTGTCTCGCCTCGTTAAATAGTTTATACGAACCGAGTACTCAACCGAGAGCACTGTCTCGCCACTGTACTCGTTACGTGCATGCAGTAGTTATACTTTTTACAACACTGAAGAGAAAATAAGGCGTAAGTACCTATTACTCGTAGTTCAATTTTTCGCCGCGTTTATTTTAATCTGTGTGGAACTTTATTGGATTTGATTACTTATCGGTGTAGGTCAGAAGTCGTATCAGTTTAAACGAGGTTTTAAATACTGAATCTGCCCACTCGATCAAAATAAGGTCAAAGAGGTACGAAGGTTTTAATTGGACTTTTTTATTTTTATGTAAATATGAAATATGATGCGCTGACGACCGACTCGATAATTGTATATTGTGACATCTTACAGCAATTTAAGTTTAACATTTCGTTGGAATCACTTAACACTTATGTATAGGTAATTGAGTCGGTTACTCCAACTATAGTTTTGTTTACATCTAGTGATCGTTTTCAAGGAATGATTACGAGCGTGTTGCGTCAGTTTCGTGAATTGTCATGTGCGAAAACAAGGCGGAAAATTTTAAGCAATGATTGACTTTAAGCAGACTTTAAGTAAGGCTCTTGATGTATAAAAGACGAGCAAAAAGGGTAAAACTTAAAACTTTTTCAGAGCTTCCATTTGACATTTTGAACGCGGCAGTGACATATTTGCTGCAAAATAAACGAATGTTAGACGCGTGGTGGCGCGCGATAACGCCGCCCGCCCAGCCGCGATGTGTGATAGTCGCTGCTTGCCGCCCAGGCGGGCGCAGCTCCAGGTATTGATGTGCTCAAACCTGCCCGCTATTGATAACCAGCTTGTTTTCAAATAAGTTGTTTGTTGATTGAAACAGACTTTGTAATCAGGAAATAAATTGTGCTACCTATACTTAATTAACATTCTGAGAATTAGTATTGCTATTCAACGAGGTAACGTCGCCAGCCTAGCGGGTTCCCCCCTACTCGCGGATAGTGACCTAAGCTCAGTTTTTTATTTGTGATTTTCTGTTTTGTTTATGTCTATGAATTCATGTTATCTTCTGTAAATACATTTTTCATAGTTGAATTATTTTATCATAATATTCTTAAATACTTAAAAACTCAACATATTCGGGAAAATATGGTTTAAATGTAATGTATGTACCTTTAAAAAATATTTTTTCTAAATATGTTTAGTTTAATTAAAAATATGTTTAAGTTAAATAGATAGTATAATACAAATAGGAAGTTTATTTGTATTTTGTTTCTGTAAATAACTTAGCCTAACAATAACAAACGACCTCTCACCCTAAACGCATTTATGTACCTTCTCTGTTCCGTCGTAGGTAATAAATCAAATCCATCAACTTTAATTGTATTTTAAAGGATTAAAAATACGTACTAAGTGCAAGTACAATGAATCCCTAATTTGAATTACTCTCACCAACACAAGAAACATAAACAACACCAGTTGTATAAGTGTTTCGATACCCACCTTAAATTACCGAATTCACAATCTATAGACGTCATACATCGCTCGTACGTGCCTGGACTGCGCTATACCACACACATACCTACAGTTCTACGAGTAGGTATAGTAGTTCTATAGTGGTGGTATAGCGGTGTCGTAGCGGAAGCTATGCAGCGCCCTGTGCATTCAAAGACATCGGTCCGATACGTTCGGAGATACGGACAACTTCGCAAGATCCAATACCGCCTCCGAAAGTTGGGCAGTTTTGTGGCGCAAGGGACGGCAGGGAGCGAGACACTGGCTGTAATAAGTAGACTGAGCGCTTCGTGATCGACTTGCTATTTTACAGGATGAGTGTATTTGAAGAACAATCTTGTTTTAAAAACCTCGTATTTATCAAAGATTTAAGCTACTAGCTACTTTGTGTGTTATCTACAATACATTTCGACTGTCCCAACATACACCATCGAAACTACAAATAGCATTTTTTAGAGGACAGCAATAAAAAAAAAATGTCAAAATTAATATGGTTGATAATAAAATAAAAAGTCTTTTGTCTGATTAAAAGAGTAATATGAATATTCATGTCACTATCAAAACTAACGTTTATCGTGAATTTGTCTCGTGTATTTGTACAAAATATTTTAATGCATTTTAGACCACGTCATGACTGACGTTTAAAATAATGATGCTCTTTGAAGTGTATTTTGTGTTTTTTTTTCGTTTTGTTGCTCGACTCGCTATTTACCTATACATTAGGCCACCAATACAAACAAGCATCGCAACTAATACGCGTTAGCTGCACTTCTAATTAAACTGTTATGTTAGTTCGCGCCTAATGTCGCGATGTCGCGCGAATGTTCGCTAATGTCGTACGAATGTTGCACTAAACTCGCTCGAATGTTGCGCAAATGTACCGTACGTGAGATAAGATGGGGCTCCAAGGCGCTCGTTGTTTCTATAATTTGACTTTAGTATTGAGATAGCAAGTTTTGTTCGGTTTCTTTTAAGACTCGAGGTTTCGATTTTAATGGGAGTTTTGGTCTCTTGGATATTCTATTTTAATTGGGCATTGTTAAATAAATGCAGCATGTTTTAGAGGCAAGGGATCGAGAGAAAAAGCAATTTAAAGTCTGCGAAGCAGGTGGTATGAGAACTTTAAGATAGGTAGTCTAAATCTCTCATTTAACAATACGATATTGTAAAACGGGATATACTAGTTACAGCAAATAATAATCCAAGTAGCTCTTGTACCAAAGACTGAACTGAATAAATATAGGCAAGCGTGATGTTTACCATCAGGTAAGCGACTTGCTCATCACATCACTAAGTTTAATAAAAAGTAAGTACCTAATTTAAATGTAGCAGTTCAGTTCAGCACATTCATTTATTGATTAAGTATTTGATTTAATTTGATTATGATTATGATTTTAATTTTTGAATTTGAATATTTTCATTTGTATGTTTTAATTGATTTTAAGTTTGATTGTAATTTTATTATATAATACTATGGATTTTCTATTTTTATCAAAAACAAAATATATTTGAATTTGAATTGATAAGCTTATTGAGCTTTCATCACAAAAACCGTCTTCTAGCCGAAATAAAACTGCATCATTCCACAAACAAAACATTATCCCACAAGCATTTCAACAAGTTAATTAAGTACACAGAGCCCTACACCCGATGAAGTACGAGTACCTGAGGCTCCTAATGGTCTCTATCTGTAGTTACGCTCCACTACTGGTAGACTGGGACATTAATCCTGTAAGGTTATCAGGCGATAGGCTAAAACATTCGGGGATAAATCTCTTTGATACAGCCGCAGTTGTATTCGGTGATAATTTCGTAATTTCTGAACTTTGGACATGCTATGCTAACAGATATTGTTCGAACAGCTTCAAGTATTTTTTTATGGCATAGGTGGCAAACAAGTAAACGGGCCGCCTTATGGTAGTAGTGCGTAGAATCAAATATTTCGGAATTGTAATAGAGACTGCTTACATGAGATTGTCTGTTAGTCTTGCCTCAGACATTGGTATTTCTTTGAAAATTATTTGTTTTACAGAGATTAAGTTTGCGGTAAATTTTAATTTTAATATCACTATGAAAATACTGTACTATGAAAGCAAACTTAATAACAAAAATATTACTGAAGATATGTTGCAAAAACCAACTCTTCTTTTTGAGTAGTTGGATAATATAAATCTTTAATAAAATTTTCACTATTGTTCCCAAACTTTTCTCGTGTGCTATTCCTAAAAGTTATATAAGGCTCCATACATACTTATTTTAGGATCTACAAAAGGAAAATCTCAAAGTTCCAAAGTCTATCCATCCCTGCCCACATTTAGGTATCACATATCACGAGATTGCGTCTCCACTGATAACGCGGAGTGCTTTTGCTGATAAGCGCTCGTGTGGCCGAAATTGAGTATGATTTAAAATCGCTGGGCCTTATCTCGCTGTAAAATGTCAAGGATCCATTTTGTAAGAGGTAAAAAGGTAAACTTTAAGATAGTGTGAGTGGGTGTGTGTGGAGGGAAGGGTGTGGGGGGGGGGGGGGGGTTGTGAAGTTCGCGTTTTGAGATTATAGAGGTAAAGGCATCAATCGAGATAGCTTTAATCAATTTGATCAACGTTAGTCTTACTGGTGAGAAAAAAATATGATTTGATCAGGCGTTCAAAATAAAACTAAGTTTAACTTATGTAGGTTTGGGTTTTTAAGTGAAAATATGATTCAAAGTAGGTAATAGTAATTCACCCCGTTATAACCATTTATCTTTAGAGATTGAATTAAAATGAAAATTTTGAAAAAATATATTTTTTTTTGGTTAAGGTTAGCCGTGTTGCCTTTAAACGGGTCACATAACATGTAAGAAAAAAACTACGAAAAAAATGAATGCATCGTTATACAGACTTAACAAAGACTCAGAAAGACAGCGAGGAGACCGAGAGAGTTTACGAGACAAAAAGCATATTTCAAAAACATTTTTTACCAACTTATACAATATTATAATTTAAGAGACGTGTGAAAAATAAAACTTGAATACAGCGCTAGAGGACGCAGTGAAATAGCTGTTATCAGTGGGATCGCAGGGCGGGCGGCGGCGTTATCACACCGCGACACGCGCCCGCTCAGTATTTAGTATTATTTATCTTCAAACTACGCTTCGTAGGAGCTCGAATGAAAATGCTCCTGAAACTGTCTATTAATTAATGCTGAAATTAATGAGAAAGTTTACTTTGGTGATTGCGTTTTGGAAATGTGTGTGAGATTGTGAGAACGGTTGACGATATTTCTGAAGTCGTGTGTCGAACTTGATGGTATAGTAAGAGAAAGAGCAGTGAGTTAAAGAAGGTTATTGATGATTTTGTTAATTAGATTCAGATCCCTTATTGACCTTATAACAATACTAGTTGCGCCCCGCGGTTTCACCTGCGTTTTCCGATATAAAAAGTAGCCTAAGTTTAAATCCAGACCATCATCAACCTTCGTTACAAATTTCATGTAAACCTGTTCAGCCGTTTTTGCGTGAAAGAGGAACAAACCTTCTTACAAACTTTCGCTTTTATAATATTAGATATTTTGGTGGATTATATATAATAGACTGGCGTTATAGAAAATCAAATGTGTCCTCGCAATGTATTAACAAGCTATCTATCAGACAGAGGGTACACAGATTACTGTCATAGCTTGCTCTGTCATCTCTAGTAGGTAGTACATCAGCTCAACGGCCGATACCTAAAATATTTTGTACCAAAATCTAGACACTACGTACTGGCTCAGTATTATTTATTACCCTCACCTCCCTAAACTGCAAGCTAAGCCAGCTTCCTACATCAGTGTTTTAGTTTAAAATTCCACCTCGGAGATCGGAGACTGCAATCTGATGCGATGCACTTCCTAACTTTTACTCCGGGGAGATACGGCTGATGTATTCAGCTCCGGGTAGATAGTGTTACAAACTTGCGATTCGGTGGGATAAGGGAGGAGAGGAGGTCCTCCTCCCCTCCCTCCCCTGGACTGGTCAGTTTTTTGTGGAAGTGAATTGTGTAGTTGTTTTTGATGTCCACTATATTGAAGGAACAAAAATTCTATTTTGTTGAAAATTAAAAATTGGGAATGTAACATAAAATATGAATAAAGTTTTATTTTAATTTTGACGGACTAAGGTTAGGGTTTTTGAAATAGTTCACTGACTTGGGCTAACAGACATATTGCTTGATAGATAAAAAAAAGTTAGAGTTTACATTTCGAAAAAAAAACTTAAAAAATATTGGGATCCAGCTTCATTTTACAGCTACTCTTTAATAATTTCAAAAAGGGTTAAAAATTGCTTGCATTACCCAAACGGCCTATCGACATAATTCTTTACGGTTTTCGACCAATAAAAAGTAAGAGGCCTCTTAAGAGCGGTGCATCCGTTCAACAATCTTCAAAAATAAAACACCGGATGGAGTAAATGTTTGAAACAGAAAAACAGGCGTTTGACCCTTTCGTCGCCGATACCGATCAGGAAACATATCGCAGGCTTTACTGGTGAATAAATAAGTGCGGATGCATTAAGGCGGGCCTGGGCGGCTAACCGCAGGTGGCCTTCCGCCCGCCCTGTATCGCTGATAACGTGCGTTTAACGGCCGTTAACGGCTGTAACGACGCCGTTAGAAGCGGTCGCTTCCTCCGCCATTGTGAGGGCGAACTTTGTAAAATGCCCCCCGAAAGTAAAGATCGTAAATTTGACCGATCGGCCGGCGCTATCGCAGATGGCTTGTTAGTTTACTCGACCGACAAAACGTTACACTGCCTCGGCCGGATCAAATTTGTATAGTCGTGCTTTTTTGGAAATGACGGACAAATGTCCATCCTGCTTTAAATATCTTTTTAATTTGTTTTATAAAGAAATGTCAACTTTTGAATTTTTTGCTCGACATTATTAGTATACCTACGTATAATTATATTTATTCTTTAGAAAAAAACTATACTTTTTAGTATTTCAAAATCAATTACAGACCATAGGACTAAACTAGTAATTGCAAAAAAAAAAATATTTTTCAATTGACTTCAAAGAATTTCATTGTCCAAATATTTCAGAAACTATTTAAGAAATATTTCAATACAATATTCTTATTCGTGTTTTGTTTTCCATTTTCATAAACTTAATAAAATCCAAAATGAGCGTAGATAGTTTAAAGATTACGTAACTTTTTGTATAACACGTGCAAAAAAACTAACTTACCCATACACTACTATATAACGTACTAAAGAGTCTTAAAAACAATTAACATTTTCTAACGGCACCTAAATACTAAACAAAAAGCCAGAAATCCGGAAACAAGACAAAATACACTATCTGACACCATTAGTGGCCACCTGAGTGTATATATTCAATTAGGGCGGGGGCGGGCGGCGATGCTATCTCAGGAAGGGCGGCGATAGTTGCTCAAACGGTTTTCATTCTGGAGCCTCATTCTGGCGCGGCCGATATTGTCTCGGTCACTGTCTTTCTCGTCAGAAAAGTTGTAAGGGTAAGAGTGATGGAGTTAATGTCGAATGTGCTAGAATACCACTTCTGCTAACAGGTAACGGGCGCTTTGTTTGATGGGTGGTTTAGTTTTTATAGGTTTAGGAAATAACTAGCTGTATTCCATAGCTTTGTCTATGTGAAATGTACAAGTTCTAGCAAAAATTCTATGCGAAAGCGTACGAACTTATTATTAAAGTTACAAGGCCAAGCCTGAAATCGTAAAAAGCGGTTTAATCATTTGGTAGTTAGTGTCAGTGAACTTTCGATGGAACAGCTGTTTTTTATGATTTCGGGATTGGTGTTTTTGGTAAGAGTTGGTCAAATGATGAGTACAATGACCCCTCTGTGTCTAAGCATAGCAGTTCTGTTTCTTCCTGTATGAATAGTTGTAAAACAACCTTGGTATGTAAATTAATCTTAGTTTATCCTTAGAGGTATAAAACGATTTTATCTTCAAAATAAACGTCAAAATAAATTAAACTTAAGATTCTAATCTTTTAATTACGAGTAGATAATCTCGTCCAGATCGTTATCGTTCTTATCTTTTATTAACTAAACACTTTAGTTTATTTTCGTATCAAATCAACTAATCAGTTATAATCAGTTCTAAGCAGTAGAATAACTAAATTTTAGTGAAAATCCTGCACTAATTGGAGATTAAAGCTTTTATCGAAAAAATATTCAAAATATGCAACAACTGGATAATCTGGGGCAAATCTCATGAAACATCGATGGCCAAATATAAACGTCTATTTTTAGAAGCTTTTGCATAAAGTAACGTTTTTCTAAAAATATTTTTAACAAATTTACATTAGACCTAAAACTTATACAGTTTATACGAAATTTATATTTACATTTGACCTAAAATCTTATCTTGATCGCGAAGGATAGTCGAAACAGATTTTCTAAATTGATCTCGTGTAACCGTTTATTTAAGAGTGATGTTGTCCGCATCGTGTCCGATGATGGCAACTCTGGCTATCTTCTTGCGTGTATTCTGGTTGTGTTCTGGTTCTAGTATTTAAATGTAGATTTTGAGTGTCAAAAATATACAGTTTCAGAGCTTAATAGGATCATAACTGTTGTTAGAGATACTCATAGCTCCACGGTAGCACCGGTGTGTGGAAGCGAGATAAAAATAGCTTAGAATAGATTAGCTTATCTGTTCTAAGCTATTTTGATCTTTGTCTATTTTTAGCTAAATTTTATCGATCTTTTAAATTTTAAAGTCTTTTAAAGCAAGTTTGCGTTGGCTAAATGGCTAGTCTCTGGTGTTAGAGTTTTTAGAGAAAAAAAGGGTTGTATTTTAAACAAGCTGCGTCCAACTGTTTTCCTCATTACCTTATTGGGAATGTCGATTTTTCAGAATAAAAAAAAGGCCATTCTAAAGTGTAAGCTATTTTGGTATCTAGTTTTCCTCAAATTTCCTAAGTCCTTTCCACTGTGAAGAAGTAACAATAACTGATTTTTGTCCGATGAAGCGTTGTCATCAGTGATTGGCGCCCACTTGTGTTATTAGTTAGTTGTGGAACTTTATCATATTTGTAACTTTGTTCTTTAGTGTTTTGTAAACTTTTTATAAGTTTATATCTATTTAACTCCGACTTAACTCTAGCTACTCTACTTTCTGTTGGTTTCACAAAATTCTGATGCAAATAAGTATGTAAGCTTAGCGCCAAGGCTTAGGTAAATTTCATTTCCAATATTTATTCCGCCGCACCACACAGAAAACCAATGGCTGCTGCAAAAGCAAATTCGAAATTTTAGTTCAAACCAAAACTCTTGTCAACGGAACCCGAACTCTTTAACAGCCTATCAATCGTGCTATGGTCTTATGATACTTTAAAATAGCGACCTTGTCTCTTTCCCTTTCATCCTCATGCCTTTTAATACGAGAGAAACAGCGACCGAAATATTAGGGCTTCAGGTCCAATCGAGCCTACAGTTGACCAATGACCTCAGCCGAGTGTAAAACAAAGGGCCCCGTTATCGGCCGATAAAAACTCGCAACTACGCGGTGACGTGTGGCGTAGCGACGGCTGAGCAAACGTCGTTACGGCGTTACTGGCGTTACTAAATAAATCGTTAGCGCCGCGCGAGAGCGCCGAGATAGCGCACGTAACGCGACGGACGTAGCGGGCCTGGATGTGGCGCAGGGCTTGTGCTGGAAACTATTGAAAACTGGTCAACTTTTATTTATTTATTTATTTATTTATTTATTAATATCAATTTCTCAAACACTTACAGCTTTCACTAAAACGTGTTTAAGACAATTTAAATATAAACTTAATATAAATTAATTAACAGTATAACTTGGTGCTATTTATAATACCGAATTACAATTAAAATAAATATTGCAATTTAGAATAAGAGCATTAATCTTTGTAAAAAATAGATCAACATCGGGCTGGTGAGAGATCAGGTTTTGTTTTAAGTCTGTAGGTAAACTATAGGCCAAAGATTTTTGAAATTACGAAAGTCTTTTGTTTTAACTTCGAATATTTTAGTGGTGTTTTGTTGTGTGTTCTAAAGTGTTTAAGATAATAGTATATATTTTATATTTTTTTTGATCTAATATAAAATTATAGGTCAATTTGTTAACATTTGCCTAACTTGGCGGAGAAAAGGAAATGTACGCAGAAATAGGAGAGGCCTTTGCCTACCCGTGGGAGGTAACAAAATATGTGAGCCATATTCTGTAACCTTTACATCTTTGTAAAGCTAAACCGTCTCGGCTGGCCAAACAAACTAAAACACGGAATTATTAGTGTTTTTCGTATTGCACAGATTTGTGTAACTCCGCGTTATATCTGACGATTTCGCTGAACGAGGATTGCTCTGGTTCTATTACTATTACTGTCTTTGGTACGATATAAAATGTACAAACATTGTGGCTGGAAGTTTGAGAACGGGCTGATTGATAGATAGAGATCGAATTGGTTTTAAAGCTGCTAATCGGTGATAGGAGAGTTGATAGCCGTCCAAACCACGATAGTTGATGATTTATGAATTATATGATATTCTACTCAACTCCGCTATGGATGAATGGCCATCCATTTAACAATTTTAACAGAAGTAACAAAACAAACAAAAAGAAAAAAAAGGACAAGACCTTCTGTATTTCCGTGTTGATGTGTGATTTAAAAAAAATCCAGTGACTTATTCTAAAAAACTAAACGGTGATGAAAAACGGTCAAGCTGAAAAGTAGTGTTTGTTAATCCAAGGCCTATAAGCTATCACTACTCCAAATTTTATAGATATCAGTTGAGTAGTTATTGAGATAAGCGGTATCAAACATTCACACAGACACGCACACACAAACTTTCTCATGTATAATAAGTTAATAAGGTCATTACGTCATATCATAATAAGGACAAGGTCATATCATAATAAGGATTACTTTCTCATGTATAATATTAGTAAAATAAACCTGTAAACTATAACAGTTGGTATGGAAGGCACGCGGCCACACACTGCAGCCGCCTGCAGGCTACTTTGCACGTATTTTTATTTTTATGATGACGATTATGATAGTTATCATGATAATGGAAGTTATGATTAGTTCTTTTCTGTGGTTATTTTGAACGTCTACAGTCTCTCACTCAATGTTTTCTAAACAATTTCGGTATAACGCGAACTCATAAAGTTTTTTTTAACAAAACTTTAATTTCTCTACAAAGATTTTTTTACACAAAAGACGATAATTTTAAAATCTAAAAGAACATTGTAGAGAAATAAGCATCAAACATAAATCAGCACACACGTTATAAAACTGAGCGTCGCCGTCTGGGGCGGGCGATAGCGCGATAGCTGGGCGGGCGCGATAACCGCTGCATCTAGGGCGGGAACTCGGTGCAAGACTACAGACTCGGGTAGGGATGGGCAGGGTTCACTACAAGACTGAGATAAGACTGACTGACTTACAGATGTTTAAGGAAAATTGACTTGAACGAGAGAAAAGTTCGTGAAAATGTAAGGTATGAGGAAATACCCTAACTTTACTTTATGTTAATCGATTATAAAAAAAAATAATCAATTAAAAAATAACAACAGAAGAAAAACTAAAAGTCGATTATGTATTGTGTTTAAGGAAACGCATTTTTATATTTTGAAGCTATTCTGTGATGTGCATTAACCTTTTTAAATATCGTATTACCTACAAACCTTCAAAATTTTCTTTATTTTCTTTTGCAATATTCGTCTCGGAGGATTTAGGTGATCCCTTCGGACTAGCGGTACTTACCTGAAAAGAAAATATAACATGTAATACATAATAAAAAACAAAAATCTTACTTATCTATTTACATATTACAAAATGAATTAACTCAGACAATTATTTAAAATACACCAAACTTTTACAAAAAAAAAAAAAAACGAGTCGTTGTCCTCGTGAATCCAGAAACTTGCAAAAGTACATTGTTACTAATTTATTACTCTAAAATGAGCTTTCTCTGTAAGTTTACAGAGATTAAATTTACTTGTAAATCCGATTAAATGTAAAGCTGCCATCAAGAATAGGTCATCCGAGACTATGCTAATCGATCTCAGTGTTAACTTTGATACTGATCAGAGTAGATTTGTTCATTACAAAAATATATGTAAAGCCCTCTAAAACCATAAATAAAATAACAATAAATAAGGATCAAATAAATAATAATTTTAATCGTTTAAATCTGAGATGTTATTTTATGGAATTTAGATTCTTATCGCATAAAAGATGTATTAGGTCGGAGACAAATATGCAAATGTACGATGACGAATTCGGTTATCGTTTTTGATGTTAATGATGTGACCCTCACTCAAGTGTGTTAGGATTAAGGTGGTTTCACAGGTATACAGATTTAGCTGCGGACCGTCCGGCGTCTGCGCGGAAAAATATGTGCGGCGTTTAGAACACCGTTTTGTGACGCGGATTGTTCCGTACGGAACAACACATCTTAATGCGAAAGTTCCAGAAAAACTTAACATACGAGCCGTCCACGCCCGGCACGAGCTGACATTCTGCATGGACCGTGCTTAGCCGTGAAATCAAAATAAAAGTCAAAAATCTTCGCCTGTTTATTACCGCCATTTAATTTTATTGATTGCTGGGACAAGTTTAAGCGAGCATTTACCTTACGTTTTTGGTGGTTCTGTTTCTCGTGTTACTTTTAATTTGTGATAAAAAATAGTTTAGTTTGTGATAGAAAAAGTCCTTAGTCTTGAATTTGAGCCCAAGACTAAGTTGAGCCAGGACTAGACTCGCCCGGAGCGTCCGGGACCTTATCTCGCACAAACACTCTGATATCGGCGCGCACTCTATCTCCCGGGTTTTGCGTCCGCGTCCGCATAGATTCAGACTATTTGACTATTTATCAACACTGGATCATTACTACGTTTGCGAACTATTTAGCAAGACAAATTGAGTTTGGTGTGAAGTTTTTATTATTCTTAAATAGCATAATAAATCACATTTCTACAGGTCGAATTACTAAAGTTGTTAAATTTTTTAATAGCTATCTAGTTTCAAAGGTTTCGAATTTCAACTTGTTTCCGAACAAAATATTAGGATTTGTACGGAGACAGTTTCAAAAAGTTAATGTCTAACATAATTTCAATCCCTAATCTTAAAAAAAAAAATAATCAGGCATCATTAATAACTATAAATGTATACATATCTGAAATAGTTTGTAATAAGATATTGAGATAAGCATAAAAAATGCCTGGCGCTGTTTTGACTGCAAAAAAATCTCTTACGTGTTAGCAACTAGATCTTAATCTTAATTATCCATAATCAAAACAGGATTGCTAAAGCGGTCTAGAATGCCATAAAATTCTTGATTTTATAAAAATTAACAGAGATAAGGCGTCAAAAACTGTTGAACGACAGGACGCGCACATATTTTATGATCACTATAAGGTCAAATATTTTTTTAGCCTATTAATGTTATCCGAGATCCGAGCCGATAAGCCGAATTAGCGTTTTTAGAAATTGTATCCTGCTTTTTAACACGCTTTTATTAGCTTCACCTGTATGTTTGTATGTTTGTATGTTTGTATGTTTGTATGTTTGTATGTTTGTATGTTTGTATGTTTGTATGTAACCGACTCCTTTGAGCGCGTTTTTGACCCACTTTAAACGGTCAGATTTCTTTCAAACTTTGTAGATATATCGAGGACCGATGACAATACACTAAACAAATCGTGTTTTTTAGTTTTTTTAACTATTAATTTTTTTATTCTATAAAGTTTCTTTAACTTTTAATACCGTTTAACTTACAAATGGTAGTTTCGTCATTCGAGTCAGAGAACAGAGTGGCGCAGTGGAAGCGTGCTGGGCTCATAACCCAGAGGTCCCTGGATCGAAACCACGCGCTAGAAATCTTTTTGCTCAATATTTTTTGTTACGCATCAATTTTATTTTATGAGGTCTGAGGATCGAAACCACGCGGCTACAAATCTTTTTGCTCAATATTTTTTGTTATGCATCAATTTTATTTTTAATTTGCTTGAGCAGACGGCCAAAATCGGATAACACCAACACATTTGTACATATTAAGGATGGTTAATAGTTAGCAAATCGAACTAAAAAGCGAAAAATAAATAATAGTTAAAAAAAACTAAAAAAACACGCTTTTTATAAAAAACCGAACTAAAAAAATAGAAAATAAAATTTTATAAATTTAAATTAAGAATAGAGTTGAAAATTTCAATAAATATAAATTAATAATAGTGTAAATAAATAAATAAATGTATTTTATTTTTAAAAAAGCGTGGGGTGCTTTCTAAGATATTATCAAAATGCTAATCACTCTACTCATGTCTGTCAATACAAAATGTATCTACAAAATATATAATATCTACTTATTGACCCATGCACCCCACGCTTTTTAAAAATAAAATACATTTATTTATTTATTTACACTATTATTAATTTATATTTATTGAAATTTTCAACCCTATTCTTAATTTAAATTTATAAAATTTTATTTTCTATTTTTTTAGTTCGGTTTTTTATAAAAAGCGTGTTTTTTTAGTTTTTTTTAACTATTATTTATTTTTTTTGATCGTATAAATGAAACAGTATATCGTAGGTATGCCTTTTATTTCATTCGTTTACGTAAACGTAAACGGTTTTATTTAGCATGACCTATTTTATTTGTTTTTTCACCTCGTTCTATGGCTTTGACGTAAAGCTATCCTACAAGAGAACAAGCATCGACTCAGGATTATTATTATTATTATTTTTTTTTTATTAATCAATTTATCCAGTATCCAGTATATTTTGAGTTACATCAGACATAGTTCATAAAGTATCCAACTTTAGCACTCATGAATCAAGTCTAGTTTTTGAAACTTTGCTCAAAACTCGCGCGAGGTTAATTTTTAATTTTGACAGTTTTGACATAGGAAATATGAAAACAGTTAATGAACTTTGTGAATAAACCGGTTATTATAGGTTTTTATAAGTATAAATAGAAATATCATAGTAGCTGCTACAAACTACATTTTTGGGGTAGGTATGTGCATTGTACATGTGGAACTAAATTATAAAATCCTTTTTGTGTTCATTTTGTGGCATATTATGTAAATTATGTTATTGTAAAGATTTGTAATATTATAAACCAAATCTCGAAGTATTCAAGGTACCTATAACCTTATCTTGAATAGGTTAGTTGGAGGCTGTGTTGTCAATTTGCAAAGTATATGCATATTTTAGTCTGGGCAGTTATTAATATCACACGACAACCCTGAGATTGATGATTGATGATCTAATAATTCAACCCTGACTGAGTTTGGTATTTTACAACACGATGTGAAATCGTGAAAGTGGATTCGAGCCATTCTTGAAAAGCATTTCAAATATTCATCCTTACCAATAAATGGACCCTTGTATGCAGGCTTTATTTGACAAATATATTATACTATCTAATAATAATTCCGTCTTTGTCATTGCAACCTATTAGACAAGGACATCAATACTTTTAGATAAGTTAGATCCACTAATCCACCCATTATCCACTAGCTGATGCTCTAGACTCCATGCCCGGTGCTGCTCGGCCTTCGCCTTCATTAGGTTTAGGGCTACCATCCTTCCTACTATTCTACTAATTCTACTAAATGTTGAAAGTGTAGTTTAGCGAAGTGTGTATGTTTGTTACTCTTTCACGCAAAAACGACTGAACGGATTTACATGAAATTTGGAATGAAGGTTGTTCATGGTCTGGATTAACACATAGGCTACTTATTATCCCGGAAAACGCAGGTGAAACCGCGGGGCGCAGCTAGTATAAAATAATGTCTGTAGCACTCAGGTTTAGTGCAACTTTTATTAGTTAGGCAATATTTTTAATTGGCCAGGTTACCTCCGAAAAACATATAAGCTTCAACTCTTTGTAATTTTAGTAAGCATAGAAGTATAGATATCGACTGGTACCCGTAGAAGTTGCTCGATATTTCAGGCGTGTGTGGCGCTGATAAGAACTCGCCTGCACCTGATTCATGCTGATAATGTTTGTCGTAAAGTTGGATCCGACCGCGTCGGGACAGATATCGGGTCGCAGTCGATGCTCTATTTTAATACATTTTGCTGAGATGATTCGGTGTTGTTAAATTATCGTCAGCCTATATCGACCTATTGTGTATATGGTGTTAAGGATTTTTTTATTAGAAAGTTGTATTAGGTATGCTGTGTATTTTGTTTTTGTCTTATTCGATCGAGGTGACAATTTCTGAAAGTAAAAAACCAAAACAGAAAAATAATTGATTAATTAATAACTGTACGAGCGTTTGTTTATCTGATTGGGTAGTACAGTCACCGTCAAATGTTATAATGTAAAAAAAACATTTTCAAATTTCACAAAAAATCGATGTTTATTTTTCTCGATCACCATAAAATAGGCTTCGATCAATATTTTAGTCACTTTATTAAAGAGCATGTTTTTTTAGCTCATTAAGGTAAATGTCAAGGTTTCATTTTATGAATGGGTGCGAATTTAATTCATCCTGTGATTAGCACATCGACCGGTATTTGCGGAGTTATCAAGATCATTTCGATCCTGATAACGATCTAAAATATAATTTTTAATATAAAGTGGATCCGCGATCGACGACGTGTCTTAAACGCGTGTCCGAACCGTGAGAAAAAAGATTACTAATAAATAATAGTTAAAAAAAACTAAAAAAACACGCTTTTTATAAAAAACCGAACTAAAAAAATTTTATAAATTTAAATTAAGAATAGGGTTGAAAATTTCAATAAATATAAATTAATAATAGTGTAAATAAATAAATATATGTATTTTATTTTTAAAAAGCGTGGGGTGCATGGGTCAATAGATATTATATATTTTGTAGATACATTTTGTATTGACAGACATGAGTAGAGTGATTAGCATTTTGATAATATCTTAGAGAGCACCCCACGCTTTTTAAAAAATAAAATACATATATTTATTTATTTACACTATTATTAATTTATATTTATTGAAATTTTCAATCCTATTCTTAATTTAAATTTATAAAATTTTTTTAGTTCGGTTTTTTATAAAAAGCGTGTTTTTTTAGTTTTTTTTAACTATTATTTATTTTTCGCTTTTTAGTTCGATTTGCTAACTATTAACCATCCTTAATATGTACAAATGTGTTGGTGTTATCCGATTTTGGCCGTCTGCTCAAGCAAATTAAAAATAAAATTGATGCGTAACAAAAAATATTGAGCAAAATGATTTGTAGCCGCGTGGTTTCGATCCTCAGACCTCATAAAATAAAATTGATGTGTAACAAAAAATCTTGAGCAAAAAGATTTCTAGCGCGTGGTTTCGATCCAGGGACCTCTGGGTTATGAGCCCAGCACGCTTCCACTGCGCCACTCTGTTCTCTGACACGAATGACGAAATTACCATTTGTAAGTTAAACGGTATTAAAAGTTAAAGAAACTTTATAGAAAAAGCGTGTTAAAAAAATTAATAGTTAAAATAACTAAAAAACACGATTTGTTTAGTGTATTGTCATCGGTCCTCGATATATCTACAAAGTTTGAAAGAAATCTGACCGTTTAAAGTGGGTCAAAAACGCGCTCAAAGGAGTCGGTTACATACAAACATACAAACATACAAACATACAAACATACAAACATACAAACATACAAACATACAAACATACAGGTGAAGCTAATAAAAGCGTGTTAAAAATACAGAAAAAACAGTTGGAGATAATTATGATAATAAAAATTTACATAGTGCCAAAGAAAAAAATATTCATAAAAATAGTCGTCAAAGGTATAAATAGAAAAAACATTCGAAGATATGATAATAAAAATTTACATACTCCAGAAGAAATAAAAAGTATCGACAAAAAAATTGTTGTCTAAATTCTATGCGTGATTAAAATAAATGGAACGTGGTAAATTTACATAAACCGAAAAAAAAAAAAATTACAGTAAATAACATTAAAACTATATTCATGGCTTTACATGGTACGTGTGAAACGAAGATAATATCAATGATGACGTCAATGATGACGTACGACGAGACTCGGTTGAGTTGCTGACTGTTGTCGCCTTATGTACGAACGGCATAAATCAAACAAACAAAACTTTCAGAGAACAAGCCTCGTTAAAAAACAGTTCACATTTCTGTGCCTCCTGTGCAAAATGACACAACTCGAAGGACTACTACCGGGTTTTTTTTTATTTTATTTTTTTCATTTTTTTCATTTTTTTTCGGTTGTATCATTTTCCACACACACACACAGGAGGCACAGAATCACACTAATGTTATAAACGAAAATGTTTGGTACGTTTATTCCCAGTCAACTCCCAAACGGCTAGACGGTTTTCAATGATATTTGGTATGGAGATAGTGTCTACCCTGGATTAGAGTACTTTTTCTCAAAAATATTTTAAGTTCCGGTCAAATAGTGAGTAAAACCGCGGGGCGCCACTTGTTACTGATAACAGATATCACGTGCTAGCCAATCAATATTTAGCAATAAAATTATAAATAACCGCTTCACCCACACAAATCAACTAAAAATCTAGTTCCTTGCAGATATTAATCTCTTAATTTATGCTTTTTGTTTCTTAAATTAGCAGATTTATCGATTTGTAACAGAATTTCTATTTTTGCCACTACTTAGCATACTAAGCATTTGAAAATCGTCTCGTAATGAAATAAACTCTAAACATATGTGGAAATAAATATCTATATATATAAAAGAAAGTCGTGTTAGTTACACTACTTATAACTCAAGAACGACTTTACCGATATGGCTGAAAATTGGTGAGGAGGTAGCTTAGAGCCAGGAAACGCACATAGGATACTATTTATTCCTATTATACTATTTATTCCCATTATACTATTTATTTCTATTAAATAAATTCGATAGCATTCAAGTGTGAATTGACATAAAACATCAGTCACTATCAAACGAGGTATAACAAAAAAGAATCAGACTTGGAATAACAAAACGACTTATTATACTCTTTGCGCAAATGACAGCTATGTAATGGACGTATGGATGACAATTTGATTTAACAATTTAACAGCTAAACAGATTTTGACGAAATTTGGTATGAAGGTAGCTTAAGCCCTAGGTAAATGTAGATTACTTTTTACCCCAGAAAATTGAACGGCTTTCCGCTATTCTTGCAGGACAGCGGGTGAAACCGCGGGGCGCAGCTAGTTTTAGATGTAAACGTGAAACATGAGCTCTCTTTTGTTTGTTTATCACGTAAAAATTCTGTGCACAAAAATACGTTGCGACATCGCAAAAGGTCTGTGCACAAAAATACATCGCAACGCCAAAAGTGGCAATGTCCGCCTGCTCCAGTTGCCTTCTCTTCATAGGAGAAGCCCACGAACATTCGATTGTCAAATGTTTCTGGGTTGCGATGAGTATGTCACCGATTTTAACGATGTCGCGAAATGTTCTGGCTTTTCGGTGGAAAACATCGTGAAGTAACCTACATATGCCCGGAAAAGAAGTTAAATGGTGTATGTGAATTCACCGACCTGCACTTGGCCAGTGTAGTGAAATACGGCCTTATCACCCTTCGAGGGTAGACCTGCATTCCATCAGTGGAAGGATTAAAAGTTGAAAACCGTCGGTGGTATTATTGTGTAGGTTTTAGGTGTACCTATCGTCTAGGTAAGTGTACAGGGTTATTCATAAAGGGTATGCGAAGCCGAAAAGGGATCATAGTACTCATCATTATAAACAACTTTTACTATGGGACCAACCCAAAAATTCGCGAAAAAAAAACTGTTCCATACATTTTGTCGAGTGTCATTGACATTTTTCTATGGAACAGCTGATTTTTTTTCGCGAATTTCAGGTTGGTCCCACAGTAAAAGTTGTTCAAAATGATGAGTACTACGAGCCCTTTTCGGCTTAGCATACCCTTTATGAATAACCCTGTAATTTTATTAAGAAAAAAAACATAAATTGCTCCGATCCGGGTGCAGCTAGCTAGCCAAATACTGAACTAACCTTCCCACAATTTAATCAATTAAACAGGTTCCAAACCGATAGTTATCGCAACATAAATGTTTACCGTTTTAGCATAGATTGCTAATCTCACCAAGTTCAGACAGATGGATATTTTTAGAATTTTTATCTTTTTGCATAAATATAATGCAATAGATGAAATGTTTTTAAAATACTGTCTAGACGTAGATATAAAGTTACAAAAGATATTTTGGAGAATCTTAAAATAAAATCTAATGGTTTTTAATCGACGGTTTATTAATTGATAACCCCGAAGTCACTGACACAGAAAGATTTAATGTCCATAATAAATAGAAAATTGCAAAAAAAGTTGAAAAAATAATCAGCTGTTTCATAGAAGAATGTCAATGACAGTCGACAAAATGTATGTATATGTTTTTATAATATTATTAATAAACCATTCTAGTCTTAAATTGTTAATGAAAGTTATTAAAACCTTTATAAGTTAAACACCTTTTAATAAGAAAGCAACATAATAAACACTATAGAACAACATCCTCTCTAACTCAACACTTCCGCCCCATTATGAGTTCCATTATCCCTAGATTAGTTCATAGTCAGTACGGCACAAAGCGGCCGATAGCAGGTGCAGCCAAGCGCGGCCCGCTGCAGATACCACGACCCATTGGAGCTGGAGTTGGGCGCCGCTGCCTCAATTACCGAGGAAGTGCGCTTGGGTACGGTTTACCTGAGCATGGTGGCCATATTGTGCTGTCATTTAGGTATTGGGGAAATAGTTGCTGATTTCTCACGGGTGTTAAATAAATATAATACTTATAATATACTAGCTGACTCGACAGATGTTGTCCTGTCAAAAGCCATTGCGTCAATTCTATGCCAAATGTCAAAAGTTACATTAAAAAAGTTTACATTGTCCAAAGCGCTAAAGTTAAATTATGGTTTAAGTATTTTTAAATTTTCTAATTTTTCAAGTTTTTTTACTATAAATTGAGATGTGAGCTATCCTATCTCCTAAGTTAGATCGGTTAAGTGATTTAGGAGTCTATAGCGGACAAACAACGTGACACGTAATTTATATATATTAAGAAGATAAAAAAGTGCAGAGCAGATAAGTAATAAGTTGTTATTGTTTTTAATTCGTGTTTATAGGTTGAGTTGTTAGGTCAAGGTAGAAAGTCCAAGTTAGAAACAAAATTAAACGGAAAAATGTTCCATGCCGTCACCCATCCGGAGATTATTATTGACCATAATTATCTACCATACGATCGTGCGTTATTTGTTATCCCAACTCTTGTCTTCTTCTCTAAGTCCCTCTCCACTCCCTCAAGCTTCTTAAATTTTCTTAATTTTGTTTTTACTTTTTTACTCACAATTAATATTTCCTATTCTTATTGTTTCTATAGATTGCAGTCCACTTATCAGTTCCAAGCCTGACCAGTACCGTCTCAGCCTCAGCTCACAAACGTGTGAATAAAAAGCTACCTTATATTGTGAAGTATAGAGTTCGTTTTAGATTTGTAAGCAAAAACGTCGCGCTACACATATAAATTTAATAGGTTGAAGTCGATATACAGGGTTATTCATAAAAAGTATGCTAAGCCGAAAAGGGCTCATAGTACTCATCATTATGAACAACTTTTACTGTGGGACCAACTCGAAATTCGCGAAAAAAAAATCAGCTGTTCCATACATTTTGTAGTGTCATTGACATTTTTCTATGGAACAGCTGATTTTTTTTTCGTGAATTTCTGGTTGGTCCCATAGCAAAAGTTGTTTATAATGATGAGTACTATGAGCACTTTTCGGCTTAGCATACCCTTTATGAATAACCCTGTATTATCATCATCAATAACCCAAGACTGCTAATTATTAACAGTTCAAAGTGACCTGTCAAAAATTAAAGCGCAACATTCACCAATGTTAAAAAAATCGTATCCAACATTTGGGCCGCGATAGCACTACAGTATATAAATAGCAGCCAGTAAGGTCAGGTTCATTACGGCAGGTAATGAGCTGATAGCACCACTTACGTAGCGTCGCTACGGCGCGGCGCTACGGAGCGTAGTCTTATTTGTGTCGGACGAGCAGTAAGGTAAGACTTAAAATTTTTATGAAATTCGTAAAAACACGAAAAAAATTACATGATTTAGGTAAAGATGGAGAACTATGCTAAATCAAAAGGGATTATAGTCTACAACTTTTACCATGGGACTAATCCTGAAGTCGTTGAAAAAATAGATAATTTCGTTAACGGTAATATAATATTCTAACTTAGTGCCGTATAAAATGTGCATAATACCTGGGACTTTATGCTGCCGTACTATATTATCTCGAACACTCTTACTCTTATGCCTTTTCTATCGAGAGAGAAAGTATCAAGATAATATCACTTGCGCCTGAATTGGGCTTTGGAATATAACATAATATATACTATATATATACTATATACTGGCCTAGCATAATATCGTATCATAAATATGTACCCAGTAGGTACTCGTATTTGATAGAAAAAAATACAATTTTACTATTAAAACTAACGTGGTTTTGACACATTTCGAAAGCAAGCTTCATTTACGGCCGCCGTCTGTTATTCATATATTGTTCTAACGAACACTCGCTGCATATTTTGTAACAGCATTTTATTCCAGGACTTGAGTTACTGTCCAAGTCCTGTACAGTTATTGTGCCGTAGCAACAGGTGCTCGTCAGTGCTACGTGTGCTAATGCTCTTTGGCAAACGTCCTGAACGGAAGACTTAGATGTGGAACATTGTACGTAGATACCAGGACGGAGACTCTAACTTGGGAAGTAAATGGAACGTTCTGGAACATTGTACTTCCTTTAGGTTTGACCATGCAAACGGCACTAAATTTTTTTAAGGTAAGCGATTCTGAAACAGTGTAAATATGTGTGTGTCTAGGATATAAGTAAGTTACCTCTAGTTCAAACACTCAGACCTGCTGAGCCATTTCAGAGTTTTAAAAAAGAGATTTAAAAATAAAAAACAGATTTTATTGCATTGTCATCGGAGTTACATACTATACATGAAAATTCATTTCCAAAAATATGACTCATACAAAGCTAGTTAATTTATAGCTTTTAAGAAAAACAGGCACTGGCAAGCATTAGTGCTTAGAATATGATTAACAACCTTTTGCAACATACATGGGAAATTTATTTTTTCGGAATCAATCAAAAATATCTGACTCATAAACTTATTTCTTCAAAATTTATCGACCCCATCAAAACCGCTCAAAATCGCCACAAATCCCGCCTAGTGATGTGCTGTATTAAGTATCGAGAATTCGCGGCGACGGCGACCGATCGCGCGATATCGCATGACGAACGAGCGAGATACGCGCCGTGGGGGTGGCCATGTGAAAAATACGCAGAGATAGCTGAATGTTGGTGCTCTTGGCTTATTCTAAACAGAATCAATAAAAGAGCGCTAGCAGTAAATAAAATGTATCTAAGTAAAAATAAAAATGTAGTAAATATAGTACGAGAATCGAAGAAGCGATTTTATGAGTTAAAGTTTTTAGTGTCAGGAAGTTCAAGAAATCTATGTTGATTCGTTTTAGAAAAAAGTGCTTGAACGTCCTTGATATGATTAAAATTCAAACAAAATTACCTAAGTAACTGTGTTGGGCTTAAAGAAATACAATGATCAATTAATTTTTACAAGCGAGCCCATTAAAATTGTTATTGATATCTCAGAATGTAAGTGCCACATACTACGCCGAGGACATGGAACAGTCACACGCCGCAGGCATCTCAAGCACTCATTTGTTATTAATTTAATGCTAATAAAACCAGCTCTAATGGCCACCCTACGGCCACACGGGCCAATATTTTAAAATCGATGTTTTTATGAATCGATAATTTGTTGTGCGCGTTTCGGCGCGGCGTTTCGCGACGTTCCGCGACGCGACGCGGCCCAATCGATGCTTATCGCGTTGTCACAACGCTTTGTTTCGATTCGCCCAACATCGGCCCATGTTTCTCTTGAAATGTGTTTCTTGCTAACGTACGAATTGATACTATCTCGTCCACATTTGCAAACTTATTTTTAACAATCGCTCGACGCGCTGACACTCCATTTTAAGCTTTGTGACTTTTGAGTAAAGTTCTTGATGTATTTTAGGTGGCGTTTGTCGCGTATTGTAGGGTTGTATCTGTCGTTTTCATATGCATGCCAAGCGGTCTGCCTTCAGGTGTGTCCGTTGGTTATTATTTGATACTTTCTTGTCTCTCGAGAGAGGAATGCGAGGGCCGGAGGTCCCGTCACTGCAATACAACGAGCCTCTCGGACGTGCTCAAAAATGAAACCGAATCTTGTGTCTTATTTCTTCTCTATGTGGTAAAAAGAGATGAACGACAAAAGACGTCAGTTTTTGTCAGGATATCGAGTTCGTTTTATGGAGTGTTAATTGATACAGGGCATAAGTATAAGGTGTTTATGTGGAATATGTGACGTAAATGTCGGAGTAACTGTAAACACAATGTGTGGGTGAGCTGATGAGATGTTTAGTCGAATCGTTTATTAAATTTAGTGAGACAGTCTTATGACTTAAATGTCTATTATGTGAACACGCTTTGCTTTTAATATGGTATTTATGTTGATTTAGTCTTACAGTAATCGCCTATTACTTTAGAAATGATCCGATGATGCGATAATGTTACAAAATGTATTAATTTTTATGCTCTCCACTTTTCTCTTTGTTTACATTTTGGACGGCTATTTATATATATATATGTATATATATAGTCTTCTCTGAGTTAGGAACAATTATTTAACAAATTAGAATGAGTTTTTAACTGAGACTTATTTTAAAAGCTTTTTTTATTTTGCTACGTTTGTTCGGGTGGAATCTTGCTATAAAATTTTTAACCACTTTCCGTTATCCGACTGAGCTGAAATTTGGTATACTTGTGTAACTTCGATTGCGATACAACAAAAGCTTGCTTTAAAAAAATATTTTTAAAAATTAACTTTTTTTTAAGGCTCTTATATACTTTAAAATAAACTTTAGTTTGTCTTTGGATGGGTGACCGATAGATGCATTTAAAGCATCTACCATGGTTCGGGTTGCACTTAATTTTTTGCATGCGCTAACAGTTTGTACAGGCTACTCGGTTTAGTCGAACTTCTTTCAATTATACTTCTAAACTTGCTTAAATTTTCTTCCAATCGTTAAAATTCTCAAGATTACAATCCCAACCATCAAAAACCACGGGTCAAATATACACAAATCACGAAAAATTCGTCGAAACCGCGCGTAGGCGAACCGAAATACCGACTCGGCTGCGAATAAATATACCGTATCGCAGTATCTGCAGATACGCGAGATAATACGTATAGATTCGCTTTATTTATACCAAACTAGATAGTGAATATTATACGGGGCCCATATATAAAAACCGAGACAGATGCTATCGCTGAATACCGAAATTGGACAGCCCTTGTGGGCGCTTCCTAATACGATAACTCGATACTTGCTGCTTGTTTTCACCGATTAAGAATCGATTTAAATATTAAGAGGTCACGGGTGCGTGGGAGTGATGTGGTCGAAAGCGAGACGATTCGATCGATGATATAGATAAGGATGTTCTTGACCTTTCTGATAACGGATTGAGGTGTCTGCACATATTAATGGCGAGTGTAAATGAAACTTTAAAAATTATCGACAAGCTCGTATGTTTTCAAATGGCTGATCGATCAGATTTTTTGAACAAAACAAATAAACAAAGACGCCTAACAAAAAAAATGAAATCAAACTTGGGTTTTAATTTGCGATTTTGTGGGACCTCAGGATTTTTCAGGACATCGTCTAGGTATTTTCTTTAATCAGGACAACCAAGTGAAATAGATATAATCTTTTTAATTTATTCGACGAACGTGTTGTGTTTCGCCACCATTTAAAAATCTAAAGAAATAAAAAAATACAAATCTTAAATGCCACTGACAGGTAATTTGAATACTTACCTAATACAAGTAAGTGAGACGATTTGTACTATCTCACGAAATCTCAGTTAAACATCCTCATTCTCAACGTCAACAACTCTTATCGATTAAATCGAGTGGCAGTAATCAGTTAATCGATAATTAATCGCCAGCCGAACTGGTACATCCTTTATTACTATGGGCACGTTTAAACACCAGTTATTAAGTCCACATCCTGTCCGGAAATCGACACAATAATAGAAAAAACCCGCTAAATTAAGATCGGGCGATACGACCGTGACCTTTCAGCGGATACTGTTGATCGCGATAAATCAGCTGTCTGGCCCACTGGCCACCCTCGCGCCTCGGTACTGGTCACCCTTTGTATTGGTCACCCTAAATATTGGTCATCCTATAAATTGGTCACGCTTTCTTTAAATAGCTGCCGATATTCGGTAGATAACGTGCTGTTATTGTCATCTTTTTTTTATTCAATGCTAGTATTGCGTTTGACCGCCATCTTGCCTGATGCGGTCTACGACGGAGTACGCTTGCTTAAAAGATACCGATTCATATGCGACTTGAAGACACCCATATTATAACCATCGGGGAACACCCACTCCGGCACATTCACATATGTCAGTAGTGCAAGTGCATCTTAATTCTGGCGCGGTCGAGATTATATCTGTCTTATGACACGAGCTGGTGTCTGAAACTATCCGAGATATAGATTACGCTAGAGTATTAGAGCCCCTGGGGTCCTATTCTAGAGAGCGAGATATTATCTTGGTGACTGTTGCTCTTATTACACATGTCATGAGACTGGCAGATAATCTCAAACGCCTAAGAATAGGTTCCTAAATCATTATTTCTGTCCAAATCACCCAATTTGAAGGTAAACGTAATTTTTATTTACTGGCCTAAATCAATGCCTGACTGAATCATGCTTAAAGAAGGCTGTAATAAGAAATAAAAAAATTAGTTAGAAAATAACGTTTAGTCCAATTAAAAAAGAAACGCAAATGGTCCGACTCCACCAACAAAGGTTAACTAACGTTTAACAACGGCACAAAGATTAATGCCGTCCGATATATCATTCGCGTCGCGGCGAGGTGCGCAAACTTTCAGCGATAAACTTTTAAAGACTCAACTTGGTACAGCGGCTATATCACCACTGAGTAGTATACCGTGCAGAGATATACCGATCTAGCTAAAATTTTAAATTGGTATTTATAAAGATTGACGGTGTTCAGACCTGCTAACAATAAGTAATTCTGAAAGTTTTAGAATATTGGTGTAATCGAATAATTAACAATGAGCCGCGAAAACCTAACAACGCACGATGAATCATACCATGTATTATTGTCATACGCCTGTCCCACAAACACTTGTATTATTTTATTTGCAATTAAGTTCCTACAGTAAAGCGCCATTAAGAGTTTCTCTCTTTACATTTTCTACTCAGTGATATCGCGCTGAAAAATTGTGTATCAGCCTCGTAGCCTGGGGCAGGCGATAAAGCGAAAAAATCGCGGCCACAGTATTTGTTGGAGTAGAGATATTTGTCACAGGCCGATGTTAGAACTTCGGTAATTGCTCTCTTGGAACTTGATTGTCGGTGATTGACGGCCGGTCGGCTTGCTGGGGCTTGACAGGATTTTTTTAAATACTTAATAGAGTAGTATATTTTAAGAGACTTACAAGTAGTATTGTAGCTAAACCAAAAATGACTTTAGAGCTCTTTTAATAGCATAAAATTAAGTAACGGGCCAATGTAAGCTGGTAGCATGATGAAATTTTATGATACTAGGTTCTCAGCATTTTGGTTGGTAAAAGTGACGCTTACCATTAGGCAAATAATTTAGTTCATCTTGTTATTTTATGGTACTAAAAAGTATTTAAATATTTAATAGCCATCTAACAATCTGGCTAACAAAATGTGCACAAGAAAAGAAAAAAACATGTAAAGTAGAACAATTACAAAGTATTATTCCCTGTACATCAAAAGCGTACTTCGTATCACAAAGAAACTTTAGCCCGCCTTATCTCCCCGAGCGTGTGTCCCACGACAAAGTGACTTTATTAAACTTTTTTGCATTACTTTTTCGAGTTCACCTACAGGATAAATTGTGGCGCGATAACTCAGCCGAGTTAAACGAGGTTAATACATTAACCGGAGTTTAAACTCTGGTTAACTTGTTGGTGCCTTCGGGCGTTTCGCCGCTTGACTGATGTAATGACGGAAGAAGAGCAAATTTTTTTCTACATCACAAGATTAAATACTTTTTTAAATGAAATTATTTAACGCTATTTTGGTTGATTATTACTCACTATTACTAGTGCTATTATTATTTAGAATTGATACGATCAAGTAAATTATTGAAAAGAAATTTGTATATGTATTTGAATAATGTTTTCTTAATTAAAACTCAAAGGACAAAAACTATAGAAACTTTTAAAACCAAACTGCAAGAACAAGCGCCAATAAAAAAAGAAATAAATTTCAAATTAAGAACAAGTCGCGGAATCCTTTCGCGCTATCTCTCAATATGAAAATGTATGTAAAGCCGGCCACAGATGGCCCGACTATAAATCCTGCGGCATCGCTCGGTATCGCGCGTCATTAGCGTAGAAAGTAATTGTGCAGATTTGTCTCCGCGAGTCGCCTCGCTTCATGAATCGGGCGCTTTATCGGCGGCTTGACGAGATGTGGGCTGGGTACGGTTTGATTATAACTTGCGTAGCCAATATAATTATTTTTACAAAAAACAAAAAAACAAAAACCGACTTCAAAAGACCGACTATTGATAATGCTAGAGGATCGCGAGTTTTTAGTGATGTCAGTATATATGCCTACTAATAAATCAGAGAATTTAGAAACTTTTACTGACTGCCTCGGTCAGATTAGTGCTATTGTTGAAACAAATAATGTAGATTCAGTGTATATTCTTGGCGATTTTAACGCTCATCCTGGTGCTTTGTTTGGTACGGAACTTCTAAACTTTTGTACTGAGCAAAAGTGGGCATGCGTAGATATAGAATATCTGGGAGTAGATTCAAACTCATACACGTTTCTAAGTGACGCACATGGGACCACGTCTTGGTTAGACCATGTGATCACGACAGAAGTTGCAAAAAAATCAGTTTTGTGTGTAGACATAAAACATGAGCTATCATGGTCGGATCATTTTGCTATAGAGTTTACGTGTGACCTAAACATATTAGTACCTAAAATTGTGCGTCGAAGTTCCGTGCCCGACACAGCTGTCTGGGGTGAGAGAGATGAGACGCAGACAAAACGGTATTGGGAAATATGTTCACTTAGACTGCGTGACATGCATTTTCCTACTGAATTTCACAATTGTGCAGATGTATTATGTAATAATTTAAACCACAAACATGTTATAGACAAAATGTATGCCACAATAGTAAGCACTCTTAGAGATGCTGCGTCGGAATGTTCTAAAAAGCGTGATGTTATAAATAATAAAAATAGACGGGTAACAGGTTGGAACAAGCACTGTAAAGAAGCTCATGGAAATGCTCGGCTGCGGTTTCACGAGTGGGTTTTACATGGTAAGCCCTCATCGGGTCAATTTTATGATCGGATGAGAAAGTCGCGAAGTGAATTTAAAAAGAAACTGAAATGGTGTAAAGCAAACGAGACTCAAATAAAAATGGACATTCTTGCAACGCAACATACTGCTAAAGATTTCAGCAAATTCTGGAAAGAGACAAACAAACTGAATCCGAGGCCGAGTGTTCCCGTGAGCGTTGAGGGTGTATGTGACACTGACCGCATTGCCAACCTCTTTAAAGAATACTTTCGAGTGCATTCTCCTCTGGAACTGGGGAATATAGGGGCCGAGGCAACTGATGCAGAAACCGGAAAACCAGCTATGCGGATTACAGCGAAACTGGTGGCACAGGTGGTGAGGAACATGAAGCGAGGAAAATCCCCCGGCCATGACTCTTTGAGCATTGAGCACCTTCAGCATGCAGGAGTTCATCTACCGAGGGTGCTCGCCTTGTTCTTCACCTTCTGCTTGAGTCACTCATACTTGCCGGAGGCCTTGATGAAAACCATAGTTGTCCCGATTATCAAGAACCGGACAGGGGATGCATCCAGCCTCGGCAACTATAGGCCCATATCACTCGCAACAGTCATCGCTAAGGTACTGGATGGTGTGATTGAGATTCAGTTGCGAAAACATCTAAAGCTACATGACGCCCAGTTTGGTTTTAGACCTGGACTATCGACTGAGGCAGCTATACTGAATCTCAAGCATACTGTTCAGTATTATACCAGCAGGCACACACCAGTCTACGCCTGTTTCTTAGATTTATCTAAAGCGTTTGATCTGGTGGCATATGACAGGTTGTGGCATAAGCTGTCGAGTGATACGGACCTTCCCTCTGAGTTTGTGTCTCTCCTAAAGTATTGGTACGGTAATCAAACCAACGTTGTAAGGTGGTCAGGGTCACTATCGGAGGTTTATAGGTTGGAGTGTGGCGTGAGACAGGGCGGGCTATCATCGCCGAGCCTCTTTAACCTCTACACTGACCGTCTGATCCGTGAGCTCAGCAGCGCCGGTGTCGGCTGCTCGATTGATGGTGTCTTTGTCAATAATATTAGTTATGCAGACGACATGGTGTTGCTGGGCCCATCGATCAGGGCCCTCAGGAAACTCATTAGCATCTGCGAGCGATATGCGGAGGTTCACGGGCTCAGGTATAATGTCGTCAAAAGTGAATTCCTAGTTTTTAAAGCAGGCTCGAAAACGTACAATACTATTCCACCAGTCTTACTATGCGGGAAGGCCCTTAAGAGAGTCTCGAATTTCAAATATCTGGGTCATTGGGTCACTGATTCGCTCGCAGATGACATGGATATGGAGAGGGAGCGCAGGGCTTTATCAGTTAGGGCTAACATGTTGGCTCGTAGGTTTGCACGGTGTACTGCCGAAATAAAAACAACATTGTTTCGAGCATTTTGCCAGTCGTTTTACACGTGCAGCCTATGGGTCAAACATACCAAGAAGTCATATATAGCCTTGCGTACCCAATACAATAATGCCTTTAGGGCGCTGATGGGGCTGCCATCGTACTGTAGTGCATCGGGGATGTTTGCGGAGGCGCATGTAGATGGTTTCGCCGCAATCATGCGTAAACGTGTTGCGTCTCTGATGTGCCGCGTGCGGGGCAGCTCCAACAGTTACCTACAGCTGTTCGCCTGGCGGATGGACCTGGACTGCCCAATAATGCAGCATTGGACCAAGGTGCATGTTGAGCATTCTGGGTCCCAGCCTAAATTTAGATTGAGATAATTTTATGTTAATTTGATGTTTATTTTATGTTTTGATTGATTTTAAATTTATTTTTTTGACATTTTTATTTTTATTAGTATTAGCTTCATTGATTGTTTTTATTATAATTTGTATGTGTACCTAATTTTTAATATGATTTATTATAGCTATGGACATTGTAATCCGAAATAAATAAATTGAATTGAATTGAATTGAGTTATTCGTCTATTTGTCGCGCACGTACTTAATGCAAATTTAAGACTTATATGGTTTTCTCATGGATACCATTATCAGAACTGGATTAAATTGAAATGGGAAGCGTCAGCTTTCTAATAAAAAAAGAATTATCAAAATCGATTCACCCAGTCAAAAGTTATGAGGTAAAAAAAAAAATTAAAAAAAAAAAAACATACAGACGAATTGATAACCTCCTCCTCTTTTGAAGTCGGTTAAAAAATTGCATAATGGGAACAAAAGCACGTCGCACGGTATTTGAACCCTCATCAAATTATTTTTCATCCCACCATCTCGGAAAGAGTATTTTTAATCTTCAATATCTGAGTGGAAAAGCCGTTTTTATTCTCTAGAGGATAAAGTAAATTGAATTTAGAACATCGTGTGCACTAAGTTTGTGAATTAAAAAAAACATTAAACCTATTTACTGCTCCTCTATGGTGCCGAATATATCATACAACTTTTTTTTAATTTGTTAAAAACTCAGACTCGGAACCTTCTTGGTGTTCTTTTTTCAATTTGCTTTGTACGCGGTTCTTTACGCGGCATTTTTTCACGTCATTGTTAAACCTTATATTAAAAACAAGAAACTTGAAAACAAGTGAAAAAACTAAAATGAGTGATTCTAGCTCGTGATTCAATTTTGGAATCCTTCGCTTGCTCGGTCATCAAAATTGAACACGCGGTTAAAAAGCAACTTTGCACCCTTGTTTAACAAATAACTATTCTACTCTTTTTTTCTCATCTCATCAGAACTTTATAATCTCACGAGATTAAAAAGCGTTTATTTTATAATAACGGCTTTTATATTTTATCACTTATTTTATTTAATGGAATTTATAGCTCTCTTAAATACGAATACTATTATTAACACGCTTTTATTAGTTTCACCTGTATGTTTGTATGTTTGTATGTTTGTATGTTTGTATGTTTGTATGTTTGTATGTTTGTATGTTTGTATGTAACCGACTCCTTTGAGCGCGTTTTTGACCCACTTTAAACGGTCAGATTTCTTTCAAACTTTGTAGATATATCGAGGACCGATGACAATACACTAAACAAATCGTGTTTTTTAGTTTTTTTAACTATTAATTTTTTTAACACGCTTTTTCTATAAAGTTTCTTTAACTTTTATACCGTTTAACTTACAAATGGTAGTTTCGTCATTCGAGTCAGAGAACAGAGTGGCGCAGTGGAAGCGTGCTGGGCTCATAACCCAGAGGTCCCTGGATCGAAACCACGCGCTAGAAATCTTTTTGCTCAATATTTTTTGTTACACATCAATTTTATTTTATGAGGTCTGAGGATCGAAACCACGCGGCTACAAATCTTTTTGCTCAATATTTTTTGTTATGCATCAATTTTATTTTTAATTTGCTTGAGCAGACGGCCAAAATCGGATAACACCAACACATTTGTACATATTAAGGATGGTTAATAGTTAGCAAATCGAACTAAAAAGCGAAAAATAAATAATAGTTAAAAAAAACTAAAAAAACACGCTTTTTATAAAAAACCGAACTAAAAAAATAGAAAATAAAATTTTATAAATTTAAATTAAGAATAGGGTTGAAAATTTCAATAAATATAAATTAATAATAGTGTAAATAAATAAATATATGTATTTTATTTTTAAAAAAGCGTGGGGTGCTTTCTAAGATATTATCAAAATGCTAATCACTCTACTCATGTCTGTCAATACAAAATGTATCTACAAAATATATAATATCTACTTATTGACCCATGCACCCCACGCTTTTTAAAAATAAAATACATATATTTATTTATTTACACTATTATTAATTTATATTTATTGAAATTTTCAACCCTATTCTTAATTTAAATTTATAAAATTTTATTTTCTATTTTTTTAGTTCGGTTTTTTATAAAAAGCGTGTTTTTTTAGTTTTTTTTAACTATTATTTATTTTATGATTATAACCAGAAAATCCCGTCGTCAGGTAAATAAATATTTGCTAAAATTATTTTTTTACAAATTTTGTTTTAATGCGTATTTAATTTTTATCGTTTATACTAATGTCTATGGGTTATTGGGTTATTTATAGTTTCTATGTTATTTATGGTCAATAAAAGAATCAACATTTAACTAGAACATAAATTGCTAATCCTTTTGATCAGATTGAATGATAATAAAATTCTGATGGCATTTTTTTTTAATAAATTTATTTTTAGTCTAGATTATGGTACGTTATCTAAGTTTGGTCTGAAATTTTATTAATTATGTTATTTTATTATGATAATTATATGATCGACAAAATTGATTTGTAATATGAATAAAATATTTTTTTATATTATTGGCTGGAATTGCTCTTGTGAGTCGAATTTGCAAAGGTTAAAATGGGTTATGAAGATAAGAATTCTTAGTAATTCATTTACATTTTGAATATTATTTTAATAAATAGTGAAAAAAATAATTGCGTAGGTAACCATAAAATAAAAGTTAATAACTTATTCATTTGAAAATGTTTTTGATTTAAAATAAAAATGTTCTTATTTTTTTTTTTAATTTGCATTACACATTTTTAATGCAGAAGACTAAGAAACCGGGCTGCTGGCTGATACTGTTTTTTTGTAATTTGTGTGTTTGCCTTTTCTACAAGACACCGACAATATATCAATTATTGTAATTTTGTTGCTAATAAACAAATAAAACTATTTTATTTATATTAACGTTATAATATACTAGCCGATACTGTGGACTTCGTGCTTGGTGTTGCTCTACCTTCGGCTTGCTGTAAAATAGTTATAGCCTATAGCACTTAAGGATAGTGTAGCTACCTACTTGTAAAATTATTTTGAAAAACAGACCAGTAGTTTTGAAGATTATCCCTTACAACATACAAACAAACTCTTCCTCTCTATAATATCAGTATGGCTTCGTATATGAGTTTTTATAAATACATGTAATAAAATACGCAGCTTCCATATTTTATAACACCATAACCATTCAAGAGTGTGTACGATCTCAAACACGTATGAAATATGCCCCTGTTCCGGTAATGAATCACACTGGCAATACATTATTGGTTTCTTAATGTTGGTAGCACTTACCCTTTAATGCCATGTGTGTGGTATCATTGATTAACGACTTACCTGAAAAGAAATCATGGCGAACATTAGGAATTTACTCATATGAACATTTTTTTTTCTTTTTTTTACATATTACTAACATTATGTGGTGATGCGAAAATAATTCGATTTTTATAATATATTTAGAAAGCTCTTCGATTATAAGTAGTATGTGACTTCATATACGACACATACAAAAAATAGAACACACAAATAAACATCAGAACGCACTATTATAATAATAATCACTAAACAATAATACATTATTAATTTATTAACCGGCTGATTTGATCTTGATATGCAATGAAGAAAAAGTTATAAGCACAAAGAATTGCACATGGATACTATTCATCATAGAACAGGAAAAAAACAGGAAAAGACAGCCAGCGAGAAATATTTATCCAATAAATACTTATCGTAAAATCTCTTTCCATATTTTAATAAAAATAACACAAACGCAGCTCAAAAAGGTTACCTATTCGAATAATTACAAAACGAGTTGCTACCTAAAAGAATGGAGTACATATCATGTTCATAGATAGATCTCCGATTTCTTACCACTGAATTCTTAAGACATATTTTTGGTTTGGTAGAGAACAAACTATCATTCATTCTGTGACAGCGGTTATTCTTAAAGCCGTAGATGCCCGAATTTATTAGCTTTAGATTCTTATGTCTATTAAATAAAGTAATGTTATACTGAAGTTGTCATAAAAATGCTACCGAAAGTTGGGCCAGTAATTTTTATTGGGTATAGTAAAATCGGATTACAAGGTGAAACTTAAGCCTCAATTGCATTTGTCATAAAACTGTCATATCTAAGCGACTTAGCTATAATTTGCTCTGTTACTATTTCCATATTGACATTAAATTAATTACATATTTGACATAATTATGCATTGAAATATATTTGACTATTTGACTGAAAATTTTAATGTCGAATGCCCGATGAGGGTAAACTGATAATTTCAATAAATATATCTGAATCAGAACCTATTGTATTATCTATCTTATTATCTCTAGGAGCTACACTCGAGGAGAGATATTTAAACAAATTAAAATAATTTGTATTTAGACTCAACAATATAAATCTATTTTAAACTTATTATGTGAAATAATGCAACAATCATATCATAAATCAGTGTTCAAAATATGTTCAATGTCGTAAATGTTTTATGAACAATAAAGATATTTTAAAACTGCACTTAAGTGAATTGTCATACCTAACTGTTTATTATGAGAATTATGAATAACAAAAACTTTATTATGAGAGATTTGGAAAATAAAACAGTATAAAAATGAAACAAAAAAAATCATCAACTTAAAATAGAGCAAATTATTTGGTGAAATTAATACGATATACTAGCTGCGCCCCGTGGTTTCATCCGCGTTTTCCAGGATAAAAAGCTTATCTGTTAATCCAGACCATGAACGACCTTCACTCCAAATTTCATGTAAATCCGTTCAGCCGTTTTCGCGTGAAAGAGTGTTAGCATGGCAACCCCCAACGTCTTGATGGTGGCACCACTGTCGGCTGGCTGACGGATGGTGCGTGACTCTCACGACGGGGGAGTCGTGAGAACACCGACAAGATGGCGGTGCCGGTGATAATACGAAGGCGATATAAAAGATGGAAGATGGGAAAGGCTAAGCCGCCTGTCTTCTGATTGTGATTGTGAATAAGTGAAGTGCTGTGATATTATTAAAATTGTGAGTAGCTTCCATAAAACCGATTGAGTATGTGATTCTAGTGTATAATTCCCCGAAACCCCATAGTAGTATAGCCATAGGTTACGTAAGTCGGAGGTAATGCTCTGACAATTCAGAACCGGGATAAAAAGGAGCGGTTTTTTTTTCTTTCTTTTTTTAACCTACTAATTCGTTCCTGCCACGCTCACTTACCTACTATTTATTTTTTGTAAAAATTTAAGAAGAAAAAAAAAAAAATGGGGTAAACAATTACAAACAAACTATGTGAAAGGGCCTAACATAGTGCCCGAACAATTTATGTATTTTGTTCTCAGTTTCTCACATTCCACATGGCCTTGTCAAAGTTTATTTTCCTAATGTGGGGTACCTTGTCTATTTTAAGTGATCACAACTAGACCCAAAGAATAAAAGTTCTCCTCCTGAATAGTTAGTCTGCGTAAAAAAATATGCGTTTCAGTCCCGCTGAGCACCGAGCTGAACGCGACCCTCGGGTGGCGCAGAGCGAGGGCGCACTGCAACGCAAGGCGACCTGTCTGACGCACAGCAACGCGCACGCAGCGCAACGAGACGAAACGCAGATAATCGTTTTCTCTCTATCTGTCTTTTATAGTTCTTTTCGTGACGATATAGGTACATATATTGTCTTTCTTGCGCTAATTTTGCAGTGGAAGCTTTTTATAGTATTTCGGTTAAATACACCAGTGGGCATACAAATTGTCGGCTCATAATCACCTAAAACACTTGTCCAACTCTCATAATTATATTTTTTTGGCATAGAAATCATTTTTGGTCACGATATGGCTGATCGAGTGATGTTATTATTTTAAATTTGAAGACATGCATGAATTATACCTACCGTCTACTAAAAATAAAAAACTAAAAGTTATATCATGCTGTCACTGTCTTTTTGTCGCTACTGTCACTCTTGAACAATGTTAGAAACAAAATAAATAAGAGAAAAACTACGTCACAAACAAAGTTGTAGAAATAAACGAGGTCAAAAGTGCCTCCAAATGGTTCGTGTAATATACACACGGTGCTGCTCGCCAATTCTGTCACTTGAACTTGGCTTGACACGCTACCGCGTGTCTAGATACTTGTTAAAGCAAAGCAGATGGCGCTGATCTTCCTTATAACGCACAATTGTTTGGTGGAAGTGTGATTTTTGCAAATCGGATTGTAAAATTCCATCATAACTAAACCTTTTGTTTTAAAAGTTTGCATTAATGTGGGCCAGCTTGTTGTAATTTGTTTGTTTTACTAAAGTGACAGCCAGATGGATAATCTAGTCTGCGCAAATAAATAAATATGTTTCAGTTTCAATGGACTCGTCTGAAGAAAGTCTTGAACTGTCCCTTATATTCAACTTATAGCCAACTAGGTTTGCCAGAGGCAAACTCCGAAGACCCCCCCCCCCCGCACCCCGACCCAATTCCCTCCCTTAATAACACGACTATTTAGCAATCAACGTAGTCACTCACAACAATACGGCGACATACTGCGATGATATACTGCGATAATATACTGCGACGATATACTGCGATGTTGTACCGCGATGAAATACTACGATACACTGCGATGATATAAACAACGATACGACGACATGCCACGCCGCTCGCGGGATGCAGAGCGACGCACACACACCGCAGCGTGGTCTTCGCGGGACGCAGAGCGACGCACACACACCGCAGCGTGGTCTTCGCGGGACACAGAGCGACGCAGACACACCGCAACATGGTCCTCGTGGGACGCAGAGCGACGCGCACACATCGCAGCGTGATCTTCGCGGGACGCAGAGCGACGCACACACACCGCAGCGTGGTCTTCGCGGGACGCAGAGCGACGCACACACACCGCAGCGTGGTCTTCGTGGGACGCAGAGCGACGCGCACACACCTCAGAGCGACGCTCGCGCAGCGCCGGCCGAAGCTCGCGCAGCGCCGAGTCACGCTCGCGCAGCGCCGGACGACGCTCGTGCAGCGCGAGGCGACGCTCGTGCCGCGTGAGGCGACGCTCGCGCAGAGCTGGACCACGTTCGTGCAGCGCTGGTCTACGCTCGCGCAGCGCGGAGCGACGCTTGCGTGGCGCCAGGTGGCGCTCGGATGGCGCCGGGCGACACTCACACAGTGCGGAACGACGCCCGCACAGTACAGTGCGACACACGTGCAGCCCACACACCTCAGAGCGACGCTCGCGCAGCACTGGGCGACGCTCGCGCAGCGCCGGGCGATGCTCGCGCAGTGCCGGGTTACGCTCGCATGGCGCCGGGTGACACTCAGCGCCAGGCGATGCTCGCGCAGCGCTGGGCAACGCTCGCGCAGCGCTGGGCAATGCTCGCGCAGCGCCGGGCAGCGCTCGCGCGGCGCCGGGCGATACTCACACAGTGCGGAACGACGCCCGCACAGTACGGTGCGACACACGCGCAGCGCAACAGGACGCCCGCACATTACGGTGCGACACACGCGCAGCGCAACAGGACGCCCGCACAGTACGGTGCGACACACGCGCAGCGCAACAGGACGCCCGCACAGTACGGTGCGACACACGCGCAGCGCAACAGGACGCCCGCACAGTACGGTGCGACACACGCGCAGCGCAACAGGACGCCCGCACAGTACGGTGCGACACACGCGCAGCGCAACAGGACGCCCGCACAGTACGGCGCGACACACGCGCAGCGCAACACGACGCTCGCGCAGCACCGGGCGACGCTCGCGCGGCATCGGGCTACACTCGCACGTCTTATTTAGATCAACGTTTCGTTTCAAGATTGTTGTTTTTGTGGTTTTTGGTGCCTGCGGTGATCTTCACATAATTTTACTTTTGTTGACCAGCGCCGTCGTGAGCGAGTCTTGTACCGAGTTCGTTTTTAAAATATTTTCAGGTGATTTCGATAAACATATTCCTCGTCGTGACGGCGAGTATTCTAGTCTTTCTTAAATTTTAGTTGCTATGGAGGCAAAGATACATAATATGCTCAGAGGGGATGCCGATTGGTTAAAGTTATAGTTGGTTTTCTTCTTCTTTCTTCGCATTTTTTTTTCTGACTTTGGCTACGCCCAAACTTTGAAAGGGTCACGCATATAGCTTTTTATTGTTCTATGAACCGAATACTTAATAGAAATCAAACTTTTTTTTTGCTTTGATAGAACAACGCAGTTAAAAGGAGGACACAAAAGGGTTTGTATAAGAGCATTGAAGCGCTGAAGTCTATTATAATTGACTAGCGACCTGTCCTGGCTTTGCACGGATGTCAAGTATACTCGGGTACTCAGGGATAATGTAGAATTTTAATGGTGAAAAAAATTTTAATGGTGGTTTCTAAATCGGTTTATTAGTTTTTGTGTATAATCGTTACATATAAGTATACACACAAATCTTTCTTTTTATAATGTTAGGGTAGATATTTCAGCGATTTCATGTTTCGTGTTGCGTACCACACGCAAATACTCGTATTATAATAATGATTTGTGCGTCAAATAATATACAAGGATTCCTACATGTGTGTTTGGTACTGTCACACTAACTTATCTCTAAAAATGTTTGTTCTTACTGCAGATTGTCGCGCTATTAAGAGGTCCTACACCACTCATGCCATTAAACATCGTTATGTCTTTTATTTTAAAGTAGTGCTTTGGTCTACTTGTTCTCACTATAGACGGAAATTACCATCGAAACTCAAAAGTGACTGAATGAAAGTTTCAGCATTAGCAGAATTGTACACCTAATGCTTGAGTTTTCAGGTACGGAAACAATAATCGTATGCTGCCTCCGACCAAATTATAATATATACTTGTCTCTTCAACTAGACTTGGATGTCAGCAGTTGCACAACCCTTGCTTGGAGGACCTGTTAACTGTTGTGTATTTTGTACGCAAGGTGGTGAACTGTCTCTTCTCTGGACTCAACATATTTATCAATCGTATAGTGCTCTTGCATGGGTCGAATCGGGCACAATGGCTGTCACTTTGGGGCACAATTTGTGGTCATAATGTGAGCCGTTAACAGAAGCCGATAGTTATTTCAAGTGGTGGCTCGCAGCATCGAGATTTCTTCTTTTTTTTTTTTCTCTTTCCCAGTAATCACGTAACTGAAGCATAAGGTGCCGGAATACATTTTCAGATTGGTAATACTGTGATTTTAACAAAACAAGGAACGTGTGTCTGTTGTTTAACATGTATAATATATTTGAAGATAGGCAAGCAGCATAGACAGATGTGCCTATACCTTGCAGTATTGAAATTTATTCATATACATTAGTCTTGTTTACGGATGTCAAGTTTATATATCAACCAAGCATCAGTCTAATGCATTTTGTCGAAGTTAGTCAGATGGATTTTCTTGAAGTAACTCTAGGTCATAGATAGGTATATTACCTAAAGATGGAGCCATAGCGTAGCCGCACATGCGACAGCTATACTCTTGAAATGATGCCTGGTTAGAAATATTTCCCCATTTTGGGGGAAAATATCATAAAATATTCCAAATCTTTATACTTCACAAAATAAAACATTATTATACAGGGTTATAAGGAAAGCATATGCTAAGCCTAAAATGTCTAATAGTAAACTAATCTACTCATAATTATATACAACGTTGATAATGAAGCCAATCTTGCAATTGCGAAAATAATGTAACTACCTTCTTAGTTTTGAGTCAGAAGGATATTTGAATTGCAAATAGCAATTATGGTTCCATGTGCTTAATCTGAGGAAGGATGCAAATCTAAACTGGACGTCACATCTGCCAAATGTTGACAGTAAAATCTTCAGTCAATATAAGCATAGCAATATGCCTTTTCAGTGGTGGTCGATGTCACATCAAATGAAGTTGAAAAAAAAACAAATAATAATAATGCCTATTATGGAAACATATACCATGTCATAAACAGTTCAAAATGTATCTGAAGAAGTGGCTATTAAATCACGTATTTTATGACTTGAATGAATCTGTGAATAGAGATAAATCTACGGAAATGATATTATTAAGTAAACAATTGAAAATTTGACATTTAATGAGGAATTATTATTGACATGATATTACGAGGTATATACTATTGACATTTCATTAAAATAATTTGACATATTATGCATAGAATTTAAAATTGAATTGGAAATCGTTAATTATTATTATTTTAAAAACTACTAAAATTATTTGACTGTGTACGAGTTACATATTGAATTCCCGATGTGGGTAAACTGACAATTTCAACCAATAGCTTATGAATTACAAGGTACTTATCAGTAGTTCAATAAATATTTCTTAATCTGAATCTTCCGACACAACTACCTACTATTACGGATACGAAGGATTGATATATCCGATAGGATATAAAGCCACTGTTGAAGTATGGGTTCCCAGTATGCAGTCTCTACTTTGAGAAAGATCCTCCTCAAAAGTGCCCAACAAAAAGCTACCGTATGCTCCATGTCACAAATCCTATGAAGACAGATTAAAAGCACTGCATCTCACAACCTTCGAGAAGCGGCAGTTGGGCGGAGACCTGATTGAAACCGTTAAAGTGCTGAATGGGTTCTATAATTTTACGGACATACAAAACATTTCACATTCAAAGATGTCGAAGACAGCAGACGCCATAAAACCTTGCTATGGCCCACACTATCCCAGACCAACACTACAAACCACATCCTATACAAGACAACAACTCTGGTCTATAACTGGAACAAATTGCCAGAAGATGTCGTACCTACTGACTGATAAATAATAAACGTTTCACACTCATAGCTCCCTTCTAGGATGACTTCTGTGTCGGGGATGCCATGGAACACGCACAGGGACAAGGACATCTGGCACCCAGACCCAGAACAAATATTTAAATTCATCATTATGACATCTACCCGACCGGGAATCGAACCCGGGTGCTCTGGCTTATGGGACGGATATGTTACAACTGCCAAACAGGGAGTGGATTGTAATAAACATTCGAATTGAGTCAAATTGTGGTGTCAGGTTGTATCACATTTTATTTTCTTATTGGCGCGATCAGTTTTATAACATAAGCTTATTCCTATTTAAAATTGTTTTGATCATTCTTCCTGATTGATTAAATTGTTGTTTGTTTTGAATGTATGTCTAAGTATATACAGTTTATGTAGGTTTACATATCACTTTTATCTAATACTGCACACCCCATTTTTCAATTCAATATGTATCCTCCTTTCTAAGGTTGCCTGGAAGAGATCGCTCTTGGCAATGGGGTCACCAGATCTTACACTGGTTCTTAAGTCTAAATATCCTTTTATTTGTGATGTCCGGTGTAAACAATAAAGAGTTTATCTATCTATCAAGATTATTCTTGGTATTGGTAGATGTGGGCGATTTGTGAAGTGTCCACAGGTGCAATGGCGGCAACTAGTGTTCGTGCGTAATCAAGTACGAGGACGTACTTATGGGTCGGATGGCCGAATGTTAGCATGGCAACCCCCAACGTCTTGATGGTGGCACCACTGTCGGCTGGCTGACGGATGGTGCGTGACTCTCACGACGGGGGAGTCGTGAGAACACCGACAAGATGGCGGTGCCGGTGATAATACGAAGGCGATATAAAAGATGGAAGATGGGAAAGGCTAAGCCGCCTGTCTTCTGATTGTGATTGTGAATAAGTGAAGTGCTGTGATATTATTAAAATTGTGAGTAGCTTCCATAAAACCGATTGAGTATGTGATTCTAGTGTATAATTCCCCGAAACCCCATAGTAGTATAGCCATAGGTTACGTAAGTCGGAGGTAATGCTCTGACAAGAGTAACAAACAAACATTACTACAAATTTTCGCGTTTATAATACTTATTAGTAGGATAATAATCTGGTATCGAGAAAAAATATTTTAATTTAAAAAAAACCGACCACACGCCACGTGCCCTCTCTTCTACTTCACTTCACTCACTCTTCCACTTCACGGCTTCCTACAGGGGTTGCCACCCTTAAGCCTTTTGTGATCCCGCAGGTGATAAGTGAATTATTATAGACTCGTTAATAATTTCTTAGGGGTGGCAACACACTCTTAAAAATTGTTAATGTTAGACGAGATGTATTCGCATAAATATTCTAACTGGCTTTTTTCATTTTTATACCTAAACGTAGGTATTATCTATCTATCGAAGGTCGACGGCCTTTACACATTCAAAGATTTAGATAGTCTTATTAGATATCATTAATTTATATCGAATTATACTTCTCATAAATCCATTGTTATCAAGGATATAAATGGGATATATTCTTTGTGAGACAATAATCACTAAATATCTATTCGAATATTTTCCTATAGATCGACCAATAAATCGAGTCGGTAACTTTACAGCTGTCAAACGGGAGTCGATCGAATCGATAATGTGATGTACGAGTATATTCGAATTGTTTTAAAATCGATTTTTATAATCGACTACAAATCGGGCCACCCGAAGGACAGTTAGATTGTCAGATTTCATTACAAAGTCTTTGGATTCCATTTGCATTATACTATTCTAATTAGATGACATCTGACATTCTGTTGCATTCATTAAACGGTGTACCAACATTCTAACGATAAAGAAATGGAATATTTCTCCAGAATTAGCTACGAATTTAAAAGCAGCGTCGATTCTAATGTAAATGCAATTATCTGAACTGAATTCGAGAACACTTAAAAGTTATATCTTTTTATTAGACTGGCAAATGAAAAAGGTAAATAGAGAAAGTATACGAACCTAAGAAAATGTATATGGAACTGTGATAATGATACAACTGATACAAACTGATGATAACGATACAAAATGATGATACTTTTGATTCCAATGTCAATTCCGAGAACAGTTTCCTTAAATTAAACTAAACCCATTTCACATAAGGACATGTCACTTTTCATCCCATCTAATCGAATAACGTTGATTGGTTCGCCCTAGCTGCGAGCAGATAGGTCTTACTCGTATCTGAGAGACTTTCAGGAAGGACATGAATGCCTTCAGACGTTCTAAAAAACTCTGACCTTAAAGCCAACCGCCGCTACTTCGCCTAAACTTGATTCGACGAACCTACAAAACTTAAATAGATATCTTTAAGTAGTTTTTCTAAACTGCTCAGTTATTTCAGTCTGCTTAACAAGATTGGTATTGACAATAACAACAAGAACGTTTTTAATTAGTTAATTGGCTCAACTTTAGAAACGCACCAATCGATTTCAGGTTTCAGACTTCTTTCATAGATAGGTCTTATTATAAGAAGGCTTCCTGTAAACTGCTAACTTGCGGAAACATATACTTTTCGAGATATTAATTTTTGAAAATCGAGAAATTCACCTTACATTTTCACACAATATAGGTTATGTTTCAAAACTGGGCGTTCCGTTATACGTTCTACGAACGTTGAAAAACTTGTCGCACTTCACAAAAAAATTAAATACGACTATTTATTTTTTATTTATGTGTTATTTATATTATTTACTGTTACGAATGTTTTCTTTTTCAAAAAACATTTTTTTAATCTACATTAACAAAAAAAAAATTATTACTTTTATATTATGACTTAACGAACTTGTAAAAAAGGAACGTAATCGACGCTATGTAGTTGTTGTTGTTGTTATTATGATCGTTAGGTTCATTTTCTACGGAAGCAAACGACCAATAGGTTAGGTTATGTTAGAACATGAAAAACAACGCACGAGCCGAGCGAGCGTAGCGAGCGTGCCGCGGCAGCGGCCGGCGAAGTGCTAGAAAGCCAATCGCTTTTTAGGACAAAGGCGTTAGGTTAATTTCTACGGAAGCGAAAAAAGTTAGGTTATTTTGGTACACAAAAACACTCATATCTCCGGAAGGGGGGGTTTCCGCAACTCCACCCTTTAGGGGAGGGGTCTACCCCTCCTCCCCCTCCCCCTCCCACTCCTCCCCCCCCTTAAATCGATTGGTGCGTTTCTAAAGTCGTACCAGTTAATTTTCAAAATGTTTACATACCAAGAGCTCAATCGGACATCGGGAAGTGGTTCAAAATTGAGTTGCAAGATTCCCCGAACATACATATAGTTAACATACATACATACATTGCCAGTTAAATAAAGTGTTGTAAAAAAATACATGTTTATCCCGCCCATTCCTTGTATTACAAATACATTTAATTTTATTACTTTTTTAATTAACAGCTATGAAACTGCTATCTGGTAATCTTACATCTTTTGGAGAGAACTGCTTTACCATCTTAACTATGACCCCAATTTGATGTTGTTTAATGTTTATTTCTAATTTAAAATAGTTCAGGTATGTAAAAGCCATTAAAATAGTTACATTAGAAATCACTAAGACAGGAATTACCTATGTTGATTTTTACACAGTTCATTTCTACATAACAGGTAAAAGACTACTATTACAGTAGTGTTTTCGGATCATACTATTAGTTTTTTTATTCACTTAACATATGAGGTGATATGAATCAAAATAGGTGTTTGGGTAATTAGTGTATAATGTAATTATTTCATGGGTCAGGTAATATATATAAAATCAATCGACGAACTGTTTGGATCAGCGGTAAAATATCCGCCTTAGAAGTCGGAGGTTCCGGGTTCGATTCCCGGCCGGGCAGATGTTTGAATGATGAATTTAAATATCTGTTCTGGGTCTGGGTGTTAGTTGTCCTTGTCTTTGTGAAAGTTCCATGGCATCCCCGACACAGGGTATCCTAGTGGGGAGCTATGAGTGTAAAACGTTTAGAAATTGGTATACAATGGGACCAACCCGGATTTCGCAAAAAAGAAAAAATCAGCTGTTCCATAGAAACATGTCAATTACATTCGACAAAATGTAAAGAACAGCTAATTTTTTTTCGCGAATTCCGTGTTGGTCCCGTTGTAAAAGTTGTAAATAACGATGAGTACTATGAGCCCTTTTAGGCTTAGCATACCCTTTATAAATAACCCTGTATACAATCGACACCGTCCCAATTATGACAACTAATTTTACGACAAAAAACTAACATTACAGTTTATACCCCATCCACTTTTACCATGGACATGGACCATAAAGTTTTTATACGCCACGACACAGATTACCATATGAATGTGGGGTATTGATGGTCAATAGTGCCCCCTGTAGTTGAATGTCAGCTATTAAACACAAGCACAATGGCTGTGAATAGGAGATGAGCCGAATACTGCTACTGTGGGACCGTGTTTGTTAGCCAGATCTGTCTATCTCTATCTATTTAGCAGCTATCTCTTTCACGCGTTCAAGATGGAAACTCAGAAATATAAAACATTGGTGAATAAAAAAAATAAGTGGTGAAATATTTGACAATAGAAATGTTTAAAAAATGGTTTTCATGTTAATTAATAATTTTAATTTGACGAAGAAAAGAAGACTGTTTTTTAAATAAAATTGCGTAATTTTAATTCAAAATGTCATATAAAAAATTAAAAATAAAAGCCTTAAATAAATCGGACATTAACGTGTTCTTATCAGTTTACATAACACGATAACGTGATAAGAGTAATTTGATTACAACTACAATTTAATTGCATATCTACTATTTGATTACAAGATACGAAGCGCAATTAATTTAATCGATAAAAATATTGTTAGTCGATAAAAAAATATTACAGAAATTCAAAATAGTAGTTACAAAAGAGTAACTGTAAGAACGGAAGTTATCATTTTATTATTATAAGTAACATTTTATTGTTGTTAAGTTATTATATTGAGTAACAGTTTATTGTTCAGTTTCAGAACTAAAGCATCCGAGATAGCTCACAGGATTAGCAAGCTGAAGTGGCAATGGGCTGGCCATATCTGTAGGAGAACCGACAACCGTTGGGGTAGACGGGTTCTAGAGTGGAGACCACGGATCGGCAAACGTCGAGTAGGGCGCCCTGCGGCCAGGTGGAGCGACGACCTGCGTAATGCGGCTGGTAGCAAGTGGATGCGTGAGGCAGAAGATCGTGCCTTGTGGCGTTCGTTAGGAGAGGCCTATAACAATAAACTGTTACTTCATCATCATCATCATCAGCCTATCTAATGTTTGTCTACTGCTGGACATAGGCCGCCTATATATAATATAAGTAACAGTTTATTGTTACTTAACTTACTTAACTTGTTAAGTTACTATAATAGTAAGTATTTAGCGTCCCTCAGTTTTAGCCGCGCGTTTAATGGAAAACGGTGATGATAATGATGTTGAGTAGTATATATCGTTTTCTGTACCCCTGACAACGTGTATGCAAAATTTCTTGTTTGTCCTATTGACTAAAACAAAAAAAACACTGTTTTTGAAATTAGTTAGGCTACTCAGATCATTTGATTTTAAATTAGTGCAATGATTCTGATGAGACAAGGTGATAGTTCGTTTGGCGGCAAAAACAAATAAATACAAACAAAAAAATAATAATTGTTGCTTTGAAAAGTATTTTGTTTTGCTTTTGTGATAATTTGTTATTTAGAAGACACGATAAAATCATCAACATCTGCGAAAAAGTGTCCCTACTAAGTTAGTATGGATCTAAAGAATATCACCAGTCTGATGTAGGTACCTTATAAACAAGAGATCAGTTTGTTCCTACCCTAGTACGAATAGGTATCCGCAACACCCATTGGCTACCTATTCCACTCTATTTGCAAAGCCTATTGATTGGAAACAAAACGCAACGTAACTCTGCTGTAACCTGTAACCGATAACGCGGGGTGAGGGGTAGAGGGGCGAGAGGGGGGCGGGGGAGATAAGAAAGAAATCGGCTTATCGCGCGCAGCACGCGAAATCGAATGCATGCCTGCGGGCTTGGATAATGGGCCAACGCGCCAAGTGTTTGCCAACGGTTTAGGTCCAACCAAATTTGTTTAGGTTCTTTTTGTACAAAAGTGTCCAATTTTCATATTGAAGATTTAAACTTTCTAACGAAAGACATATTGTTTTTTTTGGAACTTGGCGAGTAGTTTTTGGTATAGTTTGTTACTGCCTGTCTAATTATTAATATATCTAGATGTAGCTTAAATTATGTTTTTTGTCACAATCTTTTTTAAATCGACTAGAAGTGACATACCTATAGGTAAAAAAATCTAAAAAATGAGTTCGTCATCCTTGCTTATTCCTGAGTTTATTTAGGTAAAACTGCTACGTCATATTAATTATCATTCTACTTCTATGAGGAAGACTTATTAATCTGTTTAGTAGATTCATGACATTGATAAAATATGTAGAAGATGGCTTGTGTTTTTTTTGACAGCTGCGTACCAAACAAAACATTGGTCCAACATTGGTCCAACCATGCCAACATTACGGATAGCGTTATCGGCAGCTCCTGAAATTGTTTAAACATTTTTCCGATAAGCAGACAATGTTATTGCTGTATATTGCTGTAAAGATAACACACATTTATCTGAGAGATTTGTACTTACTACTAATATGATAAAGTGGTATTTTTACTTTAGGCTAGATTAATTTAGTTTATCTAGATAGCTGAAGATATTCTGTGTAGGTAATACTAATAATTGATAAAAAATGTTCTCAACCCTGACCTAGGTTTGGTTGTGGACCTTGTTGTTGTTGAACTTGTTGTTTTTTAATTAATTGTTGATGAACTTGTTGTTGACCTTTATGGTTGGTTGTTGAAAATAGTACCTAACAAATCAAGCAGTCTAGGTTTTTACTGATACGTTTACTAGCCTATTAGGTATTTATTTGTGTTTTAACAAAACGAGATCTTCAATTTAATTTTTAAACCTTTTCCATCACAAATTTTGTATACTTAGTCCAAAAACGTATGTTATTCGTTCACTTTAACCAAAATCGTAATAAATTACAGTTCTCACAAAAAACCACAAAAATGTAATTAAACCATTAACAATAAATCACGTAAAGATATTCTGCAAAAAAATCGCCAAACCTGCTAAATCGAATCCTCCTCCACAGAAGGCCGCACGGATCCACAACCAACACGACAACCAAACCGCAACCACTACCAGTACAAACTGGTACCAACTACACGGATGGAAACCGCCGACCAACTAATGGTAGCCAAGCGCAGCAACCAAGCCTTATCACAGAGCCGATAAAGTATTAATCGGGCGCGATTTTTACGATTCCCTTATCAGTCGACATGGCGGATTACACACACCGATAACGATCAAAATTATTGTTGGTACATAATTCGAAATGATAAGATTGTGCCAACTGTACGGGTTTAGCGTTGGCAGTGAGCTGTGGAAATAACTATTATATACAGTTATAAGAAAAGCGTATCCTAAGCCGTACAGGGTTCATAGTACTCATCAATATGAACAATTTTTACTATGGGACCAACCCAGAATTCGGAAAAAAACTGTTCCATACATTTTGTCGAGTGTAATTGACATTTTTCTATGGAATAGCTGATTTTTTTCGCGAATTTCGTATAGGTCCCATAGTAAAAGTTATTCGTAATGATGAGTACTATGAGCCTGTTTCGGCTTGGCATACCTTTTCACCTAAAGACAAATACCTAAAAAGTTTCTTCTCGAAATAAACGTTGCACACTCATAGCTCCCCCCACTAGGTTACCCTGTGTCGGGGGTGCCATGGAACACACACAAAGACAAGGACAACTCTAACACCCAGACCCAGAACAGATATTTAAATTCATCATTCAAACAACTGACCAGCTGGGAATCGAACCCGAGACCTTTGGCTTATAAGGCGGAAATACTACCGACCAAACAGGTCGTTCTATCTTTTAACAAACCTTTACATATTCAAACGGCTGTTTATTCGGAGCCGGTTGCGTTTACAAGCTACAGAGTGTTCTATGTTGTACACATTTATAAGCGAGTCTGTTTATACGTCGCACGTAAACATTAGTTAGATGTCCATTTAGATAATCAGCTCTGAAGCTTATCGATTTACTTACAAACCTGTTGTTTGGTTATCTGGTCGATCTTCGGACGCTGCCTCCGAGGGCCGGCGTGATGCTTGTATGTAGTCAATTTCAATAAGTAAGGGAAATGTTAATTGAATGAGTGAGAACAAGCGTGGTTCGATCTTTGTGGTTTGCTGTATAATTTTATAGTTAAGTAAATGTTAAGGATAGGTAGGTTTTTTTTTTTTTTTTTATGTAATGAGTGATGAGACGAGCAAATCGCTCGCCTGATGTTAAACGTCACGTTTGCCCATAACAGATCTGTACCACCCAGAATTTTGAACTCGCAGAATTCAAGACCCTGCGCGGCACAGCACTGCGCTCGTCACCCTGAGATATAAGTAGGTATGCATAAGCAAGCCTTGAGTTGCTTAGAGTAAATTTTCTGTAGGTATAGAGCACGCGAACAGGAGTTAGAACAGGGGGCTAGCATAACTTTGACGTAAAAATACGTAGCGAGTATTCGATAGAAAAGTTTACGCCATTTACACCCGTCAGGAGCACACTTGACAGGCGTAAATGGCGTACACTTTTCTATCGAAAACTCGCTACGTATTTTTACGTCAAAGTTGTGCTAGCCCCACAGGTGCCCAGTTGTTCACTCGTAGCAAAGCCTACTGAGGTTCAAACCACAAACAAACACAAACATACGCGTGCAAAAATCAAAAGTTTGCGGGTTTGTAGGGGAGTTAGAATGGAAATCTAACTATGGGACCAGCCCGGAATTCGCGAAAAAAATCAGCTGTTTCATAGAAAAATTCACTCGACAAATTGTATGGACCAGCTAACTTTTGTATAGGTTGTATGCCCAATATTGTCAATGTTCACAATAATACCTACCTATCTTTCCTCCCCAAATGCATCCCCTCACACAGATCTCGATTTTACCAGAACTAATACAACAGCTTTAGAGCTCATTAATGTAGCATTGACACGAGTGCATGCCGTGTGAACTATTTGAGCTTTTTTAGGGGTTTTTTTTTTAAATATACACCAAATAAGTTAAAAAAATACTGAAGTTCTTTTTTTATCAACATTATCTCACTATTTCGCACTACTCTACTTAATTTCGACAATTTTGAAACTGCATGTTTCCACCGGTTATCTTTAAAAGAACTAGTTTTCTACTTTCTATTTGGTTTATCATTAATTTATGACAAAGATAAACCGAATGGTAGTGCATAACTTGCAGTATCGAACTATCGGCTCGAATAACTAGAAATTCTAGTTATTTTAATCTTAATTGCGTAAAAAGTAAATTAGCAACACACCGTGTTACAGATAGCTCCTGATAATTTGAATTTGTACTTACATTTGAAATTTGTACGTCTATTTATAATTATCTGATGACTTCATCATTCTGTAATACATGGTGTATTTTTAAGTATAAAGTTTAAAAAAGAACGAAACTACGATAAATTATCACGAATGATAATACAAGATGGCGCTGTTTTGTTACCACGATTTTTCGTCAAACTAAGTAGGTGGCTATTATTTACACTTTTGATCATGTCTTTTATATTTATGTTTTAGAGTTACAGAATAATTAAGACATATTCTAAGGAATGTATACTCTAACTTTTAATATTATTTACCCTTAGATATTGACTAGTCATTGCCCTCAGACTTAACCCTCAGGCAGTATTGTTACCGCGTTTCAAAAAAAAAAAACAAATCACTGCGTCTGTTAAACATTTTTTATCATTTAAAAAAAGATCTTTAGCCACAAGTTACCAAAACACATTTTTCTTAACCCTTTCTACCCATATCGAGGCATTAGTTTAAAAAAATCGCGCGCCACGATGACTAGTGGGGCCTCGGGCCGCAGTCGCGCTTATCTACGGGACAAAAGAATTTTTGACGACTGAGCACACATAATGTGGATCGCGATCCAATCGTCTGGACAGGTGACGTGACGAAACACCGACGGTGGAGAAAAAATTGTATTTTTGAGGTAACGGTGAGTGAAAGATGACACTGATGTTATTTATGACTGGGTCTACGAATAGTTTTGCGAGAAAAATGTAACGGGTTAATGTTTTTTTTTTTTCGATATTCTTCTTGTGGTTGAGCAACAAGATAGCAAAATTCCTTCGTAAACGATTTCGCGAAAAAATGTTCCAGTGTTTTTTTGGCGTATTCTGATTTTGTTAGTGTCAAAGTTTAAAAGAAATTTAAACCATAATCTCATAAAATTCCGACACCTTCATGTTTGCAAAACTCGAGTGCAAATGGCTTTGTTATCACATACCCCAGTCGGGAACTTTTTGGCTGCGTACGGAGTGAAGGCTTAGCTGCCAGTGACGGAGCGAAGTGGCAACATTGGAGCCCGGCAGGTAAATACGGGGTGGGTATCTCTCGCCTGCCGCTCACAGATACGTCACTCATATAAGTTTTTCGACTCGCGAATCGTCTAATAAAACTTCAAAAAATATTTTCACAAAATTGCTTTTTTAACACCCGGAAGTTAGAATGCGAAGTAGCTAACCTTTTAAAATCGATTTTTCAAAATCTTTAAAACCGGATTATAGTTTTAATTACTATCGTTTAAATGTCAATACAAAAAGTATTATCAATTTGCATTTTAAACAAGCTCTGTAAATATAATAAGCGATGCGTTGATATAAAAGAGTCGCCTACTCGATGGACTTTCATTTCCGCGCGCACGTCGCTCGATAACAAAGAAGTGTTGGCATATTTAGAACAAGCCTGAAATCGAACTGGCAGCCCTGGCGACACGTAGCGCGCGCGACAGCCGTCAGCGCTGCCAACTAACGCGAGATTTTAATTTTCGAATCCATCCCGCGGATGACGCGTCGCTTGCCGCCTTTTTGTTACCAACCTGACAATGAGAGCTCTATTGCTTCCTCCGAGCGCAAATCGGGAATACTTTTAAAAGCTGTCAAAGTTGGGAAGCTGTGATTGACGTGCAGCGATCGCTAGCTCACAGCCGCCAGACATTTCATGTGAAATTGAAACTGGGACTTGATTGATTCCAATTGAAGTTTAGACAGTTGCTTCGCTGCTCTCGCTGCTCTTTGACTGATTTCTTTCCTATTAAAAACTCGTAATAACTTAAGATTTTATGGTGTCCGATCAACGATTCTGATTGGAGCGATAGATACATAACTCACGTAAACCACACATTTAAAACTGATTGGTAGATTTAAATCAACGGAATAAATGACGACACTAATACATAAATTTACACCTTCATCGACTTATTTGTGAGATATAAACATATTTTATGTCTACTTTAATTAGGCAATTTTTAAAACTGATTATCTTAATGAGGTTATAGGTTTTATAGGCGCGATATGTAAAGTGCGCGGCTTACGCTTTAGTTTAAAAATGTGTTGAAAAATTGAAAAATATGAATAGTTTCCCCTCGGCTCCGGGTATCGAGTGCGGCCGTCCACCGTCCGTCACTATCTGTATTCCACACGAGCAGCTCGATACTCGGCGTCTCGATACACCCCACTCGATTAAAATAAGAATATTTTAAGGTGCACCACTATTGTTACCGAACCTTCCTGGAAAATAATGTTGTAAAATGATACTTACTGACTGAAAATGTCCTCATCCGTGGCTCATTTTGCTACTTGTATTGAACTATTCATGTTTCTAGCATAATTTCAGTAATTTGTATTTCTTTAGACAAACCAGCAAAGGGTGGCTTTGATTTTATTAAGGTTAAGAAGTAGTAGGTATTCCTATAAAACAAAAGAAACTGCTTACGCGATAAAATGGTTAGATAGTATTCAACAAAAAGCATAATGTGCACTGCGCGTAGTGATAGCATGCAAGAATAATGTTTTGTTTTTATTCTTAGTGACGAAGGCTAAGTAATTAAGATAGGCACTTTAGCTACCTGATGGTATGAGCATAAAAAGTGGAGCAATAATCCAACATGGCGCATGGTGGCGCAATCCGAGAGCGAGATGCAATTGTCACGGGCGAGTGGCGGCGAGGCTGCTCCTTCTGTTTTACCCGATTGCTCGATCACTCGATTCTCGTTTTTCGTCGTGCCCCGCCGCAGATACCGGCACCCTACATTGAGACCTGTCATATCGACTTTTTGTTCACCGTACAACGAAAAAAAGTTGCAAAAATGAGAGATAAAAAGTCTCCAGAGCAAATTGGCCGTCTCTGTTATAAACAACAGAGGTGGAACGCTACGATACCAAACAATAAATGTCCGATGTGAATTTGTTGATTGTTTCAGCTCACCGGTGCTTTGTCAGCGGTAGTTTTGGCGCGAACTCCGACTGTCACTTTGACGTTTACCTTTTTTTGTTGTTTTTTTAATTCATTTCGGGAGGCATTTCTTTTTGATTACAGATTCGAACAATAAATTGTTTATGGATGCGGGTGGAATATTTTAGGTAAGTATATCGGGCAGTGCGGAGTGTTATCTGAGAAAGCTGGGCGTAGAGGCGAGGGGGGTCGATATGAATCACGAGGAGTAATGGCTGCAATATCACGTAGTGCACTTTGTCAACTGGTTGTAGCCTCACAGTGGCAGAGCATAGATAATGCTGAGATTGCAACCATTAGAGATACGCCGGTTAGCAATAGTCGGACTTGTACAACTGACTGCAATAATTATCTCTATCGACACGTGCTAGGTCAAACTACGACTTTCAGTGTCAAGAAATAATGCATAACTTTATTAAACATGCTGTGAAACTTAACTTTGGTAGATAAGTAAGTTATTGAATACCTTATTGCTATTACTTGATGAAGAAATGAGAAAAGACAAGATGTTTTGTCACAATATGACTTTAGTAAAAGTATCATAAAGAAGAAGGGGAAGAAAACTATATAGAGCAAAACAATTGAAAGCGAACGTCATAAAAAAGAAAAACTTGCTCATATCTCAAACGACACATCGCATTTTCACATGCCAAAAAAAGACGTTCAAAACTTTTTCTCAACAAAAAAAAAACGACTTTTTTTCTCAGCAAAAGCGAAGACGCTCTTCCACTTGGCGCCGTATCAATAACCTCTCATAAAGGGCGAGCTATGACGCGGAAAGAGCAGCGGTATCGGGGCATCATCACGGCCGGTGGAGGGCCGGCGCGCGGCTAATCGCTCTCTGCGGCCCGATCGCTGAGGGCCGGAATTAGGAATCCCTGATTGTACGAGTGGAACGTTACTTCGATTGTTTTGCAACAGGTGCAAAAGCGCGGGAGTTGGTTTGATGAACGGTTTGTTGATAAGACACAAGAGTGTAAATTTTAAAATGAGGTTTTAAGGATATCATCATAATATCAAGTTGGAGACACTTTTATAATGGATTCGCCTTAAACTATGAACTAAAATTTATGAAGGTTCTGGTAGTACAGTTAATGAAGACTTATAAGAACAAGACTTTTTGTATTGACTCGTAGATTTGGTCATAGATTTGCCGTTCTCAGCAACATACCATTTCCTCAAGACTTGGCCTTTATTTTTAACTACATTATACTTGCATAAACGTAAAAGTCACACCATACAATTAATTGCGGAAGGTCATAAAACCGAAAACTACCAACTAAACTTGTCTAAACTTATCTTTGGGTTCGATAAAATCATGACGGAAGAATTAAAATGAACTTAAATGTGATAGAATCTTTACCGTCAACCTTTAAGTTTATTTATCACAAGCCAAGCTCCTCATTTACCGAGTTACCAGCAGATTGTGGAATCAGTGGCGCGATTAGATCCAAGTTGCGCAAGATTCGCTCGATACCACCATTCGCGAACAGTGCTCGATGTAAGCACAGAATATGGATGGGCAGATTACTAAGTTTGTGGAGATGGAAAATCTTGAATTTTAAAGTTGTCAGTTTGGTTTGTCTCACTTACACTCCTTCTATTTTACAAAGGCTAGCCCAAAGGCAAAGGCTAGGCTAGAGATAATGTTGTGATATTTTTAGACTTTTGTTTCTTAGCCAATTGCATCCCTGCTGCTACTGGGCAAAGACCTCCCTCATTTTTTTATTCGTATTCTCCACCAACTTGGCCCAATCGGTGGGCACTGGGCAGGTCACGTGATCTTTGACGTGAAATACCATTATCAATAAACAATCATTAGAATCAATAAACATCTCAATCTTTTCGTTTCAAATTGGAATAGTGATTTTAACAATAACAGTAACGGTTTTTATTGGTACCTAAACACAATTTTGGTGCTTGCTGCAGTATTATAAGACTTATCTCTCTGCAATATTCTGTGCGAGTCTGTTACTAAATGCTATTTTGGTCTCACGCTGCCCGATTCTGGCATTTTGGTAACAAACTGAACAATGCGCTCGTTCAGAACATCTGTAGATAGAGACCGGAAGGCGAGGTATCTAGACCAAGGCAAATTGTGATTGTAAGTACAGGTCATACTAACTATTACATTAGCTGTGACTACGGCTTCACACGAGCTGAAATGATGATGATGATGAAAATCACATACAAATATAAATGCGAAAGTTGGTCTGCATGTTTGTTACTCTTTGACGTTGAAACGGCTGAACGGAATTGAATAAAATTTTGAATAGATATAGTTCAAATACTTTGTATTAACACTTGGGCTACTATTCAACATCGTCATCGTCATCAAGCGGGTGCAACCTCGGATATAACCAGTTTGTAAAATACTGTAATACATAGTTGCTTTATGAAATTACCAAACAAATTACACATTTTAGTTCGAAATATGTACATCAAACTATCATGGATAGCGCTTTTCTTAATCTTTGCTTTTTATATCTTTAACTTTTAAATCTATACTTCTATACTATAATAATAATAATATAATAATAATATTATAAAGAAGTAAAGTTTGTGTGTTTGTATATTTGTTAAATTGTAAGGGGTAATCTCGGGATCTACTGAACCGATTTTAAAAATTCTTTCACCAATAGAAAGCCACATTATTGCTGAGTGTCATAGGTTATATAAAAAACCGAAAAATAAAAGGCTTTTACGTGGTAGTCCGTTTTGCAAAGTGAATCGGAGAAAAAACGGTCCGGACGGCGCGCGAAGGCTTCGGGTTTAATTAACATTATGCCCAACGAAGTGGGCACGGGTCAGCTAGTCTAGATATACAATCATAAAGCCCCCAAATTGCATGCGGCCCGTGCCCTATGTAAAATACTAGTTAGTTACATAATTTTAAAAATTTCAAAATTTTAAACGTGCCTATTTTCTAAAATTTTTACAATTTAAACTAAGAAAATAAATAAACGTATTAATGGCGATGGTATCACAATGACTTATCTATGCAGAACGTAATCTTACCCGCCGCCCTGAATGTGTGAATAGATCGGAGATATACCTTATTAAATGGTGATCTGGAGGCAATGTATCTTTTCGGTGTTGCCATATGGATGAAGTGAATTTCCACACAAAAAAAATTTTACTCGTCGGTTACCTTGAAAAATTAAAACTCAAAGGCATTCTGTGGGAAAACGTAGGAAGTTCGAGAATTCTATCAGACAACCAAAACATATTTTTTATTATCAATACTTGTTCCCATAGCTTAAGAAATAAACCAACCAAGCAACCAAAAATAGTAAAACAAAATATATAATATATGTAGTAAAACAAAATGTTCTTGAAAATCCGCATACAAGCAACTTGGCTCACAAAAAGCTGATTAGTATTATTAATTTTTACCGTGCTACGGAACAATTTTCAATTTAATTCACGACACATTTTGATATATTTTAAACTTGAACATTTTTTTTATATAACCTTAAATTAATTTTGGTTTTTGGGGAACATTTTCCAACATGACAACACTACCGCCGCCATTTTTCCACTTAGCATTAAAATGCCGTTACCAAAATTGATTGCAGAGCACCAGCCTTCAGATATTTAATCACCAAGAAATCGGCCTATCGTCCGACAATTTACATCTCGGAGCATGTCAACACCCATACAAATTAATGTAAGCCAGTTTGGAAGTTAGGAAATCGTTAATTAGCCTTTTGAAAAGGCGACAGTGAAAATTAATCAATACGTAACTACTGAGATAGATATCTGGGAAAATTCTGGTTGAGTCGGTGTAAGTTGATAATTTTAAAAAAGTTGTTTTTTTAAGTTTGACTTTTTGTGAAAAAAGTTTTTACTTAGGTAATAGAGAAGAAAGGGGTAGAAAGGTGTGCTAACACCTTTCTACTCTATTATATCGCTGAGGTAGCCCTCAGCGTGCTACTCTGACGGAATTTAAAAATATGTTGCGTTTGCGTAACCTTAGAGGTTTCATCTATACTAATATTATAAAGAGGAAAGATTTGTATTTTTGTATTTTTGGATGTTTGTGTGGAATAAACTCAAAAACTACTGGACCGATTTCAAAAATTCTTTCACCATTCGAATGCTACATTATCCTAAAGTAACATAGGCTATTTTTTTTTATTTTTTTTTTTATCCACAGCAAAGCGTGGCAGGCAACAGCTAGTATTAGGTATTTAGATGATTTTTTGAAAAGGTTGATTTTTGTTGCTAAATATTAAGTGGTAGGCTGAATGACTTCAAAAAATTTATACGAGTTAGTTAATATTTCTAAAAACAAAAACACACGAAAAAACATTAATACAACCCCAAAAATTTTCTACCAGACCTAACTTCTTTCTCAACTTCTTTTATGTGCAATGTTTTAAATTTTCACTTTTTTTAATTAAACGTGTTAACATGTCGATTAGTGCCTTAACCTCTCGTTGAATCTTCCCTCTCAGAGACCACACAAGAGCGCGAGTGGCTAATCTCTCATCAAGGAATACTCAACGGTGCCTGAACCGACTCGAAAAACTGCGCCTTTCCGCTTATCTGCCTGCTCTTTTGTACGTAGATGACTGTTAGGGAAGAGCTGGCTTTAGTCTTAGCATACCTATACCTATGTAGTAATATAGAGTTAATTATTATTCATATTAATTAATTATTATTATTATTATTATTTTATTGGCTTTAGTCTTAGCATATGTAGTAATATACCTATACCTATACCTATACCTATGTAGTATAGAGTTAATTATTATTCATAAACCAACTTCAATTTACAGCCCTAGCCACTTAGATGTTTGGCCACCTTGTACGTCGTGAAAATCATTGAAAATTAATGAAAAGTAGAAAGAAAGAGACGACCAGGAAGTCCAAGGAGAACATTCTTAAACCAGATAAAAGAAAAGGTAGACGTCATCGTACAAGAAGGTGAAAACGGACATACGCTTCTAAATACTGAAAAAATGAATAAGGATCTCATTATTCATTAGCAGAAACACGTTTAAAATACTTAATAAATTTTGTTACTTTTCATTTTTAAAGGCATTTTCAAGAATCTTTACCGTCATCCCGTTCATTACCAAAACTTCGTCTCGTACTTACCTGCAAAAAAGAAAAACTAATTAGTTCCACAGATCATAAATAAGAGCAAACATTTCAAACATGAAATGATTAATGTAAACAGAGTAACATCCGATCGCGGCAAGAAGCACAATAAATACGAACTTGTGCCGGTGCGGCGCAATGAATCAAAACAAAACAATGTGATTATCCTCGCGTTACTGTATGTGCTGCGAGTTGCGAGCGGAAGCGATTACATACTTTTTAGTTAAATACTTTTTACTAGTCGCGAGTAAATCGTTTTCTTCTAGGCAAGCGTGAGCCATCGTAGACCGCATCATTGCTAATCGGGCGAGACGGCGGTCAAACGCAAGCCTATTACAGAATTAAACAAAAACTTTGACGCAAACAGAGGTTTGTCATAAGTTTTACTTGTTGCTTTATCCGTGTGTCTTCTGTCTGTAGCGTCGTAGTTTTTAGATTTAGATTTCGTTTTCTATATTTGAAACGTGACTTAATCGACATTGTTCTTATTATATTTCGACCATTTGTGGATAAATCAACTTTTTTTTAATCCTGTTTGGTTTAACACGAAATACCCAATTCTTGCCATAAATTCAAATTTTTCAGGGTCTATAACCTAAGCTTACACGTGTTTTACACAAAACATGATTTTGCTATGCTGGAATTTTTATGTTAATTAGTTTTAATTTACAATAAAGTAAGATGAATGGTGAGGTGTTTATGCAAATTAGGTTTTAATGTCTAAATTATTATCAATTATTATAAACCAATCTTTTAATTCCGGTTTCTTTCCTGGTTAGCATGTCTATGCCGATTTGGATTTTTTGTATTCGTCTTTTTCAAAAAAGGTATAATACAAATTCTTAACGACCCAAGGCATAACCTGCCCAACACAAAGAAAAACCAAACGAAAGACCAAAGACCAAACCAAAGAGGCCTAAGAGGTTTTTGGTTTTGGTACCAAGGAGGGTACCTCTTTTTTATCTAAACACAGACATAAAGTTTCACAACCCGCTCTGCTCGCAACCTCGCGCCGTTCCAAGTTCGACAAGAGTCGGGCTCAGGAAATGAAGCCGGGCGGAGGAGGTGCGATAAATCCAACCACGCTCGAGACAAAGAACTTGCCACTTCTTGCAGCTTTATTAACTCGGCGCATGTGACAAATTGGCGCGAACCGGCCAAGATGGCCGACTGAAAATGGCGCGTATCTTGTTTGTTTTATCTGTGGTTTAGCTAAAAAGTAGTTGGTATAATTATTTATTATTTTTATTAGGTCCATCTTTTTGAGAGTATCAAAGTCAAATTGGGTAGATAATTATCAATTAAATTAAAAACTGAAATAATTATGAAATAAGTAGGTATTGTAAAAACGAAAATACGTCAAACATAAGTTCTGATATTTTGTAAATCGGCTTGGGTTATCTACTCCAACCCAATAAACACGAAACAAAACATTGAAAATTGAAAATAGAAACTTCCACAATAGATAGCCCCAAATCTTCGATTACGCGAAACAAACGGGTCGACTTCCTATTTTATATTCATAAAACAATCGTTTAGAGTAAACAGAAGTTTAAAATAGAGCCCGGTTAGCGTAGAGTTCCATCTGGAACCGGAAGCACAGGAAATTAGCATTGCTTTGCTTCCCGCGCGGATTATTGCAAAATAAGATATTGTTCACTCAATCTATTCGTTCACTCGTTCATTTAGTTCGTTTGAATGATGCTCCTTTGTTTCTGGATTCGATATTCGAATTATTTCGAGCGAATATTTGTGTTGATTGAAATACGTTGGGTGCGTTTTAATATTTTTGATTTGATCTTGATGTTGTTTTGTTTACCTGAGACGCACAAGGCAATGTTTTAAATGCATTCATGTGAGAATGTTTACTCACACTCACCTGCATAAGCTACTTTTTCTGCCTAGATAATAGTAGTTTATGCAACTGTCATATAATGAAGGGTTTTAAAACACGAGTGTGTTTATGAAACGAGCGCAGCGAGTTTCATAATAGTAACGAGTGTTTTAATACCTGTGTTATATGCAGTTGCATACACTACTTTATCTACACTAATGCTGTTACATTCTACTTTATGTTTCCAATACTTGATAAAATACGTTTATCTTCACTAATAAAAACGTGTATTGTCACAGTGAACTTGGCGCGCAATCAGGAGCGAGCGCGCATGCGCGCGCAGGGCGGCCAATCAGGAGCGAGCGCGCGATGTTATAATGAGATTTTACGACATCGATGTGGATATTATAACATCATGTGAAATTGCTTAAATGTTGTCTGTGCTATAACAGTAGTCATTATAACACAAGTATTGGAAACATAAGTAGAATGTTATAACATTAGTGTAGATAAAATAAATTAGTTATACTGAAGAATGCTGTCGTGCCAAATAAGAAGCTCAACTTACTCGTAGTACACGTTGTTTTAATAAGTTTGCTACACCGAAAAAGGCTCGTAATACTCATCATTATGAGCTATTATTGTGTTGAGTGCTAATGAGCTCTTTTCGGCTTAGCCTTTAATTATAACCCTGTATAACTGCGGAACGCATCTATCTCGTAAACTAAATATATAACTGCATCTAACTATTTCAAGAACGTTATTTAATCAGACTTAAATGTGTACCTACTTGATCCATTACAAAAAACAATAAAAAAAAAGATATCCATTTATGAAAAAAATGTTCTGTTACCTTCTATTCTTAGAAGCGGAGCTTAAAGAACACACTATAGGTGAATTTATACAGGGTTATAAGGAGGATATGGTAAGCCGAAAAAGCCTCATAGTAGCCAAAAATCGCAAAAAAAGCAGCTGTTTCATAGAAGAATGTCAATGTATGCACTCGTATGTATAAAATGTATGGAACAGATGAATATTCTTTCTCGAATTCCGGGTTGGTCCCATTATAAAAGTTGTTTACTCGTTTAATAATGAGTACTATCAGCCTTTTTCGGCTTAGCATACCCTTTCCCTATAACCCACCCTATATGTACATACCGAGCTAAACACGCAAAATATTTCACAGATAGAATCTCCATAACCGTAATATAAGTTGTCCAAATCTGTATCCTGGATCACAAACACCCGTCGGCGTCGGCGACCGACATAACTCAATGCACACAAGATTTCAATATTTCGATAACGTGTGGCCACCGAGGCCGATCTCAGATGTATGCGTCGTCACGCCGCCGCCAATATCCGAGCCCGAATTGAAATATCTGACCTATACCCTGGAGGACGTAGCTGGGCAGGGGCTGACTTAGGCCGAGGCGGGGGGTGGATTACTAACCTTTCTTGTTTTAGAAGAAAATGTGGTCAAAAACCGAGCCTGGCAATGTGCTCAAACGTCTGTCAGCTATAAGATTTGTGCCGTAATCTTTACCAATCCGAAACTATTTTGCTCAATTTTTATGGTGCGGAGTTAATATTTTTTGTAATTTTTGAGTTATTTTATATACCTCATTTATAACGTCTAAAAGCAAGATTTGTACGTGCGTGACACGGCTAGAATCTTTTAACATAACACTAGTGACTTTTTTAGTTTTCTTTTGTTTTTCAATTCTATAACCATTAATTGATTAAAGCAAAAATATCTTAAGAAAGTGTGAAGATTTAGGGCAGGTAGAAAAGTTATCTAAGTGTCTTCAATCACAAATGATATTTCTTTCAAAGCACTTATTAAAATGCTTAAGACGGACTGGCCCAAATGGTTCCCCTTAACCCGTCCCTGAGCACACGTTTCCCAAGGATCGGGGGGATATGATAGGAATGTGTAAATGTCACCGCATCTGATCGAGTGCGGGGTAAAGGGTTGCTATCATTGACTACGTAAATAAATTCTTTATGGATGTTTATTTATTAGCATGAAAATAATGTGGCAAGTGACTCGAAGTTTTACGGTACAAGTACAAGTTTACGGTTCTTTTGTTGGTCACAACAAAAAAAGACTTGAGACGACCCTGGTCAGGTGCCTAGCCTGAGGTCGTGCAGCGAACTTTTAGCAAGTCGTGAACTGAATCGCGTTGGCTTCTGTCTTGCTTTTTTTCTACCTGACAGAGTGAGACGAAAGCCAGTGCAACTTGGTTTAAGCGCGCACTAAGAGTTTGCTGGCTGGATGACGATGGCCTACCAAATTTGACATTGGTAACTAAATTCCTAACAGTGCTACCACTAACATTATTTATAAATACCTACCCTTTCCATTAATAAAAGAGTTATCAAAATCGGACAGCTCTGTAAAAAGTCATGCGTGGTCAAACTGGTCAATCAAAAAAATACGCGGCGACTTAAGAATCTCCTCCGTGTTTTAGTCTGCTAAAAACCATTTTTTTTGTAAAATAAATAATTTGTTAATTCAACTACAGGTTTATTTGCAAAACAACGCTGCAAAATAATATATCCCTTACATTAAAATCTGTTTGACGTTGACAGCGCGGCCGCGGCCGCAATTTCCTTCTGTCTGTCGCGCCGGTATTTATATTTATTCTAACATTTCACATTCGCTATCTCTGGCAACATCGAATTCGGAAATCAACTTATAATTCTGTCTTTTTATGACGAGTTTGATGCTATCTATTTATGAAATTTGACTGAGATGTGAGACTTCAAGTCTGATTTTACTCGATTGTCCTAAAGAAGGTTAAAAATGTTATTTAGATACAAATTAAAAATCATATAAAAAATCAAAACATAAATAAAAATAAGTGATTAAAATAAACGTTTCACACTCATAGCTCCCACTAGGAATAAATCCTGTGTCGGGGATGCCACGGAACACACACAAAGGCAAGGACCACTAACACCCAGAGGACCCAGACCCAGAACAGATATTTAAATTCATCATTCAAACATCTGCCCGGCCGGGAATCGAACCCGGGACCTCTGGTTTATAAGGCGGTTACACTACCGCTGAACCAAACAGGCCGACAAAATGTAGGCAGAGAAATGTATAATAAAACATCCAACCTTTCACACTCGACGCACTAGCGCATCATCGGTTAAGTTTACATTAGGTACATTTCTCTGTTCTGGCGTTACGCGACCGATAATACGCGACGCATTTTCCGTCAGATGTGTATCGACCCTAAAGTACCCAAAAGGCTGGCGACGTTACCTCGTTGAATAGCAATGCAAATTCTCTGACCGATATTTTTTTCTATCAGCCGCTTTCACAAGTAAATTAAGAGCAATGAATGAAATGCTATTAGAAACTTAATTTATAATACTGCCACCACTTGAACTATTCTTTAATGTTGTTAAAGATAACCAATTTAGTATTTTTATAAGATGACCAATTTATTTTCATATGTAAACACAATTAAATTTAATGCATGATTGTCTGTTTCTATAAAAACTTGTGTAGTCTTAACAGCTGTACATATTTCAAAGCACAAGGTGTCGTTATCGTCTTCACAGGTATCCGGAATGTCAATATTAAGTGACCACAGGGCGTCCAAGACACCGGCTGCTTAGTTTCGGGTCTGCTGCAATATCTTTTGGCATTTCGACTGCTGTTAGGAACAGTTTCGAAACTGCAAAATCACACTGAGAAAATCATCGTACTTTATGATGATATCAGTATGCTCCGCACTTTAGGTGATTTCGTCATTCTTTTAGCGGAATGTAGATGGGCATTTATCTCAGTGCACGATTTTTTAAATTGATATTTTTGATTTCAAGTTTTGATTGTAAATTTTATTGCTCTCCTGACATTTTATACTAATATTAGCCTAAAATACTTTTAAATATTTAAGTTTTAGGTGATTGGTTCCGTGTTCAAGTTTATATGATGCCACCTTTTTAAAATCCATAAACAACTAATTAAAGATGAATATTAAAAATGAGCATACAATTCGATTTAAATGTATTAAAACTACCCTATAATATTATAATACTGATATAAGAATTACCAACCGTGACTGACTCACACGTGACTCAACGATGTGTAGATAGCACCCACACACCCACACACCCACACACTCACACACACATCCCCACATGTACTGATAGCACATCTGCGAGATATTGTCCATTGAATGAGTTATGCGCGTCTGATATTGTGTTGAAAGGTTATGTATCATATCATATTTATTGTCCGGGTACGATTATTGTTTCTTTTATGATATGAGTTTGTGAAATGTTTGTATAAAAAATACCCGACTACTTAAGTATACCTACGTTTTAGAAAAGAGCAAATTAAACTTGATGACGCTTTTTGAAAGCTCTAACATTTCTTTAACAAATTCAAACAAAAAAAATAGAACTAAATCATTTCTTTGGGAGCTACGATGCTATACGAATACAAAGACTTTTTTTAAACTTACGAGTAAATTACTTTACACTAATAGCGTGAGGGTTAAAAATAGTCAGTCAGTCAAAACAGTCAGTCAGTCAAAACAGTCAGTCAGTCAAAACAGTCAGTCAGTCAAAACAGTCAGTCTTGTCAAATGAGTAGGTATGCGTGAAGAAAGCTTGCATTCCGCGACGAGCTGATGCGATGTCTGTGCATCGTCTAGCCTCTTATCTGCGCGTACGCAGTCTGCTTTCGCGCCAAGGACTGCATTTAACACATTGCTTTATCTACGCCATTTTGAACTTTATGACATAAACAGTTACGGCTTCTTTTTGGAGCTCAAAGGTACTCAAACCAAAATATCATATAGGACATGTGATTTATATTGCAAATTAGACTTAATGTTGTTTGAATTGAGAATAATTTCAATTGAGAGTCATTTGAAAAGAGTTGCAGACAACGTTCGATGGAATTTTGAATGGAGCACGCGTTGATGTCTTTTACTCCTGACTTTCGTAGATATGCTATTATCGCCTCAGTTAACGAAAGATAGAGTCAATTTTCGCGTGAGTTATTTTAGTGCTTAGGGCGTTTGATGAAGAGGCATTGTCGGTTTTGCAAAAGGTAAGTGCACGTGCATCGGTGACCAATTCGGATAGTATCGGTTGATCAGAGATCGCTAACGGGGCGATGCGTGTGACCCGACTTTTTAGCGGGAAAATGGTGATTCACAGGTTTCTTGTAAATGGCCGCATGTCTGAGTACGGTCTGTGCAACTTATCTGTGACGGTATGGGGGAGCGATTGTTGAACAAAAGTTACAATTGTCGAGGAAAAAGTTTGGTTCATTTATTTTCCAATTACTGTTAATACACTGTGATTATTAGGTAGTTTGAACGTGCAACAGTAAATAAAAATAATTCATAAACATAAGAGACGTGGTTCTACTTAAATGTGTAGGTTATGAAAAAAACTGTAAATGGCACTAAATATGAGGCTGTTTTAAGCTAACTAACAACGCGTTAAAATATAAACACAGAAAAAAAATTCAAGTGACTTTACCTCTTTAATTAAAATTTAACGTTTCACACTCATAGCTCCCCACTAGGATAAATCCTGTGTCGGGGATGCCATGGAACACACGCAAAGACAAGGACAACGAACACCCAGACCCAGAACAGATATTTAAATTCATCATTCAAACATCTGCCCGGCCGGGAATCGAACCCGGGACCTCTGGCTTATAAGGCGGTTACACTGCCGCTGAACCAAACAGGCCGTCAACAAATTGAACAAAAACATCTTAATTCAAAGACAACTTAAATAAACCCTCATACAGGAAGAAGCTCGAGGCTAATCCATTTATAGATCCTACATTTCTCCGCAACAACACCAGTATTTCACCAAAACGTGTCGTGGGCGTGCTCACGACGCGACAGTGCGACAGTCGCGCGACAAATCACATGCGATCTGCGTTAACAAGCGCGGGGATACATGCGCGGGGAGACTAGCGCGGGAGACAAGCGCGGGAGACAAGCGCGGGGAGACAAGCGCGGGAGACAAGCGCGGGGAGACAAGCGCGCGGAGACAAGCGCGCGCGCAGATTGGATCGCGCCAATTTGTACGCACGTCTGCCGCGATTTATGGGCCACGCGACGCTAGGATAGGGCGCATAGGTGGCCCTGTCGGGGCAGGAAACAGTATTGTTAGGAAAACGAAGAATAAACGGGAAATAAAGGGTATATAGGATACACGAGTAGAGTCCTCAAACGTAAGCAACGTAGTAAATATGCCTTAGGTTTGGCGGTGTCCGGTGGCGGTGATCACTTACAATCAAGTGAGCTGTCGCCTGTTTGCCACTTATTTCATTTACAACAGAAGTAAGTTAAAGTGGTGGTTTAATTGGATTAAATAGTGCATCATCATATCATTTTCATCAACCAGTATTGACCAATTCTTGGGTGTCCAAGAAGTAATGAAAGTAAAGTAATTAAGTTAAATGAAATATTTTTAACTTGAAGGAATCACTTTAACGCACTTACAATTCTGTCGTTTTAAATTCATTTACTATAAAAACTTAGGAATTAATAGAATATATAAATTGCATAATAATTACGACGTCCTTAACTTTCAAGCTTTCGCAATTTTCATTCCCAAAGTTTTTTCTAGCAACCCAACCCAATATAAACGTAAAGGCGATCTATCGGCGCGCGCGCAATCGGCCCGATCTGCGCAATATCATTACAGCCTCGGCACGAAGTGTTAACGTTCGCACTCACTTATAACCTTAACTGTTTATTTTGGTTAACTCGGGGCTATGAGAATTTTGATGGAACGAACGATTTTGTACATTGGTAGGGGAATGAAAAACAGGTGTCCACGAAGAAGATCACCAGAAGAAGGCTTGTTTTGATAACATAGATACAAACCAAAATATTACAAAAACACTTAAAAGCTAGTTCAACAGCTGCAAACTTCTCGCTAAGAGTGATCAGTTCCAGACACTTTGAAACTAATGTGGCTGTTATATTCGTCTCATTTTCTGTATCTACTTAATTATAATCATACAATTAAGTCGTAAAACTATGTTAAATATTTAGATTTGGTTTTACTTTTCATACTAATAATCTCTTCATTCCAAAACACCAATTCTATAACCTTGTACAACTTCAAAAAGCAAATACAAAAAAGGCTAAATCTGCAAGTGTTGCTCGAATCTGTTATCAGTGCTCCCATCGTTGCATGTGCACTTATCACGCGCTCGGGGCACGTCGCACATTCTAAAGTGTTAATTTATACGCACTTTTGTTAATCATGCTTTTAGAATATTTTGATTGATAACTTGTACTCTTCTTTGTATTATTTCTTGCTCATAAAAATATCATCAAGTTTTGTTACTTTCTTTTACTTATGTTTGTTTATTAAACCAAATACATATGTATAATTATGTACTGTAATAAACTTAGAACGATAATCTTCTTATTCTTCTCTTCTTATCTTCTTATAAATAAAAAATGAATCGCTGTTCGTCTGTGAACTCGATAATGGCTGGACCCATTTGAATATATTTTTTTTGTTTTGTTCGCTCCATTACCGGGAAGTTTTAAAAGTAAAAAAACAGCGGGTGAAACCGCTGGGTGCAGCTAGTGAGAATTATAATTAAGTAAGGTGATTTTTGCTAATCTATTACACATTTAACCCAAACCAAAATCAAACAGCAAACATTAAAACGAAACAATAAAATTAATTCAACTCCGAACTCCAACGTGAGAGTGCGCGACTGCAGCGCCGAAAGATAAAACTTAAAATGTAAATGAGACGCGGGAAAAATGAGATTATCTCGCTATTAGGTATAAATTAAGTACGAGGAATGAGGTATGCGGCACAATTATATTGTCACGAAGGCTCTGGGGGCTGCGCGATCGAGCCAGGCATCTTTGCAGAGGAACAGCTCCTGATTTGGCACCGGGCCATGAGCCAGGCACTCAGAATACTTTTAGCTCCTAACGTCTATTTTAAAATTAGGGCCTAATAGGTATGCCTATTTTTTTGGTTCGTGAAACTTATTTAAAACATGTATAAGTAACAGTCTAGGGCTTTACTTCAAAACACTGTTTAAAATGCTTAAAACTTCTCGCTAGCGTGAAATGTCACATACGAAAACAAAACGGAGAATTTTAAGTGATTAACTTATAGAAGAGTTTTTTCCCCTTTGTCTAATGTCAGTAGTGTCATTTTTTCTGTTTAATCATAGTTTTTATGGCGTGCGCAATAAAAGGGTGTCATCTATCTATCTGTCCATGGGAGAGGCACAGAATTTAGTTATCGGTACAAAAAAAAAAAAGCGCACTCGATTAATCAAAGGATGCAACATACCCGTGACTTCCATTCTGACAGATGAAATTTTGCGCTCCATGTATTCTTCTGCAAGAATTGCCTACTCAGTGATCGCGGGGCTCGGTGCGATCGTGGTCGCACCTGCACGCGCTAATCGCACGAGCGATCGGCGCGAGCGCACGCCACGCTGACAGCGTTCCTTTTTTAGGACAAAATCGGTATTAAAATATCTAATGAAGCAATTTTCGACGGCCTGGCAATAGTTTTGGCATTTATTGGCGCATTTTTCTTTTATTATGGCTTCGAGTTAAATTTATCGACGTTTATCGATTAAAAACGTGTATGTTAATATTGGAAGTGCTTCTTTTTGTTGGAAATCGAAATTTAATTATTTTTTATTACAATAACTAGACATTAAATAAATGCCTCTACCAAGAAATGCCGCTTGGTCGATGCTCGGCTTCTCTTTTCTTGTTATTGGTAATGTTAGCTTCCGTGAATATTTTTGTGTTAATTCCGAAAAAAAAAACAAAGCATTTTCATCGGAGTTACACTGGTATCCAATATTTTAGCACGATTAAACAAAGGAAAGTGGTATAAAATTCAATTGTAAAATTTAACTTTAACAAACAAAGTAATACATTTTATGTTAAATAAAAGCTTATAAATAATGATTTTGACACAATATCTTTAAATAAATTAGTGAATAAATCGACCTGTCAGAATTTCAGTCGATACCATATACTTTAAAAACTATCGACATTTCCCCTCCTTAGTCTGTTACCGATACGAGCAGCGAAGAACAAACAATATTTTAGTGTTGCCAATTAAAATTATTCTCTTCCTCATTGATTGCGCGCCGTTAGGTTTGACTTACTGGCTGTTGGAGATCGCCTCACTAACAATGGCAACATTGTTGAAAGATTTGTGGTTTAGTATTTCAAAGAGTTAATTTACTGTGTAATTTACGAATCTATGTATCACCCGATAGAGCTGTCTAGAAAGGAATGGAAGAAACCTTTGTTCAGATTTTTTTTTCTCGCTCATCATGAGGGCAGAAGGAGTTAAAAAAGTTTAATATAAGTTAAAAAAGGAAAATGACTTTAATATTAAAACTTGGTAAAACTAGCCTTTTTAACACTTTGGAATAGCAGTCCTAGTTTTATTTGGCTATTCCAAGGCTCATTTATCGACTTACGAGATATTAAATACATACAAACAAAAACAGCAAAACATAAAATACAAATACATACCTACCTACTGTTCAAACCACACTCTTATAAACCCTTTGCTAACTCACTGAAGTTGCTCATCTTAGATTTAGTAAGTAACTACTTAGTGTTCTTAAGTTTTTTAAATAGACATTTTGATTTTTTTTTTAAATCTATTTTTAAGCTCATGCCAGTCCGATGTAAAAAAATGTTGTTGTTTTTTGCAAGCGAAACTGGCGCATTAATAATATTCTTAAAAAAATTGATCACAAAAAATGTAAATGATGATGATGTGTGAGCAAGTTTTGCATATGCCATTCGTTATCACACCGCGCACGGAAACTGCTATCTTCATCGGCAGCCGTTATCACTTCCTAACTGAATACGAGGCTAACTCCTCACTACTTAACTGTCGAAATATTAGTTATGCGTTAATGTAAATGGAGAAAAACCAGTGAAGTTTATTAATATACTACCAATGATCTGTCGTAGAGCCTTCCCGTTGACATTTGAGGTCAAAAATATAGCCTTAACGTATTATAGTTGAATTAATTATAGATCACAAAAAAACAATTATAAATCGTTGCTCACCAACAGGCGATGGTCTTACTAGCGGTCAAATGTGAATTTATTCGTTATTTCATTAAAGAAAAAAACTGTATTTTCTTACCATTTTAGTTTGATGTTGAGGCGACATTTTAGACCTACGCATAAAATCTCAAGGTCCAGAGAATATATCTGCTAATTTCCTCCACGCTATCCCCCCGAAAGAAGAATATATATACTTACGAGTACCACACTTAAAACCGTTTGGATAAAAGTACGCAAATTTTGAGTACTCGACGCCATATTTCAACCCCGTAACAAAACTGAGTAAGTTGAAATGGAGCGGACACATTTACCTAATTATAAGACCAGTGACGGATTAAGACTACTAGATGCCCTAAGCAATCCATGCCTGTGGGCCCCCCTATCCGTATGTCAACTAGAATCGGTCTTTATACCTTTACCGCCTGAAAACATTAGTTTTTTGTAAAATAAGATGATGAGATGTAACGTACTTTAGAAGTGGAGTAGGTGCGACAATAATAAAAACCAAAGCATAATTTATTTATTTATTGAAATGCGCCTTGCGGCTTTTCCGAGCATTGAATTCACGCAAGATAAGTAGTATTAACATCTAACGTTTTTAACATATCGGACTCTATGTACAATATCGATAAATTATCGAGCCTTTCTTGTATCATCTTTGTCCTTTTTTCATTTTTTTATTTTTAATTTTGAAAAAGAACGTTCCGCTGAGCAATTTTTAATCTTAAGCGATAAAAATATACGCAGGGCTGTTTCCACATTAGGGAAAGCTGATTCAATCTTATCATCATGTATTATTTTATACAATTGGTTATGACTCTAGGTCGGACTCTATGTCAACTTAAAACGCGCGAATTTTCAAATTAGTCCTAGAAACTTTTTTTGGTGTGGTTTTTGGTGACGTGAGAGTGAGACGTGATGCCCTAAGGACGGATTTTTTTTTGGTGCCCCCTCAGACGTGTTGCCCTAGGCAATTGCTTAATTTGATTAAGGGTTAATCCGTCACTGTATAAGACAGTTACCACTTAATTGAAGCATAGATTGATTGATAGTATCTTCGTCACTGCGCCACAGGTTAAGCAACAGTCTCTCGCAACAGGGTCCGCAATATGATAGGGGTGAAGAGCCAGCAATCATCCCATCGGCCGCGATAGCACCCGCACGCTCGTGTTAGATAAAAACATAATTATTTTGGACTAGCTACATTAGGCGGCTTTACCCTTTATCATGCCGAAGATATAGTTTTTGACGTGACAACGTCTAAAAAATCGATGAACGCCGGCTGCACGCACGAAAAAGTGTCACGTTACGCTCATTGTAACGTGACGTTCGGAGCGAGAAAAGTGTGTAATCATTTCATCAATGTTTTGTTATGACGTTGTCACGTTAAACTATCCTCCGTAAACCAACTTTACAGGCGACAATTTTTTTTATTCAACTATAGGCTTGCGTTCGACTGCCATCTCGCCTGATGGTAAGCAATGATGCGGTTTATGGAGCACGCTTGACTAGGAGGAACCGATTCAGTCGCGACTTGAAGATACACAGATTATATCTACCTATCGGAAAAAGACTGTGGATGATGATCATGAAGATACATTCCTGATTGCCACCACCAATACCCCCATCTTCACCGCCACTGGTGGCAGTAGAGAAAAAATATCCCAGTCTTCACCTTTGGTCTGTCTGAGAATTCTACTGTTAAGCGATAACTGCTCATTTCAAAATTGCTTGATAAGAAAAAAAATCTACATTTTACAAGACCTATTTCTTTAAGAAAACATCGACTATTTTGCTCCATCTTGTAAAAGAAAGACAAATATATCAACAACCTGACAGACACGCTCACCATAATGTCAGTAATACATTTCATATGTAGGCGAGTAAACGCTGAAATACTGAAAAACGTTAAAATTTTATCACTCCACTTATCTCTTAGTTATTTATGCGAATTCACGCTAAAACCAGTTAGTGCGATAACAGTGAAAGTCTGGGTTCAGCGTGTGATGGCTGTTATCTCCATTTATATTGTCTTGCATAGAAACTGTTTTAGTAAATTAGATCATTTGAACATTCAAAATTTTTTAACCTGCAGGAAAAATAAATAAAAAAATAACATGAGAAGTATTTATTTTATACCTAACATAACTATTTACGGTTAGGTATGGTTGTTTATAATAAGAAATGTCAAAAGCGTATCGTGACCCACTCTTGGTAGAGTTCCGTAGCTATATCAAATAAGCTATACCTTATAGCAGGTGTAAGTTACCCATACCTGTTCCACAGTACAAACGAATACAAATATCAAAAGATACGGATTTATGTGCCTGCAATAAACAATAAATAAAAAATTAGGGTTTTAGTAAAACGCTTATAGCTTTACTGTGTTCGCTGCCACGGAACTCTAAATTCAGAAAACAAACATTTGCCTTCTTTAAATTCAGCAAAAGATAAAAAGAATCGAGTCTATTGTCCCACAACACATTTAAACTTCAAAATATTCAACTCGCGTAAAACTATTATAAAAAGTCATTAAAACCAGATTCGACTACGATTACAAACAAAAACCTTTTGAAAAGATACAGGCATGTACTCAGGCGGGGGGCGTTATCGGGTCTCGGGATCGCGCGATATCGCGGGGGCGAATCTTGCCGTGAGATCCGCCCCAATCTTTGCGCGCTATCGGACCATTTCGGCGATAAAAAACCCCCCTTTCACCCCCACAAGTGAAGTCTTTGAACGGACTTAGAACGTTACTGCAGTAAACAATTTTCCTTAAAAAATACTCGTACTTAATTTTAAATGTGTTTGAAATTAGAATTCTTAAAACAGTTTTAAAATCGATTAAAGTTTATTTTATTAGGTTTAATGTCAGCGGTAATCTAAAACGGAAATCAAACTGGCTGGCAATATTAAAATTCATTTTGTAAAACTCAATATTAAAAGTAATTAGTTTTTAATTATTCCTATCTCCGCGTATTTAAAGATGCTTATCGGTAATTTTAATATTAACACCGTTCTCGTGTTTAATTATCTTTTAATTTGTCTTAAGTTATTTAATAATAATAACAGATTGTAATATTCTAGTGAAAACGCTTAATATTAACACTTTATTTAAACAAAAAACATTTTTATTTCAGTTGTATACTATACTATACACATATGCTATGCCTATGAATATATTATATCACGATATGTAATTATATTGATAATAGTTGTTAATTATAACCCCCAGACCAAAGCGTACGACGTTCGGTTCTATGTCAGTTGACTGTTACACTACATTAGCAGTAACATATTTCATCTATTCTTATGAAAATTGAAACTTGCAGTTGTATCGTTAATGTAGTTTTTGGAAATTCGTTTTATAAGTTAGTATTTTATCACTTTAGTAAAACTAGTATTTCCAGTATATGATGCAAATAACGTCCGATTCTGAATACATAATTCAAAAGACAAAGGAATCATATGGAGAAGAGTATTTCTATTTGTCAGTACACAGTTATTACCGAGAAGGATAAACATTGTACAAATCAGCAGATGCTCGTTCAGATCAGACTTTGCAAATCCAAATTTGGTCTGCTACCATCTTTCAACCTGTCACCAAGAACGTAGCGTTTCGAACTGTCGCCTGTCAACGTCACAAAAGAGCAAGCGATTCGACCTGTCAGCTGTCAAAGCCACTAGTAGAGAGCAATGTCCCATACTGTCTGCACAGTAGCGAGTCGTTATCGCGATGGTGCGAGCGCTGCTTATCAGTCGCCCGCTTTCCATCTCAGATATAGATCCTGAAATAAATGGAGGAGGATTGGACCGTGACGGTGTGATACGCGCCCGACTGTAGCCAGCTGATGACTGACGGTGTGAAGAGGGCTGACGCTAGGGCTGGCCACTTGGCCTAGTAGTACACTACTCACTCATGGATGTTGAATTGACTCGATTTTGTTATCGATCAAATTTTAGCACCTCTATATTTAGTTTGGATTTGTGTAGTTGCTTTGGCAGTATTTGACTTGTTTGTTTTTTTAGAATAGATATTAGTCTCAAATATTACAATTATCAATAGGTACACATGGAAATAAGTTTCACAAGGCTAGACAAAACTGCTAACCTAATTTATGTAAATACTTTTTTTTTTTGTTAAACAGACAAAATTTAAAAAAAAAAACTATTCAATCAAAATCATGACATCAGGATGTGTTCCTTCCTAGCAATAGTGTTACATAATGGTGAGGTGTTACAATAACTTCTATTCCACTTAGCATAGAAATTTCGTCTAGATTATCATTTTATTTTAGGGAAAAGTTAAACTCTACACTAACAACACCTAACCTATACCTTATACTATTATTTCTTCTGCGTCTGTACCTGCAATCTGCATAAATGATAGTTAAATCTGTGGGCCGGTCGGATCACGCTAATTGATTCCGTGGGGGGCGTGGTGGGGAAAGGTCGCGGGTTCGATGCCTGAGCGGTGATAGCGCCGTGCTAGATGCAGAGATAGCCGCGGTGAGATACGAGTTTTTGTGGAAGGTGTCTGTTCGTGGCTTGTGTATCGTTTTTTGGGTGTTAGTAGTCTCAGTCTTTGTATGTGTTCCATGGTATCCCCGATACAGGGTGTCCTAGTGGGGACCTAATGAGTGTGAAACGTTTATTTTATAATGTATAGTCGATGACAGCAGCCGTTTGGGGTTTTAACCAACTTAAAACTGACTTTTAAACTAAATTTTTGAAAATAGAGACGGCTGTTTTTTTTTTTTTTTTTGTTAAAATTAACACGGAAGTACTCACGTTTTATTTGGTAGGATACTCACATGACATTACTGAAAATGGGCGAAACTATAGTCTTATTATCCAACCAATAATACGTGCGTAATCCCGTGTTATAACAAAATGAGTCAAAACCACGTTAGTTTTCATAATAATACAAAAACCCTATTTCTCATATTGAAACCCTTTATTTTGTCTCTTAGGTAGATAGATTTTTTATAGAAAATAGTCCGGCTAATTAAACATCAGAATTATTAGGTGTACAACTTTGCTTCCGCCACCGTTTTGCAATAGATGGCTGTAGCGGTAAGTGGTAGTCGAAATAAATAGATCGTAGATGTCATACAATAAGCTTAGGTATTTGTTTTTTTCTTTTTTATGTAATTGAGTGACGAGACGAGCAAATCGCTTGCCTGATGTTAAACGTCACGTTTGCCCATAACAGGTCTGCGCCACCCAGAATTTTGATCTCGCAGAATTCAAGACCCTGCGCGGCACAGCACTGCGCTCGTCACCCTGAGATATAAGTTGTTTAATCTCCCATTTGCCCTGTAATTTCACTGGAAACAATGGCCTTCCAACCGGAACACAGTAATGTTTGCACATTACTGCTTGGCGTTGGAATAACTGGCAAAGGTGTGGTACTTCCCCAGGCGGGCTCTGCAAAAGAGCCCTACCACTACAAAAATGTAAACATAACGCCATCGAAATATTAGGCGATTTGTGTTGAAGTTGTACACCTGTGTATCTTTTAACATCCACAATAAAAACTATGGGAAGTGTGGAAACAAAATATAATTGTATATTTGTTCGGAATTTTAAAATGACGTCATTTTTCCATTTGAACTACCTATTGATAAAGATTTAGGATGGAATAATACCAAAAACATTTAATTTAATTTTTTATGCTCAGTATTAACGCAGTGCATAATTTTTTGAATATAATTTAATCATTTTATTCAGTAGATTTCAAAACAGTGACAACTTTATTATTTTGTATTAATATGTAATTTAGAAAATAAAAATTATAACTTAGTTTTTGATATTCATCTTATACTAGGTACTTATAAATTTAAGTTAGCTTAAATATCTAGTTTCAGCTATTTTATTATGTAGATTTGTATTTTAAAATTTAGATTCAGAAAATAATTAAAAATAAATTACTTAATTTAATCATGTCTGCAGACAAAGACACTATTTATCATTATTTAAATATTTTAACAAATATTATAAAACAATTTACTGATTGCCTTTAACATGTTTTTGACTGGGTAGACTACCCAGTCAAAACCATAAATAATAATAAAGATCGCTTATTACCAAAACCTCTGCATTCAACACATTAGGTCCTACTGGGCTAGCTGGTCGACCCACGAAGGGTGATTAGACCGTATTCCACCACCCTGACCAAGAGCGGGTGGATTTGCATAAAACATAGAATTTTTCTCAAAAAAAAATTTAAAACAAACTAGCGACCTGCCCCGGCTTCGCACGGGTATAAAATATAGTCTATGTTACTCGCTAGTAATGTAGCTTGATATTGGTGAAATAATTTTTAAGATCGGTCCAGTAGTTTTTATGTTTATTCGATACTAGCGGCTCGCCCCGGCTTCGCACGGGTGGACACTATTGAAGTTTTAGTAAGGATCTCTAATTTTTTCAGGTAATAAATATAGCCTATGTCACTTTGGGATAATGTAGCATTCGAATGGTGAAAGAATTTTTGAAATCGGTCCAGTAGTTTTTGAGTTTATTCCACACAAACATCCAAAAATACAAAAATACAAATCTTTCCTCTTTATAATATTAGTATAGACAAACAAACAAAAATACAAATCTTTCCTCTTTATAATATTAGTGTCGATTCCCTGCCAACTTGCCGAGAGCCTGTGTTTTAGGTGTTACTGCTGATAAAGCTTTTAACTTTGATGAAACGTTTTTGTTTGATAAATCGACTTTTTCTACAATAAAATCAAACTTATTTTACACTTACTGACATTTGTTGTCTATAAATTGAAATACTAGAGGTAGATGAATTACAAATGTCTTCAAAAAAAGATCAGGCAGATCTTTCGTGCTTTTTTTATTTCAGAAAATAAATATTAATAAGCTAAAATAACATTTAAAGTTTTTCAAACAAATTGTCTGTTTGATATTTATTCATTTGACGGAGCCATTAAAATCTAATAAAACAGTTTCTTTTAATAGTTACATCCGTAATTTTAAAAGATATCAAACGATTTGCTACTATAATTATTTTAAATGGTTTTATCTGTTTTTTTTTTTTATCATCGTTTGACGATTTTATATCCTCTTTGCGCAAAAGAGACACCTGCTGCATCTGTCACCTTCAGGTGGCCGACGTGGCCCATTGATCTATAGTATACATAGTATACGTGGCCTCAGCGTGAGAGACACTGTATTCCTTGGACTCAGTTAAAAATTATTGGTGTAAAATAAACTTACTATTCATATTTGAATTTAAACTTTCTCTCTTTAGTGGGTAGAGCATGTATAGGCTCTTTTGGGTACAGTCAGAGAAGCAATCATTTAAAAAATAATGTTTCTTAGGTTCTATCTCACATGGCGTTTTGCAAGCGTTGCCGTTTCTTCGACGTCGCCCAGCGCCGACGCTGCGTGCGTTTTGAGTCGTCGTACTTGCGCAGCATCGTCGTCGCTGCTTACACGTTTGAGAAGCACAACGCTCGCAAAACGCCCAGTGCAATAGCGGCTTAAGAAACTGTAGTAAATTGTGAAATATGTAGTAGATACTGAATAAAAATAATTGACAAAATAGTACTAAAATTATCAACAAATACTTTTATACCGTCATGATTAATACGTAAACGTGCAATAAGTTTAGAGGTGTAGTATTAAGTGGCCGACTACAATCATCCTACCATTGTATAGGATTGTCCGAAAAAATCACTACGATTTCTAGGCGTCATTTATAGACAAACTAATAGACCTACGACCTACATACAGAATTGAAATTGAAAATGCATTATTGATAGAGCTTATCGTATTGACATTTGTTTTAAAACTATATAGGAAGCCTATTTTATAGACTGTCAAATATTAAACGCTGCCTATTTAATTCCGATTTTAAAGTATATGCAAATAGCGCATTGAATGTCGCCGAATATATTTTCAAAATGACTACAACGATAAATAAAGTTATTAATTTTTTTGACCTTTTTAAAAAGGAGCGCGCAGCATGTTACATCCGAAATTGGTTGAATAACTAAATTAATGCTATACCAATCGATAATGTGGAGCAGAGGTTGGCAACATTTGGACTTTCGACGCTTATTTTTTATAATTTTAATTTAAAAAAAAATTAATGTATTTTCTTACAATTTTAAATCGCTACTTGTTTATTTTTTACTTGAGATTGTTGTATTATTTATTTGTGTTACGTTATATGCTTATTTCTGTAACTAAATCACGTTAGTTTTTATCAAAAAAAAATCTGAGACGAAAATAATCATTACAATATGAGATTTGAAGCCTGTGTAATTATTTTTACAGTCAAAATAAAACCTACTTTAATTTTATTTTAACTAAACTTGGCCTTAGAGCAAGGTTGTTTGAATTACATACGTCGAATAGAATTTAAGAACAAACAGCAAATTATTTGAAAAACTAAGCTACACAAAAATGTTTGTCAAAGCTTATTGTTTTAAATAAGAATCGAATTAACACCTAATCAAAGTGGGCTATTACCTAATCTTAGATGGTTTTTGAGTATCTTTTCAAGTATCGATTTTCATCAAACACACATAAGAACACTCCTGACTAATTCACCTTTCAAATTCCACAGACACACATACACCCAGACACGTCAAACTTATAACACCCCGTCGTTTTCGCGTCGAGGGCTAAAAACCTACTCTTTCATTTTCATAGATAAATCTAACTACCCACAGTTTCAGCAGAGCGTGTCTCCGATATATCCAGCTAGACTACATAAAATATTTCCACCATCAGCCGCCCCTACAAAAACTCCTAGATGCAGCTGATAAGCCGCCGATACGAGCCGGAGATAAGGGCTTCGATTCCCGCCGATGTTCGGAGCCGATAACGCTACGTATTTTAGGAAAAAATATAGTTTGATCCACACTTTTTAATGTAGAATACCAGCTGATGCTCGGAACTTTGTACTAGGTTCTCGTCAAGTTTTGGTTACGCAAGTCGCAAATTTGGCACTATTATACGAGTAGCAGCTGACTACAGTTTCAGATACAACATAAGAAGTTCCGTGTAATTTATCCAACAAAATGACGATATTAACATATCGATAGGTATCGACAGATTTAGTATCGATAATTCTGTTTGAAAATTGGCTAAATTAACAGGAGCGTTTTGCTTGTCTCGTCACTCAATTGTATTAAAAATACGCATACTTTTTATAGGTACTGAAATCATACTGAAGTTAGTGATGACAACTACATTTAAAGAAAAAAAAATTGTTGAATATTTGAAACAATGATCAAATCAAATAATTTATTTATAAATAAGGATAAACGTGAACCCAAAACGAACATCATCATCCGTTTTGTTTCCATCCATTGTTTTTCGGGAAGTTTAAATAATATACCCAGATCGCAGATATGAAATATTTCATCAAAACATAAATATAACTTATTTTTCCCGGCTATCGGAAATCCCAATGGAATAATCACTCCACAACAAGTTAAGTTTATCGCATTCTTTAGAAAACAGTGATAACAGTAGCGTAGGTATCAGCTCGCACCGTGGCACGTCTAGCCGGTCTGAACCAATCAGCGATAGTCAGTAAACTTCCACTTGTGTGTTGAAATGCGAAAGATTTAAATAGCTAGTAAAAAACTAAGAATTAAAAAAATCTGGGTTGAGGAAAGGCATATTGGCCCATTTCGAATGTCATGAAGCCAGTATCAAAATTGAAGAGGTTAGCCGATACTACCGATACAGCAGCTGAATCCGATTATCAGCCAGTTAGACAAATAAACGTTTCACACTCACACTCATAGCTCCCCACTAGGATACCCTGTGTCGGGGTTATCATAGAACACACAAAGACAAGGACAACTAACACCCAGACCTAGAGCAGATATTTAAATTCATCATTCAAACATCTGCCCGGCCGGGAAGCGAACTCGGGACCTGGCTCTCTGGCTTATAAAGCGGATATACTACCGCCGAGGCCTAGCCTAAATCTTAGTGCGAGCTTGAATTGAATCTCATCGGCTTTTGTCTCGCTATCACTCTAGCTACCAAAGCGAGACAAAAGATAAGGTGATCCAGTTCAGGCGCGCGCTAAGAGTTCGCGGTAAGGCCCCTGTAGGTACGTAGATAAAGTGTTTGAGTGACCAACACCAGGGCTGCTCCCTAAGCTTCCCCAAGCCAGCTCAAGTTTATCGTCTCTTATCCAAGTGCCGATAAGGCAGCTTCGTTAGGTATTTGCTAATTAAGAGTACAAAGTCGCTATCAGCGCGCCTTATCACGGGTCTCTTATCAGCAAAGGAAGCACACTTCCACAATATGAGGGTAGGCGATAAGCTCGCCTAATTGATACGGTGAAATAAAAAAATAACGGTTTTTTACCGATCGAGTTGATAAAGCTTCCTTTTGATAGTATCGGGGAAATAAAGTTTGAGTAAAAACGTGTTTTAAATTGTTTGAAAATTGCGTCTTTGAAATATTTGTAAGAAATATTATGTTTGTCGACACTGTTGAACTAGAATCCTACTTCTGTCTAAGTTACCATATACAGTCAACGCGTAAGCGGTGGACAACCGTCTAGCTCGTCAACCATAAAACAGTTTCGTTTAACAAAAATTGAATTAAAAATCTTTGTGTAGAGCTCCGTGTAAAGATAGCTAATCTATGGGTTAAAATGTCTCGGAAAAATTTAAGTTTCTTTCTACAAGACAGCGAGGAAAATTGCGAATCCATGTTAGTTTTTTTTAAGTAAGACATAACGAAAAATACCGTATCTGCCATTTCAGAATTTCTTAAAATTGTTTCAACACTGCAATCAAAGAACAGAGAGCGCTGCAACCCCAAACTTTCCCACACCCACCTCACACACCCTCACCCACACACGCAAACAGTTGATAATGAACGTAGAATCTGAGCACAGATAAGGCTCCTTCCCCCGTTTTTATCATTTAGATCGGGGCCCATTCAAACACACACGTCACGGTTATCGCGAGATACCAGCTTGCGACGCTAGTGGCGTTAGTGTCGCGTTTCGGAAGGTTTGAAAAAGGAACGATTTTCTTTTCTTTAATTTTGAGACTATTTTGTTTGGTATTGTCGCTTTTTAGAGAAGTTTAAAAGGGAATGCATTTTTTTTTATTTCACTCTTCCGCGACTACTGCAATCAGCCAGTATCAAGACAAGTTTTATTTAAAAACCTTCTACTTATATTATGTATTAATTTCAACAATTATAATAGACACATTCAAGTGTTGAAAGCGATGGGCAGTCCCAAACCTACTATTAGATAAGAGTATTTAACTTTTTTTAGAAAATAAAAAAATACAAAGTACCTATCCAGTTATCCACAGGCAAACTACTAAATTCTGAGACGTTTTTCGAAAAATAAGTAAAATTAGATCAGCACTGTTTGATTTTTAGAAAGAAGAGAAAATTAAAAATAGAATTCTGCTGGAATTGAATGTCAGTGACTTTTGTTATTGTATTGCGATGAAATAAATAAGTAGGTTTTATTGGCAGTGTTTCCTAATTCGACAAGAATAACACTTAAGAAGAACAAAGTTTGAATTGCAAATTTTGTATGCACGCCAATTTTACACAATTTATTTAAAAATAATATTTGAATTTTATTGGTGTATTTTTTAAAGTTCAATAATTATTTAAACATTTTATAAATAACGAAACATAATTTCAATTTTAAACCACAACATAGATTTATCTAACATTGAATGATTTGTTTGCACTGAGATACATTATCTGGTTATCTAGAGCAAATGTTGGCTCTAGGCGTTGCACTGCTATTAATACTCATTTTATAATCGTTTCAAATTAAAAAAAAATGTTACAAAAAATACAAATTAAATTAACTCGACGAAAAATCAAATAAGAAAAAATATAATGAAAGTAAAATATTTCCAAAAATACAGCTTTTTTAATACTAACAGAAACTATCGGGCTTTTTCTTGAAACATATTGTAAGTATTTATTTAAAATTTCGTTCGTATTAATTTCACATAAAATATCGTTAATAATCTTCGACTCGAGGAATTGTACATTTAACTTTATCAAGATCATATTTTACTAAGTAGGCATTTGATAAAATCAGGCAGGATTTAAATACCGAACGCGTGCGGCGTATTCTTATTTTGACAGGTGCTGTCAATGTCAAAACGTCAATGTCAAAGTGTGCATGCCTTTGTCTATAGAGATTAGTTTCTCGACCACTTGAGGCAGGCCCGTTAGTACTATTATCTAGTCTGTGGCTCGTTGTCCATCAGTTTTATACCACTACTACACATGTCTTGTCAGTTTTAGATTCTATTTAAATGAAATGATATATCTCGTTATTGATAACAGCTTGAATAAATATGAAGTAAGTTATAGTTAGCAAATGTTCATGTAATTAAAATTGTATTATTATGTCAAGTTTTTAATTAAATATTTCAATAAAATAATTTAAAACGTAAGTAAGAATGATTAACTATAAACATATCGTAAATCTGTCTTGCATGACAAGCTAAGTGAGCTACTTTCAGATTGGATAAACTTATCAATGACTTATTATCTGTGCATGTACAGATAAGTATCTACACAACAATAAAAATCCTGTATTTACATTAGTACCACTGAAACGGCTATCAGTCTCATACAAATAAGATAAAAAGGCAATCTTAACGATGTTTTTATCGCAAATTCGAAGAAAATCTTGCCTCACAAATATTATGCAGCTTTTGTTGGTATTTCTGTTTGTTGGCAGACAAAACAAGTGAATCATCGTTATTGTAGCTTATCTGCTTCATTAGTCAACGGAACGGTGAAATAAAATGATCGTGATGATCCAAATACAAGTAAAAACAACATTATAAACAAAGATAGCAGAAGTAAACAAGCGCCTTACACATTGTTTTGACGTCGGCGGCGGCGGCGCCACCTGGCGGCCCCTGCGCGGCTCTAGCGCATGCGAGCTCCAGCTCCTTCAGGTACTTCAGCCACAATAACATCACATTAACATCCCGAACACTTTTCCCAACACTAGTTTTTAAAAAGTAAAACACCGAGTATATTCGATTCGGCCGTCATTCTTTTGCCGCGTAAAGTGAGTGACTGGCTGGTCGGCGGTCGGGCGCCCCTCCCCGCACACAGGCGCGCCGCGCGTCCGTACACACGCACACACCCGGCCCCGATCCCTTATCAGGTTGGTTTAACTAGCAATGGCCCCAGATGGTATCACGCCGAGCTCGCGGTAACGTTGCATTGAAAGATAACGTCTCCGATCCTATCGTTACTGTTTGAATAAACTTGTATAAAATGTCAAATAAAAAAGCTGCACGCCATAAAAGTCGTATCTCCGCCGGCGATTGCCCGATAGTGAATACGCTAGGTTAATTTCAGCGGTTTCTAAGTCAAGATTGCGTCTAAATGGCTATCTCTGTTATAGATGACGGTTTTATAATGCAGAAAGAATGGCGCGGGCGGAAGATAAGCATACACAACCTTCAGTGATTTGGCCGGTCTCTGGAACACCTTGGCTGGTTTCCTTTGTTAGGCGGAGCTCGAAAACTTACCTGTAAGAACGAAAACTACATTAAAACTACTAAAAATAAAAAAAAACATCGAGCTAACAAAAAATACACTACAGTTCCACCAACTTTTCACATGCTACAATTTATCAGAAAAAGAGCTTACTTTTAGGGTGCTTAACTTTCAAACAATCTTCATTTAGCCTTAGTGTATTTTATCTTTTAAACTGATCAAAATAGGTAGCCACGGAACCTTGAGAACTGGTTAAATTGATTTAGCTAGCGTATATACGATATAACATACATAATAACTGCTGCGCACTTAGCACAGCAACTAAGATTCGTCTTTGAATGGGGACGAATTGAGATATTTTAAGCCACAAACTTGGAACAAGCGAGGCCCCTGATCAAAGCTCTAAGATAAGTATCAAGATATGCGATATATTGAAAAGTAATAAATTGATATTGATAGTTGCTTAAAATTGATTTTATATTTTTAATATAGGTACTTTAGTTGCCATAAAATTAAAATTAAAATTTTAGCAATGACGTGTTAACGTTTGTGTAGGAATATTATTTATTCGGTTCCATGTCTTAGAAAATTGGAACGGAAATAGGAAGGTAGAACACAACGGTTATAGTTTATGATGACCAACTTAACAATAGGGAAATCTTTAATTATAGTAACAATTAAATTGGAAATAAGCGCATCGACATACTTTAAGTACGATTTTAGAAGTTGACTGCCAGATCGGCAAAGTTGTAACAAACAAAATTTTTCTTGGTTTAATGCGTGTTACTTCTATATAAGATAGTCAAACTTATTTTTTTCACTTCTGTACGTTTCACAAACGAAGCTTTGTAGCAGATCGAGGCCCCAAAATTTAAAAACCAATATATATTAAGGCCATAATATTTTAGACAAGCTTCTATATCACGCGGCTCAATATTCTAACCATGTTTACACTAGGTCTCCAGCGACGGGACCCCACTACCACCCCTCCCACCCCTACCCCTTGCCCACTGCGATAAAATCACTTTTTGTAAAAGTAGCTGTGAAGTCCCCCACAAAATCATGGGGCCCCGTATTCTCCAACTTAATGCCCTGCTGCCGTGCCCGTCCGATGGCACGATAGCAGCAAGGTTATGATTTCAGATAGTGTGGTACCTTCACAGCGTTCGTTCCGATGTAACTGCTGATTGTGCTATCTTGCCCCATCTCGTATGCAACGTTCATTTACATAAAAACTATTATTTTTCGACGCTTGCCTTTATCTACGATCGATTAAGTTTTTCTCTGTCGGAATAATGATAATAACTTTGTTGGATGTTTTTTCTTTGTATTAGACGTTATTATTATAAAATATTGTAGTAAAATTTCTTAATGTGTTTACGAGTACAAGATTAGACTTAATATTGGGTTACCCAGGTATTTGTGCTACGACTGGTTTTGGCATAAAAAACGACTAAGTAGAAAATTATATTAGATATGTATCGAAAGTTATCTCTAGAGTCAATTACTTGTGGACTCGATTACATCATCATAATCGGCTGCCTGACTCATCCCACTGCTCCCTCTCTCACAGATCACACGTATTCTGACATGTTTCCTTTATATACCTATGTGTTATTTCTCGTCACATGTTTATAACAAGATATTAAGTACTTGTCTACTTGTATCTCGCCTACTTGTACAGATCCGCCCCACATACCACACCATCAAAAACCCCATCAAAAATCAAGTCCCTTGTTAACAACGTAGACAACATTCCTTCACACGCGTCAAAAAAGAAAACGAATAGGGAGCATTTAGACGTTCCAGTTCTACTATCTCACCACTTACTGGACGAATACTTCAAATTCATAAAAGAAAGCCAGTGTGTGGAGATATGAGCCGACGACGGCGCCATCTCTGGGAGATAGCTCGTATAAATCAACTGATGGTCCTTCGCTCGTGATAATAAACAGTCCTCGGGGAGATAAAACGAATTAATCAGTACGATTTCGTGAGGACCTAATGGATTCCTAATGCGGTCGGCGGACGAGACAAGTTTTTAGTTGTTTAAAAGATAACGATGTTTATTCGATATCAAACAAAGTATCTCATTAAAGTTGATGCACTATATTATAATATTCTTGTTGATTTATCTAATCAAATGGTGCTCATTTGTTTCTTATTAAAAATAACAGCGCTTACTCATCAATTCGGAAAATTTGAAAATGGCTGTTGCAGATTTATTCGATTCGATGAGCAGTTCTAGTTTGTGTTATAGTAAAAGAATAACTTTTGTCATTTCGTATCTATCCTAATAATTGTACCAAAAGAGTGAATGTGTACTCATTATACACATTGGTCCCTTTTCAGTGGTTTTACAAGTAAGACCACCACGAATCTTTTCCCTAACAAACTTACTGACAGTAGGGGTACTCCGATTAAATTTTCTCAATGCCTTAAGAATTTCTACGGAGGTAGATAATTAGTAATCTCGAAAGTATGCGCGAGTTATAGTCAATTCGAATTCTCCCCACATCTCACATGTTAACACAACTTACACAACCTACAGGTAACTAATTAACACAAATACTTTTACCCATAAAACTTGCCATAAAGTTTTTATAACATTTTGATTAAGAAAACAAAATTAAAAACATAAAACCAGCATCAAAAGCCAGCCTCCGATCCAAATCGAATATCCTCTCCAATATTTAATGCAAAAGTTTGTTTGTTTTTCGTTGTTAAACGTTAAGACTCAACGCATATTTTTTACTCAAATATCTTATATGGTGTACAGACGAACAGGCTAGGCGTTCGACTGCAGCTCATTACATTTTAAGTGACGTAGTCAAAGAGAATATGTGGCTTTCGTCTCACTATTTCTTTAGCTCACACAGCTAGACGATAGCCAGTGCGATTCAGTTCAGGCTCACGCTAAGAGTACCTACCGCTGTAGGCGGTACGGCCCTTGGAATGCGAACTGGCTCTTAAATGAGACTAGCAGACGCACCGTCAATTGAGTGGCGAGAGATTCGCGCCTCCTGGAAGTGAACCCGTAGGACGTAGCTAGCAGGCTATACAGGGTTATAAGAAAAGGGTATGCTAAGCCGAAAAGGGCTCATAGTACTCATCATTATGAACAACTTTTACTATGGCATGAACCGGACGTTTTTCTATGGAACAGCCGATTTTTTTACGCGAATTTCGGGTTGGTCTCGTAGTAAAAATTGTTCATAATGATGAGTATACTATAAGACTTTTCCGGCTTAGCATACCCTTTCCTTATAACCCTGTATACAATGAAACAACTGTGTGATAGGACTCGCGTCATTTGATCGCGCGATAAGCTGGTCAATCGATACGTTATCAGTACCACCTACCACCCCCCAGCGCCCACCACAGGTGGGATACGGTTGGAACACATCAACACACCTTTACAAAACCTAGGCTACAACTATTAAATTAAATTAAAAATTAAAAAAAAAACGCTAATTTTGAAACGACTGAACTTATTTTCATTAAATGTAATGTAATAAATGTTCATTAACAAAAAAAAAGAAATTAAAATCTGTTCATCCGTTCGGGAGCTACGATGCCACAGACGGACACATACACACATACAGTCACGTCAAATTTTTAACACCCCGTCGTTTTTGCGTCGGGCGTTAAAAATACCCAGACCACAAGCGAACAACAAAAGTTTCACGCGGTTCTCGAAAATGTTCCAAAGTTAATAATGATCATTATTACATACTAAGTTTAATTGACATTTAATACACAATTAATATGTGATACCAGATGCGAAGAATTAACGAAGCCGAACTATTTAGACAGTAGGTACAGATAGAAAAAAAACTCCTGCTTAACTAAAAAATACCAATCACTTGCTTGAGCTAAAACGGATCTTAAGTTATTTACAGAAGGAAAATAACAGAAGAAAACACAATTTTGACATTTATAACCCTTTTGAGAGATCAGTTTCTGTGCTATCCGTACTACATTTAGGCGATGCGATGGTGAGATGGTGGCCGCGATAATCGGCCGATCAAATTACCGCGCGCTGACCGACCGCTGTGGTTACCTACTGCAGGAGTCGCCTACCACTACCACGGGTGACGTCACTACAGATCATAACCGACTTGAATAAGAGCAATCGACTTGAGTAAACTCAGTGGAATACAGGCGTTGAGCTTGGACTTTCTTGGACAGATTCTTTAGAAGGTTTATCAAGTTCCATAATGTCTCATGAAACGGGTCGTGTAAGGATGGTATAGGATTCTCATTAAGCTTCGTTAAGAACTATTGTAAGGGTGGGTGGTAAGGTAATAGGTATGTTACCATTTTAGTTTGAAAACTTTAATATAGTGACAATTGAAAATAACAAAGACATTTTATAATAAAAAGAGCGGATAACTGGCAGACAGCCAGCCTGATGGTAAGCAAACCAACGTCATCAGGTCATCAGCACCATATTGATAATACTTTGCCAGCCTGGAGAGGTGTTTGTAGACCCTTTTTCTAACGCCCCATATTTTTGAGAGCGAGAAGGCTTTTAAAAGAAGGATAGAAGACAAAAATAGAAACTCCTACTATCTGGAAAAGTTTCTTACTTCTTTTTTCTTAAAACTCATAAAACATCACCGTTTTTATAGACACAAAGTATCCTAAGCGTCCCGTCATAACAGCTCGGCCCATATTGCATTGTAAGGCTAATTGGATTGAGATGTGTATCGCGCCGCGATAAAATGGAATAGATAACATTCTGTAGTGACTTATTAAGGCCGTTCCCAGAATAATATTAGATGGCGAGATACGGCCAGTGTGTGCGCAGCGTCCGCAGAAAACTGCCAGCGGAAAAGAACGGACCCATTAGAAATGAGGTTTTAGTCGGTGGAGGCTGGGTGACGTAGGGAAAGCCAGCTTTAGGTCGCTGGTAAATAAATTCTGTAATAATTGTGAAGCGTTCAGTTTTGTTCTGAGTAGTGTGTCAAAAACAATTTAACAGTTCTGTGTCAATTGTCAAACTTTATGTTTGAACAAATTTCATAGTCAATTCTCAGTAATAAATAAATGCAAATATTAAGTAACGTCACGCAAACAAAAATGGAAACGAATGCCTTTCCCAATTTACATAATCATGTAAATGAAAAATGCTTAATTTTATTTCCCGTTCATTGCCCGCTTTTTGCGAACCGTACCCCAACCCTATCAGACGATCAGAACAACGGATCGTGTTGTGTAGTTTTTGCGAAATTGGAACCGATCGAGTTTTACTCAGTCCGAGTAGATTCCCTGAAATATTGCGAGTATCGCGCCGTCAATCTGTGGCAGCCTGAAGAGAGCGAGGACTCGGGATATAGTCTGAAATACGCCTAAATATTTAATAATAAGTATTTTTATTATAATAATCATTTATTTCAGACCAAGTTCATTTTAGATACAACACATTTCATATAATAAAATTACGTAAAAATTTAAATCAAAAAATGAAATTATTGGTAAATGTCAATCAAACACAAATTATTGATTTGCTTCAGATATGGATAATACAAGGTGTCACGGAAAGGTGCAGTAATACTTAAGGGTGTTCTTCTACACGTCAAAGTGAACAACTTCTAGAACACAAGTTTGCTAAATTCGAGAAAGTAAATAATGAATCTCCATGGAAAATTGATCACGTGACTAAATATTTTGTATGGTGACTCGATATTTTTTTTCTCGAATTTTATCAAACTTGTTTCACAAAAGTTGTTCACTTTGACGTGTAGAAGAACACCCTTAAGTATTACTGCACCTTTCCGTGACACCTTGTATATAAGTTTAATTAAAAGCATAAAGCTTCGGTCAAACCAAAGCAATTGCAGCACACAGGGACTGTGAACTGGTCGCATCGCAATTACATAAAATTACTTTTAAATTTTCTAATGTTTTATGTAACTTGTAAGCCTAAAAAGATTGTAATAAATATAGAAAGAAAGTCCAAGTACCCTTTAAAATTTTTTGCCGTTTTTTCGACAGATCTCGTTACGTTTAAAAAAAAGTTTATAAAGGTTCACCTATTTCAATGATAAATATTTTAGCATTTTATTGGTAGACTCTTTGATCGACTCTTTGGTCGACGTTGAGCTGTGATCGCGTTGGTTTGACCGAGGCAACTGTAAATTAATTAAATGTGTATTTTAAACACGTAACTACCTAAATCAATATTTATGATTTATTGCCTGTATTAAGTTTTATGACATTTTTAATATCTTCAATTAGAAAACAGAAAGGTTAATTAATTTATTGGAAGTCAAGAAAGTATTTTGAAGATAAATATTGTGGTTTGTGTCATTTTTAATTTTACACGTAGATCAATAAAATATGGTTTTTTTACTGTTTGGTGTTAAAAGAAATTGTTTTGCTTAAAATTCTGATCACGTTCGCATGCCTTCTCACATCAAACTAATATATTATATCTAACGTAGAGTGTGTGTGTATCTATATATCTATACTAATATTATAAAGAAAGATTTGTATTTTTGTATGTTTGTGTGGAATAAACTCAAAAACTACTCGACCGATTTCAAAAATTCTTTCACCATTCGAATGCTACATTATCCCAAAGTAACATAGGCTTTTTTTTATCCACAGCGAAGCGTGGCAGGGAACAGCTAGTCTTTTATATTTCTCACTCTGAAATGGCTTAACAAACTTTATTCGACTATTATTTATAAAAGCATCTTATTCCGAAGAATTATAGGACAACCGGTTTTTCTAGGTTTATGTTAGGTGTAGGTGTATGTTAGGTTTATGATTTTGAATCAGTGGTTTCCCTTTAAATCAAAATTTGATGTCAAAAATTCGAGTTTTACCTTTCGGGTCAGCACACCCTTTCCGAATGACCCTGTACCAGAATAAAGTTTATAAAAGTCGTGATCGTATGACTTAGATAATAATCTCGTGAATAATACATAATTAAAGAGTATTGAGATTCAGCTATATTAGATGTCATAATATCAATAATGCTGCCGAGTGCTTAACCGACTACAAAAAAAGAAGGAGCCTCAGAACTCTGTCTTTTATGAACCGAGTTGGGAAATATTTTCTTTATTTCATAAGGTATACTTTCAGGTTAGTTCTGTAGAAATTACATCAACATTGGTTTTGTAGTTTGGTTTTTAAATCAATATAACTTCCAAAAATATGTCGTCAAGTAATTTTGAAGTCGTTTTGTTTTTAAGTTTGTATTTGAATAATGTTTCACCAAATTAAGTTTTTATGAACATTAATTTAATGTATGAAGGGACTTGTTCTTTGTTTTAATGTGATTTATTTTATCATGGGTTTTAAGAGGTTATCCGGATAAATATGAATAGGTAAGTAAGGTCGGAGAGCAAAGAGCGGTCATCGCAAAGATTATAAAACCAGTTGATGGCGCATGAAGAAATATCTTTGTCAAATACCTGCGTAAGGCTACTTATCCCAGTAAACGTACACTGAGAAAAATGGCCATTCCGATGAATTCACTTTAAGTACGGAGCATACTGATATCACCAAAAAGTACCACCAGCACCAGCACCAGCACCACCACCACCAGCACCAGCACCAGTTTATGATAGTTGTCACCGTAAAAACCGGCGCTAATCATCGTACTTTAATCATCGTACTTTTTGGTCATATCATTATGTTCCGTATTTTATGTGAATTCATCATTCTTTGTATATGTAGTAAAATATAACTTCACTAGCGGCCCGTCCCGGCTTCGCACGGGTAGACACTATAAATTGAGATGTGAGCTATCCTATCTGTTAAGTTAGATCGAACTGCACACGGTGTGCAAATTTGATTGAAATCGGTTGTAGTTTAGGAGTCTATAGCGGACAAACAACGTGACACGTAATTTATATATATTAAGATTAAACAAGTATTCGAAGTGACCGATAGAATCTGAGTGAATCATTAGCCGATAGAGGGTGAAGGTGACGGTTGACACTTCCTATCGCTGTACGTGGGGCAATGTATGAGGATACAGCGATTTTGGTTTGATTTTAAGTTTATTTCCGAATATATTTTTTTTAACCAAAAGCATACCAAGTGGATTCATGAAAATGTCGAAGTGTCTACGAATAGACTACAGTTATTAATATTATAATTGAATTGGGGAATCGAATTTCGAAAATATAAAATGATAAACAGTTGCACATCATCTTGTATTTATTGTTACTTATTTTGTGTGTTTTTTAACACGCTTATATTAGCTTCACCTGTATGTTTGTAACCGACTCCTTTGGGCGCTCCACTTTAAACGGCCGGATTTCGTTCAAACTTTGTAGATATATCGAGGATCGATGACAATAAATTATTATACAAAAAATAAAAAAAATATACTTATAAATAAATTAAGATAATTATATGAAGCTAATAAATTGTGTTTTTGCTCCGAACGCGATTTCTATGATTACTGTTAGCTAAGCTGTGACTGGGTACGCGAATTCTGTGACTACTGCTGGCTAAGCTGTGGTTCCCCACGGCTACTGGTACATATTCTGCTACGTGCCGCGCTTGTCAAAGAGCGATGAAAATGCGTGTTTTTTAGTTTTTTAAACTATTCTATATTATGTTTTTTAGATTGCAGCATGGCGTTTGCTTAGAGCACACCAATTTACTATGAACTTGAAAAAATCACATCTTGGAAAACAATAATCGAGTGTGACTTGTACTCCAAACTTTGTGGTAAATAACGGACGCGAAACGCTTTGCGTGTGCTTATGGAACTACTAGGAATCCTGTTGGCTTCATACATATGCTTCAAACATCCTGCAATTATATCTCTACAATCCACGCATTGCTTTTCCCCCGCTACCGCTACACCTTGTGCCTTACACCCCGAATCACTGGCAACACACGGCCGATTACATCCTTTGTGCTGAAGAAAAATGGCAATACCGACACAGATAGTGTTACACTGTGTTACTCGGACGAGATCCCTGACCTGACCTGAGATAGAGGGGAGCCGTGAATGGGAGCCGAGGTACAGTGTGACTCGTCTGGTGTGACTCGTCTGGTGTGACTAGTCTGGTGTTACTGGTTTGGAACCTAACTTGTTGTAGTACCTAAATAATTATACTAGTATAGGGTTGTAGAGGACGTAGATGCCTTGTAAAGTTTAGTAGAAAATTTCAATTTTTGTTTAATTAACACAGGTCCACGGGTTACACGGTTCTAGTCGTAGTAGACGACTTAATTTTTTAACGTGACTGTTCCCGTATTAATTAATAACAAAAATGTTTGAAACCACGTTAGTTTCCATAGTAGAAAAATATCCGTCCAATAAAGCGATTTCAAACTATTTGAAAAGCATGAAAAACTGATAAATAAAGCTGAAAATGTTGCCTCCAAAGCTTGCGCAGCTAGTAGTATTGGCCCGAGTAAAATAGACGGATACTTATCAAGGTAAAATTAAAGAGATAGATACCTTTTTGATGATAAAACAGCTACTTTTTCGATGCCTCATATTTTTCCTTCGTATACCTAAATGGCAAAATTCTACGTGAAAGCCCAAATCTTCCATCACCACAAAGACTATGCTTCCCGATTCCCACTCTAGACTCAGAAGCCTCCAATCCCACTCTCTGGGTGGGCCAGAGGGCCCATTTGTCACTCTCGCCCCCACCACGACACCGTACAAACTGGTTATTAATCTGTGGCGATGCCTTTGTCTGCCAGATAGCCATCTTGCAACAATGGCTAGTGCTCGCGCCTTAAAGAGTTAACACATTTGTTACCGGCTCTGCTCGGGTTACGATGTTTCGGGAATCACTGATTGGATCGACGATTGTGGACGGTGGCATATACGTGTTTACAAACGTTGACTTGTTTAAACAGCGTCCGTTACCGCATCTTATCATCACACTACTTGAATACTCGGCACAATATAAAAATAATTTTAAAATAGGAGCTACTGGACTAAGGTAGGTCATGTTAGTCCAGTCCCACATTACTTGTATTAGGACTGTGACGTCATAGAACTGACAAACCGTCCACTACTGGAAGAACTCTTTCAAAGCACGCCTCTCTGCCGATTCTCTGACGTTTAAAATGATTTGCTTTAAAAAAGCCGGTCGGATTTATAAAGTAGGTGCATAGGTGGATCTATCGATGAATAAAATAGGTAGATACCTAATAAGGAACAATAGTACTTTTCTAGAATTCCTTTGTTTCCATAAATACCTAACAACTTCGTTGTGATGATGAACTGTTTTAAAATGTTTTAAATGGACACATAGAAGCACAAACGGTACCTAAATTCCAGAAAGAAATAGATTACAGGATAATTCTAATAAAAATGGTGACATTAACCACAAAGCTGCGTCAATCTGCGTCATATAACATAGCTGTACTGATTACTAACTTTTTAATTTTAATTCAATTATTTGTTTGTTTGTTGTATTTTCTTTGTTATTTTTTATTTTGTATCCATACATAAATGTCCGTTACGTCATCCGCCAGTCTCAACGGAAGACCAGCGCCGGTTGTTTACGACCGGCATTATGCTGAGTTTAGACTGGTTTAAGGCAAAAATAGTGTTCTTTCTTTTTAAATATTTAGTATGATTGTGTGTATATGTATATTTTTGTTTTAAATAAACTATTGTCTATTGTCTATTGATTCAATTCGATATACCGTTTGGTCAACAATAAAATATTTGTTACAACAATAATAACGAAACTAGTTTGAAGTCCACTACTCGTTTAAAACAAAACTGTACAATTACAATCGAACAAAACCATCCATGTTTTAGATGGTCGACGATAAAGTGCAACACTATTCGATTATGCTTATAAAGAAAAGGTATAAGTGAGGTTATAAGGAGGTGATTTACGTCTTTTATACTCTGTGATACTTTGTAGACGAATGTTACTCGCGACAGTAGTCATATCTTTTTTTATCAGCCAGCCTCTCATTTGTTGTGTTATTGTGAACCAGTCACTACTCGAGTGTCTCCCTTTTTTATTCGAATCGATAATATTGTTCTCTCGGATTTTATTCGATTAAGATCTGGATTTGTGTTACAACTGTCACGTTATTAAAATTTCTGTCGTAGTTATGTTCCTGTTTCGAAATCTTTCATCTTTTGTGTGATTGTCCTTTTGAATGTTGCTCTAATGGATGGTTTTATGTGTGGTATTTTATTGTTTGTGAGAGAGAGCGGCTACATAATTCTAACTGTACAGGGTTATAAGGAAAGGGTATGCTCAGCCGAAAAAGGCTCATTGTACCTACTCATAATTATGAACAACTTTTACTATGGGGCCAACCCGGAATTCACTAAACAAAGTCAGCTGTTCGAAACATTTTGTCGAGTGTCATTGACATTTTCGAGAGTACTAAGAGCCTTTTTCAGCTTTGCATACCCTTTCCATATAACCTTGTATATAATTCTTTTTAGTGCGTTACTAGTTTGACTGTCCAAAAAATCCTAAAAGAAAAAAAGAATGCATATAAGGAATGGCAGAAAACTGTAAAAGATAACGGTACACATACTACAATAGAGAACAAAAGGGTAATATACATAGATTTTAAAAAGAAAGCCAAAAAAGCAGTAGCAATAGCAAAAGCCAAGGAACAAGATAAACTATATAGAGCAATAGAAAACCCACAAGGACAAAAACAATTGTACAATATTATCAGAGCAAGAGAAAAAAGTGGAAAAGACATTAATCAGATTAAATGTATAAAAAATGAAACAGGACAGGTACTAACAAACAACGAGAAGATCAAAGAACGGTGGAAGAGCTATTTTGAAAAGCTTATGAATGAGGAGAATGATTGGGATAGGGAACTAGAGAGTGCGCCAGTAAATACGGGTATGGTAAGGAAAATATCCATAGAGGAAGTTAGGAACGCAGTCCAAAGCCAAAAAAACGGAAAAGCCGTAGGACCAGATGGAATACCAGGGGAAGTATGGAAGTTTTTAAAGGTAGATGGATGGGCGTGGCTGGCTATATTCTTCAATAAGTTGTTGCAAGAAGAGGCGATCCCGGATGAATGGTGCAACAGATCACTGGTGCCCATTTTTAAAAACAAGGGTGATGTACAGGTCTGCAACAACTATAGAGGAATAAAGCTAATGTCACATAGTATGAAAGTTTGGGAAAAAGTGATAGAGAGACGATTGAGAGAAGAGAGTGAGATAACACAGAACCAATTCGGGTTTATACCGGGCCGCAGTACCACGGACGCCATATTTGCACTTCGCCAACTCTGCGAAAAATACAGACGTGCTCACAAGAACTTGCACATGGTGTTCGTGGATTTGGAAAAAGCGTATGATAGGGTACCCCGTGAGGTTCTGTGGTGGACTTTGAATGGAAACAAGATTCCTGTGAAATACGTACGGCTCATACAGGCTATGTACAGCCGAGCCAGTACACACGTCCGGTCCGCAGCGGGTGAAACCGACAAGTTCGGTGTGGCCGTAGGCTTGCACCAAGGATCGGCTTTAAGCCCATATCTGTTCCTCTTGGTGATGGATGCACTGACATCAGAGATACAAGAGGAAGCACCTTGGTGTATGCTGTTCGCTGACGACATCGTACTTGTCGGGGAAGATGGTCTCGAGGTACAGAATAGACTGGGAAAATGGCTCGAAAAACTGGAGAAAGTTGGATTGAAGATCAGTAGGACCAAAACAGAACACTTGTTCTGCGACTTTGGTGGTCCTTCCAGCTTTACTCCAATAGCCTTAAATGGTGTATCTCTACCAGTCTGTTCCGACTTTAAGTACCTTGGGTCTCTCTTCCAAAACGATGGTGAGATAGACCGAGACGTGCAAAACAGAATAAATGCGGGATGGATGAAATGGCGACAGGTCACAGCAACAACATGCGACCCGCGAATGCCTCTTAAGCTTAAGGGGCAAATTTACAAAAGTGTCATAAGACCTGTCGTCATGTATGGATCGGAGTGTTGGGCCACAAAAGGATCGGATGAAAGACGATTGCATGTAGCGGAGATGCGAATGTTGAGATGGATGTGTGGTGTAACACGAATGGATAGAATTAGGAATGAGTATATTAGGGGAAGTCTGAAAGTAGCGCCAGTGACAGAAAAGTTGACAAGTCGTCTATCGTGGTACGGGCATATTATGCGAAGAGAGGAGGACCACATTACAAAAAAGACGATGAACTTGAGTGTGAATGGGTATAGCTGTAGAGGACGACCAAAGAAAGTATGGCTGAACTGTGTGAAAGATGATATGAAAAGGAAGGGAGTGTATTCAGATATGACGAATGATAGAGATGAATGGAAGAAGTGTACATACTGTACCGACCCCACGTGTGGGATAAGGGTAGGCAGATGATGACTAGTTTGACTGTCCAGTATGTTGGTCACCATACTCAAAAGTCAAACTAGCCATGTTGCCATCTTCAAGCACTCGCTTAAGGTTACCATCGTATAAAAATGCAACAACGCCCCCAATCGGGAGTAAACAGAACTACATTTTTCATATAAATACATATTTTTGCTATCGAATACGTACTAACAAATTGATAGTTTTCGTACTACAGGTACAGTAGAACTGACAAACACTAAGATACCTTTTGTTGTCTATGCAATGAAATATATTGCTGCGACCTAAAGTGATTCATAGTACATACCTATATACTAAATCTTAGTACATTGGATATTTAATCTGTATTAACTTTTTCCCCCAAAAACTACCAACTTTTTGTATTTAACACCGCAACCCCCTTAACTTGGTTAGATTGTGATGTCCGCTCTATCTTGGCCATCACAGAGGGCCAGCATTAATCTGCCGGCGACGTATCGGCCATCTTATCAGCCCCGTTATCAGTCTAACGACTCCCTTATCAGTAGCGTACGTGCTCCTCAGCTTTTTCGGCTTTCAAAGCACAATTAAGTTCGGCTGTATTTTTATACTCCCTGACTTACCACGATAAGTTGTGGTTATGTGGTATATAAAAGAGGTTGTTAATTAACGATCTGTTTTAGATAGAGCTTATCGAAACTACAGTAGTATAATAAAAATTATTAAGTAGATAATGATAACTGATCTTCACTTTTGTCTGTCTGTAATTTGATAAGACTCACAAATATTTTTGGTTAAAAACATTTTTTTTTTAATTATAAGTTTTTTATGCTATTGAGTGACGAGACGAGCAAATCGCTCGCCTGAAATCAAACGTCACATTTGCTCATAACTGGTCTGCACCACCCAGAATGTTGAACTCTTAGAATTCAAGACCCTGCACGGCACAGCACTGCGCTCATCACCCTGAGAGTAAATAAAAAAAAATAGAGTAAATATAGAATATTGATAGTGTTTACTTTCAACCGAAAATTAAGGAAAGCAAAGATATATTAGGGGGAGGGGGGAGATCAATAATATATTCACACTATCAAAGCTGTACAGTAACCCTATTTCCAGTTAACCGGTATAAATCGCTCCTATGGATAAAATTGTCGATTTGCGTTTATCTCTAGTGTTTCCTGAGTTTTTTTTTATGGTTAGATGGTCTAATGGTCTTATTATATTGTCCTACCTCTGTAACGAACCGAAAAAGTAATTACGCTAAATTACCTATATCCAGACTTTTCCATTAGCCCGATAAACCTGATTCCAATATTTCAAGCTAAAAGCTATATTTTAAGCTGTTTATAGTCATATCCTGACAGAAAGCTTTCGATAATATCTAAATGTCGAAAACCTTGAGATAAAACAGCTTATTCGATAAGATTTTCGTACTTAATTCAGCTGATAAATGCTGGTTTGATAAATAATTATTTATCAGTGAATCTGATTGCTCCGGCGCCAGAGGTTTTAGGATCGGTTTTCGGTGAGTTTCGTTATCTGTGCAGGCGCCACTGATATCGCATCTTATCAACGGGGCAATATTGATACTTACGAGTAGCTAAGTGGGTGAGATGCAGCTGCGAAATAAAGGGTCGGGGTTCATTTGTCATTACTGTGAATGTATTATAGTACCAAAAAGTAGAAATAAGGAAGAATAAAAAAAGGATTTGAAAGTAGATCCGATATTGTGACATCCGATATCCGAAGGTGATCGCTTACCATCAGGCGGATCGTCTGCTTATTTGCCGCTGATGGATAAAAAACTATAATAGCTATTAATATGAGACTAAATGTTTGTTTATCGCTATCTAAAGAAGTGTGAAGAATTGAAATTAAATGCTAATAATATTTTTCAAACAAAAAAATGTGTCAAAAAAAATTGTTAGTATTTTCGAAAAAAGAAACAACTTCGAAATAACTTGTTTAAGAGGTTTCCCATTTAAGAAAAAAATTAGTGAAGAAATCATTTAGTTGTGATCAACGCGCGGCGCGGCTGTTTTTGAGACACTAGAAACTTCACGATCGTATCACTGGATAATGGATACTGGACAAATTGTATGTAAACCGTGTCTGTCTAGCAGTAAACTGTTATTTGAAGCTATAAACTGTGCTCTGTACAGACTATATCGCGTATCGAAGGCAGCGCTTGCCAAAATCGGCAGGAGGACGTATGGGCCGATTATAACACTTGTGCCAAAAAAATCTGCTGAAACTGCGATAGTAGCAATATTTAGGGGTTATTGCTTTGATGCTTTGATAGTTTTTGTAATGTTAAACAGCTCTAAGGTTCTTGAACAGATTAAATAATAGTTCATAGTTAATTACTTTTACACTTTTAGGTATTAAATTACACCACTCTACCCGTGGTAGCTCATGTACAACCCGAATCATTGTCCGAATCCTCGAAAGCACTAATCTTATGTATGAAGAGTAATTTAATGTCTTCATTAAGAACATAGTTCTTGTGCGATCCTATACTTTTTCAAAATCGGTTCCATAGCTTTAGGTAGGTACTACGTTTTTTTTTATTTTTTATATTATTTAGCCTTCTCCGTCACATTGCGAGGCAAAAGCATTCCAACTATCCTTCCACTCGAATAGATAAGTTACTAGATTAATCAAAAATTAAGGCACAAGTCTAATGAAGAACATTAATCATATGGGAAGGTTTCCATCAGTTGTCATTAAAACACCTAATTAAACCCCCTACAGAGCAACTCGTCAAGTTATTGCCATAGGTGTCAACCACGGCTCCACAGGTTCGAGCATACATTACTCGTAATCATCATAATTAGAAACATAAATAAACGATTAAAATGCAAAACTATACCTTTAAATAGTCAGTTATGTAACATTTTTAGGGTTCCGTGGCGAACGGAACCTTAATGAAGTTAATAGGCATTTTCTGGGCAACCGTAGTTCTATATTATTGACCACATCATTACTTCCTGCCAGATGAGAATGTGATCAAACACATTCCTAGTATGTATGTAAATAACATGATGAAGTAAATATTACAAAATCTATTAAACATTAAGTAGTACTGTGTCATACATTACTGTGTCTGTTTGTTAGCCTAGATATCCATCTATTCGTTTATATCACAGTATTTCATTCAAATATTGGTAAGCCTATGTAATGTGCTAAAAGACAAGTAGGTATAGAAAATTAGGAATAACTTATCAATACAAAATGCGCTAAATTTCGAAACCACAACGTTATAAATTAATACAATTATCTACTTTTGGCATGACTACGGAACCCTACAAACCTTACGAGACACACTTGACAGTTACCTACATAATAGTCGTGAGGATTAAAAATCCAAATGAGAACTGTAATCAACCAAACCTAAAACTTATATGTTTTATTTATAATATTTTAACAAAGTCGAGAATTTCTTCAACTCACTGAGTTAATAGGCTTTAAAAGTATAATGTTTTTTAAAACACACATGTGAAGCAGTTAAAAGTTATTATGTTGATTTTTCAAATTGAACATGAATAGGTAAGTATATTCAAAACAGAAAATTCAATTAACTTTTTTATTTATTGACATTGTTTTCAAATAATTTCAAATTGTCACATTTTAAAAGTGCAGCTTGGATTTATGGATATTGAATTGTTTGGTTTTTATTGCTGCTTTCAAAGTTTTATTAGTAAAGTCGAATATAAATTACTTACACTAGGCAGTTCAGTTATTTATGTTCTAGGTTTGTAAATTCAATACAGTTCAATGTGAAGTAAAAGTTTTATTGTTTCTTAATAATATTTTAAATACTTTTACTATGAAAGCAACTTTGAAATCCCAAAAAATGCTGTTCCATAGAAAGGTGACAATGCTACTCGACAAAATGTATGGAATAGCTGATATTTTTTTCGTGCTTTTACGTTTGGACCCGTAGTAAAAGTTTAGGAGTACTATGACCTCTTTTCGGCTTAGGATACCCTTTCCTTATATCCTTAATTGTATGTTGCTCTATTATTCCTATGCAGTTGTTGCACAAGTTTTTAAGCGTTTTTATAATTTTGTTTTATTTCTGTGGTGAAAAATAAATAGTTCATACGTCTCATTATTTAGATTTATTTTCTTACTAGCTGCGCCCGCGGTTTCACTCGCGGTCAAAAAATTAACATAAGTTTTCCGGGATAAAAAGTAGCCCATGTGTTAATCCTAACCATAAACAACCTTCATTCCTAATTTCATGTAAATCCGTTCAGCAATTTTTGCGTGAAAGAGCAACCCACATACATTCTTACAAACTTTCGCGTTAATAATATTAGTACGATTTATTTAAAAGTAATACTTTATCCATCCCATTATTCAGATTTATTTTTTTATTTATTTAAAAATAAATAGTTAATCTGTCTCATGATTTAGATTTCAGGAACTAAAAGGAACCAATTGAGTGTCAAAATGAATAGGTATAAAATATACATTTAATGTATAAAATAATACATACAGTTATCCTGTCCATACACATATGTACGTATGCTAATAAAGTATCGGTGTCGTGTCAACAAATAGCTTCATTTACATGTCCCATTTCCTTAACAGCCATTTTCGAGTGTACTGCACTCACTGGACACTGCCCAAGACACACTATGAAGCGTGGAAGATAACACACTTTGTTTTTCAACATCTTTTTTTTGGGTATATGATTCTTTTCCTTTCCACCAAACTTTTAAACAGCTGTTTATCTGAAATTGACCTGGAAACATGATTTAATTTAAATGCATGTCAACTATTTTTGTTATTATTGTTTTTATTTAATAGTTTTCCAAATTACGGTCTATGCGTTATTTTTTTTAACATGTTTTTGATTAAATTTTATTTAATTGGTAGGTATATTTTTTATTTTATATTAATAGATATTTTGATTTTGTAAATTCCTTGTGTTTTGTTTCGAGATCGTTACACGTGGCTATAATTAATTAGTGTGACAAGCTTTTATTTATCAATAAATAAATAAGTTCTTCCTTTATATTAAGCATAACAAAACCCGGGGTAGCCTTTCCACCCGCTATATCCTCCAACATACCCCACACCCCGCCGTCCATTTTTAGTTAGCTACGTGGCAAATTACACACATAAGAAATGTGCAGTTGCATTACTGTATTAACATTTTTATGGGCAATATATTTCGTTTTAACGTTACTCCGGACAATTGATGGTCGGAAAAATGCGAATTTAATGTATCTTTCCATTGCAGAATAGGTTAAACTGCCGATTAGGCGTTTTGAACATGCATGGTACAGCAGGGCCGTGTAATTTCGAATATGTTGGGGGATTTGAATTATTTGCAATATACCTATGGCTAATTCTGGGTTCTATAAATTTTTTGTAGCTAAAAAACTGGCTTCTACAATTTCTGCACAGGTTTTTATGGCTGAAAAAAAATCGTTATAAATGCTATGAAACGGCTGGACACAGATAATATTAAAAAAAACTATAGTAAATATTTCCAGGTGCTAATGTGACTTGTTAGCACCCAATTAAATAGTAAAACTAGGTGTGGTTAAGGAAAAACGCCGTATCTTTTAACTGAATAGTACAGATTATCAAATGCTCCATGCATTTTATTTACGATACACACAGTCAAATAAGTCAACCTAAATACAAGCACACAAGTACAAGTCCGTACTTATACTGTCACCGCCACATATTTGTATGTGTAGCAATGATAGAAACTACAAGTACGATTTACCTACATTTATAAGACACGAAGTTCAATATTAGTCCTAAATATACTTAATGTTCAAAGAGAACACTTAACACTTATAGCAAGCATGCTTTATCGTAGACCACAGCACTGCTCACCATTAAGCAAGGTGGCGGTCAAACAAGCAGCCTATCATTAAAAAACTTACTCCAAAATATCTTTATATTTTCAGCATCATTTGCTCTCTGCACATGTTCCCAAACTTATTTATCCCTATCAGTCCAATCACCTCTTGCAAAAAAATAGTTATTTGTTATACAAGAGTGCAAAGTTGCTTTTTAACCGCGTGTTTAATTTTGATGACCGAGCAAGCGAAGGATTCTAAAATTGAATCACGAGCGCAGCGAGTGATTCAAAATTAGAATCCTGAGCGTTAGCGAGGGAATCAAAAGAGCACGAGGTGAAAAATCTTTGCACTCGAGTGCAACACGTAACTTTTCATTCCACCTCAGCGAGGAAAGAGTATTTTTAATCTTCAATATCTGAGTGGAAAAGCTCATTTGCGCATTATTAACAGTTTCAGTCAATTCTGTTGGCGTCAAACAAACTTCCTCGTCGCTAGAATCACTCATTTTAGTTTTTTCACTTGTTTTCAAGTTTCTTGTTTTTAATCTATGGTTTAACAATGACGTGAAAAAATGCCGCGTAAAGAACCGCGTACAAAGCAAATTGAAAAAAGAACACCAAGAAGGTTCCGAGTCTGAGTTTTTAACAAATTAAAAAAAAGTTGTATGATATATTCGGCACCATAGAGGTAGCAGTAAATAGGTTTAATGTTTTTTTATATTTAATTTAATTTATTTAAATAGAATACATACAATATATTTACATCTTAAATTTAAAATAACAAACTAAACTAAATAGAACTAAGAAATTTACAAAAAGTTAATAATCAAAAAGTAGTTTTTGCCCGTGTGGCAAAGTACCAAGAACGCTGGCTGCATTCCCGCGCTGAATAGCCAGTGAAATTCTTTGCGCGAGGAATGAGCCAGCCCTCTTATCTCCAGCGGCGTCAACTAAGCGCGGTGTGATTTGTTTGACAAATTTTTTAGTACTAGGACCCCATGGACCAAAAGTTTCGACGCCAAGCGGAAGAAATATGTACTCATTCGAAAGAGACGCATATTTGCGCCGCTTGGCGTCTTCTGCGGCATCCGCCGCGGCTCCGGCTCTCTGCTTTGTCCCGCTGAGGTGAGAAGGGGCTAAAGTATCGACGCATGTAGCGTCCCATACGAGAGCCCTTCCCCGCTCCCAGTTTTTTTTAATTCACAAACTTAGTGCACACGATGTTCTAAATTCAATTTACTTTATCCTCTAGAGAATAAAAACGGCTTTTCCACTCAGATATTGAAGATTAAAAATACTCTTTCCGAGATGGTGGGATGAAAAAAATCTTACGTCGTTTGCCGAAACATGCTCCCAACACTTCCCAACCGTGCCTCCCCCGCAAACTTCACAAAACAATGGCGCAGTGAAACGATAAGCTTATAAATAATTGGTCTACGATAACTCTAATTAGCAGTTAACAGGCCCGATGTAATCTATATCTTACAGGAGCAGGAAGTACGTGCGATAGTGCGGCACATAATGAGTTACAAGTATACGATACAAGGATACAGGCTGGCTGACGCGGCGACACGTGTGTCAGAGGCGGCTGCAGGTCGCGGCTGATTGGTCGCTGGTCTGATTTGATCTTTGACCTACGGAAAACATTACTTACATACTTGGATATCTATGATTAGGTCGTAAAGGGCTTAAGTATGTTGACTTTCTTTTACTCGATCAAAAGCGATTTCCGGAAAATAGGATTTATTCTATTTCTTTGTCTTTAGAGATTACTTCTCCACACTGAAACGGCTAAGCAGATTAGGGTCAATTTGGAAAGAAAATAGCTTCATAATACATGGTCTACTTTTAATCTCAGTAATACATATGCTCCAGCCCGTATGGCCCGTCATGGACAAATTGTCTTTCCGCCGCTTAAAATTTGCGCTTAGATGTGACAATGACAAAGCTAGAATATAGATGTGCTATGTTTGTCTCTTTCTCACGCGATAAAAATGGTGATTGTATAACTAGTTCACGACCCATACTAAGCCGCTAAGACGTAGAAAAGTGGGTGCAACCGCAGGCCGCAACTACCTATACTATATCTATAAAAGTGCACAGTCCCACCTACCACGGTTGTTTTCCACAAAGCTCCTCAGATAAACCACCTATTTACAGCTCTCTATCTGTTGAGATACAGGCTCCGATTGGTTTTATAGCTTCTCGAGACAAACAGACAGATATGGCTGCACGGTACAAATCGAAACAGTAAAACAAATCTTATGAAATGTAAAGATTGTCAAAAAATATTGAGCCTTTGACAATACTTTATTTTATTTTAACTTATTGTAACAACTAACTAGTGATCATTTGTGTATCCCTGTAAAAAGTATATTTCGAACTACCTACCAGTGCTTTTATTTACAGTAAACAAATATTTCTGGTTTGTTTACGTCATACTAAGGATAAATTTCCACATATCTATGGTTATTTTGAGTTAATATATTGTTTTCCTATATAATTTGGTGCTAATAATAACCAGTCAAATAAAAATCAATACCTACCTATTACCACAAAACTACAAATTGCACCTAAACGAGTAAATAATTGCAATTTGTAGGACAAATAGTTGTAATAGTTTGTTCACTTCCTTTGCAAGCTTTATAACTAACAATCTTATTCAACGGAATACCAGTGCAGATATAGAACTTTTTTTGATCGATAAACTGACGTTCAAATTCAACTAAATCGTCAAAATTATCTATGGTCTGCGCAAAATCGTTACTTTGTCGAGTAAAAAAGGTAGGTAATTTTTTATGTCGATGAAATCCAAACTTGCACTGCAGTTGCATTACTGTTAGGTATCTGTACTGCGACCCAAAGCTTGGAAGTAAACAGATATGGTCCATTATCAGATTTAACGGCGGAAAACAGATTGAGCCGGCGATAGAACACGATTCCGATCTGGTAACGTTTACTAGTTGTATTATTGATCTTGTTTTACAATGTGGACATTTCGGAGCGTGGGCTGACCGGAGCTTACCGCGGTTCTATTGGTTACCGCGATGACTTGGAGCTTTGGTATTTGGTTGAAAAATGCTGGAATGTTCGAGCCTTCGGAGTTCGGAATCGTTTTAAAAAATTAGACGTTAGTTTTTTATGTTATGAATAAATCCATGTTTGACCACCAACTCGCCTGTACCAACTCGTAGGTGTGTATTTTATAGGGTTGGATTTGTGGATTTACATTTATAGATTTCTCATTGTTATGAGATATATTTCTAATGAAATGTCTTTTTTTATTTGTAATTTTAAAATTTGTAAACGTTTCACACTCAGCTCCCCACTAGGAATAAATCCTGTGTTGGGGATGCCACGGAACACACACAAAGACAAGGACAACTAACACCCAGACCCAGAACAGATATTCATAATATTAATTATGTAATCATTACTAATATGAATTCCTACTTATTACGATGCTTTACTATTACATTTTCATAATGACATCTCATACGCAACAAAAAATTGGTGCACTATTGGTTTACAGCGTTCGTTTCTTCGTTTTTGTTTTGATAAAACAATTCTGTAATATTTATAAAATGTAATTATGGAGTATTACACCTATAAAATTTGGTTTCAAACAATACAAGCATATTTTAACCCAAGGAATTATAATCAAAATAATTCTCAACACAAACACGACCGCCCTTGAAAGCAACGGATAAGAATATATACGGAGTGTGATAACGCAGGGCGGGCGGCGATAAGCCTCGGGCGATAACGCCGCCCGCCCTGCGATGCTATCTGTGATTAAATAGCGGCGTTATCAGCGCCGCCCCGGGATCTTGGGCGGGGTAGAGCGCGTGTGTTTAGAGATTACAGTCAAAAGTTATACTTTCGGAGAATTATTGTGTTCATTTCATAATTAGGATTTTTGATGTTATCGTAATAGCTTTAGTTAATTTCCGTCGTGATACTAAATTACTGTCGTGGCAGGTGACAAAGGCGATCGATGGACAAACGAGAAAAACGTGCCTTGGCTTAGCTGAGGCACACATAATGTGACTGCAACAGGCAAGGTCGGCAGCGTATCTGTGATGCCTCCAGTGTTACAAGTAACCATAGGCGACGGTGATCGCTTACCATCAGGCGGCCCGTTTGCTTGTCTGCCACCTATGGCATAAAAAAAATAATGGCTTTTAGACAATTTGCATGACATGTAAGCTATTATCACACTGGAGATTCTTCTTCTTATCCATGAGCGATGATAGTGCTTACCATCAGGCTTCCCGTTCGCTTGTTTGCCACTTATAGCTATAATCATCCAAACCGCTGAGCTGTTTCACTCACAAACTTTCCACTAGGAACATAATTAAGTCTTTAGTGTGTTTAAACAAGAACATTATTTTTACAAAACAAAAAACAAAAACCGACTTCAAAAGACCCACTATTGAGTTATTCATCTATTTGTTGCGCACGTACTTAATGCAAATTTAAGACTTATATGGTTTTCTCATGGATACCATTATCAGAACTGGACTAAATTGAAATGGGACCAAATGGGAAGCGTCAGCTTTCTAATAAAAAAAGAATCATCAAAATCGATTCACCCAGTCAAAAGTTATGAGGTAACAAACATAAAAAATAAAAAATTAAAAAAATAAAAAAAAAAAAAAAAACATACAGACGAATTGACAACCTCGTCCTTTTTTGAAGTCGGTTAAAAGTTGAATAAATCAACATTCAGTACTAACATAAAACCAAAACCAAATTAACCAAAACAAACCATTCCACTTCTGTCTTTCTCTTATCTACGAAATATGAATACTCTTGTCTCTACGAATCCGTCAAACAGATGAGATAAGGCAACGTGAACTTTTGCTGTTTGTACGCCCGCCCCCCCCTCTCCCCACCGCTAGATCCCCCGACCCCCGACCCCCCCAAACATACATCACCCCCGCGTTTAATATATTTGAGTGAGGGTAATAAGAGGAGGTAAGCTGAGGACTAATAAGATTTACGTGTTGTAAAATTTAGAATACGACTTTTTGGATGTGATTATTTATGGGGCCAGTAAAAGTGAGGTTAGAGAAATTTATGGGTTTGAAATTATGGCGGAATTATTGCTTGGACTGTCTTCTGGTTTACCTGTGTGCATCGTCAAATAAAATCAACGCCATCTATCGTTTTATAATGTGGGAGTAAAAGTTACTGTGCTATTCTCAGATTTTAAGATAAAACGAGCAAAGAATCACATTGAATCTCATTAAAATATTAACTAGCGATTCTACTCAATGTTCTGAAAAAGTAGTCAATATTTTTGAGATGAAATGAAATACTACTACGTACTATTATTAGAATCTGTTATAGTTCACACAGGACTTTCTTCTTGCAGCATGTCACTTGTCCCTGCGGTCAGTAGATAGCAATATCTCTTAAAATCTAAAAAAATCGCTTGCAGATGGCAAACTAAACGTGACAGCTTCCAAAATTTCTCTGTTTATCGCCATCATTTTAACACTATTGTAGCCTTTACCGAACTCACGTGTTCCAGCGAAGTCTGCAAAAGAACTCGCCTGCGATGGCCTACTTACCTGCAAAAAACAAAATTAAATTACATTATAATAATCATTGCGATCGTAAAGTTAGGTCGTGACCTGCAATTGACCTTACATCCTGGCGCAAGTTATGAGCGATTTGTCATAATTTGAATTTAGACATCAAACTATATCTCAATTAAAAAGTTATCAAATATAATGAAAAGCCTAAAACATAGTAGAAAATACTATTTCTCAAGCAATTATTACCCTTATGATATTATAAGGAACATGATCAAAAATAATAACGAAACTTAATCTCTATCAAACAAAAGCCTAGCAAAAGAGAGAGAGCAAATGAGATAAACAGTATAATATTTGGTACAATTGGTCTTTCTAAATAATCCTTTAGCTAGAAACAAACTAACGCGAGCCACTGTACTGTGCTACATGTGGCCGAGTGTTTATAACGAAGTTCTTTGCCAGCCACATTCAAGCACACGACAGGAGACAGAAAGGGTCACCATCGTCGGATACGACGCCGACGCCGACGCCGACCACATCATCATCACTTACTCGTACCTCTTATCACGTATACCCTAGCCCACATTATCGCATAGCCAAGTTTATACGTATGTATTGTGAAAAAAATCTGCAGTATTATGCAAATCTCGCTATCGCCAGATCTAGAGGCTTGCACGCGTCGTGGCATGTTCTGCTTATTCCAGTGCTCAGGAAAATGCAGTGACGTTAATGCCTTATAGGTACTTATGGCGGCCATTTTGATTTGCATCGCGATATGATTTAAAATTTTCTGAAAAATATTTTTAACACCGTTTTCAGGAAATTATTTCTTAAGCGCATTTTGTTAAATTTTGTTAAATTTATTAAAGCATTATAATTTATATGTTCATCGTATTTCGAATGTTTTGCCAGTCCTATCCTGTTAGTCGTATCATAATCAACTTTATAATATACACTCAGAAAATACCGTTAAAAACTCGCTGTTTATATTTGACTGACTTCTGTATGACAAACCGAATCTAAAAAGCCTACAAACTAACTTTATGATTTAAAGTTAACTCAAACTTTTTACTGCTATACATAAAAAATGCATATTATTAACAATGAATTTAAGCCGCTTCCGCTCGTCACAGTTTCCAGAACTTTATAGGCTTGTCAAGAATACCGTTTATTTTAACCCTACCAACTGTTATTTATTCTGTGACCTGCTAGTTACTACTACTTATCTGTGGCTCTCAGCAGGAGCCGCGCATGGCTGTCTCTATAGCCCATTGATTCTATTATTTATAGTATTTGTTTAGTTTTTGTCTGTATAATTTTAATATTAATATCAATATTTTCGGATGTTACCGTTGCATTTATGAATAGTAAACGTAGTTCGATAGTTTCGTTTGTGATATGAAACAGTATGGAAAAGTGTGCACGATTTACTGTATCGTAATACAAACATTTGTAAATGCACGAAAAATAGCAAAATTGCAATGAAAATTATTCTACAAAACAGAGCGCCAAGTAAAACTTTAAAAATGTTTACAATTTTACTCGTTTTTAAGTGTTATGGTGCTATTCCATGCGACCTTTAGTATCCTTATGTTTTTAATTAGTGTAAACAGTTAAACAATTTATCCATCTATTTATTAAATTATTTTTTATTGTTCATGACTTTAAGAAGAAGCCATTAAGTAACTTACCTACTTTAATTACCTTTACCTTCAATTAAATCAATTATAACTATTACTTACTTAATTGGTGTTGATATGAAGTTAGATAGTTATCACCCTTATCTTATCTCATATCTTATCTTCAAGGTACATACCTTCTACCTTATACCTTCTCTCTCTTCCTGGCTATCCCTCATAGTGGTGAAGTCAGCCTTTTTCACTTTTCTTCTCCACTTCGCTCTATCCTCAACATCGTATTTAGAAAGATTGCACTAGTGCAAATAATTAAATAGTAAAATAGTTTAAAAATATTCGTGAGATTTTGTTTTTTTTTTTTATCGCAAATAAGTCCACCAACTCGCTGCTCACACAACTCAACACAACTCGTCTGTTGGTAAGCGACGATGTGGTCGAAGATGAAGCACGCTGACTTAGAAGATACCTATTCACTTTGACTTTGAAAAGCCCAAACGTTGCTGTGTTCTGTTTTTAAGTTGTTTTTTTTCTTAGTAAAAAATCCGTACTGTTCAAATTTCTTATTCTATTTCCATCGTTTATACATGTCGCTTGTTTTAACGACACTCGACTGGTTTCCATTGAGGAGGCAGGTTCCTCAGTAGGTGGTATTATTACTTAATACATGCAGTTACCTATAAACAAGCAAATTAGGGCCTTAATAGCGAGCGTAGGCTTGATATTTTAATGAATAGGTTTAGAAAAAGAAAAGAAAGATAAAAGAACATATAAAAAAATAATTGGCTGTGACAGATAGAGAGACGGATCGATGGATGTACAGACACCGAAGTCTCACCAAAAGAGCTTCTTATTTTCATTTTGGTAAGCAACCCTGAAAATAAACTAAGAATAACATTTTTGTTTTGTGGCAGAGAAAGGCTCTACAATCTAGGCAGTAAGTATATGTTCTTACTTCTAGGACAAACACTATCGATGACTTTGTTACGTGTTTGATAGAAAATAAATGAAAAAATGCCTTCCTAATATAGTACGAGTATGAACTGTAAATAAACTAAGATTTTTTTCGATAGTGTTTTGCTATAGATACCAACATCATTGTAGTTTCGGCCTTAAATTTAATTTATTTACTTTTTTATTTCTTAGTTTTTTGTAACTCTTTCTTTTAATTTTCTTCTTCAGCCTTTCTTGTTTTCTTGAATTTTCTTACTGCTACCATCAAAATTGTTAGTATTTCCATTAGCCGTACTTTACACTCAATACAATCGTATCTTTACCAAAAGGCAATTTGAATACGTAACACACGCCACAGTATTGTAAAACAAGAGTCGCGCTATCTCTGCGGCCATGCGGCCAAAACTCGCTTATCACGGCCACTTTTCACGTTTTTCACCAATCCCACCCCCGGACCACTGAGGAAGAAAACGTGCAGAGAAACAGCTTTGTGATAGCGTTGTGATAGCTTGGTTGAGCGCGTAGAGAAGCAGTGAACTAGCGAACGTGGGTACGTCTATAGCGACAGCGCTTGGTAATGAGGACCTTCACTACCAGAGTAGTTTTCCTCGCTCCTGCAATGATATATCACCTACAGGAAAGTGTAGAAAGCTGTGACTGAAACGTGACGTAGAGAAAATTTCGACGACGCATCTTTGACATGTAGTAGAAGTACCCACAGCACGCGCTCTAAGCTGTAGGTATCTCTGCACATTTCGTCCTCAACGCCAGGAGTCCCGTTTGCACCCACTAGCGCCCCCTTCCACCCCGCCAGAATAGGACGCCGGCCAGATTCACCCGATATGAGTTTATTGAAGCGTTTTAAAAGGGGTTATAATGTGTTTTTCTGATGCTGATAGTGACATTGTCTAGTAATTGTCTGGAGTTTTTTGTGGCTGTGATGTGAGCTGATGTGATGAGCTAGATAAAATGTTTAAATAATTCTGCTGAGAGAAAAGCTACCAAGCTATATAGCCTTCTTTTAAACAGCAGAGGTATGGATATCATTACATGTGTCTGTATTTTCGAAGGGGTACAACTCGGGATTGTTTTAAAAAATAGATAAAAAAATATTTTAAGTTAAAGAAAACCGTGGGACGTGCCCCACGGTTTTATTTTAGTCTAGTCTATGCATATGTTTATAATTCCCACGACTGTATCTATTTTATTATTTTTTGGTTTTTAGTACATTTATCTTAAACATTGCAATGTATGTTTTTTTTTAACATAAAACCGTTTAATAATTAATAAAACATAAATTATGTTTTATTAATTATTATAAGATGGCCGCCATTTTGTAGCGGCGGCCATCTTGAATTTATTATATATTTTTTATATTATATTCCTGAGATTTTTATATTTATATTCCTGAGATAACGGTTAAACGTATACAAATTCGTTGTAAAAAGGTATATAAGGTGTTTATCTATGGTAGGCTTTTATACGTTGGATTAAACTATTCGATAGAAAAATATTTAAAAGAAATCATATTCAGGTTTTGTTGCAGAAAAAAAAACTTAGGGAGAAACCTGTAAACCCGTGTATAGCCTGTCATGAAAAAACAAGGAAAAGCTCTCACTCTCTGTTTAGTTTCATAATCAGTTCAAAATGAAACATTGGAATCGAACCTGCTACCAATCTAGTTACCCACTGAGCCACTGATCAAGTTAACACTAAAGCCACTAAGTTATCATCACTTAAACAGTTTACAATAATTGAATACAGGTCATGCTTCGCGAATACATTAATCCAGTAATAAGCAGTTAACCGAAACTATAGAAGAGGAAGGTTAGGTAAAACCGACCCTGGCTTAATTACCTGATAAGCATTCGCGGGTGAACTCATTGATAACGCTTGTTCGAGCGATAAATAGTTTAATTGTTTTAAATACGCCGGTATCGAGGTCTTTTGGACTGATAAAATTGGTAGCACAGCTTAGGCAAAGTGCATATTATTACAATACGTATAGGATAACTTTTACATTAAAAGAATCGTCAAAAATTGAACAGTTAATTTTGTTAGTCTGTTTAGTAAGGTGGTAGTGGGGTTTAATAGGGCGGCTGTGCAAAGTAGCTGGTTTTAATGTCTCTTCTACTGTGTTTTTTTTTTTAATGCGAAAAAGTCCGCGTTCGACCTTCAACTAACCTGATGGTAAGTAACGATGTGGTCGAAGATAAAGTACGCAGAATATTTTGATCTTTTTAATTTATTTACCATTACTTTTTTATTTTACCCTGTTGTCAAACTGTCGCCTGAAAGAGATCGGACCGATTCGTAGACCGCATCATTGCTTACCATCAGGCGAGATGACGGTCAAACGCAAGCCAGTCATTCAATAAAAAAAAATCGGGCTTAACGATAAAGCCGTCACTATATAGTGGCACTAGTTCGTAAGACTTTACTGTTTTTGTATTTTTAATTTGTGTAGGCAAAAAACGAGTTACTATTATCTATCAAAGAATGTATAACCTTTAAATTACGATTATCACAAACAAAGTATTTTAAACTTGCAAAGACGCTAAATAAACCATCTCAAAATCCGTATATCCCTTAGCAATTCTCGCATACAGTATAATATAGTATAAACTCGGAAAACAGTATAAAATCTCGCGATTTGCTCGGATCTCGTATGAACTCGCACATGAAATATATTCAATCTGCGAGTCTGAGATAAGAAGGCCCCTCTTTACCCCTACCTACCCTCACCCCTTTACGCCCCTGGGAACTACCCCTAAGCCGGATACAGGAGTCGTTGCCGGTCACTTCGTGTTTTTATATTTCTTGTAATAACTGATTTCGATAAAGTGATAACGTTACTTGGTGTAGTGAATCACTACTAGTGATAGACTACCTACGTTTTAGTCTAGACTGGTAGGTGGTATTTGAGCTGTGGAACGAATAGTACTTTTGGTTTTATTTATTAGTTGGTATTTAAGTTCAGCCTTTCCAGTAAATAACTTCAATATGTAGGTACTTAACGTTGCCGTTGGTACAGTTTTTCACAAAAACAAAAGAGTTGGTCTAAATATTCAGTTAGATTTTAATTTAAAGCGCGTTTGCATTTAATTTTACCTATTGAACAAAAAAAAAGATTAAAACTAAAACAAAATAAATCATCAAAACTAAATGAAGATACTTAATTCTTATAAAGTTAAAAAAACCGATAAATTTTCTGAAAAGTTTCCAAAAGTTTTCCAGCATCCAATCAGTTTATCTCTGAGAAGATTTGAAACAAATAGCCCACTACTCCGATAACAACGAGGTGGCAACCCTGGATCGCGATAATAAAATTATTATTATTCGCGCTATCAGGGCTGCCACCCGCGATGGTATCTCGCGCTATCTTGCCGCGCCAAGCGCCGCTTCACCCCCTTCTGAGCCGTAGAGATGGCCGGTGGTGACTTTTCATATCGACAAAAAAGTGATCACGCTGTATAATATTTTTTGTTTTGTTTTTTTTTTAATTTTAAATTTTTTTCTGAATAATAATAGATTTTTAATACTTTTTTTTCTTGATCACTTTTGATATAATACATATGGTACATGCACAAGCTTTGATATGAGTCTGTTTGTTCTCTTTCTTTGTTTATTCGAATTTGTTTAATTTTGGTACAGAAAGAGAAAGAGGTAAATAACGCAAGGAAAGCTTTGAAAAGTTCGTTTTTTAAAATCTTTCCTATTAAAAATGATAGACAGTTCAATAATTTAACAGACAGACAGATTCAAACTTCACCAAACAACACACAATTCCACAACTCAAGTTCCAACGATCGGTGTCGTCGGATCGGTTCCTATCGATATCGACACAGGCAGCCCTAGCAAATAAACAAGCCTCGCATCGCCATCCCGTCACTAGGGGTGTAACCTGCCCCGCCGGATAACAACACAGTGGCTCTCGGAATGTGCTAATACATCCTTATCGCGACACACACATGCAAACATACACATACACACAGCACACGCCCGTGTTTTTTTACGTAAGGAAACATTTTCACGGGCGAATTTCGGGATGAGCTTTAGCTGAAATATGAAGCGTCATCTGTCAATTCTTGTTTTTAAAGTGTTTTGGTTTAGCGCGGTTTCTGTATTTAGCCCAGTGGTACCTACAAGAGTAGTAAATACTTAGAGAAGTAAATAATGCTTTTATATTATATGAAACGAACTTACTCACGAATTCCAAAATACTTTGTACTTTGAATTAAGGATTAGAAATTAAAAGGTTTTAATATTTTATGTATAAGTAATCCGAGCAAACGGTTGTTTGTGGAAATTCTGAAATTCTGTAAAAAGGGATTTTTCGAAAAAAATATTTTTATTGAAAGCAAAATGTAAGAAATCATTTTAATTACAAACCAATCTATTTATTAAAAAAATCAACAAGCTTTTTATCGATATCATCAAAATTGTCGTGAAAACAAACTGTCAACAGACCGATTGACACACGGAAACCATTACTGATTAATAAAAAGTTGTATGGAAGGTTGTATGGCCGTACTTGTAAGTGAGGGTTTTAATGACTTCCTAGTGATAAGGCAGCCTTGTGGCGACCTTACGATAGCTGGTGATAACTATGGCTAATTTATTTGTATTGTCTTAAAATACCTTTACAAATATACGTTAAATATGTTTATTTTTTTGTAAGTTGAAAAATGATTAAAAAAGATACTACATATACTCGTAGATGGCCTTGTAAACGTTGCTAAAATTGACAAATGTCATTTAAATTTGGCGCCATTTAAAGGTGTTTTTAAGTAACACCCAAATATGATTGCGGCTTGTTGTCCGAACTTCACAAATTGTTGCACGACTTTGAATGTTATTTTAAAACTTTTTTTTTTCAAATTTTATTTTATTTTTAAACATTTAAAGTTCTACAGAAGTCAATACTAAGCTAGCAACAAATATTGTTCCAAATGTACTTAAAAATATTTATAAATAGAAACTGCAACTTGGCACGTTTTGTGAATTGTAATATACCTGGGCTCTTAAATGGGGTCTGTTATAAAGTATGAATAATAAAACCTTATTTTTCAAGATTTGGCTAAAACGAGTAATATGAAATAAACAACACAAATTAAACTACCCATATTTTCGGTAAAACAAAATGATGCAATTTTGAACTACATTTTAAATACAAATTAGTAAACATAAACCAAATAACCCACTAAAAAGAACAAAATCGATAAGCGCTTTACACAAACACTCGCTGTTTATCCGAAAATTACTCTACATTTTACTCTACCAAGCGCAAACCGACTCTACTGTTCTAACTATAGGGTGCAATATCATTTGTTACGCTGCAAAATGTAGAGTCTTGTAAATTTAAGCTGAAAAAGGCTTTAGTAGTTGACAGATAAGGTGTGTTTTGGTGTGTGTTGTGAAGTCGCCTGTTGCTCTACCGGATATTACGCGCTCTATCACCGCCCTGACGGAATCACCCTGTAATTCGCCAAATTGCACGATACGATTTCGGTAATTAAATACTTTGGTTTGGGTTAAGACGTGTGGTTGAACTTTTAAAAGAAAAGAAGGTTTGTAAATGAATAAAAAGAATGAAGATTAATGATTGAATGAAGGTACTTTTAAAATTAGAAAGAATGAACGAGCGATATTAATGAATAACAATATGAAATAGTTTCTCTGGTTTAAGAAAAATAACATTTTTGTATCTCTAATTTTATCTTTGTAATTTTTCTGATTTAGAAAATAAATAATATAAATGAACCCAATGAAAGAATTTTGAATTTCCCAGCAGTGACTAAAGGATAAGTGATAAGTTAAGGTATGTATATTTCATTGGTTCAATACATTACCAATTTCCCACCAGTAACATTGTAATATTTCAGTGAGTCACTCGTAACTTGACTTGGTGTTCGTAACTCATCACCGAATTAAGCAACGCACGACGCGTTCAGTTTTCAGATGGGTGACCACGACCAGCATTTACAATTGAGCCCTACCATAGAATACTGACCTACCATCGACGTATGACACGAATGACACGTAAATTTCTAGACCCCGGTTATTTGTTCTATAACAACAACCGCCAAGTCTTGATGCCTTTCAAACTCCAGGCCTGGCCACTCGGCCTATACGATCTTACTTTTAATGATTTAAACCTTTTTTTATGGTATTGAGTGACGAGACGAGCAAATCGCTTGCCTGATGTCACTACACATCACTACGACAAGGCGTCACATATAAGGCGGCCCGAACACTCTGACACCAGGCCTGGCCACTCGGCCTTTGCCAACTTTTTATGATTGAAACCGAGTTCACTACGACAAGGCAATACAAACAATCTTTCACCGTTATCAGAGGCGTCCAGGCGCACCTCGCCCAGATGGTATCTTTTTAATTAATATCCACAAACAGCGCCGTAAAAATACCTACAGTGTGCCTTTCATAATACCCACATCAAGGATCGCTGGAAGTAATTAATAATTACTTGAAAATATTACGTAAATTAAAACACTGGCTGTGAAAAGCAAAAAATGTAAGGGGGTATTGGTATTGGTTTATGAAATACTGCGCTCCGCGGTTTACCCGCTGTGATAAAGTAACCGTATTTTTTTCAGCATTGAAACTAGCTTATGTGTTCATGCAAGGTAGGTAGGTATAAGGCCCAAGTTTGAAGGCTTTTTAAGACAGATCTAAATTTTCTAAAACTATTGGCATCCTTGTCTAATGGCTTTGCAATGATAAAGACAGATATATTTTAGTTAGTTTAGATCTGTCTTAAAATGCCTTCAAACTTGGGCCTATAAGCTACCTCCATACAACTCTACTTTACTAAGTTTAGTTCCCTATATACAACTTTTTTTGTCTTAAGTAGCAAACAAGCAAATGGGCCGATGGTAAGCGATCACCATCGCTTATAAAATAGTTCTGTTTAAAGTATTTTTATAGATCATACCAATATTATATATTAGTAAGTTTTGGGTGGAGTAGTTAGTTTGTCACTTTTTCGCACTTAAACAGCGCAGCTGCTTTGTACGAAATAAGGATTGAAAATTTCATAAACCCTTAACTAACACATGGATAGGTAAGTACGCTTCTTTTTTTTGGTAAAATTAACATGTCATGTAAAATAACAGGTGCCACCGCGGGTCACAGCTAACAGTAACTAGAGAAAACTATGCTGCCACAATAAACTTCTAAGCATGCCACATAGCGGTATATTTATATAGATATAAAAATGTTATCAAAGCAGATATTTTATTTATCGAATAATTGTAATTTCTATTCCCAATTCCGGAAATTCACGCCACTAACAGTTGATTATCATTTAATTATGATCTTCCAATCAATATCTCAAACCTTATCAGTTATAATAGTTATGAGAAAGTATTCTGAAGATAATAAAAAGAAAAGCTCCCACGGAACCAAGCCGAATAGTCCAAAACTAAAATACTGTTACAAAAGTAATTTCAAACGAGTTTTTCACGTGTTTTCTTTATCGTTACCGAGATAATATCTTTAAAAGTTAAGTACAACCCGCACAAAAATAGAAGCACTAATGCTAAGAGCCAGAATTTAAAATAAAAAGTTTCATTTATTTATTGACTTGAAATCTAAGATGGCAAAAAATATTTTGAAGACGAGCTTTTATTGTATTGTTGCCGACGCATCGTAGCTCAAATTAATATCTGGATAAGGTTCAAAATTCAGTTACAAGATTTGACCCATACAAACTACATAAAAATGACTTGTCTTGTAATTACAAATAACTTATCTATAGTAATGACTGAATATAAATATTCTCATGACCTAATCTAAGTAGGAACTTATTTTAGACAAAAAAACGTCGCTCCTCTTACCTACTTCTTACCTTGTTTGTAATTTCTGGTGTAAACAATGAAGAGTTTATGTATCTATCTATCTATCTACCAGTAGGTAGCATCTATCAGTGTCCAATAGTAGATCCTTATTACTTCCCAGCTGGGTAACCTCGTTATCTATTAACTTCAAATTGACACACAATCTTACATTAGTAACTTACAGAATTCTTCCCGCTCACGCATTCAATTGTCACATTATAAACACCCCAAACAACTGAGAACGTATCGCCAGCGCCTTATCTGGCGACTGCAGCCACCCCACCCGCCCCCCGCACCCCCGCGCCCGATGGCGCACCCCAGATAACTGATATTTTGATGTGAACACCTATTTAATGGAATGTACTGTAATGGGTGTTCTTATAAGAAATGGTTTTAATTGTTTGATACATTAGGGGCTTTTGGATAGGAATATACCTAGTCGGTAAAGAAATAGGAAATTAGTTGGTGAGTACCTATGTAAGTAAGTACCTATTTGTCTTCAAGTTGAGAGTGAATCGGTTTCTTCTAGGCCAGCCAGCTCCATCATACGCCGCCATATTGTTCACGTCATCGATCGGTCAAACGCAAGCCTATCATCACATTAATGTCTTACTTTATTGGTACTTCTTTCTGAGTAAAAAGTGTTATAAAGCGTTTCTTTTGACAACACACTTCACCGTTTCTTAATAAAGCGCCTTTAAGCACACACCTTACAACAACTTAGCTTATCCCTCTCACACTCAATTGAGTCTCTAATGAGACACCTCGGCACTCCACATACAATGATCCAGTGAACAAACTATGACCAAAATCTTTAGCAATGTCGTTATTTCTTACTTTAGATGGAATAAGGTTTCTATGTTAAAATATTTCATCTAAAAAATGCGGTCAAAGTACACTTTTCAAGTAAAGGCACACGCACATTTTCACTTGTATTCACTTTTTGTTAAAAAAAAGTTTGAAAACAATGCTGCAAATAAGAAAAAAATCTTTACCAAAAGATGTAATTTGTAGATTTTATCGTATTTATCAATCAGAAAAGAAACTACGAAAATCTGACAATTGAGTCATTAAAACAGCAAACTAATTATGTAAAAACACATGACTAAAATTTTGATATGGATCGCATGCCATCCCGTTCACACGCACTACTCTCACCATGCGCGCTCTCTCTCTTGCTCGAACAATACGTCCTCAATCAGAACAACCACCACGACGGCGCTAGCAACCTTAGCTACTGACTTCCTCAATACTCCAACTTCCTTAGCTAAGCCGGGCTCGTTTTACGGTTCTTTTTACAAAGAACGTAATTGTCCGAACGGCGGTTTGTTACTCAACGGATCGCAGCTCGACATCTGTTTCAGGCAGTTTATAGGCGACAGGAAAGCTATAGACTAGAGCCTCTTAAAGGTAGTAAAGCATCGATCAACTGACTTCAGTGAAGTAAAGGGAATATTCGTTTATAAGTCCTAGATCAGGCTCAGGTTACAATTAACGCCTTGAATACACTTTAGAATTGAACACTTAGGTACATAATCTTGAAAGCATTTAACTATATTCCATATAGGTACTCTTTATATTTACTCAGGAAAATATGTATAAAAATGTAAAATAAAAAATACTATAAAAATCTTCAAAACAACAGTAATTTCCAACGACTTAAGAAAAACCTTATAAATAAAAGTTTTCCAAAAACTTTACAACTCCTAATTTTCATGAGAATCATTACTGAGTCTTGAGTCTTGAGTTTGAGTTTTAGATCTTAGATCATTTTGTGTCAGTGCATGCAAGTAAACTATTGCCCGCCCCGTGCCCACTCTCTCTCTCTCTCTACATTTTTTTGCCCTTTTCCGAAATGAAACTCCTCTTAGATCATTTTGTATCAGTGCATGCAAGTAAACTATTGCCCGCCCCGTGCCCACTCTCTCTCTCTCTTTACATTGTTTTGCCCTTTTCCGAAATGAAACTCCTCTTAGATCATTTTGTATCAGTGCATTGCAAGTAAACTGTTGCCTGCCCCGTGCCCACTCTCTCTCACTCTCTTTACATTTTTTTGCCCTTTTCCGAAATGAAACTCCTAAAATCCAAAAGTGAGTTATTCTGTGACTCTCCGATGGTTCCCCGGTAGCCGCAGCCACAAACCTTCGCTATCAGTGATGGAGATAAGACTCTTTAGTCACACATACCTACACACACCCCACGTGCACACACACACATGCGTACACTCTCTCTCTTCAGCTTCACATTTTATCAGCTCTGATGACATATATTTCACCTTTTTTTACATTTACGAAATCAAACTTTCAAAATTCCAAAAAACTTCGAAAAGTGAGTAGGTAATTCATCTACTCCCCGATAGCTCCCGGTAGCCGCAGCCACAAAGCTCCGCTATCAGTGATGTAGATGCGGCTCGTTAGTTCGAACGGCGCGCGCCGCCAAATTGCGCGTGACGCGATAACGCGTATCAGCGCGGACGCTTTTTAACAATAACCTGAATAACCTGGTTTCGGGATTTGCTAACTATTGTTTAGTTGCCAGTGCAGTTGTGCGAATTATTTTATGCGGGATTCTTTTTTCTTTTCATTTTGTGTTTTTTTTTTACATATCATTATGTTACAACGTACTAAAACATAATTTTAAATTACCCCGCGGGTTCACTTACGTTTTCCGGAATAAAAAGTAGAGTAGGTATAAGCTACTTACATATCAAATTAGCTCCGAATCCATTTAGCTGTTTTTTCGTGAATAAACAGACATACAAACTTTCACATCTATAATATTAGTAGGATTGCTCAGTTATAATGTGTATCCAATAATTCCAAGTACTCACTCAATACATTTTATGAGCTAGCTCTTTACTTAGTTGGTTCCCGTATATCTATCCCTACAATATCCATAAAACATTAGCCGAGTATCTGTAATCTTGCTTACTCACGTGGATTCACAAACATTCCATCATATCCTATCTCGCTATCCGCCACATTGTATCGCATTTTCATAAGAGATTCATTTAGTTCAGTTTTGCGAGCCATGGCTGAGCGTGTGCACGGTGACACGGCAAACGTGCGCATGTTGTGAATTTTCAGAAAACTTGTTGGAAAACTAATTTGTAGACAACTTCCTAAGATCTTAAGTTATGATAGATAGATGGGTTATCTACAATATAATATATATCTTATCCATCTACCCGTCCTTTATTGCTAAATGTTTTTGCAATGTTACTAACTAAAAATATGAATTCGTTTGATACGTCCTCTAAAAAGTAAGCAAAGCTTGACTTTGTATGGTTTCATAAAACTAAAGTTAGTTTTTTAAAAATATGAAAGAAAGCCGTACGTATCGTCAATGACAACGGAAACAGCGTCTACAGGCCTATTCTGGTTCGCCCGATACTATTTCATTCACTTTCTTTCCCATCAGAAATATCAAGAACTTGAGAGTGTTGGAGAGAATCTCGAGCGTGCCAGAATAAGTCTCCAGGGCGGGCGGGCGGCCGGCGCTGGCTGTCTGCGATAGCGCCTCACGTGCCTTTGTTCCGATCGCGTATCGCGCGCACACGGATCATACTCTATTATTTTATCCGTTTCCCGGGAAAGATGATACGGGATCACCACAGGTAAATAGGCTCTAGGCGACGCTTGGTTTAGCTAAAATTGGTTCAATTGTACTTGTGGAGATGTGGGTAAAAAGCAAACATTTCAATAAGAAATATTGAGCTAAGACAATTAATAGGTACGATGGATTTGAGTATACTTTTATTCGAATACTATAACTATAATATACTTGAAAAATATCTAATTTAACTTTGTAACTAATAAATAGTTATTTGTTAAACAAGAGTGCAAAGTTGCTTTTTAACCGCGTGTTCAATTTTGATGACCGAGCAAGCGAAGGATTCTAAAATTGAATCACGAGCGCAGCGAGTGATTCAAAATTAGAATACTGAGCGTTAGCGAGGGAATCAAAAGAGCACGAGGTGAAAAATCTTTGCACTCGAGTGCAACACGTAACTTTTCATTCCACCTCAGCGAGGAAAGAGTATTTTTAATCTTCAATATCTGAGTGGAAAAGCTCATTTGCGCATTATTAACAGTTTCAGTCAATTCTGTTGGCGTCAAACAAACTTCCTCGTCGCTAGAATCACTCATTTTAGTTTTTTCACTTGTTTTCAAGTTTCTTGTTTTTAATATAAGGTTTAACAATGACGTTAAAAAATTCCGCGTAAAGAACCGCGTACAAAGCAAATTGAAAAAAGAACACCAAGAAGTTTCCGAGTCTGAGTTTTTAACAAATTTAAAAAAAGTTGTATGATATATTCGGCACCATAGAGGTAGCAGTAAATAGGTTTAATGTTTTTTTTAATTCACAAACTTAGTGCACACGATGTTCTAAATTCAATTTACTTTATCCTCTAGAGAATAAAAACGGTTAATACAAATACTCTTTCCGAGATGGTGGGATGAAAAATAAATAATGCCAAATACCATTGTTATACCATTTATGTAATTTTGATCCTTCTAACTGAAATAAATAATTCATAAGTTATTTAAATAATATCTATCTACGAAAAAAAAACGTAAGCTCCGCCGTTCAAAAATATCAACACATCAAACATGAGGCTTAACAAAAATAGCCGCATTAAACAGCCGTATCTCCCGCGGGCAGGTGAATCGCGAAATATATTATCCGAGATTACACGTGAAAAGGGCCTACAGATTGATCATGGAGCCGACGTTATCGCCGCGGACGCGTCGCGGGCTTTCTAACGTCCGTCAGGATCGAGACCGAATCGGATTGCTATCGACGCTGTATCGTTAATTTGGAAATGATTCGGGAATATGACATATGACCTTACGCAGATTTTTTTTTCTATTTAATTACTTTAAAGTGCTTTTTATTAAAGAAAAACTGCGTTCATAAAACTCAATTTATTTTCACTTAAACATGATGATTTTACACACAGAAGTCACAGAAGATTAACGTAACATCTGCAGGCTTTGAAAAACAATCTCGTTGGCTGTATAACCCAACATACTTCCTTTCTCCAGGCACTTATCAGTTTTATCAAAATTCCAATCAATTCACGATCAATAGAAAACTTCAATACCTTACTAAGTACTACATTATTCTACTGCATACTTCCCCAAAGTCCAACTTCCACTTATCTATAGCCAGACAATTGCCCAATCTTCAGATCAGGTACACTAGCCTCGACTCGAAGGTGTCGGGGGCGCCCGGCTCCTCTGGGGGGTGCGGGGGGCGAGGGGGGAGGTGGGGGGAGGGTGTTATCAGCCATTCTCGCACCATTAACCCCCGCGATACAGTCACCACTCCATGTAGAGTACGCAACTTTGATGTAATTGATAATACAGGTGGAAGGAACCGTCTTAACTGGATGTAAAGCGTTTTTAGGGTTCTTTTTGAATGGACGGTCGTTTACTGTTTGTGGGTTTTTGGGTTTATTTTTGGTAAGAATAAGATAAATAGCAAGTACGTTTGTGGTCTACTATTTCGTTAGAGTGAAATAATACATTGGTCGCTATTAACACAAAATTTGATGCAATAATATAGTCAGTAGTACGGTCTTTGTTAACTATAACATTGGTACAAAATAAAACCTAAAGGTTTGGTTTGGTTCGGCTAGCAAAGATTTTAAAGTACCTATTACAGATCAACACTTATGGACGGTGTAATATAAAGCTGCTGATGTAAAAATACCTTTAAAAATAACTGGAACTACCAATATTAATTCTAAAATATCATCATCATCATATTCAACTATTTTTCACTCACTGCTGAGTATAGGTACGTCTCTTCTTTAACGCATATATATTTTTCTTTGTTTAAGAAACAAAAATAGATAATTTCTTAATAAATTACAATCTAGCCTTAGGCTAATAAGTAATTACTAAGAAGATGTCAAAAAAACTTTTTTTATTGTTTCTATTAAGGCGAAGATACAATATTCACGTGTTCTATAAAAACATACATCTGTGCTAAATATTATTGAACAAATCCTTTCTATCAACTGAAGTAGGTATCCAGGCAACTTATTTACATAAGCAATCATTTTAAAATCTAAAACCATTGAAAACGTCATTCAAACTACCAATGTTATAGGCAAAGATTATGCTAATGACAGAAGGTACTTCGCAAAGTGCCTTTAACAAGAATATTACAAATTGCGAATGTGAAATGATAGCAACATTGTAGTGATGTCCATTTATCGATGTTTTTGCATTATTATCGATAGTGAAATTAGCATATCGATATATTGATTACTGTAGACTTCTAGAGTGATAAATACGAGTTGTTAAATCTTTAGTCAATCAATGATAAGCTAATGGACAGGTGGGAGAGGTAGCCTGTTTCTATTACAAACATTTGATTCTTCTTAACAAAACTTTGTACGAGACATTTGTCTCGTAAAGGCTTAAGGGATGTAACTAACTACTACTGTACCTACTATGTAGGTCAATGAGTTTATTATCTTAAGATACTTATATATTAAGGTATAAGGCCAGAAATGCAATGTAAAAACTTTTTTCCCGCAATGTTGGTTTGTGAAATATAAAATAAATTAAGGACAATAAGGATTATTATTTTAGATTAACAAACAGTAGGGCCACTTGATGGTAAGTAGTTGACGGCTGCTTTTGGAACGAGTAGAACGATATTCACGCTTTAAAGCTGCTGAGATGGAATATCATACCTACTAAATACGTTTATAGTGAATCGCGTATTCCGTAGTGACCTCCGTAGGCTGATGATGATAATGATAGTCCAATGATTGATTGGATATTTTGAACCCAATAATCTCTCATTCTAGAACTCTAGTCTGGAACATTTCAATGGACTATAGATTGGAAAGATAAAAAACAACGCCCATGATGGTCCATGATCGTCCACCATGCGCGAAAATTGACCCGATAAATCGTGCTGTCCAAAAGGTCGTTAGGGCGTTTTAAAATTGTAATATCTGAGGATCAGTTAAGGCGGGCAGTTGGTAATGGTGAATAAATCAGTCCGTATCGGCTCACACCCGCCCTGTCAATAGCTGCGGGAGAAATGAGGAGATGCGCCTTAAATTAATATACCTACCTACCTATATTTAACTTGTCGCTGAAATTACCAGCTGTACGTTTTAGTTTTACGAGTTGAACTAGATGGCGATTTGCTTCAAGCTCGTGATTTATCTTAAAAAAAATTAAACGTTCCTTGAGACGCATGGGATATGCGTCCTTACGCAAAATACTAGCTATTGATTTAACCATATCACTATAAATACTTAAGATTAATATTAATTATTCCTTGTGAATCACAAGTTGTGATAAATACCTATATCGGTACGGCCAATTGTAGTTCTCATCCAACCAAAATATTAAAATGGAGTCGTTATTTTAAGACTTCAGTCAGTCAGTCTGAAATCTGTATAAATCAGAATAACTTACAGGAAAAAATTAACAAAGTTTCTAATATTTTTAGCTAAAATTAATTATAATTTAAAAGAAACTTCAATTTTTTTACTAAAATCTTCAGAAATCAATGCAAAACTCATTGTTAGTCATTGTTAGTGTCATTGTCTTCTATCTCTTTCACCCCTTTCCCATTTCTCCTCTTTCCCTATTCTCTTCAACCGTCCGGTAATGTCCACTCGTTTCCAACGCCGTATGAAGTCCATTATCGCGAGATGGAGATGGCTCGGATAAGGGTATAATTTGCAATAAATATAAGGGCAGAGGTGTCCGCGTCAGCGAGCTCCGGTCGAAGGAGGCTAACAAGGCGCTAATCGGCTTGTAAATGCTGTCTTTCTTTAGGTTTTTAGAAAAGATGCAACAAAAAAATATGAAAATAATTTATTAAAAAATTATCTATCTATCTTCTATCTATAATATAGATATCTATATAGGGTTATTCATAAAGGGTATGCTAAGCCAAAAAGGGCTCATAGTACTCATCATTAATATGAACAACTTTTACTATGGGACCATCCCGAAATTCGCGAAAAAAAATCAGCTGTTCCATAGAAAAATGTCAATGACACTCAACAAAATGTATGGAACAGCTGATTTTTTTTTCGCGAATTTCGAGTTGGTCCCATAGTAAAAGTTGTTCATAATGATGAGTAGTTTAAGCCTTTTTCGGCTTAGCATACCCTTTATGAATAACCCTGTATAGGTATATAAAAATGAATCCTTATTTCCCTCGGTCATGCCATCACATGTGAACGGCTGGACTGATTTGATTTGATTTGAAAAGCTGCTGATGACTCGTATCTTCCAGCTGACAACAGCGTCAGTATCGAGTATTACATCAGGCATCAGATTGAGTCACCTTGTCAGTTAATTAGCAGTATTTATGCAGAGATAGCTGCTTTCTCGCTATCTCCAATAACAAGTTTATCGGGACAATGCACTATCGGGTGCAAGTTGCATCGCGGCGGACGGCTAGGGCTGCCCAATGCCCATGGGTTCTAAGAAAATGTATTTAAAAAAAAAATTTATAAGTGAAAGATTACATAAATAGACATATAAAATCACAAATAAAAAAACAAAGCTCTCGTTGAATAGCAATACTAAAGAAAACCAAAGCCGAAGTAAGAACCATTATTTTTATTTATTTCAATATAATTATTTGACGAACTTTACTTTATTACGAAGATTCATATTCTATTTTAATTATAAGACGTGTTTTTGTGATTTCTACCTATTATTTTGATTGCGAAGAATGAACATTTGAAGAACGTGAATTCAAGAATAACATTTCATAATATGTGTAGGGTGTACTTAATTTGAACATTCGAAGAAGGAAGTCAACAAGAGTAAAAAACTTGAGCATTTCAATATATGAATTTATGGAAAAAAAAACCTAAAAATAACTTGATTGATATTTTAAACATTAACATTTTGTATTTCTTGCGGTTAAACAATGGATAAAACAAATAGCCAAATCATTGTTCCGCAGGTCTAGAAAAAATCTAGATATTATAAGTTTTTACCGGTTTTCACATATGTACTCGTACCTATAGAAAACTAGTAACATTTAGAGCAAGATAATAAATTAACATTTTAATGATTCAATTTTGACAATGAATATTCAAACCCGTAAATATTGTTACAATAAACTATTTTTATCACTATTTATTAGTTTGAATAACTTTTTATACAAGCATGACGCAATGTTAAAAAACCAAAGTTTAAATTTTAGTTTTGTATAAAATTAAATTAAAAAACATCCATTAATAAATGTAATATTTGCCGCTATGTTATTAATTAAGATTTCTAATTCGTTATAGTTTGTTCGCTCATAGAAGAGCCTGCACCTAACGTAGGAATATGAAACAAAGAAGTCACTATTTATAAAATGTGTAGGTAGGTACTATTTCCTCATTCTCCTATATTCTCCTATTTACGTCCTTAAATAAGTTGCTTTCTAAGCAACTGACGTCTGACGTAAGAATTGACGATTGATTCGGGTAGTTTTATGCGTCAATGTGTGCTTGAAGCAGTAGGTACCTACGGGCAGTAGGGTAGTTTTTTTGGCTTCACCTGGATCTAAGGTAGCACTATATCTGCTTTTTACGCGATGTGAGACTATTCATAAATTGACAAAAATATTTTGTTTTTTTTTTGGGATTTTTTTTCCATTGCTTTGCTTTGGTTACTTATTTCAAGCATTCAGTGCTAGACTCAAGTGCTACTCCTTTATTTTTATTTTTCTAAAAATAACTAAATCTTAAAATATTTATTTATAGCAACCCTGCAAGTATCGAGAAAGTGCACGTCTCGGTATCGCACAATGCGACGATACGCGCCGTGATCGCAGCGTTATCGGACGACACCGCGGCCGCAGTCTTGGAGAGTTGCAGGTTGCATTGTGCTGATTTCAAGTCAAGTCATTTAAAAAAACGTCGACTAGAAAAAAAAATGTTACTAAAAAGTTAAAAAGTAAATATTAAAAAAGTAAAATTACTAAAAAGTTTCCAATTCAAAAACATCTTCAGGTACTTTTAAACAGCTTGTCCGGTTTCTAAATATAAATACCTTTTACCTCAAATGCAATTTACTTTCGCCAGTGAAAATGGCCTTCTTCTTTAAAAATAATGAAAATTTATGATCTTCCAAAAGTTTTGATTGATAAAGATTTATTTAAGACTTTTCCCTTTTATCTCACGAAAACGTACAATAAATCTATAGGTTTATCTATGCACTGGCGGATTCACACATTTGCCGCCCCTATCGACCTCAACAATTCGATACATTCTAGACCCCGGCCCGTCCTTCTTTTTAGGAAATCATGTTCGGCATTTATTATTTTATTCGTAAAAAAATGTATTTGATTTTCATAAGTGTACATTGATGTCCCCATACCTATTTGCATAAATTATTTTGAAATTTTGAATTTGAATTTTGACATTAAAAAAATTGCCCTGAATTTTCTCTTGAAATCTGCCGCCCTAGTCACCATTACATAAAGCTGCTTCCACACGTCACACCTACCAGCTCCACGCCAGCTCCCGAAGGCGTCTCATTTCCCGTTACGTCGACGTATCGCGCCGCGCTCGTACGCGCTGCAGATAAATGATGTCAAGGCACCTACGTATTGTTTCATGCCCACTTTTATTAAGGCAGAGAAAATGGTTGTCAGCTATCTCTTTCACGCAACGCACTGAGTGGCAATTAAAAAAGTTAACAGATCATTTTGAAGTAACATCACAGGTGTTTAAGAATTATTTTTGTTTTGATTTTTTTAAATCTGACAGATGGATTTAAAAGCCGTTTTTGTTGTGTATAAGTTCATTTGATTAAATTGTTATTTTAATATAAATCATCATCAGCGAATTTCTTAAATTTGAAATCTTCAAAAATGTTAATAGGCGTAAAAACTATCTCCACATTCTCCACATACACATGACGTAGGTACCTAGGACGTACCTACTTGCGTACCTATAAATGTATCTGTAAATCATTAACTTCGGTTTCTAAGCTTATGTTTGTCATTACATACCAAACTTTATTAGCAGCGCCGCCGCTAAAAAATAACAATTGAAAAAAAGAAGCAAACGTCAAAGCTTTCTGCAACTTTCCACACGTGCACTACAATAGCCAGAGATAGCCCACTTTGCCTCTGCTTTGCCTGTTTAAACCGGCTTTAACAAGTGCTAACTGGCTTTAGCTCATTGTTAAACTTGCTTCGGAGGCATAATGCGCATTTGAATTGTCTAAACAGATTAAAAAGTTTGCGGCGTGTGAGTCTTCCTTGATTCCGTGCAAGCATTGTGCGGTAGGTGATATGGATGAAGAAGAATGAACGATTGAATGAACACAGATACTGAATGCTGTAAGTACTTACTGGCATACCTAATAAAATGTATTTAAGGCCACACTATGCGTTTTTATTCGTCTTTTTTAATCCGAACGGTAGAGGTATGGAACTCACTATACCTGCGTCTGTTTTTCCTAGAAAGTACAACCCGGGGATGTTCAAAAATAGAGTGAATAGGTTTTTCCTAGGCAAGCGTGCTGCATCTTCGACCACATCGTCGCTTCCCATCATGTGAGATTGCGGTCAAACGCATGTCTAATCCGATGTAAAAAAAAACAAAAAACATTGATATATCAGTGGCGACTAGTGGCGAGATTGTGCCCTCGGCCGAGTACTGGGTTAAACAGGCGGCGAGACAGTCCAACTATGAACCATGATTTGCTTGGTTGTGTGCCCATTTACTGTCTCGCCACTGTACTCGTTACGTGTAATCTACCCACTACTGTTTAATCTGAGTATGGCCATAATATGCTTCCGTCTTGCATTGCACCCGATATACCCTTCATTAAATGTAAGATTGAATACGGCTCTGAATGCTGTAGGTCTGTAGGCTGTAGGCACTTACCTGAAAGAAAACAGAATCACGGTTAATTTTGTAAAGAGGTCACTTTGTTAACAAAAAAGTTCAGAAGTTTTTTTAACTCACGTGATAATGTAACAAATGGTAACAAGAAAGTTTTGAATTAGTTTGATACATTAAAGTAGGTACTAGAGACTTTTAAATGTTTCATTAATGCCGAAATAATTTATAGTGGACAATTTAAAGTATTTGGGAAATGGCTGGATCAGAACCTGGCTAAACGAGTCTTTTACTAAAATTACGAGTATTTATAATATGTTTTGCTGAAAATTAAAAAAAAAACACTACAAAAATATTATTGTATGAACTTAAATGAATATCTCTAGTTTCTAAGTCATTTAGAGTCACTTAAAAACGTATAAAGAATTTCTGAAACCACAATATGGCAAGAAAAGTAAGGAAAAAAAAAATATATTATATATATATATATTTATATCTCTCCCAAAACAATTATAATAGAGGTACAACAACTTTTTCAGCAAAGTCATTAAGAAAAATATGTTTTTAATTACACACTTTAATCCAAATTTCTTCGTAAGAACATTAGCAAAAATTGCGAGGCCATTAAGCTATGAAAAATTACGTTTTGGAGACATTTTTTCAATTAACTAAATTGTAATTTTTGGTATTTTCCTTGAATATAAGTAACCTCCGTTTCCAGGATCAAATGGGAATCTCAAAAGCTTAATGCTAAAGATACACAAACCAATTTAAAATATAAAAATACTTAAGACCACAACAATATTTTTTTCCACTTTTATAGTATTTTTCTTAATCGTCGTACATATTTTAATTGTCATGCTCTATACTTTGTAATTTAGAAGCTTTTTACTTCGTACAATTTTAGCATTTTTTCAATTTAATTTAGTTCAGATATGACACGAGTAAATTTCTATTAAATTTGTCTCAACTGTGATCATGCAATAATCTGTTCTCCAATTCAATTACATATCAATGCTCTATTATGTACCTATTATCTTTGTGTGCGCATAAAAAGAAAGACTTATTTATCATAATTAGTGTGAAATACACGGAAATTGTACTAAAAAATTAACAACACCTAGGCCCAAGTTTGACGCTTTAGTTAAACAGATGTTTAAATTTTGTCTAAAAGTATTGATGTCTTTATCTAATAGGTTGCAATAATAAGGACAGTTAGATATATTATTAGTTAGTTTAGATCTGTCATATAAAGCCTTCAAAGTTAGGCCCCATATAGGCATACTTGCCAGCACTCTAAGTTTATTATGTCCTCTGTATTTGGACTCTAAGCTAACAGAAAGAAAGCATCCCCGTATGTATGGATCGGCCTTTATCTCCCAAACGAAACTTGAATACAAAACAGCGACACATTATTTGATAACATTTTAATATCCTGAAAACAGGTTCTTTTAGTCATTTCATCATTTAGCTGTTTAAAATTCGCGATGACGTTGCCCGCGCGATTTGTAAACATGGCGTCGCTTCCGGTGAGGCCGCGGCGGAAATTCGACCTCCTGTCTTTGGAGGGATGAAAGGGGTAATACAACCCTTGAACAACAGACGATCGCTTCGTGCGATTGCTGTGATGAATAGTTTTTTGTTATTGTTTTGTGATTGGTAAAGTAGAGAGAGTAGTAAGTAGTAATTTTTTTACTGACTTACTAATGAAAGGAACTTTGTAGCTCTATCCCAGGGTCTCTTTCTTTATGCCGGTTTGTTACTTTTTACTGCTGTTTTTGCTGAATCAATTTTGATAACATTTGAAAGAAATATTGCAAGTAGTGGTAGTTTAAGTAAGTAACTTTGTACTACTAATAATAAAACGTTTAATTAACGATTTATGTCAAATTTTAAAAATATAAGTACCTACGTACTAGAATTGGTTCGTTAATATTTCGCATATTCCTTAAGACCATAAATATCGTGACATGATAAAAATCGTGAAAAAATATCCATCCCTAAAGCGATTCTGAAAGCATTTTCCCATTAACGCGACACAGATCAAGTTATTGTAAACTGTTTAAAGATGCCATGAAATTGCCATCGAGGCGTCAATCGGCGACATTAACCGACTGTGAAAAATGAAAGGCTATACTGTGTAAATCCGTAATTTATATGCGACGCCGCGGGCATCACTGCCACCCTCTTACGACGTAGGGCTGGCGATCTTAAGTAAAAAAAAAAAAATATGTGACGTCTTTCGTTGTTTCCGCTACCCATTACAGATAAATAGAAAAGTGTATTCATGCTACATAGTTTGACATAAATGTAAACAAACAAGGAAATTAAAATTTATTTAAAAGATTTAAATATGAGTAGGTACATAAGATTCACCTCAGTATCCAAAATTTGAAAAGTACGTAATAATTAAAGAGTTGTCACTTAGTAAGTAATCTTAAAAAAAATAACAAACTCAAACTTTGTCTATAATTTTTATTTTTAAATCTTTTAGAAATTGACATTTTTAACACGCTTTTATTAGCTTCACCTGTATGTTTGTATGTTTGTATGTTTGTATGTTTGTATGTAACCGACTCCTTTGAGCGCGTTTTTGACCCACTTGAAACGGTCAGATTTCTTTCAAACTTTGTAGATATATCGAGGACCGATGACAATACACTAAACAAATCGTGTTTTTTAGTTTTTTTAACTATTAATTTGTTTAACACGCTTTTTCTATAAAGTTTCTTTAACTTTTAATACCGTTTAACTTGCAAATGGTAATTTCGTCATTCGTGTCAGAGAACAGAGTGGCGCAGTGGAAGCGTGCTGGGCTCATAACCCAGAGGTCCCTGGATCGAAACCACGCGCTAGAAATCTTTTTGCTCAATATTTTTTTGTTACGCATCAATTTTATTTTATGAGGTCTGAGGATCGAAACCACGCGGCTACAAATCTTTTTGCTCAATATTTTTTGTTACGCATCAATTTTATTTTTAATTTACTTGAGCAGACGGCCAAAATCGGATAACACCAACACATTTGTACATATTAATAATGGTTAATAGTTAGCAAATCGAACTAAAAAGCGAAAAATAAATAATAGTTAAAAAAAAACTAAAAAAACACGCTTTTTATAAAAAACCGAACTAAAAAAATAGAAAATAAAATTTTATAAATTTAAATTAAGAATAGGGTTGAAAATTTCAATAAATATAAATTAATAATAGTGTAAATAAATAAATATATGTATTTTATTTTTAAAAAAGCGTGGGGTGCTTTCTAAGATATTATCAAAATGCTAATCACTCTACTCATGTCTGTCAATACAAAATGTATCTACAAAATATATAATATCTATTGACCCATGCACCCCACGCTTTTTAAAAATAAAATACATATATTTATTTATTTACACTATTATTAATTTATATTTATTGAAATTTTCAACCCTATTCTTAATTTAAATTTATAAAATTTTATTTTCTATTTTTTTAGTTCGGTTTTTTATAAAAAGCGTGTTTTTTTAGTTTTTTTTTAACTATTATTTTTTAAATCAGATTTCACCTTTTCTTACAAAAATAAACAAAGAAGGTATCTATAGTAGACAATGTTGTACGACCATTTTTTTTCCAACATCTGTCCTGGCAACCCTAAAGCATCGTCCAATTTATTTCTTAATACCATCTCGTCGTTGGAAGGCGCTAATTTGTTTGTCGCGAGTGGAGCCGCGGGCGGCGCCATGCGCCATCTCCCGTCAGGAAATCGGTGTGGAACGACCTTTATCGATGATGGCGAAATTATTGAAAACGACTCATCTTACAGTTTGCTTAGGAAATTTTTAATGCAAGTTATGCCATGTCAAGGATTTATAATTTTTTTAATTTTTTTTTTTTTGCGATTAAGTTTTAGATAGGAATACTGTTGAAATGATGCGTTTTGTATATTGTCTAAAAGTTTTGAAAAATTAGACTGTGGGCATAAATCACACGATAAATGGTTGTATACTTAACTAAGTATTTGAATTAAAGGCGTTGGATATTTTGTGGAAGTTAATTTTGGTACTTATTTAATTGAGTAGATATTTTTTACTGCCACAAATCACAAAAATAAAAAACACTATATTATTATACCTATAGATTAAATAAATAAATAAATATAAATAAACGTTTCACACTCATAGCTCCCCACTAGGATAATCCTGTGTCGAAGATGCCATTTAACACACACAAAGACAAGGACAACTAACACCTAGACCCAGAGCAGACATTTAAATTCATCATTCAAACATCTGCCCGGCCGGGAATCGAACCCGGGGCCTCTGGCTTAAAAGGCGGATATATTACCGCTGAGCCAAACAGGTCGTCAATTTAAACAGGTTGCCAAACAGATTCAATTTAAACTATTACAAATCAACTACCGACTTATTTTGTTACTACTGAGATTAGGAACAGGTACTGTGTAATGGTTGAAATTGAATTAAATTCTCTGATGGAAAACACTACAATCAAGACGTAAAGCTAAGCTAAAGCTTTTACTTGTCATTATTTACCTATTAGGTATAGATAGATAGATAGTTCAACTTCACAAGTGTTACACAATTAATAGCCGCTTATTTCCTTTTGTTTTGAATGATACACTTAATTATTTTAACGTGCCTATGAATGCACATTTTCCTTTTCCTCAGTTCGCGCGTCTCTCAACAGATGTCGCCACTAGTAGCACTCGCTAGAAGCTGCAGAACCAGTCTATCCATGCTGCAAAGGGAGGGGCCTGTGCCGCGTCCGCCTTGATACCTCGATACAGAAACACTACAAACTTATCAGTTGACGCGGCTAAATTGTGGAATTAATCGTTTTCATACATTTTTCTTGGAACATACGATGGTGGTTCCACCTACTAACTCTATAGAAAAGATGGTAGTACAGTGAGATTGCAACGTTTTTGCGGAGACCACATACTTTAGCAGTACTCTTCCGGTGCCAGTGTTGTGGTAAGAAATTATAACCATGACACCGGGGAATCGGTTTCTTTTATATAAACTTGCTCCATCATAGACCGCATCATTGCTCACCAGGCAAGATGGCGGGTATCATGAAATAAGAAATGAATAAAGAAATAAAAAAAAAGTGCAAAATAACCATATAGGTACTATTTTTAACTTTCTTAGTGCAAGTTTCATAAATTCAAAAATTTTTGATCAGCTGTATAAAGGGTTATAACGAAAAGGTCGGTATCGGTACGCTAAGCCGAAAATGGCTCACAGAACTCAATTAAAAATATTATGAAAAAAAATTGGAATGGCATCAACCCTAAAATCAAGAAAAAAACGGTGAATTGATATTATGAGCTTTACCGGCTTAACACACTCTTTCCTAGTAACCCTGCTGTTTGATCATTGAGTCAAAATAATGTCAAAATAATAATGAGTCAAAATAATCAGGCGCACAACACCTACACAATAAACATAGTGTTGTCCTCATATCGTTAGAATATTAAAATTCCAGTTGGTTTTACAAATAAAGCAAAAGAATCGGAGGCTATTCTCAGAACTCGATATTATCTTGATCACTCTCACTCTTATGACTTTTCTAACGAAACAGACAGTACCCTATACTCGTAATATCACACAGCAGAATGAAAGTTTTGCTAATATGTAGTTTGCACTCTGCACTTTTTAAAGACAATGGGTAGGTACCTAACGTTATAACTATTTAACTTAAATAAACATAATGTTTAATTTTTTTTTTATAAAGTATTATCCCTTTTCACAGAGACTTAAATTATACAAATACATATGAATATTAAAATATATAATACTTAAATTAAAAACTAAACCAATAAAACTTAATTAAACAAATCCAAAAGGCCGCTGCCTGCGGGAATTGTTTCCAAATAAAAAATAGGAATTTTATGATTCTTAGTAAGTACTTAGTCTTACTTATAAAGCCTGCTTAAAGTTAGTTACTGGTTAAAATGCTCTGACAACTTCTTGCTGATGTAAAATGTCACGTCACAAGACGGAAAATTTTAAGCAGTGATTAACTTTAGGCAGGCTTTATAAGTAAGCCTTGGTCTTTAGGTGATTTTCTAAAGATTTACCTCAAAGTTTTGTTTCACTCAAAATCCTTGAGGAAAACCTTAATCAATGAGTAACCTTTCAAAAGACGTCATTAGAGTATGTGTTTAGAACATGTCGCTTTTCCCTGTAATATTACTAACTACTTAGATTATTTATTGTTATTTCTATGAATCAAAAGCTATAACTAGGTATACAGGATGTTTAGACGGGAACTGGATGCAACTGGGTGAAGAAGCTAGGTAACTATTGACGACTTCAATACCAACCTTTTTGATCTCCAAGCAAGAAGTTGCGACAAAATTAGCGTATTTTTGTTATAATTAAACACGGGAATACTCACGTAAAAATTAAGTCGTCTACTACGACTAGCAACAACAACAAAAAATAAACAAACATAAACAAAAATAACAAATAACAAAAAACAACAACAAAAAACAAAAATAACAAAAACAAAAAACAACAACAAAAACTAAACACAAACAAAAACAAAAACAACAAAACACAAAAACATAACAAAAACAACACAAAAACAAAAATGTGTGAAAAACGTTAGTTTCCATAGTAAAATTAGCGTACCAAAAATTTTATCTTCTTGATTTTATCCTAATGAATTTGCCAGTTTTAATTTTTTTATGCCATAGGTAGAACGTGGAAAGTGACAGCTGTCACAAAGAGTGTTTTATGTGATAGGTAATTTTTTGCCTTAACAATATTGAACTTCGCGTTTAGTTATCGAACTTTTTTACTTACCTACTAGGAACAGAGGGTTAATTGAGTTCTTAATTAAGGCCCAGTTTAAAAAACTGCTTTGATAATTTTTTTCAGTTACCACCCTGTATAATCTATGGGGAACAAACAAGTTTACAACATTTGATAATAAACAGGAAAATCAAGACGCAAATGGACATAATTAGAATAAATGATAACGAACAAATTTTACGGGAAATAATTCCATAAAATATTATAAATATCTATAGATATGGGAGTGTTTACTCGTGTATTACAGCATTTAATAATAATAATATTATCAGCGGCGGCCATTTTGTTTCGATATTGTTACCTACCATGTTAAATAACAATACTAAATCATTAGAGTAAATTATTTAAACGTATTTATTAATTTACTGATCAATAGACTCGGACTAAAAGTTCACCGTAGGTTAAACAGGCGATTAATTTTTAATTACCTAACAGTTTTTTGACAACTATCGATAAGTTAAATGTCACCAAGAGACGGTTAAATAAATAGTCGCCATGTTAAATTCTAGTGAACATGGACCTCAATAAATTAAAAGTCAAAGATCAAAAGTAATTTAATTTCTCATTTACTTTCTCATTGATATTGCAAGTATGTAACTTTGTCGATCGACAAACTAACGTATTTTTTTTTAAGAAAAACAAAAGAAATGAAACACAAAATCGTTAAAAAACATTTGTTCAGACCATAGACAAAATTATGAAATTTACGAATTTACGTCCTAATATTTCGAATCTAAAAGTCAGTTTATCGATCAAAAAAGTTCCATAAACTTACTAAAATTGTGTTAAACACATTCTTAAACAAGAAAATTAAATCTATAATACTTAATTAAAATTTATTATTATTGATCCACCTTAAACGCAGATCAATTCCCTGATTCAGGCCCAGCCCGCCTCGCGATTCTACGAGCATCAGATTACAACCTCCATTTTATACCAGCCTCAAATCATACGCGAGCTGAAATATCTCACGAGAGCTCAATCTTCCATCAAGCGTGCGTCAGCGTCAATACCAACATGACGAAATAAAACGAACATTGTTCTCTTGCCAACATTCTCGTTATTTAGTTAGCAGATCACTCCATTGTTGCTCTCGAGAAACCACGAAAAAAGCATGGGCGGAGTCGCTATCGACTGCACCTATCTCGAGATGAAACATGCTTGCCATCCAGATACATGCCTTCCAACACTGACTTGCAAACCATTCGAAACTACACCATAAATCTAAGCAAGTAAAGTCGGATCTCCGTTGAAGGATTACAAGGAGCTTATTAAAGAAAATTAAATTTGCAGCCACGCGAAATCGGAACGAAGGAGTTGCGTTTGTCCAATCACGCAATAATGCGCTCTATTGCATGTGAAATTTCCCAACATTTTCACTGCACTCGAGAAGTATTTAAGGGTGGGATTGCGCTGTGCTTTTTTGTTGGTTACGGTGTTCCCATAGGTTTGTTAATATTTATATAGTGCGTTGTATTTATATAGAGCGGATTATAGATAAGACTCGAACGTATTTTCATTTTATTACCAAATTACCGATGGGGAGATAGGGCGCGATTGTGGCGACCACTATCTGGCAACATTTGCCAACAGGTAATTGTGGGTATGTATTACTTGTTCACGAGTATAGCAACACTTGGTTCACAGGTTCGGGAAAGGTTATTTTTGATGATCTTTTGCGATGATTCGCAAATTTTGAAATGGTTTCTTCGATTAATCTCGGGCTAGTTTTCATTTTTGCTGGGAACAATTTATGATCCATTATAAGTGGTTAAGTGTTAAAATTTGAAAGGGTATGGTTTATAATTTTCAGAGTCTAGAATTATATACTTAAACCATTACCTATATATCACTAGATTTCTAGAGTAGTCTCTAAACTTATAATGCAAACTCGTATTACCTACAACAGAGCACGAAATGTACAAAGCTAAATGCTACATCACGTAAAATTCTAACAAAATATGTACCTTTATTTACCCACAATAGTCTTCTTCCTGTAAAACCAATGTCATTAAAAGAGCTTATCAAATTAAACTTGAAAAATTTAGTAGAAAAAAAAATTTTTTCGAACGACACAAAATCAAAAAAAAAACTATTATATACGTTGCCGTTGGAACAATTTTTCAAACTCTTTTTTTTAAATTTCTTACTCTTTGTCTTGAGAACCAACACCTTCAATCCAGCACTCGGCATAACAAACCAATATTAATTACAGAGCGAGCATATCCGCCATCTGCACGACCTCTCAGCACCAGCCCGCCTTAAATCATGGCAGCGCGTTAACGAGCTCTTGATCGATCGAGTAGAAAGTGCGAGTGCAGCCCTAGCCCTAGCCAACTTGCAATTATATAATCGAAACACTATACAAAACTAGGAAAATGTATGGGAATGACATTTCTATAATTTTATTTTATTTGACTAGCTGCGCCCCGCGGTCTCACCTTCGGTCAAAAGTTAACTAGAGTTTTCCGGGATAAAAAGTAACCAATGTGCAAATCCAGGGAAAATCTAGTTTCATCCACTGTAATAGGGGAACTGTTGATTTTTTCGGTGCCATAAAAAGTTTTGTGTGTAATTAAGTGACAAAGATACAAACTTTCACGGACAATAAATAAATTATATCAGTAACATAATAGATTACGTGAGGAATATATAGAAAATTCATCAAGTTCTAAGTCCTGCTTCAAGTTCTAAGTCCTGCTTTCGCAAGGTAGGTACGCCTCACAGGCCTACTCGTACCTCTGCAATCGTTTTATAATCTACTACTATTGGATGGAAAGGAATTGCTTTGCCTTTAAATTGACTTTCCCGTCAAAATTAAAACGATCTCGTGTATACCTCAGACAAATCTACAGAAAAAGATGGAACACTGCGTTAGTTTTGGGTGACGCCAAGAACTTCTACTTTCGCGCGTACGTGCACTAGCTCTACAGTGCCGCGAATTTAGTAGGGGAGTATTGATTTCTCGATGTGTGCGTGTTGTCATTATTTCTTTCTAGGTTTGTCTGAGGTCTAGAAATTGTTGGCGATGCAATGTACTGTGGAAAAGGTTCAGTGTAACTCCACTTGACAAGTGTTGCTCTGGCAGTGGCTTCCAAACAGAAGAAAGAGACGATAGACTCACTTACGAACGAGTTACTACTACAAAATCTTATATCTCAGGGTGACGAGCGCAGTGCTGTGCCGAGAGTTCAAAACACTCAATAGCATAAAAAAAAACCAAGCCAATGCCGAGCATTGCTATATCAAGATGTTATTTTTTAGGACACATTAAACTATACAATATACATACAATCGTAATGCTTTTAACAAACTCATACTAAAACGAGGCTAAACATGATCTATTTATATCAAGCTACTGGTTTTAGAGATCGATTCAAATAAGTACCACGAACTTACAACACCGAATTATCTTGTGGCAAAATGAGGGAACTAAATATTCTAGGAAAGGTTATCGGTTTTCTTAATAAAACCGATGGTGGCTCCCCCATTCAACTTACCAAAATAAAATGGTCACAGAAGTCTGTACTGAGTTAAAATAAAAACCAGTGACCATTCACGTTTAAAACCATCTTTCTATCCCGCGCTAGTGTAATGGTTTGATGTAATCTCTGAAAATGTCACACTATGACAGGTCACTGTTATAATGACAGGCAAACTGAATCACAAATAAAACACATCAAAAACAACCTTACGACTCACGAAATAAAGGTCAAAAGGATAGACAGTAGAGATGGTAACGATTATTTTGACATCCGGCGCGCGCGCAGCCGTTTCGTCGATTACTCGATAATTTTAAAGATTATCATCGGTTTTTGACAACACTACTTATTTTTAAGTACATGTTTATACGTGACTTGTGATGGACATTTAATAACTGTACAAGTTAATACGAAATTTAAATCATGTCGTTTACAGTTTGGGTAACAATCGACTTTCGCTTTTGTGCAAGTTTATAGGTTTTATTTGACAGATCTAAACTAACAAAAAATATATCTGTCTTTGTCATTGCAACCTATAAGATAAGGACACCAATACTTTTAGAAAAATTAGATCTGTCAACTTATGCCTTCAAACTTGGGCCTATTATACAATCAGCCCGAGAACGACGCGACGCGCGACGGTCAGATTATTTTTAGCGTTATTTGTCGTGTAAATTATTGAATTTCAATGACTTAAAAACCTTAGATAAAGAGGCAATTTTGTATATAAATTTGTGTAATTTTTACACATGAAGACACAACATCGTTTTTGGATTTTTTTTTTTAATAATATATTTCCTAATAATCCTTCTCGCAAGACTCTTTTTCTCAAAGTTCCTCTTTGATTTTACTAATATTATGTTTCAGGGAGCTTTTGTCAAAAAAAAAATGTTGTTGATCAGCTCTATAGATATTAGATACTTATGTAACTGAGTTACTGTAGATGGTTTTAAAAAAATCACGTTGAAATAATTATAATTGTGTAATTAACACGTGAATAGACATACGTGGAAGGAGATGGGGGAGGCCTTTGCCCAGCACTAAGACACAAAAGGCTAAGAAAAAAATTAACACGGGACACTCTAACACTTAAGATTGAGTAGGTTACCCCGGCTAATGTTTCAAAACCTCGTTAGCTATCATAGTAAAATTAAGTTTGTAATTAAATTTTATCCTACATTCTTTAAAATTGATAATAAGTAATTGTTCAAGTTTAATTAGCCACCAATATTTCTCCAGCCAGCTTTCCTCATACGTTTATCAGTTATCCAGTTTGGAAGTTCCAATAATGGTTCTACGACGATGGCTGGATAGGGGATAGCCGGCAATCGGCGCCTACGCAGCTATTGTCCGGCTCCACGCTGCGGCGATACCATCGCGGCCCTTGTACAGCCGATAGCTGTATAAGTTGCGGCCAATTTGCCAGGGCCGAATTTATATTGTTTTTGTAAGTCTATTATGTACTGGTTTTTATTCTAGTACAACCCCGTATGTAGTGGTTTTTATTGCAGTCTTAGTTATAGTACAACCCGAAAACGCACTCGCTATATTAATAGTTAAACTTTCAGGAAGAAATGCTTATACAGGGCTATAAGTTAAGGGTATGCTACTGAAAAGGGCTCATTAGTACTTAGATACTCATTATGAAAAACTGTTACTATGAGCCCTTTTCGGCTTAGTATACGCTTGTAGCCCTGTGTGCTATATTCTAGATATCTAATTTCTAGCTATTTCCATGTATTAAATAGCAAGATCCATATTATAGGCCCACCATATCTTATTTTTATTTGAGAAACAATTGTATGTAATAGAGTAGGGTTAGGAGGTAGTTTGAAGATATAGCTAACAGTTTTCACCACTTTATATTTAATCTTTATGTTTAAAACAGTTTATTGTAGGTAATTCTCAGCATCCTATGCCCTTCCTCCTCATCGGTTTATTACTTTCTTTTTTCGTTGATTCTAAATAATTACACAAACAAGTAGCCCAAAATTCTAAATCCAATAAGCAATCGTTATTATTTGAAACACAAACACGTAGACGCATAATTAAACTAAAACATTGTCTGTTTATCTTATCTACCATCGGCCCATTAACAAACAGAAAAAAACTATAACCTACCAAACAATATGTAATGTAAAACCTTTGGGACACACTGTTTGTTAGTGTAGCAGACAATTTGTAAAATAAGCCTATGGAATAAATTAGTACTTGTTTGCTATCTTGATAGTGGCTGAATGCGTTAACCGTGAACAGCCAAACAAAAAAAGTTTTCAGTTCGATAGTTGATTCTGGGTAGCTGAATTGCACCAACTTTGTTGTACCTACGATTGTTTTTAAGCTTACACTAAAGCATCTAAAGAGCCAGTTTAAGAACATTAACACGATTATTTTTCAGCATCTTGCTGATTTAAGTGTCATGCGCCAAAAAGAACACATGTACTAAGACAAGCAGAAAAGCTAATTAGAAATTATAAAAAGTACCTAAGTATATGACCAACTTAAACCAAAAACTTAAACTTTTTTGTAACTGTGCTAAAAACCAATTGAAAGCCTTGAGTTTCTACATTTAACCAACCCTACGAATAAGTTGATCGGTCTGTAGAAAGCTTCTGTTCCTTTTATTCACTGTGTCCTCGAAGCCTTATCTCTCAATCTAAAACGCTCCGCGCAATCGTACAATCTTAGTCACCCGTAACCGTATACTGCCTGTCAAAATAAATGTACTGTCCTTTTAAACACACATAAAAACACAGCAAACAACTACGCGGCTTATTCCTAACACAATAAAGCACAATATAAGTAGCCAACATTTTAAAAACAATCTCAACATCGGTTCTGACACCCGTATCCGTCATCCAAATCGATATGCAAGTGTCAAAATCCTAACCTCAAAATGAGATCGAGAATTGAAGACTCGATTGAATTCGATTTGACTAACGTACGATCGCCCGAGGGGAGAAAGGAATAAAACAATCGAAACTTTACTACAAGAAAATAAACGACATAATCGATTGTATCGATTCACGAGAATCGAGAGGCTGTTAACAATTGACGCGCGTTCTCTAGTTTATGCTCTGAGGAGATGAAATGGATCTGGGGTTGAGGTCGAAAACTATATCACAGGCTTCGCGAGAATAAACTCTAGGCTTTAAACCATAGAGTAGGCTTTCGGTTGCTCTGACAAAATGAACAATGGTTTGCTAGAGATGAGACAGGTGATTAGGTAACAAAATGCCGTAGCACCTAGACTGTCTGTTAATTTTGTTGTAACGAAAATCTGAACATTTATTCTGTGCTGTCTTGTATTTTATTTTATTGTTTCTTCGGTTTCTAACATCTTTATAAAGCTGTAAGAAACAAAGAAAAGAAGATGTTTTATTTATCACAGAAACCACGTTTTAAGGGTCACTTAATGTGGATACTACGAAAAAAATACAACTTCATTTTAAATAGAGTAGCAAGAAAGAGTATACGTAGCAATGTTTCTAATTAAACTAAATATTAAAATGAATAAAATATTTTTTAATAAATAATAAAACAAAATAGTACAAAATAAAAAGCTAGCTAGGTTTTTACAAATTTTAACAATTCTGTAAGTGAAATTCATAGGTAGAAATATAAACATGCAATTGCAAAATTCACGATAGATTACAATATAAGTCAAATACCTATTACAAACACGTGTTTATCAGAAGTATTTAATACAGTCAAGCAACGACCACCCGCGCGCTACGCAGAACAACCCACCTGTTGGTTTGTATGGAGTTTGTATGAAGTTTGTATGGCACAATCTAGAGGCGTCGGGTTACATGGCACCATGCAGCTGATACAGATTCATGACATGTTACGATTATTGCTGCTCGAGTCATTATGAAGTTGAGAAATGTTTGTTCACTTAGTAGTAGGTTCGGCAAAATTAAAGTAAGTTAACTTAACTTTTAAGTAAGATAAGTTTCAAATAACATTATAATATATCTTACATGCGGCATTTGAAACTTATATTAAATTATTTTTAAAGTGATGTCCTGTGAAGGTTTTACACCTTGAGTTTGAAACTATTTTATTAAGGAAAATGAACTACTGTGAAATATTTATTGCAAATAACACTGTTTCTTTTTTCAGAATTAATTATCTCCTCTATCTAAAAATCTCGTTCCGAAAATCTTAACAGTTTCCGCGGCAATTTCTACTGAGCATCCTCACAATAAAACCAACTCCCAAAATTAAGAAAACCTTTTAACCGTAACCGAATAAAAAAAGCGTAATCAAATTAAAAATCCTACCTTTCCCCATTGTCTTCCCGCGCCCGATCAAGATAGCACGGCGAAAACAAATAGCACTAATTATGGTAGAAATTCGGTTAACAATCAGACAGTTTTACTCGGCAGATTAATACGGCACATCAATCTGAAGTACGGACAAATTAGGGAATTATTTTTTTCGATTAGAACTCTATTGTTTAATCGTGGCGAGTTAATAGCTGCGGATAACATCTGGAGTTTAATTCAATTACTTGGTTAAATGCAAGAGGCGTGATTACATGAGCTTTGTAAATAAAGGCTTTCGCTTCGTTGCAGTTTACTTTTGTTGTGTATTCGATAGTTTTTGTGCGAGGTGTACCTATTGGTTTGAAAATTGAATATAGCAGTAATATTATTATAAGCACTTTTTGTACAGGTCAATTTTGTTCGTAAAATAAGCATATATTATTATGGCTTCTAGCTCTACAATCTAGATACATATACAATACATATAGGTCTCACCGATACATTACGCCAACATTTTAATTATTTGATAAAACTTCACGTGTTGACCTGACTGCACAAGAAGGAGGATTTAGTGAGATGAACACATCTTAAGGAGGATTATGTTTTTCGAGAGTAGGTGTGGTTGACTGTATACGTGAGGTTACTTTGGCTTCTCCTACAGCCTACACGGTTCGATAGATTTCAACATGTGAGATGTCATCTAAGAGACAATTTTTAGGGGTCTGTACCCAAAGGGTAAAACGAGACCCTATTACTAAGACTCCGCTGTCCGTCCGTCTGTCATCAGGTTGTATGTCATGAACCGTGATAGTTAATTTTCACATAATTATGATGTATTTCTGTAGCCGCTATAACAACAAATACTTACTAAAAAACAGAATAAAATACCTACAACATACGTTTTTTCTTTTGCCGTTTTTGTAGATAATGGTGCGGAACCCTTCGGGTGCGAGTCCGACTCGCACTTGGCCGGATTTTTATACTAAGTTCATATCTTTTTTAGCTTTTTTAGCATATTTCAATCATTTAGCCCATTGTCAAGCATATATTTAACAGCCCAGTGAAGACGCTCAAGATAAATAAATACTCATATCATCGAGTTATATTTGACGTAGATTCATTACCACTATCTTATCGGCGACTCGACAGAGTCCATTAAGAAAAATATCTGCCTTATCACTGCTGCTGCTTATCTACCAGATGAACTGGCATCCGAATCGGTTTCAACGACCACTATTGTATTATGTAAGGTAATACATATATATTTTTAATTTTGATGTGTTTTAAGAATATAATATAATATTATAGAAAATCTGAAGACGCATGTTTGCAAACGATGCAATACTAACTTACTTTCTAGTTTCTTGTCAAATTTAACTAAGAACAGCTCAGCCGCTTAGATATAGTGGGGCATTTATCCCAGTAAGAAGGTAACAATTAGAGAAACGGTAAGTTTCGTGTTTTGATATTTAGTGTTATGTGAACCAAATGTAGAGAACCATGAAGACGTTTCTACTAGGTGAAACAAACACTACTAACAAAAGCCTGGAGATTACTCAATCAACAAAAGCCGCGCGTTTAAATCATATTTAGATTTACTTATGAAGTTTAGTTTAATAGCATCGATATAAACGAATAAAACATATAAAATTTTATGGAGATTTCTTCGGTTGACATTCTAGCTGGGCGATTGACCACACCTCTCACCTATGCAAAAGTGTGTCGAAAACCAAAACACAAGTTATCAAAACACTGCAACAATATCTTGCAGCTACTTTGTAACAGCCGATAACCATTGAGTAATAACCAAGGAGTACGTAACCGGCAATAGTGTGCATCAACCTCTTTGATAGGGTGGCCATGATAAGACACGGCGCACACATTGTGTGATCTTGATTGCTTGGACTTTGTTAATTTATCGCAAAGGTGCATGATAAGTAGGAGTTTAGGTTAAGCCAGATAAACAGGTAGGTTAAGTACGTGCTTTTATTGTAAATGTAAAATTTAGTAAAATTGTATTTAAATTTTGCGAAGGTGAATTTTATAATTATCCTTTTCTACTGTAAAAGGTTACAAAAAAAGTTGTACGATTTTAAGTCTGATAAAATTACAAGTAATTCTCAACTATGCATAATATTATATTTACATAACTAGCACTGCTTTTTAATATCCTAGCGAGAGGAACCTTCAGTTTTTCTGGGCTTCTGAAACTCACAAAAAGCGATCTCATCGCTAAGAGCGATTTCTTTCAGACAACGTGGTTTATCTTGTAAGATTGCTACACACATCTTATCACCTCAACCCTTTAATCATCGGGGCTGGAATACCAAGTCGACCTTCGAAGGGCGATCACACACACCCCTATCACAATAATGCAATAATCTGCTATTATGCCATGTACCTTTTATCTTTAAAAATTTGCTGTTCTCAATAACAAATAGAATAACGTCTATTAAAAAATAAAAGTCTCATAAGTCTGTTATCTTATTCCGGAAAGTTTATCTGCAAGTACTAAGAATATGTTGATTACCATGAAATACAACATAAATTTTATTTGAGCCGTGTTCAATTTGTTTTTTCTCAACAGTTTTATCAAAAAAATACTTTTGTCCGCGGATTTCTAAATTTTTACTTTCACCTTTGAGATTATACAAGATACATATAAATTTTATCTGCTCAGCTTATGCATTTTTAGGGCTCTAGTTTTATTTTCCGCTTGCGTATGTTTCAACAAAAATCCAGAGAAAATTGAAAAATACGCCAAATCCAAAGTAGTCTTACCAGCTAAACTATTACGCATGAAATTATTTATACGAGGAATTCAAAAAAGCCTCCGTAGATGTAAAGTACTCCTTCTGATAGGTATAAATTAACTTCCCACTTTTGTCTTTAATATTCTTATTATATCTTCAAATACTATTTCCACTTAAATTTTTACAAGTAGGTACATAGTTTTTAGAACATCTAAAGTCACCATTCCGCTGGTTACCTAATCTCTGAACTGATACCGCTGACCTCCGATACCCTCCTCTCAGATTACTATCTGATACTCCAACAACACGATACTGTGTCATGCTTAATTAGGAAAAAGCTGAGATATAGATTTTTGTCAACAGGAATCAGTGACAAGTGACAGTCGACAATATGTATGGAACAGCTGTTTTTGCGATTGCAGGGTTGGTTCCATAGTGCGAAGTGGAGAAGATAAGTAAAGAAAGCTGACCCCATCATCATTGGGATATACCAAACAGAGCAAGAAAAAATGTTGAATATGTTGGTCCCATAGTAAAAATAATAGAGGTGAGTACTATGAAGCCTTTTCAGCATACCCGACTGGCGACGCTAGCTAACAGTTTTTTTTTATTCCTAAGAAAAAAGTTTGAATCCAGAACCGTTAACGATGGCCACATTTAAACCTGCCAGCATTACGCAAATACCATTTACAAACAAAATAGAACATACACGACCATTGACATAGCAGATGTGTTCTTATCAACGTTGTAGATAAGCGACGGATGCTGGCCGCTATCATGCGATACTATATTTTTAATTTGAAGCTGATAACCGAGCGAGATAGCGATACTTATCGCTGCGCCAGAGAGGGACGGAGGTAGCGTGATGGACGCATGGTGGGCTGGGGCCTTTTTCTGGCAAGTGAGATATTATCTCGATCACTGTCGATCTCATTAGAAATTTCATGACAGTAAGAGTGACCGAGATAATCTCGAGCGGCCCAGAATACTCCCCATGATATAAGATAATATCGATGACAATTAGGTTGGTTCGAAAGTCAATTATCGATATATGATGACCTCTAAATTAACTCGCGCGATAAGAGTGCTGGAAAAAATGATGCTCACGGATATGACACGGCGAGATAAACAGGCGGTTGTAGTTATCTGTAGGTAGAAGTTGAGAAAAACAAACGAGGTAGTGTTGTCATGATTATTGTGATAGACAACTGACAAATTAATATAATTCAGTCGCCCAAAGGGGCTCATAGTAATCATCATTATGAACAATCTTTTACTATGGGACCAACCCTCAAATCGTGATAAGAAATTAGCGCTAAGCAAAATGTATGAAACAGCAGGTTTTGTTTCAGATTTCAGGGTTGTGTTGGATCTCATAATAAACAATTGTTCATACTATTAGTCTTTTCCGGTTTAGCATTCTTTTTTCTGATCACCCTGTACATGTATAGGAATATACGTAAAAAGGTCAAATCAGAACGAATCCTCGCTGACCATCGGGTCAGTTAGTGGTCAAACGCAGACTTATTAGCGTTAAAAATCTAAGCACCAATACAAAGTAAGCACTAATTGTAAGTTCCAAGTACAGTGAATAAATTAAAAGATAAGTGTTATGTGGACATTGAATTAGCGAAATCAAATACAGATTCACTTCGCTATCAGCACTTCGCATCCCGTTCGCCATTACTCAACGATAAGGCACGAATATTCGCCGGTGAAACTTGATTCCGATGTTACTACTTTATCTAGGGGTTTATAATCTATGCTACAATAATCTGTCAAGTTTTCGCTGACGACGAGTTTTTTGCGTGAGAGTGAACATTTTTTTTTTTTGGGTCAGATTGGTTTATAAAGTTTATGGGATTGTGTTTGTTGGGCTCTATGTCAATTGATTAGTAAATAATTAGCTTTGAAATACCGACAGACACCGAAATCGCCTGAAGGGTTCTTCCCCGAAGGAAGTTCAGAATCCTAAAAAAATAATGAAAGCCACGCAAGACTGTCAAAGAATCAGAGTATAAAAAGGGTGGGCATGAGAAAATGTATCTATGATACTGTGAGAAAAAGATAGAAAGTAAATTAATAGTATCTATTTTATATGTCGGTCATAGTGATACCAACTACTTCCTTCCCATATTTTAACAAGTTTCGAGTTCACAAATCTGTCAAGAAAAAATAAAATAAACATACACAGGGTCGGACTTTCACATTAACATTAGCACAATCGATTGCAACTCAACTAATTTAATTTTTTAATTTAAATAATCACTCCCAGCCATTACCATTTTTATCGTATTTAATGTTGAACCGTTATCACGACATCGGTAGCTCGATCTGCACCTGATAAGCTATCGGCTTTATCGATGGACAAACCTAAATAACATACAATATGTAGTCAAATACAATTTACACATGTCGCCTAATATTATCAGTGCTGTATCAATGTTCACACTAATATAAATGCGAAATTTTGTGTGGAAGGCTGTTCCTTCATTTAGGCGCAGTACCAAGCAATGACACTTTACTTTTAAAAAACTTTACAAGAAAGGCTCTTTGACTATCTTAATATATATAAATCTCGTGTCACAATGTTTGTCCTCAATGGACTCCTAAACCACTTAACCGATTATAATAAAATTCGCACACCATGTGCAGTTCGATCCAACTTGAGAGATAGGATAGTTTAAATCTCAAATTATAGTCGCAATTTTAATTTATTGCAAATTATATATATACTGATAATTTTTACTATAAATTGACAAGTTAGCATCAACATACTACGGTTGCTATAGTTACGCAATGGCTTTTGACAGGACAACGTCTGTCGAGTCAGCTAGTTTGACTATAAATCTTAAGACGAGACAAGATTACGGGTAAGTCAAGTTGTCCTCAAAGCTCTGTGGACAAAAAAGACTACTTAAAATTTTAGTTAAGTCTGCATTATTTTGAATAGTCAGGCAAACAACTTCCTCATCTCGTCACTCAAATATTTGACCAAAACCTTTGTTTTTAATTCCTCTCCATACAGCGCAAGTCACTGGCAACACCGAACCCTCTCTTCGTGACCAAAAAAATGGGCATCAAGACAACTCCATCCCACGTGAACACATGTTCAGCTTTGTGCATAAATCCACCTACATTTGACGACACTAACTTATTCCTCCACCCTCACACACAACATTAAACTTTAAAGCCACATAAACAAAGTCCAAATTCGTGATTGAAGTGGGGCAAATCATGACTGTGTTCAAAGATAGCATCATACGTTTTATCAATGCACGACACAATAAATAAAATGGAATCAGAGCTCGCGATCTGTTCGTTGAAGTAAACATTGCTAATGTTTAATTGGATCGCATGATCGGTTACGGGATATCCGACACGATTCCATGGAGTAGGAATGGGAAGAGATTACATAACTGGGAATAATCCTGGACTGAAGTAGAAACAGAAGTAGTAGAAGAAGAGAGTGATATTGGTGATACCCATTAGTGCGGTGAAGAATAAGGTGATTATAATGTGGATCCGATTGGTGCAGGACCAAAATGGCTCAGCAAGAGAGACCTACCCGTGACTCGTTTTGATGTGAATCCTTGAGAACCCTTCCTATAACAGCAGTGGGATAAAGAAGGTGTATATAATGATAATGCTATGTAACCAAAGCTACCTTTGGACGACTTTTTAATAAGAGTTGTGTAGGGACTGTGAGCTAAACGTTTCGGAAGGCTTTTAAGGAGCGAATCTGACCAGGACCAACCCCACTTGTAGTAATTAGTATAAGATTTGTATCAGCTGTGTTAAAAATTGTAAAAAATATACCTTCTTACAAGATTATAATTTGATTACTTCCGGTGTCCACACTAGCTGATTCGTGATTAAGTTTAATAGTATTTTATGTGATTTTTATCAAAATTTAATTCAAACCTAATTAAAAAATATATTCGTGAGGTTTATGAAATGTTAAAACAATATTAGCTAACTACCGATCTAAATTACACTGCCTTACCAAACGAAACTTCTAATCAGATTATAGTCCGAAGGCATTCCTAAGCATTGTGAAGGTAAAATTTATAAATCTCTCTAAGTGATAAGCATCGCTATCTAAGTTTTATATCAAGGAATGATCGATCAAGCGGTTTATCTGTAAATCCTCCGATTAGAGACCGGTAGATATAGATCAAATTACACGGATAGAAAATGTTTTGGACGGATTACGCGTACTGGCGGGTGGAAAACTGGCACACACAAGTTTGTATAACTGATGAATTTGAATATCTGTTCTGGGTCTGGGTGGTAGTTGTCCTTGTCTTTGTGTGTGTTTCATGGCATCCCCGACACAGGGTTTTCTAGTGGGGAGCTGTGAGTGTAAAACATGAGTGTGTGAAAAATAACTGAAGATAGCGCGGCCAGTGAAAATAATTTCCTGTTAAAAATATCTACTTTTTGCTTTTTATTGAGAAAGAGATACTATTTTATTCAATAAAATATTTCATAGCCTTTAAGATTTAGTTCGAAATGAATAAAGCTAGATGACTTATCTTGCGTTTATCTTCATTTATAAGATCATTTTTAAAAGCACTGAAAAAGTTTTAGATTATTAAACAATCTAAGCTAAGTACACATTGTTTTGTCAAATCCACGTGAAATTTACATCACCTAAAGCTTTTAAGTCTGTGCTTATGACGTAAAATATTTACATAGATGCTATCTGCCTAAGATAGGACATTAAAGCTACATTGTCGAAGGTCATAATTATAATAATAGGACGTCTCGAGTCACTTACCTGACCTACCTAGTTGCACAGTAAAATTACCCAGTATGACAGCATACACGCTGTGTACATGGTTTGAGCCACGTTTTCACTTTAGATCAGTCATTAAATTTGTCATGCTGGGGAAAACAAGACGCATCAATAAAATTATTGACAAAATAAACTAGCCGATGTCTGGGACCACAGAATTTCAGTAGTAGCCTGGGACTTCTTGACTGGTCTCGGTTTGGGCTGTGAAACATAGCTTATCGTATTTAAGGTACACACTTACTTTAAGCAATTTTTTTTTTATATTTTGGAGAGAACCCGCTACAAACATAAAAACTTTACCTCTTTATAATATTCGCATAGATGCTTACAATTTATACAAGTTTTTTTAGTTCCTTTTTTGTTTCCACGATACACCATTATTACACATTCTGTCGTTATAATATGTAGGTAGATACACACATTTCGAAAACTAATCAGTTAAAGTCAAAAACTTTTTCAAATACGAGTAAATAGCTAAATGTTAAAATAACCACAGATGATGTATGTCACTTTATATAGCAGAGCGAATGTTGCAGTAGGATAATTCTATTTATAAATATGTACTTGCACCATTCTTTCTCTCTCCACGCCCGCTCTACGTGATTTCTCGTATCCCTTGTGTCATCGCCTGTACCAAACTTCTTATCACAACCTTATCTCTCGATACCGATCGCTATCTCACTCATTCGATTATAATCCACCCCCGGATAATTCCTATCGACAATATTTATCAAGATTAAATAAAATTAATAATAAATTCAGTTTAAAAACAATTTTCGATTGCAACAAGTTTGATCCTATTGCGAAGGCTGATCCGTGCAAAGAAAAGTCAACATTAAGATTATAGAGATAAGAACTAAAATCCCGATTGATAAGATTGTAATCTAGTCTAGTACTTTATCTCGAATCTGATCTGACCTTGATTCTGTTCTCATGACATTATAATTGGATCACTGTTCAGGGGCGCTATTCTGGCGCGTGCGATATTACCTTGGTCACTCTCACTCTCATAACTTTTCTAACAAGATAGATAGAGACGGTGATATCGGACGCGACAGAACAGGTCCACTGAGATCATCAGATCACTGAGAGAAACATTATCAAGATACGATCTGACTTATAATTGTTTTATTCTATTGAGGAAAACTTGTATGCAGCAGCACTATATAACTTTGATTGTGGTAAGCTAAATAACTGGGCAATTACAAGTTTCCGCTTATTAAGAATTGCCCCTCATTTAATACTCTGACCTAGAAAGCCCAAAGTAGGTGTTGGTCTCCCCTGGTTGTAGCCGCTACGGTTAAATAATTATTATTTATTTTACACTTTCGGGTGAAAAATACCTTTACCTAAAGTTAAAAGTAGCTCTATTTTAAATTTCAATATCTGCCAAATTTCGGCCAATGATTTATTTAAGAAATAAGTACACTTATTTATTTATTTTATACCAGTTAATATTCTTCAAAATGAATGAATAGCGAATAACTTGGGGCGAAAGGGATAGCATGACACGATCTAAAACTATGTATTTTTTTGTTGCTTATCAGGCCGGTAGAGCATATTATAATACTTTTTGAAATCTCTCATATTCAAACCCTAATATATTTAGATTTAAAAAACTCTCAACTCATATAGTTTACAATACGACCGACCTGTAAAGTTAGAGGAGCCACTTTCGATTTTTCCTAACAAAACTTCATTTCGCCGACTCCTGCCACAAAGATATTAAAACTAAGATAATTAGTCTCAAACATCTTGTATTGTATAAACTTTTAACTCTATCTTGCTAAGATAAAAACGTTCCAGACTGTTCTCTTCTCAACTGATAATTATCACATTGGTAATCACTAATAAAAACAACGATTGCTGTTCTTCAAAATTATTTATCTGAGACAAGTTTGCTCTAGAGAGGTTTCTTCAGACTAGGCTATTTTCAATGGTCACATAATTTAATTTAGATAATAATAGAATATATTATGTATCTTACTGTAGAAATTAAAGTAGTTTTGACACGCGCGGTGATGAGAAAGAGAATCGATGATGATGAAGAAAAGACGCCTATATCTTTTTCTGTACCCCTGAAAACGTGTACTACCTATGCAAAATGTTACAAGCAAATTCACTTTCGCATGTATAATTATATATACGTTCGAACGTTGTATAGTATAGCGTAGTCTGAAGGTTCGGACGATTCTTTACAGATTATCAGTTATCACGTGTTACAATGTACACTTTTGTATGATACAGCAGCTGTGGGTGGGGCCACGAAATAAGCGGTTGAACTCGGCTGAAGGTTTATGTACTATATTATTGATTCTGTGGTTAAAGGAATAATTTTCATATGTAAAATACCTGTCCAGAGTGTCCAGTGTTCATTGAACAATCACAACTATTAACTTAATTAATTAAATGATTACGTATATTAATAAGTTACAACTTACAACACAATGAACTATACCTCTACTGCAGCTTTTTAAACTACATATATTTACATAGACCAATACTGCTGTCGATTTTGAAGACTCTAGTTGACAGACCAATTGACTTAATTTACTCATCTTATAGTCCAATTAAGAGTTGTGTAAAAGCTTATGATTTGATTAGTTTACAAAATTAATATTGGTCAGTCATTAAAACATGTCATTTCCAAAAGCGATAATATGGCCATTTATTGTAAGAACTGATTTGTTATCAGTGATAACAAACATAACGTGTAAATCAACCAACTTAACACGCTAATTTAAGAGCCTACAACGGACCTAAACTAAGTTTAAATATACGCGATAAAATCTAAGATTCGTTTCAAGCAATAAATAAACACTCGAACACACGGCGCGAGATATCAATCAGTTTTTTATAGTGTAGCCCCCGGCTTTTGTTGTACCTACCAAACTAAACCACTAATGTTGTGTATCTAGATTGTGGGCATATAAGGATACATACAAGTTACACGCTTGACATATTCTAGGATATCATTGTAGCAGAGACCAATTTTATCCTCACTAATATAAACGACAGTTTGTATGTTTGTTACTCTTTCACGCTAAAACGGCTGAACGGATTTACATGAAATTTGGTATGAAGGTAGCTTAAAACCTGGATTAACACATCATAGGCTACTTTTTATCCCGAAACACAGCTAGTAAGTCTATAAGTATGACTAATTTTTAATATTTAGATTAGCATGAACTTAGGCTACTTTTTCTCAGAAAATGTAAATGCAAGCGTGGGGCGCAGCTAGTAATAAATAAATAACTATCACATTATAATGTTCACCAATCAACTAAGGTTTGCCCTAAGGACATAAATTCACACAAACATACAACTAAAGTAAGTAGGTACCAACCACGTTCAGCAATAATCTCATTTCTGCAGGATAATGATAAACCAAGTAGGTATCAATAATTCTGAAATGTTCGCAATTGTTTCAGTATGGGAAACACGCGGAAAATAACTCGGTTGATAGTGTGGTGTTCTTGAAACTATTCGTCATGGCCATGACTGTAGAGGCAATGACCCATGACATATTGACTTATTGAACTAATTGGTGATTTACCTGGAGTTAGTTAAACAGTTTTATCAGTATATTCAGGACAGCGAAATAACAAGTCTTCATTTTTTACTCTACCCGCAGACAGTGACTTAAGCTCTGATTTTTATTTGTGAATTTATGATCTGTTTATTTGTATTATTTTATTTTGTTTTGTTGAATAAATTCATTGGCTTTTTATACCTATAGTTAAAAATAACTGTTTTATCAATTTTTAGTGTCAAAAAAATACAAGTTTTTAATTGTAAAGAAACATAAATAGAAAATCACTCTAAAATTTTTAATGCGAAAGTTTGTCCGTATGTTTGTTGTTTTTTGCAGCCGAAACGGCTAGACGAAATTTGAAAAAGAGGTAATTTATGTAAGACAGATTGATGGTAAAACTATTTTTTTTTCACATTACAAATTACAAGAAAGAGGATAATAACACTTAATAGTGCCACTGGTGGCCTTGTGTTAGTTTGTCATTTTGCTACGCTAGCGTTTACTTTAAATGCATTTTACGAATTCATACTAGTGATAAGCCCCCGCAGATCTCACCCTAAAATTGTCTGAGTTGACACCAAGGGGTCAACTCACCCTACACCATAAACCAAAGTCAAAAGGCGGCACGCGCGCTACCGTGGGAACCGGGGCTCATTTACCCCTGTTACCAAACGTTTCTATAGAAGTTAAAAAATATATTGAGTTTAAAAATATGACAATAATGCTAACTCTCGAGCATTGTCGATATTTTATACAATCAAACGAACTTAACAAGTGAAGTTCGATAGATATTATATGAGTCGCTTCATTCGAAGATATAAGTATATTCACAACGTAGTCCCTCTATCCTACAAGGTAGCTTCGCACAATTTTCAAAGTAGAATCGATTTTTACCTTTAATCGATTATAAGTTTTTGGACTATACTGGCCACACTATGTCGTTGCCTGCTCAATTCGTCATTTTCTTTAGAGATTTATTTAAATCAAAACTTTCTTAAGGGTCTTTCGGGTGGGTGGGTGCTTATATCTTCGAATGAAGCGACTCATATAATATCTATCGAACTTCACTTGTTAAGTTCGTTTGATTGTATATTATATTTCGTCGCTTCATTCTCGATATAAGTATATTCACAACGTAGATGTTTAGAGGAGAAAGTTTTGCGTTATTAATGAAACGGTAATGAGTAACAAATCAAACACATTTTATTTCTTTCATTTAACAAACATAAAAGTTCTTCTAATATTATTTTAGGCCGTAAGTTAAGTATAGGCATTTTTACAATCATTGCATTTTAATAAGTACATTATAGATTAACTTAATCATTATGGTGGTTGAGGCAAGCAAACGGACCTAGCAAATCCACTGTCGTTAACTATTGGCCGATTGTAGAATCTGGCAAATGTACACGAAGAGAGAGACCAGCCTGCTGTTTTACGGATGGCGTCTATGCTGAGTCCGGCCGCCCTTGCAGCGGATGTCGATGCATGCCTAGTGCTGTGCGCTTTGTATACGTCAGTATTTACACCACTTTCAGACAAAACACTTTTAATCCACTTACTGATTGTTTGCGCAGTCGCATTTTTATGTGGACGCTTACATGTTAAAAAGAGATTTTTGATGTTATCTCTGATGGCATTTGTTCTAAGTAAATAATCATTTAAAGCTGTCGCAGGACATATGTTAGGGTTTTCTGAAAAATAAGGGAGGTAAAGTACGGGTTGTTCTCGTCCCGGTCCTGAAGTTTTAATTAAAGAAGTAATATTGATTTTTATCCCATCTGTGTCTCTATTAATTTCGTCTATATTGATAACAGATAGGGTTTGAACTCTATGAGCAGTACACAGAGCTAACAATACTGCTAGTTTTTTAGTTAATTTGTTAACAGGAATTTCCTCATGTGGAACCCATTCTGCAATTTTATTGAGAACCAGTTGTGGGTTCCATGTCGAGCTGTAGCGAGGTGCCGATGGCTTTAATTTGTAAGCTCCTTTTAGCATACGCTTGATGCGGTCATCATCTCCAATATTACTATTCAGTAATAGCGATAAAGCCGAGCGATGATTGTTTAGGGTACCGTAACCCGCCCCTTTATTAAACTGGTCGGCAATAAATGACATGACTAATTCATTTGATGTTTTACAAGGTTCGACATTTTTACCTGAACAATACTGCCACCATAATTTTAAAGTTGTGTTATATTGCTGAAGGGTGTTGTTTGAAAGCGAAGCAAGCATTAATTCTAGTGCTGCTGTCGGTGATCCTCGCTGTATGAACGCCGCCCGGAGAGCCTCGCGGCAGCCAGGGTAAGCTGTCTGTGTAGAGGATGATGATTCCTGAAGGGAGATTGTAATAAATTTTTATTTGGCTTAAAGAATATTATTTCAGAATCTAAAATATTTTTCAATAGGGGGAACCACGGTTGGGATGGCCAATAGGGAAAAACTAACAATCCGTTTGCTTTATCCTCTATTACTTTTCTTATACATTTGAGTAGCAACGAAAATGGGGGAAACGCATAAAAGTAAGAATTACTCCAATCAATAGTAAATGCGTCTACAGTCATAGCGTCAGGATCTGGTTTCCAAGATATGTACCGTTCGCATTTGGCATTGGTACGAGAAGCGAATAAATCTATTTCGGGTTGACCGAAAGATTTTAATATTTTTTGGTAAGCCGATTCTGAAAGTTCCCATTCAATGTCAGGGTTAATCTTTCGGGATTCTTCGTCGGCTTCCTTATTATCTTTGGTGTTTATGTAGGACGCGGACAGCCAAATACCTCGCTTCTCACACCACTGCCAAATTTGTCTCGCTATGTCATTCAGGTGGGGGTATTGGATTCCTCCCATCCTGTTAATATAACTGATCGCGGTAGTGTTATCAACTCGTAATAATATTGTACAATTAACTCGTTCACTAATCAAACTTTTAAGGCTTAGGAATACTGCTAGAAGTTCCAGATAATTAATGTGTAAACTTCTTTCGGACACTTTCCAGCTTCCATTAACACGTTTTCCATTAGAAAACGCGCCCCAACCTGTCATTGAGGCATCAGTGAAAATTTCTTCATCATAATGTGATATTCTCATGGGACAAGAAGTTGTACCTATGTTGTTAGCCCACCATGCTAAATCCTGAAGAATTTGTTTTGAAAGATAAACTTTTGATTCGTAATTATTTTCGTATTTTTGTAATAAGAGGTATTTCTCTCTTTCTAAGATTTTTGTGTAAAGCCATCCATATTTGACGGCTGGACACGCAGAAATAAGAACTCCTATAAGTTGAGCAAACTCTCTTATAGTGCAACGGGGCAAAGGCAAAAATTTTGTAATTATTTGGCCAATATTATTACGTTTTTCACTAGGTAACTTCAAAGTTAGATTCTTTGTGTCAAAAATAAAGCCAAGAAACTTGCAGACTGGCTGAGGTTCTAAACAACTCTTTTCATAGTTTACTATAAAACCCAGACACTGCAAAAGATTTATAGTTTCGGTAACATTTTGTAAACAGTCGGAATAGGTATTGCCAATACACAAAATGTCATCAAGGTACTGGACAGATTGAAAGCCACGAGTTCTTAAGGACGTGACTACTTCTTTCATGATCTTACTGAACACTCTGGGAGCTATGGATAGGCCATATGGCATAGCCGTAAATTCGTACGTGTTCAACTGTGAATCTTTATCCACAAATTGAAAACGAAAAAACTTTCGGTCAAGTGTATCAATTGGTATTAAAAGATAAGCTTCTTTTAAGTCAATTGTCGCTAAAAATCCATTTTTCGGTATAAGTTTTGAAGCTGTTCTGTGGTCTTCCATTTTGAAGTGCTCGACTTTAATGAATTTATTGAGAGGTTTAAGGTTTAGAATGAATCTCTTGCCTCCGTTAGGTTTCGGTGTAAGGAATATTTTCGAAATAAACTGTTCTGGTATAGTACATGATTTTATTGCTCCTAAACTTATTAGATTTTGAATCGCTAAGGACATGTCCGCTATTTCTTCTTGAGACAAATTATTAGCTTTAGGAACCGTATTTTGTATCACCGGTTTATCAAAAGGAATTGAAAGACCACATCGAATCCACTTCAAAACTATTGGATTATGAGTTACCTTTTTCCAACAGTAATAAAAATAACTAACGCGACCAGAGTGAGGTACCTGAGCTATTGTGTTTGGGCACGGGTCTGCGGCTTGGTTGCTTGCTTCGCTGGAGCCGGGCCGGTGTAAGGTGGTCTGCGCGACATCGTCGGCAGCTGTGACGGTTTCCTGCTCCCTCCTCGTTGAGGTTGGTTGTTCTTGTTGGGCTGATAACGAGGAGGGGCCCCCCAGTTTCCCCGGTTTTGGGGAGCTCTCGATGTTGAGGGAGTAGAGGAAATAGCAATGGCCGGTTTCTTTATTTGGAGGCCTTGCTTCTCAATGGTCTTGGAGGCCTTAATCTTTTCGGATAGTTTACTTCCAAAAAGTGTGTCGTCCCTGCATGAACCGTCCAGTATTTGTAAAAAACTCTTATCTAGACTCGGTGTTAGCAGTTTTATTCTCGCTTGAGTATTCCGGTGATGTAAGTCATTTAAAATGCGGCAGGAATCACTTAAAATTTTAATGACTTTCAGTTTGTCTAAGTCTTTACTTAGTAACACATCCATAGCTCTATTAATAGCGGATATTCCTGTGCCCAATTGTTGTTGGGCATAAGTCATCTTTTTATCCCTCAAACGGCTAGCTTCCGTTATTGCTGCTGATATCTCCGGATTTAGCTTTGGAGCCATCAACAAAGGGCAGTTTTTGGGAATTAAATATTCCTTAAGAGTTTTATCTTTTTCTTCTTTTGCCAACCCTTTCTTTAATAAGGGCAGCCATAAATCCGCTAAATTTTGATGGATTTTTTCTCCATATTCAGGTGCCTCACTTGTGTTGGCACCAAGAGCTAGTAAAATTTCGGAATCTAATTCAGGTACTGTAGCATCAGCTTCTGGTGATAGTTCTTGGCATGGTTCTTCCAGAGCCAAAGCAAAAGGTTCCGCTGGAACATCTTCTACGGGTAGAACCTCTTCCCCTGGTAGTGGAACCTCCACCACTTTTGTGGGTGTTTCGTTATCTAAAAGAATAGGATGAGTAAGAAACAATTTTATTAACTCTTACGCTGAGGGTAGACTTCTCCCAACGTTTAGAGAAGAAAGTCGTTCGACACACTAGTTAGATAAGTACTTTACATCCGCATTATCCATATCATCTTTCAATGAATGGTGCTTTGTTACCGTCGTGTTGATTCGCGACCAACCCCCGGGCCTCTTTAGAATGTAGGTGATAAAATATCTTTGGGTGGGTTCTCGACCGACCGATAGACGTTGTCAAATATGTATTTGAAACCTTTGTGTTGATTCTCGACCAACCCCCAGGCGTTTTAGTTAATTAGATTGATTCTCGACCAACTTCTACGCATTTTGCGTACTGAATGCCTTTGTGTTGATTCTCGACCAACCCCCAGGCCTAATAAAGGCTCATGTACCTAGGCCATAAGTGACCACGCCAAAATTAGCGCATATTTCTAAATTGAGATAAACACTTACTTGAGTTCTCAGAGTCAGATGACTCTGAATAAATGATTCTTCGACGTTTGGTGTTCTCCGTTCTTTTATCCGTTTTATTCTTCCGTTTCGGCATCGTTTCACAATTTTCTTCAAAGTGCAGGTAGATTTAAAAAAGTTGAGAAATATTTTTTAACACTTGTGCTCGCTACCTCGCACGAAAAAGGAATGACGAATTGAGCAGGCAACGACATAGTGTGGCCAGTATAGTCCAAAAACTTATAATCGATTAAAGGTAAAAATCGATTCTACTTTGAAAATCGTGCGAAGCTACCTTGTAGGATAGAGGGACTACGTTGTGAATATACTTATATCGAGAATGAAGCGACGAAATATAATTCAAGCTTTTATTATGCTTGTATTAGTATGTATGTCTGTGTGGGTCATTCTTGGAAGCTGATTTATAAACCACTTCCTAACGCCAATAATTGAACTGAAATTTAGTATGCTTGTGGAACGCTAATGACAATGCAATATAATTTTATTTATCCATGAAAAATGTAATTTAACCATCTGGTTGTCAATTAGTAGTGTCTAGTGGTCCATAAAAAAATAACAACCAAAAAAAAGCAACATAACTGTTAAAAATAGCTGCTACAAGTACAATCGTTGCTACAAAATAAAAATATTACTATTGGTACTATGTTACTTAACTACATCAATCAGAAGTTTTATCTCAAAGCAGCAGTATTGGATATTTTATCTCCTCTTCACGAAAACAATTCCTTAAACTTCATTATGATATTTTGCGGTACTAGATAATAATTATATCAGTATCATCACAACGTTCTTACTAGTTTTTAAGCTATTGCATAGCTTCTATCGCGGGCCTTGAGCGTGGAGGCCGAATCCAGAAATTCCGTAACGAAAATAACCTAAGCCTAAGACCACTCACTCCGACCGGCACAGCGGTGATACTTTTTAGTTTTGCCATCTATCGATGAATAGCAGAACTTTTAATGACTTTTTGAAATATGACGCTTGTCTCTTTAGTTCAGCAACTCGCCTCCAGGTGGCATTGGTTAATGAAATAATTATAATTAGATATAATTGCATAAGTTGATAAAAATTCTATGCAATAGCTTTACCGCGGCAGTCCCCGAGTGCCACACAGTCTTTTTTTTTAACAAATCACTATTGCGGTACAATAAAGAAGTAACGACACAATTATTGTCACATCTCGACGAGATACGCTATCTGCACTCGGTGCTGACTCGAATTATTGCAATCGGCTATTATCTGTTAACTGGTGTAACCACAGACCATATAAGCAGTAGACAGATCGTGAACATTCTAACGAAAATATTACACTCGAAAGAGCTTAAAATGGAGATATACGGCTTAATCGAGGTAGGTATATTCCCATCTGGTAAGATTGTGGTCAAACGCATGCCTGGTCTGATGTAAATAAAATATTTTACAAGCTTTTATTTATTTTGAAGAGTTTTTACGGGTGTGTCAAATTCTTAGAAGGTAAATAAAATACACTTCCTGGTGGCCAATTGATCCGAAAGGTACTTGTGTAACTCCGATGACCATGTGATAACATCTTGATAGGAAGAAATAAGTTTTTTTTAATATCTTGCGTATGAATCTCTTACTTGGTGATTTATATCTTAAATACGCGAAAGAGATAGCTGGCAACCATCCGCCGATCAACTAGTTTTATTATCTTTGCGTGTTAGCAAAAAATATTACAAAATATGGAAAGTTTTGCTAGCTCTGGTTTAAATTATGTTTTTTATGAGTTACTGGAAAATAATTTGAATAATTAACGGTAGTTTTACTATTTCTTTGAGTAGGTAGACATTGATATCTTAGTATTAGTTGGCGCATTAAAGATGAATCATCTGAAAACTGTTCTATTTATTATTTCGTTATCTTTGAAAGGATGGGCGACGTTTTAAACAAAGAAGTTGATCTTTGTTTTCTAGTTAGGTACTACGTTATATTGCAAACCGCAGTTAGTCATGATTTACTGGATAAAAGAAACGACTAGAGCGAAACTAATTGAGATACAAATTTACAAACTTGTGCCAATTGTTACTTATTTACCGGTAGTTCAAGGCAAAGCAAGCCTCGCGACCTCTATACTCGTATCTCCCCAAACTCTAGACTGAATTAGCTCAAGCTCATACATATTTGAACTTAAAAAGTTCTATTGTAACGAACTATGTGAATGCTAAATATCATGAAAATCGGATTAACAATACTCAAGCTCTCGTCGGACAAATACACAAACATACAAACATCGATTTGTTCTTCTTGACTCCAAAACTCACTTCGTTCGAACAATTAGGAAGTAGGAAAAATACTTTTTAGGGTTCCTTCTGAACCTCCTTCGGGGAAGAACGCTTAAGGCGAAACTTCGGCGTCTGTCGGTCTGTATTTCACAGCCGATTATTTTTTTTTTGCCAATCATTACTAAGTATTATATTGGGCCCGAGTTTGAAGGCTTTAGTTGACTGATATAATTGTTCTAAAAGGTAATGATGTTCTTCTCCTATAAGTTGCAACGACAAAGCCAGATATATTTCTAGCTAGGTTAGATCTGTCAAATAAACCCTTAAAACTTGGGCCCAATATGCATGTAAAAATCTACTTTTCATACAAAAACCTTGTTACCGTGTTTTGTTTGTTTTCATGCCCGATCGCAGTCGCAGTGCGCGCGCAGTAATTTGCGTACGAGTTGGCACACAATAACTCTTTGATGTCGCCGCCGCATAATTCCTGGATGACCATCAGGTGCTCCTTAAATCAGGCATTGTGTATCGGAAGACTTGGAAAGTATAAGCTTGGATGTATAAGTCTTAGGACATGAGGTAGAATATTGTTGAGCGCGGGGCATCCGCAAGCGTGCGTCTCTTGTTAAAATTACACGGAAATACTCATGTGTCCGGTTGTATACACGTAACGAGTAGGTACAGTGGCGAGACAGTGCCTTCGGCCGAGTACTTTGTTTGCTCGGCCGACTGTGCCCATTCACTGTCCCGCCACTGCTAATCGTTACGTTTAATCAACCTATAAGGTGGTCGTGCCATATTAGTTTTCGTAGTAAGATCTAAAAAAAACCTGTCTAAAAAGTCACCGTAGATTACAGATTGATTTAACACCTACGCAGCTTTCAGCTCATAAATATTTAGTTTGTTGCAATTAAACTAAAGTGCTTCATTTTAACAAGACGCGTGAAGAAGCAAGAAGCAAGAACGTCCAAAGGAAGACATGTCCCACAGTTTGTTAGTCCGTGAAGGTACTACCATGACAGACTTGTACAAGCATTTAATCATGTAAAACAAGATGAACTGTATGTTTGTTAAGTGTTTACAGCGGGACATAAACTGATTCCGTTCGGTTGTATTTCTGTTAGCGCTCGCCATTTTGGTGTCATCACATCCTTACAGGGTGGATTTGTAATGGTAAGATAATGGCAGAAGTCGAAGTGAAAGCACTCTTCTTGTTTGGAAGAGCCTTGATCTTGTCTAAAGAGTAGCTTGTAGCCTTTCTGATCTTAAACAAAGTTTTTGACCTCTCTGTATGATATGGTGTTTTTCACTTTCTTGTTTGGTCTGAGCCCAGGCTTAATACAACTTATTGCGTAGGTCGTGGAACAAAGTACGATTGAGCGTCAAAAATTATCTGCGCTAAGAATGGAAAATTCGAAATATGCTAGAATTAGACGGTTCGAAATCCCTGAGAGTGATATTTTCATGAGAGGGGAAGAAATTGGCTTTGTCAACAGGCTATATGATCTGTGCAGTCTATCACTGTAGTTCAGGAAATACAATTGTCTATTAAACTCTACGTGTACTTGACTGAAGTAGACAAATAGAGCAAAAATTAAAACATACAAACATAACTAAATATTTTAAATAAAAACACAAAAATAAACTACATTTGCCGTTTACCAGTCTCAACTGAGCATAATAGAAGTGGGTAGAAGTGGGTCGCTCAGAGAACAATATATAGGGTTATTCATAGGGTATGCTAAGCCGAAAAAGGCTCATAGTACCTGAATAACTTTTACTATGGGACCAAGTCGAAATTCGCGAAAAAATTATCAGCTGTTCTATACATTTTCTTATTAACATTTTTCTATGGAACAGCTGATTTTTTTTTTCGCGAATTTCGGGTTGGTCCCATAGCAAAAGTTGTTCATAATGATGAGTACTATGAGCCCCTTTCGGCTTAGCATACCCTTTATGAATACCCCTATATTGATACGGATATTGTATAAGTTAGAATTGATTGAAACGCGCACAACCGCCAGTATATCTATAGTATCTGTGGCCGGCATTTTATCCCAAGTGCTAACTCCCGGCCGGCGCCCGCGCCGCTATCAGATGTAAACCCAAATAACTACAAGAGCTTGTTATCAACTCCATTAGTACGAGAGCTGGGCGCAGTGGAGCGGGACGCAGTGACGGAGCTTGCGACAAGCGAGCTCACGCACACGTGTACGTTGATCTGGCTACAAAAGCACCTACACACACTACATATTATTTAGTTTTGTCAGAGTTTTGTATTCATAATTTTGCACCGAATATTGCAGGAAGATCGGATTTGTGTTTAACTTTTTAAGAAATAAACCTGTTCTGTCGCTGTGATAAGTTTTGACACAATAGTCTGGATTACACCGATAAGCAAATTATCCATTATTTCTCTGACTTGTATCTTAACTTAGCTCACCTTAGTTTCCAGTTCAGTTCAGTATTGTTTTTTTTTTTTCTTAGAATTTGAATTTCATGAGTTGAGTAGTGATGGTCTTTCAAACGAAACCCTGTTGCGATTTCGTTCGAAATTCGAAAAATACTAATGCCAAAGATTTAAAAATCGAGCCCCTGCACTTAGTCGCTTGACTTACAAAGGATTTGTCATAACAATACAAGAATACCTCGTAAACATTAGCCACTGCCACCCTCCTCCACGGACACACCACTCGCGGCTCCATTTATTGAATAATATCTATGGAATGGACCAATTACATCTGTTTATCTACGCTTCGGCATCCGGCGATATCTACAGATAGTGGATATGGGCTCTTATACAGGATTTTAGTAGGCACTGTCTTGTTTACCATTTTGTCGAAGGAATAATGTAAAAATGCATGAAACTTGCGTACCAGATAAAGCTTGAGCTCTTAAAAGGGTTGTATTGCTTACTTAAGGTTGCCTGGAAGAGATCGCTCTTAGCGATAAGGCCGCCAGTTGTTGCACTAGTTTTAGGTGCTTTAATCCTTTTGTTTGTAATTTATGGTGTGAACAATAAAGAGTTTATCTATCTATCTATCTATCTTACATATTTTATATGCATTAATGATTGCATATGTAAAACCTAAGAGGACATTATTCGAGCTAGTGAGATGTTATCTCGATCACTGTCGCTCTCATTAGAAATGCCGTGAGAGTGAGAGTAACGGAGATACTATCAAGCACCCAAGAACGGTTTAGTCCGAGCTCTCTCATTTCGACTTAGCCATAATTTAGCCTTCTTGTTATTAACATAAGATTACAATAAATTAATAGGTGGCCTGGAAGAAATCGCTCTTACATAAGTGTAGCTGTGGAAAGATATCAATAAATCATTTTATACACGTGTAACTTTAAATACCTAAAGACGTGTCTCCTGCGTGTGTTTTAATCTACACGCTACATAAAAAAGCCTTTACACAAAACATTCTTTCGATACACGTTTTTGGGCAAAACACTAGCAGGAGACCCGACAGTGGCGGATTTACACATTTGCCGCCCGTAGGCTATTCAACATTTTGCCGCCCGTAGGCTATTCTATATTTTGCCGCCCCCTACCGACCTAAACAATTCGATACACTAGCCCCGTCCCCCGTCCCTGCTCACAATAATACTTTCTTTCAGAAATCATGTCCGAAATTAAAAAACTTGCCCCAGAATTTGCCGCCCCTGAAATCTGCCGCCCTAGGCTCCAGCCTACTCAGCCTGCTGGTAAATCCACGACTGAGACCCGAGTCAATAACACAAACTTGTATAGAAACAATGTTTTGTGTATTTTTTGTGTAGTACGAGTATGTACTATGTATTATCAAAACACGTGCCTCAAGTATAACAATAAGTAATAAACTACGAAAAGTAATGACTCTTGTTCTCATCTCAGCACGATACCATCATGTCCAGAAGAAGTGTTTATGATAACTTAATTAGATACCGAGAAGTTAAGTCAACGATTCAAGTTACGTTAACCTTGAAGATACGAGTACAGTATCAAGTGTTTTTAAACTTCTATCTGGGGAAAGGTGACAATCAGTGAGATAGCTGCAAGGTTAACGATTATAAGTATGCCGTCATTGTAGAAAGTTTTGTATCTGTGGCTCTGATGCGTCGACTGCCGCCGCGCCGCTACGAACAGTATCGAAATTACAAATGGCATTTTTTACAGGACCAGTCTTTCTCTCTCTTGGCTATATAGGGTTATTCATAAAGGGTATGCTAAGCCGAAAAGGGCTCATAGTACTCATCATTATGAACAACTTTTACTATGGGACCTACCAGAAATTCGCGAAAAAAAAATCTGCTGTTCCATAGAAAAATGTCAATGACACTCGACAAAATGTATGGAACAGCTGATTTTTTTTTCGCGAATTTCTGGTAGGTCCCATAGTAAAAGTTGTTCATAATGATGAGTACTATGTCCCACATGGTGGTGGGGTCAGCCTTCCTTCCTTCCTTACAGGAGATCAGTCTAAAGTCAAAATTTGACCTGAGTTAACTAGTTCGTGGCGAATTCAGACCTCACAGCGCCAAAATGAAGTACTTGCTTGAAGAATTTTATCAAGATCGGTCCAATGAAAAAAACGTGATTTTGCAGTTACGATACTGTACGTGACAGCAGTCGATGTGTGCTGTAGTGTTTTGCCCAAGATAAGTGGACTGTTTATTTTATAGTTATCTAGGGTTGGTTAAAATACTAATTGGTTTTTATATTAAAAGTGACGCAACTGTCCATGTTGAAGATGTTTTCATAAACATACTTGGTATAGTCATCCACATCCTTTCTGATTCCACTATTGCACAAAAAGCTCGATTTTTTAATGCATTTTGTGTCTGCTTCCGTCCTATGTGCCTAGATTGGCACATAGGACGGAAGATTCAACCAGTGGTAGTAAAAATGACATGTACCATCTCGCAACTAGGACCCGATTTTGAGACGTGCAGTTTCTCGACATCTCGATCACTGTCTATCTCGTTGGAAAAGTCATTAGAGTGAAAGTGACAATATTCACTTCAAAATAAGGCCCTTGGACGACTGAACTAAGCGCTGTAAGTTCTTCATGTATATTTATTTCTCTTTCTATTTTTTTTCTATACTTTTTGACCTTAAAGCTTTAATCCCAAAATCTAACAGTGCGCGTTGATCATAACTCCACAACTTCATCACAACATATTTTTTTCTGGAAATAACCACTAACAAGAAAGTAGTCTTATCAGCACGAGTACAGTACTATCGAGACAGCAACCCAAGCAAATTAATCGCCATTTTTTCTACTCGATAAAACAACAACAAGCTGAAGTTAAATAACGATCAAACTAATTGTTTACACAGTGATAACGGGTCACATTCTCAACACACGCTTATCACTCACTTTCACTTCACTTTCTTTTCTATAACAATAATATTTATTGGACTGGACAGCTTGCGTCACTGCACCCTATATCTGCCATTCTGCACCCTTATCGTGGTTCGTGCGATCGTTTCTGTTAAATGGAAAATTAATAGTTCAAAAAACTAAAAAACACGCTTTGTGGTTCAAAATCGCGCCCAAAGGAGTAGTTATAAGCATAAAAATAAACATACAAGTGAAGCTAATAAAAAGGCGTGTAAAAAACAGATAGCCATGGAAGGTTGTCAATTGGTTTGGAGGTTAAACCCACAGATTTCAAACACTTCAAAACAATGGATGGGTGGATCAAAATTGTCCCAACCGAAAACAAGTTATTTAATAAAATAAAGTTAGTAATAAGAATACTATAGAACTTTTTTTTAAGTCACAAGTTAAGCTAAACATTGTTTTTAACACGCTTTTATTAGCTTCACCTGTATGTTTGTATGTATGTTTGTAACCGACTCCTTTGAGCGCGTTTTTGACCCACTTTAAACGCTCAGATTTATTTCAATCTTTGTAGATATATCGAGGACCGATGACAATACACTAAACAAAGCGTGTTTTTTAGTTTTTTTTTAATATTGATTTAGGATTTAAATTAGTCGTTGTAATTTAGTTGTATCTAAATTGCAACGAATTGAAGGTTAAACTGCGGATGACTTTTTTCGTGAATTTTGTACCATAAAAGTCTTAGAATAGACTTTATTTTCGAAAATTTAGTCTTTTCTAGTCTTACTTTTCTAAAATTTTTTTTTCTTTTTGCTAAACTAGTTTAAAGATAAGTTTACTTGATTACGAAAATATAATCTGAAAATTACGTATCCGCTTTCGTTGAAATTCATATTTCATAATAAAATTACACCAGTAATTAAGTAGCACTTAAGACTACGCGGCTTGTATCACACTGTCGTCGTATAGAATAATATAGATAAAATATTTTTTAATCAAAATTTATGTTTGAAAAATATTTTAATTTAAAATGTTTCTTAAATGCTATTTAAAAATACAAACTATGTCAGGCCCAACCCCGAAAAAATGCAATAAAATATTATACAACATAGCAAACTTAAGTGGCTTGAATTTGAATTAGTTCAGATTTAAATTTTTTAAGTGTTTTTAATTTATTTGAATTTTTGTTTTATTTTTATATTCTCTTAATTTATTTAAAACTTAGCTGTGCAACTAAAATTTAAAAACGATGGATAAAGAGTAACATAATGGACTCAAATATAACAAGTAGATAAGTGCATAATATAACTTACCCATCCGAGGTTGTCAGAAAGAGATTACTCTCAGTGATAAGACCGCGTTTTGCACCTATTTTTAAATGTTCTAGTGTTCATGATTTTTTGCTGTGGTGTCAATAAAAAGTTATTGAATTTTTTACCTAAATTTTGAGAAGCTGTCAAAAATAAGACAAAGGGCCTAACTCATAAAGCCTGCTTAAAGTTCAACTTCAACTTCAATTTTTGTTAATGGCTTCTGCGGGGTTGCCACAATTTAGCCAGTGTCAAGTGGATAGAGTAGGTACGTACGTACCCCAGTAAAGTAGTGGAGACTTTACTAGAGGCTTTTCTAAGGAGTTTTGGAAGCAACACGGAATGACACGATTCACTGCATTTTATGATTTACCCACACTCGTGCACGTCCTCAAGCACTTAATGGTTATTTTCCCCACTTAAAATAAACATTAACACTCAAAATTACACAAGTTTAGTAAAATAACAAAATGAAGCAACATGTCTCTTCCACGTTCCCGCCAAAAAACCCTGCTTAAAGTTAATCACTGCTTTAAGTTTATCGTCCAGTTTTCGCTAATGACATATCACGTCAGCCAGAATTTGTCACAGCATTTTTAGCAAGCTTTATAGGCAAGGCCCAAAATGTTTTGTCACATTTTGTAACCAATACAAAAAGAACTACGCATCAAAATATCTTATTTAAAAAAATCTTAACCGACCGATCCGACGTCTCCACATAAATAATTAACTGCGAGCTATCAGCCACGATGATAAGCAAACAATCGGAGAATACATTAAGCATAGATAGTAGTTTAACGAACTCTCACTGATTCGATCGGACAAACAAAATTGTGTCTATTTTTAACTGTTGATTAAACGTGGATTTTAACCGGATCCTTGTTAATTGGCTTTGGTCTTAATTTTTGAATTTATTTTATACGCGGCACTTATTTTTAACAATCACTCGATTTTTTACAAGACTTTTTATAGCTATTTAAGACTTTTATTAACTAGCAACAAATATTATTTATATTGTGATTGTGAACGCCCAACGCAAATGGAGGGTGCTCATAACTTTGGAGGTGTGTGTCTGTCTGTACCATCGTTGCTCCATAAAAACCTGCATCCAATCAGATCGGCTAACCCGTTGAAGAGCTACGATGCCACAGACAAACACGCACACATGATAGCGGTCAAACTTATAACAATAAAAGAGGAGTTTTTGCATCGGGGGTTAAAAGTGGCTGTGTATATTCCCGCTTTTAAGCTGGGTCCAGATATTATTATGTATCATTTGCCCGATCCGATCACCGTATCCGTATCGCTGACGCGTATCATGATCGCATATGTGGACGGGTGATGATACACGTATCATGATAGGAGATCTCGATACGCCGTTACGATACGGCCCGACCCATGTATCATTTGCCCGGTGATCGGATCGGGCAAATGATACTCGTACATATCTGGACCCGGCTTTAGCCGGTTTTAGACCGATTTTGATTTAGTTTTTAGAGTTCTGAACTTTCTTTCCAGGGAAGAACCCTTAAGGCAAGATTTCGGTGTGGCTGTCTGTATATCACAGCCAATTAGCTTTTGTTTGTAAATCTAAAAAAGAAAAAAGAAAACGTGAGCTAAATAAAACCGTTTAATAAAAAAAAACTTGATCGAGAGTGTTCTTAGTTACAATTCAAGAAAATCTTCAGCCGTTTGGAAATTATCAGCTTTTAGTTTCAATTTTTTTTAAATTAAATCAACTTTATACTCGAAGGTGCTCCTAAATGTAGGTATTTACTACATAGTTTTGTGGTGTTTGAATTTGGTTTTAATTTTAATTTGTTTTTTAAACAAAAAAAAAAAAACAAAAGTTTTTTTTTTTTTTGTTTGCTTACAATAATGATCTATTATTATGTAATAAATTTAGCTCTTGGGAGGAAAATCTCGTATATAATAGGTACAATAATATATTATACCTAGTATATCATGTAATACTATTGCGTATTTTCTTATTGTATTGTAATTAGCAAAACCACATTGGTAATTATTTCTGAAAGTAGGTAATTAAAATATTAGATTTTTTATATTATTAATACAACTTTAAAGTTATAGTTTTGCGGTGTTATAATTCGTACCACTTTCTAAAAGACACTTTTTTGCAATACAAAATTGTTGCTGTCCTTTTCTTACATATAGAAAGAAAAAGAGATAGCCATAGCAATTCCAGAGTAGTTTGATGAGAAAGGAAGCAAGGCCTTATCTATCAGCTTTTAAAATTTTGCAACTAAAATAAAATATTACATCGTTAAACAAACGCAATAAATTATCTTGATTTTTGTTTTTTACATTAAAAATTGAATTTTAAAATCCAATTATTAATCTTTTAAATGCAAATGAACCTATCTGTTTAAAAAACAAATAATCTAGACTGATTTTGATAGCATCATCACATCAGTGTTTTATAGTGCTTTTATAGACGCTTATCTTTTCCAACCGACTAGAAAATGAAAATGAAGAGATTCTAAATAACACTTTTTTATATATGTCACTGTCACTAATAGACAGTTTTTTTTTTTGTTATTTAACCAACTTTAAATGAGGAGGTTCTCGATTAGCCTGTTTCTAAATGCGCATAACGCCGACATATATTAGCACTACACGCTATTTTTTCTATATTGTGTACAAGTGACAATTATCAATCTGAGCAACGTTTATTAATCGTGGCCGTTAATGTGAAAATTTGAAACTTGAGACTAATGGGTTGATTAGACGTAACGAGTACAGTGGCGAGATAGTAACTGGTCATAATCGGCGAGCAAATAAATCGTATAGGTATAGTGACTGTCTCGCCTCGTCAAACTGTTTGTACAAACCGAGTACTCGGCCAAAGGCAGTCTCGTCACTGAGCTCGTTACGTTAATCAACTTTGAATTCATTGAAAATTCACGCGTTTCAAAATATAGGTAATGTACTTTTAGATGTGTAGTAAAAAATATATTAAATACAGTTTCAAAATCGGCTGATTAATATTAATATATACCGTTTTGTATAAGTGGTTTGTCTTTATCTTAAGGTCTTAAATATTTATTAAGACCTCGTTAAGTCAAAATGGTATTAAATATAGATTTTTTGTCTTTTAAATGTAAAATTACCTGTTTGTTTTAAATGTCTATCGAAAATCGATATTTTTTTTTTAGTATGCGAGTTTAATTGTCAGATACATCAATTTAAAATATCGATTATATTACCAGTCTATTGTGTGAAAGTAAATGTTTGTGGTATTGTTTGTTTATATTACTTAGACTAGCTGCACCCGCGGTTATTAAGAAAAGTTTTTTTTTGGCTAATAGTAGCCTATGTGGAAATCTAGAGTATAGGCTAGCTCCTTACCAAATTTCTTTTAAATCCGTTCAGCTGTTATTGCATGAATTAATAATAAACTTTCACATTTTACTATGGAATCTAATGTGGTTTTGAAACATTTTTTTAACGACAAGGAAATATAAATAGCGCGCTACAAAGGATCGACAAGAAACACTTAGTCTCCAAAAATGCGAAAAAACTGAAAAAACGCAAAAGCACCTATTGGATTTTATTTAGATAATTATTGATTTTCTACTCTGTTTATTTAAATGTATTATGTTATTTTGTTTTGTTGAATGAATTGTCTTATAGGTTTAGATATTTTTGGAGCTTTTTAATGAATTTAAATTAAGTATTTCACTGCAAAACTAAAAATAATATTTTTTTACTTCTAGCAACTAATTTTACCAAGCAAGTGAATAATCGCTGCAACCTCTCTTCCGCAAGTTTTCATGGCTCTTGCTGCAATCCTCACAAGTCGTTTAATTCCGAAATCTTTAACCTTACTGACCTCATAATTACGAAAAACAACTAATTAATATTTAAATAAATTCCAAAAGCCTATAAAACATAAATCGATCATATCATTTGTTAACTTGAAAGAAATATATCTTTGAATTTAGTTTCCACCGGTTTATACAATTTATTTTTTAGCAATTCCGTGTTTCATATAAGATTTAGGAGACCATTAAATTATAGGTTAATATATATATTTATATCTTACTATAAAAGGAATTAATCTGCATGAAATCATAAAACATGCTAATTTTAGTTTTTGTAGGTATTTAAGGCAGATACGATAGCGATACGATAATCATTCAGTTCTAAGCTAATCGGCCAGCTCTTTAAATATCTTCATCTCTTTTCATTTTAATATGTAAGAAAGAGATGGCTACAATTTTAAAGATGTGGCATTTGATATAGTTAATTAAATCAATCATAAAAATCAACGTCCATTACAGTCTGTGCTTCGTATGACAGCTATAAAATGTGTGCTAAAAATAACTATTTATTTTAATTGCCAAGATTGGTATAGAGTCCTAGAGTCCTAAAGAATACATTTTTCTGTTAAGTAAATAATCTTGTTGTAAGACACAGGAAATATGTTTGTAAGCATTTTTTTTGAGAGTGCATACCTATTGGTCGAATGTACTAAATTTCCGAAAAGGGTAGAGGGTTTGAAATCCTCATAAAGCATATGTACCAATTTAAATCTTACTTTACTTTCTTCTGTGTCTATCCACAGTAAAGTCAACAAGGGAACAAATGAGACAAAACTGAAATTTTTACTTAGAAAACTTATCATATACCTTTATTCCCATGTTTCTTTGCATCTTTTCTATAGACAATCAAAAAAGCATAACAATATTTACCACATAGGTTTATATACAACTTTGCTTCCGCCGTTTTGCAATAGATGGCTGTAGCGGTAAGTGATATATTATTAAAGTAGACTTTGTTATTAAAATTTGACTGTCCATTATTAATTTTGTAATCTAACATATTCCTTAACTTTTGCACACCTCTTAAGGAGGTAGTTTGTAAGGCACTATGTTTTTAATTATATAAGATCTACTATAGACACCTAGGTACTCTGCAAATAAAATCTTGAATCTTAAACAAAAATGTATTTTTTTTAAGTCGGTAGTTGTAGGGATTAGAGTATTAAGAGTTATATAGGGTTGTTCATAAAGGGTATGCTAAGCTTAAAAGAGCTCATAGTACTCATCGTTATGAACAACTTTTACTATGAGACCAACTCGAAATTCGCGAAAAAAAAAATCAGCTGTTCCATGGGAAAATGTCAATGACACTCAACAAAATGTATGGAACATCTGATTTTTTTTCGCGAATTCTGGGTTGGTCCCATAGTAAAAGTTGTTCATAATGAACTCTTCATTCATCATCTTCACTATAAGCCTTTTTCGGCTTAGCATACCCTTTATGAATAGCCCTGCATTTGCTTAGAGTTTATATATTCATATTAAACTCTAAGTACATAGAACTCTAAGTTTCTCGCTCAATCTCCAAAACTATACAGGGTTATGACACAGTTACGAGGTCATTAAAATTTCCTGGAACCAGCACTATTTCTAAAACTTTACTTTTGTGTTTCACTTGACATTTTTTTCTTTAATTACAGTTTAGTAAGCTTTTTATTTTTTGTCAAATGAAACTGGCGGGAAACAAAACGAAACTAAAATAAGTCAATATCAAATGTCAAAATTAAGAATAGCCTGCCATTCGCTAGTATTAATGGTTTTAAATGGTTTATATATAAATGGTTTATTATTATAACACACCTGAAAACCCCAACCAGCTGAACAACAAACTAGACAGAAAGAGACGGGTATAGTTCCATCTCTTTTTCCCCCATTTGTGAATCCGGCGTCGCGTCTGTTGTTACCATAACGTTTTTTAATTCAATTAGATTAAGGACTTAGTTTTAATAGACTATATTAATATTTCTAAACCTTTTCTAATCACAAAATAGGTACGTTTTACTCGTATTATCAAACGAGGCTAAAACTTGGAAATACAATAATAGCTTGTTGTTGAATCATATTTTCCTTAAAATGGACGTCTGATGGACGAAATAAATGGTTTTATTGGTTGTGACATAATTGGTGCTTTTGACACAGTCTGGTGCCGATTCTGCAGTACCTATAATTTACTAAACTAAATTTAACTCATGTGAAAAAATGTGTAAGCGTGTTGTTAATGAATTTGAAAGAGATGTCGAATTAGTTTAGTGGGTGGATAGAATAGATGCCACCAGTTAAACATTTTGTTTTGATGTTGATGCTGTAATTGCCTTATGTTAATGAAGTCAAAAACATATAGTTTATTCAGTTAATAAGCTTAAAATAACTTTAAAACTAAAATGGAACCTAAATTCACCTTATCAACAAACTCTTATCCGTTATCTTTAGGCGAAACTTCGAAAAATAAATAAACAAAACTTGTGCAACCAAGTTCCTAAACTCAACAAAAACAACTTAAAGCTACAAAAAGTTGAGAACAAAGTTATCACTAACTTAGATACCGGCTGCAACTTAGTTGCTAACTTAACTTCTGCTTAGAATTAACTTAGGACTGGGTTCTAAACTCACGTTTCAAAGGTTTTGGGTTGCTCTGCTTCCTTCGCGACATGACCTAGCTGGCACCTGGTTCCAACATGTCACACTCACTGCACTGAACTGACTCGTGACGCGAAGTCTCGTCGGGAACGCGTGCGACGTGCGCTCGGCTGCACGGTCGACGCGCGACTGCCAGAGAGGCGTCGTCGGAGGAAGGAGGGCCAGCGAGGCCCCGCCTCCTTGCTACCCCCTCCCCCCGCGCTACGGACCGTAGCGCGTAGACGTCGTAGACGTTGCTGTAGCAGGAAAAGATTTTTCAGGTTTGGAAAAATTCGCTGAAAAATTGGTGCTTTGCTACGGATTTTTTACTAGGAGCATTACAGTCACTGGGTTGCACGGAACGGAAATACTAACCAAAGATCCATGTAACCCTGTATAAATTGGAAATTTTGTGAATCTGTATATTTGTTACCATTCTAATACCGTAATGACTGAATGGATTTAAATGTATTTTGTACGAAGTTAGCTGTTATTCTTTTAACCCATAAAAGAACAAATCTCATAACAAGGTACTACTCGTAAATATAACTCCGAAACTCCTAAATATTAAAAGTTGTTTATAATGCTAGTCTATGAGCCTTTTTCGGCTTAGCATACCCTTTCCTTATAACCCTGTAATAATCCCAAGCCATGTCAGAGGCCTGTTTTAAATCGACGATATGGTCGATGATGTAGCACTCTTCCCTAGAAAACATCGTCCGCTGCAAAATCAATGCCAGGCTGAACGCAACTTCGAGCGCATCATGCTTGTAATGTAATCATTCCATGAAAAAGATCACCAAATGTGATCGAAACTAGTCGCAGATCCTCAATAAAACTTGAGCATTCCCGTCATCATTATATGTATAGCTATAATTATTTTTACAAAACATAAAACAAAAACCGACTTCAAAAGACCGACTATTGAGTTATTCATCTATATGTATTTGTCGCGCACGTACTTAATGCAAATTTAAGACTTATATGGTTTTCTCATGGATACCATTATCAGAACTGGACTAAATTGAAATGGGACCAAATGGGAAGCGTCAGCTTTCTAATAAAAAAAGAATCATCAAAATCGATTCACCCAGTCAAAAGTTATGAGGTAACAAACATAAAAAAAATAATTAAAAACATACAGTCGAATTGATAACCTCCTCCTTCTTTGAAGTCGGTTAAAAATGGGCCCAAGTTTGAAGGCATTATTTGACAGATCTAAACTAACTAAAAATATATCTGTCTTTATCATTGCAAGCTATTAGACAAGCACGTCAATTGTTTTAGAAAATTTTGATCTGTCATAAAAAATCTTCAAACTTGGGCCTACTGTGTCAAAACCACGTTAATTTTTATAGTGAGTTTTTTTAGTTAACGATTTTTTGCACCAAGCCGACAATTTACCTACTTTATTAACCGACTTCAAAGAAGGAGGAGGTTATCAATTCGACTGTATGTTTTTTTTTTTATGTTTGTTACCTCATAACTTTTGACTGGGTGAATCGATTTTGATGATTCTTTTTTTATTAGAAAGCTCACGCTTCCCATTTGGTCCCATTTCAATTTGGTCCAGTTCTGATAATGGTATCCATGAGAAAACCATATAAGTCTTAAATTTGCATAAAGTACGTGCGCGACAAATAGATGAATAACTCAATAGGTCTTTTGAAGTCGGTTTTTGTTTTTTGTTTTTTGTAAAAATAATTAAACTGCTCCGAGTTGTACCTTATTGGAAAGAGATGTGGATCTCATTGCCAGCAATGAGTTCCACACCTCTGCAGTTTGACTGACCTACCAGGCAGTCTACTAAAACTTTAACCCTCTACGCAAAGTGCTATAAGCTTGACGTGTCTCAGTAGTCTTAGTAGTGTAGTTGTTCTCTTCAAGAAAATCGGCAAAGTCGTTTAAAGATTGTCAGCTCTTTTCGATGTTGGAGAGTCGAGGTTTTTTTAATTTCAATTTTTTGCTGGTTCCAGGTTTAAATTTATTGTAGCACTTTGTAGCCCGACGACACTGAGAAAAATGCGCTCCTAAATTCTGCTAAAAGAATGATGAATTCACCTGAAGTACGTAGCGTACGGTAACATCTACCTACACTACCTAAATGTTGATATAATGATAGTTGTCTCCATAACAACTGGTGCTAATCATCGTACTTTTTGGTGATATCAGTATGATTCGGAATTTAGATGGCCATTTTTCTCAGTTTGTTTTTATCTTCACTGGAAGAGTTAAGTGAGACTGGGCCGGGCACGTAAGCCGAATATCGAAATCACTTTGGACCAAAGCAACAACTCTCGGGATACTAACAAATACACGACCCCTGGGGGGTGGGCAGTCCTAGGAAAAGATGGCGGGACAGGCGGGATGACATCGACGCACACCTGAAGTACTGGATGACAGCAGCCCAAGATCCTGAAAAGTGGAGGGAGGGTAGGCCTTTGCCCCGTAGTGGGACGCCAACGCGCAACGGCTCAATATAATACAAGGTTATAAAGAAAGGGTATGCTGAACCGAAAAGTGTTCACAGTACTCATCATTACAAACAACTTTTACTATGGGACACCCTGAAATCGCGAACAAAAATCAGCTGTTACATACATTTTGACGAGTGACATTGACATTTTCTATGGAACAGATGATATTTTTTCGCGAATTCCGGGTTTTTCCCCTAGTAAAAGTTGTTCATAATTATGAGTACCTAGATACTATGAACCCTTTTCGGCTTAGCGTACCCTTTCTTTATAACCGTGTACCTATAAAAATAAAAGTTAGCACACAAACGTAAGTTTAGGCACCAATGGCAGAACCAGCGGTGCCCTTACCCATGGCGAGGCCCCTGGCAGCAGCAGGTCTTTGCGAGGCCCTTTGTCTTTCGTGGAAAGTATGTGATGCGAAAGTAGGTCTGGTGGTTTGGTTTTAGGTATTTGTCATGTTTGACGAGAAATGCTATACACATGAATAAAATTTGAGTTTTGAAATATTTTACAACGAAAAATTTTAAAAATTAACAAATACAGAGATGATAAAATGTTAAATTGATATTTGCGGTATTTCCTAAGACTAAAAAAAGATATAGTTAAAAAAATCCATATTTTAATTTTTTTTTTTTGGTTGGTTTGTTGCCCGAGGCCCTCTGCAAGAGCGAGGCCCCGGGCGATTGCCCTGTTCGCCACCCCCTAAGGCCGCCGCTGGGCAGAATCACTAGCTGCCTTCCTCCTCGTCGCAAACTCTTTTAATTAACCTGCAAAAAATGTGAAGGCACACAGAGCTATGAAAGTAGGAAAGCCTTTCCGTAGCCTACCGAAAGGGTATGCGAAGCTGAAAAGTAACTCATCATTATGAACAACTTTCACTTATGGGGCATACATTTCGACGCAAAATACGAAGCGAGTATTCAAAAAATCGACTGATGCTACGTACCCATACATTATCGAGTACAATACACTAGCTGCGCCCCGTAATTTCACCCGCGTTTTCCGGGATAAAAAGATGCCTATGTGTTAATCCAGACCATGAACAACCATCATTCCAAATTTCATGTAGGTAAATCTCTTCAGCCGTTTTTGCGTGAAACAGCAACAAACATACCTACTCATAAACTTTCACGTTTATAATATTAGGTACTAGCTTTTACCTGCGGCTTTCCTCGCATTGATTTTTATAATTAAAAAGTGTCCTATGTTACTTCTAATACCTCCAAAAATATGTGTACAAAGTTTCATGATGATCGGTTAAGTAATTTTTCCGTGAAAGCGTAACAAACAAACTTACATTCACATTTATAATATTAATAAGTTTTAAGATTAGGATCACTAGTAGGATATACAATACTAGTACTTTTAGGAAAACAAATAATTCAAAAAAATATTTTTGTCATGTTTTGAATCGAATAAAATACCACCATATTGGGCCCAAGTTTGAAGGCATTCAAAGACAGATCTAAACTTACTAAAAATATATCTGTCTTTATCATTGCAAGCCATTAGACAAGGATGCCAATAGTTTTAGAAAATTTAGATCTGTCTTAAAAAGCCTTCAAACTTGGGCCTATTAACTTTTTAATTAAGTTAAAGTTTTGACTTTTAATTGCTCTTCTGTAAAAATGCCATTTATGGTTTTGATATTATAATATAAAACGTAGAGGCAAAATGAGACAGCAGCGCCTCTGTCGGGCGTAAATTAAAACTACAATTCCTGCTCGAATCGAATCGAAATTTCGCTACATATTTTACGTCACAATTCATACTACAATGACTATACGAGTATTTGATCGCAGAAATCTTCAATAGCCTTCAAAGTTACCAAAATTCAAAATTGTTATTTAGTTATTTTAGTTAACATAACGCTGTTTTGATGTAATTTGGGAGAGGCCATCGGCCCCTGAAATACAGTTTATACTAGTTCGGGAGCCTTTGGGTTACATTGTAATTAATTAATGTTAAGCTTTGACACATTTGACACAGATTGGCTTTGACTCATTTGACTTGATTTGAACTTGGGCCCAATAAATTCAGAAAAGAGTTCACGGCATAACTCTACGCCTTGTTAACCACTTTTCTTCATTTGAGACCAACGCTAAAAAATAGCTAGTCCATACATTTTGAACAGCTGATTTTTTTCTCGATTTCAGGGTTGGTCCCACCCATTGTAAAAGTTGTTCATAAGTAAGGTAATATACTATTTATTCATGAGTAGATACTATGAGTACCTATGAGAGTTTCATTTTTTTAACAATATCTAAATTAAAAATTATATTCCACAGGAATGACAGGAAGACTTCATCTCTTTTTTACTTTTTCTCGTAGACGGGGAGAAGAATTAGAGTGTTAATTAGTTAGTGTTAATTAATTAGAGAATCACTCAGCCGCAAAATACTTGACCGAGCGAGCGAAGCGTCTCTGCAACAACTGGCAAAATTTTCTTTCATCGGTCCGCGGATGTTTGTTTGTTTGTATGTTGGTAGGTTGGTACTCGCGTGCTACAATTTTATAGAATTATTTATCGTGGGGATTTTTTGACTTGGGGGGTATTTCCCTCAAAAAGGGGGGAAATTTGCTGCAGCGCCATTTACCGGCCGATTACGTTAAACTTTTGCAGAAATCAGTGGCGGATTTACACATTTGCCGCTCGTAGGCTATTCAACATTTTGCCGCCCCTACCGACCTAAACAATTCGATACACTGGCCCCGTCCCCCGTCCCTGCTTACAATAAATAATACTTTCTTTCAGAAATCATGGCCGAAATTAAAAAAACTTGCCCCAGAATTTGCCGACCCTGAAATCTGCCGCCCTAGGCTCCAGCCTACTCAGCCTGCTGGTAAATCCACCACTGGCAGAAATACTTGGAAATAATAATATATTACAATTCTAAACAAGAATTTCGAGTATGAGTAAAATCGGTCAAGAGGTTGTCAAGACAAAAGACTATGACTGTCGCAAAAAAGTTCTGGCGAGGTCTACTGTTCGCAGAACTAAGTACTATTATTTTAGCTCGGGTGACGTTATTTATTTATTTACAAATACTTATCGCACCAACAGCAGTGCCAAGGCGTATGATAACAATGATAAGTCAAACAAAAATAACATAATAATAAAAAAATAAATGTCCGAAATATTATAGAATAACAATAATAATTTTAACAACGAAAATAAAATATATTTAGTTTGAAAAAGTAGTCGGTTACAAACATACAAGTGAAGCTTATAAATAAAAAAATAATAAATAATAAAAAGCGTAATAAAGGAATGTCAAATAGTAAATTAATAGGAATACTTTGATAAAATTAAGAACAAAAAAAAAACAATTACGATAGATGTCAGAATTAAATTAAAATCGATTACCTACTGAAGTACTGACTCAAATAACTAAAATAATTGATACAAACATTCACAAACATACAAAACTTAATTACAAATTTGACGTTGTTTAAATCCCTCATTGCGCTCAGTATTTTAATTTTATTCTACTCCACTAGATAAACTTCGCTCCGCTCTGGATTTCAAATAACTGAATCTTCTCTTCTGGAAAGAATTTTGGGATCCAGCTTACTAAGGCAAAGCTAACTGAGCAGGTACAATACCTGCTCAGTTAGCTTTGCCAGGGCAAACCTTCTATATAAACACATGGCCGAGCCTAGTCGCGCATTCAGTGTTTTTACACGCTTTTTATTAGCTTCACTTGTATCTTTGTTTGTATGTTTGGAACCGACTCCTTTGGGCGCGATTTTGACCCACTTTAAACGGCCAGATTTCGTTCAAACTTTGTAGATATATCAAGGACCGATGACAATACACTAAACAAAGCGTGTTTTTTAGTTTTTTTGAACTATTAATTTAATGGAAAAAACTGGCTTGGGAGTTAGAATGTATCTGAAGGTAGTTAGAATGTAGGTACGTCAGTACAGTAACAGTACCAGTCAGTACCTACCTACACTACACGGGCCTAAAGTCGACACTTTACTACATTATTAGATTAGATCGCAATATATTTTCATACATACCATGAAAATGTATTGCGGAAAAGTATTAAACAATGCCTTGTCTAAAAGTGGGCAAGTCTACCAAAAACAAGATCTAATTTTGAGGACTTCAAATAATTCAAGGTTTGCCCTTACCCCTTACGTTCAAACCCCGGCAAGCTCACCGACAGCCGGAGAATATCGTCACCGCGATTCAGGAATCCGCCTCTTGTTGGAAATGTACGTATGGGAAGAGCTCGTTCTAAAGTTAACTCGTTCAGCAAAAAGTTAAATGGGCCCCACTATTATATTCTATTCTATGAAAACAATCGTTAAGACATTATTATTGCGAAAAGATTGAGCTGTTATTAAATCAAATTAGCGCCATCTATACGAAATTTACGAAACTTATTCGAGTCATTTCTCTCTAGTAACTTGTCAAGTTCTCAGAGTTTTTCTTTAGTTCCTACTTCATACTTCACACTATTATCGCTAGATGGCGCTACGGCGGTGGCAGCGAAGGACATAGTAGTTCCATCGGAAAATGTTAGACGGCAACTACAAACGAGCGGCGGATTCCTGAATCGCGGTGACGATATTAACCGGCTGTCGATGAGCTTGCCGGGGTTTGTACGTAAGGGGTAAGGGCAAACCTTGAACTATTTGAAGTCCTCAAAATTTTGCCTTGTTTTTGGTAGCATTGCCCACTTTTTAGCAAAGCATTGTTTAGCGATTTCTCGAAAACCATTTTCATTGTATACGCTGTATTGTGTTAATACATTTTCATACAATGAACAATGAAAATGGACTTCGTGAAATTGTTAAACAATGCCTTGCCAAAAAGTTGGCAAGTCTACCAAAACCAAGGTCTAATTTTGAGGACTTCAAGTAGTTCAAGGCTTGCCCATAATTATAGCCTAGTCAATTTAGACATTCGAGTCTACAATAATTCCCACCCAGCTGAAAATTGGTAGGATTGTTTAAAACACCTAAAAAGTCCTCATCGATCCGATACGTGCAAAAAAATTTACTCCGGGTAGAAGGTCACCAAAACGGGTTTATCGCGATTTTCTCAAAAATGGTTCAAGCTACGAGGAAACTGTTCAAGACAAGTATGTTTTCCATAGTATTTTCTATAGTATTGCTTACAGATGCATTTTGATAAGACTTATGATTTTCGAGATATGCTAATATTCATTTCAGACCAGGCCAAAAATATGATAATTTTTGTTAAGAGGCCTCAGTGAGTAGATCATATCACAAGTTTGTAAATGAGTTTTCCTGAAGTTTTAAACATCGCTAAATCCGATAATCTCAAGAAACACTCTGAAAACTGACTCCTTGTGGCTCAAATCAGAAAAATGATGATGATGGCTGACGGAAAATTTAACCTCGTGTATTTCGGGAACGGTAAGAGATAGAAGGGATACACCTGACTTTTGAAATGTAGATCAAGAATGGATCTTTTTGAAGAAATTATAAAAAAAGAATAGCCGCCATACAAAAAAGTTTGATAAGTAGTCATACAAATAAACAAAAAAAAAGAAATGCTCATAGCTATGGAACCGCTGCAGATGGATGGAGTATGCTTGAAGAAATATTATAGAGGTTCATAAGGACAATCGTGATTCAGCAACAAAAGTCCAAGATGACTGATTTCATATTTTCATCAAATTTCAATGGATCTTCCAAATTTTAAAGTGATTCTAGGAGGATTATATTTTGAATCTGGAGACTCTTAGGGTTCATAAATCCATTCCTGATTTTTTTTTTAATTTGGTCATTTTTCAAAAGGCATACACTTGAAATTATCCAAATACCAATTTGTACGGAAACTGTTATATTATTAAACTAATTACCTACCCACGAAAAGCAAATTTTTCAACCTTGACCACTTCATTATTTTTCAATAACCGCATTTAAAACTAATTGGTATTTGGAAAATTTCAAGTGTATGGCCAGCCATTAAAAAAATGGTCATATATGTATCAATTTTTTTTTAAGAATGGATTTAAGGATCTTAAGAATCTTCAGATCCAAAATATCACTCTCCTAGGATCACTGCAAGACCCATTGTATGAAATCCGCCATTTTGGATTTTCGTTGCTGAATCTTGATTGTCCTTAAACCTCTATAATATTTCTTCAAGCATATTCCATCTATCTACAGTGGTTCGCTATCTATGAGCATTTCCTTTTTTTTTTTTGTTCATTTGTATGACTGTCAAACTTTTTTGTATGGCGGCTATATTTTTTTGTCATTTCTCCAAAAAGGTCCATACTTAGTTGCCGTCAACATTTTCCGATGGAATTACTATGTCCTTCGCTGCCACCGCCGTAGCGCCATCTAGCGATAATAGTGTGAAATATGAAGTAGGAACTAAAGAATAACTCTGAGAACTTGACAAGTTACTAGAGAGAAATGACTCGAATAAGTTTCGTAAATTTCGTATAGATGGCGCTAATTTGATTTAATAACTGAGCTCAATCTTTTCGCAATAATAATGATGAGTACCTACTATGAGCCCTTTTTTTCTTCGCATACCCTTTCTGTATAACCCTTCTTTTGTGAATTCCGGGTTGGTTCTGTAGTAAAATTTGTTCATAGTAATGAGTAGTCTGAGCTAGGCTCTTCTATGAGCTTCTTATAAGACAAATGTAGACACCTACATTTCAGAATACGAGTATATCACGCCAAATCTTTGAAATCTTTGAGGACATAATACCCAGAAATATTACACTCCTCCTTGGGCAATCGGTTTAGTACTTCCCCAATCCAGCTAATAAGAATTCTCTTGCATTAATGGAATTAGCTAAGCCCAACTTCATGTCTTTTAAAAGTTCATCAACACCTGTCCAGTCGTATAGTCCTGAAGTGAAGCAGCATACCAACAAGCATACAAACAGAACTAAAATTCAAGTACTTTTCCATTAATAATTAGTGTGAAATCCGCTACTACCAGATGACCTCACGTCTTCCTCACAGCTTAGGCACCAGTTCTAGATTTCCCAAAACAAAGGCGCCACAGAATACTCGTAGTTACTACAGCAGACAGCAGAATAGGTTGCAGTTACTACGCTGGAACAGGCTGCATACTACAAGTGGGTCTGTGTGCTACATGAATACATGTACAATTATTGTACTCTACCTGAGTAGGTATGTACATAGGTGTGTTGTGCACGTCAGTGGATATGTGTGTTTTTACACACACGTGGAGTGTATTGTAGTATAGTATGTATTTGTATGGGATAGAATGTGAGAGCGAGCGAAATAGAAAATTCATCTGAATTCGAAAAGTTGCTTTCGAAAAATACTTACGTACCTATCGAAAATTGTTATGGAATCAGCCAAAACCGCAAAACATTGCATTCGAGAATAAAAATCGCATTTTTGTGATGCGATGTTTCTACACCTAGTACAAAGGTTGCATACCGTACTTACGTCTTAAAGTTGCATAATTGCATATGGATACTAAACGTACGTGTCACGGTTGCATACCAAACTTACGTTTCACATGTGCATACCACACCCACGTGTTGCGGTTGCATACCATACTTACGTCACGTCAATCATCCGCACACGTCACCGCGACGCATCAGCATGTCACCGATGCGATATGACGTGACACACGAAAATTACATGAGAATTGGTATTTTGATGCTTTTACCGTAAAAAAATGCACTAGTAAATCAAACGTAAACGCACCAAGTATATATGAATGAGAGATCTTGTAGGAGTTGTAGGTAAAATAAATGTGGATACATCGGGAGAATAAATATTTTATTGTTTTATAAAATAAATACAACACAAGATTTTTTTATTGTTCAAGGCTTGAGACTATCTTCCTCTCGTCCTATTTAAGATCTTATGAGAGTGGCAGGTAACCTTGAGCACACCAGCACCTTCCCCTCCCTCTGAAAAAACTGTACTTACCTCAAAACCTCAGCCAGTATCACGCCTGTCAAGCGTGATATGAAGCTGAAGGACATAGGTCACAGGGAAATGCGTGCTAGATTTCAAACTTGTCACGCATTGCGATCGAATCCGGTATTTACTTTTTAAAAATCATCAAGTCGATAACCTTATCCATTAGAGATCGTTCGTGGCTTATAGGTAGTAACACTAGTAATTCTATCACGTTATTATGAAATGTTTTTAGCTATTTTGAGTGTGTATAGCAAAAGTGCGTTGTAATTAGATAAGCTCGCTGATTCTCACGCCTCGGGCCACCATATCGCCACAGGTTAATAATAGTTGCTACGACGTTACGTCGACGCCTGATCACGGTTTTCGTAGTAGCTGTTGGATAAGCTGTGTCAGTAGGGACGACGTCCGCGCCGCAGATTAGCTCGTAGTTCCACCACTCGGTGGTCGCGTGCTCGCGCTTTCACGAGACATGCGTCCGCGCAACACTCACACACACTACTCACCCTCACACGCACGCGTATGACTAATGCAGTATTTTATAACGGGCGCATGCACACAAATTTCTAGCTAGGAAATTTTTCTGTTTTTCTATTTTTTGGTAGTTTGTTAATTGGTTGACTGTTGATTTTCTTTTTTTATAAATGTTTATTTTGTTGCAAAAATAACATTACTATCATAACAAAACGATTAAATGACAATTACTCAGGTGTCTTTATTATTTAGGTACCTAGGACTTGTTTTTGTTCTCGAAGATACATATTTGAGATCGATGAACAGTGACTTGATGTAGGTCATGCTCATAAGCTCGTGACAATAAAACATAATGCTCACAAATGAAACAGGATTCAGTCATAATGTTTACCGGTTTTGTGGTAATTTTCCTTAAAACCTGCGAAAAACATTATTTGAATTTAACATTAACTCCTTGGATTATTCCACTTCTTTGGTGTTCATGATGTTTGTACAATCGTGAAAACAGCAAAAATCGTGTTTTTCTTGGTAGGTAGGTAGGTTGAGGTGTGTGATCTTATTATTCGGTGGCAATAATGTAATTGCGCATTCCATCGAGTCATTTCGACGGCGACCTCATTCGACCGTTCTCGAAACTTGAAAGTTTGCGACGACCACCGGCGGCCCCCACCGTCGAGGGCGACGACCCCAAACTGTCAAAATAGTGAAGCTAGATGCAAGCAAGTGTCATTGAGTGTGTGTGGTGCAGGCAGCGGCGGGCGACCTTGCCGTGCCCGCGCCCCTCGCGCGACGTCATGCGGGGGCGCGCCGATGACGTCACGCCGCGACCTCGCACGCCGTCACTCCGTGTCCACGTGAAGAGCACGCGCTCCCACGCGCCGGCTGCGTGATCACTTCCCCGCCATTGGTCCGCGCAGCCGCGCCGCCCGCTCCCATTGGCCACCCGGCCCCCGCGTCCCGCAACATCGCATGCCTCCAACCTCGACTGCTCGCGAAGCGGTTTATTCGTCTGCCGCCCGCAAACAGATTCACACGTCTCTAAAAAGCGGAAGCGCGTAGCGAAAACACAAGTTTTGTGAATTAAAAAAGAAAGTTTTATTATATTGAATGCTATAAATTTGACCAGAATGTCGACTCTGATCGAAGTTTGCGGACCTCTCTCACCGCCGTCAACGCCGCCGTTGATGGAAAACAAAGTGAGTTTTTGCAAAGTTTCGAAACTTTTAAAATTTCCCCTTTTTTCTAAAATTAAATATTTTTTTAATAAAAAAATATTTAACTGTCATGAATCCAAAAATATACCACATTAAGCCATTTGTGCAATCGAAAGTATGGGCGTGTAGCGCAGTGCGCTCGTGTGGATCGAGCGCGATCACGCAGCGAGCGCGTGTCAGCCGAGTGAGCCAGCAACCGTTCACTTACGTGTGTTTGTCTTTGTCTACAGGTTGAATTGCCTTTCAAGAAGGCTGCCGTGAAGCGTGCCCGGGAGTCACCTCCGCCCGGGGGCCTTGTGACCCCACAACCCTCCGACTCTGAGGGGGAAGATGACTTCGCCAAGAGGACCCGGTTCGAGTTGGCGCGGCTGGAGCTCACAACGCCGCCACCGGAGCCCTGCTGCAGGCCCTCCGTTATTATGCGTGCTCACAAAGACGGCACTTGTAGTCCTGAGCCGCTACTGCCCACCTGTCCACCTAACGAGATGAATATGCTGAAAACCTTGAAATTTAAAATGAACCGCGGCCACAGTTATTCTCAAGTGAAATATATCGCAAGCCAGGCTCAAGCCACCCCAGTGCTTGAACCTGTGTGCGTGCAGCCTGCTAGTCCCCCGGCTCCCGTGGAGGAGGCTCGCGTGCCGTCCCCGCACGCGGAGGCGCCGCGGCTGCCGGAGTGCCGCGAAGAGGCGCGCATGCCATCGCCGGCGGCCGCGCCAGGCTGGGTGCCGCTGGCACCGCGTCCCGCACCTGCCATGCTTTTACCGGGTACACTACTCCCCACTGCACATCTTTGGCTGGTCTCCCCCGCACCCGCCCCGAGAAGACGACTCTATGAATGTTCTTATCCCGGTTGCGGCAAAAATTACTTCAAGTCATCCCATCTGAAGGCGCACGCTCGCACGCACACCGGAGAGCGCCCTTTCCGATGCGCATGGCCCGGGTGTGAACGTCGTTTCTCACGTTCCGACGAGTTGTCGCGACATAAGCGCACACATACAGGAGAGAAGAAGTTCGGGTGCCGAGTGTGCAACCGCCGTTTCATGCGGTCCGACCACCTCGCCAAGCACGAGAAACGTCACACGAAGGAGCGCGCGCCACCAGCACCCGTGCTGCGGCTACTGCCCTCACCACCCTTGGCAGTGCCGCTGGCAGTCGCTAATTCCCACTGATGGCCACGCGGCACCGACTGTGATCCAGATCTCATGATCGTTACCTAGTTGTAGCTCTACTCATCTCTAAGACTGTTCTGACTACTTAAGTAGTTGCTAGTTCGTAAGGCAAATATGTTATCGAAGTTAAGCTTCTGGAGAATAAAAACAGATTGTTTTCTACTAAGTCGGTTGTTTACTTTCCTTGAAAACACTGCAATCCTTTAGGGCACTATCACAATCACTACACTTAGATCACTGTATCCTGTAGGGTGCGATGGTAAGAAGGTACGTATGGTAAAGTGGTGGTGGCGGAGCCCCGGCGCGGAGGGCCGGCGGCCGACTGGTGGCGGCTCGCGCCCCGGCCCGCCGCCCGCGGCGCCGCTGATAGCGCACTTGCTAATACTACTGACATCAGACACTTCTTATCTACAGCGATAGCACTGCTTATAATTTCTTACAGACCGTATAAAATAAATAATAAAGAAAACAATATAAAATAAAAAGTTATGACACCGAATTAAAAAAAAGCAACAATGCTAACTTTACATAAATAATTACTTCAACAGTAATTATTTATGTTTTTTTATATAATATAATATATAATTATTTACATTCTAGAAGAAATATTCAATTCAAAAACACACAAACAAGCCAAATTATTTTAGAAAAAACTAGCTAGGTATTACTAGCTAGTTTTTTCCATAATAACCATAATTAAATTCGACAACAAACCAATAACCCAAAACTATTGCATCATATTATTATTCGGCAGAAGGAAATCCTGCAGACCTTAATCAAAAGCCAAGGTACAACTTCAACGGAAAATCCCCAAACGTTACTTGACACATTTCTCTGAATAATTTAGTCATATCCAAAATGATGCAGTAAATTATACAAAACTTTCTGGAAGGAAAGGCAAACTATGTCATTCGATTATTTAACATCAAGATGATAAAATATACTTCAGTTTGCAGTTGCGTCATGTAATTTGGTTTTGGTCCAAAGGCTCGCGTTACCGAGAATCAACAAGTTCAAGAACTAAAACAAAAATCGTATGAATACCTACGGAAACAATAAAAGGGGCGTCTGAAATAATTTCAAACCATCGCTGTTTCCATTCATTGTTTAAAGCAGTCATTTCTAGATACAGAGACGTAAAACTTACGCAAAGCCATCGATCTAGTAATCCGACTTCGGTGCGCAAAGCATGTGCCACACCCATTTCCGCAAGAAAGCAAAACAACGGGCACTGAGTCGCTGACCTTCAGTTTCCAAACATTTTACACAAGAATTTGCTCGAAAAATGCCCTAAAGTGTCAGCTCAGTTGGACGTCAGAAATCATTAAAAATGCAAATTTTTGCCCGCAAAAAAGCGCCGCTGACGTATTTTCGATTCGGTTACCCTTAGCGCATACCGTAAAAGGCATTACAAATGAGTCCTACCATTTTAATAATTCCGTAGCACCAAGTTTGGTATGACTTCATTTAATTTTAGATCCCAGTTGCCTCGAGCTCCCGAAATTATCGAATCTCACCTTCGGAACACACCCTCGGAGTTCCCATCTCACTGTGAGGATGAGCGAATTGCGCGCTGACGAAACATTTCAAAATGGCGCCAAAGTCCCCAATTTTTTTAATGTAACTTTTTTTGGCTTCGCGCATGTTTAGCGCTGATGTCTAGTCTAGTTTCGTTTGTAAGCTCGGTTCGCCGCACGGGCGTGGCACGCACGGCCCACCGAGGTGTCACGTCGTAGCGTCGTGCGCGTGACGTCAGCGCTGAAAACTACACTTTCACGCTGATAACAGACCACACGCCTTACGTGTGCTGCGTTTTTATAATATTTGATGTTCGTTCGTTGTGAAACTGTAATTATTATGGATATCTGGTAAAAATGGATGGTTTCAAAGTACTGAGTAGAACGTTTTTGTTCTTGCAGAAAAAACTAGAGTTAGTACATTTTACGATCAATAGTTTCAAGGTTACAAAAATGTAAATAAAATAAATAAGTTACCGACGACAAAATTGAAACAATTTCTTTAAAAAAATAGCTTTATCAAAAACAACAATGCAGTATTGTCATAGTCATAGGTCATAAAATAAAGATCTTACAAATCTTAAATCTTAGAGGATCAATAAAATTACTCCCAAGAAATTATATTTTTTACTAATTTTGTTTCACGATAATATAATTATGCCGTGTGGATATTTCCCAAAATTTCCTTTACTTCCAACTTTTTGGTAATGCCATGGTAATACATTTTTGTTGTTTCTTGTTCTCGTACCGCTAACTATACATACAGGCGAGGACTAAGAAGATAAACGGTTTGGCTATAATGGGAAAACGATGGTAAATACCATAAATCCTATAGAAAATGTTCAGGGAATTACGTCGGGCTTGGCCTCAAGACTGCGGTTCCAACGTCATTCTACTACGAAAATGAATGGGTAAAGAGCGGGTACTATCTAAAGTGGTTCTTATTCCACGGGCGTACGGTTCACTTTTGCCTCACTAAAGTGGTTTTATTGCGCTTAGTCGTTTTGGTAGTGTATATTATTTTGAAAATTTCTATAAAAATGTATAGAAAAATAACTAGCTGCTAAAAATTACGGTTTTGTAGGCTATCCTGCTGGAACCGTTAATTTTTCCAGGATAACAAAATAGTCTTGAGTATATCCAGGACCCAGGTTTTAAGCTACTTCCATGTCAAATTTCATCCTAATCCGTTCAGCCGTTTTTGCGTGATTAAGTAACAAATATCCAAACATACAAACTTTTACATGTCATATACTTTTATTTATTCTTAGTACATTTATTTAGTTTGTGATATTAAAAAACATTAGTAGGATAATAGGATTTATTTTGGCAGTAGCTAAATATGTAACACGCGTGAAGCCAAATTAAAAAGAAGTATAGATTTAAACGCAATAATCGCTGTTGGCAGCGCTCAGCCTGAGTTCAGACCGAGTTCAGTTTAATTTGATGTCAATTCAAATTTCTTGGCACATGTATTTAGTTACTGAGAAATTAGAAGTACCTACCTGTTGTTACTAGCTAGACAAAATAAAAACGAATAGACAAGGGCGAGAGCACTGTAGAATTGAAATTTAGACATTCAACGTAAAGCGTCGTAAAGTCGCGAGTGAATCGGTTTCTTCTAGGCAAGCGAGCTCCATCGTAGACCGCATCATTGCTTAGCATCAGGCGAGGTGGCGGTCAAAAGAAAGCATATTATATAATAAAAAAAAGCGTCTCTCTTGTCGGAGTAATTTTCAGGGTTGGCATGGTTTCATCTGCTAATGCTTTTAAAATTGAAATTAGAATTACAAATAATATTAAAGGTATGATCAACAAGACAAGAAGAAAACTTTAGGGGACTGCCTACCACTAAATGGTACTACCACTTACCACTTAGTACTTACCCTTAAAGTGGAACCTTGGGGTACCTACTCGTATCTATCTGAGAAAGTGAGCAAATCGGCAAAGATTAGATAATAGTTACTGCCCATCAGTTTCAGCCATACAAGAATTCTCACCAGCAGCTACACCAACTGCAAAAAAACAATAGCTTAGGCATTATTTAATTAGGCAGTTAATAAATTCGGAACTTTGACTAACTAAAAAATAAAAAAACAAATAAAAGCTTGTTAAAAGCTTTTATTTAGCTTGCCCTGTTTGTTATTGGTTTTTTGGGTCAAATCTTGCAACAGAATTTTGAATCACTTCCCGATGTCCGATTTAACTGTGGTACCTGTACTTTTTATTTTTAGTCGTGTTGTTTTCATGCCGCGCCCGAGTGCTCGAACTTTGTACCGTATTGAAAACAAACCAACCGGTTAAAAATACACGTCCGTGCCATAGAATTAATAGCAGTTACAAATAAACGTGCCCACAGATTAAGCAATAGTTGTGAAGTAACTGTTGTCGAAGCTGTGGCGAGCCCGTTATAGCAAGGGCTAGGGCGTTGGTTGGTTTTGAACGCGGTTTTCTGCTTGATTGTTCCTAAAATTATTGAAAGACTAGGATTTCACTCGCTATCCTAAAGGACCATAGATTTTAGGATAAAGACTAGCTTAGGCCTGTGTCTAGGTTCAAAAACTTTACTTTTTCTTAAACTAGGATTTTTGAAGAATTAAGTTCAAGCTAATAATACAACAATTTATATTTCAAGACGTTGAGGATTCCAATTCAGCTTAATTTAGGATAATTAAGGTCAAAATCTGGCGTCTTAGATTAGCCATAGCCAATAAAGGCCAAATAGGTCGTCTGGAAGACGTCGCTCTTTGACATTAGACCGTCTTTTTCCCTATCCGTCGTTTACCCTGTGTTAGTAATTTCCTTTTATGGTCTCAATAAAGTATTGTATTGTAAGGGCCAAGCCAGTTACGTGACGTTTGTAAAGGTATCGCGGCGTACGTGACCAAACCCAGTTACTAATCTCTCGCTCAATAATGACAGTCAATTACCTAGTTACGATAATAGGCCATTACGTGAGCGCAGGTAGAGCGCCACCACCTTAACGCAGTCGAGTAAATAAGGGAAAAATAAAATTGCTTATTTTTTTTTTTACATGGGAGAAAATCAACGGAAAAAAGAAAACAAAAAAGGAGTAAAAAATTCAACCAGCAGGCTGATTCAGCTATCCGAATATCGAATGTATTCGACGATTATCTTCGAAAAGTCTTCCGCCTTCGGAAGGCGCCATCAGCCTGCTGTAGCCTCAGAAACTCACGATGAAAAAAAATTGTAAGAAAGTAAATACAATTGACCTATATTGAAAAATTCCAGTCTGAGCAGGTATCGGCTAACTAAAATCCTCGAACTTTATAAGAAATGCTATTGGAACCGCACTACAGGGTTATTCATAAAGGGTATGCCAAGCCGAACAGGGCTCATAGTATACTCATCATTATGAACAACTTTTACTATGGGACCAACTCGAAATTCGCGAAAAAAAATCAGCTGTTCCATACATTTTGTTGAGTGTCATTGACATTTTTCTATGGAACAGCTGATTTTTTTTTCGCGAATTTCGGGTTGGTCCCATAGTAAAAGTTGTTCATAATTATGAGTACTATGATCCCTTTTCGGCTTAGCATACCATTTATGAATAACCCTATATACACAGTCGCTTAAAATTTCCCTTATCATCAAAAAAGTCACCCAGTTTTTAATACGAAGAAACACTAACAGAATCTGTCACAAAAAAATTCCGTTCGTCAAAAAACTCACCCAGTTTAGAACCTAGTTTAGAAACACTAATACAACAAACAAAGCTCAAGTTACCCTGAACTTGCATTTATTTTCCACACAACAGTCCACGTGACTCTACCAACGTAAACAATACATGTAGGGTTCACGTGTGTCGGTGTGTTGTTGCAAAACAAATACCCAGTAATACACATTAGGTATTTGTTCTGTGATATTGGTAATACCAACAGAGTGCTTATGGTGCACATTTTTTACATAACCCTGAGTGATTATAAATTGAGTGCAAATGCAAACCTATGGAATATCCCTACGAGTCGATTCTTATTCCTATTTGGAATGGGGGCGATAGGTTCCACTGGCGTCCCGCAAAGGGTGCATTGTGCGTTTCTCCCTTAGCCAGCGATTACCCGAGCCAATCCAGCTCAGTAAGCCGCCTCTACTGCGGAAAATTTCTGTCAATGTGAGTTCATCATATCAATAAAACGATCTTGCATGCTGATTTCAGAAAGTGGGCGTGGCTTTGGTGCTAGATCTATTAAAACACGCAACACAGGCGCTGAACGAGCTATTTGTAAAGTAAATAGTGGTGCCCTGCTGTTTTTACTCGCTACCTAACAAGGATCATTTTTTTTGGGATAAAAACTAGCACAAGTTATGATATTAATCTAGCTAAGGTATAAGCTACCTCCATACCACATTAAAATCTGTAGGGTTATAAGGAAAGGAATCTATAGAAAAATGTCAATGAACTCGACAAAATGTATGGAATAGCCGATTATAAGTATTTACCCGATTTCAGGGTTATTATTTATTTATTTATTGTTAAATACATGCTGCACTTACAGCAACGCCAAGGCGTGCGACATGTCCGACACAAACAATTGTAAAATAAAATATTTTTTTTAAGTAAAAAGAAAAACAAAACATCCTAAAAATTATACATATTAAAATTGAAAAAAAAAGAAAATGTCAAGTTATTAAAAAAAAAAAACGTGAATAAATCAAAAGATAAAAAAAAATAGAATAAAATGTCAAAATTAACTTCAAATAGACTGCAAACTTAAATAATTAATACAAACATTCATAAACACAAAATTTTATAACAAAAATATCAACATCTGGTTGTTGAGCGAGCAGGGCGTTGAGCAGATAGTTGAGCGTAGCCTGAGATGGTTGGTCCCGTAATAAAAGTGGTACATAATGATGAGTACTACGACCCCTTTTTGGCATAACATACCCTTTCGTCATAGCGTATTTCGCGCAAAGAGTAAGCATCGCACATCACCATACAACATAAGGAACGTGGTATGAGACCATCTATCAAATATGACTTCGGTGTTTGAGACCAGCGTTTTGGCTTACAAAAGTACCTATCTTGCTTGCAACGCAACACACGTAGCTTGAAAATAACTTGTATTAATATGAGTATGACTAGTGCACATGCATTGAATAACTAAATACTAAATGCAACCTTCAATACTGAGTCATGTTTTATAAACACTGCATATGACTTAGGGAAGCTTCTGAGCCCTTTGGGCCTTCCCTATAAGGCCTGCTTAAAAATCTCTGACAACGCTGACGTGATGTCACGTGCGAAAACAAGACGAAGAACTTTAAGCAATGATTAACTTTAAGCAGGCTTTGTAAGTACGGCTCTTTGTATCATGATCTTGTTAGTTTTTATGCTTTATTCCGATTTTTCGATAGGTATGCTTGTCGCAAATGGACTTGGAACTTTAGTTAGAACTGTTTCAAGAAGTTCACCTTGAAGTAAACTTTTCGAAACCAAAGTTCAAGCTTGCTAAAGGACAGAAAGGAATTTTCAAGTTTGAACTTTACTCAAACTGGATTGTTGCGAAAACCTTTCTGATTTTTTTTATATGGACAATTTCTTGTTTCTGTACCGCGACGTCTTAATAATCGGACTGACAACAGGATAACCTAGGTAATTGATTTATTATTAAATTAATTATTTCACTCTGTCACAAAATCGAGCAAAGAATCAGAATTCCAAATTCCAGCCCCGTCAATCTAAAATTGTCTGGAAGAAATCGCTTTCGGCATTAAGGAAGCCCTTTTACCACAGTTTATTCTATTAGACATACCATCGTCGTCATCATTGTCACAATCGACCGTTTTCCTCCCACTACTGACTGAGATGTCTCTTCAGCGCGCCATCTTTTGTTCGGTCTTATGGTCCAATTTTTACTTTTATATATTTGTTTGTGTGCAATAAAGATAGATTATCACTGCTGTTAGGACCATAACTAGACGCTGACTTTAACTGTTTTTTTTTTGTTTTCAAGTTGGTTCCATAGTAAAAGTTGTTCATAATGATGTAAGTAAAAGGGTAAGTACTCGCACATCGAGTACTTACCCTTTTCGGCTTAGCATACTTACCCTAAACATAATTACTGTTAGGTAGTACCATAACCAGATGTTGACGCCAACCAGGACTAACTGACTTGACGGCCTGTTTGGCTCAGTGGTAACATAACCGCCTTATACGCCAGAGGTCCCGGGTTCGATTCCCGGCCGGGCAGATTAATATAAATATCTGTTCTGGGTCTGGGTGTTAGTTATCCTTGTCTTTGTGTATGTTCCATGGCATCCCCGACACAGAAATTATTCTAGTGGGAAGCTATGGATGTGAAACGTTTATTTATCTATATATATAAAAATGAAACCCGTTTTCCTTGGTCACGGCCTCACGCGTGAATGGCTGGACCGATTTCACTAATTCTTTTTTTGTTGTATTTGTTATTATTAGGAGAAGGTTCTTACAGAAAAAAATATTAAGAAAATCTCTCAGAAATATTGAAAAATCCTAAAAACAGCCCTTTTATTTTTCTCATACAAACGTTTTCTAACTAAAACGAGCTTTATTGCTATTGTATAAAGTTCATATTGAATTGCAAGCACTCACTGTTGTTTAAGCAATGTAGGTATGTTCCTAACGTCCAAGAGTCTTTTTTTTTTTGCACTTTATTACCTCTGTACAAAGTTCAAATTCAATCATATCTATCAAAACAGTGTGCGTTTTATACTGATAATTTTTACTATAAATTGACAAGTTAGCATCAACAAACTACGGTTGCTATAGTTACGCAATAGCATGAGAATAGAGGTTATAACAAAGAGTTCTTAAAATTATTCTCAACACCTTTGGTCACGCCATCACGCGTGAACGACTGGACCGATTTCAATTTACTCTACGTTTATCCCAAAGTCTACCCGTGCGAAGCCGGGACGGGCCGCTAGTTATTTATAAAGACTCCTTGCTTTATAATAACATGTAATAATACGCACATCGCTACTTGTTAGCAACTTGTAAATTTGTTTGTATACCACACACGAACTAAGTTGCCGGATTTCCAATGCCTCCGAACTGGTTAAAACCAATACTTCTTATCGGCTAAGGACTCACAGTTAGCACTCGGCCGAGGCGTGAGGGCTAAATATAGACGAGTTGTGACTGTTTGGTGTCTTATCAAAATAGTCAATACGAGCGAAGAATGATGAAAATTTGGTTTAATTGAGAATAGAGTTGTGTCACTAGATGTTATAGACTCATGGACTCATAGAGCATTTCAACCCCGACGCAAAAAGACGGGTGCTATAAATTTGACCGCTACGAGTAGATTTGTCTTTGTGACATCATAGCTCTTGAACAGGTGAACCAATTTGGATGCGGTTTTTGTTTGAAAGCAGGTTGTCTAGCGGTTGTTCTTAGACATTTCATCAAAATAGTTTCAGCCGTTTCAACGCAGAGTTGTATTTTATGTTTGTTTTCTGTGGACGAGTTCTTCTGATATAACATCTCAATCTAATTCAATACAATTATGTTTGACTAGCGGCCCGTCCCGGCTTCGCACGGGTAGACATTCATTTTTTAAACATTTTGGGATAAACGTAGAGTAAATGTGTCTTTATGCGGGAAATAGGTATAAAGGCACTCGTAGGTAGAGGTGTTGCCAATTATCAGAAGTTAGGTAGTCGAGCGGTTCTGTTCATAATGTGGGCAATGGGCATGTAGTTAGGTTCTATTAGACAAACAGGCGTGGATAATCGGGCGAGAGGAATAAAACCATTACTTGCAACACACGTAGATTATAATCTTGAATGATGTCAGTACATTAATGTTACAATGATCCGTTCAACTATGATCTCCAATGGATATTCCAAGTATTCACAATACAACTCAAACAGGCACTCCGCCGAACACGTAACGCGCATAGGTACACGATACAATAAGATTCTATGGCCACCACTGTAATTCCAGATGTAATTGCAACTATTGTAATCAGCTTTCTACGTATCAACTTTAACTATCAACCCTTGCCCTTGTGGCTCTGCTCGAGATTCCCAAAGTATCGTTTCCCGCGTTACGGATCGTAGTTGTGCCAGAATGGTAAACGTCAGCAGCTCAGCAGCTGTCACTGTCAGTTACGTTTCTTTACCACTCTAAATAAAGATTGGCTCAGAGCGCCGACAGGTATATATTTTTTTTTATTTCTACATATTTATATTTATTTTAGATTTTTATCTATAAACCTATTCTTGTTATAGATAACACTTTTCTAGTTAGATGTTATCATAGTCTGGGTATGAACATCGATATCGATAAGATAATTGCCTAGAAAAGTGTCCTATCCTAGCTTTTGTAACTCAAAACTAAAATAATCCAAACAAAGCTAATTTTAATTTAACGAGCAGGTAAGTAGTAAGTACCAATCGTATTCGAAACCTGGAACCTGGCTGGGCCACTTCGCATTAGGTCCATTAAAATTTATAATTTCTCGTTCTACACCACCCTACCCATCGCCTTAATTAATATAAGCTTTTTTTTACAACCTTAGAATTATTTAGGTGCATCTTTGTGGATTCGACTTTCTTTACAGCAGACGAAAATGTGGCTACGCCCGATCGGTTTATTTAGCCACGAGCGCAGATGCATTCAATCGAACGCTACACAATAATCCGCCCTTGTGGTTGTTACAGGTTACTAGGCCAACGATGATGATGGTGAAAGTATCTAGATGAACGGGTCAGTAGTTCAGTACTAAGTAAATTTCTCCGACTCCTATGCAGGGTTATAAGGACAGAGCTCAATTTTATGTTTTTTTTAGTAAGGAAACAATCCTGAAAATCTTGGAAAAAATGAGCTGTTCCATTTTGTCGAATCAAGTCTAATGTCATTGATATTTTCAGCTGGTTTTACTCTATTGTAACACTTAGTTGCAAATGAAATACATAAATTGAATCGAATTAAATTGTTTTTTTTTTGCGATTTTTGGATTGGTTCCATACTAATAGTTGTTTACAATGATTCTAGTATCATGAACCCTTTTCGGTTTAGCATGGGCCTTTCTATAACCCTATAGCTATAGCTAGGTCAATATAAATAGTGTAGAATGCATCAGAAATATCTACCTCACGCTCGTTAAACGCTGACGTCAGTGCGTGCCGCACGTGCGACGCGCGTGTCGCGCGCCCGCCGCGCGGTGACGCAACGCAGCTATTCTGGACGAGTAAACAACGTCTGCAGGCCTGTTCCCTAAATCGATTGGAAACTACTACTTCTGCTACTTTTATGAAGAGTTCGATCTATGAATGTTTTGTAAGTGGGTAATATTCTGATAATTCTGAATTAATAGTTTCAGATTTTACACAAGGTTTCTTTAGAAGTGGTAGGTTTGCTAAACAGTGTTAGATCATTATCATCATCATCATTCTCAATATTTAATCCTCCCACTGCTGGGATACAGATCTACTCTCGAATGATTAGGCCGTATTCCACAACGCAAAGCCAAGTGCAAATTGATGGATTTACATACGCCATTGAATTAGTTCAGACCCCGACTCGAGTTTACATACTTATACCACTGGCTTTTCGGTGAAGGAAGACATCGTGAGGAAACCTGCGTACGTCCGGAAAAGTGTTAGATTCTACCAAATTCTCAGTAGGTAGCAGCTGTCTATTCAATGAATGTTTTAGATACTACCCAAAGTTTCTCAGTAGTGCCAATGGCTAAACATGGTGTTAGATATTACCGAAATATTCTCAGTAATTCCTATGATTATAACCAGAACTTCCGCGTAGCTTAGAAGAATTTTTCTTAAGAAAAATTCTTCTGAAAGCTAATGAATGAGTCTGAAATATTGATTTTGGGCATAATCCTAGTTCCTTCTCGACAGACTCTCATGTTTGTTCAGCCTGTATGTGTCTGTTCGTATTTGTGTCCACGTGTCCACAAAATTACATTACAGGTTATTAATATGGTATTATAATATATGGTTATTTATATTATATGGTTTGTAGGGTTTATATTATATATGGTTATTTATTTATATTATTTATATTCTAAATGGTTATTAATATGTTATTAATAATTATATTACAGGTTATTAACCTCTAATGAAAGGATGCTAAGCCCAGAAAGGCACATAGTACCCATTATTATTGAATAACTTTTACGATGGGACCAACCCGGAAATCACGAAAAAAATGTCAGATTTTCATACATTTTGACGACTGTCATTGGCATTTTTCTACGGAATATGTAGCTGATTTTTTTTCACGATTTCCTGGTTGGTCCCTTAGTAAAAGTTGGTCATAATGATAAGTAATATGAGCCCTTTTCGTCTAAGAATACCCTTTTGTCATAACCCTTATACGTAAATACAAAGATTAAAATCAAGTCATTTCATTTCATAAAATAATTAATCAATTAAGACGACTGAACACTTCACAGCTCGCTGTTTTCTAAACACAATCTAAAGAAAACTAAATCAACATCAACAATTTAGATATTATAGCCTTTAGCTCAGCACTTCTAAAGGCCTTCCGGTATTTTTCCTACAGGGCTCCGTAATGTGCCGGCACGCTGCCAAAACCAGGAAAGTGGCTGAGACTCACGAGCCAATCGCTGGCCATCGTGGCGGAGCCAAGTTTATGCTTCGCTGAGGGAAAGTGAGATGGGTCGACGACATTTTCAAGGTCGCGGGTCGAACCTGGATCCGATTGGCGCAGGACCGAGGTAGATGGCACAGTGAGAAAGGCCTATACCCAGCAGGGGATAAGGAAGGCTGTGGATGATGAGGGAAAGTGTTGACCTCGAGCTTTGAACTGGGGTCAGCGTGCTGAGGAAACTTCTTTGACCCTGTTGCTTAGCAACAGGCCAGTGGTTGCGGGCTTTTCGGATTCTTAACCTCCTTCGGAGAAGAACTCTTAAGGCGAGACTTCGGTGTCTATATTATGTCACACTCACAGCCAATTATTTTTTATGCAATTTCGTGACGAGACAAGCAAATCACTCGCCTGAAACTGAAAACTACGAAATGAAACCCAAATTGTACACGAAAAAAAATTACTATTAGGACTAATGAGGAAAGGGTATGCTGAATCAAAACCCCTGTTATAAATGCGAAAGTTAGTGAGTGAGGTTGTGAGCATGTTTACACAAGGTTGTGTGTTTGTTTCTTCTTTGTGCTAAATTGATTAAACAGATTAGTGTACAAATAAGAAAAAAAATAGCTTATTCATTCTTAATTTTTTTAGCTTTTCGTTTATTTTTCCTTTGGCTTTGAGCTTTAGAGATTTATTTTTAGAGCTTTTATTTTTTGTCCCGTAAAAGCGACTGAAACACTGCGGCCTCGTAGTTAACATAGAATAAATTAATCGTTTTTTTAACCGACTTCGTAAAGGAGACGAATTTCAACTCGACTGTTTATTTTCTACGACTAAAGCGGGGTCTGATTAGAAAAGTAACCCTATTTGTCTGCCGTGTAGTAGTTGGCAAATACCTACATATTTTAAACGATTAACAGTAGAAATCAAAAATACAACTCATACACACCCTTTTACATTTTTCTCAACACAATACCAGAATACCACAGAACAAACTATCAAGTCTATTTTGAAACTTTATCAGAGCTTTGAATCTGAAGGATTAAACTTTAGGCTCACTAGTCGCTTGAATTTGAATGTCATTAAAAACGTCTTTAAAAGGATAAAGAATAAGAGGGACGGTCAAGAACTAACATGTCAACAGATTAGTACGATGTTCAAAAAAACATTCTTACGCGGTGTTATATATGAGCGGTACTAATGAGGATCAAGACGATATGCGATCATTACTTCAGAAAATTGAGAAGTATCCAAATGTAAACCAACCTCTGGCTCGAACTCGTCTCGCCACAAGCCTTGCAGTGGAAACAACAGATTACGCCTTCGACTTGCCAGACAAGCAAGTAATTGGTTATGTTGCAAAATATTTGTATCGAAAATGTTTCGATCTACACAGTCAATGCGCGAACCTAAACCACTTTCTGTCACTATCGAAAACCGTGAAGAGCCATCCTCAGCAGCCTGGGGTTTCGAACTACACGAATGTTTCGCAAACTGTTCCTCCTGACTTCTTCGTCGATTACGTTTTCTTGCTAGTAAAGAAATTTCAAGATTTTTTCGAAGGAGATAGTGTCAAAAATATTGCGAACGAAATATACAAATCCATTGGAATATGTTAATTCCAGCATTCCATGCGGTTGCTTTCCTTTCGATTACGCAACCAAATTGTTCATCCGATTCAGAATGTACCATACAATCAAAATGAACAATACGATGATTAAACAAAGAAAAGGCGAAGAAACAGTGTTTAGTGTTTTTAGTTTGACTGCCATGTAGAGCACTTTGAGATCGGAGAGATTAGAGAGTAGGTTAGGTTATTCGTTATTGTTTGTCATAGGCATTTATTTATTTATCTAATGTTTAAAGTTTTATACCTGATTCTAATAATGATAACGTGCAAAATGTTACAGCTCAAAACGTTAAAGTATCTATGAAATGAAACGGTTATTTAACACAGGATGCGATAAATTAAAATATAGAATGAACAACATAAACTGTGTTTCAACAAAGAGCTGTATCGGTTGGTAGGTACTGACTGAGTCATGAAAGCCACTGGAAAATAACAACTGCGTGTTTTATTATCAGTGCATTTCATAAAACCTTGTTTAGAATTAAGTAAACTAATAAAACTAGTGGATTATAGAGGTATAGTTGAAGCATAATTAATGAAATAGAACATGGCGTTAGACAAGTAAAATATTTATTTAAATGCAATACTTTGCTTTCCAATGGTTAGTGCCACTGCTACGTCGTTGGCTAGTTAGGCTACGCCGCCCATAACAGAAATAATGCAAATGCCAGTCTTGTTCGCGTCTTTGCTGGATTATGTGAAAAATCACATAATCTTTTCTGAACCAAATCTTGACTTAACTTTAATGACGCATATAACTTTAACAATAAACACACACGATCTCTTCAGGCCGCATGTTCCCAGGGATGAAACTCAGGAGTGACGTCAAATGCCCGAGTTGACGCAAAAATGTGGAAACTGACATCATTTCGCGAGGCAATTACTGGATTAGATTAGATCGTCAAGGGATATTAGACAAGTAATCAACTTCTATTTACGTCAATACACTATAATAATCATATTCTATAGGTATCTGACACGTACCGGCGTACCTATCTGATTTCTATGTAGATTCTACTAAAAAGTTGTCTAATATTTTCATCTATCCATCCATCCACATATCCTATGGCTTATTGGAGAACAACACATCTCGGTAGGTAGTAAGAACAAAAACCATGGCTCACCAGGAAAACTGAACTGATTCTAGTTCCGGGTGGGTCCAAGTTCACTTCATGCGACATGAGTCATGACAAGGGGCAATAGTAAGGTAAATTGGGGCAGCGATGATGCTTCTACAATTCCGAGACCCAAAGCTTGAGATGTGACTGCTAACTATTATCAGACAATCCAACACTTGGCTTTGCAACAGTCACTAAACTTGCAATATGTATGAATCAAGAAACTAGACGCTGCCCGTAAAAAGTGCAGCAAGTCAACAACGTACTTTGACAATCATTAATTTTACTTACTTTCACAATAATTAATTTCCCTGATACCTTTGCTTCACGTTCAAACATGCTTTGTTCTACATCATTCTTCGTATTCGTTGACTTCATACTCATAGATATATTGGAAGTTTTCGATTACCCTGCGAGTAGGAAAGCCGGCTCGTCTTGGCACAGGCGCGGCGCGGCGCGCGGTGGGCGTGCGCGCACGCGGCGGCTGCGTGCGAGTGACGTCACCGCCGCGCCCCGCACGAACATTGACCCACATCGGCGCTGCGCCAGCGCCAGCCACCTCATGGAATATGCAACTTTTAACTGCGTCGTTCAGTTCACCATTGTTATTCTTTTGTTCTGGAATGTTTCATCAATATGGTTTCATATGTGAACTGTGTTTGATATTTGTACTGCCCAGAATTAGACCTCCAGTCTTCTTCCTCATTTTCTGATAACTACAATATACGCATAATGTTTATGTGTTTTACCTCGATTCAGTTGCTCCGTTCTTAGCCACACCCACACCATCATCGCAATATCAGGCGAGATGTCCTACAAATAAATATACTTCACAGAATTTTCTTCCTAGTCCTTCACATTTCAACAGCAGGCAAGATTAAAGAAAAGGGGAACATCTGAAGGTTCTTAGGGTGATAATGACAAGCGCTGTTCAGTGCCTGCGAGATTCTCTACACCTGCAGTGGGCAGGAGACGCGCGGCCCTGACCATGGGGTCGAAAACTAGTTTGACTCGTTCTATTATCATTCTTGGGTAGGTTAACTAGGTTAGGTACTATTATACCTACTTATGCAAAATTTTGTGTGTGAAAGGGTGTGTAAATTTGTTAATTTGTTACGTTCAAAGGTTCAATGGATTTGAATGAAATTGAGAATGGAGATACTTCATACCCTGGAATACCCTGGAAGTATTAACAGTTCCTGTAAGATAACACATGAAACTAAAGCGTGCCTCTAGTATTCTAAAAATATAAAATTAAATAGTTCTTAGCTCAGTTTTCGTCAAGTCACTTTACAAAACAATTCCCATTCAACAACATAGCTCGCTGCGCGTGTAATTCTTGAAAAATATAAAATGATTAGCAGGATAACTAATAAATCTTAATTTATCAAGATTAGCATTTGCGTTTGAGGTATGCCAACTAGTCTTGCAACATGCACTATGCATTATAATTATCTTATCCTTAAGACCTTGCATGCGTTCATCGCATGTTTTACGCACGTACCTAAAGGTGTGGAACCGGTTCATGTGAATGACACACTTAATATTCGTTATATTGTTCTTGTTTTAATATAAAACGTAGTTGATAAAACATCAACGACCTTACATATAAACGTTGCTTAGATTTGCGCAACACAAAAATTAAATAGGTACGTAATACTAACCCTCAGATCAAGTAGCGCCTTAGATACAGGTGAAGCCAAAAAAACTACCCTACTGCCCTTGTACGTATACTACAAGCACACATTGATGCATAAAAACCACAGTATCTATCATCGAAACATATTCTAATATGCCATGGCCAATATATTCATTATTTTTGATAACCAAGATATCAAGTTGCACATACATTGTTACGCCCCCTGATCTACATTCGTGGTTTGCCAGTTTTCATAGTTGAATTTGCAAGATAAGGAATATTTTCAAAACAAGGATTATCTATTATACGAAGTAATCAGTATTAAGTAATAAGTCAGTATTCTTTAAGCTACAAAAGTATGGTCTCAATTTTGAAACCATTTTCCTTTGAATTAGATTCAGTTCTCTGTCTGATTTCAATCATAGTTAGTTATCTCAGGGAGGCGAGCGCAGTGCTGTGCCGCGCAGGGTTTTGAATTCTAAGAATTCAAAATTCTAACTGGCGCTGTCCTGTTATGGGCAAACGCGATCGCGACATTTAACATCAGGCAAACGATTTCCTCGTCTCGTCACTCAATAGCATAAAACAAAAATCTGGGCCAATCATAAGTTTCTGCTAGTTTCCTTCATCATCATGTTCTCCCATACTGCTGGACCTGTCTCCTGTTACGTCATCTACCTCGCTCACAGTCACTTGCCAATCGGGTCCAGGTTCGCAACTTTTTGTAAATTTTTCATTGTCTACAAATGCTCCAAATATAGAATGAACGTTATTGTTAAACATTCTAGGTTATCGGATAATTCCACTAAATGCATCTGATGCCCTTCAACTCAGACCAACAAAAACTAAACATATTCTAACCAAACCTTGAAACCCACAAGGGATTCGAGCACATTCTGCGAAAACAAACAAACGAAAATATACTCACTTGCTATTATAATAAGACTTTGTTTACAGTTGACTTTATTTAGATTACCGAGTTGTGTTGTGTCTGTTCTTTTATCAGCGTTAAACTTTTGTGTAACGTTACTTATGTATTTTATATGCATATTATGCATTATTCAGAAACATAAGTACTAGCAGTAGTAAAAATGAAGCATTAGGTAAGATATGAAGGCACTCCTCAAATAAATCGATAATGTGAAAATGTAACAATTTTATCAATAACTAAATTCGTATATATGCCAGGTAAAAACATCTTAGGCCAGTGGTGTCAGAGTTTTTAGTCCCACTGAAAGGCTTTTACATTTTATTGATCTCTAGATTTCTTCAGAAATAAGAACTTTATAGTTTGATGGAACAAACAATTTGTGGATATTTGTGTAATATCTATAATAAGTATAGGGTTTTTAGTGATTGTGGACTTGTGGCATAAAATTACTGTTAAAGGTTACGATTATTCGATTATCTATCATAGATCGATTGCAAAATGTAATATATATCAGCTTTATCGCGAATCACTTGCCTTGACTTACATACATTATGTTTTATTTGTCTACAATCTACAATGTAATGTCAAATTGATTGCAATCAAAGAACAAGTATTATTTATATCAATGGAAAAATTAAAAACGACTATAATCAAACTCCAGTAATTTTTATTGACCTCTTAGGCCCAAGTTTGAAGGCTTTTTAAGACAGATCTAAATTTTCTAAAACTATTGGCATCCTTGTCTAATGGCTTGCAATGATAAAGACAGATATATTTTTAGCTAGTTTAGATCTGTCTTAAAAAGCCTTCAAACTTGGGCCCAGTAATAACATAAATTATTTTATATGTTACAGTTACAGGTAAGTCACATATATAAGCCATATAGAGATAAGATATTTTAGAACTGAAATAAATAGAGTTAAATAAATCTTAATTCAACAACGCTAAAATTAATAGAAAAGAATAGAATAATTTATTGTCCTTATAACTACTACAACTAATTAAACAATTGAACATAATATTTAGCTAATGATACTCTTGAAATTATTTTAACAACATCTAGCGATCCAAAATCGGTTTAGCCGTTTAGTTAGGCGATACAGTGATACAGAGTTATGAGAACATGCAAGATGAACCTAATATTCTAACTCAATGCTTAGACTATTTTAGTCTAAGACTCAATGCATATTCTAAACTCCTTTTGAAAGGTCCGGTGAAAATTGTTATCATTTATATTTTATGCGAGTCATAATCATGACCTACATTAACACTTTTCTCTTCAATTATTATATCATTTTTTTTACATTGTTATATGCTTAATTATAATAAAGTTTTTAATTATAAGTGTCACTTCCCGAGGTTAATTATTATGTTTAAAGGTTACGTTATTGATTTCCGAGTTAAAAGTCACTGTTACAGTTTCACCACTATTGTTTACTATTAAAATTTCCATTTCCTCATTTTGTTTATTTACTTTGTTATCTAATGCTTGACTTTTCAAGGATACACCTTTTCATTTATTGAGTCATGATTTGTGATTCATTCATAAAATTGCCTTTATTGGTAGCACCTGTCGCTCTGATGTCACAAGCATTTTCGAACTACTCATACATTTACTCATTGCGGGGTGTTATCTGTCATGTGTTGGGAGCGTGTTGTGATAATGTTGTTTTCAAGTGTTTTTCTAGTGTGGTGAACTAAATCTGCTCTGTTATTGTTTTCATGTTTTCCGTGTGCCCGTGCGATCCGCACTGGGCACGGAGCGACGTGCGCGCCGCCTTTTATAGTTTCGGTTTGACGCGACGCTGTGACACATTTACATATTACTTCGATAGTCAGTCTACGCTTACTGTGTTATGTTCCTTTATTACTTCTACAGCTCCTATTTCGACCCTTATTTTACCATGAGTCGTTATTACTTTCATCATCTGAAAGATCTGACCTCGAGTGTCAGTTGCAATTTAGAAATTGTCTATGACGCGATGCTAAACATCGTCGATCGGCGTTGGTGGGTTCGTCCGAAACCAACATTACGCAAATCCAGCGGAAAAGTACGCTTGCACAATAGCAGAGCTGTTACACCTGTATCGTAACGGAGTACGGTCGGGAATGGCGTGCCGTGACGTGTGATGACGTCATCCGACACGCCGGCTACGCGTGATCGTCGGCTGACGCGCCCTCCGCACGTACTAACTGCCACGTATCCTGTGGTTCAGCTGGTGTTGTTCTTGCCAACAGCGCCGCGCTTCGTGTAGCAACAGTTTTTTATGCAACGCTTTGCAGCGGTGACTGGCCGCAGAACGGTTTTTAAGATTCGAATTTAGAATTGAAGCGGGATATTCTTTGAGGTGTGTTCACTGCGAACCTACTGACTCAATCGAAGTCTAAAATAGAATTACTTATGATGTTTCTTCAAGGCCTGAAAAAACCGAGGCAAACCTTACAAAATAATATAGCTGTAATATGAGACCAAGAGTACATTATTTACGTAAAGGAGTAGGTACCTAAGTATTGTGTTTGTTTTTATGGTCGAGCAGATTAAATCATGGCGTGGTGGTATGTCATCACGTTTAGTGACCTCGAGCTCGAGCTGAGCAATAAGTGCGATTGCTTAAAATCGAATAGTACCTATAGGTTTTTAATTGTTGGTGAGTACATTGATCTAGTAACTAAAGGTATTAAGAAAAATAATGTTTATCACACACGAACACGAATAATTATTAAAAAAGCTAACGTTCGTAAATAAGTTCATTTTCATGTTAATAGGTAAAAAGTGTAAGTTTTAGATACAGATAGTTATGTAGCCATAACATCAATTTTTGTCGTCAGTTTTCTGAATTCAATTTTCACGTCAAAACATGCGCCGCCGAATTGAAATCCAGACACAACTTTTTGGAATCATAACAAAATGTACTAAACAAAACTATCCTCATTTTATACGTATTTCTTATACTTCACAAATTTTACGACTCCCATAAAATATGCAAGTGGCATTACTGAAAAATATTATATTATTTAAGATAAGGAAAAGTTCAAAACCAAAGTGTTAGGTATTTTTGGCGTTGCTCAAAGAAACCAAGTGTTTTCGCAAACTTACTGCATTTACCTTAGATAGCTTATCAATGTAAATAGTGCATTAAATTATAGTCATCTGTTTTATTTGAAGATAATGTATTGTCACAAAACCTTAGATAGATTTATTTTTGATGTTTTTCACTTCATATTATGTACTAATTAAAAACGAGTATATAACAGTTCTTATCTAAATAGGGAGAGAGGAAGGAGAAAAAAAACTACATTTTATGAAATTTGATCATATAGAAATGTAATAAATTAAAAAATATAATTTATGAATTAACCAAAAATTATTGGTACAAAATATATAATAATAAGTAATCTACCTCTATATATATATATATGTGTGTATTAAAATGAATCTCTATTTCCCTTGGTCATCGCATCACGCGTAAACGGATAGAAAATTACGCTAATTCTTTGTCTGTCAAGAGAAGTTGAGCGGAACATTAGAAAATTTGAGACAATTAAAATTCAATATTCATAGTGAAGACAGGGCAACGTCTGTCGGGTCAGCTAGTAACAATATAAAACCGCACAGATAACGAACAAACAAAATATTCTCAGCATACCTTGCAACAATAATTATATTTTAATTGAGAACAATACTTACATTTCCAATATCGTTGATTTACATTAAAAACACATTTATTTACAATCGACAAAGGAAACAGATACGCTAGTAACAGCGAATGACGAAATAAAACATCAGTCAATATTTATTCTTATTTTCCAACTTCATTGTGAACCTTGCGATTTGTATACGGATGTTATTTATATTTGCCTATACATTAGGTAATGAATGGGTATTTATCTCTACTATAAAGTCGTTGTCGCTAAGGACGAAGTACTAATATTTTATAATAAAATTAAAAAAAAACACAACGAACCAGCTGAACCAATTTTCATCAAACATAGCTAAGAACACACCCGACTAATTCGCCTTACAACCAAAAAATAATTGGTTGTGACATATTATAGTTTTTACATCGGGGATTGAAAATAGAAAGAAATACCACGTATTTTCCAAACTACAGTTTTATTGCACATTCAGTGGAAAAAGTTCATATGTTTGCGAACTCATGCCAACTAATCTATTAATTACAGTAGGTATAGGTATCACTTAGGTACTTATCTATCTAGGTACCAACAATGACTGGGTACATAGGTATTTATCACACATGTGTGACAACAGTGATAAGCTTCCAGTACTTTCCTTGGTCTTGACAAACTTCTTATCAAGAAAACAAACTTAAATTTAACGAACGTTTTACACCTATCATGTCATACCCTTGCAATACCTTATTAAGAAATTAAGGGGGGTATACTAATCAGTCAGGAGTTATACTCATCGTGGTAGCTTAGTTGTAAATACTAATATTTAGAAACGGTCCCCCCGACGCGACGTTTTCTTTGTAACTAACTAATATTTTGTTGTAATTATTAATATTTTTAGCGGTGTTTTAGTTTTTATGTACAGGTTGTTAAATAAATCAAATTATTATTTCGTACTTTTTTTAGGTAGGTTTTTGTGTCGGGGGTTTTTTAAATTTTTAATTTAAGTTTCAAAAATCAAAATCAAAATCAATTTATTCAGCTTGTGGGCCTGGGTTACAAAGTTGTTAGGGTGAATTTTAAATATCTCCAGACCCCGCCTGTCAGCGTACAAGCGGGTACTTAAATTACTACATAATTACAGATTAAAATTTAATTACAAAATTGAAATAAATAATAAAAAATAGTAATACATGTCAGGGTTATAATAAAATTATTAATAGTCAGATACTCCTGTCATTTAAGAACTCATCTAGGCTATAGTATGCTTTTGAAAATAGTAAATCATTCAGCCGGTTTTTAAAACTGTTTATATCGGTCCATTCACGAATTTCCATCGGTATTTTATTATATATTATTGGTGCCCTACAAAACACACTTTTAGTCATCATGGATGTGTTAGTATTTTTAGGGTACCGAAGATTTTTCTCACGTCTGCTACCAGGTTTGAAAGATTGAAAGAGTGCTGGATTTTTTTTTACGAATAACGCTACTTCACTAATATACAGACACGGGAGGGTTAATATTTTAAGATTAAGGAATGAGTTTTTGCAGGATTCTCGTCGTTTTAAACCACACATCGCTCGTATACATCTTTTTTGTGCTTTAAAAGCCACTAGCTTGTCTGTAGAGTTGCCCCAAAATATTACTCCATACCTTAATATAGAGGCAACATAACCATGATACGCTGTAAGTGTAGTTTCAAAATTTGTAATTTTGCTCAGCTTATACAGGGCATGCGAAAATTGAATAATACGTTTTGATATTATTTGTACGTGTGGTTTCCATGTCATTTTACTATCAATATAAATACCTAGAAATTTTGTGATTTCAACTTCGTCAATTTTTTGTCCATTATAATTTATGTCAAGTTTTTGGTCATGCAGTTTACTAATTCTTTGTCTGAAATTTATTATATTTGTCTTTTTGAGATTAATTTTTAAATTGTTATTTTCCAACCATTTAATTACAGATGTCAAGGTGTTATTAATGTCGTGTTCTAAATTATTAATGTCATTCTTATCTCCAGTGAATAAAATAGTGCTGTCATCAGCGATCAGTTCAGTTCTTTAGATCAGTTTTTATTTAATACTTTTTGTATGTTAGTACCAACATTGGTATATTAATTGGTTTTTTTTTTTTATTTTTTTTTTTTTTTAATTATTAATAAAAAAAAATCTAGACAGTCCTACCACTGATAAAATATCTTATCTTTCATTTGACAAGCATTTTGGGCACATTTGTAGAATTTTGGTTCTTCCATCCCCACTTTAACCCACCATAACTCTTAAACGGCTCAATCGATTTTTATAAAACATAGCTAAGAACACTCTCGATTAAGTCTCCTTTCATCCAAAAAAAACTAAACTGAAATCGGTTCAGTGGTTCGGGCGCTATGATGCCACAGACAGACAGACAGACAGACAGACAGACAGACAGACAGACAAACAGACACGTCAAACTTATAACACCCCTCTTTTGCGTCGGGGGTTAAAAAGACTTAAAAAAATAACGAAAAATACACGGAAAGTATAGAATAAGGAAAAGATTCGGATCAAAGACTTGTCTTAATCAGTACAAAGACTAAGTGCCAGACACTCAGCGCTGGTTCTTCGAAGAACCCTAACTACAACTTAATTTATCAATTTATATAGTCATCATCATCATCAGCCTTGATATCTATAGCATTATACAATTTCTTCTGTATTTTAGAAAATTATTATTATCTTAATCATTATCTTTTCTCTTTATTTCTTTTTTTATTATTTATTATTTCTGCATTTTGTGCCATTCTACTCGATTTCTTACTCGCATCTTCGGTGCAAGTATGAAGCTTATTGATAATATGATTAATATGACTTGACAAAATCCTCAAAATAATTTTGAAATTTTCCTGATCTAGAGACGATTTTGAATTCAAACGTGAATTCGATTGACAAAGTTCCATACTAGCAGTTAGCACCGCTTATATTCGTGTTTTAAAGATCCGAAATGGCTTCACCGATTTTGTATTGCGATGTGTGTGTGATGGATATGTCGTCAGAATCGTCACATCCGGCTTCATTCTGCAGTTGGGTTTTTTATTTTTCTTCTAATAATACTTGTTGATGTCATGGAATCACTCCCTGTTTTTTTTTTTTGCGTTCCAGCTTAGCAGCCGCAAGCAGACTTAGCTCTGGTTGATTATTTTTTTTTTTTACTTTTACATTTTTATGGAAAATTATTTTTAACATTATTTTGTACCTAAAGTACCTATGGATTTGTACCACCGGTAAGTTACCGGCGTGTTTTTATAAAAATCAGCTGCTTTAAATTTAAAACCTTACATTACACCCAATGTGTTTAAATTCGTAGAAAAACAACACTGAGTCATTGATTTAATGTTTTCCTTTAATGCTACTGTTACACCACATTGTTTGGAATTCTTTAACCACGAAAATATTCCAATGTATTTAGGTATGTTCTTCATACACTATATACACTAAAATCGTTTAAATAATACAATAACTGGTGAACTATGGAATAAATAATCGTACTATTGTGAGGCAAAGTACGTTACTTGTTGTTATCGTAACGAGAAATTGCAATACATTTTTTTATCTAGCAATACCTAATTGTGAAATGAAAGTATCTACTTTTCACATTTTTCTAAGCTCAAAAGCTCAACAAAGGTTTTAGTACAATACAAAAGGACGAAAACTTTTTGTGTTTTGGAGCCGAATTCGCCCAAACGGCGAAAATAAAAAAGAAAACGCTGGCCATTAACAAACACAAATAAAAAAATAAAAACAAAATCACCGCGCCGAAACGCGCAGCCATGGAGCTGAATAACAAGGAGCCGCGCCAAGAATTTCAAATTTGGAACGCGAGACGCATCGAACGCGCGGGGCGTGGTTCTGAATGTTCAGCAAATTCAAACTCTTCCAACGTAGGATTGACCTCCAATTTCAAAACATGAATATGCTCAGGATCCATTAGCTACATTCAATCTTTAGCTCTAGAAGCAAGTTTACATATAAAATTAAATTTTAACATTGTCTCAGTCTCTGGTAGGTCTCGGTGGACTGGTTTAGTTTGGGCTTGAACTCGCTGCGTTCTATTTTTAAACTAAACACGACGCACGAGAGCCACGCGCCGGCCGCGTGGCTTTGTTTTGCTGAACGGGGCACTACGTACTAATCTGTGGCCCGATAAGAGCATTCCCACACACACGTACCGTGTACACTTTTATTGTTTTCCGCTGTTATCTGCTTTAATGTAACTATGTACTGAAGAGCTTTCCTTTATCGTCGTAATTAGAGTGCTGCGAAACACTTAATTGGTTGATAACGAATGAAAATAAACTTTTACCTATCGGCAACCGACTTGTTTGTTCTCACGGTATTTTGGCTATATCAGTAACTAGTTAATTGGGTGGAGTTTAATTGACTAATTGGCGAAAAATGTTATGATAATATTTTAATGTTTATACCTATCTGATTAGTTAGTAATAAGTAAAGACTTAGATACCTATTCTCAACTAAGTATGTTTTGTATTCTGTGTCTTTTCCTTTTCTGTATGTTCTTAAAAAATCTGCACCTAGATAAAGCATACCCTTTTAAATGGCAAAACAAACTTTGGAATATTTATTTTTCAGATTGTTTGTTTTACCAAAGACATGAATTTTTTGCGGCATATATTAGGAGAGAAATTAAAAACACTCTCCTCTGAGGTCCGGAGCCGACGACGATCCGCCGCCGACTGACTGCGAGCGCGCTTCCTACCCCCCACATTACCTACCTTGCTGATAGCACCCGCCAAAAACACGAGACCCCTCCAAACGCACCCTGCTAGAACCAAGAGGTGTCTTCCTTATCTGGCCACGATACCTTTGTGATAAGTAGCCAATATCACTAGACCCCTCTTGGGGAGGAGCAACTTATACCACAACAAGTCTGGTTACACCGGTCATGACAACGATAACAATGACCAACGTAACTCGACCCCTCTTTACTTACCAAGCTAGTATTGGCAGGGGTCTGGTTACACTGGTTATGATAAGGCGCTTACGCAAATGCCTCCCGGCACAGAGATTGCCAAGTGTCAACACTGATAACGTGTCTGCGCCCGCATCGACGGGGTCATGTTATATTTGTGTTTTACTTTCATAATATGACTTTATGTACCTACTACGAGTAGTTTTAGCATGTTTTTGTTTTTTAGTAATTAAAGTTACCTAATTTTCTGAAGGACAAATTTGTATTTAGACAAATTATAAATGCAAATCTATACTAATAGTATAAAGAAGTAAAGTTTGTGTGTTTGTATATTTGTTAAATTGTAAGGGGTAATCTCGGGATCTACTGAACCGATTTTAAAAATTCTTTCACCAATAGAAAGCCACATTATTGCTGAGTGTCATAAGTTATATAAAAAACCGAAACTAAAAAGGCTTTTACGTGGTAGTCCGTTTTGCAAAGTGAATAGGAGAAAAAACGGTCCGGACGGCGCGCGATGGCTTCGGGTTTAATTAACATTACGCCCAACGAAGTGGGCAAGGGTCAGCTAGTACATAATATACTCGAAGTCTTATACTGTCACGTCAGCATCAGGTGTAAACCATTTCCTTATTAAATATGAGCCATCGAAAACAAAATCAGCCGTCTTCGTATAGAAAAAGTGCTCTGAAAAGTATTCTGAAAACATTTTCACAATTTTTCAAATCCAAATTTCACAGTTTTTTGTTTCATTCAAGTTCTCATGAACACCGTCATCCACCCTCAGAACAACTCTACGATACAACCTCATAACATTCTCATCGGAGTTACACAGGTTTACAAAATTTTAGCTCAATCGGACATCGGGAAGTGGTTCAAAATTCGTTTGCAAGATGTTCGGGTCACATCCACACAAAACATACAAACGCAAGTTGTGAAAAAAATAAAATATCTTGTTAAATTAAAATCGTCTATGTTTGCACTAAAAATAAATAAAATAATATTGCCACTCAAAAGTCTGAAACAGATAACGGTTGGAAAATATTCCTGTCGCTATTATATTATCACTATCAGTAGGTAACACTATCACGATACGGTTATCTTTAGTACTTTAATCCTGCTCCTTACGTGCAGACCAGAGTCGCGCCAACGCCCTAACAGAGACAAAACACCTAATACATAATATTACATACAAGTCAATGGAAAAATAGATAGATAGATAGATAGATAAACTCTTTATTGTTCACACCATAAATTACAAACAAAAGGATTATAGCACCTAAAACTAGTGCGACAACTGGCGGCCTTATCGCTAAGAGCGATCTCTTCTAGGCAACCTTTGAAAAAAAAGATTAAAATAAATAAGTATTCTTATTGACCGGGTCGGGTAAAGCAAACGTCTCAATGTCTCAAAGTCTTATAGGAGGCTAGTTACGCCCTGCAGTATCGATGATGACGATGATCAAAGTAGCCTATGTACTTATTTATTCAAGTTATGTGCATTCCAAATTTCATTAAATTCCGTCCAGCCATTTCAGATAACTCAAGCAGCGACAAACATGTAGACAAACTTTCGCAACGGAAACAAATCGGTGTTTGTACGTTTGTTTTGTTTATCCTATTTTCATGAAATTTTACAGGTAAGTAGTTCATTCTACCTCTATTATAATTTAAAAATTCGCATATATGCGAAATCGGTCGACGAGTTGTAGAGGTTTAGGAGTCGCGAGATTCAGTTCGTTGCGAACTGAATATACAAATACACACAAGCATAATGTATGTTTATACCTGTTCGACTATGTTGACGATTTAGGCTTGAATTCTTTTCTATTGCTTTTCTACTATTTATCTAGTTTCATACTGTTTCACACAAGCCCTGCTACGATGGCACCATCGATGATGGCACCGAATATGGAATTAACCCAGTACTCGTAGGTGCAAAGCTACGGCAACGGTGCTACGATGGCTGCTACGCAAGTACTAGACCGCTATTTAAGTTGTTTGTTGTTGTATGCTTTTACCTGGCCATTATGGGTCTTACTTAAAAACACTGCTTAAAGTTAGTCACTGTTTAAAATCCTCTGACAACTTATCGCTGACGTGAAATGTGACGTGCAAAAATAAGACGGAAAACTTTAAGCCACGATTAACTTTAAGCAGGCTTTACAAGCAAACCCCTCTAAAACAGTAAGGATGTCTTGAAGTTAGAGCATTGTTTTTAATAAAATTTCAGGGCAATTAGAAGATTAAACATCTTTTATCTATCATCCTATATCTCAGAGTGACTGAAGAAAGATTGTCAAAAGATGTATCAGGACTCTTTTCATATAAGTTGAGTCAAGTTTTCTGGTAAGCTATGGTTAAACACCTATAGTCAACACAAAATAAGAGGCCCGTTTTGACGTTTGTCGTCGCGACGTAACTGGTGATGTTACAATATGACTCGGTATTCGATACTCACGATAAATTAATTTAAGTTAGTTTGTATGAGTATTTGATCGATTTCGTTATGTATTGTAAGTTAATCGGATTAAGGTTTTGATTAGAAAATTTAACTTAAACTTTAATATTGTAGGTATTCCGGAATGATAAATGGTACGAAAGGTCAATATGTCTTTAATTTAATATTTTTGGTTTAGTTTTAACATTCACTCAATCACAAAAAAATAAGAAAAAGCGAAAGGTAGTAAACCACTCTGTGAATTTATTTGCGTCCATATAATCGTGATATTCTTTTGTACTTTTAGACTCGAATCAGTAAGGCATCATTACCTAACAAAACCTCCCCCGGCTGATCCAGCTGATCAATATTTAATTACTATTAAAATCGAATGAAACTGGTGAAATTCAGTAATTAATTGGTTACAACACTAATATTTGAAAAAAGAAGACTGGGAACGTAACTGTTTCTGACAGTTTTGTTATAATTTGACATTGCATGCTACTATAAAGTATGCGCGAAAAGCGTTCCAAGTTACATTCTAGGGTCTTTCTCAAGTGTCAAAACGGGCCTCTTATTTTGTGACGACTATAGCCAGTCCACAGTAAAAGGTTGAATTAGACGTTTTATTCACAACATCACAACTGACGTGTCATGAAGAGCAATAAAAATAAGCGCAATCTAATCAGCAACGAAACGATTAGATACTTCTTTGCAATAATCGCTTCACGTGCGAAAATGAGGGAAATGCGTGAAAATGATAACGAAAGCTAATAATATTAAAAATATTGTTTTTGCGTCAGCGAAAACTTTCCAAAACAGACGGACTAGAACTACGTGGTTTTAAGGGAAGGGTATGCTAAACATACAAAGGGCACATAGTACTCATCATTATGAACAACTTTTACTATGGGACCAAAGCGGAATTCGCGAAAAAAATCAACTGGTTCATGGAAAAATGCCGACGATATCGACAAAATGTATGGAACAGCTGTTTTTTTCGCAAATTCCGGGTTGATCTCATAGTAAAAGTTGTTCGTAATGATCCCTTTGCCCTTGACCAAGAGCGGACGGCTAATAAGAAGAGGTATAGGATCCCAATAAGTTTAGCCTACCGACCTCCAAACTTCAATAAATAAATATTGTTTCACACCCACAGCTTCCCACTAGGTTTCCCTGTGTCGGGGATGCCATGGAACACATACAATAACAAGAAAAACTAACACCCAGACCTAGAACAGATATTTAAATTTATTATTAACCATCAAAAACCAGCCTGGCCGATAAATCAAACCGAACTGCTTAGCCAAATAGGTCGTCAATATGAAGATTGCGTTGATGATGATGATGTTACCAGGAACACATGATTACCACTATTTATTATGCCTATAAGTTAGTAGGAACACACGCGACATTTATTGAAACAATTAAAAAAATAAAACAATGTGAGAATTAAGTAAGCAACTCTGCTCCGCAGATAACCTCGTGTTTGATGGCTTTTTTTACCACAAATTTGCACGTTTCTACGTAAGTGGGCTGCGTGATCGATTTGAAATGTTTACTATTTGTGAGCGGTCAAGCTAAAAGGGACTGGGAAATTATTAGTTTGGAGGTAAACGGAATCAAAGTTTTGATTTTCTATATGTAAGCTACGCGCGCGCGCGCGTTGCTGAATACGTTTAGGAATTGTTTTGAAATGTTAAAAAAATCTCGTCTACTTATAAATATTCGTTTTGCATTAAAATTAAATGAAAGAGTGACCACGGATTCAAAATCATGAAAAAACAAAAAAAAAATTATCTCATCAAGTCCCTTTTTGCTTGACTGCTCACGATTTAATTTCCAAAGCATTTATTTTTATTTTGATAATGATATCGGCGTAAAAATTTATTCTGGTTTATTCATCGGGTGATTGTTTACGATTTGATATTGGCTTTTACTTTCCTGTGAACTAATCTTGGCTGCTTTAAACGAAGGTTGAATAGAAGGTAAGCAAAGTACGGGGTGTCTCGGCTATCGGAGGTGTCCCTAGGCGGCAGTAACCACTTAAATGAGGTGGCCATGGGCGCCGGCAGCAGGGTGCAAGGGGGTGCACTTGCACCCCCCTGTTAAGAAAAAAACACATGTTTTTTAGGTGTCGAGTTTGATGGCGCCATTTAAAATACCGACATTACATTAATTTTCTTAATTAACACCTATAATTCTATATTTTAAATTAGTTAATAGCATAATGTGTAGATGCAGATGCACCCCCAGAAAGTAATCCTGGCGGCGCCCATGGAGGTGGCCTGTCCCTGAATTGCCACTTATTATTTATAGAAGAACTAGCTGACAGACGTTATCTTGTCTTAACTATGTCTTAATTTTCTAATGTTTCGGTCAATTTCGTAATTATTTTTTATAAGAACCTTCTGACAAAAATTAACACAACAAAAAAATAATTAACGAAATTTTTCTAGCGTTCAATGTGATGACCAGGGGAAATAGAGATTCATTTTTATAAATATAGAATATAGATAGATAGATTCGAATACTATTGGTATAAATAGTAGGTAGGTACAATAAACTACACATATATTAGCTTAACATTTACTGTAATTGCTGTAACTGTAAAAAGAGGAAGCCAGCTTAAAAGATGGATAGACGACATAAAAAAACATTGGTGGAGCAATCTGGCCAAGGAAGGCTAGCGACAGAAAGGAGTGGAAAGGGCTGGAAGAGGCCTATGTCTATGTGTCACAGGACACGCTGATCACGACACAGAAAAATTAGAGTATTATATTGTCAATACTATGTTTAAATTATCAGCAATAAAGGCTTAAATAAATAAATAAAATACTGTAATTGCAATAAAACTAAAACAAAACTCATTTACGGTTAAAAAAAATATCATTTTTTTCAGTGCTCAATAAATTATTGCAGGCACTATGTTGATGGCTTACAAAAATAATAACACATTTTCGACTCGGAGACACATCGGCCCATTAGCTCAGTTGGTTAGAGCGTCGTGCTAATAACGCGAAGGTCGCGGGTTCGATCCCCTCATGGGCCACATAATCTTTTTGAAATGAAATATTTAATTTTTATCCACTTCTATTACATATTTTTCTCGATTTTGAAGTCATTTGATTCGTTTTGACGAGTACCTACTTTAACAATTTTGAGAGCATTGAAAAAAACTTAATTAATTAATTCGCAATAAAAAACGACATATTTCAAGTCAACAAATTGTTATTGTTTTATATTTCTTGGTCAATAAAATGATAATTATTATTATTTATTGATGAGTACTAAATCAGAAACCAGTATGTGCACAATGTGCCCCGGTTCGAACTGGCACTATCTCGGGTCGCGGCCCGCCCTGCACTCACTCACCGCACTCGCCAGTTACTATTACGCAGAGATGATAATAATTGATAACACTTCGACTTGGTGTAAACTTACATAACGAAATTAAGAGCAGGTCACCGCTTTTTGCACTTTCTCGCAGTTGGTTGTTGAAGTACTTTTTTGCCACTTTAGGACTTGCAAGACACTTGACACTCGAGTTGGTGATACTCGACATAATTCATTCATTTTTAAAAACTGCCCACGTTTTAACGGCTGAGCTGAGTTTGATAAAACATATCTAAAAACCACCGATGCAAAACCAACTTAAAAAAAACCGCATCGAAACGCCCGTTTAAGAGCTATGTTGTCACAGCCAGACACACACACACGTAGCGGTTAAACTTTTATCACCCCCCCCCCCCCCTTGGGCGTCAGGGGTTAAAATATAGGGAACAGCCATAGGAGCAAAGCTCCTTAACACATTCGACGAGCAAAAAATACTCTACGACGCGCAAGCGATCTTGCTCATGAAATGTGCTAGAATATTAGAGAGGAATGGAAGGGAGAAAGAAACTCCTTTGCTGGATAAAATGTTTATCCACCGTTTTTAGACCGCGAGAAAGAGACAAACATATCCATATACTAACTTTGTCACATCTACGCGCGGATTAAAAAGGTGAAAAGACAATTTGTTCGAGGCGCTTGTTAGCTAGTGTATTCTGTAGTACAGGCTAATCTAATAATGTGAGATCCTATATATTATCCTAAGTTATAAGAAATGATATTTTCATATGTTATAAATAAATTTCAGGACTGACCATCGAACTTGGCACCTATTTAGATCTCACTTCTTTTGAACTTTTTTTTCAACATAGAACTTGGCACTCATTTAGATCTCCATTCTTTTTGCGGCGAAGCCCACAGCCAAGCATAATTTTTGTATTGAAATTGGCTCTCCTTTTTTACATTTATGTTTTTGGTGGAATAACGATATTACGCAGTGTCGCGTCGTTCCGTATTTTCTGAACGCGCGTCGCGGTAAGCGATAATTCTGATATTATAGAAACAGTATCTAACGAATAATATGAGCGAGATAATATTATTAATTTTAGATACTACCCTTTAATATTATGTATGAAAGTATGTCTGTATGTTTGTTACTCCAGCACGCTGATACAGCTGAACAGATTTCAATGAAATTGGAAAGTAGGTACGAGTATAAGCTATGTACCTCTATTTCAAATTTTATCCATACCCGTTCTTGCATAATTGTTGGTGCCATACATCCAATCATACAAACTTTCACTTTCACAATATTAGTAAGATCAATTTATATATTTTTTACATCTTGAAGAGTCCTACCCTGTGAATAGGCAGGGAGCGCTAGATCGTAAGTATGTCACCATTTACGTCACCGCGTCCCACACTCGTCCCGGCGGATGTTTTCTCGAAAATATGGGAAACCAAGGAAATGTTGGTTTAACCAAAGAGATTGTATTTTTGTTATAATTAACACGGGAATACTCACGTAAAAACTAACACGTTGATACGTGTTAGTTTTTACAAAAACAAAACAAAAAAAAAACAAAATGTGTCAAAACCACGTTTCTAGAGCAAAGAGGTTGTACTTGCAATCATCACTGTATGCTGTAGCAATGTGTTTAAAAACATTATTGTAAAATAGATTTAGATTTATATTAGACTTGTAATATTGTAATGCTTTTTAAGATCGCTTGAGATGCACTTCATTTCCAGCTAAGCCACAAAAAGAGGTACTAAATAATAAAATTATGAATAAAATAAATAGATATATAAATAGATACAGTTATTTAGTTAGTTTTTTTGACGTGACAACGTTTAATAAAACGATGAACGCACAAAAAAGTGTCCCGTTACGCTCATTGCAACGTTACGATCGGAGCGAGAAAAGTAAGCAATCATTTCATCAATGCTTTGTTATGACGTTGTCACGTCTTTAAACCGACTTTACAGACAACCAATTTTTTTTTTCTATTTTAATTCTTCATTGCTTACAAACATCGGTCTATTTACAACAGGAAAACAATTTCAATATCGTAATTTATAATCTACTAGCGGCTCGTCACTCGTCCCGGCTTCGCACGGGTAGACACTATTGAAGTTTTAGTAAGGATCTCTAATTTTTTTAGGTAATAAATATAGCCTATGTCACTTTGGGATAATGTAGTATTCGAATGGTGAAAGAATTATTGAAATCGGTCCAGTAGTTTTTGAGTTTATTCCACACAAACATCCAAAAATACAAATCTTTTCTCTTTATAATATTACTAGCTGTTCCCGCCACGCTTTGCTGTGGATAAAAAAAAAATAAAAAAAAAAATAGCCTATGTTACTTTGGGATAATGTAGCATTCGAATGGTGAAAGAATTTTTGAAATCGGTCCAGTAGTTTTTGAGTTTATTCCACACAAACATCCAAAAATACAAATCTTTCCTCTTTATAATATTAGTATAGACTAGCGGCTCGTCCCGGCTTCGCACGGGTGGACACTATTGAAGTTTTAGTGAGGATCCCTAATTTTTTCAGGTATATAAATATAGCCTATGTCACTTTGGGATAATGTAGCATTCGAATGGTGAAAGAATTATTGAAATCGGTCCAGTAGTTTTTGAGTTTATTCCACACAAACATCCAAAAATACAAAAAACAAATCTTTCCTCTTTATAATATTAGTATAGATTATAGTATAGATAAGATTTTATTACTGTTATACCTAATCCAGACTTATCATTTGGTTTCTGTACATTTTTCTTCGCCTCATTCGGTCCAGTCTGGATCCAAATTTGGTCAAAAATCCAACTTTTTGTTCCCATCTTACTACAGTCAACCAACACACCACCTACGCTTAGAACTCTCTACTAGTAACCAGACCTGCTGTCATAAAATTACCTTTATCTACACTAATGCTGTTACATTCTACTTATGTTTCCAATACTTGAATTATAATGACTACTGTTATAGCACAGACAACATTTAAGCAATTTCACATGATGTTATAATATCCACATCGATATCGTAAAATCTCATTATAACATCGTGCGCTCGCTCCTGATTGGCCGCCCTGCGCGCCAAGTTCACTGTGACAATACACGTTTTTATTAGTGAAGATAAAGTATTGGAAACATAAGTAGAATGTAACAGCATTAGTGTAGATAAAGTAGTGTATGCAACTGCATATAACACAGGTATTAAAACACTCGTTACTATTATGAAACTCGCTGCGCTCGTTTCATAAACACACTCGTGTTTTAATACCCTTCATTATATGACAGTTGCATAAACTACTATATCCTTATCCTATTCCTAATATGTACTTACCCAATAATATTTTAAACTCAATCAAACAGTGCACGGAAACAGTATTTTTTAACGTAAAACAACAAAGAATTAAAAACTATAACATAACTAAAATGACTTAACTTTACAAATAAATTAACGTTCAATTTCAACCAAATATCACGAAAAAATCTTTGTTTGCAGCTGAAAATAAAGTCAACGCAGTCTCAACGCTCTCGAAAGATCCGGAACCGCGCCCCTTGACATTCAGAGCTGCATTTCAAGAGCAAGTTCAGGCGCGATCGATGCTGCAAGTTCAGGGGCCCCCGCCCGCCCGCCCCGGCCTGCGGGTATGACGTCAGCGGGCCATTCATGCCCGCCCCGGTCGATAGCTTGCCGCCCGCAGGTACCGGCTCAAGTGAGAGGCGTCGCGCTGTGGCGGGCGGAGTATGTGTGGGTATCGTGTTGTTGTGCATTTTGGGACAAGATTTGATTAGATCTCAGATAGATAAATGCAAGCCAAATACCTACTTCATAAATAAGTTCTCTCACTTAATTATTTGATGGTTGCATTTTCTGAACCAATTAAAATATGATTTTTATTTAGGTATAAAGTCTTGAGGTTTATTGTTGTTTAATCATCGAATAATTGAGTTCAGTTGTAGGATTTCATGCGAGTTTTTCAAACTAAAGTATTTCTGATAAAATGCCCGCATGCCGTAGTAGCCGCTGTAGCTTACTACGAGGCGTAGCGTAACGTAGATATACGGTGTAGCGCATTGCTACATGGCGTAGCGCAAAGTTGCTACACAATTTCAGTTCAATGGCAGACAAGCGCGGGGTGGCTTATTATACATTTTATGTAGGTTCCGGTTGACATAAAAATGGCGAGTAAAACCTTACATTAGTATGTTTCCTCTGTTCGCTTCCAACTTGGTCGGTCAATTCAGGAGCCGGAGTGCGCAGCGAAAATACAAGATAAAATGTCTTAAATATTAAACAGATAGAAGTGAGACGCGCAAAACACATCTAGGTATAATCTGTACAAACCAACTACTTTATTATTTCAACTATTTATTTTTCTCCTTAATTTGTATTTTTTATATTCACACTTACATTGTGTGAAGACGTGTGTGAAACGGCTCAACAAATTTGAGTGAATTTTGTCTCGAAGATAGTATATCCTGGATTAACATAGGCTATATTTAAAAATACAGTTCTGGTACGAAAGCAGGTGAAGCTTTGGGTTACATAAAAGTATAAAACTATTATACATTTTTTGTTTTAATATTTATTGAAGGAAATAAATACAGGTTGACACCGGTAACAAAGCAAGGCCCAGTAGTTACGAGTAGGTCTGCGGAGTGATTCTCCCGACTATTCGACCGTGTTCAGGATCGTATTTTCTCGCTCGGCGACCGCCTTCGTCCTGTGGACACGAGGGGGAAAATAAACCCGCACGTGACCACTGGACGAGTGGGTGGAACAGCTCAAGAATCCTACTAATATTATAAGCGCGAAAGTTTGTGAGTATGTTTGTTGCACATACAACAACAATTAACACAGGCTATTTTTTATCCCGGAAAACGCGGATGAAACCGCGGGGCGCAGCTAGTAATTAATCTACTACTTATTACTTATTAATATTACACGCGTAACTACAATTTGCCGCGGGTATCATTTCAAGAATCTGCAACTTCTATTCAAATATTCTTCTATTTCAAGAGTGTTTGATGAGAAACGTCATTTTAGTAACTTTATTTTAGACCTTAAAAATACAAAGATTGTAATTTAAACGTTTATAAATAAAAAAACTTTATTTATTTATAAAGTTTTATGTGCTAGTTTTTTTTTAATATAAAATTCAAACTTTTCACCCACCTCCCGCCCCCCACTTGTATATAAATTAAAGAAGATAAGTCCGTCTTTAACACTTTAACTGCTGAAAACACACCTTGTGTTTTCCTTTGTGCTACACGAATGCGACTTCACACGCCATGCGCGTAAAGCCCACTTTCAATACAACTGTGCGGTATGCTGTGCGGTGTACTGTGCTGTGTGCTGTGCGGGTGTTCTGCCTGAATGGGTGTTCCCCGATGGTTATAATTTGGGTGTCTTCAAGTCGAGAGTGAATCGGTATCTTCTAGGCAAGCGTGCTCCATCGTAGGCCGCATCGTTGCTTCCCAACAGGCAGGATGGCGGTCAAACGCAAGCCTATCTTTGAATAAAAAAAAAAACACAAACGCATGTTATGTGTTAACCACCAACTAGCCTATTCGTAAATATGGACAGTAGCCTAATTAAAACGCATACTTCGCCATCCATTTCTACCTACGAGTACTTACTTACCTTACCGACCCTACCAACCTTCCTTCTGACCTTTTTTTTTGCTTGTATTATTCAACCATGTTTAGTGATGACGTAACAGACTTGCGGACAAGCGGGTCTTATAACGAACACGTGACGCAACCGGGGATTAAGGGAGCTCTGATGGGGATAAAGATTACACGACGCGATTATGGGAACGAAATGTTACGTCGCCTTAATATTAATGTGTCATTAATATCGACGACATCATGCCAGATAGGTGTAAAACGTTTTGAACTATTTTCAGGAGACAGTAACTGTACATGTTTACTTGGATATCATATACGATTCTACAGTCATCATCATCTGCCTACCCTTGTCCCACTTACGTGGGGTCGGTACAGTATGTACACTTCTTCCATTCATCTCTATCATTCGTCATATCTGAATACACTCCCTTCCTTTTCATATCATCTTTCACACGGTTCATCCATATACGATTCTACAGTCGTAATTATATTTCAATTATAATATTGTAACACACATTTTTAAACCACATATAGGTACTTACTTATACAAAAATTGTATTTACCTACTATTCAAACTTGGCTTTGAAACATTTTATTATCTTAAATTTATATAAATTACGTGTCACGTTGTTTGTCCGCTATAGACTTCTAAACTACTTAACCGATTTCAATCAAATTTGCACACCGGGTGCAGTTCGATCTAACTTAGGAGATAGGATAGCTCACATCTCAATTTATAGTAAAAAAAAACATGAAAAATTAGAAAATTTAAAAATACTTAAACCATCTATAGCGCTTTGGACAATGTAAACTTTTTTAATGTAACTTTTGACATTTGACATAGAATTGACGCAATGGATTTTGACAGGACAACGTCTGTCGAGTCAGCTAGTAGTTATTATAACGCGGGAGTACTCACGTGAAAACCCGACGTCCCCCGTTTTACTTGAGTGTTCCCATGTAAATTATAACAAAATGTTGTAGGTACTTGTCGTTACCAAGTGTTGTAACCATCGGTAAATAAAATTTGAATTGAATAACTGCCAAGTTATGTCAGAGGTATTAAAGCAGCCTAAATACTCTGACGCCAGGGCTATCCTCGGCCTATACGATACACAAGCCAGATGACTCGTCGAACGTATCGTGCCGGCATGCGGCAGTACCTACGTCTGACTTGCGCCAGCCGAAACAGGTGACGCGCTGAAGCTGACCCTATACCTAGCGGTAGTAGCAAAACTATTGGTGATGATGATTAAATGCGCGCTATAAAGAGAATTAATGCAGAAAAAAAACTTTGAAAAAAACAAACACGCGTAGAAGAAAAACAACAAAACAAAAGACAACGTGCACGACGTATTTGCGCCGTTGACCTCATACCGATCCCAACTCAACATATACTGGCCTGGCTGTAGGTATCTATTTACAACTAGCGCTGGTATTATGTTGCAACTAAATACATAGAAGGAAAAACTGCGTAATAATACCTAATGTCGAACGTGAACCCGATTGGCACGTGACCGAGTCAGCCGGCATAACAGGAGAGGAATATAGAGGTACATACCTCGCCGTGAGAAAGAAAAGACTATATATAGCCAATCGCCCGCCGCCCAAGTTACATTAATTTAGCTCTCACAGTTGAGTCAGTTTTTCTATTTTGGTTAGCTTAACTGGCATAGTTTGCGGTGGACGACGAAATACTGGCTCAACTATACGAGGCAAACTAAAGGACAAAGGGCTGTTAATAGTCTTAAAAGGTTGGCAGCGTATCTATGACGCCTCCAGTGTCACAATCCAATGTATCCATAGGCGACGGTGATCGCTTACCATCAGGCGGCGCGTTTGCTTGTCTGCCACCTATGGCATAAAAAAACAACATCTTAATTTTACGTGACTATTCCCGTGTTAATTAGAACGAAATGCTTCAAAACGTTGGACGATTGGCTTATGGACTATGCATGATTACATGATGAATGTAAAAAACAATGCTTTGTTTTGAAAAAACTACGCAATTCCAAAACAAAGATCGTCTGGTAGTCGCGAACATCACAGAGCCCGGACCACGCGCCCCTGCAGGCGTGGGCGTCTGACGTCATTCCCTCGTCCCCTTATCCTCTCCTCCCTCTGACCCCCCTCGATCCCCTTCAACTTGACATTCGCGCAGAGTATCGATTCGCCAGCCTCTGTTTACCCGCGCCCATTCTAGCCGGCGCGGCCGGTGAATGAGAATCTGCCGGTAGGTTTGCGTCATCCGCTTAAGCTGTTTTGTTTTGCGTCTAAGCCATGCAGTCTGTTCCAATTGTTGTTGTTGTTGAAATAACTGAAGCTTATTATTACTTAATTATGTTGATGTAACACATTTCAGTTACACGGTTAATGTACCTCTCTAAGTTTGAAGTTATACGTAACCTCTAGTATTTAGCACCTATCTATTTATTGATGATGAAAAAAACCTTAGCTGTTAGTTGGCGTTCCATGCAAAAATATAGCAGTAAGAACTTAATGAACTCAGACACTAACAAAATATAAAAAAGCATTTATGTAAACATAATAAAAGTTTAAAAAAATAAAAACATTTTTACAAACAATCTAAATTACAGAATTTCACTGGCAATTCAGCGCGGGAATGCAGCCAGCGTTCTTGGTACTTTGCCACACGGGCAAAATACTTTTCGATTTTTAGTTTTATATAATGTATTTCTTTGTTTTAAGTAGTTATTCTAGCTTGTTTTTAATTTAAGTTGTAAATGTATTATGTACCTACCTAAGTATATTATTATGATAAAATCCAAATTGAATGATATTATGTGATTGGACTATCAGTTCTTGTACAATTTCACAATTTTAAAAAATTACTAAAATAAACATGTTTTTAAATAAAACAAAATTCACATTTAATCCCAAAAATGCAAAAAGATATTATCGTGGCCCATGAGGGGATCGAACCCGCGACCTTCGCGTTATTAGCACGACGCTCTAACCAACTGAGCTAATGGGCCGATGCGAGCATCGACGAAATTATTAATCCTTACGTATGCATTAGTTTTACAAACTATTTGAACCAGTATGTATTATAGGTACCTATCAAAAATTAATAGTTTTTAGGGTTCCGTACCTAAAGGGTAAAACGGGACCCTATTACTAAGACTCCGCTGTCCGTCCGTCTGTCAACAGGCTGTTTCTCACGAACCGTGATAGTTAGACAGTTGAAATTTTCACAGATGTAGGTATTTCTGTTGCCTCTATAACAACAAATACTAAAAAAAACAGAATAAAATAAATATTTATCCCATACAACACACGTGATTTGCCATTTTTATAGATAATGTTACGGAACCCTTCGCGCGAGTCCGACTAAAACTTAGCTGTTTTTTAAATCTTTTTATTGTGCTTTTTGCTAGCGAAAATATCGCACACAATAGTTTATTAAAAACAATCCATTAATAGTTACTAATAAGTTAGTACAAAGTACAAGCACGCAATCAATCAATCACAATTTACCTACCTACTTTACCTACTTTACTACTAACCGCAGAATCCGCTTCAGGATTTGATTTCACAACTTCAGCCAGTCTACGACATAACTCGATATTCATTCGTTTGTTTACACATCGTTATCATAGAATCGAGCATCGAGCCTCGATCAATCGTTTACATAACTATAGTAATCGAGTAAACACGATACTACGTATCCTTGAAAGCCTCGAGTGACTTTGAACCGGTAAAATCCGGTTCTGGTCCTATATTTGTTCACAAATGTTATCATATTGCCTTGACTTTGACACATCATTTTCCATGTCTATATCATACGTTAGGTAAACTGAAAGTAAACAAACAGTACCTACCTACCTAAAGTTATTCATAATTATTTTTCTTTTTTTAACCGACTTCAAAAAGGAGGAGGTTCTCAATTCGACTGTATGTTTTTTTTTGTGTTTGTTACCTCATAACTTTTGACTTGGTGAATCAATTTTGATGATTCTTTTTTTATTAGAAAGCTGACGCTTCCTGTGTGGTACCATTTCAATTTAATCCAGTTCTGATATTGGTATCCATGAGAAAACCATATAAGTCTTAAATTCGCCTTAAGTACTTGCGCGACAAATAGATGAATAACTCAATAGAAAAAAAAACAAAAGCCGACTTCAAGAGACCGACTCTTGAAGTCGGCTTTTGTTTTTTTTTTTTGTAAAAATAATAATTATTGTAGTTTATTATTCTTAGGCTTCATCATCATCATCACAGGCCTTTAGACATGTACCTGCAGATGAAATAAGCAGCATCCGTTATGAGTTTCTGAAGCACTTGAGCTCTTAGCTGAACAGACTCATTCGGGTTCCTAGATGAGAATTCTGTGGTTGCGACCGCACCGCTACCGATAGCAAAACGAGGCATTACCCCACTAATGCCTTATTGCCGTGGGCAGGTTGTTTTTCACTTTTCACCTGTTTTTATCTGTACGTAGAATGAGACAAAGCTAGAATGTGCAAAAAATAATTTTATCTATCGTCCAAGATAATGTTGATTTTGTGGATATATTTTGTCTCTTTCTTGGTATAAAAGCTGTGGATATACAGTTTGCAATAAAGGGGTTTTGTTTTGTTTAGCTACGGACGGAGCCCTAAAAACCCGCGTAACATTATTCGTAAATTAGAATCTATAATCATTCTCTATTCTATACTTACTGCGTCATCTAGTGGGTGTAGGCGAACTATTTTACACCTTGGTGATATGAAGTTTAAAAAAGTTCCTTAACAATCCGCTGAGAGCGCTAGTCAACAAGCAACTTGCTTTACAGTTTTTGAATTTATTTTACCTCGTTCATAGGATTATAATTTAGGTAATAATTTATTTATAATATATTTTTTTATGCTATTGAGGGACGAGATGAGCAAAGCTCGCCTGATGTTAAAATTTAACATCAGGCGAGCTTTGCTCATAATATGTCACGTTTGCTCATAACAGGTCTGCGCCACCCAGATTGCTTTGCACTATATTCTTACTTGTCTTAGTCTAAAACTGTATACTCGTAGTTTATTATCCTGATATTTTAAATTCAGAAGATTGTGTGTATATTTTTGTTTCCTAGAACTGCTTCTATTTACTTAGCGTTTACTGGTTAGAGCTGTGTTATGTAAGTCTATCCCTACTTAGTTTCTCAACAACTGTTTGAATAATTTTTATTCAGGAAACATAAGATTTCTGTTGAATAAATAAATTAGGTTGAAATGGCGGATGAAACCGCGGGCCGCTGCTGGTATGCAAACTTTAGAACCTACTGTATGTAAGGGAAAAAAAATATTAGTTCATGTTAATTTTAGTTAGTCCTTTATTCATTACAATTAAAATTAAAAATGTCAATATATTACTCACACACTACTTATATCAATGTAATATTATAATCATGATTGAAAAAAACAAACATTTATTCAGATTTGTATATTAACAGTATTTATCACCCAACTGTATAACAATAACTAAAATCTTATAATAAAATCATTACACCAAACTTAATTTTAAAACAAGGAAATCTAAATGGTATTTCTATGGCGAAAAATCATTGCATTCTGTTCAGCTATGTAATTAATATCTTATTACGTAAGATTAGTAAGAACTTATTACATTCTATTGGACATTTATATTTTTAGTATTCTAAAGGTGCGATCAGACGCGGCGTGCCAACGCGAGGCAAGCCAAGCTGAGCGCAATACGCCGCGCTACGCGCCGTCTATACCACCTGACCGGAGTTCGCAAGAGCCATAGCTTGCCCGTTATTTGAAATCAAAGACACGGTACACTAAGAAATTTGAAATGTACTGTGTCAAAGATCACGGATTAAAGACGCGGGTACGTCCGCCGGCGCGCCAAGCGTCATTTACGCGTCGTCAAACTGCACCTTAATGATTTAAAGCAAAGAAATCATTTTCTATCTTTTTGAAACAAGTTTTAGTGCATTGTTTAGTGTTTATTCGTAAAATCTAAAAATAAAATAAACTCAGAAAATCTTGTCAGAAATAGGCTGTTGCCATATCTTTACCCGAGTGTCTAAAACGAGGGTTATTTTTATCTTCTGTATAAAAGAGATACACTGGCCTTCATTAAAATTACATCCATATCTATTTAGACATTTAATTTAATTAGACATGTATGTATAAATACATTTCATGCTCTAAGTCTATCCAATTAAAAAAAGTAAAATAAGAAGCAACTAAACACATTGGAATCGAAATGTATCAGATCTATTTTACAGTAATTTTATTACATAATTATAATACAAAATAATATACAAATAAATACATCTTTACATTCGATGGAAAATAACTCATAATCAAAAATATATTGTAATATCAATAAAAGAGCACCTACAGAATCGCTAAAGTCCATAAAAATATTTTTTTGATTATTTACCATTAGGCAGTTTGGTGGTCATAAGAGGACCTTATTTCGGTAATAAAATAGGTTAACTAGACAATTACATTTTTTTTTGAGTTATTCATAAATAGTATAATAATCCCTCACCTTTTTCTACCCTTTTTTCCTTCTATTAATATATCTGCAGGTGCGAGATTTAGACATCGAAGTGTATTAATTAAAACGGGTTATAAAAACGGTTTCTTCATTCTTCCATTTCCGTTTTCAGCATTAGCCAGCGACCGAAATGTTCCGGTTTTGGTTACTAACCGTTTTTTTAAATAACCGGCTAATCAATAAGCGGTACTAACTAGTTTTTAAACTGGTTGTAAGCTCTTTGCTTTTCATTTTTGTTGCAAATATGTTTGACTGAAAAACCGCGTGTGAGACTCCAGGGTAACTTATATAAACTTGATCGTGATCAGCCCCCCTAGCCAAGTTGCAATTCCATAATCGAAACGCCATAGAAAAGTAGGAAAATGTATGGGAATGAAATTTCTGATAGAATATAAAATCTATAAATTGATTATAGAAAATATATATAAAAATGAAACCCGTTTTCCTTGGTCACGGCCTCACGCGTGAATGGCTGGACCGATTTCACTAATTCTTTTTTTGTTGTATTTGTTATTATTAGGAGAAGGTTCTTACGGAAAAAAATATTAAGAAAATCTCTCAGAAATATTGAAAAACCCTAAAAACAGCCCTTTTATTTTTCCCATACAAACGTTTTCTAACTAAAACGAGCTTTATTGCTATTGTATAAAGTTCATATTGAATTGCAAGCACTCACTGTTGTTTAAGCAATGTAGGTATGTTCCTAACGTCCAAGAGTCAATTTGCACTTTATTACCTCTGTACAAAGTTCAAATTCAATCATATCTATCAAAACAGTGTGCGTTTTATACTGATAATTTTTACTATAAATTGACAAGTTAGCATCAACAAACTATGGTTGCTATAGTTACGCAATAGCATGAGAATAGAGGTTATAACAAAGAGTTCTTACAATTATTCTCAACACCTTTGGTCACGCCATCACGCGTGAACGACTGGACCGATTTCAATTTACTCTACGTTTATCCCAAAGTCTACCCGTGCGAAGCCGGGACGGGCCGCTAGTTGATTATAGAAATGTCATTCTTTAATTTTATATAATCATTTCGATTATAGAATTGCAACTTGGCTAGGGGGGCAAAATTGTGATAGTCATCGCATGCTATCCCGTTCTCGCACACCTTCTCTCACCATGGTCCCACTCGCACTCGATCGGTATCACAATCAGAACCACGGACGGACATCGGATTATGGAGCCTTACTTATAAACACTGCTTAAAAATAAGTAGTGACCTTTGACCAGGAATGGGACAGCATAGGTTGATAAAAAAGTTATGTGACATTCATTAATACTATAATACATTTTATATTAGTTAGTAACTTAGTACTGAAAGCCTACATTTTTGTATCGTGAAAAAGTTAAATGATATTTGTCAATCAAGGCAACACACGTTTTTAAGTAATGACCCTAGATTACAGTGCTTATACAGGGTTATACATAAAAGGTATGCTGAGTCGAAAAGACCTCATAGTACTCATCATTATGAACAACTTTTACTATGAGACCAACCGAGAATTTGCGAAAAAAAAATCAGTTGTTCCATACATTTTGTCGAGTGTCATTGACATTTTTCTATTAAACAGCTGATTTTGTTTTCGCGAATTTCGGGTTGGTCCCATAGTAAAAGTTATTCATAATGATGAGTAATAATTATAAGCCCTTTTCGGCTTAGCATACCCTTTATGAATAACCCTGTTTGTAGCATCTACTGTGGTTGAGTGTTGCTCATACAGTGGTTGAGTTCTGCCCCTACAGTGATTAAGTGTTGCCCCTATATTGGTTGAGTGCAACCCTTACAGTAGTTGAGTGTTGCCATATACCGGTTGAGTGTTGTCCTACAATGGTTGAATGTTTTCTCTACAGTAGTTGAGTGCTGCCCTACATTGGTTGAGTGCCTATAATGATTGAATGTCAACTTGTGTACGTTGAGTGTTGCACTAAACTGGTTGAGTGTTGCCCTGCAGCGGGCGAGTGTTGCCGCTCAGTTGTCGATGACGAGCCACCGCTGCGTGGAGGTGTCGACCTGCTGCTGCAGCAGCGGGGAGCGCACGCGCAGCTTTATCTCCAGGGAGCCGCCCGCGGCCCGCCGCCCGTCCATCAGCTGGGGAAATAGTAGCTTCATGTATTGTACTTATAATGGAGAATGGATTGGTTTAGGTAGAAGTAGAGCTATAAGGCTAGGTTTGAAAGGTATGTAAGTACATATATGAGTTCAAAATACACCTCACAGGGATAGTCTCGTGTGTGGATAGAATGAGAATAAAAGTACAACTCATGGGAAAGGCTGGTATGGATAAGTAAGAATAAACTACAAGTCACAGGGTTAGATAAAGTAAGACTAAAGTACAAGTCATATGGTTAAAATAAGTACGAATAAAATTACAACACACAAGGATGGACAATGTAAGAACAACACACAGGATTGGATGAAACAAGAATAAAAGTACTTCACACAGAGATAGATAAAGTGAGACTGAATAACAACTCGCAGGGAAAGACTGGTGTATGGACAAGGTAGTAAGAATAAAGTAAAACTCAAAGGTGAGTAAAGTAAGAATAAAAGTACAATTCACAGGAAAAGGCTTGTGTATTTGGTAAAGGGATATAATTGTAAGAAGAAAAGTACAACCCACAGTAAAATAAACTCCTGTATGGATAAAGTAAGAATGAAAGTATATCTCACAGGAAAGAAAGGCCCTTGTATGGATAAAGTAAGATTAAAAAGTACAACACACAGGGATATATGGATAGGTCAGTAAGAATGAAAGTACAACTCACCGGGAAGGACTCGTGTATGGTGATGGCGTGCTCGAGCGGCGCGAGCTTGACGCTGGCGGCGCCGAGCAGCGCGTCGCTGCGGAACCAGCCGCTGCAACAACACGCGCCGTCACACGCGCTGCGAGCCACGCTATACTACACTACGTACCCACACAACTACGACCAAGCTAGACTGGCGAACATCTTGGGAAATAGGCTTGATTGAGGAACAGCGTAAACTGGGCGGTGGACGATTGTAGGCGTCTTTAACGGAGCGAAGAAATCGCGAGATTTCGTCCGGACGAGTCCGAGAGACTGACTGTGCACAAAACATTGTCTGTACTCTGAATGTTTTGTGACTGTAGTTGTGGGTGCCCAATTGTATTACATATGTATATTATGTAATACATTGAAATCATGAATGCCTGTGCAGCGTGCACTCAAAAATACTGTATTTGCGTGGTGATGACTAAACGAACAATGACGATGCACAATTTGTGTATTACGTCTATACACAGTACACACACACAAGTCACACATACGAGCGTTAACACATTGGAGGATTTAAACTAGACTCAGCATTGATACTGCGATAAACGGTTTTGCTTTTGAATTTTATGTATTTTATGTACGTATGTATCTTTAAGCATTCGTTGTAACTGTCGTTGTTTGAAATAAATATCTGTTCTACACTTTCTTCTTTATTTTCCTCCACAGCGCCGGTTTTGCTCAAGATGTTTGCCGGTCACTGTACCACCCACAGCGCATAATACCCACAATCCATGCACATCACAAAAATACTTTCAAAACTAATACAAACAAGATTATGCTTTAACTTAACTGAATCATTAAACGAAGAAAACTATCGCCACAGTATTTTTTTCCAGTTGGAGTACAATTTTGGACGAATACAGTTGAAAATTGTTAGGCTTGTTTGCCAAAGAAAGAAAGTAGCCAAAACGGCTGTTCTAACATTTTTGTATGAAATTAATAGACATGCTCCAAATTCAAAATCTTGTTTGTCAAAGTACTAATAAAGCAGCAAAAACAGCTGTTCCATACATTTCGTTGACTATAAATATTATGTTTGTATGGTACAGCTGAAAATCAATACACATGCATTAAATATCTACTTGTTTGCTAAAGTACCAAAAGAGTCACTAAAAACCGGTGTTCGTTAACACAACATAACATATACAATATAGCCAACACTTCCTTGAATAAAATGTTTGTTTAGAACAACTGACTTTGCCCTAAATTCAGGGTTGTCCCCAGTGCTGTAACTAGCCTTTTATGCACCCGGTGCGAGCTTTCAAAACTGCGCCCCTGACCTAACTAGCTACCATGCATGAGAAAAACTAGATACTAGTCTGGTCATTTCCCTGTGCCTGGACACTGCTGGCACCGACCTAGTTACGGCACTGGTTGTCCCTATTGCACAAACATTGAAAAGAAAAGAGCGGAAACAAACCACTTATAAAACCTGCAACAGCGAACACGAATCACGAACACCTGCTAGCGGTGTTGGTGATGCTTTGCCAACCCGCAGAGGTTTTTAAAATGCTTCATGTTATATGCATTATTGTATAGTCCGCGGTAGGAAAAAGCGGAAATACTAGTGGAGCATACCCTTCAAATTTGAAAGCGGACTATATTCTCATAGACCTAAGGCCTACAATTAGCATAGCAGAGTAGCGGACCCACCGAATCAAGAAAGAACCCCGAAGACGAAGACAATGAAACAAAAAATTACATTTCACGAAGATTACCAAGTGTTATCGAAACTAATCGTATTAGACGAAATTTGTAATTTTTTTATTTTATTATGATCTTGCGTTTGACCGCCATCTTACCTGATGGTAAGCAATGACGCGGTCTACGATGGAGCACATTCGGAGAGTGTGCTTCTGATCTGTATAATCTTACAACCTCTGGCCCGTTCTACTATATTCTAAGCTAACTTCTTCCAAGCGACGTCGTTTTATGCAACCATAAAACGACGTCGTTGGGATTCTGGTATCAACATACCAGAATCCCAAACGAAACGCTTTGACTCTACATTCATTTTGCGAACCACACGAGCGTGGAATGCTCTGACGGAGTGGGTGTTCCACAATGGTTATAATATGGGTGTCTTCCAGTCGAGAGTGAATCGTTATCTTCTAGACAAGCGTGTTCCATCGTAGACCGCATCGTCGCTTCCCATCAGGCGAGACGGCGGTCAAACGCAAGCCCATTATTGGCAAGTCGCTTGAAAGAGGACTCTATTCTCATAGTCATAGGGACTACTATAGTGAAGTAACATACCCCTTAGAAAAGACTTCGAACTTGATGGCATGCCGCTTGAAGAACCGCAGGCAGGCGCGCGAGCCGCGCTGGATGCTGAGCGGGAACACGGCGGAGTACTCGGGGCTGTTGGAGTCCTTCACCGTGCCCGTGCGGTCCGACACGGGGGCCTCCTGGAGCGGGGGTTGTGAGGGAAGAAAGGGAGGAAATTACTAGCATGTTATGAACGTTATATTTTGACACTTGTTGCATGTTACTCTAGTGATGAGATGTTCCATAAATGTTGTCAGGTACCATTGTCATTTTTATATGGTACTTGGAAATTATTTCAGGTTTGGTCCCAAAGTAAAAGTTGTTCATAATGACTATGTTGGTACTTTGCGCCCTTTTCGCACCAGCAAGTGTATGCTAAGCTGAAAAGGGCTCATGCTCACAAATATTGAGTAATATTTGTGTTAAATCAATTAAGTCAAGCCTACACAAGTTGTCTTGTATTGTCGTTGTCTTGTATGTGTATCTTGTATTGTTTGTTAGCTTGTCTTGTCTTGTTGTTGTGTCTTGTGAAGTCTATAGTTCGGCCGTTCAGAGAATGCGTTCCTGACACCTGTCAGTTAGTCACGACTAGTGATGGGCACAACATAACACTGAGTTCGTTACCGTTCCTCCAAAATGAACCGCCGCGCCGCATTATTTTTAAGATTATTTTCGTTTTAAATTGGCGGAATCATTTAAAATTTATATTTTAGTTATTTAAGTGGAAACCAAAAAAAGGTAATATTAATATAATAAAATTGTTTTATTTATTCTTTGTTACAAAGTTACAATCTGTATTAAATTGTATTAAATTAATCTGTATTAAACTAAGTAAATTCTTAAAAAGAAAAACAAAACGTATTATTTTATAAAGTATAACTGTATAAGAACAGATTACGATAATATTATTGCCTGTTATTGTTAGCACAGCACTACAAATATAAAGCGCTGACATAACCTTGTAATAGCGCAGTATAGATTTAGAAAAATATTGTTTACCAAGTTATTTGACACTCAGTTTGGCACAAAATTATAACATTAATTGATTATAGATATAATAATGTTGTTTTAATGCTCATCAATTGTTAAAACGGTAAACAACCAGCAAAAATATTTTTATCGGAACTGCAACGCCATTACAAAGTTACGTCGTCAGTTCAATCGCGACGTGTCAGGAATGCATTCTCTGAACGGCCGTATTATAGTTTATTAATGCTGCAAAATGCACTCTACTACCTGCGGGTAAGGGAACTCGAAGCGCACGTAAGTGTCGATCTCCTTCGGGTTGGGCACGTTGAAGGCGATGCCGCGCACGATAGTCAGCTCTAGGTCGTTCTCGTTAAGGTCCGTATTGCACTGCACTACGGAGAACTTGCGAGTTTCGTAGTGGAACTTCGGTGTTTGGCCGAGTCTGGAATGTAAAGTAGATTTATAATATTCAAAAAACAGTCGAATTAAGAACCGGCTTCTTTTTGAAGTCGGTTAAAAACTTTTTATTGTGCAGATCATAAAAATACTAATGGTCAATAATTACAAAAATAATATAAATGCAAAATTAGATTTTAATTTATTTTTTACTTCGTAGATTGTTTTTATTTTTATTTGGCTGAAAGTTATTTATTTTAGTCGAGATGTTTTGGCGCAAGAGTGAAGCGTGAGGGCCTATATTTAGAGTGAAATAAATGGTTTGCCTTATTAATCTTAAGATAAGAAATTAAAAGAGAAACGACTATTTTTACGTGAGTATTCCATGTACAAAAAAATAACTATGTAGTTATTATTGATAAAATATTTTTTCTTCTAGAGCAAATAAATTAGTCAAAATCTTGATCGCCTCAGTGTATCCGTATAGAAATCAATTGAACACTTACCCTCTAGCAACGGCCACCAAGTTCAAGTCCTGCTTGACGCTCATAGAGATGTGCTCGAATCTGTTGGCCTCGGCCACGTTCCCCATCTTGTTGTTGTGGTCCCGGTGCGCGAGGCACAGCTTGAGCTGGCTGGCCAGCTGCTGCTGCAGGCGGCCGACCACGTCCGCGTCCGACGACAGGATGGGGGCCGAGGGGGCCGGGTCGCAGTCCTCGGCCGATACCTCCTCGAAACTGGCGAAATAAGTAAAGATGTCAGTGTCAAAATGTTGGAAATATCAGTGTCAAAATGGTTGGAAATGTCAATGTGTAATTGTGAAAAGTATTGTTAGGATAAACTAAAAATAAAAAACAAGTAAGGTATGAGTAAGGTATAAATAAGTAAGGTATATTTAAGATGTAAATATATTTTATGTATTCTAATAGTCAATAAATCCATACTTAATTATTTTAGTAAGGTTTAAAAATATTTATAAAAACACCCGGCGGTTTCACCTTTTTTTTTTTTTTTTTTGTGACCCAGGGAAAATCCTTTATGGATACCACGCCCGCCCCGGGGAGGGCAGGGTGGTTATGTGGGAGTCTCCGCCCTAGTGGCGGCATACCCACTAAAAACCCTGGGAAGTTCCTCCAGGCAATGGACGGAGCCACGGGCCCATTAAATCACCGCAGCCCCGCCCAGCCTATGTCCGCCGTGAGGCAGACCCACCTCGGGTAGGGGGTGGCCACCCCCTCCCACTTCGTGGCGACGCGTCGGAACATCAGACGCGTCGACCACCCTGGAGGGCCCAATGCGAAGCAGCGGGTGTCCCCCCGCACCCGCCACTCCAGGCCCTCCTAGCGGAGACGGAGTGCGAGCCTTACTGGCCCCTCTGGCCTGACTCGCCCTCATGTCCGCTCTTCTCTCTGCGGAGCGGGTGAGAGAAAGGGTCCCTCTCTCTCTCCCGCTCTCTCCCTCTCGGGGACTCGACCGCCGCTACCCGGACTGTCCAGGACGCCGGCCAAGTCTACCCCTCTGGAGGGCACAATGTGCCCCCCGTCGTCGTCCGCAGACGACCCCGAGCCCTACCACGTTCCCTCTCCACGGAGAGGTATACGGGAGGGCTCCTAGGCCCAGACCGCCGCTTCCCGGAATGTCCAGGGCGCCGGCCCGAGCCTCCACCTTTAGGGTTCCTCTTAGTTTCACCGGGCAAGGCGGCCCGGCTACTTATCCCCCCCGCCACGGAAAGGCGGGAACCCAATTCGGAGGGGCGGCGGTTTCACCTGCAGTTTTTTTTATTCTTTTTACTTTTACACCTTCCCTGAACTTATATACAAATATTTCAAGATCAAAATTAGCGAAATCGGTCCAGCCGTTCTCAAGTTATAAAATTTACAAACGAACAGCAATTAAAGATGGTCTTATTTAAATGTTCTAAAAATAATAAAAAGTACTCGTCAACAAAACTCCCAACGAGCAAATGACTGAGTTATTTTGTTTCGGCTTCATCATCAGAACAGCTCCATGGTACAATTTGATTGCATTGTCATCGGAGTTACGCAGGTACGCCAAATTTCAGCTCAATTTGAGATCGGGAAGTGGTTCGAATCACTCTTTTCACTAAATTTCTACTTTTCAAGCGAAAGTTAACCTTATACCATCATCATAAGACTCACGTATTTTCCAGATCGTTCTTCACTTTCGGCGGTAAAGGCAGCGATTTCAGATCAACCGCGAGCCCTCCTTTAGCCGCTTCGATAACAGACTCGAAACCCTTCGCCGCGCGGAGATATTCTTTCGCTTCTTCCATGTTGCCTGAAATGAATGAACGAAAAGAATGAATGAAAGTGCAGTACGTTTGTTAGAACTCAGTGACAGTGACAGCACTGGTATCTATAGTCGTCACAAAATAAGAGGCCCGTTTTGACACTTGAGAAAGACCCTAGAATGTAACTTGGAACGCTTTTCGCGTATTCTTTATAATAGCATGCAATATCAAATTATAACGAAACAGACTCAAAAACAGTTACGTTCTCAGTCTTCTTTTTTCAAATATTAGTGTTGTAACCAATTAATTACTGAATTTCACCAGTTTCATTCGATTTTAATAGTAATTAAAGATAGTAATAAAAGATGTCGGATTTCATATTTCCGTCAAATTTCAATGGATCTTCTAAATTTTAAAGTGATCCTAGGCAGGTGTTATTTTGGATCTGGAGGCTCTTAAGGTCCTTAAATCCATACCTGAAATGATTTTTTTGGTTCGGCCATTTTTCAAAATGGCTGCCATACAAAAGAAAAGGAGTGAAGTTACAGTACTTCGCACCCAGCTGAATATAAGTAGGATTGTTCAAAATATCATCACCTACCTCAAAGGTGACGTGGAAACGTGTGCATATTATGACGATTACAACTCTTTCAACTTTTTGAATCGTTATATTACAAAAACGGTGGCTCTTAGGAAAAAAAAAATTGACATTCTTTGTAGATAATTATCTGATCTAAAATTTGGTATGGCTAATTGTATGATAAAATTTACTGTTTTTCTGAAAATTGTGAAAAACCAGTTTTTGTGACCTTTTACCCAGAGTGATTTTTTTTGCACGTATCGGATCAATGAGGACTTTTTAGATTTCATTTGTGATGATGTTTTGAACAATCCTACTGATTTTCAGCTGAGTGCGAAGTATCGTAACTTCACTCCTTTTCTTTTGTATGGCAGCCATTTTGAAAAATGGCCGAACCAAAAAAATCATTTCAGGAATGGATTTAAGGACCTTAAGAGCCTCCAGATCCAAAATAACACCTGCCTAGGATCACTTTAAAATTTAGAAGATCCATTGAAATTTGACGGAAATATGAAATCCGACATCTTGGATTTTTGTTGCTGAATCTCGATTGTCGTTATGAATCTCTATAATATTTCTTCGAGCACACTCCATCCATCTACAGCGGTTCCACAGCTATGAGCATTTCCTTTTTTTTTGTGTATTTGTATGACTGTCAAACTTTTTTGTATGGCGGCTATCTCTTTTTATCATTTCCCTAGAAAGGTCCATACTTGATCTAAATTTTAAAAGTCAGGTGTACCCCTCTATCTCTTTCCGTTTCCGAGATACGAGGGGTTCAATTTTCCGTCAACCATCATCATCATTTATCCGATTTGAGATACAAGGAGTCATTTTTTTTAGTGTTTCTTGAGATTGTCGGATTCAACAATGTTTAAAACTTCGGGAAAACTCATTTACAAACTTGTTTTATGATCTACTGCTGACTGAGGCATCTTAAGAGAAATTGTCAATTTTTTGGTCTGGTCTGAAATGAATATCGACATATCTCGAAAACCATAAGTTCTATCAACATGCGTTTAAGAGCAATACTGTAGAAAATGTTATAGTGAACATACTTGTCTTGAACAGTATCCTCGTAGCTTGTACCGTTTTTGAGAAAATCACGAAATACCCGTTTTGGTGACCTTCTACCCGGAGTAAAAATTTTTGCACGTATCGGATCGATGAGGACTTTTTAGGTTTCATTTATGATGGTGTTCTGAACAATCCTACCAATTTTCAGCTGGGTGGGAATTAATGTAAGCTCAGATGTCTAAATTGCCCCGGTTATTATCATTCCAAGCCATTAGACAAGGATGCCAATAGTTTTAGAAAATCTATTATAGCCTATTATTATAATAGATCCAACCGTTAATTTTCTATTTGACAGATCTAATTTAACAGTTATAGTGTTGTGACCAAGTGATTATAGTGGACACGATATCGATTCATTTTTCTATCGAGTCTGTGCGGAAAGAGAACAGTCGTAGGAATGGCGCTAGTAAGTAGTAGAACGTCATTCTATTATCACTTTTGTTACATTGACACATAATAATAATCTTCCTAAAATCAATCTATCTACCAATCTATATTTATACTACATTAGAATGCTACATTAGTGTCGAGTTTGAAGGGCGCAACGTAAAAATCTTAAATCTGCTAAAATACTTAAATTTAAATGACAGGTGTAAAAATTGCAAGTTCGAAGGCACCACCTAACTAATAAATTGAACGGAATTTAAATCGTTTTCGTTCAGCTAAGTTTAATTCACAGATAAATAAAGTTGTGAAAAAAGACCGGTTTCCGTTCTAGTTTCGTTCAAAATTCTTGATTATCGTTGGATTTCATCCACAGATAATCAAGAATTTTGCTGAACGAAATAGCGAATATTGCTAGCTCTTAACCGATTTTTCTATTTAATTTTATTTTCTGTAATTATCTTTCTTCATACATTAATGTTTTACTAGAAGTATTCGTGTGTTCCTGAATTAACTATGTTTACGTAATAAGTTAATTATCATGTAAAAATGTGTTCTCTGCTTGCACATGGTTCAATTTTTGTAAAATATCACTACGTAGGTACAAGAAATTGTTGGATTCATATAATAAATCTTGTCTAGTGAAGGCATTCTTTTCTGTAGTAGAAAAAGTTGATAAATATTTTTTGTTTTGGTTCACGACAAAAACTTATCAAATGGAATTACTCGATAAAAATGGTGGTTTTTGAATTTTGTAACCTGGCACTCGCTATATCGTATTTATCATTAAGATTGATTTCATTGTTTTGGAAATATAAATTGTATACAAATTAGAAGATAATTTAAGAATAGCTTTATTATTTATTAACCGCATCGTTGTTGTCCGTGTAAAGTAATTCAAAGATACCTACACAAAGCAAACTACGGTATCAAAGCAAGAAAGCTGATGGAGTAAAGAACTTGTAAAATAACTACGCATTCAAATAAAGGTAAGCTAATCCCATTAAAGAAGACTTAGCTCCTCGAAGTCCAGAAAATATTGAAGACTATATGTATCCCTTGGATTAACTTGCTCTATCAGAAAATAATATTAAACGAACCATAAAACCTTTCACATCAATGTTGTGATCTGTGCTTAAACTCGTAAGATGTGATTATCTTTCACTGCTTCTAATGAATGTTTTCAATTTTATCGTACCTGCTAGCTAAATGTTATTTTTATTTTCAGTGCAATGAAAATAATAAGAAAACGAAATCCAGTTCAATGATGGTGTAAACAAGTTATGGCAAAGAAAGCGCAACAACATCGCTTAAATTAGTGTTTTATGTACAGAAAAGTTTATTTCGTTCTAAAAATACTAAAACAAACTATTGAAACAATTCTATTCTCAAGGAACTTCACATACAAGATAGACTTTCGTCGATTGTGCAAGTGCGAATACTGCAGTGCTGTGGGCATATCTCCAGGTACGAGAATTCGATGGAGAGGCTCGTAGTGCAGTACCGTGTTAAAGGCAAGCACAGTCCCGATCTGGTCACCAACTCGATGGACCAATCTCATAAAAAATGCCACACAGGCCACCGTGCTTCAGTGTGTTTGCGATGCAATCAACCGCCAGGAATGCAGAAGCATTCCAAGACGGACTATCGATGACAGTGAGGAGCCTCCTAGTAATATTACAACCAAGACCTTGACCAGTCTACCAAAAGTGAACGACTAATAAGATAAGAAGATTAAAACTAAGATTTAAAAAGTTGTTATTTTTTGTACACATTTATACACATTTATTTTAATAAAATTCACAGTAAATTACATTTGCAAGAAATATTTATAAACTGTAGTTTGTAGTGTATTATTCTGTTTCCCTGTAGCAATTATAAGCGCTGGGTCTAAGGTACTAGACCTAGTGCTTTCTGAAATCCTTACCTAGGGTGTGTAAGTTAAAGATATAGGTTAAAAATCCAGACAAGTTTATAGTTATTAAGGTTTTTATTTATTTTTTTATTCAGTCATAAATAGGCTTGCGCCGCCATCTCGCCTGATGGTAAGCAATGATGCGGTCTACGATGTACGGTTTTCAATAGAAACCCACTAAAAACACCAAAACGGCCGAGGTAGATACACTTTTCTATTACTGATGTTATTCAAAAAATAGTATGTACTTTGATCACATATAGCGCTGAACAGGAAAGACTATTGGGCAATTACAGGTTTTCATACATTTTTTGTTGTGCTTAACTTTGCAAAGAATTTGTTTTATAAGACTTGACCAGTCTAGTACCACGAATATTAATACTAAGATTTAAAAAGTTGTTGTTTTTTGTAATACACATTTATTTTAATAAAATTCACAGTAAATTACATTAGCAAGAAGTATTCATAAACTGTAGTTTGTAGTGTATTATTCTGTTTCCCTGTAGCAATTTAAAGCGCTGGGTCTAAGGTACTAGACCTAGTGCTTTCCGAAATCCTTACCTAGGGTAAGTTAAAGATATAGGTTAAAATTCCTGACAAGTTTAAAGTTATTAAGGTTTTTCAATAGAAACCCACTAAAAACACCAAAACGGCAGAGGTACACTTTTCTATTACCGATGTTATTCGAAAAATAGTATGTACTTTGATCACATGTAGCACCGAACAGGAAAGACTAATGGGCAATTACAGGTTTTCATACATTTTTCGTTGTGCTTAACTTTGCAAAGAATTTGTTTTGTAAGTAAAAACACTCAATTACTTGTTTTAAACTCACTTTGAAATTTAACTTTTTTAAGCAGGATTCAAAATGGTGCTTCCTAAGTTTGTTTAAAAATAAACCTAAAGCATTTTAAAATGACATAAAAACGTACCTTCAAACTACCGAATCAAGTTATAATTTCTAAATTGAGTAGTTTAAGTCGATTTCGTTCATTCGTTTCGTAAAATTGACTTTGACGTTTCTAAATTTCCTAAAGTGGTACCTTCAAACTTGCTTTAAGATATTTAGGAATTTTACGCGGTTTAGCTAATTTAGAAATTTTAAATGCGCCTTCAAACTCGGCACCATTATACCCGTATAAAAATAGTTAATAAACAATATCGATATCTCAATCGTAACATCACTATGTTGATAGCCATAGAACGTAAATCTTTAAAAACGTTTGTTATTTTATGTAATTTATAAAAAAACTACTGAACTTATGGACTCAATTTGTCAAAGATGATTATTATATGGGATCAAGGAGCAAACTTAGGCAGTTGTCATATTTTTAAAACCTCGCATTTAAAAGTGAACTTTTGCGTAACATGACGCAGTTACGTTCTATTGGTGCTGTCAAAAAGAAAATAAACGGTTGGATCTATTATAGCGAGTAACATAGACTATATTTCATACCCGTGCGAAGCCGGGGCAGGTCGCTAGTAAACAATGTGGTGACTCACCCTCCCTCTTAGCCTGAATAGCGGCTTCCTTGAACTGCTTCTGGCGATGCATGAGGTAGGCTAGCTGCTTCTCGTAGCGGGTGTGGGAGGCGCGGGGGAGGGCGGGGGAGTCGGGGGCCGGGGAGTGGGAGGGGGCGGGCCGGGGGGGCAGCCGGGGGCCGGGCCGGGGCACCTCGGGGGGAGGGGCCTGCTGGAAATAGTAGTAAAAATATATCAATTGACCAAATAATAAAAACATAAATGTATGACACGATTTGTTGTATTATTAGAATTAGAATAAGAAATAAAGTTTGTAGTTATTGTTTTAGCTTGTGTTTTCTATTGTTTTATAATTGCATAGAGATGAATATTATTTCATGTCAAGACTGATCTTATGATGTTTTTGAGATTTTTTACACACTTTTTAAGTATGAGAGTAGGTTATGAAAAATGCGACATCGATCATAGCCACTTGCACGTGCGTGGATACAAAAATATCCAAAAAATGGTTATTATCTTTTTGCTTTATGCTTGTGTCAATTTCTGGGGTGGACAAAGAGTTTGTTTATATATCTATCTATCTCCCTCTTACCACAGTCCCCGGTAGCGGCGCATGCCCCGGCGCGACGGGTAACTCGTCGCTGGCTATGGGTTTCCCCGCCGCGTTCAGTTTAATAGCTTCTGCGTACTGTTTGGTGATCCGCCCCATGCGGCGAGCTTTGGAAGAGTTGCCCTCCTCTTTGGCTTTAGCTTCTTGTTGCTGCGAATAAAAAGTAACAAATAATCAAATAAATGATTTAAAGAACCGACTAGAAGAGAGCTAGCCTAGCCTATTTTGACGTAAAATACGTAGCGAATATTCGATTGATAAATGCATGCAAAACGGGACAGCGCCCCTGTAGCTGTAGGACGCAAATGAAAACTGCATCGTTCATATATTATTATGTATCCATCAAATACTCGCTACGCATTTTATGTCAAAGTTAGTGCTAGATCTTATATATAAAATTCTCGTGTCACAATGTTCGTTCCCGTACTCCTCCGAAACGGCTTGACCGATTTTGATGAAATTTTAGTAATTTTATTGAGTTATTCATCTATTTGTCGCGCACGTACTTAATGGAAATTTAAGACTTATATAGTTTTCTCATGGATACCATTATCAGAACTGGACTAAATTAAAATGGGACCAAATGGGAAGCGTCAGCTTTCTAATAAAAAAAGAATCATCAAAATCGATTCACCCAGTCAAAAGTTATGAGGTAACAAACATAAAAAAAAAAAAAAATATATACAGACGAATTGATAACCTCCTCCTTTTTTGAAGTCGGTTAAAAATAATGTTCTTGTTACGTCAGTGGTTAAAAATTAAGCTGACGAAACCATAATTTCTTACATATGTCATTCAATTCATTGCATTCAGTTACATTCTTCTAATCTAGATGGCGTGCCAATTTGAGAATAACATCTTTTAAAGTTGTGATAACAGTTGGCAACATTTGTCAATAGCTATTGAGTCAATAGCTAACAACTAGAAAAGAGAATCCATGACCAGCATTTTTTATACAAAGCTTTTTGTTTATTACTTACCTGGAAATAAGCGAGCCTCTGCCGCAGCGCCTCGTCGAGTGAAGAAGCAGTGATGAGCCCCGGGGGCTCCGCCGCTGGCGGGGGGGAGTCTGAGTCTGAAAAATAAAATTAAAGAAGCTATAAATATTACATATACACTTATACAGGCTGACTGGTTAGACACTTTAAATATTATCGGTTATCATAATATTCATCATTATGAATAACTTTTACTATAGGACCAACCCGGAATTCGCGAAAAAACAGCTCTTCCATACATTTTGTCGAGTATCATTGACATTTTTCTATGGAACGGCTGATTTATTTTCACGAATTTCGGATTGGTCCCATAGTAAAACTTGTTCATAATGATGAGTACTATGAGCTCTTTTCGGCTAAGCATACCCTTTCCTTATAACCTTGCATTCGTAACGTGACGTGCCAAAAACGCCATCTAGTGTATAATTTAGAAACTAGTTACCTGCATCTCACTGCGTGCCATCCTCCCCAGTATGCCGTAAGGATGCTGCTATAACCTCCACTGTAGGTAGTTCAGTGAGATCCATGTCCTGGCCCGATTGATGCACTACTATGTCGAACTGTTTCACCACATTGAGATACTTTAGGGCTGATTATGAGTGAAATTAGTGAGATTAGGGATATTTACCTGCATCTTGCTGCTTGCCATCTTTCTCAGTATGCCGTAAGGACGCTGCTATGACCTCCACTGTGGGCAGCTCGCTCAGATCCATGTCCTGGCCCGATCTGTAGGCCTCCACCACTATCTCGAACTGTTTCACCACTTTCAGGAACTCTAGAGCTGCTTCCTTGTCTCCGGACTGTTTGCTGGATAGGGCTGCTGCCATGAACTCGCGTTTACGGTCTAGAAGAGAATGAAAATCATAGTGATATTAATGTGAATGAAAAATAACACTAATATGAATGTGAATATTTTAGAGATTTATCAAGACAAGATTTAACCGCGGCTTTATTGTCTAACTAACTGACTGATAATCGCAATTAGCTTCATTTTAATCCTACTACTATTATAAAGGCGAAAGTTTGTAAGTATGGATGTATGTATGGATGTTTGTTACTCTTTCACGCAAAAACGGCTGAACGGATTTACATGAAATTTGGAATGAAGGTTGTTCATGGTCTGGATTAACACATAGGCTACTTTTTATCCCGGAAAACGCGGGTGAAGCCGCGGGGCGCAGCTAGTATGATAATACAAAAGCGGACTTTTAAAATTTAAATTGCTTTAGAATATAATCGACAACAATAAAATGAACAAAAATAAATAAAAGGAATATCGTCAATATAAAGTTTATCTATCTATCTATCAATGCCTAGAACAGATCGCTCTCAACGATAAAGCCGCCAGTTGTTGCACTAGTTGAAAGTGTTGGTACTTGGTGAGCGGGCTCTTTTCCGCAACTAGGCCGTAAGTCGGCCCTTTTTGCGTAGTTGAAAGTGTTATTATGCTTTTGTATGTAATTTCTGGTGTGAACAATCTTATCTATCCGTGTACTACTTACCTACTTAATATATTAATTATTTATAAATTTAATAAATATTACAAATCCTTACTTATTATAGTCTGTAATCCCAGTTGCCTCTCCGGACTCAGGGCCGCGGTGGGGCTGGACAAGGCCGGGGGCGGCGCCGCCGGCTCGGGCTGACTGAGGGGTTCTGAAATTAAACATATCCATGGTTTAACGTAAATAAGATTGGCTCAAGACAGGGTAAAATGGCACAAAGGAGAGGAGGCCTATACCCAACAGTGGGTTGATACGGGCTGACGATGATAAGGATGGTTTCACTTCTCAAAAAATTACAAATTTAGTTTTAATGAGATGAGAAAATACTGAAAAACATAGGTGTGTAAACTATTATTATAGTATGTTAAAAGTATAGAAGTAGACGTACATAAGGTAGGCTACGAGTAGCGTGATGGCGTAGAAATCTTTCACACAATATTAATATTGTCTTATCTTTTGTTTTAAGTAGTATAATAGTAGTTTATGCAACTGTCATATAATGAAGGGTATTAAAACACGAGTGTGTTTATGAAACGAGCGCAGCGAGTTTCATAATAGTAACGAGTGTTTTAATACCTGTGTTATATGCAGTTGCATACACTACTTTATCTACACTAATGCTGTTACATTCTACTTATGTTTCCAATACTTGATAAAATACGTTTTAATACTTCACATATGCCAAAAATGTGTTTTTTTTTTGTTTGAGAAATTATATTTTTTAACAAAATAGGCATTTCACTTGTATTATAAAAGTGAAAGTTAAAATGTTTGTTAACACTAACCGCTGAAACGGCTCAACGGATTAACATGACATTTGGAATGAAGGTCTTTCATGGTCTGGATTAACACATAGGCTACTTTTTATCCCGGAAAACCCATGTTAACCTTTTCACCGCCGGTGAAACCGCTGGGCGCAGCTAGTTACCTATAAACTTTGCTTAGAATATAAAATCAGGTCAGTTACTTACCAAATTCTACGGGTTCAGGAGCCTCCATACTGGTGGAACGAGGGGGTACGGGGGGAGGGGACATAGGGGGCGCGGGGGCTGGGCGGGGGGGAGTTGGCTGTGAGGGGGAAGTTGGCTGTGAGGGGGACGCGGCAGGTTCTGCTTGACCGACGCTGGCCGGAGGCGGAATATCCTCGTCATTGATTGGCTTCCCAGCTTTAGCTTGCTTGAGAAGGTCGTTGAGTGTCTTCAAGCCGCGTCCGAATCTGCGACGTAAGGAGTCTTGTTAGAGTATAGAATTGATTGCTGAAAATCGCGATCTAAACAATACTGAGAATTTTTTTTTATTTGTTTTTAATGATAGGCTTGCGATTGACAGCCATCTTGCCTGATGGGAAGCAATGATGCGGTCTTAGTGTTCCATATATAAAATCTATTTAAGAGTGACACGGAAGCAATGAAGACTGAAAAATTCTAAAACCACAAGTACAGTTGATCTTTTATAAACCTTCATACTAAAAAAATAGGCAATAACAAAGAATAGAAGATGGCGAATATTGTGTACACTCAGTGGCAGATAAAAGTCGATGATAGTACCTCCGAGCCTTGCCACTCTCTCCAGCATCCTTAGCATGCTTCTCAGCCGCTGTATAGTTGGATATCCTGTCCTGAAGCAGCCTGACGGTGCTGTTCTCCGCGCTGGGAAACGCGGGGGCGGGGCGGGGGCGCGGCGGCTCCTCGCCGTAGATACCCAGGCCTTGGAGCTCGCTTAGCAGGTCGGGGTCGTCTTCGTCTTCTGTAGAAGAAAGATTGTGATGCAATGTACAAAACAATCCAATTAGTATTAGGTAGTTATATGTGAGAATTCGAAACTCTGGGTAGCGCAGACTTGTTATGGGCAAACGCGACTTTTGCATCAGGCGAGCGATTTGCTCGTCTCATCACTCAATAGCATAAAAAACTACGTGTAGGTGGCATAAAATCAAATAGTAAGTACAGTATAAGTCCGTAAAGATGTGTCAATCAATAGTAAAGCCGTTTTCCAAAATTTGAGTTCATTATTTAAACATAATAATTACGCTAGTAGACAACTATAGGATGTCTATACCTCTAATTTGTTTATAAAAAGATCTATTCTCAGTACTCTAAGGAGAAAACTCATGAGTCAGTTTATGCTTCATTGTTGTTTATTGAATCAATCAACACTGGACTAAACATAACTGTGTGAACAGGGTCACTGACTTGTCAACTGGTTAAGTATTCCATTGTAACTTTAAGTATGTTAGTATCTTGGCTTGTTTGTATAAATATTTAAAAGAATCAGTTAGCAGTAACTTCTTGTTAAAAAGACTAATAGCAGTCGAAAATCTCGGAATCAAAAGTACTAACTAGGAATCTAAAGAAGATGAATATTGTTGTAAGCTAAACAAACAACATGGAATAAATTTGGTTTAGCAGTATATCTATTCTATCACAGCTAAGTTTTGGCCTTCTGTCGTTCCCACTATCCCTTTCTGTCTAGTGTAAGCCTCTGTTCCTCTTTCTATCATGATAAACAATGTCATTCTACATCTGATCAGTGGATGGTCAACTGCCTTAGTCCACCTATCAAAGTATCCTTACCAGAAGCCACGTCGTCATCCGAAGGTACATCCTGCAGGCTGGCTGCAATCATAGCATCCAAGTTGGCCGCCGGGACCGGTGCACGCTTCCGCGGCGTCGGCGGGGCCCCGCCGCCGCTGAGCTCAGCCAGCTCGTCTTCGAAGTCAACGTCATCATCAGACGTATCCATGGGCTCGACCTCATCGTGCACGCCCGTATCGAAAATACCAAACTGGAAAGCAAAAAAAAGTACTGTTAAGTGAGTAAGGCATTAGTTTCATTGCTGATTTAAAATATCTTGCGGCAACATTGCAGAAGCCAGGTAGAAAAAATTGAAGTTGAAAATATCTCAATTAAGTTAAAACATAGCATGGCTGTAATAGAATGAATTTCGAAAAAATTAGGAAAGCGTTGCGAAATATACACAAATCTTTCTTTTTTATCGCGAATAAGTCCGCGTTTGACTACCAACTCGCCTGTTGGTAAGCGATGATGTGGTCGAAGATGAAGCACGCAGACTTAGAAGATCTATTCACTCTGACCTCGAAAAGCCCAAGATTGTATCTCTCAGGAAACAAGGAATTCTACCCCATTCCCTGGCAGTACGGATCAGAAGCAAAAACTTATCATTATGTTTACTAATCATGGAAAACATCTATAAATTCTTATAAATGTAATTATAGTTTGTCTGACTTATGCATAAAACCAGGCTCCAGATATAGAGAAGCATTGTGAGACAAGTAGCAGGATGGGGCTATGACAAAGGGAAGTATTTGTGTTCTTTCAACATAAACATGACGACTCCAACAAAAACTCACAACTAAGGAGTGTGAAGCATAAACAAGAGAATTCCTGTAGGGATGTGACAATGACAAAGGGGGTCTTCATGCTTCAATGTAAACATAATAACTCTGACAAAAACTCACAACTAGGAAGTGAAATGCATTATCTCTATCCTAACTAATCTTCGAAAACCTTCGCAAGTCTAAAAAGGTAATAAATACTTTTTGCCCAAAAACTGTTATAATTTCTCTGGGATCTGTACATTTAAACAGGAGCTAACAACTAAGACAGACAAATAAACAAGATAATTACAACCATTGTAATTAATCTAAGACACTGAGTACCACTACTGAGTATTTCTAAACTGCAAGATATAGGCACATCATTGTATGCTATCAACCCATCATCCAAATAATTAATTCCCACAACTGAAATTTCATAGCAGTAATAAGAATATTTATGAATAAAATATCAACAAGTTTTAATTGCAAATGTCTTCTAAACTATTATACTTACAGGATTGGCATCTATAAATGATTCTTACAGGTTTTAAAATAATGAATGAATTAAATCACACTATAAAATCTATTAAATGTACAGACAACAAAAGTAATAGATAACTAACCATGCACATTACTTTAGTCTTGTCAATCAATAAATCTGTAATAATCATTTGGTATGTAAGTCTATTCATTTTGTATGATTATTGATTTTACAAATAGAAGCAGGAATATACAATTTGCTAAGGACCCATTACTGTATACAAAACAAAATTATCAACCCCTTTGTTCTTAGTAGCTGGAGAAATCAATAGAAATGGTGTTTTAAAAAGACAGTTCTGTAACCTAAAAATTCTGGATGAATATTATAGAGCATTTGAAGAGCAAATAATGTTATGTGGGATACTTTTAACTCTAAAATATTGGCTACATGATTTTGAAAAATACAATCAATAATCATGGCATCACAATACATGTTGTTGAGTGAAGAAAGATTAGCAGACTAGTTTTGTAAAACGAGCCCATTTTGTATGCTGATAAAACAACTTATGTTATTATGGTGTTTCGATATCGACTAATTTTAATAGGAGAATAAAGAATATAAAGATCATTCAAGAATAATATAATTTGAATTAATTTGATTGTTACATTGTCCCAAAATTTGGCTTTATTGCTGTAAGGACACTAGAGGAAAACTTCAAGGATTGATCTCAATTAATAGAACGTTAAGTGAGGGCCGGAAAACAATCGTAGACTACAATAGAATCCATTGTTTACAAAATTCTAACAGCTGATATCTAGACTTGCGATATAGACAGGGACTTTTAAACTAGCCACATCCTTATTAACTATTCCCTGATTCTATAAATACAGTTTAACATGAACGTAGTTAATGGGTACTAAGCGAGAATGATATCTAGACAAGTAAATAATGATCTTAGAATGACTCACTTGCGAAAAATTAAACTTTTGAGCAGGAGGATTCTGCCTTTCAGCCATTTTAATTTCAGACACTAACGGCACTACAATTTATTATTGTCTTTAACAGTTTATCGACATTTAAGTCTTGTTTTTTGGTTTGATTTTTACAGAAACATAAAAATATTTTGCTTTTAATTCAACTTTTCTTTCATTTTTTCGATTCTGACTCTGACTGCACTGACTGTTGACTGCTCCTCTGTCTTTTAGTAAAAATAATGCTGCCAGTATCCGACTATTGGAATGCTAGGTCCTGGTGTTATTTTCAAGAATAGCTAGTTTGCCAATATTCTACCTATCATACGTTCTCGCGTATTAATGAGTTCGATAGTACTTTCGATCTCATTTGGTGATTTTCTTCATAATTAATAAAACTGTTCAAATAATAATGGTTTTAAGATGCTCGAATTTGTTTATTTACAAACTTTTTCTAGGAAAACGCTGTTTAGAATGGCATCCCCAAAAAAACTGTAAGACAGTGACAATTGACATATTTTTGACATGAGCATGAGATCACATATTAGAGATTAAAATTCAAAAATATTTCCAGTTCGACTATTTTATTAAAAAACCGAAAAATACAAAATCGATCATTTGGATGAAATCGACTAACGAATATTGTTACTAATAGAAATAAATCACTTCACTACGAGTCAAACCGCGAGCAACACCTAGTCCACAATGTCATTTTGTTTTATATCCATTTTGTTTAGTAATAGGTCATTCAGTCATGTTTTAACCTACTGCTGCAATAAAATGTAAATATAAATCGACTAAATATCAAATTGATAAAAGACCACTTCGTGCTCATGCCTAATTATAAGTTATCTATATTTAAAAATCTAAGTAATGTTGCCTTTCGGTAAAAACTCCTCATTAGAATGTAAAAACTAAACATTTTATATTTTTTCAGAGCTCAGCATGTTTAGTTACGTTTCACAGTATTCTTGAGAACTTGGTCCTTTTTACTATTCAGTAAGATCGTCCTTGCTTTGTCCCACGATGTCCATTAACAATCACTCACATCACCCTCATAAAATCATATAGCGTCGTTGAACGAGATCGCAAAGTCGTCGGTACGAGATCTTACTGAACACGTCCCTGGAGTTTTTTTATTTTATAAATGGTAATACTAACATCATTGCGATCGAGAGTGACGTATGAACGGCAGAAGAAACGAAAACGAAAGAAAAGCCTTTCTGTGCCGTTGTTATCTTCTCAAATTCCTGAAGAATGGATACAAACGGCCAGACTAATGGGCTCAAATCTAAAAAGAAGGATAAAGACGACGCGAAGGACAACCTATGGTAATAGTTCATAGTTAATTTTACGGCTTGCATGCAGTCCCCATGTATGGGGATTCAATGTGTCACACCTACTGACAGCCTCGCACCTGAGAAATATGTGACCTGGCTGCTACGTCTTGCCTTTGTATGTTAAATAGTGATAAAATGTTTTCACATCGTGTCATGTTCCACCGCCGCTGCACTTTCATGTCTGGCAGGCCAACCTCGCATACTTGACGCATAGTTGATGACATGAATCTTTTTTTTAGGTCCGCTATCTTAGAAGAAGTACAGAATCAAGGAAACACAAAACTACCTTCAAACAAAAATGTACTCGTTCTGGGCGACAATGAAACCGGGAAAACAACATTAGTAGCAAAATTACAAGGAGTTGAAGACCCTAAGAAAGGGTCGGCGCTCGAATATGCATATATAGACATTAGTGATGAATATAGAGATGGTGAGTACTGTTTTCAAGCATGAAATACCATAATCTTACAACAAAATCAATATGACTACCAGAACATGGAAGGTTATGTTTGTTCCATATAGCTCCATAATAATATAAGATTCTTGTCAGACAAACAGGTATATTATTGTCTACACCTAAGTAAATAAGAATAAGATTCACAAGTCATTTAAAGCTACAGACATTGCATGCAAAACAAGCAACAATAATACTAACGCTAGCAAAAAATTACCTCTCTCTCTCCTGGCTATGTATCCCACACAGTGGTGGGGTCAGCCTTCCTGACTTTTCTTCTCCACTTCACTCTATCCTCAACATCATCTTCACACAAATTAACCCTCTGACTCGGAAACGTACACATTTGTCCTCGACAAACTCGACCACGGCTGGCTCGGAAACGTACACATTTGTACGTACGCGCTACCCTCTTTAAAAAGGTGTATAGATCGGTTTTGAACGAACTAAATAGGCGTGGTTTGTATAGAAACAAAGAGATGAATAAACCCTCCTTATTTTGGTGTATAATAATAGCGATATTTCAAAGCGCAGTCGTCGACTCGGCCATTTCGAAAAACGCCATTTTCGTGCTGTCGTGACGCAAAGTTTTGTGAGTGATTATCAATTGTTTTCTTGTAAAAGGTAAGTAAAACCTATTATAATTTTGATCATGGCATATGTGTAGACCTTTTCACTACAATAATGAAGCAGTGAATACAATATTATGTTAGTTTTTTTGGATACAAATGAGATGAATGAAATGAAATTTGAAAAACGAATTTTTTTTTGTTTCCATGTTTTTGTATAAATTAAAATTGTTTGAAATTTAAATCTTGTTGAATTTAACGTTAAAATGTAGCAGCGTTATCATATAATGGACTGCTTTTTACATAAATTAAAAATATTTGATAGTTTTTAAAGATTCGTAATTTTTCTAAACGTCTGCTATGAAGGCGGTTTTCCCGCCAAAACGCGTCCGAGCTTACCGGTGTAGAGTTTAACAGGTGTCACCCGAGTCAAAGGGTTAAGCACCCCAATAAAAGGTAACTAAAGTGTACCTTAGTGTGAAGGGTATACCTACCTTTTATTTACTTTTTTTCTGACTATACCTAGCAACTTGGAGATAAACCAGTTAGTAATGTTATCAAATAATTGATCAGTTGATGATAATCTGTACTGGACAGTGGTGTATTTGATTCATTGTACAATTGGGTTATTGTGACTACTGCAACAATAAATTATTTATCCTACTGTTTTCCTGATTTGGATGCTTGTAGCTTAACATTAGTTTTTAGTTGACTAAATCCCTGGAAAGAAATCCTAGTGAAGGTTTTGTCAAGCTTTGTACCACAATTTTAGACATGATAAGAAATGGAATTGTCTTATAAAAAAAAACCCTTCAATGACTGCAAAAGCTATGATAGCTTTTAAACTGCTAACAGACTATCGCAATACACCTAAAAACCACTACATTAATACCGGCTTTGTTTCTTTTATTTAGAGACATCTTATCTTTACTTTATCACAGATGCTTTCCGCACCCGTATTGTTATTTGCGGGAAACTCAGATTCAAATAAATAGTAACCCACCCTTGCTGTGCTGTTTAATTCTTTATCTGCCTCTATTAATTACCTTCTGTAAGCTAGACTATTTGACAGATTTAGAAGAACGAGGTATCCTAAATACCGACTATACATATCTCATAGAGTATCATCAACTACACTTTTTACAGTAATTTTCTTAGAATTGTCTGTTTTAAATTTATACTTATTATTTCCCAGACCACACACGTCTCAGCGTATGGGTGCTAGACGGAGACCCAGGCCACACAAACCTGCTGAGGTTCGCCCTCAGCGAGGAGACATTCCCCCACACCCTGGTGCTGCTCACAGTGGCGATGACCACGCCCTGGGGCATCCTCGACCAGCTGCAGAGTTGGGCGGCCGTGCTCGGAGACCATATAGACAAACTAGATCTATCACCTGGTAAGGTTTCTTTTGAGGAAAGCTTTACTATAGAAATTAATTTTTTACCCGGCTACAGTGAAGCTAGAGAGGATAACGTTTTTTATTGTAATTCCATTATATTTTATTTAATTTAATTCATCGGTTGCAGAGTTGAGTTGTAAAACTCTCGCATATATTCACAGCACACCTTTAACAACTATCCTGGACAGGAATCGTTAATTTTCTAAAATAAAAAGCAGCCTAAATGTTTAAGTCAGGGTATAAGCTACCTCCATACCAAATTCCATCCAAACTTTCTTATTTATATTATTAGTAGCCTAATTATTTGACAATTAATTGAATAATAACTAAAATTCATACATGTTATATGCATCTTATCAATCAATATAAAAGTGCAACATTGCTTCTATGAAATTTGAATACACTGTGTTGGCAGCAAAGAAACTATTGCCCATTCTGTGAAATGATTCATTCCCTGGCTTCCTCATTAAACGATCTAGATAAAGCCCTTAATCAAGTACTTAGGGTCATCACTGATGGCGGACTTTGTTCGGCTGGCTGTTTCACTCGCAACTCTCAACACTCACTTAATATTTTTTTTATGTGTTAAACAAAACCTATAGTCCAGCATACTAAAGAATATTCAGACTGCTATAAAGTATAGCGTCACAGCTTACTCCACACTGCCCCCACCCCCATATCCGTTCTGGGTCTGGGTGTTTGTTGTCCTTGTCTTTGTGTGTGTTCCGTGGCATCCCTGACACAGGATTTATCCTAATGGGGAGCTATGAGTGTAAAACGTTAGAAACGTTAGAAAACCCTGCCCTGCGTTTTTAAGTCTCTTGATAGCTATTACCCACTACACTTTCTAGACTATACGTAGGTTTACACCATCAGCGCCAGCCCTAACCCTTGATCAGGGTAAAGCGATCATAAATTGCTCAAAAATTTTTTGCATTTGGTATTTTGGCACCCTTTGCTACTTGGCTCCTCTCCTCTCGCTTTACACTAAGGCTGGCGCCACACACCATCTAGCAGAATTTTTGTCAGTCAAACCTGACAAAAGTAATTCCAATTTATCAAAGTGCCTGCGACGCTTAGTCTTGTACCCATTAGATGTAGCCCAGCTAGCCATCCAGCCACAGATCTAGCCTAGAATGGCTACCAGCTGATAAAACGCGGGGCATAGATGGGACGTCTAAGTTTTATTTTATTAACCTGAATAAGCGTTTGTCTGTTTGTCTGATGGTAAGCGACGATGTGGTCGAAGATGAAGCACGCAGACCTAGAAGATACCTATTTACTCTGACCTTGCAAAGCCCAAGATATATCTCTGGAAACAAGGAGGTTGGCAGTCTGTTCCATTCCTTGGCTGTACAAATCAGAAACGTAGATCGTAATTTTAATTATTCTAATAATAAAGACACTTGCCCAACCCAAACAATCAAATTTGCTTCAAATAACTTCAAGTTCTCACCAAGAAACTTGTCGAATCTATTAAATCCCACCTGTGAGTCAGCATGACGTCACCTGTCGCGTAATATTTGATCAATGCCGCGAGTTGACTACACAAGTGGTTTATCGGTTCCCCCCCACCCCCCACTTAGTAGCTACTAGCTATAGAGCTTATATTAAGTTCTTTTTATTATAAAATCTTGTATCTGACAGTCATTGATAAAAATAACAATGAGATACGTGAATGAAGTTGTTGGTAAACAAAAGTTTTCGGCTTGACTGTTTTGTAAATAAATAAGCATTGTCTGTCTCTGAGTGGGATTGCAGTAGATTCGAAGTAGTGGCGCTTACCGTCAGGTGCTTGACTCGCTCGTTACAAAAATTAAGTTTAAGACTAAAGTACCTACACGAAATGTAAGAAACTGGGGTAGTCTGCCTCGGTCTCGTGCTAATCGAGTCCAGCCCCCTTCGCCAAGTTGCTTCCATAACCCCAAACGAAACAAAACTAATACAAAGTATAAAAACGACATTTCTATGATTCTGTTCATTCCCATACAATGTCTTAGTTTTCTACAAAGTTTGCAATCAATAATCATAGATTGTAACTTGGCTAGGGGACAGGTTCAACCTGACAAAATCGTCTCGCAGCTGGACGACCCTTACCTCACTCTGGCCACCACTCAGTCACTGCGTTACTCTACTTACCATCACTGGCTAGCCATGCGTCCTGCTCAACTCCACTAAGCGTAGACTTACGAAAGTCGATCTAACTTGTATTGCACATAATTTTATCCCTTTGAATACAAGAAAAAATTATAAACTCTCGTAGAGCTTGCGAAAGCCCGCCGAATCAACGCTCTTATTAAATATTATTTACTGTATAGAATAAAAAATAATATAAATAAGTTACTGGGAATCTGACATACCGAATTACCATTTTTCGTCGTAATTATTCCGAAACATCAAAATCACAAGCTAACCTCGCAACTAAATGAAAGTTACTAATTCTATGCGACACTCTCTCCAAGCTCCGTTACTTTAGTTATTCCGCTAGTGCATCAAAGAATCCAATCCAATACAATTACACACGTAATGCACTAATTGTAGCTGAAACAATGCGGCCTAGAGTCACACGTCGGGGCTTTCTACCCATTTCACTGTAGACATTGTAGCGCTCGTAGCGGAGCTCGAGTGTTCGTAACCGATCAGCGGTGTTAATGCGTGGATTACACATAACGAGGACCGTGGCGAGACAGTGGAAATACTCGGCCGAGCAAATCATGGTTCTAGTCACTGTCTCGCCTTGTCAAAATGTTTATACAAACCGAGTACTCGGCCGAGGGCCCTGACTCGCCACTGTACTCGTTACATGGAATCAAAACATAAGCAACAGACGACAAGGTCAGTTTCCGGATGGGCGCCTAGATTTTATTTTAAAAATAATTTACTCATAGGATTTTTTTATTTTTTTTTATAGAAAGCTACACTATACCTGCGTGTCATAGGCTATGTTTTTATACACGGGCGAAGCCGCAGATAAAAGCTAGTAAAGTAAAACAAACATAGCTATTATAGTAGAACAAACAGATAAAATAGTTAGTCGTCTACTATGTATCATAGCTCAAATAATATCTGTGAACGACATCTGTTTTATTACATGTGAAAATTATATTCTTAAAAGTATTGTATTATTTATTAAACATTAGATACAAGTATAAACATAGAAGTAGGTTATAGAATAATTAATGAGCCAAACCAGACCCAAGTTAGTCATAGAATAAGTAATAGTACCTACTAAAAGTTAGTCATCACTACAAAAATACCTACAAGACAAGCTGAATATCATTCAAGATAAAAGGCTAAAGTCTTTAGCGTTCTTTCTTATCGGTTCGAAGCCGATGCAATTTAAAAAGTAATGTTCTGATTGCTTTTCTTACTTGATGTTACATATATTCTTGACTTCAATTCTAATCAGAATCACTATAAAATTATAAATTCGAAAATACAGGGTTAAAAGAAAAAGGTATGCTAACTCGAAAAGGGCTCATAGTACCTACTCATAATTATGAACAACTTTTACTATTGGACCAACCTGGAATTCGAGAAAAAAAAATCAACTGTTCCGTACATTTTGTTGAGTGTTATTGACATTTTTACAGGTAACGTAACGGTTGTACGAATTTGAATCAAATGTACAATAACACTTTACTTATATTACATAAGGAAAAACAAAAATGAGGAATGTTGAAAGGTTGTTAATAATAATTGAATAGCCTACTTTTTTTTCCTGTAAGATATTGGGTAAAACCGCGTCGAACTGCTAGTATTGGAATGTTACCACGGTTTCACCCGCCCGTTAATGAAAAATTATGTTGGTTATGAAAATTAGACTGTCCTTTTCTGTACCCCTAAAAAACGCGTATACAAAATTTCATGATGATCAGTTGAATAGTTAAAACGTGAAAGCGTAACAAACATAAAACATACATACTTAGTGTCGCATTTACAATTAGTCAGGACTTAATTAAGCAACGTAAACAAACAAGACGCGTTTCTGGCTTCCACCGTTCCTTCATTCTGCCAAAGTAGAAGCAATACATCCGCTAGCCGACGCGGCCGTGACAGGAATTAATCATGAATTATCGGCGCTCTGTGTACCCTGAGACATGTTAAATGTAAATAAATAGTTTACTGTTCGTTCATTAGATACTCTTTGTTAGGAATTGGTCATGGAATCTAGACTTTTATGTAAAAATAAGTGGTAATCAAGCGACGGCGACGGGCTATTTGATGGTGAGTGGACACCGCTGCCTATGGTCATCTTAAATACCCGAGTAAAAATCTCCCTTCTAGTGCATTGTCTTTGTCTACCTGTTCGTACACCCTTTGTTTAAAGCTGCCAAAACTTAAGTTTCTTTTGATTAGTTAATTGTGACGTCGCGAGTTTCGAGAGGCTATTTTTGGAGGAGGAGTAGTTTGTTGAGGTTCACTATAATTAACTAGCTTAGTGCCCGTGACTTCGTCCGTAACGGAGGTAGTATTTATGTAGGCACCTTTTTATAAGAATACTAGCTGATAAAAACCGGTGACGATAATGTTGATGAAAAGTAGCCTTAATTTTCTTTTATGCACAACGTGTGTATGCAAAAATTCATGACGATAAATTTAATAGTTACATAGATAAACTCAAAATACTTAGATAATGCGTGAAAGCGTAACGAACAAACACTAATTTTTCCATTTCGTCGGCTTAGTTTTGCTATGAAAATTAACGTAGCTCTGACACATTTTCGCTATGATTAACATGGAAAATTGGAAATACTCAAGGTTTATTGAGTCGGATACCGCGACAAATTTCGATCACATTCGGTAATCTCTTCTAAGAAATTATTACACAAGCTAATACGCTTGAAGTTGCGTCCAGCTTAGCACTGATTTTACAGTTTTATGACTTCTTGCAGAAAGCCGACAATAATTAACAATAATTATAATATTAGGTTAGCATAACATAAATGACGTCCAACAGGCGAGGTCGAAGAGTGCAAATCGGACTTATTCGCCATAAAATAAAAAAAAAAACTAAAAAAACACGCTTTTTATAAAAAACCGAACTAAAAAAATAGAAAATAAAATTTTATAAATTTAAATTAAGAATAGGGTTGAAAATTTCAATAAATATAAATTAATAATAGTGTAAATAAATAAATATATGTATTTTATTTTTAAAAAAGCGTGGGGTGCTTTCTAAGATATTATCAAAATGCTAATCACTCTACTCATGTCTGTCAATACAAAATGTATCTACAAAATATATCTATTGACCCATGCACCCCACGCTTTTTAAAAATAAAATACATATATTTATTTATTTACACTACTATTAATTTATATTTATTAAAATTTTCAACCCTATTCTTAATTTAAATTTATAAAATTTTATTTTCTATTTTTTTAGTTCTGTTTTTTATAAAAAGCGTGTTTTTTTAGTTTTTTTTTAACTATTGTTTATTTTTCGCTTTTTAGTTCGATTTGCTAACTATTAACCATCCTTAATATGTACAAATGTGTTGGTGTTATCCGATTTTGGCCGTCTGCTCAAGCAAATTAAAAATAAAATTGATGCGTAACAAAAAATATTGAGCAAAAAGATTTGTAGCCGCGTGGTTTCGATCCTCAGACCTCTGGGTTATGGGCCCAGCACGCATCCACAAAAATATTGAGCAAAAAGATTTCTAGCGCGTGGTTTCGATCCAAGGACCTCAGGGTTATGAGCCTAGCACGCTTCCACTGCGCCACTCTGCTCTCTGACACGAGTGACGAAATTACAATTTGTAAATTAAACGGTCTTAAAAGTTAAAGAAAGTTTATAGAAAAAGCGTGTTAAAAAAATTAATAGTTAAAAAAACTAAAAAACACGATTTGTTTAGTGTATTGTCATCGGTCCTCGATATATCTACAAAGTTTGAAAGAAATCTGACCGTTTAAAGTGGGTCAAAATCGAGCTCAAAGGAGTCGGTTACAAACATACATACAAACATACATACATACTAGGTGAAGCTAATAAAAGCGTTTTAAAAACTATAAAATGTTTCATGCTTCTATACTCGTGTTGTAGAACCACCGAACCTATATGAATTTGGTGCGAGTGAAATATTATACGTATTAGGCCAGATGCGCATAATTTGTGCGGCTTCAGCGGCACGCGATGTTGCGATCTGCTAGAGTTAGGGGCATGCATGCATATCAGTCTTTACCCTTGATATGCTTTCGGAAATAATTGATCAGGAAGCAATAGTATGACTAGACTATTCTAGAATAGAAAGTTAGTAAGAGCTTTATCACAATCATCATAATAAGCCGTAAACTGGTGAGCATACCTTTTTTGTATGTCACTAATATTTTAAAATTCAATTACAGTTTAAAGAATATTGCATTGATTGGAATGAATATAACACACATGCTACATTAAAGCAATTACTTCGTCGTAAATAAATTGTTAATTTAACTTTCTCATAACTTAACTTTTTCTAAACAGCAAATGTTTTTATAACAGTAAGGCAATTACGGCTAAACTGCTGCATTGGGTCAAAATGAATGTGAATAAAGAGACTAATAGGGCGTTATTATTGTTCGTCTCTCTTTAACACTAAAGAGAGAGAAAGACAACTGCCATAATCCCACTTTTAATATTTTTCCTCCCATCTTTTCCAGAACAAAGGCTACAGAGTAAAAAACAGCAGGTACAGAAATGGCAGAGGTATACGGAGCCCGGAGACGAGCTGGAGCCCACGGCCTCGTCTCCGATGAAGAGGTCCTCGCGGAATCTGTCCGATGACCTGGAGAACGGAGATGATGACGACTGTCCGCTGCCTGAAGCTGTACTTACTACCAACCTGGGCTTGGACATCGTTGTTGTGGCCACTAAGGTACCTAAAACCACCATAAAGCTAGCCTAAAATAGTCCAAAAGATACAAATGTCAATTGCCATTGTCGAATGTCATTGACAAACTCGACAAAATTGAATGAAACTACTGTTTTATTTTTCGCGATTTCAAGCTTAGTCCTTTAGTAAAAGTGGTTCATAATGCTAAGTACTATGATCTCTTTCCAACCTACTTTCCTATGTATATGCAATTATGCATTACACCTTTGTCCCCAGACTGACTACATGTCGACGCTGGAGAAGGAGCACGACTACCGCGACGAGCACTTTGACTTCATGCAGCAGTGGGTGCGGCGCTTCTGTCTGCAGTACGGGGCCGCGCTGTTCTACTCCAGCGCCAAGGAGGACAAGAACTGCGACCTGCTCTACAAGTACCTCACGCACCGGATATACGGGCTGCCCTTCCGCACGCCGGCGCTCATCGTCGAGAAGGATGCTGTCTTGATGTGAGTAGCCCTTGAAACAAAACACGTAGCGTTCTAGTTATCAGCGTCAAGAAAGATGTTTTCATGTGAGTAACTCTTGAAATAGTCCTACTATCCTACTAATACATATTATAATTGTTAAAGTTTGTGAGCTTTGATGTTTAGATGATTGGATTTGGATGATTGTTGCTCAATCACACATAAACGGCTAAACGGATATTGCTATGAATGATACTGCTAATTCTGTCATGAGTATAATAATTCTTGTTTGTTTCGTTTCTAGACCTGCCGGTTGGGACAGCATGAAGAAAATTAGCATATTATATGAAAACATGCAGTCGTGCAAGCCGGACGACTACTACAGGGACGTCATCGTGCAACCTGCTATACGGAAAGTGAGTACACGTTGAAATCACACCGGTTCCTAATTCTAACGTATGTTCACTATTATGTGTGGTAAATTTGTTTTTTCCTGGACCACTCACCACTCAACATAATTATAACCCGGTCACAATATCTGTGCACCTCGCTGGAATGCGTATAGCCTTATATAGTCGCACTGTCGCACCGGGGAGTGCGCGGAGAGGTGACAGGGGAAGCGGGAGCCTCTCCCGCTTCCCCTAATATATATAAGGCTATATATAATATATATATAATCTATCTATCTATATAAAAATGAAACCCGTTTTCCTTGGTCACGGCATCACGCGTGAACGGCTGGACCGATTTAACTAATTCTTTTTTTGTTGTGTTAATTACTGTCGAGAGAAGGTTTTTATGAAATAAAAAATTAAAGAAGTTGACCGGAACATTAGAAAATTGAGACTATTCAAATTCAATTTTCATAGTTAAGACAGGACAACGTCTGTCGGGTCGGCTAGTAGACTATATAAGGCTATACGCATTCCAGCGAGGTGCACAGATATTGTGACCGGGTTATACAGGATTATAAGGAAAATATGCTAAGCTGAAAATGGCTCATAGTACTAAAAATTACGAACAACAGTAACTGCGGGACCAACCTGAGATTCACGAAAAAAAATCAGCTGTTCCATAAAAAAATGTCAATGACCCTTGACAAAATGTATGGAACAGCTGATTTTTTCGGAAATTCCGGATTGGTTCCATTATAAAGTTGTTCATAATGATGAGTAATAATATGAGCCTGTTTCGGCTCAACATACCCTTTCTTTCTAACTTTGTTTTTTTTTTACCTCTACCTATTTTCCCCCAACTGTATCAGGCACCTTTTTAGGTATGGTTTTCATATTAAATTTATCGTCAAATATAACCGTGTATATTGAAGGATCCAGTTAGAGGTTCGTGTTCGGTCCGCAGGGCGGCGCCAGCCGCGAGGCCGAGGTGCAGGCGGAGGACGAGCAGGCCTTCCTGTCGCGGCAGCAGGCGGCGCTGCAGGCCGGCGCGCCCGCCCCGCGCGCCGACTCGCCGCGCGGGCCCACGCAGCGCGCCGCGCACCAGGTACCGCCGCACGCGCACCACGCCTACGTCACGAGCTCATTTCTCTCGCTTTTTTCCTATCGCTAAGTAGCTCGCAAGCGAGCTAATCCGCAGCGGGTTGCCGCGCGCTGCCGCCACAGATTAGACAGTATATAGTTACTGTACTAAAACTGATACTTACGTATTATTATCAGCGACCAAAATTTTTGTTCGGTTGAGGATGTTTCGTGAGAAGTTGTTTGTTTAATCTTCATTCATTTTGGCTATTATAAATAATCTTGAATGTTTTCGACAGTAAAATGTAATAACCAAAGATAAAAAAAATATCGTGTAGAGATACTGGTCTGTGAAGAGCAGGCCTTCCTGCAGCGGCAGCCATATTTTTTTTGTCAAAAGCTTTTTATTTGTGTGTAATAAGGAATGTATGTTTCAGTTGGAGGGCGGCAAGATCAGCATGTCCCCCGGCACGCCGGGCAACGAGGGCGTGCTGGCCAACTTCTTCAACTCGCTGCTGTACAAGAAGACGGGCTCCCCGGGCGCCGGGCCGCCGGGCCGCGAGCCGGCCGCCGGCGCCGCCGCCGCGCGCTCCGACGCCGCCGCCGAGCTCGACCGCCTCACGCGCGCCAAGCGGCACGCGCCGCTCGACCTCAACTCCAGCGACTGCTAGCCGCGCACAGGTACACTACTGTACAAGCGGTCGACCTCAACTCCAGCGACTGCTAGCCGCGCACAGGTACACTACTGTACAAGCGGTCGACCTCAACTCCAGCGACTGCTAGCCGCGCACAGGTACACTACTGTACAAGCGGTCGACCTCAACTCCAGCGACTGCTAGCCGCGCACAGGTACACTACTGTACAAGCGGTCGACCTCAACTCATCACTCGCTCACCAAATGCTTATTTAAAACGTGCTCTCAGTTTTCTTGCGATACTTTACACCAGGGAAAAGATGCCGACCGACGCACTTTAAGACTAGCTTCTTAAACATTTATGTAATACGTGTCTATATTTTGTAGGAAACCCGAGTAGTGCGGGGGGCACACCGCGGCGCCCGCTTCGCTTGCACGCCCCGCCCCCGCCCCGCCCGCGCCCCGCCCGCGCACGGTAAGCGACACGCGACCCCTCGACACGCGACAACACGGGGCAAGCGAGGATGATACTTACGTAGGCATTAGACAAGGCAGTCCGCTCTGTATTCGCCATACCCTTTCTGCTGTTGAACTGTTGAGGCCGTTAAGAATTCAGACGTAGAAAAACTTAACAACCGTCTAAAATGTGTCCGTACTATGTGACAATTAAGACAACCCGCAACACAATCATTAACTAATTTTGTTCTAGAAATAGTGTTGTCTGTGTGCAATAAACCGAAACGGTCACTAGCGTCAGTAGCAATCGTCATAATAACATTAATTATTGTCTAAGATACATTAATGATTGTCTAGAATACATTAATGATTGTCTAAGATACATTAACGATTGTCTAAGATACAGTAACGATTGTCTAAGATACAGTAACGATTGTCTAAGATACAGTAACGATTGTCTAAGATCACCTAAGACACTTACAGTTTTCCAAAACACACTAACCGTCGCCTAAGAATAACTAACAAGTTGTCTTAGACACAGAAACTATATTTTTCAAATACTCATCACTTTTCGGCCTTTACTACAACAAATAACGTCGAACCACAATAGCGGCACTTGTGTCAGTCGATAATGGGTAAATAGCGCTTAAAAAGAGCACAAAATGACTGCCCTTGGCTCTAAAACTCTGGCGTATTTTAAAACGTAGCTGTTATATAGCGCGAATCCATGATAATAATATGTATTGTTTTGTATTTAAGCACAGACGTAAAGCTTCTCGAAAAGGCAGCTATTTCAGACCAGCGTTTCAGAGCCAAGTTTGTATAGAAAACGAAATTTGTATAATAGTGATCTATATATTTTGTTAACATCTCGAAAACAACATTGTGAAGGTAACCGAAAGGTGGCAGGGCATTTTTGATAAGGCATATGATAAAATTGAAATGAAATTACATTCGAGATTTTGTAAGTAAGCCAAGAAAATAATTGTTTCTATCATTAATCGTAATGTATCACTCAAAATTGCCCGTAAACTTAATCATCATACATAAATATGCGAGTCTTAATCAATATCCTATTAAATAAATACCATAGTTATTTCTAACTTTGTTTCTATGATATTAAGTATTTATTTAGAAATTGTCGTGATACAATTTCTTAGTTTATATAAAAGTAAACGTACACGATATTTATTGAAACTGCTTGTTCAATAACAATATAAATAAACATCGAATTAAATAGACTATATCATTAATGATCCTCTAAGATACATTAACGATCTTCTAAGATACATTTAAAATAGTCTAAGTCATATTAAATTTTGTGTAAAACACATAAGGTCGTAAGTCTTTTTAACGATCGGTTAACATACATTTAACTATTGTTTAAGACAAAATAATCTATCAAAACAGAATTACCACCACTTAAAATACATTAACAATTGTCTAAAACAGTTAACGGCTCCCTAAGAGACATAAAATATATTCTAAGATACAAGAATTGCACAGTTGTCTCTTTCTTCTAACTTAATAAAAACAAGCAGTAAAAGGAGTTTTATCATATTGAATAAGTAGTTTAAATAAATTTCGCGGCCCGTTTATGCTTTAAAATGTGAACGGTTAAAATAACTTGAGATTAAGGCCCTCCGCTTAACATCGCGCGGACGCACGCGTGTCTGTTTTGAAAAAAAGTATTAGCAGCGCTACACGGCACTTGTGTACGGTTTCATACTATTTTAAAAGCTTTTATTTAACTTGCAATGTATGTATGTAACTTAGTTTGTGCGGGTGGAATCTTGCAACACAATTTTGAACCACCTCCCGATGTCCGATTGAGCTGAAATGTGTATGTAATAATATTCGTATGTAGCTCCGATGACAATGCAATAAAAGCTTGGTCTTAAACATAGTTTTTAAAATTAACTTAGTTATTTCAAAACTGACTCGCGAGCGTGCACCCGCGTGAAGTTTAGCGCAGGCTCTAAGAAGTTGGGCAAAAATTGTGATCATCTTCAAAGACTGGCATTGCAGTGCAATTGGGAAAGTTCGATGCACAATGGAGTCACTAATTGTACAAACCGATTACATGTGTATAGGTATTACTATGTATGTGTTATGCGTTAATTATTTGCTCATTTTGTATTTGTGTACATGTACAAGTCCGTGTGTTGGCTCAGTTTATCTAATTAAATGGAGATATTGATAGTTTTTAATTAGGTATTGTGTTTTGACAAAGAGACATTTTATTTACTTCTTTTTTATCATTCCATCCATTTATTTATCAAGTCATCTGCTTTCTAATAGCACGATATGCCTATTCATCTTGGCTGAATTTGAATATCTACCTTATTCTAAGTTAATAAAGTAGAAATTCAGATGGCTGAGTTTTCAATATAAAAATTTAGCTAACCAGTCAAATTTTCAATAATACTTTTTATTAGCAAATCAATGTTGCTAAATAGTTTTTAGCTAAACTGAGCCAATAAGTCTAATAAAGTAAAGCTTTCCAGCCCAGCATTGTAATGGTGACCTTTATTGTGTATGTTTACCCGAATTTATTTATTAAACTCATTATTTTGATTTTGGACCATTTTATGATATCCCAATGTTGATAAAGCTGATAATTTTTTATATTTTTACCTTGTGATTGTAATTTATTTAAAGATTGGTTTTTGTCACTCGTGGTGCAATACTGAACATTCCAAACGTGGTTTGGTGCTTATGTTTAATAGTAAATGTATACAATATTAATATGGACTTTCATTTAATATAACTTGCCTGATTAGCTCTCTTGTTTTTCGAAATTTTAGTCAAAATGTGTTCAGCACTAAAGGTCACTATTAATAGTCATTGACGTCGATTTTTTTGTACAATTGTCTTAAACTTAATCTGACAGCACTAAAATTATCTGTATCTCTTTTCATTTGAACGTGTAAGAAAAGGATGGCGCTATTTTTAAAGCTGTATTTAGTTTAGTTTGGAAAATGATACAATAAAATCGACACCATCATTAAACTCTAATATTCATGAAATTCTTTTCTTTTTTGAAAGTACTTAAATTTCTAGCATCAGTAACAATCAACCCCAAGAGTAATATTAAATAGCAGAAGCATAGCTTTCTTTACATGTAAGTATTTATATCATATAAGGATTAAATCTACCCTGGGATTTATGATGTAATTTATTAACTTAACTATTAATTTAGCAATTAAATAAAATAATAATTTTCTATTAACTGTTGGCAAACTTACTATTTTGGTTTAAATCGGAGACATCTTAAGAATAAGTTGAAGAAAAACACATGACGTTAAAACTAAAGTATGAATAAAAATTAAAGACCAGATTACACTGAGATGGCAGTGGCCTTTTATAATTTGACATTTATGTCAAAATTTTTAAAATGCTGTTTAAGCACTCAGTTGCTATTTCCTAGAATCGCGGAGCCAATAAACTTCATCACTGTAACTATATGCATTATAATTTTTTTTTCATATTCTTAAAGTAGTAGTTTAGTTTGTTTTATTCAAATTGTTTAAGTGTAAACAAAGATGGGAGTTTGGCAGATGGATATTGTAAAATCATCTTTACAACATTTGGGTGTCAAAAGAATTGCAGAGTAAAAATAGTGAGTGTGCCAACATTGATGTGGATTCTTCTGTACCGTCTGAATTAATCTGATCTACGATTATCTGCGTCTTTTTTCTTATCAACATGGTAGAAGAAGATGGCGACAATTTCGGAGTTGGGGCCTTGTTCAGGTTTTTGAACGATGTATTAACAACTTGGCTATCTTATGCTATAATTATGACTTTTTGTAGAAAAGAAGACGTGTGACTGACTATGTGGTCGGAAAATATGGTACATAGTAGTGACACTTCAGTTTCATGCTGTCTTGCTCGCACGAACAATCTGATCCGTCACTTTATCCTTGTTTCCCAAGTCAGAGCGGTTCCCATGTTTTGTGATTGATAAAGTAGAACGTCACAGGTCTTCTTTTCTCTGTTACTATACTTAAAATCAAGTGATAAAAACTTTGTACAAGGCCCCTTGATTTAGTTTAGTTTAGGAAATACAAAGAGAATCGACATCAATAAAATTAGTAACTCAATGTATATAAGGTGAAGATTTCGCACGTTTTGATATGAAACATTTGTATGGAGACGGTAAAGAGACGGTTTGTCTATTTTTGTAATGGGGATTCAATGTTAGGTGGCTAAAATGCATAATTATCGATAGCAGTGGCGTAGCGTGTCTTGGCGGGGCCCCGTATAAAAAAATATTTGGGGCCCTTATGAAGGGTAAAGATTTCTCACAAAAGAAAAGAAAATGTTTGCATAAAATAAAAATAAAAATTATTTCATCATAATTATCATCTATCACTTTTTCCAAAATTTTTACTGACAATTCAAATTATATATGCACTCTTCTTGCCGTTTTTTCGGCAAACTGATTTATTAGGTCCTAACCTATGAAATTGGCGTTTTGTATGGGGAAAACAAAATAGACGAAAAATAAGATATAATATATAATAATGCTATTTCTTCCTACTCTTGGATATTCTTGGTAAATAAAAACTTATGTGTTGCTCTGTAAAAACAAGAGTTTTATTTTCACCAAATGCAAACAAACAAACAAATTACATTTCACAAAATACAGATTAATCAATTACCTGTAAAAACAAGAGAAACAACATTTAATGTCCTTTATTTACTCTTTTACAAAAAGTCTTCGTTGTAATTTAAATCTTGATATCCTTTTTGGCTACCTGTGGATCTGTCACTGTCATGGTTGTTTCGATCTTGTCACAGCTTGTCAACAGCAGCTGTCAGTTTTTAAATAGCGGTAATTTTTAATCTAAAGAAAAGCGAAGTATGTATGTACCGTTTTCTTTACATCTCCCCTCCTAAGAGAAACAATTACAAATGATAATGCACGTAATTGTATAATTATACAATGCTGGAGTTAATTTGGTGATGTGATAGAGATTAGATTCTTTCTTTTTGTGTCCAGTATCAACTTCATAAATAGTGTTTGAAATCTTCTTCAATATTGTGAAAGGTCCAATCCTCAATTCATCCATTTTCTTCCTGTTAAGTCGATTTCCGTTTTCCACATAGACTCTGTCACCCTCTTTGAATTCATATTCTTCTCGATGTTGATCGAACCATTTTTTGTTATAATTATGTGATTTTATTGTATTCTTATATGCCTGGTCTCTATCTTGTTGTAAATCTTCATTTGTATATCCTGATTTTAATTCTAATGGCAGAATATTCACATTTTCGCCTTCTAATAGGTACTTTGGAGCATACTTTGTGACTGTGTGTTCTGTTTCATTATATTTTTCCACACATTTATGTGCAATAGTCGACCATGCAATTTTATTTTTGTTTTCATTTATTTTACATCTTATCTTATTAACTAAAGTTTGGTTTAGACGTTCATTGAGCCCGTTTGAAAATGGTGTATCAACCGCTGTAAATATAATTTTTATATTCTTGTTCTTCATGTAATCCTTAAATTCTTTGGAGTTAATGCCGGGGTATTGATCTGTTAATACTATATCTATGTCGTAGCTCTCTGTGACATTATTTATTAGCTTAATGAAATCATTGGATGTTTGATGTTTAGATGTTAATATATAAGCATATCTTGTAAAATGATCAACTAGAAGATGCAAGTATTTTTTTGTAGATCGAGATCCTCCAAAACCCCCAATGGTATCAATGGACACTATTTCAAATGGATGTGTTGCCGGGCCCAAATGTGACATTAATCCATATTTTGACTTCCTCCTTGACTTGTTCTTAATACAAATTTCACATTCATTACAAATTTGTTTAATGTTCTTGGTAATATTCTTTGCTGTGTAGAATGGTGTTAATTTATTTGTCAGTTGAGTTATACCCAAGTGGAAGTATGTCTCATGAATTCTTTTTATAATGATTTTGCTAAATTCTTCTGTTAGTACAATTTTTTTCCTTCCTTTATTATTTTTGTAGTAAATATCATTCTCCAATTTCATTTTGGTTTTGTTATTTTGTAAGTCTTGGTTTCCGCTTTGATCACTTTTTATGTCTTTTAAGTTTATTAAATTAACTACTTTTAAAAAATCTTCAGCATTTTCGTGAGGTTCTAGAACTGGATTTCTGCTTAAACAGTCAGCTTCTTGATTTAATTTTCCGGGGTTATATTTTATTTTAAAATTATATTGTGATAAGTAATATGTCAAGTCACCTAATTCCTCATCAGTTCTAGCCTTGATATTTAAGTTTTCGAGTGGTTTGTGATCAGAATATACCATAAATTCTTTCCCCATTAACCAGTGTTGCCAATATTTCACAGCTTCTTTTATGGCCAAGCATTCTAAATATATTGCCTTTTTCTTCTTCTGAGTTTCAGTTAATTTTCTTGAAAAGTAGGCAACCGGTCTATGCTCTCCATTTTTATCTTGTTGTTTCAACACTGCTCCCAAGCCTTGTATGCTAGCATCCGTGTATATGTTTATTGGTAGTTCTGGGTCAAAGATTTTCAGAATTGGTTTAGAACACAGCAATGATTTAATTCTTTCAAATGATTTTTGACATTCTTCTGACCATATAAATTTCACATCTTTTCTTAGTAAATTGTGTAATGGGTCCAGGATAATAGCACTGTTTGGTACAAATTTATGATGAAAATTTATTTTTCCTAGGAACTGGCGTACATTTTTCCTTGTTTGTGGAATTGGGAAATTTTTGACAGCGGTTAAATAATCTTTCAAAGGTCTGACTGAATTATTTTCTATTACATGACCCAAATATTTGGCAGAATTATTAGCGAAAGTACACTTTGAAAATTTCAATCTAAAACCTTCCTTTAATATTGCTTCCAGTAATTTTGATATATGTTCTATATGTTCTTCAAATGTTTTTGAAAAAACCAGTATATCATCAATGAAATTTACTGCAAAATTAGATAGTTGATATTTTCTTATGATATTTCCCAATATTCTTTGGAAGATTGCCGGTGCAGTCTTTAGTCCAAATGGAAGGCAGGTCCATTGAAAATGCCCTTCTTGTGTTACAAAAGCAGTTTTATGCCTATCTTGAATTTTCAAAGGGATTGACCAAAATGCTGAATTGATATCAAAAGTGGAGAAATACTTACAGTTTACTGCTTTTACCATTAAATCCTCAATCAGCGGGAAAGGTTGTGATTGTGGGACAACAATTTTGTTTAATTCCCTGAAATCTATACATAACCTTGTTTTTCTGTCATCTTCTTTTTTATATGCCAGAGTTACTGGAGCAGCAAATGGGCTGTAAGATTCCTCAATCAAATTCTTCTGTAGTAATGTTGCTATTTGATTTTCTATTTCCTTTCTATCCTCTGCTGTGCATCTATAAGGTCGTTTATAACAGTATTTATCCATTGTTAAGTCGATATGGGCTTCATAATCTCGCACCATACCTATGTCATATTTATCTTTGGCAAAAACATGGTTATATTTTTTTATCAACATATCAATTTGTGATTGTTGGTGTAAATCTAGATGGTTTATGAATATTTCAAATTTGTCTGGATTTACATGTTCATTGAAATTTATTTCACATTCAGATAAAAGTTCCTTTTTCTGTTTTAACACATCAGAGTTTGACCGAAATGTGTCTTCAGTTTTGTTTCCTAGTACATCAGGAATTTCATGGAGTTTTTCTGAAATATGTTTATTGTAGTTTTTGGTTTTCACATCTATTTCTTGTGGACTGTTATATTGTGTGATTTTTAAGTCATAATCTTGAATTAATTTGAATCCTTTTATACAATCCAAGCCAATGAGAAAATCATAATTAAAGTTTTCATTGTCTATAACAAAAACATCCATCACTTTTTCAATTTCAAAGATTTTTATTTTGAGTGTTACCATACCTTCTGTTTTCTTCTCACCATTAATAGTCTTCAAGTTTACCATTTGTGTGTCACTTGTATTCTTTTGATAAATTTTCAATAATTTTGCATTTATTAATGACACATTTGAACCGGAGTCATAAATTCCTGAAACTTGTAAAGTGTCATTTAATAATAACTTAATTTGTATTAATGGTGATATTTCTAGTTTTTTGGATTCTTTTCATTCAATTCAATTTCCAATTCTGAGTTATTGACAGTTTTTACAACTGTTTTTTGATTATTTTTATGAAACCAGCAATGTTCTTCAAGGTGGTAACGTTTCCCTTTTTTCTCCTTAATGCAGATTTGGCATGGTGTTTTTTCTTCAAATTTTTTAGTTACAGTACCAGAATACACCCTACTTGTCTTCCTGTAATTATTTTTCTCTGCAAAATGTTCCAGTTTTCCTAATTCATTGTAAAGATCTTCTGTTCCTAGTAAAGCTTCTCGGTCAATTTTATCCGACACATAATTAGGTAAACCATTTGCTATGAGATCTATGAGTGTCCCAGTATCGATGGATTTCCTGACTTCCAACAACAGTTTTTCTTTTTTTAATGCATACTCGAGTAATGAACCAGCCTGATATTTGTAGGAATGAGCATATCTCACAGGTGACCATCCTTTGTTAGCGAAAGTTTCACAGAAATTCTTCTCCCATTTGTCCCAGTCCGATTCTATCGTTAACTTTATGAGCATACAGCTGTACCAATCTGTACCGGGTCCTTCTAAAAAATGTTTTAAAATTTCTATTTTTTTTCTTTCATCTATAATTTTGAATCGCTCACATTCTTTTTCGAAGCCCTTGATCCATTGTTTGGCATTTGTGTTTTTACCCGTAAATTTTTCTATGGTAAAATTTTTTGCAGTTTTTCCAATATTTTCAGTCAATTGTTTTTCGGAAATTAAAGTTACTAACTTCCTTAACATCTCACCGGAACTGTCACATTCTGTTTCTTTTCTTTCCTCTGTAATTTCTTCAAGGTAAATATCATTAAATTGTAAATTTTGTTCTTCATCTAGGTATACTTTTGAAATTTCCTCCGTTAAAGTAAACCATATTTTCCTAGATTGGTGTCTTTTGCTGAGTGTTTTTCTTATCTTAGCATAGCTTGAAGTATTTATGATTGCTTGATGAAGACTTGCCTGTTGATATTCAAGTGGGATTCCAAAAGTTTGTCCGGTGGTTGTGGAAAGTGAGGTTATGCAAATGACATTCGATTTTCCGTCTGCTGCCGGTTTTACCGTAAAATCAAAACGCAGTCTGTCCATGTTCCTCGAAGATGATGTTGTCCAGTAAATGTTGTTTTATAATAATGCTATTTCTTCCTACTCTTGGATATTCTTGGTAAATAAAAACTTATGTGTTGCTCTGTAAAAACAAGAGTTTTATTTTCACCAAATGCAAACAAACAAACAAATTACATTTCACAAAATACAGATTAATCAATTACCTGTAAAAACAAGAGAAACAACATTTAATGTCCTTTATTTACTCTTTTACAAAAAGTCTTCGTTGTAATTTAAATCTTGATATCCTTTTTGGCTACCTGTGGATCTGTCACTGTCATGGTTGTTTCGATCTTGTCACAGCTTGTCAACAGCAGCTGTCAGTTTTTAAATAGCGGTAATTTTTAATCTAAAGAAAAGCGAAGTATGTATGTACCGTTTTCTTTACACTTTTCAGCGACTGTCGGTACGGGGACTCTTAAAATAAAATACGAGTCGAAGGTCAAACGTAGATTTAGCGATAAAAAAGTAATTACCCAATGACATAATATTACTAAAATATTATTATTAATTATATATATATAATATAATGTTTATATATATATATATATATATATTTTATTTGGATAACAAACAGCCTTCTTATAATTAAACAATAAAGTTTGATAGGCACACCTTTTTTTTTTTGTGTGACCCAGGGAAAATCCTTTATGGATACCAGGCCCGCCCCGGGGAGGGCAGGGTGGTTATGTGGGAGTCTCCGCCCTAGTGGCGGCATACCCACTAAAAACCCTGGGAAGTTCAATGGCAATGGACGGAGCCACGGGCCCATTAAATCACCGCAGCCCCGCCCAGCCTATGTCCACCGTGAGGCAGACCCACCTCGGGTAGGGGGTGGCCACCCCCTCCCACTTCGTGACGACGCGTCGGAACATCAGACGCGTCGACCACCCTGGAGGGCCCAATGCGAAGCAGCGGGTGTCCCCGCACCCGCCACTCCAGGCCCTCCTAGCGGAGACGGAGTGCGAGCCTTACTGGCCCCTCTGGCCTGACTCGCCCCCGTGTCCGCTTTTCTCTCTGCGGAGCGGGTGAGAGAAAGGGTCCCTCTCTCTCTCCCGCTCTCTCCCTCTCGGGGACTCGACCGCCGCTACCCGGACTGTCCAGGACGCCGGCCGAGTCTACCCCTCTGGAGGGCACAATGTGCCCCCCGTCGTCGTCCGCAGACGACCGCGAGCCCTACCACGTTCCCTCTCCACGGAGAGGTATACGGGAGGGCTCCTAGGCCCAGACCGCCGCTTCCCGGAATGTCCAGGGCGCCGGCCCGAGCCTCCACCTTTAGGGTTCCTCTTAGTTTCACCGGGCAAGGCGGCCCGGCTACTTATCCCCCCGCCACGGAAAGGCAGGAACCCAATTCGGAGGGGTTGATAGGCACACCTAGGCCTTCAATAGTTATCACTCGTAGCATAGAAATGAAAATGCGCAAGTAAAAATAAGAAAAAAGATAGAAAATACAAACATAGTGTCAACGGAAATTTAAATATAGAATAAAATTTAGATATAACCTACCTTAAAATTAAATTAATTAATTATGAGAGCCACTTACATTTATATACGTTAATTTTTATAATGCATTTAATTATTGCCTTTATGATTACTGTTGCCAAAAAAAGTATTATTAATTAGGTTTTTAAATATACGGCTGACTGGTTAGACACTTGACATATTCTAGGTCAGTGGCGTAGCGTGTCTTGGCGGGGCCCCGTATAAAAAAATATTTGGGGCCCTTATGAAGGGTAAAGATTTCTCACAAAAGAAAAGAAAATGTTTGCATAAAATAAAAATAAAAATTATTTCATCATAATTATCATCTATCACTTTTTCCAAAATTTTTACTGACAATTCAAATTATATATGCACTCTTCTTGCCGTTTTTTCGGCAAACTGATTTATTAGGTCCTAACCTATGAAATTGGCGTTTTGTATGGGGAAAACAAAATAGACGAAAAATAAGATATAATATATTATAATATATTTTTTCTAAAATTAACGACTACGTTTGTTGTCATTTCTGAAATAAAAATAAATTTCGAAATTTAAATTAATTTTTGCTTACGCACGTCGGGGGCCCCCTTGGCCCGGGGGCCCCGTATAATTGATACGGCAGATACGGCGGTAGCTACGCCCCTGATCGATAGGTACCTATTTATAAGTATCGAAGACATGTGAGTAATCAAATGTACACTCACTATCTGTATCATACATATTCCTATATCTATGAATATAATAAATAATTATATAGTTTATGTATCGCTAAAAATTAAATGTCTACGCTAAACCTCTATATTTTTCGATAGATGTCGCTTCTGTAGTACCATTTTGTAGTAGGTAATTAAAACTCTATTTGACAGCTCATAAATTGTTACCTACTTTTTATCAATCGAAATGAAAAATTGTAATTGTTGATAGATAAACAAAAAATCCGACTGCAAAATGTAGTCTTAGTACACCTTGTACAAAGACGAATCTAAAAGACACCTATCAAAAATTGGTCAATAGCGCTTCTGATCTCTGGAAGGTCACAAAACAACATACATATCTACTCTTACATAGAGATATCCTCACACACACTCGGGGGAAATACCCTCTTTCCGGCCAGTCGGGTAAATAGACGTTAATATTTTTTGCGCTGTCAAATACTTTCACTTAAAATGATACTCCAGAAACGGCAATTCTTCAAGCAAGCGGATCAAACGGCTTTTTGCTGATGTAAAACTTATGTATCCTCTTATATTTACTTTTATTTTACTAGTCAAAATGTCAGTTTGATTTTTTAATGAAAGTTTTAATAACATACCTACATCTCTTCTGTGATATGATTTTATTTAGAACAAATGTTTCTCTGGGATGTGTTAGCCACGTAACATCCTCTACGGCTCCAAGCATTTGTGTAGTCTGATCTGGTTTTATTCATTTCATGCTGAGTTTATGAACTACCAATCAGACATACATATGTCTGATTGGTCTGAACGATCAACCGATCAATCAACTGATTGGCCAATCTGTAGAACGACCAACCGACCAATCTGTAGAACCACCAGTAGACTGACCAACTATTCTATAAAGTTGGTCATGAAAGTAAGATTTCCCGTAATAGTATTCCTTCATTATTGTTCCAAAAATGCCACAATTGTTCCTCTTTTCAATCTACAGATATTGTTAATAACACTAAAAAAACCTTGATTTTCCAGTTTTTCATTTAATTTATTGAATTTACTTTGATAAAACTTCCACATAGAGAATTTGCTAACAGCGAACGGTTAGTTATAGTAAAGAAATGTGATATTTTTGTAATATTATCTTTGAGTACGACAGTGCCCCCGCCAAGTCGAGCATAACTCAATTTCGCTCTAAACATTTCGCACTAGGTATAATAATGCTATAAAATAAAATGTCGTAAGTTGCCAAATTAAATGCAACAGAAATCAAAACTTTGACAATACAATACCTATACAAGGAAAGGAACAGAGTTGACAGTACACGGAATTTTATTCTTTGCATTTTTGATAGTATAATATGATAGATATACTCTTTGTTAAACTTACTCAATTGATTTTTTTTATGATATGATTAAATGAAAGTATGAGATGAATTAAAACAAATGACGACTATACAATGCGGCTATGCCATTTTGGTTGTAATAATATAACAGAAAAGCTGTTGAAACATAGTGATTTATAATTAAGTAGATTCTCATTCGATAGTTTCGTTACGCTTCGCAATAGGTTAGATTCCAATATTTAAATAGTAAATGTTTTAGTTGTTTACCTATGTTATTTAAAAAAGTACTAATAATTATTATGCGTAAGCGATAGTTGTATGACTAAATCGAGCGACTTATATTTGAGTGTAATAAATATTTAATATTGAATTTAAAAAATGAAATAAAAATAGACAGGCAGACTTTCTCGATGTTCACATTTTTCGTTTCCTACATTTTAACGTAATATTTTGGAGTGGTGCACTCGCCTCTGTAAATATATTTATTTTTACAGAAGTATAGAAGTGAATAAAAAATCAAGAGTTAAAATGTATGCTTTTTCGCGACTTTCCCATTTCGTCTAAATATTTAAAATGTAAGATATTAATATGGGATAAGTTGGTTTGGTACGATCTGTAAAATGTTTCTGTTCTCTCACATTTGGTACGTTATTTTTATGGCTATGTAGGTACAGAATATGGTTTCAATAAATTCTAAAGCTGTTCTGATCGACTGGTTGTTTTAATTATTTAGGGACTAGCTTTATTTATAAATGGTGCCTTAAGTTAATTGACATTAATTACTCTAGCGCACTTTCTTTTTGTATTGCGCAAAAGTAAAAGATATTTAATTTTGATAATATAAACAACATTTGTATGTAAGGATGTGAACGCTTAATTGCATTCTAATCGTCGTTTAATTTGGTTGGCGTATAAATATATCTACTAAAGGAAAACATATGAATTAAATGCTTTTGAAATATTTGCATTAAAGGCGTCACGACACGCTTTAATATACTTAATATACCTCATTTAGCCAGATACATGAAAAGTTGGTCGCATTATACCTACATTGGCCATTTAAGGTGAATGCACACTTATCCACTTATACGCGCCGTCTCGAGTCCAACTAAACTGATACTAGCTACATACTAATCTGTGGCGAATTATCACAGCTTAGTAGGAAGTTAGTATGAATTTAGTAGAATGCTGTCCAGATTAGGTAAGTGTTTGTAGGTACACCTTTGTAAAGCAGGTGATTATCTCAGATAGCTCACGCTGACCTCTAGATTGTGGTTAAGGTCATTGAAGCAGGTAGGCATATTTTTAGGGTTCCTTATCTGAATGATAAACGCTTTTTTATTTATAGATTTAACTACTAAAATCAAGGACTTCTATTTCAATTATCAAAACGTAGAAAATTGACCTAAGTACTCATTCTCTTAAATTTTGCGGAGAATCTGAATTAATTCAGCCGTAAATCAAAGATGTAATGTAATTCCTTAGGTACAGGAAAAATAAAATGAAGTATTCAAAATATTGAACTGGTACCTACTTAAACATCTTTTAAAATCTAAAACAAAAATCATTAACACAGTACGGACAGAACCATCGACGAGCAAGCTTAACTCGCGTTTGGGCATATTTCTGTTTACAAATATGAAATACCGGTTTGTTGTTTAAGCAAGCACGTAATCATTTGCTATCGTTAAATTGCTGTTTGGGTGTCTCATACTGCGACTGCGTAGGACGTTTGTGCTGCTTTGTGGTTTAAAAATAAAACATTATCGCCCTTAATATCATTAAACACAGAACAAATAACAGTGTAACTCTACCCAACAATCATGAAGTGTCGAAATTATTTAGGCAACTCTTATTTGCTGCTGCAAACGAGGAATATTTACCGGTAGGTAAAACTATTAATAACATTGTGTAGCCAATTCTGAATACTTCATTTTTGATTGATCTAAATTGACTACAAGTAACGTCGTCTAATACTCGTAGACCGCAATGACAAACAAAGCATTATTTCTAGTGAGTTTAGATTTTTTAACTAAAACTTTCAGATTTGGCTGCTATGAATTTATAATGCTATGATTTAGTAAATTCGTTCAGAATTATGCTTATTTGTGTAGTGTACAGAAAGATAATGATATTCCATTGTAAGCATGTTTTAATCTCATTGTTATCTCGTAAGACATGGACATCACAGGCCGGTTTCGACGCAAACATCTCTGGAAGACGTCAAGCCGTTCAATTCCATACCGGGCCTGTCTTCTATCCCATTTTTGGGGCCGTTACATCACTTCCTACCAGTAATCGGTAGGTATTTTAACTTTAATAAGTCTAGCGTCTTCTATCGAAACATAAGTACCTAAGTACAACGTATTTGATGAAAAAATATATTTAAAAAATGCAGTTGCTATTTACCTGATTTTACAGTAATTTATCTATCCAGTACGTATCTAAGTATCTATGTATTTTCGCCAGAAGTCATGTTATTACCTATTTACTTACCAGCAGATGACATACAACTACGATATCTACGGTTTTTGTTTCAATTCAAGGTGAAATCGGTCCAGACGGGCAGCTGTTCGAAAAACTTGGCCAATTACGTGCCAAGTATGGCCCGATTATGAGGATGGATGGCATATTTGAAAAGAACAACTTTGTCATATTATTTGAGCCGGAACATTTTGAACAGGTAAATAATAAAAACAAATATTTTAATGACGCTACAAAAATAGATACCTACTCATGGTACGGGTATATTAAGCGAAGAGACAAGGACCATATTACAAAACAGGCGATGCATTTAAGTGAAAATTTGTAGGTACTATATTTGTATATAAAGGACGTAGAAATCAACTTTAATCTTCCTTGCATTACTTTTTACAACTATAGCCTTGTATATTTTTTGAATGACTATTGTTTTGTACGTATAAGGATCGGTCATAAGTTTAAATTTTTCAAGAAAAAAATTAGAGACTCGTCACTAATCGTGAGGATAATACAACCGTTCGTTGAACAAATTTTATTGTTTTATTAATAAGTATGTTAGTTTGTAAGGTATTTATTTTCTATGGGCCTCTGTAACTTGCATTGCATGCAAGTTATATTGCCTGAAATAAACGGATTATTATTATTATTTACTCATTTATTCATTTTTCTTAAATTTAAATTTTTTCAATATTTTTATATAAAAACCTAAAAACATTATAAAAACTTAAACCTAGAGTTCCACCGGCAGCGGGGCAATTATTATTATTATTATTGTTAAAAGGTATACAAATCAGAGGAGACAAATCCAACTCGGCCCGGTTTCGAAACCCTCACATATTATAGGGAAGAATTGAGACAGTCTACTTTTCAGGGAGTTTACGGACTGACGACGGCGTAAGACCATTTCTTTAATCATTTTTTTGAGCCAGTAACCGTTTGCATTGTAATAAATTTTAGTGCATTTTTATAGACAAGGACCTCAATGGCGAGAGTTCCGTACAAAAGTAAACCCTGCGCTGTTGAAACCCAAGATAATCAAAATCTACACTCGAGGTCTGGAAGAAATTGCTGAAGATATGGTTGCAAGGTAAGGTAAGGTAAGGTAAGATACACGTTTTTATGACAATGTCACTAAGTGCGTAGATAAATACTAAATTATCCACAACGATATTACAGGAACTACCATACTTTTTTCGAAGTTTCAGGCCAATTTGAAACGGCCTGAAACTTCGAAAAAAGTATGGTACTCGTACGGACTTTGCTCGACTTGGCTCGGGTACAGTGCCCTCATATGTGACATTAAAATCTTTAGTAGGTATTACTTACCTACTTAGGTTTCTTACATATTTGATTCATTTATAATTTGTTTATTTACAGAATTTCTAAACTAAAGAACCAAAAAGAAACCCTTCAAGACAACTTCGAATTGGAGATAACGAAGTGGTCGCTAGAGTCCATCGCTCTGGTCGGTCTCGGCGCCAGACTCGGCTGCATGCGAGACGACCTGACGGAAGACCATCCGGCCAGTAAGCTTATAAAGTCTGCTAAAGACATTTTCGAGCTGACATTTAAGCTGGAATTAAAGCCAAGCCCATGGAGAGTTATATCTACGCCTAATTTCAAGAAGATAGTAAAAGTTTTCGATACACAATGGGAGTAAGATAACACATCTTGTTAATTTATTAGTATTAGTTTTCAGTTTTTTGCTTCTAAAGGCAGGGGAATTATCAGTAGGTCTGTATACCGGCTGACTGGTAAAAAAATCAGCTGTTCCATACATTTTGTATGGAACAGCTGATTTTTTTTTCGCGAATTTCGAGTTGGTCCCATAGTAAAAGTTGTTCATAATGATGAGTACTATGATAACCTAGAATATGTCAAGTGTCTAACCAGTCAGCCCGTATAGTACCAGTTGTGTCTTAGTAAACGTGCAGTACCTAGTTATACCGCCTGAACCCGAACCTAATCCTGTATTCGTAATCTCATAAATATTGTTATAAGAATTATAAGAAAGAGTATGTTATGAAATGTCAGCATGCGATAAGCACATCCTGCCCACAATTCCAAGTAATCAATCACGCCACCCAAGCTTTCGTTAAACATAAGTTAGAGAATAAGTTTAGTCATAATTTGTCATCAACTGAATAAAGACGTAATTAAAATATTAATTCGCTTTTTAAAAAGTTCTTCCTGCGTCGCCCGTCTATGTCTGGCGCAGCCTAACGGATCTTTCAAAAAACGCGAAAGTCGGTCTACGCGATTTTTCAAAAATCAAAAATCAAGTGTAAAGACTTTCGGTTCAACTGAGAGATGAACCTAAACAAATAAATAAGACTCCCCGACGTTCGGCGCAGCATCAACGACAATTGACTCATGTGGACAATGCGGACCAGCAGCTTGCAGTGAGTAAACACTTTCACTATACTGTGTCGTTCCCACCTGTCCATAGTCCCCACCGATCAACTTAATCGGGTAATTTAATTATTCCATCGCGGAAACTAATTAAATTATAATTTTTATTAGTTTTATCTGATTTTGGTGCATTTATGTAAATTAAAATTATTACATGTGTATTAAATATTAGATAAGTAAGTACCTAATTGATTCGGTCAAAAATCGCCCAATCGATAGTTATAAGATTTGATATTTACGAAATCGAGATATCAATAACTGTAATTAAAAAATTTTGGATACGTTAATTAAGTGTGCTAAGTCTCTTTAGTGTCGTTTTAGATTTGCATAGAAATAGTAAGTAGATTTAAACTAAACGTTGAAATGGCGGAAATCCGGATTGTATCAAAGGAATTCGTTTCCCTAATCCCTCGTTATGAAGGTGACGAAAGTCAGCTAAACCTGTTTTTATCCAAATGCGACTACGTGATTGCAAACAGCCGTATCACCGGCAATTTAAGCCAGGAAACTTACCTGTTTCATGTCATCACAAGTAGACTCACGGGTAAAGCTGCGTCACTACTAAGTGACCGCCCAAATGTAGTATCATACGAGGCGTTAAAAGAACTATTGACGCAACATTTCGGAGACCCTCGTTCCGAGGAATGTATAGCGATAGAGCTAGAGTCTCTGAAAATCAAACAACACGAGACGTATATCCAGTTTTGCCAACGAATCCAACAATCGAGAAGTTCGTTATTTGCAAAAGTGAATAGACTTACAGATGAAGGAATAAAAGCAGCGAAAATGATCGTATACAACAACATGGCGTTAAATGTGTTTTTGTATAACTTGCCTGAAGATATGATTAGGATTGTAAGACTTAAAGGTTGTCCGTCACTCGAGGATGCCTTAAGCGTCGTGACAGAAGAGGTCAATTTCAAATACCAATATGACGCGAAAAACAAATTAAATAGAACCTCACAACCACATACGCAAAATTCATTTAAACCACCTAATGTAACAAACTCATTTGGTTTCAAATCAGCGCTCGTTCCTACACAACCACCGAATTTCAAGTTCGGCATACCTCAAAATAACAATTTTAGATTCGGGAACAACCCCACTCAAAACGCGACGCAACAGCAATTTGGTTATAGACCTAATTTCACAAATAACCAACCACGACAGACTATGCCAGTATTCGGTTATAGACCTCCATTCCAACAGCAGAGGCAGTTCCAACCTCAGCGACCATTCCAAGCACAACGTGCGCCATTCCAAAACAATGGATATAAATTTGGAATCCCGACTAACCAACAAAATAGACCGGTACAAAACCAACCGATAAGACCATTACCAGACTCAGACGTTACTATGAGAACAGCACCTTTCAGACAAAACATGCTGACTGACGATTCTTACTTTGACGAGACAAACCAAGAAAATGGATACGACGAGACCGATTACGCAGGTTATTACGGACAAGAATTTGACGAACAAGAATTCGCTTACCAAACTGAACAATACCCTGACTATTCTTACGAAAACACTTGCGAACAAGAACAAAATTTTCACACAGCTCCGACAAATGCAACGGTGAAATAATACAACTCAATCATCTTGATAACATATTAAAATTGCCGCACATTATAATCCCGGAAATAAACAGTAAATTCTTTATAGACACCGGTAGTAGCAGATCATTCATAAGCCCAGAAAAAGCCGACGAGTTCTTTAACAACTATAAATCCTACGAACCGTTTACAGTGGTCAGTACACATGCACAAAGTACGCATGACGAAGTAGTTGCAATTCCATTACCTAATACATTCAAAGGCAAAATGATACAAAAGTTTTACGTGTATGAAGTAGACAAACGTTATGATGGAGTAATAGGTGTCGACCTCCTAAAAAGATTAGGTGCAAAGATAGATATGGATAAGCAAGTCCTTCAGACTCGCAATGCGCGTATACCCATTTTATACAGCCCACCGTATGAGGTAGAGATACCAGCGCGTTCCGAAACTAGGGTTCGAATCCCTACACAATTACAAAATGGCGAAGCTATTTTAGAGTACTTACAGTTCACCGAAGGCGTCAGAATGCCTACCGCACTAGTAAAATGCGAAAGCTATTTTGCAGAAACGGTAATTCAAAACACAAACGATCGAGATATAACAATCGAAATTAAAGAACCATTCGACGTAACAATGTGTAAGTTGGAGGAATGTGAGATAAATTGCATGAAAGAGGAAAGCATGAATGACAACTTGTTAGTTGAAAACTTACAAAAATTAAGACTCGAACATACGAACACGCAAGAACGCGATAGTATCTACAATCTGTGCCACGAATACCGCGACATTTTCTATGCCGATGACGTTCACTAATCAAGTAAAACACAACATACGAACGACCAACGAAGATCCGATCTATATAAGACCTTATAGACAACCGCCAGTCGTAAACCAGGAAATTCAGAAACAGGTCGATAAATTGTTGAAGGACAACGTTATCACAGAGTCACACTCACCCTGGAGTGCACCTGTCCACCTGGTGCCAAAAAAATTGGACGCGTCAGGAGAACGAAAGTTTAGGATGGTAATAGATTACCGTCGCTTGAACGAAATTACGGTAGACGACAAATACCCTCTGCCTAATATAACTGATCTTTTTGATAAAATCGGGAAGTCCCAGTACTTCAGCACAATCGATTTAGCCAGTGGGTATCACCAAATTGAAGTCAACGAAGCGGATAGAGCCAAGACCGCGTTTACCACACAAGCAGGTCATTTCAAATTCAAGAGAATGCCTTTCGGTCTAAAAACCGCACCAGCTACTTTCCAGAGAGCTATGGACAATGTGCTTAGAGGCCTCCAAGGTATGCATTGTCTAGTTTACCTCGATGACATCATAGTCTTTTCCACCAGCCTAGAAGAACACATAGAGAAGTTACGGAAAGTGTTTGATCGTCTCAGACAAACGAACCTTAAAGTAACGCTCGACAAATGTGAATTTCTACGGAAAGAAGTACTTTACCTTGGTCATACGATCACCAGGGAAGGTCTAATGCCTAACAACGATAAAATAAAGACAGTCCAAAACTTCCCACTTCCGCGAACACCGACGGAAATAAAAAGCTTTATCGGCTTAGTAGGATAATTACCGAAAGTTCATAAAAGACTTCGCGAAACTTACTCAGCCTATGACATCATGCTTGAAAAAAGGAAAAAAAATTGACGTGACAAATCGCGAATACGTAGAAGCATTCGAAAAATGTAAGGAGCTTTTAACACACGCACCGCTCTTACAATTCCCTGATTTTGACAAACCTTTTGTCCTCACGACAGACGCCTCAAATTATGCAGTAGGCGCCGTCCTCTCTCAAGGACCTATTGGCGGCGACAAACCCGTAGCATATGCAAGTCGTACGTTAAACGACGCCGAAACCCGCTATAGCACAATCGAAAAAGAATTGCTAGCCATCGTTTGGGCAACCAAACATTTCCGACCATACTTATATGGTAAGAAATTCACGATTTATACCGATCATAGACCATTAATTTGGGCCAAATCAATAAACGAACCAAATAGCAAGCTGACGAGATGGAAATTGCGTCTCTCAGAATTCGACTATGACATAAAACACAAAGAAGGCAAGAAAAACTGCAATGCCGACGCATTGTCGCGTATAAAAGTGAACGCCTTAACCGACGACGATGTATCGATGAAAGTTAACGTCGATAAAAAGGGTAAACGACCAAAACGTCAGACCGCCGAGGCTTCGACAAGTGAACGATCAGAATCGCCTATTGTCATCTCATCCGATTCTGAGAAAACCGTATCTCTACACAGCGAAAGAGGTAGACGTTCACCATACTCATTACCATCAATAAGTAGCGACACCGCGACCGCATCCGAAGGCCGTGACGACAATGACTCTATAAATACCGTACACTCAGCACAAGATCTTGACACCGACGGTATGCTAATACTGAACGAGGCTATCGATACCAAGCCCAATCAAATACTCGTACATACATGGCAAAGAAATGAATTAACGGTTAAAGATTTATCCCGAGACAAACAAAAGGTTCTGGAAGTCCACTTACCTGAAAACAATCCTGAACTAGTAAAACGATTCCTGAAAAACTACATTCGACCCAAGATTAAATATTTCTTCTACTTCGAAAGCGACATACACCGCAAACAATTTTCGGAAGCAACGATTTTCCTTTTCCAAAAAGGAACTGTAAAATTCTATGAATGTAAAAACCGAGTAATTTACATAGAAGACGAAAAAGAACAACGCGAAATCATACTTAAATACCACAACGGTAAGAACAGCCACAGAGGGATAAAAGAAACACTCGTGCACTTAAGACGAACTTATTACTGGAAAAACATGGAACAAACAGTATCAAGCGTTATTAACGCATGCGAAACGTGTAAAAAAATGAAGTATGATAGAAAACCGCTAAAACCCGAGCTTCAGCTCACGCAAACGCAGATACGACCATTTCAAGAACTCTTTATAGATACATTCACAATAGATGGCAAAAGCTACTTAACGATAGTCGATGCTTTTAGTAAATTAGGCCAAGCGTTCGAAATTCAGACAAAATCAACTCCCGAAGTACTTAGAGCTTTGATAAAGTACTTCTCACTATATGGTACCCCGAATCGGATCAGCTCAGACCCAGGTTCCGAGTTTAACAACACGTTGATGAAAGAAATGCTATCATTTTACAAAATTGAACTTCACATAGGCACACCACATAATCCAAACTCCATGGGAGTAGTTGAAAGATTTCATTCGACCCTCATCGAAATCTACAGGATAGCGAAGTACGAACAAAAGACAACAGACGCAGCCTCAGTTATGTGCTACGCTATAATGTCATACAACCACACAATACACTCTACCACGGGACTAACACCTTTCGAGGTAGTTTTCGGACACACTGAATCAAATAGCACGTTCCACACAGATTTTAACAAGCAATTTACGCAGCAATTGGTAAAAGAACACGCGAAGCGAACTAAACATCTATACGAATACTTAACTGACAGAATTATCGACAAAAAGAGAGCCGAAATTAAAAAGCGAGGTGGCGAAACCGAATTCGACATTGACACCGGCGATACGATTTTTATAAAAGGCGTAAACGTTAGGCGAGGTAAGGACAAACCACGGTATCAAAAAGCTCAAGTGACTGGAGCGACAAATAGGAACGTAGTACCGGTAGTCACTAAGAACCGACCAACTAAAGTCCCTATTAAAGACGTGAAACGTCCTCCGCAGGTTTATCCTCCTGGTGGCCCACGCGGCAGCCCTTCAGCTCCAGCGGATTGACAAGAACCCAGGCCTGTTACCTATAAAGGAAGGTCAAGCCATAGTAAGCCATAACTCGTGGACCGTAATTAAGATATTAGATTTAAAATTATTATACCAGCAACTAGACATTAATATAAATAGTTATTTAGGGTTAAAAGAACAAGTCAAAGTTAACTTTCTCAACAAAATCATCAAGTATGATTTAATCGAAGTAGAATCACAGGCCGACTACAGTATGAACATAACCATTGAAAAGTATAGAGAACTAATCCCATCTGTAAGATCTAGGCGCGGTTTAATCAACCCACTTGGATCGCTTGTCAAAGCAATTACTGGCAATCTGGATAACGATGACGCAATAAAATATGAAGAATTAATCAGAAAAGTTAAAGTCAAACAAGATCAATTAAATTATAAAATCACGGTAGTCTCTGAAATGTTGACGGCATTCACGAAAGTCGCTAACTCTACCAAAAGCAATTTTGAAATAATTCAACAAAATATGCAGGATATATACTCGAGCTTAAATGAAACCAAGATACTTCAGCTTAACAATCAGATTATAAATATGTATCATGCATATATACATAATTTTCAAACGCTTGTTACAAGATTAAGTGAAATTGAGACAGCCATTGCTTTTGCTAAAGTTAATCAGTTACACCAATCGATCATAGACACCGACGAACTGATACAATTGTTGAAGAAAATTGAAAAGACCGATAACCTTGTATTCCCTGTAACTTTAGAAAACATTGTCAAAATCGAACAAAGTATGGAGATAAAAGCTTACATGAAACAAAATCAGATAAAACTAATTATGCAGATTCCTTTGATTCGCGACGAAACGTTTAATTATTACAAGTTGATCCCATTACCTATCTACCACAAGTCCTATGGCCTCACCTCTACCATCATTCCCAAATATCCCTACCTCCTAGTGAAAGGGTTGAAAACGCAACTGCTATCCCAGCCATGCAGCGAGATAGACGAGGATCGCTTCCTATGTTACGAGAGCGACGCATCATCACTAATCGAAGATAACTGTATCACCGAGTTGATAAACTTCAAGAGCAACATCACGAGCTGCAACTCAGTTCCAGTAATTATCGACGACGTCAAGGCTTTCAATCTCCAACCGAACTATTGGATCCTGTATTCTAAAGTGGAAACAACTCTCATTGAAAACTGTGAAGATGAAGTAAAGCATCACATCGTTTTCGGCACGTACATTTTAATTGCAGATAATAACTGTGAAATCAAAATCAAGAATCTCAAGATTAGGCAGCATCAAGAAACTCAATGGAAAGACGTGGTTAACAGTTTTCACGTAATCAACTTGCCTGCAACACTGACGGACACGGCAGCCTGTATGCAGCGAAAACCTGTTGACCTTAATAGTATCGATTTGACTGAGACGCGGTTCCTTAATTTTTTATTGCAGAAAAGTGGAAGTAAGATTAGTGATAAGAACTATGTTAATCAATTAGAAAATAAGATAATTGATATTGGAAATTTGTCTTTTTGCATTATGTTAACCTTCTGCTTTATATTATATATGTTTAGGAATAAGATTACAAAATATATATTATAAGGTCCGAAATCATCCCGAAATAATGGATAATTTCGAACTCACGGAGGGAGGAGTTATACCGCCTGAACCCGAACCTAATCCTGTATTCGTAATCTCATAAATATTGTTCTAAGAATTATAAGAAAGAGTATGTTATGAAATGTCAGCATGCGATAAGCACATCCTGCCCACAATTCCAAGTAATCAATCACGCCACCCAAGCTTTCGTTAAACATAAGTTAGAGAATAAGTTTAGTCATAATTTGTCATCAACTGAATAAAGACGTAATTAAAATATTAATTCGCTTTTTAAAAAGTTCTTCCTGCGTCGCCCGTCTATGTCTACCTATCGTAGGCATTAGGAAAATGTTTACTTATTCGATCTTTGTAAATCACGATGCGGTATGCCTCAGGGCAGTATACCAGGGCCCGTTTAATTTCCAATAGTCCAAGTAGTTTATGTAATTAATATTAATATTTCAGCGTAAGCAGTATCTACGTTAATGAAGCCATGAATAAAATAAACTCGAGGGGTCAAGATGTCCCAGAGGAAGATAAAAGTATCATTGAAAAGCTTTTGGCTATCGACGAAAAAGTTGCTATCATGATGGCAAACGAAATGCTTTTGGCTGGAATCGATACGGTAAATATATGGAGCTGTAAATATGTCATTTTCAAATATGTGTAGAAAAGTGTTACCAAGATTGTAATAGACAAGTTGGTAAAAAAATTCGGTAAAGGTAAAGTCGGTTTGTAATTTTGTCTTATCTATGCATCTTTCCCATTGCTGGCTATTCCACCAGCTTCGGAATTTGGAGTGGTGAGAATAGTCTTGAGCACTGCTACCCTTTTACCAACGTGGTGCCAGAAGCATTACCTACGTTTCCTTCATCGTGGATAATTCCATTCGCTGCGAGAGTTGGTTCCTGTGCTGGAAGCGTTTTGTTTTAGTAGCTTTTCGGGTTTGCTACAAGCAAGATCTTTCTCCACCCTCGCAACCATCATTGCTGTTTCTCCGGACGACCTTGTGAAAGAACTGTGCGGGTGTCAACATTACTATCTTCTCAAAATTTAATTCCACTAAAACCATAGAACGACGATTTGTTTTTTTTTTTTTTTTTTTTTTTTTTTTTATTGATTAATAGGCTTGCATTTGACCGTCATCTTGCCTGATGGAAAGCAACGAAAAATACACCAAAACCAAACCAAATAAAAAAACCAAATTAAACCAATATATCTTTATAGGTAGCATTCACAACGATGGGGTTGCTATACCACTTGGCAGATAACCAGGCCGTCCAAGATAAATTGCGGCAAGAAATACGTGCTGGGAACAGTAATCAATACCTTCGTGCTTGCCTGAAGGAAACTCTACGGATTTGGCACGTGGTACCAGTTAACCTGAGGCGGACGAGCAAGGAGCACGTCGTTGGGGGATATCGGATTCCAAAAGGAGTAAGTTCTTTCATACTTTAGACTACTTTAGAGGTTCTGCCATTCGAGAAATTTCCAGGCTTGGTGGTCTTCTGGATTTTTACTTCGACATGACATTAACCTTCCGATTTTATTCGATATTAAAATAATCTTCTGGTTTTCATTGTCTTCTACATTTTATTTTTATGGTTTTGTTAAGTTGTTATATTGGGTGCAAGACAAGGTGGATCTTGGCTTGAGTCACCTCCTAAATTCGCTAATTATTTACAATTTAATTGAATTATATTTTCACTACTTAAGTATATCGTTTTAAATAGAAAAGTTAAGTTCACTCAAGTGCCTAACTTTGGTAAGTGTTTTTTTTCCTTTACAGGTTGATGTTCTAGCTCCAAACCAATTCCTCTCAAACCAGGAAAAATACTATCCACGACCAAAAGAGTTCTTGCCAGAAAGATGGCTGGCGGACAAAACGGATCCCATTTACCACGGCAATGCTCACCCCATGGTCAACCTGCCATTCGGGTTCGGAATAAGGAGTTGTATAGGCAGAAGAATAGCCGAGTTAGAAATAGAAATATTTATGAAAAAGTTACTAGATGAATTTAAAGTAACGTGGAATGGTCCCCCCGCCAAAGTTAAAGTCACCTTCATCAATGCTATGGAAAAACCATTCCATATTCAATTTGAAAAAGCTAATTGATTTGTAATAAGGGATGAGAGCCGTTTTAATTTTAGTTGGATTGAATAGAGAAAAGTGCATTAAACTTAGTCTGGAAAAAAATATGTTTTGATAATTAGTTTTTTATTTATTACAATTTAATAATTTCTGTGTACCTACATTTCTCATAAATTTTTATTTGTTCGCCATTCTTTGGTCTATGAAGATTTTAGAGTTTCATACTCTAAAAACTTCGTAGGTGTCACCTTGGACGGACCTAAAATTATCTATAGGTCTTCTTAGTGCCTTTTCACACGTACCGGTTGCCGGGTAGCCGGCGCCGGTTACCCGGTGGTGAAGTGTATGGGCATGGTACATAGCTTTCACATGTACCGGCGTAATTTATCCGGCAGGCGGTTGCCGGGTACGCGCCGGAACCACCACTGTGCGTCCGGTCGCCGGGCATCGGTTAGCCGGCGGCCGAACTTACAGTGGTGTATGGAACACGCAACTAGCTTTCAGACGCGCCGGCCGGCCGGTCAGTCGCCCAGGTACAGTCTGCGAGAGCACGTGCGTGCGTAGTTCTGTCGCACGCTCGTAATTATACTGCATACCTTCTTCTAAACTATAAAATGGAGATAAATATCGAACTATTGATAACTTTGGTGGAAGCGAAGCCAGTTTTTAACCGACTTCAAAAAAGGAGGAGGTTATCAATTCGTCTGTATGTTTTTTTTTTATGTTTGTTACCTCATAACTTTTGACTGGGTGAATCGATTTTGATAATTCTTTTTTTATTAAAAAGCTGACGCTTCCCATTTAGTCCCACTTCAATTTAGTCCAGTTCTGATAATGGTATCCATGAGAAAACCATATAAGTCTTAAATTTGCATTAAGTACGTGCGCGACAAATAGATGAATAACTCAATAGTCGGTCTTTTGAAGTCGGTTTTTGTTTTTTGTTTTGTAAAATTAATGTTCTTGTATGGGACAAAACTTGCGCTGAACTTGCGCTGAAATTATTGGATGAACCCAACAATTTCTTGATTTTTCTTTCCGGCGCAGATATTTTCGTCTTCGATATAAAAGCCACATTGCAATTATTTGTTCACGGTCCATCTTTGAAACTATAGAACGAGACTGTACTCTTGTCGGCTCTGTAGCCGATACTGCCGGCATCAACCGGGACATGTGAAAGCTTATTTGACACCGGGTATCCGGCGCCGGCTACCCGGCAACCGGTACGTGTGAAAAGGCACTAACACTGCTGTCTGCTCATCCGAGCGTGATGAGTTTATAACTTGTGAATAAAATATTCATACAGAAGTATCTACAGCAAGCAAACTGTAGCGCAACTGCACTAAAAGCCTTAAAGACTCGATATAATGATAAGCATATTATTTATCCTTACTTTAAAAGGGATCTGAGAGACGTTTTGGGCAATGGTGCCCATACAATCTCGTACTACACAAAATAAAGAAGAATGATCTAATTACTTTATTTGTGGCCCACTAAGATTATTACAATAAAAAAACCGACTGTTAATGATGTCGTTGTCATATTGCAACATTTCTGTCAGTGTCATTGTTAAGTATTGCCAACTTAACATTTTTTGCACAAGATTTGGCTTTCTAAAATTCTCTCTCTGTAAATTACACACGTCATCAATAGATGCCCAAAGAAGAAAATTATATTTTTATGAAAAAAATTACAAGGTTTTGGTCCTGTATTTAGTGCATGTTCAGTTTTTCAGAGTTAACACTTAGCAGTAAACTATAAGTACAATGCTTTGTTATGTTTTATTTGTGTGTAGTAAAATAAAATGTCATCTTATCTATAATTCTCTAATTTTTCCGTTTCCTTTACTTTCTGATAAACAATTTTTTGTTAATTTAGTCAGCAATTAGCATTAGGTAGTAGCAACACTGATTGTCAGTACCAAAAAAAACAAATCATAATGTCAATGTCAATCCACTCCACCAATCAGGTATTCAGATTTCAGGTAATCTTACTACTTACTACCCTAGTACCCTAGCAGCTAGCATTGTTGCGATTTTGCTGACGCGAAGGACGTGTTGCTTGCACGTTTTTAATTTAATTATAATATCAATCGTGATTTTACCTGCAATTACGCTCTGCAGTTATCTCACGTGATAAGTGCCACAATAGTTTGTTGAGTCGATTAGAACTTGTGTCCGTCCCAACAATTTGTGATGCAAGTGCAGTGGGTAACGTAAGATTCTATTATTAGTTTTTTTTTCGATATAAATCTCAGTGTAAATGAGTGTAAGATAAATTCGAAGTGGCGGGTAATATAATGGGGCAGAGTCCTAGCTCCGTGAGGAGCAAAACCCGGCGGCAGCGGTCGTTCAGGAGTTTCGTACGGCGGAGTAAACTGAACAAGTCTAGTTTGAGTCACACGTTCAGTTTGCCGCCTTCTGAAGAGTATCCTGAGCTGATGAATGTGAATAGTGCGACGGAGGAGCAGCTGATGACCCTGCCGGGGGTGAGCCGGCAGCTGGCGCGGGAGATCGTGCGCCACCGGCAGATGATCGGCCGGTTCAAGCGAGTCGACGACCTCGCTCTTGTCTCAGGTAATAAGGAAACTTCAAGGTAAAATTATAATTTTCACTGTTCATTAGTCAAGACCTCAGTTATAGGAGGAAATTATTTTAGTTGTGATCACAAGAGCTTCAATCACTAGTACAGAACTACAGAAACTAGAAATTAGAATAAAACAATCATAAAGTTCAAAATTATTTACTCAAATTTTCTAATTTTTCAATACAATATTTTGAAGATTATTATGTACCTGTTGTACCTATATTGTATTCACACAATTTCTAGTCTTAGTAAATACTACCTCAGTCATAATTTTATTGAAAAGTAAGAAAATGTAAAAATACATTTTTATTTCTTCAAAGTTTATTCTAAATTCTACAATTATCCAAACTATGTTTAAACACTGAAATTAAAATATTCTGCCTCTTGTTCCTCGCCACTTATTCTATCTTCTAATGCAAATGATATAGAATTACTTTAGTTCTGTCAGCTTATTATAGAAACCAAATAGTCTGAAAACTGATTATTATTTTTTAGGCATAGGTGCTGACAAACTAGAACTATTAAGGCCAGAAATATGCACAAGTACAAAAAAACAAATGTCTCGGGCAAGCTCATGCACACACTCTCTAGACAGTATACGAGTACCTTTTGAAACCAGGCTATGCTCCGTCAACTCCTCCAGTGTATTCCAGTTACAATGTATACCCGGTCTAAACCAAGAACTAGCTGCCAATATCGTAGATTACAGAAACAAAAGAGGCCCTTTCAAATCACTAGACGATTTAATAAAGGTACGAGGAATGGATATAATTAGACTAAGCACAGTAAAGCAACATTTAAGTTTGGAGCCAAGGAAATGTGAGAGTGTTCAGCATTTAACTAACGGACATGTTAACGGCTGGACAGACGTTAAAGAATCTTTAACAAACTGTGTCTCAAGTACGCCAAAGTCACCTCATAGAAAGAGCTTGTCAATGCCTATAAAGTTTCCATTAACATTGCCAAATGGGTTTGCAACGGCTCCGTTGAATGATATAATGGATTTATTAGCAGCTTACTCACATAGGCCAATAGTTGAGGAAGTGTTCACGCATGAGAGAAACGGAGTGAGGTGCTGCAGATTGGCATCGTGGAACCTGCATCAGCTTAGTATAGACAAGATAACTAATCCAGGAGTGAGAGAGGTCATCTGCAGGACTATTTTGGAGAACAAGTAAGTTTTTAATTTGTATTTGTCATGCAAATGATCGTCCGAGTTTGTTTTTTTATTGGGTTTACAATATAACATTTAAAACGCTAAATTCTGAATGAGGTTCTATGTCTACACAATGTCGTAGCAATGACGGACGTTCGTGACCACTGTGGGGCTAGCACAATTTTGACGTAAAAATACGGAGCGAGTTTTCGATAGAAAAGTGTACGCCATTTACGCCTGTCAAGTGTGCTTCCGACGGGTGCAAATGGCGTACAATTTTCTATCGAATACTCGCTACATATTTTTATGTCAAAGTTGTGCTAGGCCCACTGAAGTTTAGAATAAATAAATAAGGTTTAGCAACAAAAAGGTTGCAATTGTTAGTGATTAGTCCAGTCACAGACTCCGCGAGATTCTGTCTGACTTGACCTTACAACGTCATGCCATACTTAAGCTTGCCGTGACGTATGTTCCACCTTAAATTCTTTTCTAAAGCATAAAGTCCTGAGAAGTCTTTCTTATTAAAAGTGTCATTGATAATGGCCATAAACTATGTTTTAAACAATTAAAAACTGAACAAAAGCAACCAACAATACCTTGATCTGGCCTCAGCCTTACGATTTTGAAACACAATTGATCAATGAACTACGGAACAATTGGATCAACACCTACAAATAAATTAGATATGCTAATTCAGGTAATCCGGTTTAATGAATATTATCTGTAAAAGATTTGTGTTGTCAAGTGAAACATAGATAAAGGGAGACTAATCGTTTCTATCAATGATGTATGAAACCTACATATTACAGCAGTGATTACAACTTCTGATGTCACAGATAGTGGTCTACTATGAATAATGGATCTCAAGCTTAACTCCATAAAAGGTCATAAAAAACTATGATTACAATACGATGTATCTTTATTGTATCCCAAAACAAAACACACACAAATTTGTTATACGATCGGTGATATCATAGGTCGGCTCTAGTCTTATCGCCTAAAGAGATTTCTTTCAGAGACAGAGAAATATTTCAAATCATATAAATTTTCAGAGGCAAACAGATGTGTTTGCCTTTGAGAACTTCTCTTTTTGCCCCCACCACTTTTGCAAGAAGCTGTACCTTACCTAAGATTTGCCATAAATAAATTAGGTATAAGTATACAATATAAGGTATCCTCTTTGCTAACTAAGTGAAAAAGTACAAAAAAAAAAAAAAAAACTTGAAATTGCACTTATCAACTAGGTTACCGACACATTTTCAAATCGAGGCTACCTACGTGCGTGTTGACAATGAAAACAGGTGAATAAACTTGGTTTTAACTTTTGCTCTGTAAAGTAAACCTAATTAAAAAATTGTCTGGTGATAAAACAATATCAGATAACGGTAAAGACGACGCTTTTTTATGATGTAAAAAACCAGTTTTTACTTTTTACATGGGATACTTTTTTATACAGCCGGGAAAAATATTGGTCAATGAAACGTCATAGGAAGATGGCCATAGTTTCTTTAAATAAACAATTAAACACCTATCTTTTTTAGTGTTTTCAGTCTACATTGACTTCTCTTAATCGCTTACAATGCAAGTGTGCAAAATTCTGCAACCTAGTGACATTATTCTGATAGTGTTAGATAATATAATAGTTTGTCATCACCGACCATTATTCACCTACTGCTGAATCATAGACCTAGATAATTCAATGCGCTGAATATAGGTCTCCTATTCAGTATTTACTTACTGAACAATTGTTTAATGTGCGCGAATGCATATTAGGACAAATGAGCTGTTTAATGCTTAGGAAAATATTACAGAATTTGGTTACATTTGAGAAAGCATCGTGAACATCTCCGTAGATTAAACTGTGTTTATCTTCGCATTTACAACTTTTATTAAGATCCCCGTACCTTCCGCCAGGTTATCAGTAATAGCCATCCAAGACGTGGTGAACGAGGTTGCCCTGAAGATCATATGCGACGAGCTGAACTCGCCGGTGCTGAGGAGGGTGCGGGAGTGGAGGTGCAACACGCATCGGTGGGAGTACTGCGTGTCGGAGAGGACGGAGGGGTGAGCGATTTACAAATATTTTTACTGACGTATGTTTTACAGTGAAGAGTGAAAAACCTCGGCTAAATGGTTAGAGACTTAAGAGCCAGCTACTCGGCCTGTACGAACTTACTTAGCCTGATGAATTAACGTAGCAGCAAGCCAGTGCCAGTCGAGCACTGGAAAGGATGTGACATGCAAATAATGAATGGTGTTTTAAAGAAAATTTGTGTAGGTATGTTCCGCAGTGGAACAATAAAGGCTGATGATAATGGTATTTCGCTAAATAATAGACAATTATCATTCTAGCTTCAGCTGAAACATGTTCTTACCACGATGTTAGAAATTGAGCCCACAAATCATAATTTAGATTTGAACCTAACCGAAAAACAAGACAATTATTACCTTCATTTGAAAGCCGGCGTCAATTACGTAAATTGAATTAGTAATGCCTAAATGACAATAACAACTCCGGTCCTAAAACACTTTCCTGTGGTACACCACTAACATATCAACATAAAACTTCCCACATTAAGGATTCCATTAACAATTTAGGCGGTTGAGGACGAAATTACTATGAATAAAATATGCTCCACGACAATATTATGTTCAATGTAAAATATACCTTACGATACACGTTTTTCGCTGATTTATAAAACGATTTTACTTTGAACTAAGGAATCATTCTTCTAAGGTAAAACTTCAAAGAAATATACTTTAAAGACACATTGATTTCAATTGAAAAACAGTAAGTGTCGCATTAATACCGATTAATATTTCTTTGAGTTCTACTACAACAAGTGGTCTTTCTCACGATTATCTTGCTATTATACATATTATATTTTCTGTAAACACGAACTGCCTTGTCTCTGTTGTGTCTGATACCTTTTTTCGACGAAACATCCTCGTAACAGTGAGGCCATAGGCACTTTTGTATGAAGCTTTTGCCTCGTGCCCAACAGTGATGGGATGTTGTCCATATCGTAAAACTCTTGAATCTTCCAATAGTGTGAAATGTTTTCTAGTTTTCTGGTGTTACTTATCCGAGGAGTCTGAAATGAAGTATAAGGCCAGACGTAAGATACGTTTGATCTTCAAATTATTTTTCTTAGCCCGTTTTGCCCTGTTTTGTTTACATGTCAGGTTGTAGTATTATAAATTGTGAAGTGGGAAGCTAATTTTAATAATATCTTTAATATCTCTTTTGTTCGGGACAACTTATAATCGACGGCCCAAACCGAGGCTCGTACATTCAAGGTGCCCTTGCGCTAGTCGCCCCCTAAAATTTAAGGCCCAGCGTCATATGCGCTCGCTACCCACTCGGTACGCTGTAGAGGCCTCAGTGGCCAACAGCATTTAGTCATAAAAAAAAAACTTTATAATTTTGAAAAAAAAAATTCATGCTATCAATGTCGCTAGGCGTCCTCCTGGGGTTTTAATTAAACATAACTCATTAAAAAAACTAGTATTAGTAAAACAGGAATAGTAGTGTAAACAGACAGTCGAAACTCACCACACTCAACATTAGTCTGTTATCTACGTAAACATACCTTCTATTGTTCATTGTATCAAATCAATCGATAGCTGCCCACGTGGGGCTCTCGTGCTAAGATAACAGCGACCAACCTATCTGCAGATCTCGGTGGAGCCACCACCTGATTTACTGAACAAAACAACCAATCAGCTGAAGAAAAAGTTTAGTTCCAGCATTTAGCCAACTCTATGTTACGGATAAAGTTCGATCTTTTTAAGTGTATTCACGACAGTATTTGCTCTAAGACTTTGGTTTAGCTAAGTATAGTTTATGAGTACTTAGCTAACTGCGCAGGTTGCTCGTAATTTTGCAGTTTATACATTTGTTTGTAAAATAACAACCCTTAAGATTTCAGCACAAGCCAGTGAGTTGAAAACGTCCGACCCACGCGTATCTCATATTTTTGGTTTACTGAACACGAGCATAACACCTACGAATAATTTAGATCTATTATAATTTCGAACACATTGATTAAACATAATATATACGGCTATATCTTTACTTCACTGTTTTTATCTCTGATACCACATTTTGTTTCAATGACTAAACACTGTAAAATCTTCGTAGAATTTTCAAGTGCATTTAGTACATCAAGTGCATATTTTTATCTTGACATCGATTGTGTACCAACTTATTTGTAAACCTGATCTAAGAAAGGAACTAAACATTGCCAACCGACGGCTGTTAGAATTTGCGATGGTGGCTCCGCACTTGAACTGTAAAAATAAGTCGGTCGAATTGTTAAGTCTTATGTTATTGCTATGACACGATTTGTACAATAACAGTTCGTCACTGATATTCTAAATCGCTTTGAAGTAGCGTAACATTTTACTTGTTGCCTGTAAAAATAACTGAATAGGTACTAAGATAAAGCAGTTGTGTAATGAGGTGGCCTTGGATTTATTGTTATATGTATGTATATTTATCATATGGCTATCCCGTTTTGTTTTAGCATTTCTGATATTAGAGTAGGACCTACTTGTAAACTTTGCCCACTATTACTTATTTTGTGTGCCCATGATCGTCTGTTCTTTTTTTACATCTTCCTAGGCATGCGTTTGATCACAATCTCACCTGATGGGAAGCCAAATCCTATCTAGTCTTGCCAATTCTTTCCGGAAGAAAAATAATTTTATCTCTCTGGATTACAAACTACTTCTTTGTCAAAATTTGCCTAAGCTCCATTCAGCCGGTTTAATCGTGAAATGACATGTAGACGGAAAATTTCAGCTTGAAAGTAAGTCTGTGTATTTAGTTTAAAAGTCTAAACATTGTTGGTATAGTCATCAGCGAGATAAGATCAACTATTTGACGCTGTCTGTCTGTCGGGCAGACACTGCAGTGCAGACTCACAGCAAATATTTGAAATACGACTGCAGATATGATGTCATAATGCCCACGAAAACTTTAAACATTTTTGTCGGTTTCTTAACTTTTACCTTAAACTTATCTACGTATAGATAAACTCGATATTGTTCACTTCAGAAATTATAAACAAAAGTATAACAACCGGCCTTATAGCTAAGAGCAATGTTTAAAAGTTCTCTACCTAAAAATATTACATTTACAACTGAACACTAAAGTTCAAATGCAAAAAAATATAGAAAAAGTAAATTCTGTAATCTAATATCAGATCTGATGTAAATATCAGTTCAAGTAGAAATGTTGACTTTAAGTAGGCACTTATAAAATTGAGCGGGTTAATCAAGTTACCGAAGTTGCCAAGTTAAGGGAGTAAAGCATAAAGTCAGCAAAACTACGATGCGATGCGAAAATCCGATAGAGCACGCTTGCCGATAAAAATCTTGATATTATAACAGCAGATTTATTTCTTCATTAGATCAAATCAGCTATGCCAGCCAGCATTTTCACCACAACATGAAATATTGAAATAAACACAAACGATTGCACGCAAGCTTTTAGGGTCGCTAAACTTGCAATGAGTGGTTTGACATTGGTGTCGATTTTTTTCTACCATATTCTAAACTAATTTTCACAGCTCTAAAACTATTGCCTTTCTTTTCTTATGTATTCACATAAAAATAAATATAGATAGGGTAAGTCTTTTAGGTTAGTTTTTAGAGAATAGCATAAGGCTTCTTGCCGCATGACAGAAATAAGACCATTGTAATTTGACGACCTGGCTAAGTGGTAGTATATCCGCCTTTTAAGCTACAGGTCCCGGGTTCGATTTCTTAAATGAAGAATTTAAATATCTGCGCTAGGTCTGGGTGCTAGTTGTCCTTGTCTTTGTGTGTGTTCCTTAGCATCCCCGACACAGGGTATCCTAGTGGGGAGCTATGAGTGTGAGTGTGTGTGTATCAGAAATCACAAGGTCAGTTGTTAGGTATACTTGGAGTAATTAAAATTGAAGTATTTTACTAAAATATTCTTTACCAAGATAAAAACCGTAAACGTATAACAAATTGTCAAGGTCAAACATAACTACATACAGTTACCTAGCTTTGTTACCTTCGTACAGATCGTGACAATGGGTTTGAATTGAATATTTGCCTCGTTTAACTAAATATCATTTTTTCGTATAAGCTTGTCATTTGGGCCGTCAAGCTTTCAAATCGACATTAAACCAAACATGATAATAAGACAAATATCTTTGAAACCAATCGATCAAGTATGTAAAACTTCAGTGTTGAAACCAACCTTTTATTGCATCGCAGTTAAAGGGTAAGTACTCGTATACGAAATTTCAGCCCAATCGAACTTCTGAAAGTAGTCAAAAATTGAGTTCCAAGATTTGACCTAAACAAACAAACATACATTGCAAGTAGAGTCAAAGCTCATTCTTTAATAAGTTAACCTTGACAATGCTATCTAATGAAATACAAACAGAAACCAACAAAACCAGACAGAACTAGATTAATTGAACTGTAAAACAGCATTGTCATTGTCCAGTGGCTATTAAAAATTTGTCCAAACAAAGCTGAACTTTGACACTTATTAAAAGCATCGTAAAGTAAACACGAGGTCTCGATGATAACACGGCGATGAGTGTTATCAAACAGTGTTAGTAGCTGGAACAATAGTTATATCTACGACTGACTCACTGCCACCGCAGCTGTTTAAAAATAAGCTTTATAATTAGGTACATAACACACACAGTAGGTATATCTATACTAATATTATAAAGAGGAAAGATTTGTATTTTTGTATGTTTGTGTGGAATAAACTCAAAACTACTGGACCGATTTCAAAAAATCTTTCACCATTCGAATGCTACATTATCCCAAAGTAACATAGGCTATATATTTATTTTTTTTATCCACAGCGAAGCGTGGCAGGGAACAGCTAGTACACTATGTTTTTGATTAGAAAGATAAGAGTATGGTGTCCGACCAGTGTCTGCACCATGAGCTCTTAACGGGAAACTGAATTGAATAGCGTTGGCTTTTGTCTCGCTTTTTCTCTAGCTGACTTTGCGATTCAGTTTATGCTCGCGTTAAGAGCTCATGGTACCGATTTAGGGTGTACTCGTAGTTCGTATTCCTTGATCCTAATTAATACTAATAATATACAAATTTCGTTTTATTCGAATAACTCATTTAATTTCCTAATGACTCAACAGATTTTTAGAAGTTTACCATAAATTAATATGCTTATAGAACAATTGAACAAACATGTAATAAAAGACTAAGTTATGCAAATCACATTTAATACTATTTAATTAACATTCATGAAGATTTAACATATTTATGTATTTACATTCATGTAAAATGGAAGCAACAGAAATGTTCAAGGCTAAATACGTGTTTTTTACTCAAACACAGTTAATTAGGGAACGGATAAAATTTTGGCATAAAAGATAGATAGTTGCAGGTTTAATTCCCGAAAGGCTTTGCTTTGTTTTCAACGTCTTCATTCGGTATCGCGCCCGTAGCCCCGTACTAACTACTACAAGAATTTCAAACTCACATTTTTGTTCCAGACCTCACCTAGGCTTTGTGTACGAGTCATTTAACCGGGGCATTATTCTGGAAGACATCCAACTGGACCAGGTCTGCTTGCTGACTGAAGCTCCTGAAGCGAGGAGGCTGGTCACGGAGCTGTCCACGTTCAGGAGTGAGAAGGTCACGATAGATGCTCAGGGTAAGTTTGCAGATGCATGGTTGATACCTAGGTACCTACATAGCTACAGTCCGTGAGATGTATAAGTTCCGAAAAATTCATAATTAGGCCTTCAAATTGGACTAAATTGGTTGCTTATTGAAATGACATTTGAGTAAACATGTTGAATACCCGATAATATGTAAAGGAAAAGCAAAAGAGTACGTAGACTTATTCAGCCAAGAAAGTTTTTATTAAAGATTCGTGCGTGCATTCCTCTTTCTAAGAATTATAGAGGAAACATTTCGTAAAAATAACTATCAACACAGTTATTTCATTTTAGGTTACGTTTAATTTTCTGTTTGCCAACGAATTGAAGCGTACTAATCTGTCATTAAGTTTTAACGACAGAAATCTAAAATTTAAATATTTACGCGAGCATAAAGTTATTTCAGGTAAATGTAAATTACCACAAAACAGATTTCACGAGCGGTAATAATTTACAGCTGGTCTTATCCAACCGTATTTTTAAACTTCTACGGTAATCTGCTCAAGGTTATCTGCGTAAACTTGTACGGAAAAATAAATTCGACCTACCTCAATGGGTTTCTTAATCTGATTCCAAAGCATCCTCCCAGATGCCATAAACAACGGCGGCGCTAAATCATCTCCCTGCGGTACGCCCGGCGCGCGGCGGACTGTTTACCGCGCCGCTGTAAACATTCACGCTTGGCGGCGTAAACGGAAACCCGATAACCATAGCTCATAATCGCACGATAGTTGCGTGTTCCACGTTACGTTGTGTTGGTTTTTGCAGTCGAAACTATTGATTTTTGCTTGCGCTTCTCTGTTGTAAGCCTCTGATGAGTCACTATTGGTGTTATGCTCCCTATCTTAATGCGGTTTGGAGGTCATTAGGCTAAAGTTCTTGCGGTTTCGCGTAACGTGTTTAACATTTTATTCCGTATTTAGACTAATGTGACATGATTTGCTGTTTCATTTAAAATATTTAAGTGAAAATAATGACATGTAAGCTTAACGACTAACACCGTCGTCGGATACGTTTTATACTACATAATTAAACGCTGGGGGTAGAGCAAACATTAAGTGACCACTGCGATCAATACTGGTAACTTGATTTGTCCTTTTAGTATTTCCGGGTTACGTAGAAAACTGTTACTGTTATTACTTGCTATCACGCTCGATTGAGCGTGATAGCAAGATTTTTGATCGAGATCAAAAAACCGAATGGAACTCGATTGAGTTCCATTCGGTTTTTTGTCTAGTATAGTTGAAAAAATCATCTAAACTTGGCGCAATAAGACCGAAATAAAAAAGGTCGACAATAACACAGAATTGTCCAACATCGCATGGCAGATTGAGAAAGGTCAAACTCATTTGGCCATAACAATGTCACCTCTACGATTCATCCACGACCGTGACAACAAAATGATAGGAAGCGGTCTGTGGTATACAGAAATAGATGTCATCACGAGAATAATTAACTGAATATTTTATGAATCTGAGCGGCGATTTTTAGCAGCAGTTTATGTTCTCATATTGATTATTTTAACTGGAAGTCTTAAACATTTAGAAACTGGGCACGTTTTTAGTCGAGTCTACAAAAACGATTACGTAATTACTGTAAAATGTTTGCTATCTTATCAAATGATAATCTTATTTGCATTCTGTTGACAAGGTTCCAAATCTTCTCAATCTTGGAGACCATAAATATCTTAAACGACAGTGTATTCATGCAGTAGATAATAAGATTATTATCTTAGATCAGGACGTAATTAGATCAAAATATTCCAACCTGTTACTAAGCTTAGATCAGAATATAAATAGATTAAAATATTCCGATACAAGCAAAATGGTAGATGAAGACTACGAAAAACTAAAACTTTTTTTTTAAATATAATATAATGATTATGACCAAAGAACAAGAACAAAAGTTAGTATGATTTGAAATAACAAGTATATCACATGCATGTTTACGCCTATTTTGTTTATGATCGTTTACTTTTATTTTATTAGTATTACGAGAATAATTGAAATATAAAACTTAGAGGAGACGGACAAATCATTTCTCCATGTTCTCCAATTTCTACAATATAGGTCTAAATCTGATACACGACACGAAACAATACTTTCCAGAAACCGATTGTTAACGTAACAAGACAACGTCTATGGTTCCCGGTAATGTGATATAGTACTTCTTTCCCATTTCTTTGTTCGATATGATTGGTTTATTCGGAAAACTATTGAATTTACAAACTGTATTTCAGTCACGTTTTATTGTACGTGTTTTGTTTTGCCTACCTTATATAACAAACGCCTAAGATGTTTGGACGATAAAAAGTGCTTATTATAGCTGTTTTTTACATACTTGTACATTGTAGAGCGGTGATCTCATTTCTGATTGTGTGCATTAGTTCGTGAATTCGTTTGATACTCGATTGCAAAAAATAGCCTTTATATCTGAAAGATTTATGGGGCACGGCCGGAGTCGCATTTCGGGCTGGTTCAATTTGTCGCCTCGCTTTGAACTTGGGATTCTTTTGTGACTCTTTTGATGTATATTTTTTTTAGGGTAAGCTTGAATGGCTTCAATTTGGCTTCTAATGCTTCTACAGAATAGGAATCGGACTAAAAAACCATTTAGGAAACCATGGTTTTGGTTTTTACTAGAATATAACTCGTACGTAACGTCAGTAGCTCTATATCCAGGAGTAGTAGTATAAGAAAGGCTCTAGAAGTAGATAGCATTACAGGATAGCTACGAGTACGTCCTAAAGTCATGATAAGGGCAATGATAATGTAAAGCCCATCTTAATATATATAAATTACGTGTCACGTTGTTTGTCCGCTATAGACTCCTAAACTACAAACAATCAAATCAAATCCGATTTCAATCAAATTTGCACACCGGGTGCAGTTCGATCTAACTTAGGAGATAGGATAGCTCACATCTCAATTTATAGTAAAAAAAACATGAAAAATTAGAAAATTTAAAAATATGTACTTAAACCATATAGCGCTTTGGACAATGTATACTTTTTTAATGTAACTTTTGACATTTGACATAGAATTGACGCAATGGCTTTTGACAGGACAACGTCTGTCGAGTCAGCTAGTAATTATAATAAGTTAAGCAGTCTATGCCATCATCTAATTCCCTCCATCCGTTTCAGCGCGAAAGAGCAACAAACATACAGACGTCATTCTCATTTCAAATATTAATAGGATTGATTTGATTACGAATTTACAACGATACTCTTAACCTTAACTATAAAGATCCAGGTCTATTTATTTTACTTTGGCGCTTTTTATCTTTTATCTCAATGTGTTGCCAAACATCTGGAGATTTCCTCATCTTCAAAACAGGTAACATTTGAAATAAAACTGACACATAATTCATGGTATTACTGAAATTACTATTCACAATGAGTGTGCAATGTAAAATTCGTGTTATAATTTAATTTTATAATCTGATTAAGTATATGTAAGCAGGATATGTGAGTTCACCGATATGAAGACTTTTACCAAATGTGTGTTGAAATAGTCGCAGTTTTAGTTGATTTTGAAAACATTTTTGATCAGCTTTTGATTAACAGTTGCAATACATACATCATAGATACCTAAATGTTTTATTTGTTCTGGGGTTCTTGACTTAGGCTACTCGTACTTTGTCTCTAAATCAGCCTGTAGTTTTTCTAAAGCATTTCATGCTAACCTTGTAAAATTATTTATGTAAAAAAATAAAAATGTGTGCTGCCTAAATGTGTTATGCCGCCTATAATCCAATAATATGCATTACATACGTGTCAATTTGATAACCTCTTGTTATGAAGTCTAGAAAAATACATGACGTACGCACAGCGCTATTGTACTAAACCAGTACTAAACGGTTTTATTTCATAAACACCATTGTTGATATTAAAATAAATAATTGTTTCAGCCTCATTGTCTATACAAAATATACCTAATTCAGTTGCTTTGTTTTTCACACTAGGTATATCAATCTCCAATCAATCATCGATATAAATGAAAGGTAACCAACGCTACGACACACCGGATATTACCGTCATTACGCAAATAACCGACTCTCGTTCCGAAACTTGTCAAGCCGTTTTGGCTACAGAAAGTCAAGTAGGAACGGAACATACACAATTAAACATGTTCAAAGTATCTACGGAAGGAAGTCTTTTTGGGGCTGTCACCTTCAAAGCAAAATAAAAACCAGTATCCTAAGAAATGGTAGGTATACCACTTTTGGTTTTTCCTCCGCATTATATATAGGGTTATTCATAAAGGGTATGCTAAGCCGGAAAGGGCTCATAGTACTCATCATTATGAACAACTTTTGCTATGGGACCAACTCGAAATTCGCGAAAATAAAATCAGCTGGTCCATAGAAAAATATCAATGACACTCGACAAAATGCATGGAACAGCTGATTTTTTTTTCGCGAATTTCGAGTTGGTCCCATAGTAAAAGTTGTTCATAATGATGGGTACTATGAGCCCTTTTCGGCTTAGCATACCCTTTATGAATAACCCTGTATAATAATAATCATATACAATATTATAAATTTGGGCTGCTTTAAACGAGGGATGAATAAGCCTTCAAAGGTAGGTGACGCACTAATAATGTCTCGGCATAGGTATAGGCGACGCGACGGTGACCTTTTACCATCAGGCAGCTCACCACTTGTTTTAAAAAAATACATTCAGACGTTATAGGTACTTGCAACGTTCGATTTTACATGTGATTACAGCTCCGATTGGCTCCGGGTCAACAACGAGCGATTCTTGGCTGTTTTGCATAATTGCCTTCATTTGTACTGTGAATTGATTACTTCACTCGTGCGTCGCTGCCTTTGTTTTAGCGTTCTTGTTTGTGTGAAACAGCTCCTTTGCGAGCTCTTTGTTTTCATTCAGCCATGAGATCATCCCTTTACCGCAGCTCTACATTTATTTCAACCTACCTATTTATATTACAGAGGTAAATGTAAATAGATTTTGTTCTATTTTATTTGCTGTAGGTACATATTTGGTGTGGAGTAAGGTGATAGGTGGTGTGGTAATAAGGAAAAGAGGTTAGATAATTCGAATTGGTTGTGTTTTTGTTTTATGCATCTGACTAATAGAATGGACGGACAGGTAGTAGTTACGTCTTGTGTCATAAAAACAAATTATTGTTTTAAAGTAACCAATCTCAATTTTAATGTAGTTTTACATAATGTTCACAATTTAGATCGAGCTTAGATCCTAATTCGCACTATGTTGATTGTCGATCCCATCGGTCAATGACATTGCATTTAAAGCCTTTTGAATGGCTTGATTCATTTAAGTAAATAGTTCTTCTTGCAGGCCAAAGAATTAGGCATTACCACAGAATGAGGAGTAACTACTACATCCATATCGTGCTAAAACACGTAAATGCTCTTTGCGACCAAACTATATGCTATCCATCGTAAACTCATGCAAAACATGGCCATTAAAATGTTTTGGCTGCAATACAAATGTTGTCTTGTAAGGCCTCCAACAGGGTAGTGTATTGAGACACATGTTGTTAACAATATACATAGTGCATCCTTGATTAAACAGCGTAAGTGGTTATAATTTTAACGTAATTACAATAACACACAAAATATAGTGTTTAATACGTGTGCTCAAAGAAATATGTATAAATCTTGTATTCAGTCAAAATATAAATTATTGTCATGACCACTTAAAAAACTAAGTGCATACATACAACAATGTTAATTATCTTTCTTATTCCAACGATTAATATGATAATATTTATGACTCGTCGAGATTATATCGTCGGATAAAAGTATTACAAAAGTAGATGCATTCAAATAATTTTAAGGCGAATAATCTGAGCAACAAAATATAGTTCATTTTATTTAGTTAGTATTAGTTATTACCTGTTGGTTTCTATTATTCCTACGTCTCTTTTGTTAAAAAAGAATCAATATTTTAGTTGAGGACGTATGCCTATCTATCTTAAAACCGTATTATACTACAAGGTCACATGTTTTATTACGGTCTTTCGCGTTTATCAATGCTTCTTAATTCTTTGAATAGTGTATTTTACGGGTTTTTTATTTGTCCATAAAACGTAATTCTCACATGTTTACTGTGATAAGTGATAGTGCAATTTGTGTCTTCACGTGCTGTACTTAATGCTCTAATTTCAGTAATACCGTTTTCAAAGTTGTCTTCGCCATCTGCATCAGTTCCCAACAGTAAATCTGCGTCTCGTCGACCAATTATTACTCATAAATACAGTCACCAGTCGTCCTTTAATGCCATTGACTTTGGCATAACAGCCGCGTTTATTAACCTTATTCCGTTCGAAATAGAGGTCAATTCCGTATGCCTCATTTGGCGCTGCGCTTTTTTACAAAGCTATGTCAAACTGATTTTATGAGGGGACGGAATTGGTTTTATAATTAATTTTCTCGAGCATGCTTGGATTGGATATTCGTGCATTTTTGTTCAAATATTTGATTAAATTTATAGCGATACTGCAGCTGAAGTAGAGCAATGCTAGGAATATTGTAATTTGGGTAAATGTAAACAATATTTTGATTAGTTACATTAATTACTACAATTTTTGTATTGACATCAGAGTCAATCAAATATACTCAGCTCAATCGGACATATCGGAAAGTGGTTCATGATTAAGTCTAAACAAACAAACTTACATTGCAAGTAAAATAAAGGCTTATTAAAAATGACGAACCATGACTTTAAAATCAAATCACAGAATAAAAAATAGTACTAGGTTAAATGAATAAATAAGTTTGAGCTTCCGGCCCATATATTGAGCATTCGTGACGTAGACTGATTTGGTCGAATAGCACCTTGTGTGGTAAAGAACGGGGCATTCCGCGACGGTACGCATACTAATTGGTGCTATGAATATTATAAGGATATCTAGCTATCTGCAAGATGGGACGATAGCTTGGCAGATATTGAAATATGCTATGTGCAGGTGACAATCGTCAAGCGAATGACCTGGGACCGTACCGGTAACTAACTCATAGCGCAAATGGCATCACACTGGCTTTTGTCTCACTCTGTTAGCTAGAGAAAAAGCGAGATAAAAGCCAATGCGACAGTTTAGGCACAGATTAGATAATAGTTACTACAGTTCAGGTTAATGCTAGGATTTTGCGGATTTCCCTGTCCGACTAATCGTTTGAAATCGATATTATCCGAAGCTTTCGATCGACAGGTATTACGATGGCGATAACCATCGGCCAGATTACCTGTTCGAGACATCGAATGAAATCGATACCAGGTGAAACTTTCGATCTATAAGATGATTCTGAGGCGACTGCGAAACTTCACTGTTTATATGGATCCCACTCTGAATTTGCGATAAAAAGCTGTTGAACTAAAAACGCGTTTTCCCAGATATTGTATTATTGTTTAGATCAATTTTTCGCACCCAAAAAAACGTATATGAAGCAAAATTTATCGAAATAATTCGAGCCATTTTTGAGATCACAAAATAAAACAAAACCATTTAATAGTAATAGATAACATGCCTGAATTCATTATACCTCAATTAAAAATAGTTAAGTAGAACAGGACACTAGCTTCAAGATAGTGATAAACACCAAGCTTATTATCTATTTAGATCTAGATAACGCAGAAATTTAATTGAAATGGAAGCAACATGATAAAAACTAAGACACTTAATTGGTATGCCAAGTTGGGAAATTTTAAAATAAAGTAAAAAGTACGTTTGTAAGGGCCGAGTGGCTTTCGAGACAGGGGTTTTTATGTCACAGAAGATCAAACAAGCGGGACATACAATACATTCAGTCAAAAAAGTATCGGGAATGGATGATTTGTTTTGGGTTCCAAACTCAAATTTTTGTTTTTATTGTTGTTGTTAGATTGGCACAACTGTTATCCATTTTGGCGCGGAGTTTGAGTTGCGTCTGTTATTTAGATTAAATATGGTGCTGTTTTTAGTTAGGTCATGTCTAGTGTGTATTACGAATTTCATCATGGACAAAAACATCGAACAAAGAGTTTGTCTTAAATTTTGCATCGCCAATGGAATTTCGTGTTCGGAGTCACTAAAAATGTTACAGAAGGCTTACGGCGAATCGACTTTATCAAAAACACGTGCTTATGAGTGGTACAAAGCGTTCAAAAGCGGTCGAGATGTGATGGAAGATTTGCCTCGCTCTGGTAGGCCATCAACGTCTGCAACTGAAGTTAACATCGCAAAAGTGAAGGAAATAGTGACTGAAAATCCTCACTCAACTTTGAGAGAGATAGCCGCTGAACTTTCTGTATCTCACGAGTCGATCCGTACCATTTTAAGTAATCATTTGGGTATGAAACATGTTACCGCTCGGCTAGTCCCAAAAGACCTGAATTTTCTCCAAAAACTCAATCGCATGAGAGTCGCTGAGGACATGCTAGAACGGGTCAATTCCGACCCAACATTTATGAAACGCATTGTTACTGGTGACGAGACGTGGGTTTACGAGTTTGACATGCAAACTAGTTTAGTAGGCACCCGTTTTCAATCGGTAGGAGACATAAAGGAGAATTCGAGGCGAGAACTCAACTCAATTCCGGAAACAGCGTTTAAAAAATGTTTTGATGATTGGATTATTCGTTGGCGTAAGTGTATCGTTTCTGAAGGAGCATACTTTGAAGGTGATAAAATAAATTTGGATGAATAACAAACATTTTGTGTATTATTGATATTTTCCCGGTACTTTCTTGACAGAGTAGTATGTATGTATATATTTTGTTTTAATGAATAAATCCGCGTTTGACCGTTTGTTTGTTTGTTAGCGTTTGCGTTTCGAAGATGAAGCACGCAGATTTAGAAGATACTTACCTATTGACTCTGAACGAACTCTCTCTTCTCTGAATTTAACTTATCATCCGACCCATGGTAGCCCAGTTAGTGGTTGGAAATCATCTTTAGACATTAAGTAGTTAAGAAACTGGATGCGTACTTTTGCTTTTCTTAATTCGTCCCTTTCGCAAAATGTTTTCTTAGCAAATATCTACATCCTGTAGGTACCTGACTTCTCTGCCAAATTCTAAGTGCTCAGGCTGTATAGTTTCGGAGAATTCATGACGCGTCGGCAAACGGGTTTCCAAGGGAACGATCAGATATCGATATTTACATGTGTTATGAAGCCGATGTACTTATCTTTAATAACTTGGCAAACGAGTTCTGGCCTAGGATTCGGTGAAATTATCATCATCTACAGTCTTCTCTTTTCCACTGCTGGGTATAGGCATGAGCCTCTCTCTTGTCAATCTTGTCATGTGAAACCACCAGGCTCGATCACATGCAAATCGGGCCATGATCCATCGACCCGCGATTTTGACGGTGAAATACTGCATCCTCTAGCGTAGCAACCCAACGTGGTTCTTGGCTTCTGATACTAGAAAACACTATTGATTCCAGTCTTGCGCTGTTTCTTGCCAGTCGTCGCCGCCATCTGCTTGGCTTGAATATGTATTTAAATAAGTATTTATTGTTCCAGCATTCCTCGTGTGCAGTCGGCCGATCATACTAGTCAACGTGCAGTGCCGGGAGCGGCTGTCGGCCGATGATGTCACCAGCCTGCGGAGTATAGCCGACTTGGCACGAGCCAGCAAGCTGCACTGCGCTCTCATGGGAGAGTTCTACGCAAAAGACAATGTGATATGTAAGTACTAGCTGTGCCCTGTGTAGGATTATGACGATGATGATGAAAAGCCTATGTGGTAATCCAGGGTATATGCTATCTTTATTCCAAATGGCGTCCAATTCCGTCCAGCCGTTTCAGCGTGTCAGTTACTTACAGACATACAAACTATCACATTTACTCGTATATGTATTAGGATGACCACAGATAAAATATGTTAGGCCTCAATAGCACTATCTGACTATGGCGTCATAACATGATCTGACCATGGCGTCACCAGCCTGCGCGCTACGGTTTACTCGTAGTGACTAGCTACGCCCCGCGGTTTCTCCCACAATGCTACAGGAACCGCTAAACTTTCCGGAATAAAAAGTAGCCAGACTTGTGATAACTAGGGTATAAGCTACCTCCATACCTGAAGCATAGAATGAATAATAGTACGTACGAGTAAAATAATAAAGAGATAATCAGTCTTGTGGGAATTTGCAGCTGCGTGTTGGATTAGATATACTCGTAACTTTTGACCTTTAATCTCTACAGCTGGCGCTGTTATTTCCCACTGTAGTTTGTACATATGTATTACAAACATCTATGGTCTAGAAACTATAATAAAATAATGTTGTGGGAACAAGCAGGAAAATATGCAAGCACAAGTTAGCTTGTATTTTGCGAACCGCTAGTGTGGAATGCTCTGCCCGAGTGGGTATTTCCTGAATTTCCTGATAGATGTAATCTGGGTGTCTGCAAGTCGAGAGAGAATCGGTTTCTCTTAGCAAGCGTGCTCCATCGTAGATTGCTTCATCATTAAGCAGGATGGCAGTCAAACGCAAGCTTATTAAAGAAAAAAAGAGTTCAGAACGAATCAGTCAGTGTTGTCACTAAAATTATAATTTATTATTTATGGATTATTATTTCATTTTAGAAGTCCAACTATTAAAAAAGCTGCAGGCTAGGTTATTCAGTAGCTTGTTCATATATTTTTGGTTGCCTGTGCACCATTAAATTCACTTATTGACCATCTAAAAATAATTAGTCTGTATCTTATTGAGTCCTGATTTCCAATAGATGATAAATATAATCTTAATACCAAAAGTCAATTATGTACTTTGTGAACAGAATAAACGATTACAATGTAACAGTGTTATCGATATAATTAGAATTTTATCAATAACATAATTAGGGTTGTAATCCTAAACAGCTGTGGTTTAGAAACGATGCTATTAAGATAGAAGATAGGACGTCCTAATTTAGGGTTTTAATTCAGAGCTGTTATTGGTCAATAAACGCCATATTGGTTACCATAGTGAGACTGTGAGACATGAAAAAACATTGGAATAATTGGTTTTTAACTCCCGATCTGAATAGAAGGGTATAAATAAGATTTAGTTTTATTTTTGTTTGAAAGGTTAGTCGATTGTGAGAGTTCTAAGCTTAGCTATGATTTAAAAAAAATCTGTTAAACCTTTTTTTTTATAATTCCTTGTTATTTCATTCGTTCTTCATCGCAATTCGTTCATTCAAATCTCAACCTTTTCCCATTAATTAATTCGACACTTTTATTATCTTCCAGCTCTAAAAACCTGCGAGCCGCTCTTCGACGAAGAAGTAGTGACCAGCGTCGACGTCGCCGCCACCGGTATGAGCACCATTCTATGTCCGAACAAGATCGAATCTAGCATATTCAACGGATACTCGGGCGCTGTTAAGTCTGGCTTGAGTCATTTGGCCATTCCTCGCGGGTGGTCGTGGGGCGGCCCAGCCTCGCCTTTCTGCCCCATCTGGGCCGAAATAAACGTACCTGATTGATGACTGTTAGATATGTAGATACTTAGATAGCTAATAAAGCCCGGCTGGGCGGTAATGTTTCCTAAACTTGAAATGTCAAAATCAGTCTGTCATTTGGTCGTCAGCGTGCTGGTACTTCAAGTTTATACAATTTCAGTCCGAAAATGAGGGTACCCTTGGTCTCTCTAATTCTATGCACCTATAACTTCATCCAAATCTGACGTTAATTGACATAATATTATGTTATAATCTGTCAACATGTTCGGCCACTGTCTACTCGTTCTATAAAGGCAAGTCTTCCAGAAAAGGCGGGTTACAGCCAGATTTATTATACAGTTTAAATGGTTTGATCCGATTTTGTCTCTGTTATTTTTGTACGATATAGTTAATTTCAGAAATCATAACCTTTTTATCTACTCAGTTTAATGGGGTATTCTCGATCCATTGGGTATGATGGTGTTTCAAGTTCAAGTCATTTTGACGTTTTTGGGATATTTTGTATGATACTGAAGCAGGTTAATGGTGTTAGGTGCTGGCAATGACTAACGACATTATTTTCACGGTTGAAAACTACTACTACTTATATAGTGATCTATTAAGACAGAATATTAATGTGTTTATTTTGTTACCTCATAGGTTAGAGGTTACGCGGCCATGTTGTTTTAAACGTCAACTTTTGCCGCCAAATCTTTGGCATGTGTCATTTCTTTTCCTTTGTAATCTGTATAAGGCGTCTGCATTTACTGTAATAATGTAGAATAATAAATAATGTATAGTACTAGCTGTTACACCAACTAGCAACTAGCTGTTACTACCGCGCAGAAAAAAAATCTCATGCAACTGTTTTCTCGCGCTTGTCCTGCTCCTACGTCATACGTGATGTCCTTTAATGGAAATTAACGTGTTTATTTTTCATCTCGCTCCCACTCTATTCCTATCCCGCTCCACACCCGCCCCGTTTCCATTTTGCTCCCAGAACACTCCTAACCCGATTATAATGTTTCCAGAAACACAAGTACGTTTATTTTATCTCGATACATAGTCTTTTTCTCATTTTCATTTAACATTTTGATTGCGAACGGTGTCGGGAAAAGTTTGGCCCCTTTTTTTGAAACCCCTTGAGGTGCGCATTTTCCAAAATTATTTTTTAGTGTACTTTTTCACCTCTATAAATATAATCTCCTTACGTCCAAAGGTTTGAGCTGTACGGTCTGTCAGTCAGGACAAATCCTTTTATTTATATACAATGAATAACCAAAACTTAAACATTATCTAAATAATTTAGTTATATAAAGGGATTGTTGTAATTATGTAAATAAAATAGGTTACGGCTGAATAAAATTGTTGACCATATTTTTATGAAATGAGTAATTTTAATTACTAAACTTATCGTCTTTTATGGAATTATATTGTATTATATAGTTATAAATTAATACTATTTAGTCTTTGCAAAGCATAGACTGGAACTTGTGCTTTTTGAATTAAATCTTAGGTTAATAGAAAAATGTAAAGAATTAAGTTATAATGTAGTTCTTATTTTTTTCCAAATAGCAAAAGTGGATTATATTATTCTCTTCCACATTTTCATTTTAAATATATTAATATCCCTTCCTTTTTCCTTAGTCGAGTAATACAAATATATTTCTAAATTGTAATTCAATTTAATACTGGAATAGCGTACCTGACCAGAGAACTATATTAGCTAATTTTATTAGTTATCAATTTAACATGGAATGAAATCGGTAGCAAATCCAGATTAAACTATTTTTGTAGATATCCAATCAGCAAACAAATATGGCGGACGGGCAGCCAATGATAATCATTCGCGGCAAAATTCAGAGCTGTGATTGGTCGAGAGACGCCATACTTGTTTATACGGTTGGAGACCAGTAGCAAATCAACTTTTGTTGGATTGGTAATGTTTGGCCTTTGAGATGTGTTCAAGTGAAACAATGGGCTGTATGTAACAAATGATTGTGAATTGAAAACGGCTGGTATAGATTGATTCGGCTGGTATATCATTATCGAGTAGCTAGAATAAATTAGATCGGTATATTGAAAACTATAAATTAAAAAGAAATGTTTTTGGCGCTTTTTCTGAGTATCTCTCGATCAATTTAGAGTTCTGTCCATCAGAGTGAAGCAGATAGACATTGACCAATAAATTTGCAGAAAAATGACGTCATTTTCGTTATATTCGATTAGTCAATAATTCACTGCTCCTCGCTTCGATAAACAGGCAGTTTGACATTCCATTTATAGGGTGCCTCAAAATAGTAGTAAAAAAAGAAACCGGTTTGTTTCTACTGCGCCACTTTTCAATTTTTCTTTTTTATTCTAATTTGCTTTGAGATACCCTAGTCAGCCTGTGTAGAAAGACTGTTTTCGGCTATATGCAAGAAGATAGTGTAAAAGAGAATATATGTCATATGTTACGGATCTCTGAATTATGAAAAGAAATAGGATAATTATTCCAATGAACTTACCTATTTTGTGATATAAAATATTTTGACTATAACGTTTAGTGTTGTAGTGTGTATACTTTAAATTATTTATATTGATTACTCGGTGTAAATTATTGGTGAATTATAAATAAATTATTTAAATTATTAGTTTCTTGTTTTTTTGTGTGCTATTATTTGAGTATCCCTATTGTAAAAATATCATTTATTTTATTTCCCTACTCATAAACAAATAGGATTTATGAGTAGGGAAAGAATCTCAGGAGTGATATCAATGAAAATAATATTCAAAAGTAAAAAATAATCTCAGTTACTTGAATGGAAATAATGCAAATTATATTATAACAAGCTGACCCTACAGACGTTGTCCTGTCTTAACTATGAATATTGAATTCGAATTGTCTTAAATTTTCTAATGTTCCGCTCAACTTCCTTAATTTTTGACGTGACAACGTCTTATAATTCGATGGAGCCGGCTGCACGCACGAAAAAACATGACGCATGCGGCGTTACCTCGATGCGGCGTTACCTCGCTCTGAGGCGTTCCATTTAAGGCTTGAAGTGCAAGCGAGAGCGCGCAACGAGCGACAAAGAGGCACAATCGGCCTCCGCGTTCGGCAGCGTTCGATATCTGTCTCTCTCCTACTTGAGTGAGCAATGCGTCCGCGTGGACAGCTGCTGGCTACGAGTATACAATAATACATTTACATGTTTTCGTCAAGTATGAAGTGCAGTGAAAAGTGAATGTGGTGTCAATTGTTTATAGCAACGATAATTGCGGCGATAAAGGTAATGATTCTTTCGATATTAAATATAATGTTCAGTGATATATTGTCGTAATTGTATTTATGCGTACAAATAAATGTAACTTGATCAATTCAACTGTGATTTCCATTTACCTCCTTCTCTATATCCATACAAAATATCTATCAAACAAATAAAATTAAATTTTTCTTTGGAAAAATGAAACCATTCCATCAGTATTTTCTTATGACGTTTTCACGTTCAACCATAGAGTAGTACTGTACTTATTAACTGCGTTCAACTATCGTCAGTTAACCGACTTTACAGACAACCGATTTTTTTTCTTTCGTAAGAACCTTCTCCTGACAATAATAACACAACAAAAAAGAATTAGCGAAATTGTTGCATCCGTTCACGCGTCATGAGATGACCAATACCTATATAACCGGGGCAATTTAGACATCGGAGCTTACATTAATTCCCACCCAGCTGAAAATTGGTAGGATTGTTCAGAACACCATCATAAATGAAACCTAAAAAGTCCTCATCGATCCGATACGTGCAAAAATTTTTACTCCGGGTAGAAGGTCACCAAAACGGGTATTTCGTGATTTTCTCAAAAACGGTACAAGCTACGAGGATACTGTTCAAGACAAGTATATTCACTATAACATTTTCTACAGTATTGCTCTTAAACGCATGTTGATGGAACTTATGGTTTTCGAGATATGTCGATATTCATTTCAGACCAGACCAAAAAATTGAGAATTTCTCTTCAGATGCCTCAGTCAGCAGTAGATCATATAACAAGTTTGTAAATGAGTTTTCCCGAAGTTTTAAACATTGTTGAATCCGACAATCTCAAGAAACACTTTGAAAAATGACTCCTTGTATCTCAAATCGGATAAATGATGATGATGGTTGACGGAAAATTGAACCCCTCGTATCTCGGAAACGGAAAGAGATAGAGGGGTACACCTGACTTTTAAAATTTAGATCAAGTATGGACCTTTCTAGGGAAATGATAAAAAAAGATAGCTGCCATACAAAAAAGTTTGACAGTCATACAAATAAACAAAAAAAAAGGAAATGCTCATAGCTGTGGAACCGCTGTAGATGGATGGAGTGTGCTCGAAGAAATATTATAGAGATTCATAACGACAATCGAGATTCAGCAACAAAAATCCAAGATGTCGGATTTCATATTTCCGTCAAATTTCAATGGATCTTCTAAATTTTAAAGTGATCCTAGGCAGGTGTTATTTTGGATCTGGAGGCTCTTAAGGTCCTTAAATCCATTCCTGAAATGATTTTTTTGGTTCGGCCATTTTTCAAAATGGCTGCCATACAAAAGAAAAGGAGTGAAGTTACAATACTTCGCACCCAGCTGAAAATCAGTAGGATTGTTCAAAACATCATCACAAATGAAATCTAAAAAGTCCTCATTGATCCGATACGTGCAAAAAAAATCACTCCGGGTAAAAGGTCACAAAAAAATTAAAAAATGGCCGAACCAAAACAATCATTTCAGGAATGGATTTAAGGACCTTAAGAGCCTCCAGATCCAAAATAACACCTGCCTAGGATCACTTTAAAATTTAGAAGATCCATTGAAATTTGACGGAAATATGAAATCCGACATCTTGGATTTTTGTTGCTGAATCTCGATTGTCGTTATGAATCTCTATAATATTTCTTCGAGCACACTCCATCCATCTACAGCGGTTCCACAGCTATGAGCATTTCCTTTCTAAATTTTAAAAGTCAGGTGTACCCCTCTATCTCTTTCCGTTTCCGAGATACGAGGGGTTCAATTTTCCGTCAACCATCATCATCATTTATCCGATTTGAGATACAAGGAGTCATTTTTCAAAGTGTTTCTTGAGATTGTCGGATTCAACAATGTTTAAAACTTCGGGAAAACTCATTTACAAACTTGTTATATGATCTACTGCTGACTGAGGCATCTGAAGAGAAATTCTCAATTTTTTGGTCTGGTCTGAAATGAATATCGACATAACTCGAAAACCATAAGTTCTATCAACATGCGTTTAAGAGCAATACTGTAGAAAATGTTATAGTGAATATACTTGTCTTGAACAGTATCCTCGTAGCTTGTACCGTTTTTGAGAAAATCACGAAATACCCGTTTTGGTGACCTTCTACCCGGAGTAAAAATTTTTGCACGTATCGGATCGATGAGGACTTTTTAGGTTTCATTTATGATGGTGTTCTGAACAATCCTACCAATTTTCAGCTGGGTGGGAATTAATGTAAGCTTACTCCTATTTTTTGGTCTAATTTGCCCGGATTAATATAGATAATTGATTTATTTTTCAAGGTTTAATCAATAAGTCAATGAAAATGACAAATTTCGCGTTCGTTTTGGAAGCGGTGGCAAAAATAGCAAAAATAAATAGATAGTCTACATGCGTACTTTGTGCACACGTTCGTATGTCACACAAGCGAAGGATTGTGAGAAAAAGTGGAGTTTTGCACTGTTTTCGTTCCCAAAACGAACGCAAGGAAAATAAAACCAGCTGTTGGCTACATCTTGTCTTATTATTATTTATTTTTCACTATTTATTAAAGCTAGACAATCAAAGTAGGCGACAGAACGTTCAACAACAGATAAACAGTTAACAACTCGCCAACCATGTCGGACGCGAAGCAGAGACTTTCGACCATGTTGTTTAACTACGAAACGACTAACAGGACTGATTTCCGCGGCGGCGACCTCAAAAGACCGGTAATAACCAAGTATCAGCCCAAGAAGTCTTGCTTGAGGATCAGGCCTCCGCCCCTGAAGGACGTCCATACGTTGTCCGACTGGAAAGATAACGTGATCCCCTTCAGCTTGCTGCATAAACCTAAAGAGATCCTTGGCACCAATCCTACTAAAGAACAAAAATCTTACGTAAGTTGAGTTTCTGTAGGCAAGCGTGCTTCATCGTAGATTGCTTTGCATAAGGGATAATTACACTTTTTTTTCTTTTATTCAGAAATAGGCTTGCATTTGACCGTCATCTTGCTTGATGGTAAGCAACGATACGGTCTACGATAGAGCATGCTTGCCTAGAAGAAACCGATTCACTCGCGACTTGAAGACACCTAGATTATATCTATCGGGAAACACCCACTCAGACAAAGCGTTCCACACCCTAGCGGTTCGCACAATAAAGGTGGAATCAAAGCGTTTCGTAACACAAACAGACAAACACGTAACGAGTACCTACAGTGTCGAGACAGTGACCTCGGCTGAGTACTCGGTTTGTACTTATAAACAGTTTGACGACGCGAGACTTTCACTAGAACCATGGTTTGTTTGCTCGGCCGAGTGTGCCCATATGCTGTCTCGCTACTGTACTCGTTACGTGTGATTAACCCGTTATCATCAGGCCAAATGGCGATCAAACGCAGAAAAACAAGATATTTTTACTCATGACGTAAGTATTTAGGAGAAGAAATTTATTGTATGGTTGTCTGTCACCTTTTATCTAACAGTTGTTTAGAATTCGTCTTCTCGGAGCAGGTATAACATTTCATTGTTTGTTTTTCAAATTGTTCAAAAGATTTTTTTGTCCGGTCATTAGTAATCGTGCCAACGCGCACACGTGCTTGTATTGAAGCGGGATATCGATTGCCAGTTACAGCATACGTAATTGCCTAAACAGCCATCATAAGCATCATCATCTGTTCAGATTTTTCTCCTTCTTGTTGTCTCATCCGTCTTGATCACATGCCAATCAGGGCCACGATTTTTAAACCGTGAATTTCACGTTATCGTCGCCATATCTTGCCGCCGGACGCCCAACACTCCGCTCACCTTGCGACGCTCTCCAAAACCTATTTGTATGGCATCATACCTTACAAAGACATATTACAGGAGAAATACATAGACACGGATCTGGCTGAAGCAGTACGAACCCGTCCTCGCCTCGTGATGACTCCAGCCGTATGCATGGACGACATCTCGGACGCTCACGCGCGAGCCCTGCTCATTGGGAGCATGTATGTCAGCAACACAGTCAAAGCACAGCGGGATGTTGAGAAACCATACTTTAGCGTGAAGGCACCACTACCGAAATTGCCGGCGCCTGCAAACCCTGTAAGTTAACTTGGCTATTTGCAATTAAACCTAGATATCTACTTTTTACCAGACTGCCAAGAAAGAGGATAATGTTGTTTGAGTATGTTGTTGCGTTGCCAGTATAAAGAGTCCCAAACACCTCTCGGGACTGGGAACGCGTCGCTAGCAATAATTGCTATTGAAGCAGCTAAACTCTCGCCTTAATATCTGCAGTTTTGAGGATATAAAAATAGCCCAAGCAAACTGCCGTTATAGCGATCAAATTCTGAGATAAATCGAAAAGACTACTGATGCAGCACCCAATTAAACAATAATAATTAGGAATTCGGCGTGTCATGTGAAAATATTTCCCAACTTTTTACAAGGTAATTGATAATAATGTAATTAATAATCCAGTCGTTCTTGTACGTCCAGGTAACGTTCCCCAAACTCAACCCGCCACTGGTCTCAAGAGAATGGAGGATGGACTCTGTCTCCTGGGACAACAAGCAGATCCGCTCCCACTGCGACCAAACCAAGGAGTTCTGGTTACGACGGAAGGCGCCGTAGCAATACCACAGCTCAGTCAAACTTCGGGAAGTAGTTCAAAATTGACTAGTAAGATTTGACCTGAACAATACTGAACATACATCGCAAGTTGAATGAAAGCTTGTAACATTGATTGAAATGATTGTGTCCATGTTTGTAATTCATAATTATTCAGGATTTGATTTTGTCTATTTGTAGAATTAACAGACTTCTTCTAGAATGGCATAATAATATTCAGAAACTTTAAATATGTACCCAATTATATATTTATAGTTTTTAATCATTTGTGAAGTTAATTTTGTTAGATATTGGATGTTTTCATGAGCATTGAGTTTTTTTTAATAAAGTTGTTATTTTGGAAAAATCCCAAAAATCCCTCCCGCGAAAAAACCCGCGGGAGGGGGTGCCTCAAGCGGTAAGATATTGTTCTCGCATTGTTATATTTCGATATGTTCAGGGAACAAATCTTGTAGATAGGAGTCTGATGTGTAAAGAAGTAGGCCTACCTATGTCTATTCTGTTCAGTCAGTACAGTAGGTACACGTGAGAGATTCCATTGTGTAAGCAAAATAATAAATCTCTAAGTACCTGCTGCGCCTATTCTAAAAATAGTTTCACTGATAGAAAGCTTCACAGTCCCGGGTTTCAAGTCCCCAGCAGGAGTTTCGTAGTAAATTAAAAACCCCTAACCTTGGGTAAAATCTTGCCATTTCTGTCTGTGTGTTCGGCTGTTAGTTGTGATACTTTTATTCAGAAATTTTAAGCGACAGCAGCGATAGTTTACTAGTTTTGAGATGACCAAGTTAAAAGCTTATGAAGTTTAGTATCAAACAAAATGTAACAGAAAAACCGCACAACTTTGCGCGCTAAGAAGTCTGCTTGTGGTGATGAGAATGAGAAATATACTTGTGGTGAAACTACGATTTCGGAACAATGACCCACAATGCATTGGCGGAAATTCAAGACAGATTGCTGTAGCTAAATTTAAACCATTAGAGGAGAGATTGAATACGTTCCGGCGCTTTGAGTTTGTTTAAACAACTTGTGTACCTACCCAGTTCTTACCCACCGTCCACCTCCTGAGACCACCTGGGTGAACCGTGGAAAGTTTTTTTCACAACGGCTCACCTTTGTCCACGTGGGTGTTCCTTAGGAAATATTTAGTTTCCACCGTCCACCTTGTTATACAAACTCTTCAGATTTTAAGTGCATAGAGATTATGATTATAATTGGCCTAATAAAAAAGAATTTCCATCGGTAAATTTGAAGGGATGCTACTACCATTGGTGTAAAGCGGTATGGAAGAAATCGAAAAAGTTGAAAATAATATCAAAATATGACAAAAGAATAGTTGGGCTTACTGCATCACTGCCTTTATTGCCTGCTGAGCACATAGAAGAAGGGTTGGACTACGCAAAACGTGAAAGTAGAGGGAAAGAAAAATTCAAATTATTTTTCCGGTATATTGATCGCTTTTGGATGACAAAAAAATTTAAGGAAATTTTGAGCGTTTTCGGTGAGCGTCACAGAACCAATAATATAGCGGAGACATTTCATTCACAGTTGAAAAAAGATATTAATAAAAGAAATACATACGTCGATATTGAGACTTTTAGTAAAATTGAAAGAAATAGAGTCCAAAGTGAAATTTCAAACTAAGAATAGAAGGAAAATATATATTGAAAATGATGATGATATAATGTTCTATCAACTACAACTTCTAAATAATGAAATAACTGTGGGATACACACTAGAAAAATTGCGTTAGCTAAGTTTTTATTTTTCAAATTTAAGTTTACGAAATAAGTTTTTAAGTTTTTAGGTTATTGTTGAATTTTTTTTATTATGTAAAATAATGTTTTATTACCTAAATAATGAATAAATTAATAACACCTAAGACATATGATGAATAATAAGAAAAGTGAGATGAATAATAATAATAATAATAATACTGTCACGCTCAAACATAGCAGTCGTTTTTTATATCTCCTAAATTTTATTTTATATTTCCTGTTTTATTTTCCTAGTTTTCTACATATTTTATCAACAAATAGAAAAAGGACAATCTAGTTTATCAACAAATGAAAAAAGGGACAAGCTTTACAACCAAGAAATTTCAAAACTGAATAAAATTGAAAACAATGACCAGATGACACATCAAATGTCAAAAAATAAACTAGGAAAAATGGAAAATAAAAAATGATCACGAGATCAAAACGACGAGCAGCAGCGGAATCCACAAGCGCACGCCCACCACCTCCGCCCACCCCGTCGTCTCCGAGCTCCTCGTCGGAGGATGAGTTTGTTACTCCCCCCGACACGAGCGCGTCGAGCGACGAGGACGGGCCGCCGACGCCGCCGCCGCCGCCACGACCTGTGCGACGGGGACGTCCTCCGCTGCCGGCACGCTTGGGGCCTGCGGGGCAACCTGCTCCGCGCCCGGCCCCCGCTACCGGTGGTGTAGTGCGCCGCATGCGATGGACTCAGAAAATGAATGAGAACTGCATGCGCGCCTATTATGGGGCTACAGAGGGGGGAATCACCCTGACGGCGTACCGTGATCGTATGCTGCCTCTGTTTCAGACTCTTGAGCCAGCTGTCGCCGTGTCCGCTCAACGACTGTCGGATCAAGTGCGGGCTATCCAACGGTGCAAGCTGCTGGAACAGTCTGTACTTGATCGGCTCCGCCTGGAGGCGTTTCCTACTGGTGCGACTCCTTCCTTGACACGAGATCTACCTGTCGCGTCGTCTGCCCCGGTTGTGGCTATAGTGCCGTCGCCGGTGGTGACACTAGCGACGCAGGTGGGCCCCGATGTCGATGAAGGAGATTGTACGAGTACGAATGTGAGTAACCAGGTGAGTGAGCAATTGAGGAGGACTTTGGAGGACGCGATTGGCCAGTACCGATTCACACCCGAGTCTAGGCCGCGACTACCACGTTTGCCCACCCATAGACGTAACTTGGCGTTAATGGGAGCCTTGAATGTTTTGCTAGTCCCGTATATGCGGGCTAGCAAAGATTTAGTTGATACCCACTCGATCATGTACTGTGGTGCTATTGCGGCGTGTCGCGTTGCTCGTGTCAAATTCCCGGACACTGACCGAGCATCGCGCCCCGCCGGATGCGCACCTGCATGGCAAATACGGATCGAGCGGCGTATCAATACATTCAGGACTCTCATTGCAAAGCTAGTCTGCTTCAGTCGGGGCAATAACCGTCCCCGAGTCATGCGTTTTGTGACCCAGGCCTTTGACGGGACTGGTATCCAATCCCAGGACTATCTGGCCTGTGTCACGGAACGCATCGACTACCTGAAGCAGAAAGTCTATGCATGGGCAAATCGTATTCGTCGCTACAGGGTGCGTGTGGATAGATACTGGCAAAATCGCCTCTTCCAAAGCGATCAGAGGAAGGTATACCGGAAGTGGGAGGGGACTGATCAACGTGTGAGTGGTGGACAGCTCCCAGATGCCAATGCCATGAGTGATTTCTGGCGTGACATCTGGTCGGTGCCCATCGAACACACCGAGGGTGATTGGATACGTGTTGTCGAGCGGGAATGTGAGCGCATCGAATCCATGGGGTCTATTATCATAGACCCTGAAGACGTTTGTTGTGCAATCCGTACGGCCCAGAACTGGAAAAGTCCTGGTCCGGATGGCTTGCACAACTTCTGGATTAAGTGGATTCGGTGCTCACATGACTGCTTGGCGACACAATTTCAAGAAGCCCTCGAGCTCGGTTCTCTCCCTACTTTCATGACCACCGGTATAACTACCTTGCTCCACAAGTCCGGTAGTACCACGGATCCGAAGAACTATAGACCCATCACATGCTTGCCTACAATTTACAAGCTCCTTACATCCATTCTGACCGCAAAAATTAACGCGCACATTGTTGCAAACAATATTTTGGCCCCAGCTCAGAATGGATGTAGGGTTGGGTCCCGTGGTACTAAGGAGCTCCTCCTCATTGACATGACCATTAGCCAACAAGTCCGGCGGAATAGAGGGTCTCTCTCTGCTGCCTGGATTGACTATAAGAAGGCCTATGATTCGGTGCCTCACTCATGGCTGGAAAGGATTTTAGAGTTGTACAAAATTGATTCAACCCTAAAATCCTTTTTAAGCACATGTATGAGGCGATGGGTCACAGTCCTTCGTCAACCAGGCGGTAGTGACGGCCCCTCAACCCCGCAGGACTTTATAAGGATTGAGCGGGGAATTTTCCAGGGTGACAGTCTGAGTCCATTGTGGTTCTGCCTGGCTCTGAATCCCCTCAGCATTTTACTGAGGGACTCAGCGCTCGGCTATCGGCTTCGGAGAGGGGGTGAAGTCATTAGTCATCTGCTGTACATGGACGATCTGAAGCTGTTTGCACCGAAACGTCAAGACTTGGTGGAACTGCTAAAACTCACACAGAGTTTTAGCAGCGCCATCAAGATGGAGTTCGGTGTAGATAAGTGTGCTATCATGCATGTGCAGCAGGGGAAAGTTGTAAATTCTCCGAATTTACAACTTTCGGAGACAATGACTCTTAGATCCCTTTCAGAAGCCGAGACTTACAAGTACCTCGGTATGTCAGAGTCGTTGGGTATTGCAGTCGAGGACATCAGAAAATCGGTGAAGGAACGCTTCTTCTGTCGCTTGACAAAAGTACTTAACAGTCTTTTGTCTGGCGGCAACAAGGTGCGTGCCTTCAACGGTTGGGTGATGCCTCTACTGATATACTCCTTTGGCATACTCAGGTGGACTCAGACTGAGCTGGACGCCCTGGATAGGAAGGTTCGTCAACTGCTCACATCGCATCGCATGCTACACCCGCGCTCGTCTGTTATGAGACTGTATATTCCGCGGAAGTGGGGTGGTCGTGGCTTTTTAAATGCCAAGAACCTCCACAACCGCGAAGTATGCAGTCTCAGAAATTATTTCTTAAACAACGAGTGCGGGATGCATCGCGATGTTGTGACAGTTGACAAAGGCCTCACACCGCTCTCCTTGGCGAACGAGAACTGGCGCAAACCTATGGTACTAAGCACGGAGGACCGCAGGAACGTATGGAAGGACAAGGAGCTGCACGGGAGGTTCTATCGGAACTTAACAGGACCTGATGTGGACTTACTCGCATCGGTGAACTGGCTACGCTTCGGTGACCTCTTTGGGGAAACCGAGGGTTTTGCCTGTGCAATTGCTGACGAAGTAATGATGACGAACAACTATCGGAAATATATCCTGAAGGACGGTACGGTCGACATTTGTCGAGCATGCCGCCGTCCCGGAGAGTCACTCAGGCATATCATTTCCGGTTGTTCGCATCTTGCTAACGGCGAGTATTTGCACAGGCACAATCTAGTGGCCAGGATCATCCACCAGCAACTTGCCCTTCGATACGGTCTTGTAGAGTCTGAGGTACCGTACTATAAGTACGTACCTGCGCCGGTTCTTGAAAATGGTCGTGCATTGCTCTATTGGGACCGCTCTATCATCACGGACAGGACTATTGTTTGCAATAAGCCTGATATCGTGGTGGTCGACCGGTGCCAGCGCAGGGCAGTGCTCGTCGACATCACCATTCCACATGACGAAAACCTCGTGAAGGCCGAGAAGGACAAGCTCAGCAAGTACCTTGACTTGGCTCACGAGGTTACCTCCATGTGGGATGTTGATTCGACGATCATTGTCCCGATAGTCGTCTCGGCGAACGGCCTAATAGCGAAAAGCCTCGACCAACATCTCAAGAGGCTCTCGCTAGACGGTTGGCTCAAGGGTCAGATGCAGAAGGCAGTGGTCCTCGACACGGCACGAATCGTCCGGAGGTTCCTGTCTCTGCAGCCCTAACCGCCGGTAGCTTGGGCCCTGCCCCGCTGCCGGTGGCAACCTAGTTTTTAAGTTTTTTATAATATATTATTGTTTTTTTATTTTGTATTGTAAAAAATTTAAAAATTAAGATTCTAAATAAATACGTGAATAATAATAATAATAATCTTTATTGACAACACACAAAAAAAAAAATGAAATTACAAACATAGTAAAAATATAAAAGAAAAAGGCACAAAAGGCGGTCTTATCGCTAAGATCGATCTCTTCCAGACAACCGTACCAATGATTATTCAATAGGCTATTTGACTGATTTTGAAAAACTGTTTTAAATTATTCGTTGGCATATGATTAATACACCACATGTATATTTCTGCGAAATTTGCAGTATTTTTCGTAAAATACTGTGTTAAAATTTAAATTATATTAAATATAATAATATTATATTCGCGCTAAAAACGCTGTTTCGGTAATGGCGGACGACATGTGATTTGCGTGACGTCACAGGCAAGTAACCAAACTTTATTCTTTGACAAACGTCAAACTTGTACCAAAGTGTACATTATAAAATCACACAAAGTGTCTTAGCATTAAACAATGTTTACCTGCGTGTGACGTCACGCGAGGCGTAGCCAATCACAGAGCGTTCTTGTGGCTGAAGAATTTTAAAAAATAATTTGAATTTATTTTGTTTATTTTGAAAAATCTATAAATATTTTTGGATAAAACAGAGATAAATATGTTTTTTTATGTTATTACTCTAATAGAATGACCACATTTCGTAGCATATTTTTAATAGTGTCAAATAGCCTATTGGAAAGGCTGAATGAAAACATATCGACCGTATATTCTATGGTAGAATGGTTTTTTAATCGTTAGCCTTATGAGTATTGACACTTCATTTCTTTTTTTTTTTTTTGTAAATTTAAGTGGGTGTTAGCATCCGAACAAGAAGAAAACTGAATCTCGGATGCTAACATCTTCCCAAGTTGAACTTAACCTACATAATGCCAGTATCATACTAAAGATATACATACATAATATGTACTCGTATTTATAAGATATTACAGAATGAAAGGTACGAGGCGATTTAATGATAATCACATATCATGTTGTGTAAGGAGGTACTAGTGTAAAGTTTATGTATTGAGTAGTGAGAAAGGTGAAGGAAGTGAACGAGAAGGTGAGTGTGTGCGTGAGAGACAACACCTCGTAACATCAGACTCGAAAGAGCTGGGTTCGAGGCGATGCCACAGGTGTTAGGGTTGTGTCTATAAGTGTATTTTCAACGAATTATTTTTAATAATGCTTCTGTCTCATCATAGTCGAGAGACAGAAGCCATAACTTTATTTTAGCTTTACAGCGATTTTTATTAAGTGAATAAAAATTAAGTAGTCTGTTTAGTTTTTTATATAAGAACGGTCCAAGGAAGCAGAACTGAGTATGTGAGAAGCATTTGTTGAAAAACGTGATATCTTTATTTATGTCCTTGTCTCTTCTTTTGTCTTTAATCGTAGGGTCATATGGAGTCTGCGTGTGTTGTGAAACAGTAGCGTTAAGAATAAACAGCTGCCTGACTGTCAGAACTTTACACTGGGTAAAAAGATCTGTAGTAGGGAAACGATAAGGCTTGAATGTCATGACTTTTAGTATCGATCTTTGGGCGCGTTCAATTAATATAAGGTGTGATTGGAAGGTGCCACCCCAAGCTGTAATACAATAAGATATAATTGATTGGCATAGGGCTTGATAAATTAACAGGAGTAGTTTAAAATTAGTGACATGTCTGAGTTTTTTAAAAACCCAAATAAGCTTCCTTAATCGAGCTGAAAATATTTTTATATGTGGAAGCCATGACATACGTTGATCAATTATAATCCCTAAGTATTTAATTTCAGTGACTTTTTCTAAACAAGAACAGTTACAGTTGTTTATTGTTGTGCATTCGTGTATCTTGATGGACAGACGATTAGACGGGGCCCCGGGACTACGAAGGGAAAATGCAACATGCTTTGTCTTAGACACGTTCAAACTAAGGAGGTTGTCATCCAACCATTTCGTAACAAGATTTAAGCCCTTTTCAGCTGTAGCGTAAACCTTAGCCCAGGTTTTCTCCTGGAAGATTAAGGCCGTGTCGTCGGCGTAAGAGATGATCTTGGCGTTAGGTAAGTGCATAGAACACAAGTCATTAATATAAATTAAGAAGAGAATAGGTCCAAGAATGCTACCTTGGGGGACACCATATGAGATTGGGGCGTCAGTACTTGCATGATTACCTATCTTAACAGACTGATTTCTATTTGTGAGGTAATCTTTGAAGAGTCTTAGGCAATGTCCTCTTACTCCCAGGCGTTCCATTTTGGCTAATAGAATTGGAATAGACACTGTGTCAAACGCCTTAGCCAGGTCAAGAAACACTGTTAAGCATTTGTCATGTTTATCTAGTGCCTTAGTAACAGCGCTGCAAAAATTGATTACGGCATCCTCTGTAGATCTGCCAGTTCTAAAGCCAAATTGTACCTCAGAAAGTAAATTAAATTTGTTCAAGAAAGAAACTAATCTGGAGTGTAACACTTTCTCATAGATTTTAGAAAGGGCCGGCAGTACAGAGATAGGCCTATAATTAGAGACAATATGTCTGTCCCCTCCCTTGTGGATAGGATGTATAATTGCTTTTTTGAAAACTTCGGGAAATTGTCCTCTTTCAATACAAAAATTCAGTAATTTTACTAAAGGTGGTATAATTAAGTGCCTAGCTATTTTTAAAAGATGAGTGGGAATGTTGTCCCAACCTGTAGAAGAGTTATTTTTGAGATTTAAAATTATATGCTCAATTTCAGAGTAGTCAGTAGGCAGCAAAACAAGTGAATTTGGATTATTTGGAATATTGTTAACCGGGTAGGGAGAATGAATGAATGGCTAATTACAAAAAATAGGTTCAGGAACATCTTTTTCTGCTTAACTGTACAATAAGTCAAATGCTACACTGTCAATTTGTCATCCATAGATGGCCAGCACCAAATTTCTTAGGTGTACCGTCACCAATATCAAGTTAGGGGCTTTCAAGTTTTATCTGAGAGGTAAGCCGTTGTAAAAAAAACTTTCCACGGTTCACCCAGGTGGTCTCAGGAGGTGGACGGTGGGTAAGAACTGTATCTACCTAAGTATATTTCAACAGCTATGGAACCTTACCGTTAGTGTGTCACACACTTGACAGATTTTGCAGAACTGTTTGACGATACGGTCTCTTTTGTAGCTTGCGGTTTCCTTCACTGTTTAAAAAGATTTTGATGTTGTAAAACTCTTTGGATGAATGATCAGAAATTCAGAACCATAGAGTAGTACTGTTTCAGAACTTTATGAAAGAACTGTCTTATTTATATGTACCTAACTTACTTCCATGATTTAATTTTATATCTTGAATTTATTTTTCTTGCTTTCTTACTTTAATTTAAAATAATTATCTTTTAACCATTTTAGAATCTTCTATTTCTAGCTTATTTCAGAATTATTTATTATTTCAGAAGCTGCATTATTTACGGTTTTTATTTTGATATTGATTTTAAGATGTCTGAGAGACGATTGAATCGTACGTTGAAGGACAATAGGACTGCGATGTGTGGCTACGTGGTTGTGAAACTGCGGCCGATAGTGAAGACCGAGTGGAAGCCAAAGACCTCCCAGAGGATCTGCCCTCCGCTGAAGAAAACTTATTCTTTGACCGATTGGAAGGTGTCGAGGGTGCCGTACAACTTGTATCGGAAAGAAGAAAGGAGTATAGGCAGCGCAAATCATTTTGTGCCTCAAAAATCTTATGTACCTAAATAGTACCTACCTATCTGCTTATTTTCTAATAAGAAAATTAATTTGATGATATCGATTTCATTTTCATCTGGAAACATCAATGTCTCCACAACTACCCTATTCTCATTCGACCTTTGATATCTGGGACCCAATTCTTGGGAGTGAGATATTATCTCGGTCAATGTCGTTCATTAGAAATGTCATGGCAGTGGGAGGAACCGAGATAATCTCAAGCGCCCAAAAATAGGGTCCGTCCGTCCCTCTGACCACTTTTGCTTATTAAATTACATACAAATGGGTGGATTTTGCAGCTAAGGCCAGACTACAAAGATGAGCACATTCAGAAAACCCGACTTCGTTCACTTAGGGCTGCTGCTGTATCGTTGGATGCCGTTAAAGAACCGTACACATCAGCTGATCCTAAATATCGAAAACTTTATGTCCAAACCCAGTTTCCGGCGACGTATTCTCTTGCAAAACCGGTAACTTATTTTTCAATGGTATTTTGAGTTTTGGGATTTTGAATAGAAAAATTGTGATCAGTACATATCTACCTAAATGCAAATAGGTACTTATATTCCAGACTGCCATTCGCAAATTGAGCACTCCGTACGTGTCTCCGGATTGGCGCTCGGAGTCCGCCTCATGGGACGCCAATGTGGACCACTCCTTCATGACCAGAGAGTTTTGGCTGCGCCGGGGACGCGAAAGTAAGCAGCCTACCAATAATTTTAATTACTGAGTGTGCTCTGCGACTTTCCTTGACATATTTTTTTTTCTGCTAAATTTCATAATATCATCGGTTTAACCGTTTAGTGTTGAATAGCGGGCGTAGCACAAGCCGTCATCTTTTCGCCGTTTTTATTCGCAAGTAGGTGTGACAAAGCTAGAATGCGGTTATGTTTGTCACTTTCTCGCGAGATGAAAACGGCGGAAAGATCGATTGTACACGGCCTTTGCTTACCCTGAAGGTAAAATAATTACATTTTAACAGGTGCCAAAATTGGGAGAAGCCTCAAGCCGTCGACTTCGTAAGATCTTGAAATAGCAAGCCATGTTGTGTTGGGGATGCCAACATACAGAACTCCTTACCGAAGTAAAAGAAGAAGTTTGCAGAAGTCGTTTTACACCATAGAGTAAAACTAACATTTTCGGATTATTCATAACTTTGGGAGTTACGTAACGGCAATGTTTTATGTAAAAAGCACCAGTACCTTACCTATATACCTGCCTTGTATCGTTCTTAATGTCTTTTAATTTTTAAATAATTTATTTTTTAGAGATATACAAAGTTACTTCCTAGTTATCTATTTTTTATATTGAGTTGGGGTCTTTGGCCTATATTCTACATTATCATAATTATGCCAAGCTGTAAACAACGAAAACATTGCATTGTTTAACAAACCCCGCCGCAAGCAAGGAGCGGGAATCAGCGGAAGCTGGTTGCCGGGTCGAATGGTGATCGGATGGGTCTAATACTCTAGTTCTACTCGTAGTCCAATTTGTTCAACTGTCTGTTCAGTCCATGTTCAATCAGTTGGACTACTTTCTTGCTGTCAGATCGGTACCGCGGGGCTGTCAACTTTTTTTGACATACCAAAGTTTAGAACACGAATAACTTGGCTAATCTGTCAGCCTCTGAGCCTCCTCAGCATAAGGGTAAAGAAATAAAGTTGTATTTTACGAAAACTGGTTTTTTATTTGATTCTGTAGCCTATTTGTAGGTATGAAATATAATGAATGAAATTACACTTCAAAGATAATTGGTATCGATATTATATTTGAGTAAAGAATCCGCTCCTGACCTTTGGTCCGACCGCTATGTTCAACTGGTTGTACCACGGGTAAGTAAAACTATTTATGGTCCTACTGTGAAAATAGTTTTCTGCGATTTATTGTTATGACCCGTGGTACTACTGAGGGGCTATGAATCTGATCTCTATTCAACCGTTTGAAGATTATGTCAGCATGACTTGGGTTTTTTATTTTTTTTAAAGTCTGCTAAAAGTTTAAAATGGTTTGAAAAGATACCAACATAAATGTATAGGTAACTATTTTATTGTCAAACAAACTAGCAAATTCAATAGGTAAGTGTAACATACTACGACGAACAATTACTACATACATATTATGTCATATATTTCTAAACGCTTTTACAGCAGCTTTTTTAGAATTTACACTTTTTTTTTTACTTTTTACACTTTTTTATTAATTGTATATATCATTTATGTACACTTTATTCTGACAAATATATATAACCAAAATCATTAATATTGTATTTTCAATTATTACAAAAAATACATTTTGAGATCTATATTAAAGTTCGCGTCTAATCTATTTTCTTCTAAAGCTAACTTATCTAAGTAAATAATTCATGAATCTTAACAAGCAATATCACATGGAATAGCACAGAATGTTTCTTTAGAATATAGTTCTTCTGTAAAATATGCAATAACCAAAACTGTAAGCCGGTTCGGATTCGAACCCGCGTCTTGTTGTTCTGCATACTTAACGCTCTATTTAAAACTGTACTATGGTTGCAAATTCTGTAAAAGCCTAATTATACATAGCATAAGACTTTTAAAAGCTAACAATTCAAGCTTATAATAGCTAACAAACAAAAATCCCTACAATAACTTATTTTAAAATTAATTAACAATTATATTCATTATTCTTCATATCATGGTCATTTTCATATTTTTCTTTTATCAGTCTCTTAGATTAAGTGCATAACAATCTAAAATATAATTAATGTTAATACACATACGCTTAATAACTAACATTTTCTGTAAATGGGTTCTCAATTTTCCGCTGATGAGAAGTGTCACGCTTCAAAGGGATTTTGTTATACAACCTACCTTATCAAGTATGTAACATGGGCCTGAATTAAAGCTCTGCTTAAATTTAAGTGACATGAGTTAGCACTGCGCATTTCAATTTTATTATCTTTAAATGCATGATAAGCTATTTTGTTCAGAGAAATCCTCTTTTAAGCGAGACGTTTCCCGCCAGCGTAAAGATTTCTCCCTCCAGCGGAAAACTGACAAAGAACTGGCATATGAACTACATGTCGTGATGTTTAATAAAGCGTGATAATATAAAAGTAAGCGCGGAGCTAGAATTATCGATTAAATTGCAAAGTACGGGCCTTACATATATTTATTTTTTAAAGTTAAGTGACATTGCTTAGTTTATTTTTTTATTACAAGTTAAATAACATTAGCAAATCTTAGCAACTGTTAAGCATCGTTTAAAAGTATACTTTCATAATCACAAGTATTCTATCTGTATTTTGGTCCAAAATTTGGCTTTTTATCATTATTTATTTGTCAAATTCAGACTAGTTTTAGTTGGCAACATTTTCAAAATGCATTAGAAGAAAAAGCACAGCAAATATATTCGTATCTTTCTAATTTGATCATAATTGACATCGATTTTGTGATGCCATTTCCTTAACTATGCCTACCAATCTGACACTAAAATCCTGCCTCTCTTTCTCATCCAATATGTAAGAAAGGAATGCCAACAATTTTAGACCTTTTAAATTCTGCCGTTCAATTACATAACAAACGTGACGCGATACGATATAACACCACAGAGTGCCATATAAAAAGTAAAACTACAAGTACAGAAAACTCACTCCGTGATAATTAGGTTTTAGTAAAATTATTTTGATCACATAAACTGTAGACCCCGATTGTTAGTTCTATAACAACCGCCAAGCCATGTGAGAGGCTTTCAGGCGGCCTAAAAACTCGAGTTTAGTCACTTAGCCTAAACAAACTTTTATTTCTTAGTGTAAATCAACCACTTGGTAACGTAAATCGCAGAAAAAATATATCTCAACCCATACAAGATCAACTCTAATACACTAAAGACCTTTTGCAGGCGGCTTCTCATTTTTTTTTGAGAATTTTTGAAAGTCGTAGAACAGAAGTTGTTAATTTCTAGTATCTTTGACTACCCGCGGTGTGTGAACGCGACTTTCAGAGTTATAGAGTTAACTCTGTATCGTCGACTTAGTGCAAAAAGTCACTAACTGTTTTGCTATGAAAACTAACTCAGTTATGATCCTTTTTTTGTTTATAATTAACACGAGAATGCTCACATTTCATTGAGTCTGATACTCCGACTAATTTCGAATACATTCGGTGATCTTTTTCGAGGAGTAATTACAAGTGTGATGCTCTTGAAGTCGCGTCCATCCTGATTTTGCAGTTAATGACTTGCAGTGAGCCGGTATTTCGTAGTTATTCTAGTTCTAATCTCATAGCATCAGTTTTCAAGTGCACACACCAGGCATATATTGGAGAGGGCCATGGCGGCGTTTTGTCTAACGCTGGGGTTGGGATCCTTGATGAGTTGCAAAAGTCGCTGGCGAGCCGTCCGGGTCACTTCCGGGTCGAGTTCGGTCTCTTCCGGATATTTGTCCCGGATGCGGTATAGCTCAGCGTATAGTAGCCCTGGAGGAAAAAACGTTTTGTTATTGGCTTAGAATTTTAGTCATTTGTTTTTGTATTGATATATCTACAGTAGAGAATGGGAAGAGTTTATTATAGGTTTGGTAAGAATGTTTACGAGGTTATGAGTAGTTTCTGTGTTGTTGTAAAAAAACAATGTAAGATCGACCACATCTCTCCGCGTCAAATAGATCTTCCAATTTTTTGACATCTGTCACTGTCACTTTTTCATCTGTCACTTTGACATCTGTCACTTTGACATCTGTCACGTTGGCCCAGTTCTGTCACTTTGACACCTACCACCTTAGCCCAGTGACTCACCCAGCAACAGCGGCGGGTGCGGCTTCATCTCCTCGCTGGCGCAGTGCAGGTAGTTGACGGCGGCCTGCAGACACTCGGCCACGCTGCTCGGGAGCTCGTCCGCGAGTTGCCTCAGGAGAGCCGCTAGGAACTCGTCCAGGTAGAGCCGACCCTCGTCCAGGAGGTGCGTCTGGACGAGCTCGTTGGACTTCTTCACGTTGAACGTTTTGAAGACTTGTTTCAGGGTGTATTTGCTGGCCTGGGGATTAAGTTCGTTTTAGACGTACAGATTAAATAGGCAAGGTTTTCTCCCGATTTATTTTTTATTTTAGCCAGATTTCTAGCGAACGGGGCTAGTGTTTCGGCGTTACTGGGAGACAGCAATGGAAGCAAAATCCCAAAAGAAAAATATGTTATAACTTTTTTTTGTCTGTATAATTTGTTAATATGAGCTTATGTTGCCTGAATTAAATAAATAATTATTCCACATATTTATTGAATTCCTTATTTTTTTTATAATATAGAATAAAAAAACAATACATAAATACACTCGGTATTTAAAAAAAACCTAAAAACTCAGGACAGGGCCCAGGCTACCGTTAAGGCTGCAGAGTGAGAAATCTGACAATGCGGGCCGTGTCAAGAATCACCGCCCTTTGTATCTGACCCTTGACCCAACCGTCTACTCTTCAAATGATTACTATTATAGTACCCTGAGCCGGTGTCGCACAGACCCCGCGTAGTGCACTCACCCTGACGACGGGCGGCGTGGTGTCGCACAGACCCCGCGTGGTGTCGCACAGACCCCGCGTAGTGTACTCACCCTGACGACGGGCGGCGTGGTGTCGCACAGACCCCGCGTGGTGTCGCACAGACCCCGCGTAGTGTACTCACCCTGACGACGGGCGGCGTGGTGTCGCACAGATGCAGCAGGAAGCAGGGCAGCGAGCGCACCGCTTGAGAGACCTGCGCCGGCGCCGCCACGCGGGACGATATCATGCCGAACAACCTGCGGGAAACAGTTGCATTTTAATATAAGGCTCACTGTAGTGGTGAAACTCTTCTACACTGCTGTAGAAGATTGTAAAAAAGGTTTTGACAATCGGGTCGACGATACTGTCAATGTCGTGGGTCGAACCTGAATCCGATTGGTGTGATCGAGGCAGATGGCAAATTAAGAGAGGCCTATTACCAGTAAGATTAAAGTGCAATGTAAATGAAAAAAAACAAGCTTTTATTACAAGCTAGGTATACCAAATTGCAGCTCAATCGGACATCGTGAAGTGGCGCCAAAATCAGTTCCAAGATTTGACTCAAAAAACCAAACAGGGCAAGCTAAACAAAAGCTTGCTAATGCTATATTACAAAGCTAATGGTTAAAGATTTTATTTTCTCTTAGAATTAGAAATTCACTTAATGAGAAAATACCAAATAACATTAGGTACTTAAGTGAATTATTCTCACCTGATAGAATGTTCTCTAAGCAAAGGGCACTCAGTGTTCATGAAGGGCCGTATCTTCTGCGAGATGGCGAGCAGTTCCCTATCGAACTCCGCGTCTAGCGTCTCTAAGTCTGTGAGCAGGCGGGCCAGGCCCTGTAGCGCGGCCAGGGGGACGTTGTCGGAGGCAGAGCTGGAACGAGGGACGCAATAGTTTCATTAATTTCGTTCATTTCATTGCCCTTTGAGGCTTTGATCTGATATAAAGGCAGGTGTTGTGTCCATAGAGGTAAAATACCGCTAAGTCTGGAGACTAGTCCCCTGGCAAGACCGACAAGAGCAATGTTCTTCTTTAATACACAGGGGTCAACTCTAAACCACTGAAAACCTTCTACAGGCAGCCTGAAATGCTTGAACCAAATTACTATTGTTTTATTTTCGAAAATACTCAACAAAAAAGCAGTTGTTCCAAACAAAAAGTATATTGACCTTGGACAAAATATTGGGATTAGCTGTTTTTTTTTGTGAATTTTTAAAAGTCGCAGAACGAAAGTTGCTTGGATCAGTGAAGAAGCCGCCTGCAAAACGTCTTCGGTGTTTTATAGTTGACCCCTGTTTATTAAACAAAATTGCTCTTGTCGGTGGACTAGTCTTCAGACTTAGCCGTATTTTACCTCTTTGTGAGAGTAGCAATATCGTTTCTATGATTTGGCAATGTACAATTAGCAATTTTTTGTATTACTCACCCAGTATGGTCCGCATCTACTCCATGGCTGAGTGCAGTCAAGGCCTGTGGTAGTGCGTTAGTCCGGGTATTCCCCCGCAGTTTCGCCACGTTAGCCGCGCCGCGCACCGCCGCCGCGCGCACTCGCGGGTGCGAGTCCTTCCAACCGGAATTGAGGGTAGCCAGTATCGTTTCTGTGATCACTGGGTTGTCGTTGCATCTGGAATTTTGATGAGGAATAAATTGGAAGTAATACGGAAGATCATCTTCGTTAGGTGTACGCTAAATTGTAGGTTCTATTTCTGCCAATTGATTGTTAGGGTATGATGAAGAAAGTGTAGTTGGGAAAAAGCTACGTAGATTATAATAGAGTTAGATCAAATTCTGGTTTCGGGGCGGCCCACGGTTTCACGTCAGGGGATGACGGTGGTCATCATCATCAGGTGCCACATCTTCACATTGAAGTTTGGAGGTCAGTAGGCTCAACTTCTTGCGATCCCATGCTATGCTTTTCAAATGCTGATATGATGGTGGTAGTAGTTTTTTACTGTACCTGTAGTTAAGCATTTCGGCCAGTAAAGCCACTGCAGCGACTCTCTGCGGCGGCAGATTAGCTCGTGAATACACTGCCAACGCGGCCGGCAGTCGTGCGGCGAGGCGCGCGTGGAGCCCCCACAGAGCGGCGCACAGCGGCGGGGCCAGCGCGCCGCCAGCGCAGCCCGGCCCGGGCTCCACGGTCAGAGCTAGGGAGCAGGCTTCGCGGACCTGGGGGAAACATTTGTGAACTTATAGTGGTCCTTCGAGCTGAAATATTGAGTTCCATGCTCAGACATAGGAAGCATGCTTCGCGGACCTGTAGAAGATAAAACGCTATATGAATTGTGGTTATTCGAGCTGAAATGTCGACTCGAAGGAAGCACGCTTCACGGACCTGTAGAAAGATTTGTGAATCTTATATCCTGGTCCTTTGAGCTGACAACGGCATGCGTAGACTTTACCTTACCATGGTTTTACCCGCTGTCCTGTATTTTTATTTTGTGATAAAACGTAGCCTTTGTGGAAATCTAGGGTATTAACTGTCTATTTTAAATATTTAATTCCGTCAAGCCATTTCATAGTCCAGGGATAACAAACTTTCGTATTTTTAATCTTAGATGGTAAGAACTAAGAAGTAGGAGTGGGAAGGTCATTCGACCTAAAAATGAAAAACCTGTCATGCACAGTGTGTGCGTATATATTCTAACTTACTTTTTGACAATCAGCTCTGTCCAAAAACGCGTTAAACGTCCCAGCGGTGATTTTTGCAGGCGACAACCTCGCCGCGGCTCTATTGGGTACGAATCCGAACCGCTCTTGTCCCTTATTCGCCGGCGGGTTGTAGGCGGGGGGCTCCGCTTCGATATAGCATATCAGCGTGGTGTATAGTACGGAGAATAGGTCGGCGAATTTGGCTTCGCAAATGGTTTTCATTGAGGGCTCTTGTAGCATGTCTCCTAGGGCGCTTATTAGCTGGAAAAGGATAATAATATGTAATTGTCAGTAAGAGATAGCAGCTGTACGGGAAGAGAAGTTCAGACTTAGTTCGTAGTGTTTTTCGGGAAGATATAAGTGTCCAGGAAGAATGGTTTAGATTTAGTTCGAATTGCGCAAGTGCAAGGGATATTTTTTTTTAATAAAGAGCAGCAAATAAGCACAAGATCCACCCGATGGTAAGTGCGAACAGTCTCGTGTAGACTGGACACCTGTAACGAAGCAATTGTATAGTTGCTTGTAGAAAGAAGAACCTCAGCAGAAAGACAAATAGCCGCTGCAAATGGGCATGCGCTTATCGCATTAAAAATTTACCAACTCGGAGGCAGTTTCAACCTTAAACAGAACCAATAAAGTACAAAACTCATTAGCAAGACTACTCACAGTCAGCGGCTGCAGCGCTGCAACATGGTTCTCAGTAACATGGTAGGGGTCTTCATACAGTTCCGCTGACGTCATCAGCCGCAGGAAGTTGTCGGTTATAGCGGTCGCGATGGAGGGCTCGGCCGCTAGGTGGCGCCAACATGACGTCACACAACTACGGGTAACAAGCATACCATTAGCAACAAAAAGTGTCAATAGCATATTAATTTTCATAGTAAAATATCATGAGACTGTTGTCCTGACAATATATTGTATCATGTATTATCAGTACTCATTACTTTTAATCTAATAAGCAAATCAGATGGAAAACTTTTTATTGAATTGTGTGTTAAGTTGTTGTGAACGAGAATAAAGATTTACAGTCTAACAAAGAAATGTTTTAATAAACTCACGGTTTCAAAGGCAGCTTCTGGCACAGCAGTACCGCAGTGACCGCGTTGCAGTGCTGCCGCGCCAGCGCCGCCAGAGGCCGCATGAGCTTCGTCCTGGCTGCCTCGTCTACCTCGTCCATCGTTGACAGCGTCACCTCAACTATCCTCTCAACACCCTGGTACAAATCCTGCCCTTTGCTCATGAAGAACGCGTCCAAAATCGAACTAATCCCGACGCTTCTCAGCTCCTGGTTATCATACCCATCCAACAAGCTCTCTATGAACTGCATCGTGTGGTGATGAGGTATCTTAGACGCTATAGTCTCGCACAGGAACATGCAGTAATCGGAAATCATGTTCAAATCGTTGGTGAGAACGTTGTTCTGTAAATGAGTAAGGTTCGACATTGTCTGATCGTCCGGCTCGACTGTCCGTCCTTCGTACAAATCCTGGATCTGAATGATCAACTTTATGCAGTCGATGGTCGACAGTCTCACTGGGAAGTTCGTATCGGCCACTCCGGGAATCACGAGTCCAAGTAGATACCCCATTTGACCGAACTTGCTCGGCGTTTCGTAATTCAGCTTTACGTTTTTGATGTATGTATCGAATATCACTTGTAGTATCAGCGCTGAAGCCGTGCGGATCTCATCATTTTCGTTTCGTATCCACTCCATTAGCAGGGTGATTAAATCGTCGATAGTGCTCAGGCAAGTCGACTGGATGATCAACTCTCTTATTAGATGATGGAGCAAAGTCAAGCTATCGTTCAGCGTCTTCGCTAGTTGGTCGTTCTTTTCACCGTTCCCTTCGATTTCATATTTACGCTTGAAAGACGACAGCTCTCCAAATATGCTGTTGAAAAGTACTCTCAGTATCGTATTGCGCTCTTCAGGCAGTATCCCCTTTTGTAACTTTGTCAACGATTTCGAAGCTTTCACGATTATGGGGTACAGTTCCACGTTACGTCTGTCCAAATTCGAGTTGTAGATTTGCTCTAAAACAGCGTTTAGGAGTTGCCATCTGTTTCGCAAAGCGACGTTGTGATGAGCGGCCGGATGCAAGGCTTTACTGATTGCGTGAAGAGTTGTGACACTAGCCTTGCATAAGTCAAAAGGAGGGCTAGCTTTTAAGATGGCCAGCAGACTTGACGTAACATTTTCCCCCAATCTCGCCAAAACGTGTACGTCCAGACATTCGTTGGCAACATTCCCATAGCAAGTAATCACTGCATATTTCACTACCCCAAACTCTATTTCATTTTTGGCATTCCTTGGTGATAAGAAGTTGAGGATCTTGCTGCTTCGTTTCGATTCGTTTTCCTTGTAAATTGCGTCCAGTTCGTTCATGACAAACTCCCCGTGCTCTCTTGCTGCTATACCTGCAGCTTTGCTCACATAATCGCAACTCTCCATCGGAATAGATTTCAAAGCGAGAAGGATAATCTTCAGAATCTTCTCCACGACTGCTGCATTGGACATGTGACAGGAGAGAATAGCAAGATACTGCAATGAGACTCCTTTGATCATCGGCGCTTGTTTCTTGGCCAGGACTTGCTGCGATATCAGCGTGGCTATAATTTCCACCCACTTGTTGCTGTTAACTTGCTCTATTGCTGAAACTAGCAGATCTAGTAACATTCCGTGCCACTGTTCTTTGGATTCGCTTTTATCGACAAACTTTAGTAACCTCTGAATCTCGACAGTCCACGAACTCTTCAAGTTCTTATGCACGTCTCCAGAATATTCTTCGAGGAAGATGAGTAGGTTCCTATTCCTCTCCATTTCGTCCGGATCTACTATGTACGTTAAGCATCGAACGAATATTAAATCTGGGGATATTTTCGGTTCTTCCTCTTTTTCTGCTTGTCCCTCAATGACATTGGAATTGTTTTGAAGTAAGGACGTTAAGCAATGGCTTACTGTGCCCATAGAGGCCGTAAACTCGTCTACAGTTATAGCTGATAGCAGTAAGTTTCGCAACTGGCTTCTTACGCTTGTCACCGTGTTACACATGAGTGCTAACGAGCTCTTGCAAGTGTCATGTAAATCTGCTATCTCAAACTTCGATAAAGTGGCGTTTACGGCAGCTTCGTACCCACAGTGCTTTATAATAAACTCCACTAAACCAAACTCTTCTGGAGTCGTTATGCAATTTCTATACACGAGACCTACTATTGCTTTGACTAGCAATTTCTTCATTTTCAACCCTTGCTCCATAACCGTCATGACTTTTAGAATGGCTACGAATTTTGGCGCGTAATTGTCGACGAATTTTTGTGACGATGTCGTCAAATGAGTTAGAATTATTACGGATTTCATTCTATCTTTCTCCTGGTTGTTCTTGCACTGGTGTAGAAGGCTTTCTATAGTTTGGTCTGAGAACTGATTCGCCATGTGATCGAAGCATCGCAGCACTTCGAAATGGTTTTTGACTGTATGAGGCTGGTCATAGTCTGGCTCTAACAAAACTAGGTTGAATAATATGTGGTTAACATTGTTGATTACATTGTCGTTTAAGGTCAGCTTGGGGTTCAAGGGCGACGGCGAGAGTATGTACGATATACATTGACTGACGTAGTAGAAATTGATCGTCGGTTTCCGATAAATAGACAGCAATGTAAGGACAAATTTGTTGACTGTCTCGTTAAACTGTCTCTCGGATATGAGCCTCGTGATCGGTCCTAGGGCTTCTAATACGGACTCGGTAACTTTAGGCTCGTGGGACGCGAGCCACTGGTTGTATAACACATCGAATATAATAGTAAACTCTGTGACGAAGTTGTCTTTTATAGAAGTTATGTTCCCACTTTCTACGTTGTCGCCAATTTGCTCTGATACGGCTATTGCGAAGTGGCCGAATGCTGAAAAGAAAAATCACAATATTCATTCAACACATTTACAAGATTGAAATTTGTAAATATTTGATCAGTTGGTAATGAAAAAGTACCAGAGTACCAGTTATCCACATTTGCAAATAGAACGGTATTATTTTACGGCTTGAAGTGCTGTTTCTAGCGACATAATATACGAATATCTCAGGGTGCTTAGCAGCGTTCAGTGAACTCAGTGCATTGCCATGATTACCAGACCGAGATGGAACCGCGTCTCGCGACATGCTCGGTCATTCAAGACTCAGGTTAATGACTTCGAAGTTAAAAATTCTAGCTCTGCCATTGTTATGGACATTGTGCTTACTATCAGGCCAAAAACTTAACTCTCCTTACAAAAATAATTTATCCAAAAAACATTTTTGAAACATACATACCATAAGCAAACGCCTGTTTCAACCCATCATTCTTGATCAAAGACAGCAGAGGGAGCATCTTGCTCAATATCTCTTTAATGTGGGGGACGACAGCATGAGTGTTGACAGCGGCGAGCGTCCCCAGCGTATGCACTATGGTGTAGTGGGGGACAGCCGCGGGGGACAGCTGGTTGATCAGGGAACGGAGTACCTGGGGGACAATGGGAATATTAAGTAAAATAAAGTAATATTAGGTAATATAGAAATTTTAAGTAATATAAAGTAGGTGATGTAGGAATTTTAAGTAATATAAAGTAGTCTTAGGTGATATAGGAATTTTAAGTAATATAAAGTATGTTTTAAATGCGAAAGTGAGTTTGTTTGTAATTTGTTATACTATCACGCCTAATCAACTCATATGATCATCATAAAATTTTGATTAAAAATTGTCAATGGAACAGAGAAGGACAGGCATACTTTTCATCATCATCTCTGCGCAGGTAAAACCGCGGGGCGTAATTAGTGAATATATAATATAGTTAGTCAGTATATATGCCATATATTACAATTAAACTAGCTAATAATTAATTAATCTCGACACTGTGAGACATAGGCACATCTGCTTATGCTGCGCGCCTATTATTGAAAATAAATAACTAATTTATCAACAGCAACCAAATGGCATAGGTTTCTTATTACAGGAATGAATCATAAACGTGTCTGCATTTATCCACATGACCTCTTTTATCTCTATACAAATACTTAGGGATATAAAGGTCTGCTATTATTTTTGTCGAGATAAAAGTATAAAGAACAGGCTGGCATTCAGAGTAGGTATCTTTCTACTGAGCCTGAGGCATTAGGTTTGCTCCAGGACATGCAGATTTTTAATGTTGAATTAAGTATTAGTGGAATTTAAATATCTGATGTGATGTTTTTGTTTCTTGGTAACTCCAACACCTCATAGGTGCAATAAGTATGCTATAGATACAATACAAATACACTTTATTCAAAGCACAACAGGAGAACCCACAGAAAAACATTAGATAAGGCACAGAAGACGGTCATACTGCTAAAAGCAATGTCTTCTAGGTAACTTTCCTTGATGCATTACTTTATTTTTATTACTTAACATACCAGGTCTAAATACTCGTGTCCTACAGCGACCATGACAGCCGAAGCCCCCATCTGCACCCCGGGCTCGTAAGCAGCATTCTCTGTCATAGCTCGGAGCATTGCTGAGATCAGCTCCCCTGATATTGTAGGGTCTAACCTCTTCACTTGGTTCACACATGTTTGTTCTAAAACTCTGTAAAAAAAACCACTCTCATAAATGCAAAAGTTTGTAAATATGTATGTTTATTTCGATTCAGCTCTATTTTGATTGCACTTTCAAAACTAGTGCTATCCCTATTCCACATAATCTATATGTATATATATGTATAAATGCAGAAATAATATGGTAACTAGGGTTTCCAGAACCGGTACGGTTTCTAAGAACCGGGATTTCGGTACTTTTGTTCCAAAGAACCGGGAAATCCCGGGATTCCCGGTTCTTTCGGATTTTTTGGTATATTTGCTATTTTTTGTTTTTCAATGGCGCAAAAGTGAATCTTACACGCAGTAGTTATTCGTTTTATACTTGTCTGAGTGTCTGAAGTGATGTGTGACTCTCAGCGGACTCTTGGAGTCTGAGCTTCAGCGAGTAATAGCCGCAGCCTATATCCTCCTCATTCTTCGCCTGTGTATATATTCTACCTGGATGATATACCCAGATATATAATATCCAAGATGTTGTTCTCTATGATCAATGCATACTTGTTACATATTTACAAATTACTTATTCTCGATGCTCGGTCGATTATTCTGTAGTGGTTTGTTATGGGACCCATACTTTTCCACTATTTCGTAGATTTGATCCTTAAGGCTGAAGCTATCGCCTCCTGCTGTATGTGCAGGTGTAGCAGAAACCTAAAATTATTTCGCTAATGATGTTTTCTTCCTAAGTGGAAGTTCAGTTGGAAGGACATTGTTTACAGTGAAATTTCAGGGCAAAAGGAAATTAAACATCTTATATCTCAGGGTGACGAGCGCAGTACTGTGACGCGTAGGGTTTTGCATTCTAATTCTTTTTGCATTCTTTCTGCAGCCCTGTTATGGGCAAACGTGAAGTTTAACATCAGGCAAGCGATTTGCTCGTCTCATCACTCAATAACATAAAAAACCAATTAGATCATTAGCGTACGCTACAGTGAATACACCTTCTTTGTTAACGAGTTCTGCGAGTTGATCTACCACCATAACCCAAATCAATGGTGACATAGCTCCTCTGATTCCAAGTAGTGGTGATATGACCTGCACCGGCATCCCGCTTGGGGTGTTTTGTGTACTGCCTTCCAACTGTCAGCTTACCCAAACCAGCCGAGCTCCCTAAACTAGCAGAGCACGGCTTGGGATCGCTGATATACCTCTTCTACTCGTACTTGTGTTGCGCCACGTAGCTCCTTCTTGCGGGCAGCTTTTTGTAGCTCAATACCCTAATGCCCTCTGTCTCAATTCTGACAGTTCTGTTAGCGAGCATTGCCGTAACCCAACAGACAACTTGACAAGCTACAGAATGACAATAGAGTCTGCGGACGCCCATTCCTCTTTGGCAGGTTGGTGTGGAGTGTGTAGTTTCCATCCATTACTGTCATCTAATTGATTTTTTAGAAAGTGTGACTGCTACCACTCAAATTATAATAATGTAATGATATACGTTTTTTAAGCTTTCACAACTAATAAAACCTTCACAGACATTAGTTGAAAGCTGATAAGTTGCTAACTAACTAAAACTAGCTTTTATTTGTGATATTCTATTATTTTTATGCCTATTTATGTTATTTTCTGTAAATAAAGTACTTAACGGTTAGTTTTAGTTAATAAAACGCAGTAATTTACGTGTTAGATTCTCTTTTGCGCCTTCAGAAAACAAGAAATAGCTGGTACCGAAAATCCCGAAAGAACCGGGAAAAGATTTAAAAATCCCGGTTCTTTTTTGACCCCAAAAGAACCGGGAAATCCCGGTTCTTTTGGGTTCTTTTGGTTCTTTTGGTTGGAAACCCTAATGGTAACAATTAAATATCAGATTTTAGAAAACCTCCCATATCGAAACGGCCGAACCGATCTTGACAAAACAAGTCTAAGAACTATCGCTAGAAACTCGCTATTCAATAAAAAACCCACATCCAAATTGGTTCATTGGTTCATGAGCTACGGTGCCACAAACAGACACACAATGCGGTCAACTTTTAAAACTTCTCTTTTTGCATGAGGTTAAAAAGGAACACAAATAGTTTTAGTGTTGCCAAATTAGTAAACGTTTATAATAGATTATCCACTTTATTTATATCATGATGTGTTAAGTGATTCAGTCAACTAGTTTTCTCCGAGACTAGACTTGCAAAGTAATTTAAATTAATTTGAATTGATCTAGGACTTCCTGTATTTTATTTCAAACTAGTTGATGCCTTCCATTTTATGTGCTATGCTTTCAGCCTTTGGCCATACATCCACAAGAATTTTATATGCGGATTGGACCATATTTAATGCTTGATATTAAAATCGTATACATACACAAACACTAAAACATTATTTTTTATTGGGCAGTCAGATAAACACATTTTTTATGTTAATTTGGTTTTAGTGGTTTTGAATAAGTTTCAAAACCGATGATGATGCAATAGTATTGTTAGTTATGTAGGTATTTAATTTTGTATTCAGAATTATTAAAGCTCTGTTTGTAGCAGTATATTACCTCTTATGTTATTACTCAAGGAAAACAGTCTCTTTTCCTCTTTTCTCCATATACATAATATAACAAACTTTGCTATGGAGCCGATGATGAAATTATTTAACACCTTTGAAAATTAGGATATAAAATACAGGGGCAGTGGACAGTATATAGGCAATAGATTCTCAGGCAGTGGGGTACTAGCAAGAGTAAAGTAGTTATCAAAGTTGCGTTTTTAATGCTACGGGAGGTACAAAGCCATATAACTCGCTCTATTAAAAATTATTAATCTGTCTGTGCATTGTCTTGAGTGTTTTAATTTTAACATCATGGACTTGGATTATGGGCTTGATGGGCTATTGTCACTGTTGTGACTAATAGACGGGCGAAAAAACGTAATAAAATGGTACTTACTTAATAATATTTCCCAATTGCAACGGATTAGCTTTCGCAGTGTCTCTGTAGTAGTCACAGAATAGCTCGATCACATCGTTAGGATAGGAATTAGCTATTTTAGTCAAGGACTTTATGACGACGTTGTTTACAGAATTCTCGCTATCGCCGGCAGAATTAATTAACACCGTTACAGTATCTGTAAATGTAAATACAAAGTTAATGAATCCTTACAAGTTTCAATTACATACTTGTTCTAAATACTAATTCACTATCTTGTGCAAACCTTTCAAGCAATCCACTTTTGAAGAAGACATTTTAGCTTAATCTAAAACTGCGTTGCATCTGAATTCTTAAATATATTTAAACAAAGCGTGGTTTAAAGCAAGCACTATAGCACTTCGTATTTTATTGCAATTTCCGATCAAAGAAAAGAATTAAAAACATTGATGTGACAGACGTGATAGTGAGTAAATAGTGATAGACAGTGATATACAGATATACAGTCCGGCAAGTATAACTTGGCGCGGCTGTGCGCCACTGTGTACTTTTATAACTGCTTCTCTTGTACCACTTTTTATCACTTTAGGCATGATGATAGCACAGTAGCAAATATAATAGTAGCAAAAATATTCGCAACGATGTTTACTATGAACTCGGAAGTGTCAAAGTAAATTTTCAAGATTGCCGATTTAGTTCCTCAAATCGCCACCGCCAACTTAAACTTGTGGCACTGTACAGTGATAGTGATTTTCATCGTGAATTCAAGTGCTGCCAGATAGCAAATTCTTTCGCGAATTGGGGGGAAAATGATGTCTTTGTGAAATCACTGCAGATATTTTAGGGGATTGAATCAGCTTTCAAATGCGTGTTAAGTAGATCTAATTTATTTATTTTAAACATTTTTTTTTTTTTAAACAACACTTAACTGTGACTAAGTTTGGACCCGAAAAAGAAAATACCAAACACTTTATAAACTTATGGACTCCTCTTTTATTACGCAAAAAACGACTCAGGCCGAAGAGCGCTCCTCGCATATTCCTAGATTTTACAATAAATATCATATGAGGTAACTGAAAAACCAGACTTGGCAGCTCTTGTAGCCTGGCTGTCAAGTCTCGTTGATTTTGACATTTTTTAATTCTTTTGACTTTGACAGCTACAGTTCGGATGACGTTGACAGCAAAGGCGCTAAAAACTTTTTGACATATTGAGTTGCCAGGAGAGAAGAATTAAAAATCTTCAAACAACTGCTAAAAAAATTATTTAAAGAGCCGTTTTTATTTAAAAATGAAAATAGTTCGTGGTTTTTTCATAGGTGGCGTAGTAAGCATCAATTATATTTTGTAATCGATGAGGTATGGTATGGTCACCTTTTATCAATTCGCCAGTTTAAGAGTAAAATAAGCACACAAACTTGTAAGTAGTAAAATTGCCGTATGACCAATCTTGATTTTCATAAAAAAATATTTTATCAATAGCATTTTAATTTGCATTTATTTTTTACTGATCTAAAACTATTTCGAAATCAGATAGTTAATTGCTATACATTATAATAGAAATAATCACATAATCTGGAATGAATTAGTATTTTTATTTCAATATTCATATAAATTATCTTAAATAATCTACTCTAGTAGAATAATTTACCTTTTTTTCTACCTTTTTTTAGGTTGGCAACCTATCGGCAATCAATCTATGGTAGTTGTCAAAGAGCGAAAGATTCAAAGTGGAGACAAAAATGGATTACAGTGCCACAAGTTTAAGTTGGCGGTGGCGATTTGAGGAACTAAATCGGCAATCTTGAAAATTCACTTTGACACTTCCGAGTTCATAGTAAACATCGTTGCGAATATTTTTGCTACTATTATATTTGCTACTGTGCTATCATCATGCCTATAGTGATAAAAAGTGGTACAAGAGAAGCAGTTATAAAAGTACACAGTGGCGCACAGCCGCGCCAAGTTATACTTGCCGGACTGTATTTCAAAAATATTTTTGTTACCTACATTTGGTAACACACATATTTTTATTCAACTGAGTTACGGGCCAAGCAAGTCACTAACGTAACGGAAAGCGTCATGCTTGCCCATGTTAACTATTACAGAAACCTCTCAAAATATGAATTTTTGTTCCATTCCATTCGATTCCAATTGTTCCAATATAATCGTCACCCTGAGATTTATCTAGCTAACTTAGTTTAACTGTATGTAACTAAATATTTTTAAGCCTGTATCAATATGGAGATAATTTTATGGCACAACTTTGACCCTTTTTTGTCACTGAAATGCATTGATTAGTGGTGGCACTTAACTATTTATTTTTCCTTTTTTTCTCTCCGAGTTATTATGCAGCTTCAATCCGAGTGTGTCGCCTGATAATATTTTGTGGACATTCTATTTGATCTGAGTATGTAGATAAATAATTTGGTTTTCAAGTACAAAGTAAGCAGGAGGATAACAGTACTTTCCTACATAGGTACACTATGAAGGGTAGGTACCTACCTATATTATTATACTTACTTCGAGCACTTTTAATAAAGTTAAATAAATATTTTTCGAATGATGTTTACAATAAATATTGACAAAAATGTATGACATTTTAAAACAATTTATAATCCCTTGGGAGTGAAATGGTGTGATAATGTTTGTATGAAATAACATTGCCGCGGGTAATATCGCTTTATTATTTACTGTAGGCTGCGTCGGTGAAGCCGCGGGTATCAGCCTATCAGCTAGTATGCATTGAATAGATATTCATTAGGAAGCAAAAAACAAGCAAGCATTGTGGTAAACTAATATGATAAATATGTAGAACCAAACTAATTCTATAATCTATTCGAAAACTCTGAATTTTGGCACACAATTTATAATAGGTAGATAATTGGAGCATAGGTTACTTAAAGCAAATGAGCGGACCCTCTATTTCATTTAGTTGGTAAAACTAAACGTTAGTCTATGGTTTTACGTTGCTTGCTTGACTTGATGTTGCTTGCTTTGCGCTCCGTCCGCGACGACGACACTCGAACGAAACAAAATATTCCGAAAGCGCGTTCACCATTCCATTCTCGAATCCGCGTGAATATTTGCAGACGTACGGAATCTTCCGACTAACAGGAACATTTTCTATTTAACGAAAACGCCCTGGCATTACGCCATTTTTACAAAATCGCGAATTACTACACCGCACCATACCCAAAACGACTTTCACCGGACACATCGATAATTTGATTAACGAAAGAAGGGATCTAGCAATTTATCCCGGATTAAATTGAATTGATACAATGTTCCCGTGTCTGGGTTCAAACACGAACATATCTGAGTGATGTACTGTGTGGTCAGTGTGGTTCGTTTAAGTGACAAAGCAAAAGCGTCGGCTCCCGTCCTAGGCTATTATCCTATTCGTGATTACGTCGGGCCGGGAACTGGCCACTCGGTTTAGTCGCCGCGGGGACTCCAAAGCGGCAAATACGGAGGCGCGGATCCTGCTTCGCATCATTTACCGCCAGGATTGCGGTGAGTACGCTCCGCGGCTCGACCCAGCCGCCCGTGCGATTATTTCGACATCGCCGCGACTCCTCACAGCCGTTTGGCATCTGACATTGAATACGGTACGATCAGCTGCCCGAATGTCTTAAAATAGCCATAAAATATCAAGTCTGCCCTGGCGGCTTACATCAGCTGATCTACCTACAAATTAATTATTCAATTAGGTAACTAATTGTTTCTCGGCTTTCGTTAAGATCACCTTATCTTGTTGGTTGTAATCTACTTAATTCTGAAAGATAGTGTTATCAGTGAGATAAATTATTAAATATATTGGCAGTCTTGACACAGTTTCTGTGATTTGAACTTTGTATTTTGTTTGCAGATTTAAAAATGGTGCAGCAAGATTTGACTTAGATTTGGGGACTCTAGGAATGGGTGAGGGTGTGCTCGTGTGAGTCTTAGACAGTGCAGTGCAGTGTACAGTGGTGTGAGTGCCATGCCCTCCGTAATGTTGTCCGCCGTGCTTGAAGAGGAGCCCGATCTCTATGAGGCCTTCCCTCCCCATGTCGATCCATCTGGCATCACCATCCTTACTGATAGCCCTCCGGGTAAGTTTTTATTTTAAAATAAACTGTTCATTAACCGGCTTTAGGCTACGAAGGTCACTGACCATATACTATAGCATGTGGAATGTGTATGTTTTTCACATGCTTGAGGAATATTTACCCTTAGGGGGTTTTTTTGTAATAAAATTACAATCTAGCTTCAGAGCACTAAGTAAATGAAATCTGGGGTAAACTTGTAGGTAGGTAAATAGACTAAGAATTTGTCCAAAAGCATGGAGCACTTTCATTACCCATATTCACTATCCCAATCTAACAATTCCACTATACTTGATTGAATGGTCTCCGTTCTTTTGAGTCTTAAAGGTGTATGTGAATTGTGATTGGATATTTTACGGCTATTCTTGATTTATTATTTATCTATTCAATTAGATGTTCTAAAGTTGATTTTCTAAACGCAATTACATATTTGTGTCCATTGAAGATTTAATTTCCTATTCCTGTTAAGTATTTTGTTTTTTACAAGCTGATGAAAATTAGCACCTTTTCTGCTGAATTATTGATAAATAGTAACTTATTTACTAATAAAAAGTGTTATTAATAACAGTATTAATAAATAGGCTAATTTAGGGCAAATATGTACCCACATACTGTACTTAGTAAGAAGAAAGAGTGGGATATGGCAATCATAAATTTAATTTATTTTTCTATTTAGTGATAGACTAGCATTTGAATGCCAGCCAAATTAATATAGCCTACAAATTAATAATAATATAGCTTACAAACACCAACTTTAATATACAGTAGAACTCCAATTATCCGAACTCCGACCATCCGAATCGCCGATTATCCGAATCACAAACGCGCGTGTGTGGCCTCGAGACTGCTTTGAAGTGGATGGAGCGTCAGCCCGAGTGTGACCACTTGCAACTGCTCACCGTCAAGCGAATGCGTGACCTGGCTGCCCGAAAACAGTTGAAGACCGCAAAACAGCTTACATTGACGGAGATGTTTAAAAAACAATGATTTTTATTTCTAAACTTGTACATAAGTACATTTTATTTATATTTAAAACATGTGAAAATTTCATGTTTCTTTCATTTAATTCAATAAAAAAATAGTGCAATATCAAAACGTAGCTTTTATTCTCTCCAATGGCAATTTTTTTTAAAAAAAAATCCGATTATCCGAATATTTGATTATCCGAATGGGTCCCGGTCCCCATTAATTCGGATAATTGGAGTTCTACTGTACAACTTTACCTAATTATTTAATTTTGACCGCAGTACTCAATCATTGGGCAAAAAAGCATTGGTGTTAAATATTTTGTACCAGCAGACTCTACGAAACCTATCTGAGTTTCTTTCATTTCTGTATGTGAGAAAACAATGCCAAAAAGTTTTAGACCAGCCTTTAGTCGTGTTTAGAAAATGGTATTAAAAAATCAACACTATGACCGCTTAACTCTAATTCTCATTGCTACTTATTTAGCTCATCTGATTAACCCATTAGTTAACTAATCACACTGAAATCAGGAAATCTCTATCATTGTTACAATTTACATGACTCACCAGCACTCTGTTAACCATAACACAATTTCTTTATTAATTCATTGTTGGCTTGTTTTAGTAATAGTCCTTAAGGTTAATAAATACTGTAATTTCTTTATGCAAACTATTTCTAATTTGCCTGAAGATATTCTATTAAATTAGCAACGTCAATTTATTTACCAATCATATTTATTTGAATAACATAAATATTGATGATTGTGAATTCTCCCATATCTATTGTGTTTTATGAGTACTTTTATTGCTATAACTCCTAAGAAAACATAATAGCTTACATAACAACTCGTTATTATTAACCTTTCTGTGTTTTTCCTTTGAAAATACCAAATCAACAAGTTTTATCAGAATTGGTTTGATAAATCTGATTATGAAACGGATTGTTTCAATTTAATATTAGATTAAATTCCTAATAGTTGTTGTACATAGTGTATAAATACTATAAACAGTAAATAATATAATAAGTATGTTTCTGTAATGTGCAGGATGTATATATGCCGAATTTAACAGGACCTGTATAATGGTGTAAATATTTTAAATCATAATTCACACTTATTGATATAGGACTGCACTCGTATTCTATAATATATACAAGCAAAAGAAAGACATTGACAATTGTATTGACAAGTCTATGGTTAGGAATCGCGTAACCATAATAGCGGAACTTGCTGATCGTCGTAATAAAAACCTAATTTCGTGTAAGGGTCGTACGCTGCCTTGAGCGTGATCACGACACGTTACGCGCGCGTGGTTGGTTTTGCAAATTATAATAGCATCGCTAGCTGGCGCGAGGCGTGGCATACGACCACGCGTTGCGTGCTCGAGAACATAATTATAGCGCGATCCCACGACGCGCGGAGAAAATTGTTCACGCGTGTTCGTTTTTTCAAAATTTGTACTCAGCGCTGAGGAGTATTTACCTCGCGACAAGTGTTTTGCACGCGCGGTCCACGGTGCGTGGCTACGCGTAGTGATCACGCTCAAGACAGCGTGATCACGTGATCAGCGTGCTCTTACATAGAGATAGAGCAGACTAAACTTTGCTAATTCACACGCATATTGTACTTTCTCATTTGAAATTATGCTGTACAAAATTTATTTTTTTATAATTCGGTAAATGACTTCGCTGCTATGGTTTCGCGTCTGAGGTGTGTTCAAGAATTAACAGACCGAATTTATTTTATACATACTGTATTAAGTATTAATAGATACATACATAAACGATCCATCGTAAGTATCAGAAATACCCTTCTTCTCCAGTTTAAGGCCAATATTAAAAAAGGTCTGGTCTCCACAAAATATGGGTTCAATTTGCGAACGGTTGGTTTTGTTCTCATCCATTTCAAGTTATTATAACCAACCACACATCCTTATACATTGTTATTAGTTTAATTTTCATTTAAGTAAATTGCAAAAAAAAAAATTGCAGTAAAAAACTCAAAAATAATTTCAAACTTTTTTTGAACTCGGTTACATAGATTTTTCCACTGATGTGTCCTTTTTACATTTATCTGTTAATTTATGAAACACGCTTCTCATATTGTTTTTTAATTTCAAGATGTCCTTCGTTATATAGGTGTTGGTTCAAATTATTATCTATCCAGCGTATGGTAATGCTCTCCGACCTTTTTCATGCCGTGACCACCGTATTTTTTCATACTACGTGGTGACGTAGTATGAAAAAATATTTCGCCCCCACTTCCCCGTTCTTTAATAAAAGTAATATAATGTTTTCTATATGTTAATCTAGGGCTTAGATTTACAAATAAGCTTCTTTTTATCCCGGGAAAATTAACTGCTCTTGTAAGGTAGCGAGTAAACCCGCTGGACGCAGTTAGTTATGCTTAAAAAAACACTCTAGGTTTTAGTAATACAGTACAATATTTTTATTCGTTCGCAGTCTTTGGTACGATAAGCTTGTTCATTCATTCAAATCAAGACTAGGGTCTTCAATGAATTTGACCTTTTTACTTGCTGGTCGTTTCACTGATGTCTGAGTTTTAATTTGATTATACAATGACGGCTTCCTACGGTCGTATAAGGGAATCTGCCTACGATTTTTTGCGATATTATCACTCTACTAAAAATTTAATAAATGCAAAGATTCGTGAGTGAAACTTCATGTCATTCATGTGTGTATGTATTTTTGATTCATAATGCTGAAAGAATTCAACAGATTTCTTTGTATTCTGCCAGCGAAGTCAAGTAAAATATTAATTTAAATTATACATTATTTACATTTTAAGACGAATAAACACTCAAAATCAAGTCAAAGCACAGTTTAGTCCAAGACATACCGTAATTAATCCCTGAAAATGTATTATAAAATTCTTGCAGTATACTGAAGTTTTGAACTAAGTGGCACTTTCAATTGCAGTGGCAGTGTTTCGAACCCCTTTTCGAGCATGAAAAATTAATAGGACAATTTGCTCGGTCTTTCCTATGAATCATCAGAATATTATACTAAGGCGGGATTTTTATATCACCTGACTATGAGTTCCACAAAGTTTACCTCAAGCAAGATTTTTTGATCTTCGAAGTATTTCGTGGACGTCACAGATTTTTCCTCATTTTTCACCGCGGCTTTATTAGCGATTTTGGCATTTTCGACTAAAAATAGTTAGGCTAGCATAAAAAGATATTACTGCTAGTACTTAGTTTAGGTAAACGTAGTAAAAAAAATAGATAAATAACTATATGTCACAGGTTAGAAAGGTAGCTCTCTACTAGGATTCTCTGTGTCTGGTATTGCCAGTCATGGTGTCGATTCTTTCTTTCGTACCATTCTAAACCAATCTGACAGTGACAGGACTAAAATTATACACGTATTCTTTCATTTCAATATTTGAGAAAGGAAAGCAAGAACATTTTCAGAGCAATTTTTTTTTTCTTTTTTTATTAACTGGTGTAACGAGATCGCAACCTTTGAAATGCTTTTCTAGCCGTAGATCATAAAAATGCAGTCTAGAATATGACTAGATATTCTATAAAAATACGGCCTTATTCTAGCTTATTCTAGAAGCAAGCCTTTATTGATACGCGAGCGCTAGTCCAACCGATTTCCACGAACAGCCGTAATGTTCAGATGTTTGCGAAATACGGAGACATCGGTTATTGTACTTTGTAAACAATGAGAAAAGGCAAAGTCGGTAGCACCGGCCGATACAATGCTGAAACGTGGAATGAAGAAATTGTTCTCAGCTCCCTTTTTTAGTTTTTTATCTGTATGTTCGTCAGTATTCTCCTCCGACATAGCCAAGTTTCATTTCATAATTAGAAAAGTAGGAAAATGTATGGTAATTACATTTTTATAATCATTGTATGACAGATATGTCATTCATATTTTCTTACTTTTCTATAGCGTTTCGATTATGTTTTCTATAACACCTATTTAATTGTAGTATGTATGTGTGTTTACCTACTTACATACTATTTTGTCCGTGGATCTTTTTCTACTTAGATTTTCAAAATCCAGCGCGGCATTTTATTCTCCCATCTTATCGCCGAGAGAAGTTTTTAAAGTTTGTTTTTTTCATTTCTGTCTTTTTCATCTAGCGTTTAGGATACTAGAACTAGGTTTAAGAGGAGTTTTGCTCAAATCTGTAATTTGGACCGTTCCGATTTTCGACAATATTCTTTGGCGTTTTCTTTTTCAAGAACGTAAGGATTTACTACTAACCGGGGCAATTTAGACATCCGAGCTTACATTAATTCCCACCCAGCTGAAAATTGGTAGGATTGTTCAGAACACCATCATAAATGAAACCTAAAAAGTCCTCATCGAACCGATACGTGCAAAAATTTTTACTCCGGGTAGAAGGTCACCAAAACAGGTATTTCGTGATTTTCTCAAAAACGGTACAAGCTACGAGGATACTGTTCAAGACAAGTATGTTCACTATAACATTTTCTACAGTATTGCTCTTAAACGCATGTTGATAGAACTTATGATTTTCGAGATATGTCGATATTCATTTCAGACCAGACCAAAAAATTGACAATTTCTCTTAAGATGCCTCAGTCAGCAGTAGATCATATAAAAAGTTTGTAAATGAGTTTTCCCGAAGTTTTAAACATTGTTGAATCCGACAATCTCAAGAAACACTTAGAAAAATGACTCCTTGTATCTCAAATCGGATAAATGATGATGATGGTTGACGGAAAATTGAACCCCTCGTATCTCGGAAACGGAAAGAGATAGAGGGGTACACCTGACTTTTAAAATTCAGATCAAGTATAGACCTTTCTAGGGAAATGATAAAAAAAGATAGCCGCCATACAAAAAAGTTTGACAGTCATACAAATAAACAAAAAAAAAAGGAAATGCTCATAGCTGTGGAACCGCTGTAGATAGATGGAGTGTGCTCGAAGAAATATTATAGAGATTCGTAACGACAATCGAGATTCAGCCACAAAAATCCAAGATGTCGGATTTCATATTTCCGTCAAATTTCAATGGATCTTCTAAATTTTAAAGTGATCCTAGGCAAGTGTAATTTTGGATCTGGAGGCTCTTAAGGTCCTTAAATCCATTCCTGAAATGATTTTTTTGGTTCGGCCATTTTTCAAAATGGCTGCCATACACTTGAAATTTTCAAAATACCAATTTGTATGGAAACTGTTTTACACTAATTACCTGTGTACCTAATTAATGGATTTAAGGACCTTCAGAGCCTCCATATCCAAAATAACACCTTCCTAGGATCACTTTAAAATTTGGAAGATCCATTGAAATTTGACGGAAATATGAAATCCGACATCTTGGATTTTTGTTGCTGAATCTCGATTGTCGTTACGAATCTCTATAATATTTCTTCGAGCACACTCCATCTATCTACAGCGGTTCCACAGCTATGAGCATTTCCTTTTTTTATGTTTATTTGTATGACTGTCAAACTTTTTTGTATGGCGGCTATCTTTTTTTATCATTTCCCTAGAAAGGTCTATACTTGATCTAAATTTTAAAAGTCAAGTGTACCCCGCTATTTCTTTCCGTTTCCGAGATACGAGGGGTTCAATTTTCCGTCAACCATCATCATCATTTATCCGATTTGAGATACAAGGAGTCATTTTTCTAAGTGTTTCTTGAGATTGTCGGATTCAACAATGTTTAAAACTTCGGGAAAACTCATTTACAAACTTTTTATATGATCTACTGCTGACTGAGGCATCTTAAGAGAAATTGTCAATTTTTTGGTCTGGTCTGAAATGAATATCGACATATCTCGAAAACCATAAGTTCTATCAACATGCGTTTAAGAGCAATACTGTAGAAAATGTTATAGTGAACATACTTGTCTTGAACAGTATCCTCGTAGCTTGTACCGTTTTTGAGAAAATCACGAAATACCTGTTTTGGTGACCTTCTACCCGGAGTAAAAATTTTTGCACGTATCGGATCGATGAGGACTTTTTAGGTTTCATTTATGATGGTGTTCTGAACAATCCTACCAATTTTCAGCTGGGTGGGAATTAATGTAAGCTTACTCCTATTTTTTGGTCTAATTTGCCCCGATTACACTAGATTTTTTCCCGTTTTTCGTTTTCAAGGACCATAGGGTACGCTGGTCAATGGTTTTCGCTTCGCACCATTACCACTTACAATCACCATTCCGTTGGACGATCTTATTCTGTGTCCCTCGATTCTCTTTTAATGAATAAATTTTGCAAGGATTCTCATTACAACAAAAAATCTTTTGCTATAGTAAAAAAACCAAAGTAACTGTTGGATCAGTTTGATGGGGTCGTCGATAGATGTAGACTTAGGAAATAAAAAATCCTTATCATCTTAGTTCCCATTTGCATATAAAACATATTATTTCACTTTAGCATAGTCGCAGCAACAGTTGGTTTTAGATTACACAAGTCTTGCATAGAAATAACTAGATCGTGATCCATCAGCAGGAGCTATTTAGTATTCAAGCGATATCTAGGTCAACAGCACGGCTGTTATCAATGTGCACTGCAGACACGGTTCATCTCGATTACAGCTTATCACTCTTATCAATGGAACAATCTCGGTGGCTTAGATAAAAATAATGTTGTCTTGAGCACGAGTACTTATTTATCTGATATGCAAACCGTTTAATTAGTAATAAAAATCCTTATGAAATAAGATGCACGAGAGTTGCACATTTGTTGTTTTATTGCGTGGAAACCCAATAGTGAAAAGTTTTATCGGCAATTTGGGCAAAGAACACTAAAAAAGAAACTGGGGTACTAAGGGTCGAAAGAAGAAATCCCTAATTCCCTAATGCAAATGTACTTTATTAGTTTTTGAAACTAAAAGTAATCTCTTTAAACTCTGACAGCCGGTTTAGTCGCTCAGCCTTTACAATATCGTATTGTTTTCTAAACTTGTATTACGCATGCTACTTACTAAGGGGCTTCCCCTTGTGCCCGAGTTTCCCTTCAGACGTATGATGATTTTATTGATTAGAAGACACCTTTTTCTGATAAACTTGTCGTATCAATATTGTTTGAATATTTCATTTTATGTTACCTAAGTGAACAAAATCAAGCTTCAGAAATATAATACATACTTTATTTAGCATTTTGCAAAAAACTCATTTTCTACGAAATTATGTCTTCCAAAAGCCATCGTTAAATTACCAGAATTTTCTATACAAAACACCGACTAGGAATAAAATGAATCAAGGCTTAACGGGATGAGAAATTATTATGTAAGCAAAGCATATGCAATAAAAACATATACAATACAACATAATTATAGCATAAACAACACGCATATTTCATAGAAAATCGGCCATATATACTCGTATATTTCAATACAATGCGTACCTACTAAACGTCACAATATGTAATATCTTAACATGTTATGATCATAAAGTGTTATAACTTACTACCAATGAACAGCAGGAAATACTTTACAATTAAGTATTATTGTAAGAAACAAAAAAAACCCGATGCAAAATGTAACGCGTGAGTCCCGTGGCAGAATACAAGTACAAATCTGAGATATTTCGTAAATCAAAATCGGTGAAGCCTAAGGAGGTCAGGGGCACGTATAAACAGACATGTACAATGTATGTTACATTGTACATTATTTACTTTACTTTACATACACCCCAAACGAAACGCCTAAGTACCCAAATATATTATCTCCTACTTTTGGACGGTCCTGTAAAAAATAAAACATCTTATAATGACTATTAATTAAGTAAAATAATTTTATGTGTATTATGAGTCATCTACAACGTTTAGAAATTCGCATAATTATACAAAAGGTGCATGCGTGATCTGAAACACGTTTCGAATACTAACCGTGAAGTTTCTTAGAAACTTGCTCTGAAAGGCAAGTCTTACAGGAAAGTACCGAACTAGCACCTAAAGCACTAAAACGCACGAAATAAAATACCGTTTACGAGTCATCTATGTTACGTCTACTTTAGTAGTTACTTCATACGTAGCTGTAATATTGTAATCTTTTTAAAAAAAAGTCTACCAGATAAAGTCTTACGCTACCTAGCTGTAATACTGTTTGTCTTTTCCATTAAAATATATCAGATAAAGACGACAACACGTTTAGTTCACGGTTTTTTCACCTAATTTTGTATCTGTTATTTGTTTACGTTTTTAGAGTTATACATCCTTATCAGTCCTATCAAGGAAGCAATAACTATTTATATTGTAACTTTTATTACACGTCAATAAAGTATTTGTGTTTAGTAGACTCATAAGTCTGCGCGTAAATGAAGCCTTTCCGACCGATACCTTTGTTATGCAAGGCTGACGCAATTTTAGAAATACCCACAACACTATTAATTGGTTGCTACCAGGTACTGCTACTCCAGAAGTAATAACATGAACAATGTGAGCGAATACCTAAGAAACTTTTATTTTTGGCACCAATCTGACAAACCTCATAATACTTAACTCGGTTTCTACTCTCTAAAATGAGCCCTTTGAGGCTAACAAAATTAAGCCTGCTCTCTACCCTTTCGTCTTAATGACACGTGCGTAAGAAGCAAGCGGGGTGAAATTTTCACAGACGCAGGTGACTGAAATTGGGTTACATAACACATTCAGTATTCGAGTAACTACACAACAAAACCAAGTAAATAAGCAGTTGTTACCAAGGACACTAGAAATAGCTAAGGTCCTAAAACCGTCCCTTGTGAAATAAGTCTCACGAAAATGCAAAACTTCAGAATTCTCCCTTTTACATAGGGTCTTTGAGCTGAACCTTGTTTTGAGCGCGATAGTGGGGGTGAATACCTAACCTTCAACCTACATGATTCAGACTCCACTGGAAAAGTCCTCAGTCATCGTTATTGCAAAGTTAAGTCATAAGCTCGTTTCGATTCAGTAATTCATCACGCTTACCGTGTTGTGTCTGTTCCATAGTGATTTTGATTGTGCAACCAAAAAGTTACTTAGTTCTTAGCATGATTTATGATGATGGATAATTTTGGCATATTGCAAAAGTGTACAAAGCTCTTACGTCGTTATATGCATCTAAAAACATTTTTTTAATACACAATCCACAGCAAGTGAAATGTCAGTGCAGGACTCAACCCTAAAGTCGAATGAAGCAATTTTAGCTGGCATAGCATAAATGTTCTATATCCGGCGTATTTTCCAAGCAAGCCACTAAATAAAATCGTAAAACGGTGCGTGCATACTCCTGTCCAGTCAGTGATAAGGGCTAATTAATGGGGTGATAGTGATATTCTAAAGACGATGATTCATTTTGTTTTCTTTAGAACCGGTGAGTTAAGTGCTTAAGTAATTAACGTATGTTTTTATTGAAATTTCTTTATTATTGACATCATTGCCGCTTTTGCACAATTTTGCATCACCTCATTTGTACTTGATTGCAGTATGCTATGACGAGACAGATTTCGGTTTCAAATGTGCAGGAAAGAATTTGGTTCATAAACTTTCTATTTAGGAGGTATTTCTAAAGCTAGATAATTGATTGAATCAATCGTAACATTTCTGAAGTTTATATTCGACTCTGAATTATTAATAAAATCTCGAGTATCGTCACAGAACAACAACACTACAGAATAAACAATACTACAAGTAGGGTATTCAAACAATGTTAAAACGGATTCACCCCAGAGATAAGATTCAGATTTACTATCTCTAGATCTTAGAAGAAAGTGACTTCGTCATCGCCAGCGAGGTTTTTAATTACGTAATTAACACCAAGCTATACCTTTATTTCGTCATCTACAATAAGAAAATATACGTCATCGACTATGAGGATTAAATGTGTTTCATCATAAAGAGTGTCGTTTATCTCGATGACAAATTCAAGACACATAATTTCAAATTAGCTACCAATGGGTAGCTAATTGAAATTTGTATACTTTTGAGAAAACGTTTAACGGCGTCGTTTGTGTTAGCGTTTATTTGTATATTTTTTTTAAAAACCTTTTGAATTGTCTTTCTGCCTACAGAGTTATAAGGAAAGAGCATGCTCAGCCGGAAAGGGCTCATAGTGCTCATCATTAAGAACAACTTTTACTATGGGACTATAGAACCAACACGGAATTCGCGAATTCGGAGTTGAATTTTTAAACATTTTGGGTGTCATTGATATTTTTCATAATGATGAGTACTATAAGCCCTTTTCGGTTACCATACAATTTACTTATTACCCTGTATAAATAAGATTGAGCATGTCTTGAGCATCGTGGGATCAGTTTCTGTCACATATAAATCGTCTCTAGAACCTAAAAGATATGATTTCATTCTGTCGGGAATGTCGGTATGAATAAGTAATCTATCTCTATCTCAATTTCAAATATCTCCGGAATTGGTTTGTACGAAACATTGAACATTCTCAATTCTAAGTATGTACATGATTCAATGTACTGTGCATTTTGGATGGCTTTCAAAATTGCTTCTTCCTTCCTGGTTTCTCAGTACTGGCCAACTTCGATTGTTTACGTTTGCTTCGTCAGTGTCTAAATTTATCTTAAAAATTCATTAATTAGAGTTATTATTTGGCTTATTTATCAGTTTCAATTCCGATTTTAGATAAGTGTCTATTCTGAGTGATTCGATCGAAGCCACCACGGTAGCGCTGTTTTAAATGTCGCCCATCTCTAGAAAATGATTAACAATATTTTTTTGGGTCATTACTTTGATTTCTCTAAATGTTGAAAGCTGTACGATGAATTGCCATTAGTTAATTTCCATAACGATGAATGAAGTCGATTGTCTTAGATACATAAGTACATTTGGGCAGTTCTTATCTCTGTAATTTTTATTTTAGTCTAAACAAGGCCAATGATCGCTTTAATGCCGTCCAAATTGGACCAAGATAATATTGGTACTACAAATCCTGTACCATTTAAACCAGACTGCGGCTAATGGGAATTAATCCCAAAGAGTAACACTGTGATGTGACTGGTTGGAAACCCACCCTAATGGAGGGCTTGGAGAGTTAATTGCTGTCAGTGTCAGGGCTCGTAGTAGTTTCTCATAAGAAAACAATAGTTAATGTCCGAAGTCGGTACCACTATGTAAATCAATAAGTTGCCATATAAGGAGCCATAGGCAAAATCGAATAATTACCTTAAGTTCGAGAATATACGTAATGCTCCTTATATGGCATCGGTAAATTGGTTTATTATTATTTTTACCTACTATATAAGTACTCCTGACGTCAACTATTGTTCTGTGAGTGCATTCAATGGGATTGGTTTTGTGGGATTCGATAGGAGCCTTAGCTGAACCACAGAATACATAGTAGTACAAGCTAGACGCATGGGGAAATCTTTACATTATAATATGCAACTTGTGATAGGTTAGTTCATTGTCCGAGCGAAGTAAGCGGTCAGAATTTAGGGAAACAAATTGATGCTTGTATGACGTACGCGTATGTCTATTGTCTATGTGTGTTTGAATGTTTATATGTAGGTAAAGTTTGACAACTTGAGCGTAGGTAGTTGATCATTTAAATTTTTTTAATGGTCGTTTTTGGGCAGAATTGGTCTAGGGTCTGTGAAGATATAGGGGTCACGTTTCAGTTCGGCGCGAACAACTTCTACTTCTACAACTAAAACGGTTGTATTATAATTAGAACCTTTTTTTTTTTTTTTATTTATTTTTTTTTTTTATGTAATCGAGTGACGAGACGAGCAAATCGCTCGCCTTATGTTAAACGTCACGTTTGCCCATAACAGGTCTGCGCCACCCAGAATTTTGAACTCGCAGAATTCAAGACCCTGCGCGGCACAGCACTGCGCTCATCACCCTGAGATATAAGTTGTTTAATCTCCCATTTGCCCTGTAATTTCACTGGAAACAATGCCCTTCCAACCGGAACACAATAATGTTTGCACATTACTGCTTGGCGGTGGAATAACTGGCAAAGGTGTGGTACTTCCCCAGGCGGGCTCTGCAAAAGAGCCCTACCACTACAAAAAAACCTTTAAAAATATTCAATAAATTATTATTATTAACTAGTCAAGTTATTCTCTCTTTCTCTGATCAGTTCATAATAAGTGTCAGGAGTTTTTATAATTTCTTTTCTCCGAAATAAAGAGATCTCGAATGCGCCCGCGCAATTAAAAACAAGGCTATAAAAACCAGTGAAAGAGGGACACCTGCCAAACGACGCTGCCAACTTGTAAACAAAGCTTAGATTTAATACTACAGAGTGGCTTCTTCGGGACAAAAATACATAAACAATTCTGTATAATCATAGTGTTGATCAATATTGCCTGTTGAATCTATGAAGAAGCGCCCCACTCTTTTTAGGGTTCTGTACCCAAAGGGTAAAACGGGACCCTGTTACTCCGCTGTCCGTCCGTCTGTCTGTCTGTCCGTCAGTCACTAGGCTGTATCTCATGAACCGTGATAGTTAGACAGTTTTAATTTTTACAGGTGATGTATTTCTGTTGCCGCTATACCTACTAAAAAACAGATTAAAATAAATATTTAAGGAGGCTCCCATACAACAGAAATTATTTTTTTGCCGTTTTATAGTACGGAACCCTTCGTGTGCAAGTCTAAATCGCACTTGGCCTGTTTTTTCTAGTCGCTTGTACCTACTGCAAGTGTGAATAGAGCCTTTAAAGGCTCTATTCACACTTGCGGTAAACACACTTGCGGTAAACAATGGCCCGTCGCTTGTTTGCCAGTTTGAATTAAAAAGTTCGAAAAGTTCTGCTTGTGACACCGAAGTCGGATTATAGATCGATGGCTAGTGATAAGATTACCTCTCTCCTTTTCAAGTAGATATTCACTTAATCAACTAACTTTGTTGGCGCAGCGCAAACTTTATCTTAGCTTCCGATACTAAGTGGGCTGAGAAGGCTCTTCGGCTGTCTCAAGTATAGATTGAAAGATGAAGTGGCTCAATACCTCCGGGAACTCGCCATTTATGCCTCACATATACTGATAAAATAGAGAAATACAATTACGTTTATTTGATACTAGCTACGCCCCGCGGTTTCACCTGCGTTTTCCAGGATAAATATAGCCTTGAACAACCTTCATTCCGAATTTCATGTACAATCAATCCGTTCAGCCGTTTTTGCGTGAAAGAGTAACAAAACAAACGTACATCCATACATTCTTACAAATTTTCGCGTTTAATAATATATTATATATTATATTATATTTATAATATTTAGTAGGAAGGATAGTAGAAAATATCCTTAGTAGGATAAGTAGGCAGTAGGATAGTAGGATGATACATTACTAAGAAATTAAGATGTTTGAGACCTGGGGTCCTCTTCTTGGGTGCTCGAGATAATCCGTCACTCTCATTCCCATGACATTTCTAATGAGAGCGACAGTGACCGAGATATCTCACTCACAAGAGAGACCCTGGCCGGTTCGTTTCAAAAGAAAAGCTCTACACAATCCAGAAAGAATGCCCGACAACTAGGCTAATGTTCAGCATGAAGTGGGACAACAAGCTGAGCAATCAAGACTGAAATAACAGATAAAACTGGGAACGTAGCCGTGATATTACTGAAAGTAGAGCGATTGCTATTATTTACTTTTGCAAAATATTGCATAAAAAATATAGATAGCGCTGATGTTAATAAATTACAGATTGGAAAATAGAGTGCAATATCCCTTTGAAGAAGAAATATAACAAAGAACTAAAGTCGCCGTAATATCACAAAAGGTCAACAACTGAAGTTGTTCATAACTTGCACAAGATTTTTTTATCCGAAAGAAACTTCTACGAAGTTTTCGCGGTTAGTGATGCTTTCAAATGCAAACAGCACGGTGTACGATTTTAAGTCCTCGATACATTTTTCTCATTAAAATAATAATTTTCACACACTAGATAACTACACCTACATTAGGAAGATGAAGACTGCAATGTTTATTTTCTCACTAAAATAAAACAAAAAAAATACTCAAAATTGTGAAACCAAATATCAAACACATATTGTAGAAAATACTTACAATCTTACAGTACTAAATAACTTAGTGTGTCAATCGCGGCGCTTGGGTGTCGACTGTAGTAGATAACCTCGTCTTATCACTGTTGTTTACTTAACCCTGCGGTGAGCGCGGCGGGCTTGGGAGACCAACACAACGTGTCTTGTCTCTCTCTTTACACTTTTTAGCGGGATTTTCATAAGGTCGTCCTGATTTTATTTTTAAAATTGTTTTCGCTTAAAAACTTATTTGGGTACCAAAAACACCTTTTTAAAAACATACTGAGATTTATTAAATTTAGCACGCACCATTGATCAAATTTATTTTATTAATTTTTTTAATTTTTTTTTTTTGGATAAAGAATTAAACAATAATATATTAAGTCATGAAGTGTAACTCTTCATTATCAAATTAACTTTTTTAAGTAAATCCTGCCTAAGCTAAGAAATACACAGAACGAGTGCTTACTGCTTACGCATTTGCAGCGGCGGTTTCACGTGATGAGAAACATCTGTTGCATGTTTACTGTTTTTATTGCCCTCAAAACAATTTGTTTTCCCTCGCCTCCTAAGTACATTAACAAAGTTTATACTTTCTGCATAAATCCTAAAATAACTCCTTCTCTAATGAAGTAACTTTAAGGTTTGTTCCATACAAGATGAAATTACGTTTTTGTGTAGGTTGAAAAAAATATCGTTGACAAACTTTAATTAACGCTACTCAATCTTTCATTCAACACTAGGCTGTTAAGTAGTAGGTGCTCTTCGTGGACACAAATGTAAAAATAAATTTGAATCCACGAAGAGCACCTGCCGAAAAAATGGATAGGTGCTCTTCCTGGACTAGGCTGGGTGCTCTTCGCGCAGGTGCTCTTCGGACGGGTGCCCTAGGTGGACTACCTCATTAAAACGTATACGCCAACAGTGAAAAACAAAATTAAGAATTGAAAAAAGAATAATTTTGTAGATTTGCCTGAAGACCGGGGTTTAATTTTGAGATTTTGTAAACAGTAAATCTGGAAATTCTGGAATAAGATTGACGGTTGGATAAAAACAACAGTCGCAAGCAAATAATAGAAAAACAAACGGAACAAGATGAAAGTACAATAGTTAGACCAAAATAAAAGCACCATTTGTTAGAACATAGACAACATATACATAAAATTTGTCGGATCGGAATAAGAACTCAATCGGAAGTTTGCACAGTACCTAAATACTGTAGCAGACCGGTCAGACCACGAATACCAGGCTATAATCAACTGGGCGAGCACGGCGAAGTAAATGATAAATTAAGCCATTTCCGCCGACTAATTGTTAATCGATATCTGTTACATTTTCATTCAGAGTCAATGCCCCCATTTGAGTAAGAGTTCAAATTATTTTCTTTGCATATTTTATAGACGAACTTAATGGTCTCTAAAAGCTGTTTTGAGTACTCACGAATAGAAAATTCTCTCTCTTTGACTTATGTACAGTTTGAATTTCGTGGCTTGTTTGGTGCTATATTTAAATTGTATGAATGTCAGTGAAGACTCATTCAGCCGATTAAAATAAAATGTGTTAAATGCATGGAAAGGTTCAAGAGTAAAGTTTTGTGGTTTTTTTTCTTTCTGACAGAATCTGAAGCGCATGAGACTAGCTCGAGAATTTCGAAATGGAGACCGATGATACGGGAAAGTGCAATTTTTTAACTCTGACACAGCAAAGGGTTGATACTTACACGATGATGATTCTGTAGAGCTATGAAGCATTATATTTTGGCTATGTTCAATAAAATCTTAGTTGTTAAGGGGAAATATTATTATTTTTACTTTAGTTTAATTCCTATTAAGCATGTGAGGGTTGTGTTTATGTGTGATTGATCTTGTCCACATTCGCTCACTGTTTGATTACGTATGCTCTACGAAATCCGTTTGTTCGATTGGCGCGGGTCCAATACGCTGCGTTTTGCTTTGATTTGATTCTATTTATACGCAACCGTGCATGCTGTTATCGTGTGATATCTACGTAATTTGTTTACTTTATTTTAATGATTTAGTAAAAAAGTTAAATATATTAAAAATATGTAATTGCTCATTTTAAATGTTAACTATCATATCATAGTATATATTCAGTAACCTTTTATTTTAATTTCTACGCCATAAAGTAATTATATAAAAAAAAAATGTTTTTTTTAATCACTGGTCTCTGAGACCAATATACACGTCACATGGTCAAATAAACAATCGAAGTGTGACAGTGTTGACGCTGTCGCTATCGCTATTTTCCTCTGGTTGGAGGCTTGCGGCCAGTGCCGCCGGCGCGCGCGCACCGAAAGCATGTGCCCGCGACCGCCGCGATGTATATAGAACCGGCCGCGTTCCGCGCACCCAGCGCCGAGTCGCTCGCCCAAGACTCGCCGCATATCTGGACGCAGTGCTTACCCACCCCGTTATTCGCAGGCAAGAAAGCGCCCCTCAAGACCTTCGAAGAGGTCCAGCCGCTCCTCCAGCAGTCGCGCAAGCGCGAGCTCAAGCTCCTCATCCGAGAGAACTCGTGGCCCATCAACAGCCCCGTGCGCGCCGCGCTCTGGCCCGCGCTCTGCCGCCAGCACCAACATGGCAAATCCATGCTCGACGGATTCTACTGGGATATGGTTACACAGGTCAGTGATCTCACCTTGCGCAACTGCTTTGACTATTTTTTCTATGGTATTTTTTTCCGACGTGCGTGCCGATTATCGTGTAATGATTCGAGTCCAAGATTCCACATAAAGAGGCTGTAATCTCGCAAAAAACACGAGCATCGCACTCCTCAAGGTCACGTCTGTTTACTTTACGCAACGCCCAAATGTTTGTCAGATATCGCGCCCCTGGATAAGGAGTGACATCTCCGACGAGGTCGAGTTTTCTACTTTACATTTGAGCGAAATCAGAACAGGTGGCTGTAGAGTCGGCCGAATCTCTTTGAAATTCAACTCGCACCGCTATTGTTCGCCGTCGCCCCGAAGGCCGCCCGCGCCCGCGGCTCATGTCAACCAGCCGGTTCATAAAACCTTTGAAAAATAACGTAACGTTTACGAATCGTCTGTGGCACAAATACATTAGTTCCATGGTTCCATATTCAAGGTTCATAAAAGTAAACAGGTTTATGTAAATCGCGTCGTGTTCACGTAAAGTTTGAGCGCGTTTCAGCGGCGGGCGCGGGCGCGCACTCTTGGAGGCTCGAAGGGTAGGCCGGGCCTCGCGCGCGTGCGAGCGGGCGCGCGCGCATCCTCGCCGCGTCATGCGGCCGCGGCCGGCGCGGCTCGCGGCGACGCCGTCTCGCGCATCTTAATTAACCGCCTTTGCTAACAATGGCCGACTAATTATACCGCAGGTGGCTCACTGTTGACACTACATTATCAACTAGCTCATTATTTTTCCGATAATTCGTCTTAAATATTTTGACGCCCATTTTTTTGGCTTAATGTGTTTAAATGCACAAACAAGTAACGTATCATTATTTCTGCGTGCGCGCATTGGCACAACATCAACAGTAACTGTGCCTCGACTCGCTCACCTTCGCATCGCGAGAGCTCCACATATATTCGTACCAACAGTACAACCAGCTCCATGAATATGTACCTAAACAATTTAACGCATAGTCGAAGTGCAAGATTCTGGTAATTCTCTCGTTCGTTTAAAGAAAATGTACGGAAACTCATTGCGACAAGGTATTTAATACATTGTTTACATAATTCAAGTAGTCGTCTGCGTGCAAATTAACATAATATATTTGTGTAACGCATGCACCGAAATTGCGGGATTGTACAGAAATAATGGAAAATTCCGCAGTCGTTGGCAACCGGTTGCAGAATCGCAGTTTTAATATTTTTTAATCAATAAAGAAGATGTCCTTTCGTATAAGTATACAGAACAATGACCACACCGCCCGCCGCAGTGTTTGGTTAATGATATAATTTCTTAATATATATAAATCTCGTGTCACAATGTTTGTCCTCAATGGACTCCTAAACCACTTAACCAATTATAATAAAATTCGCACACCATGTGCAGTTCGATCCAACTTGAGAGATAGGATAGTTTAAATCTCAAATTATAGTCGCAATTTTAATTTATTGCAAATTATATATATACTGATAATATTTACTATAAATTGACAAGTTAGCATCAACATACTACGGTTGCTATAGTTACGCAATGGCTTTTGACAGGACAACGTCTGTCGAGTCAGCTAGTGGTTATGTATTTTTATACGAGTTTTTTAAAAGCTCAACGCTTCTTACAATCCTCACAACTTAAGGTGTATGTTACGCTTTTTTAGTGGGTAATAAAGGGCGATATTACTTAAACAATGTACAATCCCCTGTCGTTACACAGTTCTCTGATATTCCAAACCAGCACTTTCAATTAGTGGAAATACATTTGTCTTTTCCTAACCCTCTAACTAAGTGGTTCATAACTATTCATACTTCTGTTTCCCAAACTTTAAATTATTTTTCGACATCTGTAGAATATTTTCCCTATGACAAACCAAGATCCACAATTTCCTCTTATTCATTTTAAGCTAGAGCTGCTTCAATCCTTTGTCATAGTAGTGATTATATCTGCGGCCATCGTTTCGCACTCGTCATACGATATTACATTTGCTTTCCCTTTTCTTAATCTTCTACTTGGCTAAATTGAGTGAGTCAGTCCCGTGGGATTCGTGCCACTGGTTGTGCAAGGTGAGGGCTACGGGCAAGGACACCAAGATTACTAAGAACAGCTAATAATAACACTTCTAGCCGTATAAACATTGAGATCTCTCAATGAGTTGAGTCACTTTTTCACTCAACATTGATGTGTGACAATTTTGGAATCTTCCGCATTCGGAAAAGCGTAGATTACTCACTCGTATTTGTTGAAATTGTATGTTTTTGTCTCATGTGATTAGCAACACCTTTTCTTGTTCAACTGCTGGTAGATCTGTTCATAGTGTCATCTATCTCGGTCTTTGTTAATCCTGATTTGGATTTAATAGTTATCTGGTTTTGTTTTTGACAATATTGTCTATCCATTTCGCTGCTGGTCCATTGACACTGCGTTTCATACACGCGTCTGTAATACTCGTCTCGATCCTTACATCACTTTGTCTCGCATATTAGAACCATTTATTAATAAGCACAGCCTTGTATATTGAAAACCAATATAGTTTCAATAAGAACGCACAAGATAAAACAATCTAAAAATATTTACTGCCAAAAACTAATCGAATTACTCCAAGTGCCACTTCATTAAAACCAGTTACTGTTGGCAAACATCGCTATTGTGCACTTAAAATCTTAGGAAATCTAGTACGGCTAGCAGGTGCTAACTAGGCACAAGTGCGGTTAAACCACTTGTGGTCGTGATTCTATCGGCATAGAACATTCCTGACAGCGAATTGCAGTCATGTTGTGCAATGTATAGAACCCTTAATCAGTGCAGTAGGCAGCCCACGGTATTACAGACACGTTATTTGCTCATTCATCGTTGCTAGCATTAAATTTAGTAGAGAATGTACTAGCAGTCTCAGGCTGTTTAAAGTGAGGATATTTCAAGATTCTTCCAATGCAAATAATGCCACGTTTGACCACAAAATTGCATGTTTTTAAGCAACGATGTGGTCGATGATGAACGCGCAGGCTTAACAGAAACCTAACCTCTGACCTTGAAAAGCCCAAAATTAAAAAGATAAAAGCCAAGGTATTTTATAGCCGAGATATTTTTCTCGCGAAACATAAAAGCCGGCAGTCTATTCCATTCCCTGGTTATACAGATGAGAAACATAGATTTAAATTGTTTCCGATTGTCTTCTTTATAGTGGTTCTTGAAGAACGAAGTAATGGCTTTTGATTGAATAGTAAAATTGACCAAGCACTGAAACTAGATAAAACTACATATTATGTAGTGAAAATAATAATCATCATCTTCGACCAAATTGTTACTTTCCATGTGTATGAAATTAAAATCCATGTATTTAGCATGTTTTACTCTTCTAGTCTTGATATTTTATGATATAAATTATTTATATGAGTGCGTGTGTCAATATACTCTAGTATAACGTTGTTCTGTTCCTCAAGCCTTTGCGTTTTAAACTCCAATAATGTTGTAGACGAAAATTACCCTTCAATGTCAACCGGCTTAAATAGACTAAGCAGTTAGTATGATTGGATTGATTAGGATAAAAGTGGCATCAACCTCGAATTTTAATCAATCGATTTTCAATTCGAAGTGAGGTCAGTGCACGAGTTAATATATTCAGAAATATGTTGCGTTACATACCCTCTAAATATTTAATACTTTCGATTTATTTACTTTATAAAATTATGAAATATTAATCGACAACGATCGGGTATTATTTTTTCTGAAGACAAATTAATGTTGTAATTGCATGCATTAATCAGTAGGGTTGATTCCAAAAGATCCCATTTTCATCCATTTCTATTTTCTGAGAACTACGAGTATGTACTGTGTAACTAGGTACCTGGCGGATGTCGCAACACTTCGCCCAAATGTTCCATTTCAGATGAGTTACAGTACTCAACGTCACTTGTTATGTCATGTGTTCTGTTGTACCTATTTATCCGCATAAATATATCGAGTTGTATTCAGAAGACACTCTCGAAAATATAAATATATTACAAAAACTTATTCGAATAAGTTTGAACTAAATATCTAGTAAATGACAAGTGAATGGCACGTTTGTCACAATTAAACGGAACATTGTAGCGACATTTCTAGCACGTTAATAGCCCAATATTTTCACCTGAACTCTGGTGCGAAGCCAACGACTTCCGCGCCTTGACCTCGCTCCGATGCACTCTGTCACACACCGATAACGGTAGATTCCCATGCGTATATTCAATATCGGCATGCACGCTAATACAGTCCGATCTATCATAGGTATTATCGTATCTAGTTCATAAATACTTTAAGAAGTTATGGATGGATGAACTGCGTTAAAGATTACGCGAATAAAAGGGAGTGATGAATGATGGAGATGAATAGAGGGAATGTTCATCTTTACTGTACCGACCACTCAGAAGTGGGATAAGGTTAGCAAGATGATGATGAGGATCTTGAAGAAGTTATGATGATTTGACAGATCAGGACAAATGGACGAACAGAAATAAAAACATTTTCAGAATTTCTAGTTTCTCAAAGAAATAGTAGGGATTTATCAAAAAGTAAACAGCCCACAACGCATTTATAGATTTTATAGACAACCTAGATTGAGCTGACAATTCAAATATAAAAAAGGTAGGCTTTTCTTTTAATAAAGGACCGAATTCACAAAGAGACTAAATCGAGGCCCCGATATCACTTTGAAAGCTGTGAAAGGATAAAAGTAAACTGTTGAAGCGATGTCAGACGTCCTCCGTCATCCTATAATCTCATTAAATGAAATAGGATTATAGAGGTTGGACCAGAGATCCCCCAGACCGTACTTACTTTCACGATATCAAAAGTAACCGCTAATATCTAGGGAAATTCGTTTAAATTAATTTATACTGCCCGATGCCCTCGTGAAGCTTTTAGTACAGTACAAAATGAAGTAGCCAATAGGCTACTTCATTATATTATATACTTAAGCGAAGTCATATTTTACAAATATTATAAGTAAGTACTTAAAGTTAGTCTCGGAATTTTGTCGGGTGTACATATCGGGCTTCTTTATAGAAAGATATTTTTTTATCGGGCTTTTTTTTTATGTGATTAAGTGACGAAACGAGCAAATCGCTCGCCTGATGTTAAACGTCACGTTTGCCCATAACAGGTCTGCGCCACCCAGAATTTTGAACTCGCAGTATTCAAGACCCTGCGCGGCTGCGCTCGTCACCCTGAGATATAAGTTGGTTAATCTCCCATTTGCCCTGTAATTTCACTGAAAAAAAAAAAAAATAATAATAATATTTTTTTATTATATTATATATTTTATAGAAAAAAATATGTTGAGATAATAGATTCAATTTCGATTGAGGATTTTTGTCTGACTGATAATAAATAATTTAGATTTTTGTTTTGATAGTTGGTTTAGAATGCTTGTCTTATCGTTCGATATGTCTAGTCTAGTTTTACAAAATTATCTAATCTGGCATCTTAGTTGGTAACAAAAAGTTTCGAAAGACCTATCAAAAACTACAGCATAATCAAATTCAAATTATCGAATCAATTAAGCTAACGATGAATGTTAACGTTTTCATCGTGAATACCTAAAACTTTCATTCAAGAATCAATGAGTTTTTAGTCTAGTCTTCATTGGGAAATTACCTTTCGTCGATCGATCAAGCCGTTGTTATCACAATCACGATAATGAGCCAGTGACATCACTGCATGTGCCGGACCTAGAACATCACCGTGATCGTGACAATGATCACTTAGCGACCATGTTGCATTAATTATAATATATATGCGATAACATTTAAAGAGGCGTGGCTCAAATTTATTATCTAGATTACGACGCGGAAGACTTTCAAGTACGAGTATGTCTATTTCTGTATCCTCGTATTTGATTTTGTGGTGCTAGTGGATAACGTGAATCCTCTCGAAGCCATTAAAATTCCAATCGTCAATCCGTTATGACATTAAAATAATAATTCTCACGGTGATTGATATAGGTACTTACTAACATAGGTAAAGCGCGGTGGCCGGGAGCCAACTCCCGAAATAGTTCTAGGTACACACCATTTTGTTTTTCTCACCTTCCACGGCTTGCATTGTGGTCACGTGAATTGGTCGAACTGATTTTTTATCTCCGTAAAGCTATTAACATGAAACGGTTTCTATTCGATTTTATAACAGCTGAACTGATTATAATCAGGTTCAAGGTTGATTCGAATAATGTGGTTTCGATTAACGTCAATACCAATGAAGTCATAAACAAAGACGTCGACACTAATTAAATCGAGGGATGTGACAATACAAACAGCAAATTGGATAACAATCACAATAAATAACGAGAGCTTAGTCGATAAAGGCAAAAACTTGGAAGACTTTGAAAGCATGTGTAAAAATTCGATTATACGGTAGAGCGCGCACGTCCTTGCGACTAAGACAGCTGATTTGATCCAACTCTACCGGTTGGGAATACGGCCGGTTCTGACTAAGCATCGGCTGACACCGCAGGAAGTCAACGCAGACAGAATGCCTATTTCCTGCACTTGTGATGTTTCGCACACTTTCCCGAGACCTTGAGCTTGTTTGCTTCTTGAACTCCAGATGACTATAAAATCCACGCAGTTCTTTTTAACTCTGCTAAACTAACCGTTATTGTTCTTGTGTGTTTATGTCGGGTGTATTAGCATGCTTATTTTTATGCATGTTATAAGAAATCAACTCGGTGATCTGACTGAGCAGAAAGCGTTGAGTAATTGCCACGATTCAGTCAACTAACAGCTATAATTAAATAATAGCGATCGAGCGATAAACTAGAAAATTATTGAAATAACGTAGATAGTGATCGATGAACAAAATTGTTATTGCCAACCAATCGTATGGAAGAATTATGAAATTAAAAACTGTCTAAACAATTCATAATCTCTGTACACTTTAAAAGCTCTCAAGACAAATAATAAACATGCTGTCAAACTAGATCCAAAAATTAATACGATTTGCGCAGTAATCCTTAAAAAAGAATGAGCTAATGATACCAGTTAAACATTGCGGGACATTATAAATCTTACAACAGGAACATGAAAAACAAGATTAGAAATGGAATTAGTTTTGAGCAATATGTAAGTATTTGCTAATAATCAATACTCAATAATCCCTTGGATACTTGGGGTACTATACTTAAACCAGTTGGCAACCAAAAAGCCCGAGTATTTAGCTAATCCAGTACGCAATTACTATCAATTTAAAACCAATACCATGTAGTATACATTTCGGTTCATTTAAGTTCAACTAGTAACAGAATATAGCAATAAAAATTTAATGACAGTTTCACGAAATGACCGATCATATTTTTATATGCCGCGGAATTGTTGGCGGAAATAGAGTATCTTCAAAAATAGATTCTCCTATTTATTAACGTAAGTGTAAATGACGTATGAGATTTAAATCTAGACAAACTCAGACGTTCTCGATATTTTCGGGAGTAATAATTAGGTCACGACGATTTGGTTCAGCTCTACTAAGTTTTCTGCGAGTACCTATTTTAGTTATTTGTTCCGTCTCTAAGTTTCATATTATAACTACTAGTTCTTTGCTTTGGTCTCTTCAATTTAACATTATTATTAATTAAAACAGCCATTAAATAATCTGCAGCCTTAGGTATATCAAGAATCTAAATTAGGTCCTTTTAAAAAGCTTCAATGAATTCCGCAGTAACCTTCTGAAGTATATTATTTTATATCGTTGCGATATGTTTCTTCATATTTTTTTCTCAGCGAATAGCTGGCCTAACCCAATTTCAATTCTATGGCGTTAATTAACGTTCCGAGTAGTGAACTTACTAACTCACTTACTTAGTGGTGAGACTTTAGTTCTCAAGTTGATATATTTAGTACATTTAATGCACATATTTGGACTAAGCGCAGCGCATATGTTACAGTGCGGTGCGACACAGTTGCTCGAATACCAAAAATAGACCGCATCATTATTTACCATCAGGCGAGATGACGGTCAAACGGAATCTTATCAATGATTAAAAAAAGACTGCAATCTCTACAATCACTGCAATTTGTGTGCAACGTGATTTTCTTTAAAGTTAAAAGAACCATGCATGGTACGTGTGTTAAATGTATAAAGTTTTTTGTAAACTTGTCTTACGAAAACATAGATTGTATGCAAATTACCATCTTACAATGTAACAAATTGCGTGCATGTGGATGATTTGTACCCGGAGTAACATATTCGTCAAAGTTAAACCGTTTAGCATAGCGCAGTAGCAACTACGATTTGTCTTTGCTCTGTTGTTTGTTTAACTATCGAATATAAATCAAAATAGTTATTAATAAAACAAACAATGTTATTATCAACTATTAATGTTTAAGACATTTCAACACATATCTCACAACTTACTAAAGTTATTGTGGTCGAACTTTGGATTCATATAACAAAGAGGTTTACTGCTCATATAATTAAAATCAATCGCACTGAGGTCTCTGAACTCTTCTTTGACTGCGTTTTGTATTTTATCAAGAGTAATGTGTTGATGTCTTCCATTATTACGTACTTCGATATCGCTGTTTACGTTTTCGATGAAAGCATTGTACTTATTTTTAAAGTATTTATTATGTACAATGCTAAGAGTAAGTGCTATATATTAGTATGTACCATAATATATGTTTGCTAATGTAGGTAATGTATGGACGTTCGTGACGTTAGTGGGTTAACAGCTTGGAAGTGAGGGGATCTGGCTCGCTTCCCGCGCGATTTGTATGATTAACTAGAGACTGTACGGGACCATTCTTGATCGCAACCTGCTTATAGACAATCCACCTGAATAAACCTTGTTTTTATCTTTAGTTGTTTCAATCTGTGAGTCAGCAGCTTGAAATCGTTGGCCATTAAGATCCATATACATGACAGATTTTGCAACGATCGGTTAACATTCGATATGGAGGTGCAGCTGCTTATTCAAATATATGCTGTATTGTGCAACGGTCTCGACTCTAGGCTGCCGGCACCGCATCCGCGTCGGACTCGTTGCGTAATGTTGCCGTCTCGTTTCCTATTTATTAGGTCGATCTATTTCGGTGCGATAACACAGAGAGCCAATACACATTGCCAATATTTTTACGATATCACTTGAAATGCTAACTAAAAAACATCCGAGAGAAACGCATTGCCCAACCGTTTCGTTAAAATGTGGTACAAGTTAACAAAATGAATTCAAATAATTAATATTGTATGATAATCTTAAATTCAATTCTCATTTCCATATTCTCTATCGCCATTCTGTCATGTTCTTGTATCGTTGTTTAAACTTCTACCCGGAAATTCTTCAGTAATGGTCTTGCCTATTTTATTCCCCTTTTCGCTGTAGTTCCTACATTCGGAGCTTCCTTAGAAATGGTAACTTCTAATACAGGAAGTAGCAACTCCGAATTATACAGGCTATTTAGGTAAACAGACGCAGTTAAATCACACGGCTTTGTTTATATAACTGAGTTAGCTACAAACGGTACTGTAGCTTACCTTGAAACTGTAGTTTAGTTATTTGATAATTAGAGTTCTATCAAGCAATTATATCTAGTAGGAACTAGGAAATAGGAAAAACTAGATAAAACTATCAGAGTCTACCATTATACGACTACTTAGTAGCGGATCCAAAAGGGAGACCAATGGCCTTAAGGTCAAAGAAAGCATCTGGATCCATTCCTGAATAATCTATAATGTTGTACCTTAATAAACCCTGCCCTCAGATGGGTCAAACCCCGTCGAAATCAATATCTTGCATCTGCTACTGCGACTAATGTAGGAGCGCCGTCTATTGTTGACTTTGCTCCGACAACATCCTACTAATACAAACTCAAAAACAAATTAGTTCTAAGCATCCAATCGAGAGGACACATAAACAAAGCTCTGACAACGCGTTAGCGATAAACACGTAGAAATATCAGTATCAGCGCTAACTATATTTGAATGCGAAGATAACCGCGGGGTCATTTCGCCAATATCACTTTATCAATCAAACTAAGTAGAAACTGTAATCAGACCTGGCTTGACAGAGGTTATCAATTCAACCAGCGCTGCTACTTGGAGACAGTTTCTGAGCTTTACTTCTAGCTTTGCTCTCTTGGTTTTGCTGTTAAGAAATATAGAAGCGTCACCATCTTTGTGTACCTACACCACTATGGTTTTGACTAAATTAAATATTACGTACCTTAAGTACCTATGATGCTGCTGATTTTGCATCTGAATGTTACTGTAATTTACAGTAGCTAATCTTAGCGTCTTCTAAACTTTAGGATCAAATACTTAGATTTTAATATCGGATTCTTTACGAAAGCTACCATCATTATCTCTACTGATATTGTTTCAACAGTTTCCAAGCATTGTTTTGTACTACAAATGTTGTGGAAATGGTCTTCATAATACGAACAAGATCTTATTTGTTATTCTATCTACTGAAATAGGCCAGCTGAATTTGCCCACAGAATCTGCTGAAGTTTTATTCGGATGACGTCATTTCTATTTTTCCTCGTCATTCCTATTTTCCAATCAACAGTAAATTCGCGATTGATCCAAGTCTGCCGATTCATAATTTTTCCGTTCTTAATTTTTTATGATTGTTTTACTTTATGAGTACTATAATAACACAAAGTATTTCATTAGTAACATCTGTGTTGTGTTCGGTTTGATTCTATTTATTTTATTTAACTATGGCATCGTTATATTGAATCAAAACGTTGCTTTTAAGTGCTCAATGTCGTTCCACTCGAAACAAATATCTAGGTCCGTAGATAACAGGAGTGTTTTTCACAATCGACTCGCGCTCACGAAAGATTTACAGTGGCTCACTGTGCGATGGTAAAACACGAAGTTATTTCCGATGGAATCCGCCTTGTGGATTTGGTCCGACGAAAATAGTATCATCGATCTTATTCGCAATAGAGAATAACAGCGATCGCAAATTTATTTGTACAACGGCGTATAGGAAAAGTTTTGCCTTATTTTCGGAGTTAATTTACATACATATTGATGTCGTTTCGTTATTCTGTTAGCTTTGTTGTAAAGTGAAAGCTTGTAACGTTGCGGACATTGTTGTTTTAAACAAATCTTATACTCAATCCTGTATGATCTAGATTTACGGCTCTATCCTAATCCTAGCTCAGAACAAAGCGCATCAAATTCGCAATTTGGCTTTTGTCGGTCCAATTTATTCAATTAAGCGTTGATTGTCGGTGGCAAGAGGTCGCGTCGGGGTTGTGTCTGCACTAATTAGGGCCTCAGAGCTCGCCCACGCACGTGGCCATTGTCACTCTCCTACCTATAATCCTGCCCACTTCACGTGACACTTTATCTAATGATATACAACGAGCCTTGCTGCGGACAATGGGCCAATTATTGCGGTCTCGCTTAATGCCTTCATCTGCGCTGGTTTTGGACATACGTGTAAAACCTCAACTGAATCGATCTTGAAAATTTGCAGCTACAATCAACTGACACGTTGAAAGCACTCAATAACACGTTACATTATTCATGTCCGACGCCAAGGTTATATGCAAATTTCACAGTTGAAGCCGAATATAGCTGAAGTACTGCATATTTTTTCTATGTGCTCTTGGAAATGTTGTCGATTCAGAAGCTACATGCGGGTGGCCCTCGCTCGAGCGTCACAACTCGCAGACACCTCTATTACTAAAAATTTGTTTATATTGACGTCTGTGTTGTTAGACGCGGTGAGAACACTGCCAAGAAATACCGGTGCCGCGGTATCTGCTCTCCCAAATTTATTTTGTAACTAAACGTCATTGTTTAGATTTCGTTGTTCGCTACTCACACTTTCTTTACTTTATAATCTCTTAGTACTCTAGGCAAATTCTGATAGCCTTATCAACTGAATCTTCTTTGTACGTGACTAGAATTATTGTTAGCGTGTAGTATCTTACACCTAAGTACGTGTGCTACTGTGACAAGTAAATACAGAATTTCAAATGTAAAGTCATTGACATTATCGTTTTTGTAGCGCTTTTTGATTTTAAACACTGTATTAAATTGATGACATGTGTATCACGTGCGTTTCACATAATGGAAAACTGGTTTTGAGGCTTTGTAAACAAAACGGGCCGGGATCAGGTTTGGGCCCGAGCGCCGTGTTCGCGTGGGCGGCCTTGACTGCGCGAAGGACGGCCGCTCGAGCACCACTCGCCGCGTGCGCGCGCGCCGCTGCCGCCGGGGGCGTGGCCCTCTCACCACACGCGATGTCGACAGCTGTTTTTTTATCAACATACATGTTAGAAACTTGTCGTTCACGCATTTAATTAGTCATGATTTCTTTGACGCCAATATACGATGATATTATATTAGTTACGCTTTTAACGATACTATAACTATCGTAATAAAAACTACCCACTACAGCTTTGGCCCATAATTATACTGTAGAATTTTTAAACGTTAGCTCTCAGTCACAATCCTATACTTGCCCAGACAGAAGCCTGAATAGAACAAAAAGTCGATGGAATACATTCGTGCATTCACACTTGTTCTATTCATTATTCAAGAAGTCCGGATGCTGGATATGTGGCCCTCATAGTAAGTAGTACGGGTTTTGTAGTAAAAATGTACGTTGTGCTTACTTAAAAAAACCCATTTTACACCGACACTTCGGATAGAGTACAATAAATATTCAGGCACAAAATATATGCTGTGTAAATACTTACATGTAGTGTAGGTTTTCTAATGTTGTACATAGATGTACGAAAAACCAACAACATAATTATGTATTCAAATCCTCTGTTTTAATGCTACACTCAATCTACCGTGAAGATTTCAATATACATTTAAGTACGAGGTAGGAATTCTATCTTTTTAAAATTCTTACAAGTACGCTGTACACTTTATTACATAACGTCCTGTCTTGCAAGCTAATGTTGCTTCAACTTGTGGCTAAATTATCAGGTACGATAATGAACGCTGTTTATCTATTTGAAAAACAAAACAATCCCCTCATTACTCACAAGTACCTAATTATTGAAATGACAAGTGTCATAGAAATAGTTACATACTTGTCTGGCACTCGAATACACAACAATAAACGAGGCCATCTGTTCGTATAAATAATTTGTAAAATTTTATTCACGCAAGTCTTGTAATACAAACATCGTTAGTTGAATCTAAAAGTGTCACGCTTATTGAATCTACGACATCTTCTCTACCATCACCTACATCATCAGGCTCCGGACCGCTGTCGCTCGCATCTTTATTTTTACTTTTAATATTCTATGTTAGTGAATCTTCGAGCTTTGTTGATGTGTATTTATAGATAGCGCGTCTTTGGCCAACAACCGGGTCCTCGCTCGGTGACAAACGATTATTGGTCGTATTTATTTTATTTATCTTTACGGCAAATTTACAAACATTACAGTCGGTCGTTGCTCCTTGAAAGTTCCGCGACGCCTCGCACCGTGCTTTTTGAGGATTTCACTGTTTCGCGCGAGCGTTCTCTTTATCCTTATCTGGATAAAGATTTATATCGTTCAATGACCTCTTAGCAACTGTGCTGTATATTAGATTTCGTAATAACAAATTTTATATTAAATATAACATTGCTTTGTCCTACAACCGTGGTGGTGTCTTTGTAGACCGACATTTCTTATCTCTCACGAAAATATTGATCCAAGGCTCTGTTTGAACAGCGACAGTGATAATACCGTGTCTTAAATGAATGTTTTACTTTTTAATTACTCACTTCGGAATCGTGACATGACTTGTGATAATGAAGATTTTCAGAAAAATACTACATCCGAATCCGAGTGAGAAATGTTTATTAACGCTATTAAAATAAATTTTTATGTTAATGATTTCAATATTAGACGAAGCTTGAATTGTAGATCGTGTAATAGGTGTGCTACTACAATATATAAAAGCATAGATACATTCATGTACACCTACACAACGTTACATTTCAAATGGTGTTGTACATGAATGTATGTATGTAAAAGCATAATCGGCCGGGTCGCAGCGTCCTTGCTCGTAAAGTGGATAATCACGACTCAACTCGTGAATGTGTCCGCAGGAGATTGAATAACAAATACATATATGCTGTATATACTAAATCAATTGGCAGGGTTCGGATTCAAAAACATCCTCTGAGAATATTTGATTAAATAATTTGATGTAGTCCTCCAAAAGGCGCTATTTTGATCGAAGTTTGTGGAACATCTCGACTGGTAGTTATTTTAATCTGTTTACTTCTCAATGCTACTTCTCTATTCGTTATGATATTTAGCTACTGCGTGACATTTATGTGCGACTCGTGCATATCATTTGTAACAACAATAACAACATACCTTCACGCCGAGTTCTCTAGAACTTTCTTTAAGTACAGCCGACAGATATTGTATCATTTGTATCTATGAAATGAACATAGATAAAACAATAACCAGTTGACAATAGGAACTAGGTCACTCAGCTAGAGGAATAAAAGAATTGGGAGAGAGTTAGGTTGTGGAATTTTACTGAATATTAATCTAAAAGACGTACTCGTAGTACAGTATGTATGTGTACTGTGTATGTAGTGATAGTTTAGTTTACCAATGTTTAGATTTGAATTGGTGACGAGGAAAATCTGACATTAATTTATGCTTTCCTTGAGTCGTACGTACGTATTTATTTTTATTTCAACTTGTGAAATAACCACCTCTTTCTAGAACTTTTCTTTTAGGTTGTGTTATCTTTTTCAATCTTTGACAATGTGCTGTACGTGGGACTGAGTATTAAGGCGTCTACAAGTTTTTACTTTAGGGGTAAATCGAAAAAATACATGCAATAAACCCCCGATCCGGGCCAATGAAGAAAAATATTTTGACGTGCTTTTGTATGTCTGCAGGTTTTCGGCACAGTGGAGCTCCCCGACAAGCCCATCATGCTGCCACCGTTCGTGGAGGCGACACACTGCCTCGGCTACCACCTGACGCGGAAGGGGCGCGCCGTCGCCGACCGCGTCGTCTCCGTGCTCGGCTACGCCTGCCCCGACATCACTTACAGCCCCAGCCTCTACCCCATCACTGCTGCTTTGCTGCACTTCATGCCTGGTAAGTACTAACTCTCGGCCGAAGAGACGGTCACATTTACTCAGTTAAGATTTGATAGATTTGACAGAAGATTGTTCTTTGATGGTAGGAGGTAAAAACAGTTAGCTGTCGCCTAACAATATATTATTTTCGACAAACTGTTCGTGGGTACTACGAACAACGAACAAACTGATACGATACGGTTGTTTTGATTGTTAGGAGATTGTGCGAAGGCTTCTGATTCCACTAAGGGGGTTTCACAATGTTCCGTTTGTTGAACCTCGGAACAAGAGCTTTTCAAATGGTAATACAATATTTTCTATATCTTGATGCCTTTCGTAATTTTCTAAAACGCTAATCTTAGGTCAGTTATTGATTATTGAAAGCAAATGTTCTATGGATTTTATCGATCGCCGACATTACTCACGCGTAATGGCTCCAATGGAGCTGTTAAATTTATTACCGCGGTTAGCTCAGTTTATGAATAGCCGACCGCAGCCACTACTTTATTGGTTGTCATTACAGGCATTACGACTAAAAAATCGTCACTTTAATAATATCAAACGACCAATAAATAAGACTTCATCGTTATTACGTACTTCATTACATAAATGATGTTTCGGGGTCTACATTGGATTTTTTATAGTATTCAATCCGCCACCAGCTAGCTTGATTGCATCGTTTGTATTAGCATAGAAATCTCCATGGTCATGAAAGCGATTTGTTTCAGCACATTCAAGTACCAACCGGTTACACGGAGCTCTTAGTTCTGGAGCAGAGTCGTCACAGAATATATAGTCGGTCTCGCCTTAATTCAGTAATGTGTGCGGGGGGCGATAATTGAACTCGGCAATAGGCAAATTGCCGGAGCAGTCCCCGTCTACACCGCTGTTATTACAGCAACTGCTAACCTGACTCTCGACCCTATCCCTGAGACATATGGAGCATTATTATCTGCTGAACGACCGTATCCGCAATCGATATAATCAAGCACTAAATTGTACTCTAGCAATCCGCAAGAGGGTCCATAACGCGTTCGATAGGGATCTGACCGGGTTGACGTGATCGTACACCTAATGGACGTCGCCGGTTCGCCACAGATTTGCATTGCGTCCGTCGTGCCTGTCCATTTTATATGTCTCACTTCCTCTCGCACACGTTTTCATGTAATCGTCTGGAATGCGAACGGTGGCGACGCGTCCATACTATCTGGAGCACGCTTGTTTTCGTACCAAATCAGTATCAATCAAAGCGGTTAGTTCGTATTCATTGATAATGAAGACGGTTGGATGTAAAAATAACCACTCTTCAATTGCACTGTATGATAATATGACGTACATACAGCACAAGATTCATTTCGACACGCGAGGAGGCGGGAACAAGTCGTAGAGCCAATTTGGTGGCCGGATGGCTCTAAAAGTGACAATTTCCTCTCGAGCTCTAGAGAACTCGACTAGGTATATATAACTGCCTTTTGTGAGCAGTAGAGCTGCTGTTTCGTAACTACAAAATTTAGGTATAAATCAAGAAAATTCTTGATAAATATAGCAATACTCAACTAAACCATGAACAATAACAATGCGGTTTCAGTGGGACCACTTATAGCACTTAATATGCTAGCCCCAATGCCTTGCCACCCGGGAGTGCTATGCTGTTATCTTAATGCACTGCTATATCCCGACTGAACCGACAATCACGTTTCTCTTACGTACTATTGCTCTAAAATTATCGATGACGTCCGCTGGGGTCACGTGCGGTGCGGCGCAGTCCTCATTGGGAACTCAATCTCTGTGTCCCTGTCTAGTCGCGTTGGTGTTACGCGGCTTTGTATCGCCGACTAGGATCGCTCGTGTCCGTGACACTGCGAATTCTTTAACGGCGCTATCGCTTTCCGCAGTTCTGGATTCAACCGAAACGCTGCCAAGATTCAAAGTAGCGTCATCGACAACACCGCTCCAATTCGTGTGTTTTTGCGCGAATAAATAAAGTTAGTGTTCGTGATTCGGTCCGAAGCGTTCACATAAACCGGGGCCCGGTTGTTTTAGTGGTTGGCGCGCCGCCAGTGCTCCTGCGCTTGTATCGAGCTGGCAGCGCTCGGGGCCCGCGCCGCTTGCAATGTGACCGCTGCGAGCATCTCTCGGCCCCGCTGACGGTCATCCGTCTTATCTTCCCGCGTTGTTTTATCAACAAACGTATCTCAGATAAGCGTGTTTCTTTCCACGTTTAATCAGACTCGACGAAATAATGGTTGATTGAACAAGCCGTTCATTCAATTAAACACGTACTGAACCGTGTTCCATTCACCGCGGCTCCATCATAACAAAGGTCGAAAGGGCATTACAAAAAGCTTAAATAGAATCGTCATTACATGTTGTTTGTTCGTTTTCTGTGGGCATTGAAGCGAGTCGCGGCTTCCTGTTCCGTTCTCGCGCCGCGTAAATGCTTTATATCACCATTGACCGACACGTAGATAAGGCTTATTAACAAACTTTTCCTTATTAACACAGAGGAATGGAAGAACTTTGCCTAAAACTGCCCGGGCGGCCGCCGGGAACAATAACTCTGAAGAACTTTCTCATGAAAACGAGCCCTGTAATCATTTTGGGTAATGTAACGCAGTATTATCCTGTGTTTGTATCCTTGAATTATTTGCTTTGATATTATAATTCAGTAAACGCTGCAGGTGGTTTGCCTTTGTAGATTTTCGTGTACAAGTTATGAAATCATTTAATGCTTCTGGCATACTTCAAAGGTTTTCGGAGTTTTAGTCCATTCCCAGAATTAGCTTTTAGCTTTTAATTAGCCTTGGGCGAAATTTTAGTAAACCAAGTATTACAATACAAGTACTAAAAGTACTACAAGTATTACTATTTATTGCATTGTATCTTGATTTGCTAAGTAATGTCGGATACACACAATAATAGCTATGGTCCTCACGATAATGAGGATAGGTCAGAAACATTAATTGGTTCGTCCTTCTTTCCTTTAACAGCACAGACAGGATGGTAATATGAACCTGATTCGTAGCAATCGAAACCTCCTCCATCCATATTATTATAAGCATGAGTACAGCGTTTGTTTTTGCTTAAAAGCAACGCTAGTCTATACCTGATAAAGTTAAAACGTAATACGAATACGTGACTGAAAGTGAACGAAATAGTTTACCTTCATAACACGCGAAATCCTCCCTCCCCTGTTATGGTCGTTGCTCCCCTCTTATAGGCTGTAAAAGATTCTGGTGGAATATCAAAGCGTGCTCAGCAGAAATATCGATTTCAGGATCTTGAGGAAGTTGTGAAAGAAAGGGATTTGCAAAATAAAGGAAGTTAACCTAAAACAACATTTTGTTTTTTTCTGCTTAAACATTTTGCGCAATAATAACCGATAGGTATATCTATACACTATAATGAGCTGCATTCAATTCCAGAGATTTTATTTAATAAAAAATATGAAAAGCATAATATCGCTTGCATTTTTTATGTATCTATATTTTTTATATCAGTTTTTCAGAATGGTTCTGATATCAACCACTTTTACGTCACAATTTAGTTACTATTTAAAATAGAGGTACCTTACACCTATCTCGGTATAACTTCTATAGATTTGCTTAGTAAAATCCACAATAGTCAAAAGTCAAAACAGAAATCACTAATTCTTTATCTGTTCACAATTGAGCTATCTTACCGCACCATCTCGTTATGTTATAGCGTTAATCAAAGAGTTCACGCCAAGGCCGTGTCTACGAGTATTTCCATATGGAGTCCATTATTAGTATTGTGTCACTTGTTAGTCAGGCCTGTGATATCATTGTTGTTTCGGACTCTATCTAGATTGGAATAAACTTGTACTTAACTCATTATACCCTGTTATTCATCCGTGTCTTCTAAAGTGTTCGAATACGTCAGACCTGTGATCTAAGATTTTGTTTTGTAGTTTCCATAATACATCGATCAAGTAAAATAGAATAACAAGTAAGATTTTTCGATTTTTCCTTCAAACCACATTAAACACAAATTCTTCCAAGATATTCGAATAATATTAGTCTAAAAGATACAAACGGAAAATCCTTCTGAAATCATAATAATTGGAAATGTCACTGCCATACGTTTAATATCCTCCTGGATAGCGCTCCGCGTTTCACATTTTAAATTAGATTCTCAAGTCTCATTTACCGAGAGTTTAATATTACAAGTAGCGAAAGATGAAACGTATGAAGTCTTTTGAAAATAGCTGAGTGTGAAAATCGTCAAGAAGCAGCCTCCGCCACGCGATAACTTGACCTAGTTGTGAGTGAACGAACTCTTGCTTGCCTACGACCGGCGAAGGTTTCGAGATTTAACTTGTGATATAAGCATTAAAGGCGTTCGTCGCTTTTAAATTGAATATGCCTTGTGAATTTGGATCAATATAAAAATTGTAGTGGTTGTTTCTTTATTTGTTGCTTTTGTGAAGTTCGGAGAGATAAAAAGAGACGATCCAATGTTTTCAACAAAATACCCATCAAAAACAAAAATAAAAAACACTTTTCAGGAAAAGCGAAAGAAATAAACGTGAGGATGAATTGTGCGACTACCCACACAAACGCAGTTTATCGACGTCGCGTACCCCAGTCACGTCACGTACCCTCGTTCGATTCTTTCAATCGTAAATTTATTAAACTTTTCCTTTCCTCTCATTTTTCGCTGGCACCTCAGGGTCTTCAAATTCTGATGGGATCATTTTAAACAAAATTGCCCGCCTTTAGCTTGCCTAAGCATCGAAACGTTCCCGTTTACAACATATAGAGCTTGTTACTTGCTCTTGCTGTTAACGTTTAATAGGTTCTGGTTAAATTTGAGAGTACACAATCTCCGTCGATTTTATGATTTACTGGAGTGCTGCTTTGTTATTCGATTTGTCATTTAATTAATTTCCTTACCGTTCGTTTCTATGGCGTCTTAAACACCATGTACAAACTACGAGAATTTTGTAAAAATATAAGTTGCTAAGAACTACTAAGTAACCAGACGTCGAGATCAGATCGATTGCCTACAAAAATAGGCCACCCACAGACAGGCACGATGGCGGCTGCGAAATTGAACACGTCTGCATCTTTAAACAAAATAGTGCTTACCAGTGAGAAGTAGACAAAACTCATTTTTGCAGAAATGTGCTATGTTGCAAAACAATTGGCAGTAGCAGTCAGCAAGCTTTTTACAGCTATAGTAATAATGAATAGATACACCAAAGGATTGGAGATGTAACACGCGCCCTGTAAAGTAGATTCCCTATTGTCTTCGTATTCTATTTTGAATGCGACGTATTTTCACGCTTGGCTTACTTCCACACGTGTTTCGTATGAGCCATTCATTTTTGCGAACTTTGGCTTAAGAAGGTTCTCGGATACCCTTGAAGACTGCCATACATCTCGCATCCTTCCTGTTGGGTTCACAGTTTATTGTATGGTAAGCCAGGTGTGTGAACGGTGACAATTTTGCTCCAATGTATACATACAGTCAATGTTTTAGAAATTATACTCCAACTGAGAAAAGAACAAATAGCAACAGAATGAGTTACTAGAAAAAGTAATCAAGTTTTTATTAAATTGTTATTATGTTGTAGGCACTTTAGCCAATCTTCAAAGTAGGCAAAAGTTAATAAATCCTTTGTAGTACACTTGGGAACCGTCTCGAACTATTCCAATATCTCTTCTCTTTCACTGATAAAGTTTGAGATGTTGGGAGAATAATTTTAATTATTTATCTCTAGTGTTTGTAAGTGTGTTGTGTACTTAATCATCTATCCAAGTAATGTTACATTATTACATTAAGTAATGTTAATTACTCCAGCTTGTTCCAATGTAATAATACTGCGATATTTTCTTGGAGACTAGCTGATCCTGAAGACTTCGTTCGCTGTGCAGCTTGGCCTTTTGTTTCGCAATTTAACTCCTTTAGCGGATGAATTTTCAAACACGGTGCACGTAATTACTCCACCATTAGATCGCCGGTTTTAGCTTGACCTTTAACATACATGATATTCGTTACCTAAGCCTTAATCAACTCCTCCAAATTAACATTATGAAATATAGGAATTGAATTTTGCACTCGCTCGCTTCGCATCTGAATATTCATTTCAGGCTTTACATACAATTTGCAGCTCTCAAAGGCCTTCATCGCCGCTGTAGCCAGAATAAATAGCACTTCCGACATAGGACTGTGAATGTGATGCAGTGCCTCGTTTCAGTCAGGAGTGCTTTTACCCCGCTCCCGATGGAGGCCGTTAGGGGCATGTGGGTCACGAGTTACGACCTACCAATCTTGGTTTTTGTGCTTTTTTGGCCTGTAATAGACTGCCTTTGCTTTTTTTAGACTGCTTTGTTTTGCCTTCTTTGTCTTTGTATTCTGCTAAGCTGGAAATGAATAGGCAGACCGCTGTTCCTAAAACTTTAGTCTTTGATAGAAGAGAAAATAAATAATCATTGATCAGTTTATTGATTCCAAGATTCCTTATCAGGGTCCAGTATTAATAACGATGCGACTCATTAGTCTGTTGTAAAGTGACCATTATCCACGCCAGTCAAATAACCTTAATAAGAGGCAAAAACGAGCTCCTCGTTTGGAATAATTTGAGCGTCTTAACGAATTACCCATTCAGAAAATTTTAGCAGAGGGGAATAAATCCTCTAACGATTTAAATAATTCATGTCGAAATGAGATGAGTGAAATTGGGCTTGATTCAATATTTCTTTGAAATCTGTTTTTAATTTTTCTTTCTCGGTAATTTCAGCTTTGGCTGTTCCCTGCTGAATTCGGAAAAAAAATTGTAAATGTATTCAATAATTTACTTTTTTAACTTGTTCAAATTCGTCAGAAAGGATGATGGGCACTTCGTCCCCGGTGCTGTATCAAGTCATGACATATGTCATTTGAGCATTACAATAGCATTATTTAATTATATGACACCAACCCTGTGTGACGTGCAGGGAAAAAGATATGACGGTATATAGATTCCAAAAAGTGCTGTTTTTTTTGTTTTATAAACCTATTTTAACGAATTTTATTATCGTGTATGCATTTTCTGTGACTGTTTTATCACCCCCATATAACAATTAGATAATAATAGTTTATTTAGTTGTAATTATTTTAATTTTATACTGGCACATGCCAAAATTCTTACCTTGCTGATTATTTATCGTCAGTTTTTGTCTGAATAATTCCATAATACAATAACAATTCATTAATATTATCAATATTTGAAAATTAAGCGAACTTACCTGTAAGTGAAGTCTGATTAAGATTATAAGTTGTCTTGTCGAAGTGTTAAAAGCCCGAACCATTCGTCAAAATACTCGTAGTTTGTTTTTTGAATTATCTCTCCCTTTGCCAAGACAATATAAAAGCGAGCGAAATAAACTTTAAATAATTGTTACAGATTAGAGTATAAAGCAGAGAGCAATCATAGACTTAATTTAGAGATTTTTTACTTTTTAAATGCTTTTGACTTTGAAAATAGTGGTCAATTAGGCCTTCTTTGCAGAGCCAGCCATGAATCTTTAATCCGAGACAAAACAACTTATAATATGGCTCAAAACGACACAATACTGCTAACGGTGTGAGATACTATCGATAAAATGGGCTATTACGACATTATTGATGTTCTAGAAAAGAATTAAGAAATCTTATTGAGAAGGGTAGTCGTGCTGAATCTGACTACAGTCCTATACCGATCATATTCATACTCTGCAAGACTATGGAACAAGCTCCTGGCGTACCGAGAAGTTAATAACCTCGTAAGTGACTGGCAGTACGGATTCTGCTGAAACTGGTCTACCGGTGATCTTACCACTCATATCTGGGAGACTATCGAAAAACATGTGAAAGCGCTCATATCACCGGCAGAGGATGGTAACAGAGGTAGTTTTAGTAGGTATAACCCCACAAAAACCCCCTTGACCCGGTTGCTTCCCAACGAAGCCGGTTATTTTCTTAAGATTTCCCCCTACCTTCTCAAAAAAAACCTATCCATAATAGACTATCAGGTCGCGAAAAAATATCAGCTGTTCCATACATTTTGTCGAGTGTCATTGACATTTTTCTATGGAACAGCTGTTTCTTTTTTCCCGAATTTCGGGTTGGTCCCATAGTAAAAGTTGTTCATAATGATGAGTACCTACTATGAGCCTTTTTCGGCTTAGCATACCCTTTATGAATAACCCTGTATTAAATATAATAAAGGTGTTTTTTACATACGTGTTAACAAAATTCTTTATAATAATAGCTTTAGAAAACAAAAAATCGGCATTTTTTCTTAAATCTAAAAACGATCATATCTTTTTCCCTGTACGTCATTCAAGGTTGAGTCATACAACCGGCTAATAATATCGTCTTTCAAATGACATAATATGTCACGACTTGATACAACACGGGGACGGCGCCCATACAAAAGTGCTTTCTTTTAAAGTGGCTTTACTCTTATCAACAACATCTTTATGGCTGTTTGCAGCCGTAGCAGCTGAACCGTAGCAAGGGCTAGTTACAGCATAGCGTAAAACGAGTCATGAAAAGTAATTGTAACAATCAATCAATGCAATGTCACTGCCAGCTCAAAATAGTATACATTTATGAGTCACCATCGAGCATGTGATATCGTTAGCTGGTTAGCTGCAATCACACATGTACGAGTATATGGGCAGTTAGCCTTTACAACTGATAGTGCAAGGACTTCGCTGAACTTGTTGCTCTACTTAGTTACCTGTCTGTTACTTCTTTTTTACCGGCCATAGCTCAGAAATGATAGAATAGGCTAGAATATAAACAAAGATATCAATGACAAGATTTTAGGCGTAAAGCGGCTAATTTCGCTTACATAACTTACAGGCTAAATGTACGGATCACTAAATGGTTACTATGGTTTTTATGATTGTAATGTGGGGTTAGTTCTTGGTAGCTATTTTTGCAAGCTGATTAAAATCCATGACAAGTTTTCCTCCTTTGGGGAAATATAAAACGTAGCTATAATATGCTTAGCTTATTGTCTTAAGAACAAAGAAAACCAACTCATATTTCAATGACAATTATTTATAAATACTGTAGTTGTTTCTACTTTTTTATTAATGTTATATGAGTGTAGTTAGGTAGTAAACAAAATCTAAGGAACCTTACATAAGATATTACTAAAATCCTTGACTTGGTTCAAATATAACGTTGAAACAGCAATTTGCCATCAAAACTTAAAACGTAACAATACATATTCAATTTTGTATTTCAGCATGAGACCCCACTCATCTAATAAATAAAGCAAGTACAAAGGTAAGCGTCAAATTGTGAACGAAACTGGCTTTCGGCAGTGTTAATGTAATAAGTCCACACGTATTTCCCAGTAATTTCTCGGGTCGATGCCGTTGTTTGTTCGTCAATTTTGTTATATTATAATCATCTTAAATCCTGAATAGAAGATATGCTGTGGTTTTTGCTATAATAACAAAAACCCTTGACAGTAAATTGCTTTTAGTTTTTGGTCACATCACATATTAAATGGTAAAGAATAATGACCGACCATGCAGCAAGAGCTGCATTTATAGACAAACGAGATGTTAAAAAAGCCCCAATATAATTATCTTTACACGGGGTTGAAAGTCTTACAAGTTAGAGCTCTAAAAGGCCTTATGGCTTCTAATAAAAACGTTATGGCTAACCATCAAAAAATCCTCGTACAAATGCGAAACAGAATGTTGTACTGTCTAAGCAATTTTTTTATGACGACAAATAAGAATTTGTTAGGTATCTAGTTCGAATTTGAAGTACTTTATAGATATACGCGTACTATAAAATAGTTGCCTTATTATCTGGGGAGTATAAAAGCAATTTTGGATTTAAAAAAGTAATTCGTAAAAGCCTAGTGGCTGGGTCTCGTGTTTAAACAGCTTAAAAGCCTCTCTCATAGCTTGGCGGTTGTTGTTATAAAGCCTACTGTTTTGATGACCTTCGTATTATTTTCAGCGTTCCTTTTTAACTTACTCAATACTCATCATTGTTATTTCAGTACAGATTTAGTATGCAATAACAATTATGATATAAATAACCTCTATTATCTTGGCTTTTTATCTTCACACAAGCTTTTTATTATATATGCGGCTAATATAATTTATTATGATGGCTTTGTTTTGGGCTAATTAAAATGAATTATCACTCTCTGTATCTGTTACTCCTGTATTATTATTGTCATTAATGACATTAAAATTACCTTTTACCTTATCTTTGTGCTCTGTCAGCCATGATTTACTTACTTCATTTCCACGAGCGCTCCCTTCCAAATTTTACGGCTTCACATCTTGTTTCTCACGAAACTAAGCTCAGAATAAATTATCATGTAAATCCCTGGCTCGTCAGTCTAAGTTCTAATTTCCACGAGCAAATTCAAGTTTCCTCCGACCCGGCTAAGCTGCGTCGGCGTAATGAGATTTGTTGTTTCCATATTCAATCAACGGGGTTTAGCTCGGAGGATGCTAAGCCGAGACGCAAACTTAGATAATCTTAATAAGCTGCCAACGGTCTTGGATGTTCGCTTTGTGTTAAGTTTTGTCCTTAACTACTTTAATGCCATACTCAGGGAAACTCGTCTTGAGTCCTATTATAATTAATTATTATGCCACTGCAAATATGGTATCATTAGATAAAAATAATGGATATGGCATCGTTTGAAAAAGTTATTTTCTGTTTCATGTATCTCTGTAGGTTTATTTTTCCTGCCAACAAGTTGTGTAAGGGAAAATGGTATCTAATCTACGTGAGAATTGTATAGATTTATGACTAACGGACATACCAAGATTTGTACGCACATGGTCTTCGTACGTATAAATAGAATTACCCACGGCTAATCTCTTAATCTTGCTCTATCATAATTATGTGTATCTTAAAATGCTATGTTGGTAAAACCATAACCCCCAATTTGCGTCAAAATTTCCTTCTTTATCGTGATATTGTTCCTACGTCAAATGTAGAATACCTGGCTCAACTAAAAATATAGTATCAGATACGTCTTTACATCTATACGCTCATGTTACGGTAATTTCACGTCACGATTTTTATCAGACTCGATAAAATTTGACGTATAAACAAGTCCTCGGTACAAGCCGTCTGATATGATTGTTATATCATTATTATTCAGTCTTAATTTTTATTGCTCGTCGCGATAAAAGCGGATTTTTAATGCCAGAAACAAACATTTGAGACGAACCCGTTTAATTCACTTGTTTTTGTGAGACGATTTTGGTGATAGTACCTGGTTTATTTTCAGCAGATTCAACTGAGACCATAATAGTTAAGTAATAGTGATCAGAAATGCGTCCAACTTGATTTTGAGAAACGATTTTTATTCGCTATAATTTCTATGCCAGTGCTAGCTGCTAGCTAATGCTTTTTATATACAACTCTAATTAAAAGAGAATACTTCAATTATTGGCAACTCATGCTCAAGATCACGTAACCACTTATAGTCACGATTGATCCAAACTCCAGACGTGACGTCTGCAATATTAGTTCTGTAATAAACGACTAACTTATCACGTGGCGAAATAAAGCTGTTAAATCCAGATTAGGAGATTAAATCGAAGACTCAACGAAATTAAGTTGACTTAAATGAAGTAGATTTAGCAGTGATTCGGAAAGAATGTGGACAATATCTGCAAATTGTTTGAGATAACTTTTGTATGAAAGCCAACAAATTATGAAAAATCGATATAAATGTAAAATTTTTGATCCATAACAGAAATGCTGAGATAAGATTCGTGTCGTGGTCTGAGCCGGCTTTTTACACAGACGCAAATTATAAAGTGTGACGATAACGTTAAGCAACCAATCAATTCCAAATCTAGACCTTGAAGTGTTTCAAACCCAGATCTTAATGATTTGTTGATTTATTATCATGTAACCATGTTAGAAAAATATGAAATTGCGCTCCGAGTTTATAATGTTATAAAGTCAATAAAAAAAATTACAGTTTTCTTTGAATTTCTAAATGTGCGATCTCATCAACAATCGTATGTAAGTACATAAGTTAGATAACAAATCTCTAAGAATTTAATCGGGGAATAAGCTTAATCGCCTGCCTTTCGTGTGAATCACTGTTCAAACAAGTACACACGTTGCAATATCTGGTTGTACACATCGATAGTCATTGAGATAACGGACATCCCACAGAGGACTTATTAGTCACATTGTAAAAGACACTGTCACTGTGATGTTATTTTTAGGAACATGAGTTTGTAATTATAAGGTTCGTTTACATCCAAAATATCAAGTTTACTTTCTGTCAACGTAATTGAGTAATATTGTGTAGGAGCAGACCATATATTAATTGCAGAATTTTTTGACAGAATGTTTGTCTTGTGTGGTAACCAGTGATAAAAGCCTTGATAAGTGGAACTGGTTTGATTGGCTACCGGTCTCGCGGTGACTTGTCGTCAGCTGATTATCTCTCAAATTACTCATGTATTCTTGCCGATGCCGGGGTGTCGGCATTTCGTCACTCCACGGCCACAGCGTCACTCATGCCGTTCAAAGGTCAATGCTAAGCCACGACCACGACCAACGGATGAATGAACCAATCGAGTGTCACGCGAGTTCAAACTACCACAACTACCACTAAACATCTCTTCAGTATTTATGATATCCCATTCTCGATTCTGCAATTTCATTTCTTTCCGTCGAATTGAACCTTTCTTAATCTCGGTAATGACCGAGTGTACTTGTCGCTTTTATTGTTGTTTATACCGCTGAATGTCTCGTCCTTTTCTCTTCCTACCGCAGATACATGCGCGGAATCACGTTTTAAATAACGCAAACTGCAATTACCGACTTTCTTTATTTACTTCTTTAAACTGATTTCCTCTATATGGAGCCAATTCACATTCGTTTAAGCGGTCTTCCTGAATGGATGTGACATAAAATTTAATTTTAAAATACTCTGTTCATTACACATCTCATCATTTATCATTAAGATTGACATTTATAACGACTTTATTATTTTCGTGTTCGAAATTTTTTTGTAAATTCCTGCGAGATATTAAAGTTCAATGTGTTTTCGTTTATTGCTATTTTGTCTATGAGAATAAAATGGAAAGCCGTGTCACGATAGAAGCGGACGCGAGAGCGAGTTGCTCAGAAGCTGCAGAAGTTTAAGCGTTTGCTTCTTTTCTTTCTTCTTGTTGCTTGTTTTAGCTCGAGCCGGCACCTACGTTTCTAAAAGATTTAGTTTGTTAAAGTGACTAATTACTATTCAACTCGCATGTCTACCGCCAGCTGTTCAAGCCTGAACAGTGTTGTGATTATGCCAATTACGTATGGAGCTGATTACTGTTACAATTGCCGTTTTGCGCTGACGCTAATAGGAGGTGATTACGTCGTCCCACTACGTCACTCTTGGAACTGATTGGTTGATGCACAGCTCTATTGGCCATAGAGACACTTATATTATGAAGACACTTTGTTTTTTATTCTTCCAGTATAGACGTTTATTTGCTTTGTAGAGTAATAGACTTAAATCTACTATTAAGCGTGTTCACACTTTGAGTTTTTCTTCTTTTTGTGATAGAGAAGAATTGAAAAAACCTATAATAAATATAATAAATATAAAAGAACTACTGCTGATACTCTTTGAACTTGTTTGTATCACAGATTGAAATTGAAAACGTGGACCAGAGGACTACAAATTTGTATTGTTGACAATAAAATTTTAAGTGACAACAAAGTATTAACCACTATCCTACTCAAATCAATTCGCCTTAAAACCTTGATGTAATGTAACCACAGAAGACTTCGGCCTTCAGGTCGCAGTGATAGGTGCTCCAACGTTTGTGTAGGCGTATTCACGAAAAAGTGTTGTACAGACAAAAGAAAACGTTATTGATTATCTTTGGGCATTTGGATTGGACGTAATGGCTAGTTCATTGGTCCCATCATTATTGGAAAGACCAAAGCCTAAAAACTACTGAATGATCGACCTACAAAATGTATGGATTGCAATGTCATGAAGAATAAATCGTTTGAATTTCACTATCGCTCTCCTGTCGTCTCCTTCCACCCACCGCTGAAGCAGCCTGATGAAAGAAGCGCCGAGACCGCGAGCGTTTTACGACTGCACAGTTTATGAGTGCCATCAAACCGTGCTGCGTACGTGTGTAACCGACCATTTGCCTGTGTGACCGTCGCTTTACGTGTGTGCTGTTTGTGGTCTTTCGGGGTTCGGTGACCTTCAGTTTTGCTGTCGATATTTGAATAGTTGACTCAAAAGTGTGACAACACTATTAGTAGGTAACATGTTTACCAGGATGTGCTCTCGTTATAGTTTTAACCAGCTTAGGTATATCTCGATTGGTTGATGATTGTTTGATTGGTGTTTGATGATTGACCTCAACTTTCATCCACCGCCGTGATCATATGACTAAGTTTCGTCGTCCATAGATATGAAAATCAGCCATATAAGCTATTTTTGTTTTTAACAACCCTAAAACAGCCAACATTGGCCTAGCACATCTCCACATCTCAACATCTAGACATCAATTCATTACTCCAATAACCATGTTTACTGTCCATAAAAGGCCATACTACCAATATCTTACTTTTATGAATATCTCCAAGTAACAAGCAATAGATGGGTATGGGTGTGGCCGCAGTTAACACCCAGCTGTTTAATATCACACAATAAGGAGGCTTTATTTTCTTTTGTTGCGGGTTGCGGGTTCCCCCACACTCGGTGCAAACTCGGTCCTTGAAAATGTTTTCAAAGAAAGGCTGAAAAAGTTTGTCAAGAGTTTCACGGTACATTAACATTAGCCCGAAACTAACACTAACTTACACACTTTGCCCAACTGGGTATTTTGTGATAGATATTATCTTCAAGGCGCGAATGAATCGGTTTCTTCTAGGCAAGCGTGCTCCATCATAGACCGCATCGTTGCTTGCCATCGGGCAAGATGTCTGTCAAACGCAAGCTTATCACTGAACAAAAAAACTATAACCCAAGCCTGTCTGTTCTTTCTTACCCCAAACCATCTAGAGCGCTCGCGAGCTACACCAACACCCAAACATCTAACCCGTAAACGTCTTCAATGTTTACCCTACCAGCTGTTACCTCACCTCGCATGTTTCCCACTAAAATAAAACTACGATGTACTTTACGAGCCTGGTTTAATTCAGAAACGCCCGCGTCTCTAATTTGTTTCAGCAGTCTCTAAAACTAATAAACTCTGCCGTGTTTAATTGTATCACCGGAAATCTCGGAATTTACTGTTACAAATCAATTATGCTTCTGCGTGTTTAGAACATCCTTGGCCGCTGAGAGGTTGAGGTTTGGCGTGTCCTCAAATTCCAAGATTAGTACGCCGCCGTAGCAAACACCTGTCGCATGAAAATTTCGTGGCTGTCTTGTTAAGAGGTGTTACACGGTTAGTTGGCAATATCCTGAAACTTCCGGCAGTTATTGGGTGATCGGCGTTCGGTGATCGTAGTTAAACATAGAAAAGTTAAGTAGAACGAGTTTAGATATCATTAAACTTAAAAACTGCAAGACCATCAATAACACACTATACTTCTTCGCATATTTAGTGATGCTGTTTCAGTTTGGAAGATTTAAATTGGCTTTGCGAGGATTGCTGCAGTCGTGAATCTTTCGGTAATGGGAATAAAATAAAATTTCTAAATCATCGGTTATTACTGTTAACTTTCAAAGTTCTCTAACCTCAAAAGTACCAAAAAGCCTCACAAAACATTTTCTAAACTTGGAAACTAGAAACAGCCATTTCCAACCACAACTTTGTAGACAATGGCATCGTTCTGCATCGAACTTGAATGCCCAGTTACGCAAGCTTCGGGTGAACGTTCTGAAACGTTCTCGCCCCACTTAACGGTGTTCATTTATTCACGACCGCTGGTCACTGGCTGGCCCTTTCAGCTACTCCACTGAAAGGTTGCCGATTAAACTATTAAAGCTATCGGGGCTCGATAGGTTATTTAAGCATTTAGACGGGTTTGGACGCTTTCGATGACTTTATTTAAAGCTATTTTGGTTCTGTTTTCGGTGCATTGGTGGCAAAGCTTATACACTAGCAAAAGACCGTCAAGCCTAAAAATTACTCCACAGACGAAAGCAACGCTCTTAAATACTGAATGATACTCTACTATAGCTTACTAAACAAACGCGCGAACTGAAAACGCTCAAATCTATTTATTTTATCTTTAACAAGTGATCAAGCAAGTCTTATATGTATTAAGAACCCTAATTGTTAACGGTCCTGTTATAGTTTACCTCAACTTTAGTTTGTTCTCGTGCTTTTCACAGTTTCTTCAGCTTACATTCTAGAGTAACACTCCTAATGTAAATAGTAGTAAATACATATTATTATGTCTATCCAATTGTCTTAGTACCTATCTAACGGGCCTACAATGTCAGAAAACTGAATGTATGTCAAAGTCGATGCAAGGTTCCAATACAGTAGAATAAAAGCTCAACAAAACGGTCTCTGATCACGCATTTAACAAGACAATCTACTAAAGCAAGCGCGAACTCTATTTCCTTTTACTTCCTTATTCCTGCCACTTCCACTTTATTACGGCTTTCTTTCCCCTCCGGATCGTGTAATGAGGTTAGTGAGGTCCCTTGTTCCTTCCCTTGCTTCCATCCTTTTCATACCGTTTCTGTTGTTAAAAGCTTTCGCGCCATCTCTTAGGAACATTACTTAACCTAATAGCACGCTGTGAGTACCAGTTTTCTTACTCTGTCGATTATTTTTGTTCTTTTTCTTTATCTTAGTTTTTGCGAGGAAGTGTTTCGGTTCGAGTTAGAGATGATGGTTCTGATAAGTGGAACTATTTCGATTGATGACGTCATTCGTGTTTCAACAAAGCTTGTTTCAAATATACATACATATTATTATACGTGGCGACTGGAAATTCGCCCTGTTTAGCATAGAAAATTATGCTAATGGAAGTTTACATGTACAAGTACGTGTACAGTTCAAACACGATACCGTCAGTCTATGTAATTAATTAGGTCACAACTGAAAGCTGTGGAAACTTTCGCCGTGTTGTGACGAACATGCGTACATTAGATCTATTCTGGTTATGTTATCTTAAGGAACTAATATTCGTATGATATCAACTGAGCTCCTGTTGTATACCGGTTGGTCCATAAAGAGCAGTTACTGTTGACGTTTTTTTAAACTTTCAATATACTGATCCAAAGTGCCCATGCTTGTCCATCGATCTTCGATATGAGTAGACCTTCTGCCTCAGATGGAAACATAGAGTTATATTCAGGAAAAACCATGGAGGGATTACTAAAACAGATCGCCTTGCCTATGAATAAATAAATAAATACATACACACTCATAGCTCATAGCACACACACACACACACACATAGCTCCCCACTTCGAAAAATCCTGTGTCGAGGTGCATACACAAAGACAAGGACAACTAAACACCCAGACCTAGAACAGATTTTTAAATTCATCATTCAATTATCTGCCCCGCCGGAAATCCAACCCCGGGACCTCTTGCTTGTAAGGCGGATATAATACCAGTGAGCCAAACAGGTCGTGAATGTATCAGTTGTTCAATAAATGTATCTGAATCTGATGAAAATACTTAAAGAGACTATAGAATATAGAATAGAGGAAGGCAGATTTTCCCAATAATGAATTTACCAAAAACAAATCTCCGCTACCGTTTCCAATAACTTCAATCCCGCGGTTGACAACGTCGGGTTTACTCTTGAATCCGATTAACGGTCGAGTGCAAATTGAGGTCGTGTTATAAAGCCACCTCAATTACAGGGAACAAAGACTCGAAATGGGAGCTGTCGTTCCCGAGCTTGATTGGAGACTCGAGGGGACTCAAAAAGTGGGGCACGAGTCTGTATCAGGTGCTGTGTAACGTACTATGGAAGTGTGGAGATGCATTGATTGTGTACGTGTAGGTATAGGCGTTGATATGACAAACTTTAGATCGCTTTTGTGATTCGGAGTAACTAATCAGTTATTTGACTAGTAGTTTTGTTATTGCTTCTGTTTTATTTGGATTCGATCGTTTAACCCGGGTACATCTGCCCGTTACCGGGGAAGATGATTTGATCTGTTCTATTTGCCCCAGATACCCCGTCTTCGGCGTTCACCAGGGTAGATGACGTAGACGAAATTTCATCTTCCCCGGTGACGCATTTAAGGGTTCAAGTTATTGCGGTATTTGAGGGAGTTACTGAAAAAAAATCCTATTAATAAAAATGTTTGCTTAGCGGAATTTAATATGCTCGCTACGATATCGATATCGTAGTCGACTGATCTGACTGATCGATCATCGGCGTTTAACTTGAATCCTTTGATTCAATTTGCAGGCAAATTCCTAGAGAGATCGAAGGATCGTCTGAAAAGAGTTTATTTATAAATCTGGAACAGATTAGAAGAAATCCGTTCCTTCTAATTTTATCTGTTGTACGTACATTGCAAAAGTTAGATACTCGGTGTAAAAGAGAAAAGGAGATATCGTTTTGCTCTCAGATTGGTTTATTTAAACACCAAAGATCTACTGTCTTGGTCTCATTCCACGTAGACAGAGAGGTGTAAAGGGCAAAAAATGCCTTGGTCAACCTCTTTTTTTAGGTATAATGCAGGTTTAGGTTGCTTAGGTTTGTGCAGGTATTTTGGCATCTTGCTTCTTATGTAACTAGATCAAAAATGGGCATTTGGAAATAAAGAAGTTAGCAACTTTTTCTTTCTATTTCCAGAGGAAGAATGCTACCACTGCATGGCGAGCCTCGTCGCCTCAAAGGACAAGATGTTCATCACACAAACGAAGCTGCTCAACGAGGTCACGTGGAAGACGGTCATGCAGATCGCTAAGAAACATGCCGTAAGTCTTTTTCTGTCTTGTTTCCTAACAGCTTCTTTAATCTTATTACCTTATCGTCTGTTAATCGTGATTTTTAATCTGTTTTATCATATTAAACTGTGTTGGGATCACGAAGGGCGTTGTTCCATTTTTCATTAATTTCGCTATATTTTTTTTTTTTACGATATTTGTAATTTGTAGTTACGTACAGCCATTTAGTCGCGAATAGATAACAAAAAAGCTGACAGATTCACTTTCTTTTTAGGATAATTGTACTTATATTAAGTACTTATATATTTACGAATGTGAAAATGTTTGTTTGGTTGTTTGTTCCTCAGTCACGTAAAATCGATTTACCGGATTTTTTACAAATTTGTTGTGGAGGTAAATTATATCTTAAATCAACGCATAGGCCACTTTTAATCTCGAAAAATAACGATTCCTGTAGTAAAGCGGGTGAAACCGAGAGGCGTAGCTAGTATGATAAAAATCACTTTATTCGAATTTTAACTTATGTTTTATGAAAATTGCAAAACAGAAACTGCGAGCTGTGAAAATTCCGTTTCCACCACATTTGCATTTCGTGTAATCTATGAACTTGCGGTTATGTAAATAAGGTTCCTATTGGCGCCCGGGCTCGTGTCACGTATTTAATAATAAACTCGCAGACGTTGCCAAGTTCGAAGAGTTTTGACAAATAAAGGGTGAATTTTTCGTGGCATTTTTATTTGAATCGAAGCTGATTTCTTCAAGTGAAAATTTTAAGAAACATACGGCGTAAGACGCAATTTCCCCCTTCCAACCCTGTTCACTATATTTTCAAGATTACAGTTCTATGCAAGTGGTTCTCAACTTTTGAATTATGAAGTCTCGGTCCCTTCGAGAAATTAGCAAGTCAATTCATGACATTTTACCACTCTCTCCCCATCGGATCCTCATAAGAATAAATGTAGGCTTGATGGCAACATAAAAATTTGGTTAGACTCAAACATTAGTCCTGCGTAATAAATTAACAGCCACAAACAGCATTCGCATGAATTTTCATGGTTCTACGAAACCTCAGAAGACTTAAACCTATTTTAATACTCCATGAGCTTACGTTTACGTAACAAATGAGCGCATTTTGTCCGTCTCATTTAAACTTTCGCGAAAGGTCCTAACTCGTAAGCTGAAAAGTCACGGCCATTTATTTTACGTTTTCACGGGTGAAGTCAAAGCGAGATATAACTTTTAAGTCCTTTTATAGCGTTTGCGGTTCGCATGTTGAAGTTTGAATCGCTTGGTAGAACTCGATCAGCTATTGCGTTGGCATGAGTATAACAATTGCTCTTACAATGTCTGCAGTTAGGGTTATCATGCAGAATTAATTTCGGTCATTGTCATGCCCTTTAAAGCATTCCAGGATATGTATTAGGTCGTTACGTGGGATTTTTAAAATGATCTAGAGCTGATCGGAGTTTTTGAACAGTATAAATCCCAATATTATAGAGGGAGAATCAATGATCGGCCTGTCAACGGCATAAACCAAGAGCTTAGGGCCCTAATCCCCACTAAGCAGACTTGGCGCGACGTCGTGGGAGGCGCTACAAGTAAGACCAATGAATAACAAAATTCCTACGGTAGAACTGGCTACACTTTAACAACTTGGCTGCTACTGATTTCTAACGATCTACTGACCAGCTTAGTTATGTATCCCTGTAGGTTAAAGTTTGAGAACCACTGGCTCGAGAACTTTAACATAGAGCATCGCGTGACTTCACTGCCAACAGGATTGACATTATCGGCCGTTTTTATGGCACCAGAAGTATGCGACACGCGAGCAAAGCCGGGGGCTTATGTAAACTGTTACGACTTTGTTTTCGATTACACGAAGTGCCTTAGGTAAAGATTTAGGTAAATACGGTTGTTTAGGAGTGCAAATAAAGTTGTACAGTAATTTGTTGAACACAATATGAGTTGGAAAGAACATGCTAGATTTTAAACTAGAATGCAAGCGTTTTTAATGATTCTGAAAAACAAAGAATATTTATGAAACCATTGCGAGTAAATACCTAAATGCTTACAATAAGTTGTCAACCGTTACATAACAATAATATTACTCCAAAGCGATAACACTGTTGATGCTATTAATTTGTTGATAGCACCGATAAAAACGCTATTTACGGTCACGTGCCACGCATGTTTTGTTTTGAATTTTGTTTAATTTTAAACTGATATTTTTAATGAGGAGATTCGGAGAGAAATAATGTAAACTTGACTGAATGTTAGCGCCTTGTTTTTCTGTCTTGTCTTGTTGTTCTGTGTATCTGTCATTTTCTCCGTCTCTAACTAAGACTTTATAGAAGTATGAGATACTAGCTGCACTCCGCGGATTTACCCGCGTTTTCCGAGATAATAAGTAGCCTATGTGTTAATCCAGACCATGAACAACCTTCATTCCAAATTTCATGTAAATCCGTTCAGCCGTTTTTGCGTGAAAGAGTAACAAACACACATCCATACATTCTTACAACTTTCGCGTTTATAATATTTAGTAGAATAGGATAGAGAAGGTGTGTGTATGTGTGTCTGTATATATGAGAGCGACAGACTTGCCCATCGTCAGATACAATTAGCAGTTGATGTTGTAACTAATAGAAATATTACATACTTCCGACATATATTGAATCTAATTACGCCTTAACAAATGGTATGTTGATGCTATGACCATCTATTGAACCGATAAAAGGTGACGGGCCGGCTGCAATCGATAACTGAGGTGAACGACTGCGCCCTTAGCCTTAAAATAAACAGCGTAGTTCCTTCAATGCCTTGACTGCGGCTATCCGAGGGTAGAACGATGTTTATGCAGTAAACCTGCATTACTGATACAGTTCTAAGAATTCACCGGCTTCTGATAGTAGTTAAGCTTTGTTGACGAGGAAAATCATGTTGCTTAATACGGATTCTTACAGATTGAGTACTAGTTTGTTAGGGGAGTTAAACGGTAGTAGCGCTCGTAGCGTAACTTCAATGGATCACTTTTAAAACTGAGCGCACCCGTGGGTCGGATGACACGTTAAATAGCCGACAGCTGTGTTCTAAACCACGATCGAAAAGCAACATTAATTAAAGCTTTGGAGGCGCCTAAAAACTGAAATCAGGGCTAGCTACTTGGCCTATACGAACTTGCTATTTTTTACCCTGTCCAATAGTTCCCAGCTGATTTCAGTCATGGTGACCAGCGTTTCTGTTAAGATGCGTTGATGCTTCGTTCGTGTCCCTTCATGTGGCTATGGTACCCTATTTTGGCTTTGAAAGCGCGCGAACAGATGCTGCACGATAAGTCGAAAAGGGCTCATAGAACTCATCATTATGAACAACTTTTACTATCGGATCAACCCGGAATTCGAGGAAAAAAACAGCTGTTCCATACATTTTGTCGAGTGTCATTGACGTTTTTCTATGGAACAGCTGATTTTTTTTCCATTCGGCTTGTCATACCCTCTCTGTAGTAGTAGTAGTAGAGAACGGTTACCGTAGACTGTGGTCGCTTGTGTGCAGAAGTCGGCGGCGCAGCACCTGTCGCGGCTGTCCGGCGCCATCGGCCCCGAGCGGATCTACACGGACTGGCAGTGGTGGATCCTGGCCGCGCTGCCCTTCCCGCACCTCGTGCGCGTGCTCGACTGCTTCTTCCACGAAGGGATCAAGGTAACTCGCAACTACTGTTTACATAGTACTGGTTTTCTTGCAAAGCACCACCCTAGTTCCTGAGAAGAACTTCCCTGAGTAACACCAAAACCGGCACGAAACGTTTCGATTCCACTTTTATTGTACTAAAGAAAAGCTTGCCTGTGTAGATGTTCTTCGATAAGTTGTGCTTCTTTAAGCCGAGAGTAAATCGGTTTCTTCTAAGCAAGCGTTCTCTATGGTAGACCGCATCGTTGCTCACCATCAGGCAAGATGACAGTCAAACGTCTTTCTTCGAATATATGATAAAAATGAATGAGCGGACTGTCATGCAGATTCATTGAGCTGTAAAAGCGCTGCACAATCTGTTTTCTCGAGGTATTATACTCTTAATACTCCCTGTATTTCTCTGATCTGTATTATTGTTCATGTTATCAATATTTTTTTTTGTAATATAACGTGTTTTCTTCACAACTGCAGGTGTTCTACCGGGTAGCGCTCGCGATCCTCATCCTGTTCCACAAGCACGCCAGCAACAGCAACTCGGAGTGGTACGCAGAGGCCACCAAGAACGGCGTCGACCACGCCATCGACAAGTTCTGCCGGAACATGCCCGCCTCGCCCACCAAGCTGCTGCGGACCGCCTTCACTATACGGGCACTCAGGTATGTGGCGAACTACTTGGGAATTGTCACCAAAACTCTAGTCACTCCGCCTATACAGGGTTCAGTATACCTATACAGGCACTCAGGTATGCGGGGAATATACGTCCACCTGCACTGCCGTCTTTACGAAAAGATAACTTGAGTTTTGGGCCGAATTGAGTTAAGTACATATTCGGAATCAGCAGAACGAGATCTATATATTTTCTTTCAAAATTCAAATTGTATTTGACATTCATAAGTATGAATGTCAAATACAATTTGTTAACGTAACTATGACGGAGCCGGCTTAATACGAAGCATAAATTGTGATGGGGATACAAACACAATGAAAATGAAATCTTTTAACGCGTTTTTCTCTGCTTCTAAATTAGCTTTAACCTAGTTATTGCGCTTTTCGTAAGGACGTCAGTGCATACGTCCGGGGAAGAAATTCAATGGTGAATGTGAATCCCATCAGTCTGTACTTTTCTGTGACTAGACGAGCACTAAACAAGGGCCCTATCTCTAATATTTGATTAGGTGTTTTCCTTCACCAGAAATTCAAGCTTGTTGACATTTGAACGCATATTTTACTATCATCAACTCAACTAAGTAGATGGATCAATTCAAGGACCGCCACAAACTAGATTAAACTAGTCTTACATAATTTTACATCAGTTGACTTTTCAAACTAGAAAACTTTTTTACCACTTTTTTTTTTTTTTTTCTTTTCTTTTGTTTTTCTTTCAATGTATTATTCGTATATCTTCTTCTTTCTTCTTTTCTTATATATAAAAATGAATCGCTGTTCGTTAGTCTCGCTAAAACTCGAGAACGGCTGGACCGATTTCGCTAATTTTGATCTTGAAATATTTGTAAAAGTTCAGGGAAGGTTTAAACGGTGAGAAACATTATTAATAAGTAAAGAAAGTAAAATCAACAATTTAATTTTCCAATACAAACTGTTCCTACCTTTGAAACATTTGATGTTTGGTACGGTTAACTCGGGCGGGATGTCCGAACTCTTTTGTCTTTTTATAAATAAAAAATAGTGTCACTAGGTTGTCAAATATTTATAGGTGTGTTCAGAAATTGGTCCGATCCTTTTGGTCTGCTTTGTTTCATTTTTTTTTTGTTTTGTTTGCTCTAATACAGGGAAGGTTAAAAAGTAAAAAAAAAAGCGGGTGAAACCGCCGGGAGTCAGCTAGTAACAAAATGAAACTTTTCCACAGCTCACAATACATATCCAGGGTGTTTATAAAGACAGAAATGACACTGAAATCGAAACAAGTGATCACAGGGTCGCGGCTGGTCCGGTCGCGATCCTCCGACAACCTCCCCACCAGCCAGTCGCAAGTGAACATACAGATGATGTCTCACACACTCACCATCCGCGAGGTAAGACTTGTCTACTGCTTTTACTCTATGGTACATCTAAACTCTTGTGTGTTCTGTCTCCCATGAAAAAAAAAAGTTAGTCCTATGATGGTATTCATTCTATGTATTTATAAAAAAACTCTTGAATTTTCTTGAATATGGCAATGTATTTAAGCAAATGTAAAGTCAAAAGCCTAGTTGTCAAGAAATTGAGATAAATGTATTAACAATATTTATGTATAAGCTTACAGGAAGCTTCTACCTAACGGCCACGACGATTATTCTATTTAACTCCACATGCACGAACACAGTCAAATATTGATTTATAATTCGGACCTTTATAAATGACTGGATTTTAGCTGTAGATATTTTCTATATTAATTTTGCTACTCAGTGGCAAACAATAAAGAACCTTCTAGCTTGTGATATAGAGTCTACCTTTAGCTAAGTCCAGTACGTCGGTCCGGATTATAATAGTATATGTATATCGGAATATTTTACTTGGTTTGCAGAGAATGTCTGAGGAGACGTGCAAACAGATGGTATCGTACCCGACTCTAGGCGTGGCTTTAGCTTCTATTTTCATTCGTTCATCCGATTGCGATCCTAACACGACTAACTTCACATGTCGGATCTATATGATCCGATAAGAGTGTCCCACTTTGTTTTGTTGTAAGATACATCTTTCTTTTCGTCGTTTCGTTTCGTGTCGAGCCACGAGTTATGTTTTGTTTCGTCCGTGTAGCGACAGATCTGTGAATGGTTACGATGTTGTCTCGATGTGATCATTTGTACTACGACTTCTCACGATAGAAACGGACCAACATTCATTTCATTCGCTTTGAATGTCTCGAATCATGTTTTTATTTTTTTAATGTTTTCAATGTGTTCTATCTCTCTGTAAGATAAATTCTTAATGAAGGTTATCGATTGCGAGGCATGCGTGTGAATTTTAGAAATGGAAAATGTAAATCAAGTGTAAAATTGCAATCGATACTGATGGACATAGCTTGAGAATTAACATTTGTGGAGTCGATACTTGGATAATGATGAGGCATGTTATCGATTGTTTTGTGTGAGTGCTAACCGTGTGTCGATTTTCCTGATTAGGGGTCGCATTCGCCGGGCCCGCGCGCCCTATCGATGGGAGTATACCCCATCCAATCCCTCAAGTCGCAGATACTAGACCAGAGCGAAGTAAGCCCAGTCACTGTCGCCGAATCCGCTTGCGACCATTTTATATCGATGTTTAGACGCACCGCTTGTCACTTAGGTGTTTACTTTTTTTTATCGATTCTACATTCGCTTTGACGTTTTATTTGCGATCGGTAAGTACAGTGTAAGCTAGAGTGCATGGCGGCTGTTATGACTGTTAAATGTTCGATGTTGCCATAAATATCTTTGTATCTGTAATGCGCTAGGCTAGAGTGCAGTACCCACAGAAATACTGTTATACAATGAGAAAAGCAAGAAACCAGCGCCTTATTTTAACCACAATCAATAACAAGTTGATATTCACTTATAAAACCTAAACACTACACCAAAGTACAACATATTTTAAATTAATCAATAGGATTCAATTTATTGTGATTTTCAAAATCAATCATCAATCTCATTGTGTCATATTTTACTGGGTACTACCAAATTATTTTTACCTAGCTACTAGTTTTAGGATTCTACAAATTAGGTGACAACAATAACCAAAAGAGTTTATGTTAAAGTCTAAATAATCGAGTGGGTTCCGCAGAGCCCGCGCTCCGCCCACTTGGCCGTGTGGTTTCCGTTCCCTAACGCGGTGTTCAGTGAGCAGCAGCATTCCGACCTCTGGCAGAAGGTTTGACTGGAACGGGGTTACTGTATACTTGTGGCACTAAACTGTGTAACAGGCGGCACTGGAGAGTTGGTTCGACTGATGTAACGTTGACGCGAGTTGGGTTACTTGTCAAAAAAAAAAAAGTTTTTAAGGGCAAAAACGTGATTGTAGTTTTTACGTAGTTTAATTTGTGCTCGTCACATTCATTGATGACGCTGGCATTCTTATTAACTTCGCTGTCTACGTTACAAGCGTGATCCATCGTAGACGTAGATCGTAGACGCAAGCATATTGAACAAAAAAGTACATTAATCACTCAGATGGATCCTCCCTCTAATTATTCCTACTACTGTAGTCAGTCAGGGGAGAGGAGGTAATCCTGGGCCGTTTGAGATTATCTCTGTCATAACATTTCTGATGAAAGCAACAGTGACCGAGGTAATATTTCACTTGCCAGAATAGGGCCCCAGTTGACGGCATTAAATAAAACACTCCCCAACTCGAGTCTCATTTCACCGGATCTAATCTCCATGCTGTTTCCTAAGGCTCCACCCTTAGCGGAAATACCGCATCTGCAACAAATGCGGTATTTATGCAGATGCGGTATTTACACTGAGGGTGGAAACTTGATACTGGAAGGGTAGTTGTCGTGGTGGCACCATGTTTAACGGAGTACCGGTGGTTCTACGTAGTGCATGCCTTCATCTTTTGTCGAATAAAACAATGTTTGAGCTGATATACTAAACCGAAAGGGGTTGATTATACTCATCATTATAAACAATTTTTACAATGGAACTAAGTATGAAAAATCAACAAAAGCTTATCTCTGTTTTATTTTTAAATATTTGTCAAAATTTATTGAAAATTTTCTGAACGAAATCTCAAAGTTGATCCCATAGTAAAAGTTATTCATAATGAGGAGTGCGACTCATTCGGCTTACCATAACAGTTCTGTCTAACCTTGTAGTGAAGTATAGGGGATAAATTCTGATTGTTTCTTTGGAATACGACAGAAGCGGTCCCACCTTCCATGGTTGATGGCGGTGGCTAAATCGGCTAAACTGACACGTCATGTACGATGATGATATTGAACTTTAATTCACAATATTTAGAGCTAATTTAGAGTAAAAGTAAAACGTCTTTGAAAATACCATACTAGTTAGTATTCAGTTGTCAGATGTAAAATTCTCAGATCTCTACATTTGTACTAAAGTAGAAGTTAAAACAAGTATATGTTTGATATGAATAGATAAAGTAGACTTATGATTTAACGACTTATGATTTTATGCATTTGAGATATAGCTACATATATTAGCGTAGAATTTGGTTTAGCCCAAAGCATTTTTTTGATCGATTACCTATTTTTCGAAGAGTTAGTAATTTACAGAAGACTGCAAGCTGAGAGTTTCAGTCAAAGGGCTTACAGCCGATTCCCAATGCCCACATGGTGAGTGGCATTTACAAGTGATCGCTAACGTGCGTCGGTCGAAACACAAGTAAACTTGTAGGATTCCTTTATTTGTCCTATATCAACCACCAAGGTTCAAGTCGCGATTGAATCGGTTCTACGAATCTTCTAAGCAAGCGTGCTCCATCGGTGACCGCATTATTGCTTACTATCAGCCTAATGGTCAAACACACAAAAACACATGTCGGTCAAACGCAATACTTTGTCAGAATTTAAATAATGTCTGTCTGAAAATTGGGGCTAGCCACTTGGCCTATATGAACTTTATTACTTTGGCTAAAGTGTAAGGACGTTTATGCCTTCTATGTTATGTAAATCTCTGTAATTACCTCTTATTACTCCATCGACCTCAAATTAGCCCTAGACATAATAGTCACAGTAAAAATAACTCAGCAGGCTATGTTCAGAGCAGCTCGGCTCAGACATGCTTACTGTCTTTTGCAATATTCCACACTTTGCAGTAGGTACATTTTATCAAAACTTTAGTCAAGTTTTGTTTCTGCTTATAGTTAGTATACTTTATTAGTGTACTTTACGAGTAGTTCCTCTTTTGTTCATTTCAGTTTTTTTCTTCAATTTCTAGTAGGTACTTGACAGGTGCCTTGTAGAGGTATGCGTAGAAAATAGTTTTTTTTTTTATTGAGGTAGATCTATGTAGTCCTTATACTAATATATTCGACTTCAGTAGCAAAACGACTTGTGAACTGCATCTTAGTTTGCACCCATTTAATTTTTAGCATCGTCGACCCAGAAACAACTTTGTTTCATCGTCAAACTGAAGTTAATTTGACAGGACTAAAAGTGCGGTTGTCCGGATACACTGAATTGAAAAGGTCAACTGAAATCTGTCAAATTTAATTTTAGTCTAGTTAGTATAATTATTAATGTAATGGAATCGACGTTGCCTATTGCTCTAGCTGTGTCGAATCATCGACGCATTCTACTCAAAACCGATCAACTGCGGACGTTTAAAATTTGGCTCCTACTCAAGTATCGCTAGAACTAATTGTGTTGTTTGTTTAGAGACCGTTAAATGTTGCATGCGATGTACACGTCGGCGTATTATTAGATGTAGAAAGGTGGGACACGGTGTTGCGAGGCGATGTGAAGCGAGCAAGAGCTATAAAATTAGTAGAACATTTGATAATGTGAAAGTTTTTTTGGCACTTCATCAGTTTGATCATAAATTGCTTATAGTGAAAAAATAGTCAGAAAGCTTTAGTTTTATTCGAATATTTACTCATTTACTGATGTATGTGCATAAATAGTAATATTGTCCTTTAAAAAGTTTTTTGGTTAGTTAAAATAATACCTTTTGTGTCAACTGAGTATCTTCGCTTCACATCGCTCGCGGACTGTGGAGTCTCACCCGATATAAATGTATATTATATTTATGTGTAGGTGTGCACTGATATACGCACTCGTCACCTGTAGATGTCTACTAATGTACACCACTAATATGTGTCGTATCGTTATTGTTATAAGTGTCATTATGGCCCTACCGCAAACAAAATATTGAAATCACTAAAAGTATTTATTTTGTAGTAAGGCCATCTTCCTAATCGTAGCTACCGTCTTGATTTTTGTAAAAACAATTCTCGATGTTCATCTCTCTCTAATTTTTTCTATTTTTGCAAGATTTAATTACCTACCATGTTTTAAGAGATTTTTGTTAGACCTAGTGAAAGTAATCGTTTTTACTAATGTTTTTTCTTCAATTAGACTCATTAATAGATTGATCAAACAATAGTTAATTTATTTACCACGAAAGAACCTAATCGTACTTTGCGAACTTCCATTGGTTTGGTTAGCAACGCATCTTTCATATAGCTTCCTACGAGAAATTTGGTTTTGACAAGTACAAAGTTTTTGGTTTCTTTTGTGGTGAATTTTCATCGCTAAGACTACATGAAGCCAAAAATGATCGCTTCTCGCTTTCTAGATTTTCTAGAGGACATTATCGATGTTGATCAAGTGTAGTCTCAGATTCTTTAACTCCATCTCAGTAGATCATCTCATTATTTATTCTGACTGGGATTAAAATAGCCTTTTTTCAGAAGTGCACAAATAGTAAATATTAAAGACCGTCTGAGTCATGTATTGGACAATCGGTAAGGCAATTCTAACGCCAGTACGACATCTGGTAGGCAAATACATTTATTTGCAAACAAAAGCTGCTTGCTGAGGTGGAATATTGAACACTGATTGGTCCTCTCAAAGTACATTGGTATATCCTGATTTAACTTTTATTGCGGCTGTGGAGTTATGCGCGAGATGCACTTACAGCGCACTTCAGAAGCGTCATTAAGTTTGAATCCTATTGTCATTTGGAGGGCGAGAAAGGGGCGCTAGTATGTTGTCTGAAAGTGTTAACCATAGACCAGCTCCCCTAGTCAAGTTGCACTTTCTAGAAGCGCTATAGAAAAGCAGTAGATAAGGAAAGAACATTTCTGTTATAGAATATAAAATCTACAAAAAGATTATAGAAATGTCATTCCCATACATTTTCCTACTTTTCTACATCACTTCGATTGTATAATTGCAAATTGGCGAGGGGAGCAGGTGCTGAGTGAATTAATACCCACGGTCCAATAAAGTCAGTCGGTTTGTGCGCTAGAAACAGGCTATTCCAATCCTGCTCAGAGCCCGACACGCCAACAAGTGTGTGACCCTGTCCCCGGTTGCAGCTGTTCACGCTGTGGTCGTGGCTGCCGGTGCGCATCACGATGTACCAGCCGGTGCTGCTGTACACCACGGAGGAGCACGGCTGCTCGCTCACCACGTTCTACGTGCGCGTCGAGCACCACGAGCCCACGCTGCTCATGATCAAGACGTGCAATAACGAGGTGAGTCATTTTTGTGTGAACAGGTAGACGGTCAATGCACAATACACCCCAAGCAATGCCCAATACACCCCAAGGTCAACGACAATACACCCCAAGGGGACGTCTGTGCATGTCGTATCACCCCCATTTAGAATTAGAATTAGATAAACTGTCAGCTTGGTGGTAAACAAAACCTGCAACACTAGCGGCGTTGATGATGCGTTGCCAGCCCGGAGAGGTATTTGTGTAATTCTGTTTTGACCGTGCATCCACAAGTTAACTTTTGTGGAGCAACACTGCGCGAGACAGTAACATTAGGTAACTATCTGTAACTTTTGTACTATCTTTTTGCTATTGGATGTTGTTCTAGAAAAAGCAACTGCGGTGTGGATGCACAGTGAGGACTAGATTTAGATTGTCTTCTGGTAATTCTTGGGGTGTGGAAAGAGTTGAGAGGAATGTATACTACAAGTGCTGCCAAAACTATAATAATGCCTTTGGTAGTACAGCATAACTTATTTGAAGGAGGGTACAGAAATTTTTCGCTTTACATGTCAGTGGGAGAGGCAAGAGTACAGAACCTTCCGGATACAATATATGAGGAAATATTACAAAAAAGCATTTCATAGAAAACCGTTTTTAATTAATTATATTTTTTACTCACTAATTAGGACAATGACATACGAGTACATTTACATTACTTTTACTGCTACTTTTTTTTACTTTTTAATAAATTTAGCTCACACTCTTTTTTTTCTTTTTCAATAGTTAAAATTTCTAACTCTAATTTGTGTCTGACCTCTTGATGGAGTAACTCTTGTTTTTGATATTGTAATTTCAAAGCATACTCTTCCTCTAGCAGTTAGTGTTCTTTTCTTAATTTCGATGTTCAGTTCCACCACAGCAGGTTCAAGCCTTTTTCTGAAAAGGAAAAGATTTTTTGTAAAAACAAATCGCAACAGTATTCATGCATGTTTATCTTTATATTTAAAATTAATCTGTATTTCTCTTGGTCATCGCATCACGCGCGAACGGATGGAACAATTTCGCTAATTCTTTTTTTGATGTGTTAATTATTGTTAGAAGTAGGTTCTTACGAAAGAAAAAGTTAAAGGAGGGAGTTGAGCAGAACATTAGAAAATTTAAGACAAAATATTAAGACAGGACAATGTCTGTCAGGTCAGCTAGATACAAAATAAAAATCAACAAACAGCCTATACAGAAAGAACGAAATCAAATTCAGAAAAGAACTAAGCCAATCGTCCACTGCTAGCTGAACCTAATTAGTTTAGATTGCGTAGTTGAGTCAGTTTTTCTATTTTAGTTAGCAATTTTAGGTGGCATAGCTGCAGTGGATGCACATACATAGAGAACTGGCTCAACTATTGGTGGACGAACGGCTTTAATCTGTTATTAATCAATTGTTTCATGTAACAGTAACGCGAACACTCTTATTTATAATATTAGTAAGGGTAGTAAATACTTACTCAGTTTTTATGTGGTTTTGTGGTGTAGCCACTGTTTGTTGGGACTTATGTGGAGTGCTTATATTATCTTTGTTAGAGATACTTTTGACTTGGCTAGGTGTTGTTGAAGGCTCCTTAAAGCATAAACACATTTGTTTTAAATAAAAGTTTGCAGTGCAGCCTATATTATAAACCGCTGCTTGAGAGATAAATAAACTTACTTCCTTGTATAAAATACTATCAGAATCATATTTATTCTCCTCTGTAATCTCAGTAATAAAATCACTCGGGCATATATTGATTACATGTTGTTCTTCTTGTGATGGAGAAGTTGATCTCTCACCGCTACCAATATGAAAAACCCTTCTATGTTGAAAAACATGGTTTTTTGGCAACGATCTTGCTCTTCTCCAGAAGCCTCTTAGCTGAGACACAGCTCTCAACTTACCGGTTAGTTCTTGAAACCTGTAGCAGACAGCATTGTACAAAAATTTTACAATTTAATTTAACACTCAGAGCTCAATACAATGGATAAAATATTTTAATAATTGAATTAGTAACTACAAAACTTACTTCTTTTGTATGAGACACCACTCTTCATGCTTTCTATTATTCGTGTTATTGTCAGTTTTTTTGCAGTCGATGATGTGGGCAGACTCTCTCATTATCTCAATGAAAATCTCCTAGAATTCAATAATTTTTACTATTAAACATTGAAATGTAAAGGCAAGAAGTAGCAACGAAATAAGGCAAACCACGGTTTAGCGTGGTATGTTTACCATACCTTTTCTTCTATAGTCCAGTTTTCTCCACGATTGCGGTTCTTTTTGTCCATTTATAAAATCAGTTTTGAAGTAATTTTTAATACAGAAACAATGAATTCGCTCTAAATAAGTCCAGTAAACGTAGGTATTGATTGTTTTAGAAAGTTGGAAGCCACCAAAGCGTAACACCCAAACAACCGAACTGTCATTACACTGTCTTGTCAACTTGACAACGGAGTTGAACGGAGACAATAATGTACGACCACAGCCCGTTTTGTACAGCCAATAATGTACAGCCCGTTTTTCGTGTACATTATTTCGTAATATCGGGTTGAAATAATTTAAAATTATAATTTTGTTGTACAAAATTGAGCGTACGATATTGCGAAATATTGATACGGACAAAATAATGTACAGCCAGTTTTTTACGCGCGAGTTTTACACAGCCGAACAAAGAAAACCATAGGTCATTGACAAACAACTTACCATAGTCATACTCATACTTCGTTTATGGCAGGCAAATAGATAAATAATTGATCTTTTTTTGTATTTCAGCCATGAAATGAAGGATTCGCGTTCTTCATTTCACGGTAGGTTGTAATTTTTTTTTTATTTCAGCCCAGAAAGCGTCATTAATAATTTATCAGTTTTCTCTTCTGACTAAGTATGATGTTTCGCGAATCAATATTTTCGGTTTTGGGCATCAAATAAAAAAGGCTTGTCCAGTAGAATTTAGCACACCATGAAATATTCCAAATATAAGATGGCCGCCGCCGGTACAAAATGGTAGGTTACATATTTTTTACAACTTCCTCAATATGGATATCAAATGAAAGCGCTTGACTAGTAGAATTCAGCATACCATGAAAAATTCTAATCTAAGATGGCCGCCGCGCGCCGGTGCAAAATGGCGGACTACATATTTTTCCACAACGACCTAAATATGGGTATCAAATAAAAGGGCTTGACTAGTAGAATTCAGCACACCATGAAAAATTTCAAATGTAAGGAAATGTTAACTAAAAAACTTAAAAATTATTTTAAAAAAATCATGTTACTTACCATTTTACAAAGAAACACTCAATGTTTAAAGAAGCACATAATTACGAAACATGGTCTTGTGGTGGAAATAAAACAAGCGTATAAATATAAACAGTAGTAGGTACCTAACGGTATTAAATTTTTGACGCTGTTCAGCGTCTAAACATTGCTTAAAATTATTTTTGTGGTAAGACGGCTAGACTTTAAAAAAAAATTAACACTTAGTGTCAGGTCTTACTAATCGCATTTTTAAATCTATACTTAATATTATAAAGAGGCGAGGGGGGGGGGGGGGGGTTTATTTGTATTTTTCGATGTTTGTGTGGAATAAACTCAAAAACTACTGGACCGATTTCAAAAATTCTTTCACCATTGGAATGTTACATTATCCCAAAGTAACATAGGCTATTTTTTTTTTTTTATCCACAGCAAAGCGTGGCAGGGAACAGCTAGTAAATAAATAAATTGAAATTGACCGACATACTAGCTGCCGCCGCGCTGTGATCATAACCTTTTCTGTACCCCAGACAATGTATGCAATAAAAAATATTTTTAAATACAAGTATTATTGCATTGTCATCGGAGTTACACACTTATACTAAATTTCAGCTCAATCGGACATCGGGAAGTGGTTCAAAATTGATTTGCAAGATTCCTCCCGAACAAACATACATACATTGCAAGTTAAATAAAAGCTTGTAAAATTGATGAGAAATGAATACGCAATGCTAGAGTGTGATGCCAAATGTAATTCCCCCGTGTTGCAGGTTTTCGGCGCGTATTGCTCGACGCGGTGGTTCGAACGCAACCAGAAGGACGAGCGTGGCAACCGGCAGGCCTACTTCGGGACCGGAGAGACATTCCTCTTTAGGTAACATATACTTTTATTCATTACTTCATGAAATCCTAATAAAAACTTTCTTATAAATTCGCAGGACAACTCACAAATTGAGTCGGATAGTCTGACTGTAGTTTCAATCACACTCGGTGATCTTTTTCAAGAAGTGATTACAAGCGTAACAAGCGTAAGTGATTACAAGACTAGTCCCGTGTAGAGGTAGGTACATAATTTGTCAAAACCACAAATATTAAATGTTATTTTGATCAATAGGTTTTGTACATAATTATTTGAATTTGTTTTAATTGTTGTTTGTTTGTGTGTCATGCAATATTTTCATTTAAATTTGTATGATTGTGTGGTGTGAAAATCAATTAAATATCTTCATTATTAATATCAATTTATTCAACAACTATAACAATAAAACGAGGAGTAGTAAAGAAATCCTGCCTGTTGCATTACAAAAAATGTCACTCTCTCTGTATTTTAAAATATGAAGGTTTAGAACATGGTTGTACATAATTTTACACTAACTGCGCCTTTAATCATTATTATTCGATGTACATTATAAGGTATTTTGGTCATCTTCTCGCTGTCTACAAAAGAAGAGAAGTATCCCATACAGAAACGAGACAAAACATTCATATGTATAATCCTATTTAACTCGTAACTGTAACGTCTCTAAACAATTGGCTGTGACAGACAGATAGACACCAAAGTCACAGTACACTAAGAAGTACCTACACTTCTTAGTATACTGTGCCGAAGTCTCGCCTTAATTGTTCTTCCCCAAAGGAGGTTCAGAACCCTAACAAGACTGTACCTAAATTAATGAAAGTCACACCGCCACATGACCCAATGACCGCATGACCACTTGACCCCATGACCGCCTGCCACTTGCAGCCTGTACCCCGAGCGCGCCAAGTACCCGTGGGTGGGGTGCGCCGCCCCGGGCGGGGACTCCGCCGACGAGCAGCGCGTCGCTCACGGCTCCGAGCTCTTCATGGCGGCCGACTCCAAAATGATCACGATCGGAGGCGGGTCAGTCGACTTTATCCCCTTATAAATAGAGCTTCTTTTTGTTCCGTGCAGTCTTCACCCCCAAAGAGCCAAGTACCCGTGGGTGGGCTGTCTCGAGGACAAGGCGCCGAAGGAGGGCGAGGCCGAGGCGAGGACGCCTCACGCCAACTCGCTGTTCATGGCGGCCGATAATACCATGATCACCATTGGTGGAGGGTAAATTTGTGTTTTGTGGGATTCGTTCGAATGTTTGCATCGCCTTGCCGTAGAATCTTGTTTTCTTCGATAACTGTTATTAATTTTTACGACACTAAGTACTTACACGTTTATGCCCAGCTAACAACTCTTAGGTCGCTTGAAAGCACCTAATCTGGCCTAATAACTGTTGACCTAATACTAAACTAGTTTGTCCGAATTGCTGCCATTAACAATAGTTTTGATCTAACGAATCTATAGCACTGTGTGATCCTGTACTGATTCTGGATGAACTATTTTATCTTTCTAACATTTAAATGATGCTATTTAATGCTGTTTTATTTTTGTCGAACTAATAATTTTATTAATACTTAATTAGATAAATTAACCTTGTAACATATGAGTAAGGCAGCAAGAGTAAAAGGCTGCTGTAGCCGAAATTGGTATAGATAGTATAATGATGCAAAAATGAATCCAAAATTATCTTTATCGCTTTTTTGCTACTTTCAAGACAAACGGCCGTCATAATATTGTCAAACATAGGTTGCAAAAAAAAATTCACGGCACCCTACAAATTTAACGCCGGCAGTAGAATCTCCCCAAAAATTCGGATAACTTTCGTAAGCGTGCGCCTTCTAAATATTCTATTTCAGCTTAATACTTGATATTCTAGTTTTAATAATTTTATTCATAATATTTTTGGTAAAAAAGAGGGGCAAACAAGCAGACGATCCGCCTGATGGTAAGCGGACCACCACCTATCTGCAATAGCGGTGTTGATTACACTTTGCTTGCCCGGAGTGATTTCTTCCCCGTGCTCGTTTATATATCTTATGTGGTATGTTCCAGCGAGGGCCAGGCCATTTGGATGGACGAGAACATCCGTTTCGGCAAGACGGACCGCTGCTCTACGTTCAACAACCCGCCGCTGTGCCCCTCGGGGGACTTCGAGATACGAGTGCTCGAGGTGTACGGGTTCTCGGGGGCGTAGGGGGCGGGGCACTTTCCGGCGGGGGGGCATCTTCCGGTGGGGGCATCTCCCGGCGGGGCACTTTCCGGCGGGGCACTTTCCGGCGGGGGCACCTTCCGGCGAGGACACTTTCCGACGGGGGCACCTGCCGACAAGGACACTTTCCGACGGGGGCACTTGCCGACGGGGACACTTTCCGACGGGGGCACCTGCCGACGAGGGCTTGGGTAGCCTGTCTTTGGATGAAGATCGGCGTATGCCAGTTTCTTCGGACCAGGAACGGCGTGGACCAGCTCCTGAAGAAGGCTTTGGTCGTAGACTGGCTTAAATCGCTAAGCCATCTTTGGACGTATGCGTCGGGAGCAGAGTATCGACTATCGACAATTTAAACTAATGCGGGCTGCAAAGAAGTCGTATCTGTGGAATTTCAAGACTGAAAACTAGAATCGCAGAGGCTTTTGTTTCTCGTTCATTCAAAGAACGAAAATTCGAAAAAATAACGTCATTTTACTATCTCAAAGTCAACCAAAAGTCCAAGAACAAATTTTTATGTCGCGTGTCGCTGCTCTGCTCTCCGCGTCCCAAACGGACACTCGGAGTGAAATCTCGATATCGATGTGTAAATGTGTGCGTGTTCCCGCGTGTGATAAATGTGTCATGTGGCTAGCGATGCGCTCGGACGGTTACACTAGTCGTAGAAACTTCTAGAATATACTAGAAGGTTCTAGAGTAAACTAGAATGTTCTAGGAGCTAAAAGGTTCGCGATTAGTCTTCTAGCGTGGTCTGATTTATGCTAAAAGTTGTAATGTTACAAAAACGTGATGCGACGTCAAATTATTGGTTCAATGTTGCCAGAAATTGTCGGTTAAATGATTGGTCTAGTGTTACCAGAGCTTTGTCAAAAGTAACGGCATTTTTTAAAAGTCGTTAGACCTATTGCTGCCAGTACTTGGAAAAAATAACGCGTGGCAAGGCAGAGTATGTGAAATAATGGCGTTATGGAATTCAGAGTAAAAAGAAAGGCTGTTTGTTGTTATCTAGGTATTGTATGAACGATCGGATCGCGTTTTGTAAACATTAGCATGGTCTGACCTTAACAAGACTACCATATACATAAAGCTATATGATTCTCTTGGCTAGGATGGCAGCATCGCAGGCTAGCCACAATGCATTCTAGGTTTAACTAAAGGCGCGTCTATTCGGGTAATCATTTTACGAAAATGACTGGAACTAAGCTATATTTGACAAATTGTTGCTATCCTTTTCTCACATATTGAAATAAAAGGAGATGCACATAATCTTAGTACAATAAAATAACAAGTTATTTACAATACAAAAATAATACACTATAATTAGTTAAGAGAATGGAATATCAAAAGCAGGCTAATAAATTCAAGTGCTTGCTAAAAAAAATAAAATTAGAAATTGTCTTCATTTGTTTTGATATGACCCGATTCAAACTATGGCAGCTGTGAAGTTAGAAACGAGGCGTTCCGCAATAGCGGATATTAGACGTGGGCGGGCGTTAGTGAGATTGATTTGTGATTTTAGTCTTTACACAGCCGCCATTAAGTTTGAACCGTATTATATCATTATATCATCTCGAAACATTTCTTATACGCTCCATTCACCGTAAAATCATTACTCACATAGGTAAGTCTTTAAACGTGATTATTGCAATATTCTCGATGTACACATAGCATGCGTATCGATAACCCCTTGCCGTTATATCAGACTGTGTAGATGTATTCCTGTAATTTATTATACGAAAATAATCTCTGTGTGTCGCCCCGTAGCTGTAATGTAACGTTGCTGTCCTGTCAAGACAACGAAGGTGAATAGATTTCGATTTAATACATATTTACTCGTGTTTAGATGTGTGTGTAAGTACAAACGCGACGTACCTACTCTCGAAATAAGCTTAGTTGAAGCAATATATCGCGTTTGAAGGGCTAGGACACCGCCGCTAAATCGTAGCAGCGATACTTTTACTCGTTTAAATTTGAACCATGTACATTCTTGCATACGGCAGAAATTCAAACGATCAACCGTTTGACAGTTATTTTCGAAAATTCTGCTGTAATGAATAGTAATATTGTATTTCAAATTTTATCGAGTAGCAATTTTACTGCTAAGATTAAGCGGTGGTGTGCTATCGCCGTAAACGCCAGTGGACATTCCAGTGACTGGACTGGACTAGGAAGGTGGACCGAACAACACCCTCTTTCAACAGCGACGTCTAAAGGAGCACAAAGTGCATCTTGTGGACCGCATGCGTCGCAAAAATCCGCCTACCGTCATTTTATGTGCTTTGCGAGTCTTTGAACGAGGTTCAATTTTAGAGTCGTACAAAGTACCAACCGAACAAATGCACTTTTTATATTATTATGCACTAATGTTGTCCCGTAGTCGGGATCAAACACGCTGTTAGAAACTGGTGGTCGGCCGCAATCGTTTGGAACATTTTCGTCCTCTCGCTTTATCTGCAGTAGAGAGAACGAGAAAGTTAAAATGTTTCAGAGGTTTCGGTAGGACCCCTGCTCGCTTTATTCGCCAGTCTCACTAATAAGCCGACAGCCTCGTTCAAATACTCAACTGACAAAAATAAAAAAACTATTTATTTATTGGCATGCAAGCAGTCAAACCGCAGTATTTCAAAATGTCGTTTATAAGATTCAAATCCTTCATTCACTCGCAGTGATCATTTTCTTGTTGCTCACAAAAAACTACCAAAGAATTTTAATGTAAAACCGCTACTTGTTGCGTATACGTCTTTTCAGTTCTGTTCATCATTGTTACAATCATGTATGTATATTTTTTATACATTTGTTATAGGAGTACGCAACAAAGGGGCGAATGGGCGTAGTCAGGTACTCGGTTAGCTGATAGTGTTTTATTTAATCAAGCTAAGGAATGAGTTTTTTTTTCTGTTGTGCCGCAAACGCAAACTGGGCATTAAAAACAAACTATTTTTTTTGGCAAAAAAAGTTGTCTACATGTTTACAAGTTCTATAAGATTATAGTATTATTTTCCAATGGAATTGTGCCAAAATTGGACCATTCGTGAATTCACCACATCGGTAGGAAGTATTCGTCAAATCATTAAGTTTGTGGCAAAAATATATTTGATTTGTAACATCTTATTTTGACGAAGCGTAAAGTGGATTCAATTAGATATTGTGTTTTTATTTGTATTGTATCGAAATATTGTATAGATCAAAACCCAGTGTGACAGAAACGCCACATATTTCGATCTCACGCTTTCTGTTAACAGGACTAATAGTTTGTTGGTTGCCTTTAAGGGTTTTGATCCTTTATACCTGACAAAATATAGATTTTAGATAGAAAAAGGCGCTCAATATTATGTCTAACAACATTGATTTACCCTTATTTTTTTCTATCTTACTATTTTTTGTCAGATACTTTTGAAAGTAGTAAGTTTACATTTCTACTTTATATAAGAACAGTGGTGGTTACAAAATGAGTTAGATATCGGTTCAGAGTCACAATGTAAATTATATACATATCCCTATTTGATACAAAGGGGTTTATATACCTGATTAATGATGCGTTCATATCATCCGGGGCTTTTTCTGCGTTACATTATTATTTGTAAATATTTATCTCCATACATTTTGATGTAAAAGTTTAGTGGAGTATAGGATCCCGTTGCGTGAAACTCCTCAAACGCTAAATGTAAGTCGAAATATTCTGATTTTTGTTTAAAATTATTATTAAAAAAACAGCGAGTTGGACGTTTTTACCTGATGGGACCCTGTAACTATGGTACTACAATAATGTTCTTCGGAAGCCTAAGAATTTGTTTTGATTCAGATTATTTATGTAATTTATTGAGTAGGTAATGTTTACGTATGTTACGCGTCTCTGTGCCGACGACTGTCTCTCGGTCACACATAGTTTTATTTTCGTGTACAGTTACGTTATAGTGGCGGCCGCGACCGGCCGATATTTTGTAAGGACTATATACATACACCGCCGGTCCCGGCTGCAGTGACGACGAAGGCGGTGTAATATATTTTTGTTTTCCATTCGTCGGCGCAGAGAACGCCCGCTGATATGTTGCTGTTAGCTAATTTAATTGGTCGTTGTTCAGTGTAAAGTCTAGTCTTTATCCTGTTTTTATTATCTATTACGATATGAATATAAACGAATGATATTTAAAAATATAAAGCGATTTTTTTGCCCCGCTCTAGGGGCGCGTAGGCTCGTGGTTAGTTAGTAATAAGTACATTAATGTAAATTAAACAGTTATTAATCTCTAAATATTATCCTTTTCAGTATTGTGAATGTTTTTTTTTACGTGAGATCATGTAAAATGACAAGTGTGATGCGCGAGTGGGCGTGCTTGTTACTGATACATTCGGTTAGTGTTAGGCGCCGCTCGCTTCGGACGGTGTAAACTCGTTTATCGTAATGTAAATGTTGCTTTACAATGTCTAAAAAATAAAATATATAATCCCATTTATTTATTGTAGTTTTATTACATTTCGAACTAATCAACAGAAAGCTGACTGAGATTCTATACTATTAGATTAAAAAAAAACCCGACTAAGATGATAATATAATAATGAAAACGCTCAACCGATTTTCTTGAATCATAACCAAGAACACATCGAGTCGCCTTTCAAACAAAAAAAATCAAAATCGGTTCAGCCGTTTGGGAGATAGACACACATGTATAATATATAAAACCCCACTTTTGTGTACTGATAAAATTATGCAAGGATGTAGAGGCCGGAGCGAAACCGGCGAAATCAATGTTTTTTCTTTTTTCGAAACTCCTGTATCCGCAATCGATGAGCCCATATAGTCTGGTCAAATTAGACCAAAAAATAGTAATGAAAATTGGTAGGATTGTTCAAAACACCATCATAAATGAAACCTAAAAAGTCCTCATCGATCCGATAATTTTACTCCGGGTAGTACATAGGTCACCAAAATAGGTTTTTCACGATTTTATCAAAAATGGTTCAAGCTATGAGGAAACTGTTCAAGACAAGTATGTATGTTCCCTATAACATTATCTACAGTATTGCTATCAAATGCATGTTGATAGGACTTAGTTTTCGAGATATGCTAATATTAATTTCAGACCAGGCCAAAAATATGTCAATTTTCCATTTTTTAAACGGTTCACGTTTTCTTTTTTCTTGGGTCAAATTTAGTAATTCAAATTTCACCCTCTTCCTGTCAACCGATTAATCTGAAATTTTGTATACACTTTGGATTTTGGTGACAATACAATTATGTTTATTCATTATCATTATAAATTCAAGATGGCCGCCGCTACAAAATGGCGGATAACGTAGGTTTTATCAATCCCATCAATATGGGTATCAAATGAAAGGGCTCAACAAGCAGAATACAATATACTATAAAAAAATTTAAATTCAAGATGGCGGCCGCTACAAAATGGCGGATAACGTAGGTTTTATCGATCCCATCAATATGGGTATCAAATGAAAGGGCTCAACAAGCAGAATACAATATACTATAAAAAATTGAAATACAAGATGGCGGCCGCTACAAAATGGCGGATAACGTAGGTTTTATCGATCCCATCAATATGGGTATCAAATGAAAGTGCTCAACCAGTATAATACAATGTACTATATAAAATAAAAACTAAAAACTAGAAAATCAAAATAGGAAAAAAAAATTTTAAGTTAAACGGTTTTATAAAACAATAAAAAAATGTACTAAAAACCAAAAAATAATAAAATAGATACAGTCGTGGGAATTATAAACATATGCATAGAATAGACTAAAATAAAACCGTGGGGCAAGAAAACCGTGGGACGTGCCCCACGGTTTTATTTTAGTCTAGTCTATGCATATGTTTATAATTCCCACGACTGTATCTATTTTATTATTTTTTGGTTTTTAGTACATTTTTTTATTGTTTTAAAAAACCGTTTAACTTAAAATTTTTTTTTACCTATTTTTTTTAGGTTTCATTTATGATGGTGTTCTGAACAATCCTACCAATTTTCAGCTGGGTGTGAATTACTGTGTGTACCCTCAGATGTCTAAATTTACCAGGCTAGGAGTGATGTTGACGGTACGGTGGTCGATCGCAGAAAGAGAGCGACGTTTTTTTTTTTTTTAATGACTAAATTCTATTGGCCACTTAGGCCTCTACAGCGTACCGGGTGTTTGGCGAGCGCAAATGGCGCTGGGCCTAAAGTTTTTGGGCACCTCGGAGGTACGAGCCTCGGCTTGGGCCGTCGCCCGGGGTTGGGGAGACGGAGACTGACTTGCTCTGGCACCCCAGAAGGGGTGTGCCCTAGAACCCTAGTAAAATGATCAAGTTGATTGTTTTGATGTGCATTTATTATTCGGCAATCGGGTATTGATTTAGAACTCTTTGATTATTTAGAACTGGGTTGATTATTTAGAGCAAAATCAACTTGATCTGATTGAAGGGCGACGTTGGTGCTGTGTCGCCTTTTATCGGTTTTCGAGTGGTGGGGCGAAGTGGCACGACAAAATGGCGTCTCTCGCCTAACAATACACTAATGAGTCACTTCTGGCTAGTGCACATTGTTGAACGCCCAAAATAACAAGTTAAGGCGATCCATGGGGTGACTACTTTTAGGCATTGGGCAGAAAAACATTGCTTGCGAAACAGTTTTTATTTAGTTGAATTATTTTAGTAGAAAAACATAGTTCTGTTCAATAGAAATTAGACACAAGTAACAAGACAAGTAACATCTTCTTCTACTTCCAAATACATAACTTTAAGCTACTTAAGTATAATTATTCACGAGACCATATTTGGTACTAAACACGCGAACTATTTTATGCTTTAATATCATAATAAAAATGGGAAACATGTAAAAGCACCTACGAAAAGTAACATTAATCGTATTTAACTTTTTGATTAACTATCTGCCTGGATTTTACTAGGTGGCCCGTCATCATTGTCTTGCCTCCTTTTTCTGTTATTTGGTCTACCCTTGTATCCCGTCCTGCCCCTGTAGTCTCTGCCGTCTCGCTTATTTCTGTTGTGGGTGTACTTTCTCCTGTTTTTCAAGTGGGACATTTCTTCAATAGTTTTATTTAGGTATGCAGTTTCTTCGTCGCCTTCTAGTAGCTTGAAGTTGACATCCTTGTCAACGATTTTGAGTTTTCCGTCTGTGAATTTCTCGTTAAGTTCCTTAGCCGCGTTGGCCTTGGAGAGGCGTACCCAGCCCTCTGTGTCTCCCACTTTGAAGTCTATGTACGCTACTTCGGCACCTGAAGTGAAAAATAAGCACTTTACTACAACCACAGCTATAACCAACTAGTATGGCTCAACGGCAGCACGTCCGCTTTATAAGCGGAGCTTCGGTTACCGTTTGTATTTATTTTTGTAATATCTTTATAGAACAAAAAAATTATAAAAATGTTTAACATTGTTGCTATGTTGTTGTTGTTCGTTGAACTGAAAATTTTGTTTGCAAGTTTAAAATGTAAACTTATTACAGGTGGACCAATTTATTAATTACACATAAATTATGACAACTTTCAGTACTAATGTGAGTGAAATTTTATTTAATCTTAGGAATAGACTTACATTTAAAAACTAAATTTTGATATTTAGCTTTCATTACTAGCCAGGAGTAACATTTTAAAAACAATTCAAATACAAATATAACCTAGGAAATAACATACCCAGAGCCGTGAGTGCATCTCTTATGTTCTCCCTCGTCATGGTGTCCGTAACGTCATCAAACTTGAAGCATGTTCCAGTTGGTAGCTTACATTCTTTTTCCTGACCTTTCACCTGAGGACAATACAAGATTGATTCGAATACATATTAGTTCTGTGGGGAACTGGGGACTATGAATTGAAACAATCAGTTTTTTTAAGGCTAATAAGTTTGCGTTAGACCACCAACTCGCCTGATAATAAACGATGGTGTGGTCGAAAATGAAAGTATGAAGACCGAAAAGATACCTAGATTCATAAAACATATTTTTAGTTTTTGTTGATTTTTACTAAAAGCTCTAAATAAATTAAGATAAAACTGATATCTCTTTGACTGCGGCTTATACAGTCGGCTAATAATGCGCTTGGCCCAGGCGCGGCTAATAGTCAAGTGCGTTGTTTTACGCGCCAGGCGAGTGCAGCCGCACTCGCGTCGCTCAAAGGAAAACACAAGGTATGTGTTTCCCGCAGCCAAAGTGTTAAAACGCCAGAAAAACTATTTTTTAACGTGCCGAAAGACCCAAAACTTCATAAAAATGGTATTTCGTTAACTAGCGGCAACCGTCACAGTGAGGTTAACACTCGGTCACACGCAAACGCGTACATTGAAATTTAGCGGCAGGAACGGCATAAGTTTATTACCGAATATCTTCTTAATGGTCCGAATTTGAGAATTCAAAAAGATTTATCATTCATACCTATATCTAAATAAAAGAATAAAAAGTAAAAAAGTAAAGAGCGGGCTCTTTTTCCGCAACTAGGCCGGTAATCGGCCCTTTTTGCGTGACATATGCGGGTTTTCCTCACGATGTTTTCCTTCACCGAAAAGCCAGTGGTATGTAAATTCGTACATAAGTCCTAAAGAACTCATTGGTACGAGTCGGGGTTTGAACCCGCCACCTCAAGAATGCGAAGCGTCGGTTCTCCCACTGAGCTACCACGGCTCTAAAAAAAAAAAAATAAAAAAAAAAAAAAAAAAAAAGAATAACGTGGATACTAATTCTATTGCATTTCCTGACTGATCCTCATTCACCTTTCAAATAAAATAAAAACAAAATCGGTTCATCCGTTCGGGAGCTACGATGCCACTGACAGACACACACACGTCAAACTTATAACACCCCTGTCGTTTTTGCGTCGGAGGCTAAAAAAAAAACAAAGCCAAGCAAAAACTACCAACCTCCTCCTTATCCTTGCCCTTGTCCTTCTGCTGTCTCCTGATGCTGTGCTCCTCCTGCTTTAAATTGATATATTCTTGTTGCCACATGATTATCAGGTCATTTTCACCATATTTTGTTGCGTCTTTCAATGCCTCAAATTTTGCAGCCTAGAAAGAGATATTAATTTCTTTATTAAATCTGTAATTAGATTATTTTATTAAAGGTCCACCAAGTTAAATTGAGTATTGGATGAGCTTAAAAGAATATTAGCCAGAATGCTGTTGTAGCCTAGATACATGCAATGACGATTAATAATGATGAGTGTGTATCAAGTAGTGTGTTAATTACCAAAACGTGGATCAACAAGGGGTCTATATTTATACAGAGTTAGAGCTTGTACACAAAACTGCGGTGCGACGTCGCATCGCAAAAATCTGCGAGCACGCACGACGCGAATTTCTGCGATGCGATTTCTGCGGCAAAGAATTTCCTTGCCGCAGAAATCGCATCGCAGAAATTCGCGTCGCAAGTTTCTGCGTTGCGGCATCGCATCGCAGATTTGTGTACAAGCCCTAACACAGACAGACCCTGTATCCCAAAAGAGGTCATTGCACATCATTATAAAAACAATTTTCACTAACCTGTTGAGAGTAATCAATTTATTGAATAGGTGGGATAAACCTTGACCAAAAAAAAAGGTGACCATTCAATTCAATTCTTAAACATTTGGATGACATTTTTCTATGGAACTACTGACTAAATTCAAAATTTGTGTTGGACCAAAGGTTCATAATAATGAGTCCGATGAGAGAGCTTTCGGCTTAACACACCATTTTTATGTAGCCCTGAATTACTATAAATTTAAAATTACCTGCTCCTTAGTCTTGAACATCACAAACACAGATCCCTTAAACAGCTTCTGCTTGGTAAGCCTGTCCTGATACCGTCTCATGATGAGATTCTCCACCTCCTCATACTGCCTGAAGAATTTCAAAAGATCATCCAGTACTGAATCCTGGGGGAATCCTTTCACATAGATTGTGCGGGCAGCAAGCTCCTTGCGACGGTCTTCGTTCATCTCAGGAACAGGTAATTCTGGATTCCTTCGGACTTTTTTGTTGTCATCTGAAACCTGGAAAATACATTAAAACTTTTTAATGTTTCATTTTAAAAAAATATCATCAGGCATTGCATTAATTGTAACTGTAATAGATTGGGTTTTTTTAGTGCTAACATTTATAATTGACAAATAAAACTTTTAGGATGAGTTACAAAAGGAGGTAGTGTGGCAAGGTACCAAGAACGGTGGCTGCATTCCCTCGCTGAATTGCCAGTGAAATAGTGAGGAATGAGCCAGCCCTCTTATCACCAGCGGCGTCGACTAAGCGAGGTGTGATTTGCTCGAAAATTTTTTTAGTACTAGGATCCCATGGACCAAAAGTTTCGACGCCAAACGGAAGAAATATGTATTCATTCGAAAGAGACGCATATTTGCGCCGCTTGGCGTCTTCTGCGGAAAATTTACCCATTTCCCGCATAGAGACACATTTACTCTATGTTTATCCCAAAATGTTTAAGAATGAATGTCTACCCATGCGAAGCCAGGACGGGCCGCTAGTAAATAATAAATGAATGCATACCTCGAGCAATCCAGACGTGGACTTGAGAAGCGACTGAGCAATGAACTCAATGTCGTCAGAGAGTTTGGAGAGGCGGTTGAACCTTAACAGAACTTCTAAAGGCACCCAGCCTTCATCAATCTGAGTTTGCTCTCGAAGAAATTTGTCACGTGGTATGTTGCTATCACCTGATATTCGGGAATAAAGTTTAATCACAGAAAGAATAAGAGCTAGAAAACTCAATCGGATAGATATTTTATACTGATTACGCATTTTTATTTGCTCTGTCACTTTAGTATATTCATAAGTTTAAAAATAAAAGCAATTGTAGAACGGGCTTATGTTTATAAATTCTATGTAATGGGTTATGTTCCATGCTCAGTGAGATAAGCTTGCTTTTATGTGTGTCTAAACAAACTTATGCATGGAATAATAAAACTGCTTAATGATGATAGACATCTGGGCACATCATGTGGTCAAGTTTCAGAGTGGGCTGTTGGGACTGACAAACGAAAAGTACAAGTCACCAGGAATATACACAATATACAAAATAGTCGACTCATAAAATTCGTACATATAAAAATAATGTATTTATCTTTAGTCAATGACACACGAAGTACAATACGCATGACATACCGAAATAATACTCCACTTGTCGAATAATATTTCTTTCCAACTGTGTCTTATCTTCGGGATCATTCTCATCTTTCTTCTCTTGACCATTGGAATCTGAAACGTCTTTTTCTTTCGTCTCCTCCTCTTTATTTTCTTGGCCGTTGGTATCGGCTACTTCTTTTTCTTCAGTCATCTTGATCGCTGCAAAAGTGCAATCACGCAAGCATGCTCGAAAAGAATAGCGTTTTTCTTGGCGTTTTACACCGATTCGTAAAGACCTACTTACCAAATAGGAGAAGTGGAACTTGGAAATCAAACTACAATAACTTTACTGCAGTTATATAGCGAAAATAAACCAGAAAAACACTGTAGGAATTTTAAAAAACACGTGTTTCAATCTTTATTTTTTAGATCGTGCGCCGTAGTGGCAGTCGTAAAGGTAAAGGACAAGACTAGAGTACAGAGTTGCCAGCTACGCGGCGTTGCCTACGCCAAACAATTTCGGATTATCGAACAAAGGAACGGTTTTCAAGATTTACGGACAGTTTTTTTTATATGAGTGCGTTGTTAAGTGAGTGATGTCTATCAACAGAGTTCTAGCAATGCTATTAATAAATATTTCATTTCAGATGGCGCAGACAGTAAAACTTTTTGTTTGGAACATAAGTAATGTAGTAAGCTTTCGTGATAATCGGATTGGATCGGATTTCGTGGTAAACTAAACAAAAGTTTTAGCTTTTGATGCACGTGTAACGAAACATCGAGAGATAAGATCGAGGGATGAGAAAAGAGAGTTACATTTCCCGCAATAATTGCTGTCAGCGGCGCGCGGCGTTGGTGAAGGGACGGTGAAAAGTCTGTTCGTTCTTCGTTATTAAATAGGATGGAAACCGTCCCAAATGGAATGGTCTGGCAGCACTGGCAAAAGCACGCGGACTGGCGAAATGTTGCCGGTTTGACAAAACGAAACTCCGAAACCGGTAAAAAAATATTCAAGCCGGTGGCGACGGCGCGGCGGCGTGAGGGAGCGATGGTAAATTAAGCAAGAAGTATTTATTTTCTTGTAATTTCATGACCGTTTATTTCATTGATTTCTGTTTATTGTTTTTTCCATGTTTTTTGGGTGTGCTGTGCCGACTGACAGGCCTGACACTCCTGACAGCCATGAAGCCATGTGTTGGCATGGCAACACTGCCTTCTTGCGATCAAAACATAACCTCTCTAATTATTTTTTTATTAATAAATAAATAGATTCCGCTTGTTCCTCGAGTCACGAGAGAAAAGCAGAATATAAAACAAATATAAATGGGTGTTAGAGGCCTAACTACGTACATCAATTTCAATCAAAATGCTTTCTTACAAGATTTCTTGCTCCACGATTGTTGTCTGATCATCGATGGTCACAGCTTGTGTGCACAGCTGTATAGGAGACTTAACTGCTTCTCGGCATTTGGCGGTGACTATGATAAATTCGCATCATACGTGAGGAGTTTTTTTAAAAACTTGAGAAAATGCAACATAACCTCTTACGTTTTGTTTGACGGGAGCTATGAGCAAAGAAAGCTGAAGACTGCGTTCAATCGGCTCCGGTCAAAGATTTACGGTGCTTCTAGGTTGGATCCCGTCACTCAAGGTTGCTTGCAGATATTTCCACTACTGCTCAGAGATGTGTTCATTGAAGCACTCACTGATATGAATGTTGCTTATACAGTCTGTGAATTTGAGGCTGATGATGAAATAGCAGCGTTAGCTCGACACCTTAACTGCCCTGTATTGAGCTACGATTCGGATTTCTTTATTTATAATGTTCTCTACATCCCATTCAACACTCTGGAACATAAACCCACACCAGTAGAAGAAAATGGGACAAGGAGTTATGCTCTAGAATGCAAAATATATAAAGTAGAAAAGTTAACAAGTCATTTTGGAGGTATTAAAGAAGATTTACTGCCCTTACTTGCAACACTTCTTGGGAATGATTTTGTTGAAAAAAAAGTATTTAGAAAGTTCTTTTCACAACTAAAATTACCAAAAGGGAAAAACAGCAAAAATGAACAGCAAAGATGCATTCATGGATTGTTCAAATGGCTGCAGAATGAAACATTAGATTCAGCTGTCGCTAAAATACTGGGACGGTTGAAAAAAGCTCATAAAAGCAAAGTATTTTACATAATTAAAAAAAGTATCAACGGGTATAACAGTAAACATTGTGAATCATTGAAATATTTCAATATAACTGAAAAAATCAGTCAACCAATAACTCTACTAGAAGATGATTTTGATGCTTTACTAGACGACAATGTCACTAAACACGAAACAGAATCAGAGAGTGCAGATGGCAATGTAACGGAATCGGAGAGTGAAGATGATTCGTCAAATTCTGATGAAAGTTCAGATGAAGCAGACTTAAAAGATGAACTCATAATGGGGCTACCTGTCTGGCTTGCAGAAAGAATTCGCCATAACCATATACCGAAATCTTACATTAACCTTTACACTCACCACTTATACTTCTGTTCACCCCAAGCAGAAGACTACAATGCGGACGACAGCTTCCTCTGTACCCTGCCAATATTACGATATGCCTTTGACATTATGACAGACTTTTCAGAAGAAAATTGTATTTATATTAGCCGTGAAAAAGACTGCAATTATAGAAGACTATACATAGACAACGAATATGCCATATCTAGGCCTTTGGATATACCGTTTCAAGACCTTACAGATGACCAATTGAAGTCTTGTTTCCATCATTTTCTGCAGACAAAAATTGAGTTATTAGATGTTACGGTAATTGAAGTGTTGCCGTCAAACTTTCGGTTGTTTATGATAGCCATTTTATGGTGGGTGCATACTTGTGATGTACCTTTAGGAAATATTCACAGCTTGTTGATCTGCTACACAATGCTAGAAGTAATTGATGAAAGAACCGGCACATTTAGAGGACATAACCATTTCAACAATAAATACTCTAAAAAACTAGAAGAGTTAAAAAAGTCATCGGAAACTTGTGCTAATGAAAATGACCTCTATCTCAATAAGAATAAAGTACTATATGAGGACTGTCTCATCGCTGCCAGCAGTTTGCTAAAGCATTTTGAATTGGACGATAAAATCAAAAAGAAACCTAAGAGTTACGATACAAAAGTAATGCATTCATTTGCTCAGTTCCAGTGCTGCCTCATACAGTTTAATTCTTTGAATACCCTTTGCTGTTGTCCCTACGAAAGTACAAAATACTCGAAAAGCTTTAACGGAACTTTTGTATACAATATTGCAGTAAAATTAGAAAATCAAATTGATCCAGAAGCATTTTTCAGACAGTACCTGAAAGGGTCCAAAACAGTTCTAATGTTTTATAAAAGTTTATGCAGCATTTACCAAAAATGTGCAGAAATAATGGATTTGAAGACGGCTGTTAAAAGTACAGGGAAGAAAAGGCGACGAAGGAAAAATGTTGAATTGGACGAACTTAGTTTTATTGTTAAAGGTTTTGAATCTGAAGTTGTTATTTAAAAGTTGATTAAAAGGTTCGTAATATATTTTTGATACTTGAAAGTTTTATTTCATGTTTTTCTTGTTTGCTAAGATTCCTTTAGAGTGCACACAGACACTATACTTCCACCGCCGTTATTCATACTATTTATTTATATACCTACTCGGAAATAACACATGACCTGCCTCTTGAGCTAATTGTCGCCTTTTTAAGACTAATGTCGATAAATTTTGACAAGTAGTTCAGATTGCATTGTACATTGAAACTAAGAAATCGCAGGCAGAACCACAGGATGCAGCAAGATCACAACACAAAATATATAGGTACAAGTAATTCTGTACTTTTCATTCCATTTCACGCCTGAACCAATCGTGATGAATGTTCATTTATGTAGAAGTAGTGTGCATTATTAGGTACATTGGTGGAATTCCATTTTGTTGGATAAATAAGTCTTAGAGATAAATAAAACTCCACGGAAAGTTAAAGTTAATAAGATCTTTAATTACAGTTTCAGTGCCTTTTAGCATGACCATTCACACCGTTGGCATAAGCCTTACCACTAGGACATACTAAACTATTCAATCTTTCACCTAAAATATAAATACCGTGCGCTGCGACCGTGCTCACCACGCAGAAGATAAACCTCAAGTTCCAACTCAACAGATCCATAAACGGGTAGACCCAAACATCAGTCTTAAAGTACAAGTAAAACACAAACAGGGTATACGCAAAAATAAAGGACATTGTCAAACCAAAACCGAACTTTCTAGAAGGGTAGTTCCGTTTCGTTACCAAAAGTTCTAAGAAAATGAAGGGGACTATCATCGTGTGCATAACTTGGTTCACCCAGGGGGGGATTCGGGATTCTATTTCTGGAGGGAAGATGAGATCCTTGTGGATGCTGTATATGGCCCAGAAGACTAAAGAGACGTATATGGCGACGGTGAAGGCGAGGCTGAACAGGACGTCTCTGACTCTTCGTATAAGGGGCGGGTTCTTTGGAGATGGGGCGTCGGTCCCGGCGATATCGTTTAGAAATGAGACGCTGAAGTAAACGATTTGCAACGCCTGGAAAATAGAAAGGCGTTTAACTTTAGCTATCCTGATGGTGTGGTCAAAGATGGTAAACACGCCTAATCTGACATTACGATATTTTTATTTAGATGCTCGCTGTCCTTACAGCGAAGCTTACGCTTTGCACAGCACAGCACCCTTACCTTTTGTAATTTGCTGTTTTATTTATAAGAAAGTTTTCGAGCATAGTTTAAAACTATTTTAGATTTTATTTCAAATCTTCATATTAAACTGCTCTTATGCAAATAAAAATGATTGTGATTGGCATATTCGCCCTTTCTTCTACAAAACACCGACATATGAGTACCTACATTCTATTATTTACTCTATATGAAGGACTATGCAACCCTAACTAAATAATTAACACAACTTACCAAGCACCAAACTGTTAGGAAGATGTACCGCGCTTTGAACGACAACGCTTCTATTTCCTTCGACGGAAAAGGCAGATCTATGTACATTTGGTCGTACCAAATCGCATATGAGTTCAGCGCTGCCACTGACACGTGGAATATCTTCAAAAAAGTCTTAGTTTCAACCATTTTCAGTCGCTTTCAGTCTACGTGTGTAATCAACGGCGGCTCGTAAGTTACTGTGACTTCGAGTCGTGAGTTTTGTGATAGTAAAATGTTGTACGATAACCATTTGTTGTGACTCGTTTATAAAGGCAAGGCTTGTCTTTTATCTCCTGTGGCGATGATTGGCATATCTGTTCGCCAGGGGTCGTCAACAATGTAATTAGGCACTTAAGTACTTAGAATTAGATGCATATAATTAATTAAATATGATTTTTGTGGCCTGAAATCAAAGTACCTATCTTAAATTGGTGCTTTTACGTGATGCGCTATTATGTCTTTGCTAATTTTTATCGAGATCAGCCAAGCTAACTTTTTACCTATGAAAAATTAACACTAAATCTGCATTTGCAGGGGGTTTCCCAACGAGTCACACTAAAACGAGGCACACTGTTATTCGTTGTCACCTTTGATTCAATATTACGTATAGCGAACTAAATTAATATAGAGTTCATCAACAGATTGATTGCAGGCCCCTATTTATAAATTGGTCTAAACCTTATGCACTTCATGGAACTGCCATATCGAATTCTGGATCAGACACGCAATCTAGTCCATGGTACAAATTAGAAAACCACTAGGAAAGCTATCCCTTTAATCAATAAAATCTTTATACTTATTCAGATCTACTTACAAGTCTATAAGTTGTAGATAGTGCTAAGTTTACAAATACGAGTAAAACGATGTCAGTCCACTAGGTTTTTATGGACTTTAGACTAGGTGTAAGATTGCTAAAGCCTGGTCAAAGTCGAAGCCCCAGTTCAAGTTTTAGGTATCAATAAAAGTAAAACAAATAAATTACTCGTGTCATTCTTACTTAGGTATACTTTACTAGCTGCGACCCGCGGTTTCACCCGCGTTTTCCGGGATAAAAAGTAGCCTATGTGTTAATCCAGACCATGAAAAACCTTCCTTCCAAATTTAATCTAAATCCGTTCTTCCGTTTCAGCGTTGATTAGTGACAAACATACATACTTACTTTCACCTTTATAATATGTTTGTACTTATTAGCACAGAATATTAGTAGGTACTTAATATTGGTATTTATTTGTTCCAGTCTAGACATAAGTAAGTGTTAAGTACGTCTTTGTGGGTAACGCCTGATGCTTTTTATTGTTTGCTGTCCTTATTTTTATACTTTGTAAAAATAGAAATACCTAGTTTAAAAATATTTAAATAAATCTTATCCTGAACTTGTCCTTATATTTCACCAATGTATGTGAACTCTAATTAATTAAGTTATGAATACTTAGGTACTCAGTTTGATGGTTAGCGTAGTAATTGTTTTATTAATTACTTTTTAAGTAAATAAAACTACATCTATATTTTATATTTTTGTGTATTTTGGTGTTTGCACTTATCTACAAACTCCACATATCTTTTCCTGTCTATCTATATGTCCATCGCTACATAACGAAATAATCCATATAAAATCACCATCAGCTAATTGTAAGTTAAGTAGGTATTGGCTGTACCTCCAAAAGTGCTAGTACGTGATTTCATACGTTTTATAATATTCGGAATATTTTTTTTATTCAATGATGGTAAGCAACGATAGGGTCTATGACTAGTGTTGCTAGTTTTGTACCTAATTGTTTATTTTTTTTAAAATTTTTATTCCTTTTGAAACTTGCCAATGCTGTGCGTAGTGTGCTTAAATACCACAAAACTATCATTATACGAGTACAACTGAAATTTATTTTACTTATAGGTACTACTAGGTACTACTCAACCTTTCCCACTGCTGGGAGCTGCTGTTTTGCTTAGTTTTATGATTAACCGAAATTAATTAACTAGTGGTACTTCCTGATTGCTCTGGACGTGCTAACTGAAGCGCTGCATATTTTAGGTACTTACTTGACACTGACCTAGCAACACGTAAATAAGTGTCCTAGGTACCTATCTATTTAGTTCATGTAGAGGTATAAAACCGTTTTTGATATTTGTTACGTAAGTAAAGCTCTAATCAATAACTATAGTTCAGTTATAAATATCGTTTTTGATAAAGTTAAACAACACTTTTTTCTTAATTTTTTACAGTAGATACGAGTAGATATAGATGCAGCGTCGCACCGGATCTCCGGCTAGCTCGTACTATTGTTTATACTGTCGGCTATCAGAGGCACAGTCAGAGGTCAGAATGTTACGTGGTTATCTAAACAACTGTCTGACAACACAACTTTGCGGTTGTTAAGAATAATTTATTCATAGATGTGAAACATTTTGGTTGTTCCTGAACGCAAAGCTAAGTTTGTCGAAGGTCTGGTTATGATAACTGTTACAAAATCAAGCAGGCTGGTTGGTAGGATTTTAGTAGATAAACCGTTTAGGTAGTTACTTTGCTGTGGTCAATCGCCAAGTCGATCAGTGGCCACCTTGAAAAATATTCGTCTACCTCTAATAACGGGGGATACAAAACTAGATCCGCTGGGATAAATGACACCTTGATCATTATATTTTTGTGCACACCATGGAGAGTGTGCTGTTTGAAATTGTTCCTTCACCCTATTCTCCCAAAAAAAAAACCATTATACCTTAAGTAATTTTTTTTATCTAGGTTGATGCTTCATCCTCGATCACACCGTCTGTCGACCTCGTATCTATTATAAAGCTGTTACTTAGTGTTGTCATCGAATCATTGTTCTTATAATAATGTTTGCATTGGTGTTCTAACATAGATCAATTTCACTATTTAAAGCTTTACGTGATAAGGTTGCCCTTGTTACCAAATATACCTACTACTTGGTCTTAGCTTTTTCTTCTAATTTGTATAAATTCATATTCTGTTCTCTTCTGTAAGGTAGCCACTTGGTAAGCGTAATATGTTTTTCATTATATCAGAGCGAAAGTAAGTACACCTGGACTGTAGTTTATCAAACAGGATGCAGACAGATAAATAGGACAAGATAATGACAGTCTTTGGACTTTGGTCTGTGATATCGAGCGTAGACTTTAAACGCAAACAATTTATCAGTTAATACCCATCTACTGATTTTCATAAATAAGCTTATAATATTTGGTATCTAGCATTACGTAGGCACTAAATCGGCGCAAAATATACCCTAATTTAGTTGTTTTTGGCCTGTCTGGTCAAAGTCCAAAGTCATGAAATGCCTGTCTTGGAACATAGATTGATGGCTAAATGTGTTTTGCTATTACATATTGTCAGGCGCTTGATGATAGATTCTTGACAGTTATTTTATTAAAATAAAGCTTGTTCAAGTACCTACTGGTAACATTAGCAAATGCTATGAAAGTGCCAGTTAGCAATGGGACCTCATTTTACAGCAGTTGTAGCAGCAGTACTTTTTTTAAATGTAATTGAATGACGAGACGAGCAAATCACTCGCCTGATGTTAAGCGTCACGTTTGCCCATAACAGCTCTGCGCCACCCAGAATTTTGAACTCGCAGAATTCAAGACCCTGCGTAGCACAGCTCTGCGCTCGTCACCCTGAGATATAAGTTGCTTAATCTCCTAACATATTTGCCCTGTAATTTCACTGGAAACAATGCCCTTCCAACCGGAACACAGGAATGTTTGCACATTACTGCTTGGCGGTGGAATAACTGGCAAAGGTAGTACTAGACGCACCTCGCTGTTTTATCCACGCAAAGATAAATTTGATGATGAAGACAAGTAGCCTGTGCGCAGCGGTGGCCTTAGGGGGTGGCGAACAGGGCAATCGCCCGGGGCCTCGCTCTTGCAGGGGCCTGGCGCAACAACCAAAACCAATTAAAAATATAAGGATTTTTTTACTAAATCTTTTTTCAGTCTTAGGAAAGACCGCCAACATCAATTTTAAAATTTTATCATATCTGTATTTGTTAATTTTGTAAATCTTTCATTGTAAAATATTGTAATGTTTTTTTTAAATTGTTTCATATTCAACTAGTATTTCTCGTCAAATATGACAAATACCTAAACCAAACCACCAGACCTACTTTCGCATCACATACTTTTCACGAAGGACAAAGGACCTCGCAGAGACCTGCTGCTGCCAGGGGCCTCACAATGGGTAAGGCCGCCGCTGCCTATGCGCTAATCAAGGGTGTAAAGCTATCTCTAATCCGTATTTCATCCAATTCTGCCATTCAAGTTTTAGTTATTTACCTACTTACTTCAATATCTACTCCTCGTATATTCAGTCGATACGGGTTGCTTCAACAGGTCCAATATCGAATCCTATTTTATTTAATCCGATCGGAGCGACCGGGGCCAGTTTACGAGTCACTCGGGTTCCGTGCGGGTTTGTTTTAAACCACACGGACCCGTAATCCGCGTGCATCACAGTTCAGCACGGATGTGGAATGTGACCATTATTTTAGCTTTTTGTCCGACATTTTGGTACTAATAAGTTATTAGGCAAGTAGATACCTACTCAATAAGTACAAGGTTTGATTTTCAAAGTTTTTTTATAGATAGTAAGGTGGTAAAATAGCTATGGATATAGGCTCGATTTTATTTCTAGTTCAAAGGCATGTACCTACCATGAGCTCTAAGCGTAGGCCTGAATTAAATCGCATTGGCTTTTGTCTTGTTTTTTTAGCAGACAGAGTGAGACGAAAGCTGGGTTATAGAAAGTTTTGTACGCCATAAATACTTAATGTTACGTCATAGAACGTTTTGTAAGTGGTTCAACCGCTACAACTATATTTATTTATTTACAGAAATGAATAAAATATTGTTACCCTACCATCTGGCAGCGTCTCGGCCAAGAATAAGGTATTAAGTTTTCTATTAGCCCTCATCCTTTTACATTATTACTGCTAACAACCTCGATCCGGGATTGTGTGTTCAGTAAACACTCTGTGAAATACGAGTACGTTGTCCGACTTTTATCTTTACTTCGCATAGTTCGCATACACTTGCTTACTTTCAAACTGATTATACCTACTGCAAACTAACTAGGTTCATAGTTTAAATTGTAAGCGCGGTAAGAACCTCGAAAACATTGAAAGTCAGTGAAAAAATAGGCAGGAGTCTAATGCGTTGAAGAGAAACCTTAAGAGAAACTTAGGGGTTTATAATGTCGGTCAAAGTCGGAAGGATATCTTAGAAGTAGTACACTATAATATAATTGCAGTATAATATGACGAAATATCGTCACTGAGTACTGGGACCTCATCGCTCGACACAAAAGCATGGCTTTCAGCCAGACAGACCGACTGTCCGACTTGCCGAGGCACTGGCTCGCGTATAGTGCGTGGCGTTGGCTCGACCTTCGCAAGGCACTACCCTCCTCACTTTTTACACATCTCGATTTATAGTTCGGCCAGCGAATCCATCAGTTCAAATAATAAGCGGCTTCCATTGTCCTAATGAGTTTAGGGCATCATAAAAAATGCTACGTCCTCGCGAGGTCACGCCAGCCCCGGGGGAAATCTACCGCTTTTAGTTATTTGCGCAAATCATATTTAATAACATAATATTTTGTAAGTAACGTGTACTAGCTACACTCAGTGGCTTTGCTCACGTTTTACGTTAATTTATAGAACAAAAAACACAAGAAGGAATTGTGTATTTGAATTTTGGAATAACGGGAGTTTTTAAAACTACTCGGATGCTCGGATTTCGGCTTCGTAGAGTTCAAGTTGTAAAACATACAACGTATAAGTAGCACTTAGAAATGGTGTGGTTATCCATTAATTATTTTTTTTAATCATGTCTGTAGGTTTTCCTCTACAAACAAACTCACAAACTTTACCTCTTTGTAATATTAGTAATTAGAATAGATTACGCTCGCGTTTTTACACTTTTTTAAATGCGCATGCAACAAGCACGACCGGTATAACACGATTGTGAAAATAGCGACAGCTAACGTAATCAGGCTGCTGGTGCCATTACCAGCTCAAAATTAAAAGCTCGCTACACCGCGCCACTGCAGCTTCGTCCGAACTTGTGAATTAATATTAATATTAAATTTCATGACGGCGTTCCCGGCTAGATTAAAGAGTTTGCAACTGCCTGCCACGTGGATTGTGGAAACGGAAAATGCTTGGATACGACACGATAAAACGGTTTGAAAATTTTGAGGTTATGGGTTGATTACAGTAACGAGTACAGAGCTAATTCGTTCAAATTGGTCCAGTCGTTTAGTTGTAAAAAATTAACAAAAGTAATGTTTTGCTTGCTACATGTTCTACGGTTACGGCTCGTAGACGTCGTAGCCCGTAGCTGGCTTCTACGTTGTCGTGACGTAGCCTTAGTACTTGTTAAAACGTCACTTATTTTGGTCTTTGTCCAAATGACCTCAAAACAAAACTTCACTTACGTTCACTGACAGAAAGTATCTGTTTGTGCGCTAATACTTGATAGCTAAGGCTACGTAGTACGGCTACGGCTCGTAGGAGGCCTATACGTTGTGACGTAGTAAGCCTAATGTATTAATTGCAGTTGGTTTGCCTTTGAAGTTACCGATTATAGGATTTCGCTCTCAATGTACATTTGCTAAGTGCTAAGGTTTAACCTAAGATTAGGATTCGTATCATAAATAAACCAGTAATAAAATATGAAAAACATATTTTTAAAAACAAGCTCTTATTACATTGTCATCGGAATTCCAATAGGCATACCAAATTTCAGCTCAATTGGATATCAGAAAGTAGTTCTAATTTAGATTCCAAGATTTGAATCACACAACAAACACATAGGTACGAGTACAACACGAACCAACCGTGTTGGAAGAAACATCCTAATACGGCAAGTCAAAAAAAAGCTTGTAATTAATATACCAGATCCACATTTTTTAAATCTCCGTGTCAATAACGAAGCAGAGATGAGGCTCGGCCTTTTTACCCAGCGCTGAGGCAATGCCTACGGCGAGAATTAAGTGCTGAAACTAACGCTTTCCGGCGAGATTTTAAAGCGATGTTTTCATGAAAGTGTGGGCAAAATAGTGTGATATTTAGGCTTTGACCATTATTAAGTAGCTGGTACTCGGGGCTTTGTGCCTGATGCTTTGGTTTTCGATCTCGTAGGTTTGCGACTGTATAGCTATAAAAGAGCCTACGCTACGCTTTGTATTCAGTACACCTAGCATAACTTCAGATGTAAATAAGTAGCAAGTATTCGATAAAAATTAATAGTTAAAAAAACTAAAAAACACGATTTGTTTAGTGTATTGTCATCGGTCCTCGATATATCTACAAAGTTTGAAAGAAATCTGACCGTTTAAAGTGGGTCAAAAACGCGCTCAAATGAGTCGGTTACATACAAACATACAAACATACAGGTGAAGCTAATAAAAGCGTGTTAAAAAGTGTACGCCATTTACGCCCGTCACATTTAAATCGAATATTCTCTATAACCCTGAAAAAAATGGCTATCACCCTTGTCACCCTAAAAACTAGTACTAGCACCAGTTTTTAGGGTGCACCCCTAAAAACACATATTATGATTATGACAACCATATATTATGATAGTTGTCACCGTAAAAACTGGTGCTAATTATAGTACTTTTTGGTGATTATCATTGGTGAGTATGCTCCGTACTTCAGGTCCATCGGAATTTTAATTGCCATTTTTCGGTGTATTATACGTCATAAGTCATGTTAGGCCATACTGTATAGATTTTACTGATCGCTGTATTTTAATAAGTGCTTCCTATCAAACAGCTGTCAAATTGAACGGCCCACGTTTTATAAACGAGGCTTCCAATCTAGAACTCGTCATCATAAACACTGTGGAGTGACTTTTACGTAGTGATTTTAGTTTTGGCAAGCCCCTAAGGCCTAGAAAAATGCCTAAAAAGGCCAAACAAAAAAGGATAAAGACCTTAAAAAGTAAAACCTAAAAGCCTAGAAGCTTAGAGGATAAAAGAACAAAAATAATTGGGTTCCCAACCGCAGCCTTGGTAAGCTCAGATAAATAAAGTGAATGGTCAAAGTTAGTAAGTTTTTTCTAGAGTAATAAGTTACTTTTTAAAGAATTAATAAAACAAGCTTTTATTGCATTGACATCGGAGTTACACACTTATACCAAACAGCTCAATCGGACTGGAAGTGGTTCAAAATTAAATTGCAAGATTCCACCTGAACGAGCATTACAGGGCAAATGGGAGATTAAACAACTTAAATCTCAGGGTGACGAGCGCAGTGCTGTGCCACGCAGGGTCTTGAATTCTGCAAGTTCAAAATTTAACAGGCGAGCGATTTGCTCGTCTCGTCACTCAATCACATAAAAAAAAGCATAGTTACTTAGGTAATACGTAAATTGCAAGGTAAATAAAAGCTTTTAATATAATAATTTCTACCACGTTATTTAGATTCCAGACAGGCTATTTTAATTCCTGCGTTCATTATGTTCAGCTCGTAATTTATTTTTTCAGCTTTCTCAGTAAGCTGCGTTCCTTCGCTAGGTTTAGCAAAAAGCTGGTCATTAAACCGAGTTAATGAGAAGTATTTTTATTTTAAGGAAATTCTTAAGGCCCTTCCGTAATGAGGGTGGCTCGACAACTCGTAGGTATAAAAAGAAAATGCTCTACATTTACTAGGCACCTCTATATTTATTCTGGTTTGGGGACAAATGGTTCTATTAAATAGGAAAAACTTAATAAAAGTAGATGTATTATTATGATTGTCGAGTAAAAAATACCTATTATCTCAGTAAAAACTTAGTGTAGTTTTAACATTTAGGTACATTCACTTATTAACAAACTACTAATTACTATTTAACATTTAAAAATCGTAAAATCGATTAGTTTAGTTTAGTTTTTTAATTTAATTATATTTTAATATTCAAATGTATTTTCTTAATTTAAGTCTCTGTGAATAAATAAAATCGTTATATCATCATAATTACTTGCCTACCGAATGTTTTATTTTTGTTTAGAACTAAGTACACCATGTATTCAAAAAGTAGTCGACGCAGCGGTCTTTCCCTCGACGGAGTCCTGGATCAGCGCTTCGGTTACTCCCGGTATGGGTCCGATGGTGGCGGTATTTAGTTCTACAAATCATAAGTGTAATCCAAGAGCCTCAAACATGGTCGATATCCATGAATATTCACCCGGTTATAATGATTGAACCGCCGAAGGACAACGAAGTGCCCCTTTGGGACCCTCGTAAGGGTCTATTTACATTTTAGACCCTTGAAAAGGGAAATGCTGAATCTGGCTCTTATCTAAAGTTTTTGGTAAAATTATAGGGAAATTAATTTTTTTGTGCTTGGTTACTAAAATTTTAAAAATAAAATATATTTTATTGCTTGGATTTTTGTACCTACTCAATAAAAACAATAACGCAAAAGCTGAACGGATGTGCATAACATTTGGTCAAGAGGTTACGTAACTCGATATTTTTCCTTAAAACTCACTTTTTCCAGGAAAAATTAACGGTTGTTGCTGGATAGGGAGTGAAACCGCGAGGCGCAGCTTATAATTGGAATTATACTTCCAAATAATCGCTGCTTGTTTCATCGCAGTCGGGTATATGCAGTAGTTTTACTTCGATTTTCTATTTATTCGATGTATCCTCTCCATCCTAAAGTTGCCTAGAAGAGATCGCTTTTAGCGAAAAGGCCTTCAATTGTTGCACTAGTTTTAAGTGTTATGATACTTATTTTTGTAATTTCGGATGTAAACAATAAAGAGTTTATCTATCTAGGTTTATTTTACTGTGACCCTGTACACTGTACACTGATCGTAACAAGTCTTTGATGCATGTATTCTGTAACTCGAACTCTTGTTTTCTTCGACCGTGTAAGGTAGAGTAATAGAGAAACAGAGGTAAATATTTTTTTTAAGTTTTTAGGCCAAAATTAAAATCAAGTAACACAAAAAAATATCCTTTCAACTTACCTATAGAAAGCGTTAACGAATCATATATTATGACTGTAACATTTTTTGTTGTAGTTAGGTTTTGAGTTCCGTTTCTCATATATTTAACTCTAGAATACTCAATAATACGTGAGTACTCCCATGTTAATTACAACAAAACGTATGAAATATTCGCTACGTATTTTTCTACTGAAGTTCCTGCTCGAGGTTTTGAACGGAATCTCCTCCCGGCCGACTGAAACAACGTGAGTGCAAACCGGTGTTTTCAGCACATTACGCCGACGCGATGTCGCGAGCTACAATTAAGTGACAGACATTGATGAAAACAAGAAGCATGTTCATGACACGTTCAATTGCCTATATGCACTCAGACACCCCCCAAACGCGCCACGAGTGACATTCTCAAAAATAAAACGGCTTTCGAATTAAGTATTTGATATGATGATTTGATACTAGCTGTGGTTTTACCAGATATCCTACAATAGTCGTTAGTTTTTTCAGGGCAAAAGTAGCCTACATATTAATCTAAGATATACACATTTCTTTTTATGCTATTGAGGGACGAGACGAGCAAATCGCTCGCCTAATGTTAAACGTCATTACAGGTTTGCGCCACCCAGCCCAGCACATACCTATCCTACTTTCATAGCAAATCATTCAGAACCGTTCAGCCTTTGTCGCATGATTAAGTAATAAAAATCCAAACCTCTAAATATCAAGACTTCCGAGCAAACAACTTTTGTCTCGACACATTTTCACATTTTTATACAGGGCTATGAAAATGTAAATAGAAAAATGTCAACTTGAAAATATGTATGGAACTGGAACAGCTGATTTTTTTTCGCAAATTCTAGGTTGGTCCCATAGCAAAAGGTTGTTCATAATGATGAGTACTATCGGTACCCTTTTCGGTTTAGCATACCCTTTCCTTATATCCCTGTTTAAGTAGGATCTCTAGCTTGCTAGCTAGGTACTCTACACTGTCAGTACATCCCAGTAACGAGGCATTCAGGGTGCCTCCTTTGTACATCGGCTGCCTTCCCTTGTAGCTCTATTACTCCTTTTAGATACTAGGACATACGTTGAAGCTTTAGCTAGAGGAAAATCGGGAATATCGACATAAATATAATATTTTACTTCATATTTTAACAGCCCCTTGGAGGTTGGGTAATGTCACATAAACGCGCTAGTCTTTCTTTCAGGAAATATTTGTCAGATTTTGATAAAGTTTGATACGTGCAATCAAATAGGCCATAATATCTTCCCATATGCCTTAGTTTTTTCAAAAACACTCTCAAGTGAACATCAACAATTAATGATTCACTAAGGAATTATGATTATAATAATTATGATCCGGGTCGAAATAAAAACATCAAATTCCGCCAACTTCTCCTTTTTTTTAATTTTTTTTTTTACTTTTTCATATAAAATTATAAATCTACGAGTATATGGCATAAATTGCTCGATTGGCTAAACCTGCAATAAAAAAAAACTGTCTACTTTCCCGCGTCATATTTTACATCAGCGGGAATTTGACAGATATATTTTTTTAAATTTCATTATAAAAATTATATTTTTTTTGTCGATTTTTTTATATAAGTGACATATTAGCTTATCGAACAGTTATGCATAAGATGATTATTGGTAGGTAATAAGTGGTTAGTTGTTGTGTAAATATGAGCGAAATGAAATCCGTATCGGTTAAGAAAAAGTAAATAAATGCTGAGAGCACGTATATAATGTCTCCCGTCCATTAATTAGTAAAAAGGTTTTTATTAGGAACCTTGTTTGACAAATAAATGATAGAATTTTATTGAGCTTTACGTACGAGATACATACGTCAAGCAAGCTTAAGAAAAAAATACCAGAGATAAGTAGAGGAAAACTTATCACACGTATTTTTTTCTTTAATTTAGGTTTTTACAATAAAAAACATTAAGTATTAAAACCTAAACCTAAAAAGCCGTCGGCAGTGAAGCGATTCGTTAACACAACACTGAAGTACAGTAGATCTAAGATGTGAAGTGCTCTGTCAACTTTCCGCTGATGCAATGTATTGCGTGCGAAAAAGAGACAAAGCACTTTTCAGCTATATCAATGTTATGTTGTGTATAGTTAAGTATAATTAAGTCCGAGAGGTGGGTTTGTTTAACAAAACCCGAAACGGAAAAAATTGGGTATGACAGATAATATGGTGGTTGCAACTTTGATGGTTTTTAGTTTTTAAAACGTTTGATTGTTGCACGAAGGCTTATTCAATTACAGTAGTAAAACAAAGTTAAGTTTTTTTAAGTTTTAGGGATTTTGAAATAAAGTTAAGTTAATTAAAAAAAATAATGTTAAAGAAAACAAGCTTTAACTGTGTTGTCATCGGATTTACATAAGTACCAAATTTCACCCACCAAGTGGTACAAAATTCAGTTCCAAGATTTGACCCGAACGTACAAACAAACATTGCAAGTTAAATAAAAGCTTGTAATAAAAGTCATTATGTCCATTTTTTTCCGTTTTGAGAAAAAGTCATTCAGAGTTGCAATTTTGTCTAAAATTTAAGAAATTTGGTCAAAGTGTAGTTCGACACCCTTGTTTCGACTCTATAGTTGACGAGAGTCACCAAGTCCGTGAGGTCGTGGTCTACATGGTGCCTGTTCACGACGTCACAAAACGCTTCGACAAATCGGCTGCACTGGGGCAAGCGCAATGAGGCGTCATCTGAAAAAACAACACACATATTTATTTATTTTTTTATCGCGAATAAGTCCGCGTTTGACCACAATCTCGCCTGTTGGTTAGCGACGTTGCAGTCGAAGATTAAAGACACAGATTTATATTCTAAAATCGCAAAAAGAAAGCGGCTTTTCTATACGTCGAGAGTGAAAGGTATTTCTATCGAACAGCTGTTTTTACGTTATCATTTTAGGGTTGATAATTTTAGTCCTTACCTTCGTAGGATGTCAGCGTGACGCTGTCCGCGTGAGTCGGGACGGTGGTTGACACTCGATTGCTGGTGAACACTCGGAGGCCCAGGTCCATGTTATGGTGGCGGCATGTCTGAAATATTTTTTTAGTTCTCAATCGTTTCTTAAAACCCAATAAATAAAAACTTATTTAATATTTTAGTATCTTTTGTTTTATTTAAGATCTATTTTATTCGGAATCGGAAGATCTATTCTATTTGGTAAACTTATTTTAAAATAAAAGAGATATCTTTACTCACCGAACATTCTTCAAGACCGAATACGCTTCTCACACCGACTGTTAGTGCATTTTTAAACCTGTAAAACGCCCGCGATTTCCTCGCGGCCGACCAGCGATATTTCACAAGACAGAGGCCCGGAACCCAAAGTAGTCACCTGTAATCATAAATTAAAAAGTTAAGTTGGCCTGCATGATCGATAACAAGCATTCACTGCAAAACCAGAGGTAGATAAATTTACAAAAATAAAAAAGTAAAAAAGCAAGAAAATAACGGAGCACAATGGAAGCGATGTACCTAGTCTTTTTCTAAAAATATTACAAGATTTTGTAGCAAAACACACTATGATTTGGTTTCGAGCTGTTGAAGTTCAATAAACTTGGTAGCACTCATGTGGCACTGAACTTTTAAGGGCAAGTATGAGTATGACGCATCATACGTATCGTAAATTCCATAAGAAATAATTTGGGTTGCACTTTATCAACAGCTATAGAATTGGTTTAATTAATTTAAGTAATTTTTCTCTCAGCTAAAAAGAGAAGTAGAAATTGCAAAGCAAAGAAAACGGACCAGACTGTTGGTTTTCGGTCTTTTCAAAATAAGAGTTAAAAAAGTCTGCGTGCTTAAATTTTGAATACATCGTCGCTTACGAACACTAAAATTGGTAGACAAAATCCGGATTTATTGGTTAAAAAAGAAAGAAAAAGAAGTAGTAAACGAAGTAAACTAGCTAGCTTACATGGTTCACGAACAGCTTCGCTTTTCCGGCTAGACTAGATGCGTGCAAGACGCTGTTGACGGCGTCTTTGAGCTTGAACGGCTTATCTGCTGCATACAGTTTACCGTCTGTGTTCCCATAAGCCAGAAACACAACTGCTACGCATGATGTGTTTCTGTGGTCCATGTCACAGACTGCAATTAGAAAATAGAGGTAAGCATCGGCGTAACTTCTTTATAAAAAACGCGTTCGACTCGGTTTCTTCTAGGCAAGCGTGCTCCATCGTAGACCGCATCGTTGCTTACCATCAGGCGAAATGGCGGTCAATAGCTAGCCTACGAGTGTCACATAATTAAAATAACTGCTTTTAGAGTTAATCAAAAATAACGAGAAAATAAAAAAAAAACCCCGATTTTTTTTTAACATACTTATGACCTAGAGCGACGTTTTCTATTTACGCAACGCAGTTTTTTCGTTAGTCACGTAGGTATGTCATTGTCGCTGCGTCGGCGCAAGTAATGGGGTTTTCCCCACGCCCACGCCAGATCGTATGTTTTGACCGCTATCAGAAAACGTTGCAGGAAATTTCTTAGTTAGTAATACAAATGTTTATAAATGTCGTATAAATAACCTGAAAAATCGTTAACAACCGAAGCGCAGATATTTTGTTAATTGTGTTCTTTATGTATTTTCCAAGCTTTTATTTAATTTGCAATACAATGTTTCTTTCATTAATCTTGTTTGGATATTCTTGTCAAATCTTGCAACTGAAGTTTGAAGCACTTTCTGATCTACGATTGAGCTGAAATTTGGTATCTATAGGTACCTGAGTAACTTTTATAAAATGCAATAAAAGCTTGTTTCGAAAAGAAAAAAAACTTTTCCTCTTTCAATTCAATTCATTTATTCAGTCAGACCATAGGAGGATGCATACTACACTTTTTAAAGTAAATTTAAAGCAGTTACATCAGGCGAGCGATTTGCTGGTCTCGTCACTCAATTACACAAAAAAAAAAAAAAAGGTACTACATAAACTTTTACTATAAAAAATAATTTATAAAGATAATTGCATAGCGTGCTTACCGTCCTTCAGTTTCTGCATAACTTGGCGACGTGTGTAGTTTTCAAAAGGTTCGTGGACCGTGAACCCAACTCCCCTGAAGGTCTCTTTAAATTTATCTTCGTCGTACCCTGCGCCAGGCCTTGGACGTTGGGGACGCCTGAATGAGACAAGATCTTTAATACGAAATCAATTGAAAAGAAATATATCGCGAAACTAGTTATTATTTATCTAATGGAAAGTTTTAAATGGGTTAACTTGACCTTGTTTTACGGGGAAGTTTCAAAGTAGCACATGGCCGAAAAGCTAACTGAAACCCGACTATGGTAACAGTATGGACATTGGACACATGGTACGGACTACGGAGGGATGATGATCAATGATAATGTTGTTTGAAGGGTGCTGGAGCTCCCGAGGAAAAGTGGGGAAGAGAGCGCTTTCCACCTACCCCTTAGACGAATATGATCCACATTAGGAGAACTGACCCCACCAAACGTAAGAACAGGAAAATAAAAAGAAGAAAGGAAGCTGAAAGCATTATTTCATACTAGATGCCCCTCGAGATTTTACTCGTGCGGTGATAGAAACGATCTAAGAACGGACACTTTTCGAAATATACCTAGGTACTCTTTGATTTCAAAACGTGTAAAATAGTAGGTATATTGACAAATAATACTACTTAATTAATATATTTATTGTGATGAATCATGATGATGTCATGTTTGAAATCGTTTTTAGTAACAGACTGCGAGGTGCCATTAGTCTGGCTTAGCGATCAAGTGCTGTTAGAACCTTTTAGAATTGATAAGACAATTGAAGCACATTCTTATAGCCGCTGAAAGTCTTCTGTCTCACTCTTGCTGCCAAGCTTACCATGGTCCAGACCGAGACAGAAGCGTGTCTCGCGAAACTTGATCGGCTGGTTAGGATTTTGGTTTTTGAACTTATCTTCTGTTCTTACTTTTCTATTTAATACCAAAGAGATCCTGGAATTCTGTTCTGAACCCGAAATTTTGTAAAATCCTGAATCCTGTATCTGTGTGATTATGTACCAAACCCTGAGTGTGTGTGTGTGCCTGTGTGATTATTAACCAATCTAATTGCTAAAAAAAATAGCTATTTTACATTTTGTCGAGTCTCATTGACACTTTTCTGTGGAACATCTGATTTTTTTATCGATTTCAGAGTCGGCCCCATAAAAAAAGTCCCCATAATAAAAGTCGTTCATGAGCATGAGTAGGTACTATAACCTATTTTCGGATTAGCATACCCTTTCTTTATAACTCTGTATACATACACACTTGTTATTTCCTAACGTTGAAGCGGCTATGTACCGATTTGGATGAATTTGATACCATTATCATCAATGTCAGCCTGTATCGACCCTGTTTTGGGTATAGATAAAGCAGCGGAGCGTGGATCGTAGTTATTCGTAGTTAATAATGGTATTCATAAATAAGCATTGAATCCAGTATAGATTCAAGATGTGTCACTAAGAGGAAGTGTGGAAATAATTCAATTAAATTCATCTTTCAATCGGCCGCATCGTCCGCTTACCAACACGGTTAGCGGTCAAACGCGGCGGCGGACATATTTGCGTTTGAAAATACTTTAGGTACTGTTTTACCTATTAATTAATTGTAATGGTTTGTAATTTAAGCATTAGACCTATGTAGTTTATCAGAATATGTGTGTGCGTGTGTAAAATCGATATGAATTGTAGATTTCTAACACAAATTTGCTGCACACCCCGTTTTCTACCATGTGATATTTTATGCACTCGAATGCGTCGTTGATTAAATGTATAGTTATAAATTATTACATGTACTCTAAAACGATTTCGTTATCTAATTACTATAAATACCGAAGTAAAATTTATTTATTTTGTGCAATAGGTGTGAAATGCTATCTAGTTTTTATGGCGCCATATAATGAATCGCACATTAAACACATTGACACATTAATCACATTAAACGTAACGTTTCACACTCATAGCTCTCAATTTCATTTGTCAGGGATGCCATGGAACACACACAAAGACAAATGCAACTAACACCTAGACTCAAAGCAGATATTCAAATTCACATTGCATTGGTGACATATTCATCCAAGTTAGAAATGAGTAACTCATATTTTACTAGAATTATTTACTGCAGTAGCTGTGCTATTGTGCATGTCAAATCAGTACCTACCTACTACTGCCTGCCTGGCACGGGTTGTTGACATGAACATATTGTCTTTCTACCGTTTTTGTCCTGCGAGAAACTGAGAAACATATCTATATTCTCGTCTACACAGTAACATCTATGCGTGGATAAAACGGTAGAAAGACTATTTGTCCACGGCCTGCATTAGGCGTGATAAGCTAACAGGATGTTCAAGCGTTCATGCACAGCTAAGGCTGGGATTCGTTAGCAGTGATGCTAACCAAGGAAAGAACTGTACACTAGCTCTAAAACTGTAAAACCTATCAAAAATCTACAGTTTTTGCTAAATTGCTTTTTTTGTTGTTAAAACTTAAAATAGAGAAGTTAACTTACATGAATTCAGGCGTGTTGTCGAACATGAACAAGTACATGTGCTTATCCCCGCTCATGTCGTAGTCCAGGCTCTGAAGGTCGTAGACCACCCGAGGCGACATGTCTTCTGTTTTTCCGGGCCTGCAAATTTTTATAATACATTTTTTGCAGAACTTAAAATAAACTTAACCCTAGAAAGATAACGTTATTTTTTTGTACTGAAAAGATAAACATGCGCCTGAGAGGCGCACTATTTTAATAGCCGATTTTTTTATGCATGTCAATTATTTTTATTTCATTAACTACTGTAAATTGTTGAATTATTAATAAGTAAATAAAATACATAAGTGTTGTCATTATTTTTTATTTAAAATATTAAAATTTTTAGGATTTTATAAACCCTCAACAAAAATGAACAAAAATTAGAAGTCTTCTGTACTTAGGTAGAAATTTTTAAAAATCGGTAACTTTTATAGTGTTTTTTCTTATTAACTAATTAATTATAATGTAATCAGTCTCAAATTAAAAAAAATACTGGAAAAATCAATGGCTAAAGACAATTGTTATACAAAAGTTACACGTTGGCGAAAGTTACACAAAAGATAAACATGCGCCTCCCGAGCGCAACGCATCGCTCTAACAGCAAAACTGTGGTACTTACCGAACAGAAGCGGCCGTCTCTCGGGAGTGTTGACCGACGACTGAATTGGCGCGAAAACACAAGCTTGTACGCGCGTCGGTAACAAAATGGCGGCGAAATATGTATTTCGCGGGCGCCTCTCAGGCGCACGTTATCTTTCTAGGGTTAAACAATAAGTATATACTTAAATAAACAGAAAAAAACAGAGCTCAAGTCACTATCCGCGGGTTAAGTACCCAAAAGACTAGCTGGAGTAGATTGAAACCAAAGAATTCAGATTTTTGAGTTTTTTTTCGTGGAGTATTCGTGGCGTACTGTGGGAATAACCTCTGGCGACGTTACCTCGTTGAATAGGAATACAACTTCTCTAGCCGAGGTAAGCTCCTTTTGGTCGCTTGATCATTATTTCAGCCAAACTACAAATCTAATAACCATGTAAAGCCGGTCGCGCATGGCAGATACGCACAGTATCGCAACAACATTATCTAATTATTGTGGTGTATGTATGTTTGGTACTGCTAATCTCTAAGGTTGAACATCTGGCCAAATGCTGAGATATCTATTATATCTGTATATACCCTGGACTAAATAGGCCAGTTAACAAAAAATAATTGAGATGAAAACTTAGAATGAAAATGAATAGGACGCAGACCGCTGTTCGTTTTTGAAATATAAAGTTAATTAAGTTTTTTTTTACGTTCTGGTATGTTACTCGTAGCTAACTAGGTATTTGAAGACAATATTTTGTGAAAAATAAACTTTCAAAAATATATCTACCTACTAAGTATTCTTGAAGGATATAAATTAATAGGACGCAGGACAGTATTTAGTTTTCTTTATAAAAGTTAAGAAAATATTTCGGTTAAGTAAATAAACTTTGTAGTTGAATCAAATAAAGCAGAGAAAAAAACACGTTTTTGTCACGTAGTCCTTTGTTCCCCGCCAAGAAAGCACATTATAAATTTTATTACGTTCCTAATATGAATTAATAAACAATTATTTAATTTTTTCGTAATTTTTGAGCTTTGTCACTTTAGTCGTAGACGAGTGGTTTTGCTGATAATTTAAAGAAGATAAAATAATTGTTGCGTGAATATTCAATCTCACAAAATAATTTAGAGAATAAAACTAATTTACGTAACATAAGATAAAATTATATAGGTAACTCTAAAAACTATTAAATATATCATTGCGCAATCAAAAATGAAACATAAAAATGTAAAGGATCCTGTAAAAAATGTAAAAACCGCGTGTTTTTGTCAATTTACACGAACAAGTCCATATTGTCCAGAACAGTATGGTAGGCTTTCTTTATCTGTCTCAGAAATATTTTAGATACTTCTTATCTAAAAACGGCCTTTGTCGAACTAAAAATGACAACGGCAAGACACGGGAGGTTGTCGATTTGGTAGGAAAATATGATAGTGGCTCCGCGGTTTAGTCTGATTTTGAATGCAGATAAGACACTCAAAAATTAGACGCAATTCAAAATTGCGTCAATGGCGCTTATCAGAACCGACACGGCGAAAAAAAGATGTTGTATTGATACTTATTAGCTTTGTTAGCTAATTTAGAATCATTGACTATAATCGATATATCAAAAATAAATGATAAAAAATATTATTTTTAACAACAAGCTTTTATTAAATTGTCATCGGCTTTATACAGGTACGTATACCAAATTTCAGCTCAATCGGACATCGGGAAGTGGTCCAAAATTCAGTTGCCAGATTCGACCCATATTAATTAGACAAGTAAAGCAAAAGCTTTGAATCAAGGCTTGAATGAAATGGCACATCGACCGTATCAGGCGCAGACCATATACCTAACCCGGTATCAGGCGTTCATTCATTCATTTCAGGCAAAGATCGGTATAATCCGAGCAATTTACAAAGACTCGCGCCACTATACATTTTGTTGAGGCGCGTGTCTTTGTAAATTTTCAAGGTATGACATCACCGGCTCTTCAAGGTCTTCCCGCAGTTTGTCTTAAATCTTAAACACTCGGTGTTAACAAATAAAATATTTATAATTAACCACTTATTTAGTGTTAGCTAGTGTCGTACTCAAAGTAGAACGCGGTCTGTGGCTTGGAATTCTTTGGTGAGTAAAAAATATTTATACAAAAATATTTACCAGAAGCACAAGCCCCCGTCACTTTGCAGGCACATTGTATCTGATTGCAAAGTCCCCATATCAGAAAATGGATACAGCGGGTCTGTATCCATTTTTGTTTTCACTTTCACCAAACTACGGTGGTTACCTACTATTCACTGCAGCAATGACTAAAAACACTACTATTTCAAATGATAATCGTCTTAGAGCTTTAGATACAGTCAAATTGATACGTCTGCTTTGTACTGTTTCTAAATGCGGTTTGATATGATCGTGGTTCGTAAGTAGTGAGTGTTGCCAGGGCTTGTTTTAAAGATACAAATGATTAGCAAGATAAAAAGTAACGTGTTCCACAAAAAATAAGTAAAAAGTATTAATGCTACTGTTTTCTTTTCGGCTGTTTGCCAAACCGGAGTTTTGAAACTAGTTTTGACCGATGCTTTTTATACTTGTGCGTATCTGGTTTCGGTTCTTATCGCTATGTAACATATCATAGCGATAGGAATCGACCTCCAGATTTAAATTGGTCTTCGGCAATACTAGTCACGCTATTACGAAAGTGGTGAAACAGTAGGTACCTACTAACTTTTGAGATAAAAAGAATAAAAAAATCCAATCAGTTCAATCAATTCGCCGTAGAAAGAAGCTCATAGCATTAAAACATTTTAGCATAGCTAAACCACACCGCAATGAAACCTGCATTTGAATAAAAAAAAAAACGCATTTACTTATATTTCAGAACTAAGTACGATGCCACAAATAGACACCCTTTAAACTTATTTCATTACTTACTTAAATCACCCCTCTTCAACTAAGTAATTTTATTACTTGTTTCGACTCCATTTAATTTTTGGTAGAAAGTAAGAGAAAAGTACCGATGACGGAACAAAAGTAACGGATTGCGTTACAATAGTAAAGTCAGGCAACATCGTGACGTTTGCGGCGCGTCGCAGGCGCCTAGGCGCTTGCAAATACGAGCTAGGACTTCATCCATCAGTCTGGCGCTCAGGGCTGACGTCACGTAGTCACGTAGGCCTTCCCGTATACTGGACGATGATTGGCTGCATTTTATAGCGCGACTTGCTGATTATAGCTACATTACACCCACGCCATATAAGTGGATCTTAAATTGATCTGCACCACTAACCGCCGTAGAAAGTGACGTTTCACACTCAGTAACAAATGTAAGGGTTCCGATGGCTTCAGCTCGGTGTGGGCGTTTATCTGTGACGCGCATCGCGTGGGGTTTCATGCGATACATTGGTATCGCATGAAACTTACCTGAAACTTGGCCTGCGTCATCTTCTCAGGTAAACGCCGGTAGCTACCGGGGACTTTAAAACGCTCTGATCCATATAGCAGCCAGAGCCCCCAGGCACTTTTACTTAGAGCTTTCTTTGTTCTTTCTATTTTTAGTATTCCGACTAAAGTTAAGCATTTCAATGGCTTTCAGGCTTTCTTATTAAGGCAAATAGACAACTAAAACTCGTAGACGTTCTATGCAGAGCTATAAGGACGCTAAGCGGAAAAAGGTTTATGCTACCGTTACAAACAACTATTAAGTACCTACTATGGGACCAACCCGGAAATCGAGAAAAACAATCGCTGTGCAATACTTGTTGTCGAGTATCATTGACATTTTTGTACGGGACATCTTTCTTTGTTTAATTTCTTTCTAGGTATGTTTTCTAAGTACTTTAATTAAAAACAGTTCAATCATAACATTTAATTTCACTTCAATAATTTTCAGGTTTTCTAATTATTACGAACATGCAAACAATACTCCGACAGGTTCTATAGTTTTATATTGAAGCAAAAAACGAATTAATTTTACGAAAATTAACTTAGGTATATCGCTACGTCATTCATACATTTAGTACTCCATTAATTCAATAATTTCGTTTGAGATCATATTGAGTAAATAAGATAAAGTCACTACAAAGTGACATTGATAAGAAAGGGCACTTCTGCAACTTTGACCGCGCCACGGGTTTTCCACTGGAATTTTCAAGCGATAACTCCATTTCGCAGAAACCCTGGAGCCACCTGTGTAAACATAATACATTCAAAATAGAGTGGATGCTCTGAACTTACACACATGGCAAACAGCTTTGCTTCGTTCCAAGTAGTTTTCGATATTTTGTAGTCGTTATGTAAGCGTGTGCGAATAAATGTTTGTGTAAAAAAAAAAAACTACGAAAAAAAAAAATACGAAAAGTATCTGAAATAGCATGTATCTACGATCCATCATTATCAAAAACAGTTTTCCACTCACTGCTGAGTAAAGATAGGCCTTCTTTTCCTTAATTCTATAATCTTAGCTTATCCGATGTTCATGAAATTTAAATTAGACCAATCTAGCTTTCCTCGCGCCCAAGTTGACGTCATTCTGGCCTTCAATTTTCGAACTATGTACCTATACAGGGCTTTACAGAAAGGATATGCTAAGCCGAAAAGGGCTCATAGTACTCATCATTATGAACAACTTTTATTATGGGACCAACGCGGAATTCGCGAAAAAAAAATTAGCTGTTCCATAGAAAAATGATAACGACACTCGACAAAATGTATGGAACAGCTGATTATTTGCTAATTCCGGGTTGATCCCAATAACAATAAGTAATAAAAGTTGTTCCTAATGATGAGTACTATGAGCCCTTTTCGGCAAAGCACACCTACCCTTTCTGTAAAACCCTGTATGATTCTAAAGCCAGCAGAGTGAAGATAACTGTTTATTAAAAATTAAAAAAACCTTAACCCACCTAACTATTATTCACGAACTTTTAAAACTAGCTAATATGACCACCGGTTCTGCCAGTGCACGTCTCATCCACTAACTGCCTTCCTGCCGCGTGAACTTTTTCATTGATGTTCAAATTGTTCAATTCTCTTGTTCATAATAATATGCGCAAGGTGTAATTTTTTTACAACTTCTAAAAATGTGTTTAACTCGAAAACTGAAAGGATATTTTTTATTTTCTGGACCATTATTGAAATGTACTGAATTAACCCGAATAGGAACTGGGAGCACAAAAATAAAAACACAAAGTGATTTATTTATATCGGCGGTAAGTCCACCAAAAGTACAAGACCTACCCATATAATCAGGAAAGTAACTATATTTTTTCTAAATTTTTTTTTCTATTTTATACAATTTATTACTAACTAACTAACTCAAATACTACAATCGTGATGTCCCTTATCTATAGGTAGATTATCCATTCATTACGTATTTACGTCAAACCAATTTAATTTTCCCAACTTTGGAAGTTTTTTTCCCACTTGGACAATTTTTCCAATTACCGCTTGGTAGCGGTTGGCTTGGTTGGTTTATTTTGATCCAGTTCAACTTTTGATGATGATATCATATGATTTGACCCGTTGCTGACCGGGAAAATAATTATTTCCTCTTAACCGGTTTAGAAGGAAGAAATAAGTATATATCTGTACCTTAAAGTACATAGCCGCGGTAAGTAGGTCAGTTACAAAAGACAAGCCTCTATTTAACTGGGAATAAATGTTAGTCAGTTTGTCGGTTAGGGTCAAATCTCCGATTTCCGGTTAAGTTGTATTACTCTGACGACGAGGCAAACAATGTATTTTTATTGAAAAAAAAAACTGTTTTTTGTAACATACTTCGTTTTGCAATTTACCTATCTGCTAACGATCTTTCTGACCAAGTTTTTCTTGGATAAAAACTTGGTATGTCAATCCAAGATAATGTAAACTATATTTTGTTTTAGCATATTTAGAGTCTTAGTTAAACAAACGTTCTTAAAAACATACATTCGCATTTACAATTATGTGATTACAATGCAATAGATAGTAGTAATCTAGCCTCACATTATCACTGCGAATGACGCAACATTTGCAAAACAACATCATACGATTCATACGTGAATAGTTTGTGAAAAGTTCATTGCACATTGTCACGCCCAAACGGCCCAAATTATCAAATCAAGTCCATGCGTATTTTTAGTCAATTGCCCCACTCGTCAGCGGTATCAAAATTATAGTACCTCAATGATACGTAGTATCGTCACTGTCGCAGATATGTCGATTTTTATGAGTCACCTCGCATAACTTGTTTTCATTCATTACGTTTAGACGTATTTACTTGATAAAAATACATCTATTTATATACTTGTTGCTCACGTTTTGTTGGCGCGTGTCTCATACCTATACAGATAATAAAACTAACTGTGATTGTATGACATTATAAATCTGTTTAAATAAATTACGTTTATTTCAACTGTAATGAATATTTTGTTTCATTCGTTTGGCTTATCTTGGTTATTAGTTCTGTAGCCAATTGCGCGAGTTATGAATATTTTTCCTGTGACAGTGATTTTTAGTTGAACAATAGCATTATACCATTTAGTTATTTGTTAATTTTGAAATTGTTATCATTTTGATTTTCGTTATTCCTGTTATCTACTATTTACGTTTGGAATCTGTAAGTATACAAGAACGGTTTGTAATGAATGTGGGCTGAAATGAAACTACAGCTGTTCTATTTTATTGTCAGTGTTAAAAACAAAAGTAGCAACAGTGCTCTACTACTAACACCGGTGTTACCGTGACGCGCTATGTGAAAATATGTGATGTCTGTACTAGGTATTATGTATTCTATGGCTACCTATTTAATGAAAGATACGATGTTTTTCCAGTAGAGATGGCTCAAACTCAAAAAACTCTGCACGATGGTTCCAAGACGGAGCCTTCGAGGGCAGTGGCGGATGCAGCTTGTTACAACGAACCTACTTATTCCAGGTAACTACGCTTGCGTCCGGCTATAACGACGGCGTTGAAAAACCAACGGTCGGAATTGATTGCCAATTTTTTTCGAATTTAATCATTTCCATACCACATTCTCAGAACAAATACCTTATAGAATATTTGCCGAATCAGTTTCTAGAGTACCGACTTAGAATAAATACCGATAATATGACTTGACTGTGTCGAACCTACAGTACAGAGAAAAACTGTACATTGCTGACAAATAAAGGAACTTGAGATAGAAGTAACTAACTTCATACTCAAAAACTCAGGCTATTATCAAGCTCACACTTGCATCACACTTTTAAAACAATGAATGCAATTAATCCTACGCATAATTTTCAACAGTAACGAAGGCAACAATGCTGAGGAGGCCGCCGGTCGGATGGCCCCAGGGCACGAGGGCCCTTCGTCGAGCGAGGCCTCTGACCCGCTGGCTTTCACTAACCAAGACCCCAGTTTGTACTACGACATGACTGGAGACAAGTTCCTCATCATCTTCAACCATTATGAGTACAAGAAATGGACGATGGGGTAAGTAGAAACACCTCTTCGGGCTGGCAAAGCATCGTCAATACCGCTAGGTCTCCAGGCGGCGGTTTGCTCACCGTTTAGGGAGACCGGCTCTCTGTCTGTCTCTTTCTATAAGAAATCAAAAAGTTTAACTTACAAAAAGACTTACTTATCCTGCTAAACTTTAACATGACTTAAAATTCTTCGTCTTGTTTTTAACATTTCACGTCAGCTAGAAGTTGTAAAGCATTTTGAGCTGTGACTAAGTTTAAACAGGATTTATAACTAAGACTAAGAATAAAAAGAAGAAATATTTATCTAACAAGAATAGGATATATTGGAACGTTGTAGCATCAGTCGCATTTGTGTTCATAATAACAACAATACTGAAACTATAGACTGTGCACTACAGCTGGAAAACGAGACCACGGTAGAGCGTCGTAGGAAACTCTGTTAGCTTTGTTTTATCTACGTGCGTATTTTTGTGCCAGTGAGTCCAGAGTCCAGACAAGCTTCGTCGTTCGTGGTCTGTCTGGTCTTAAAAACAGAAAGACTAAAAACATTCTGTAATCCTAATCTTACGCAATGTTTTTCAGTTTTTTTTTTCAATTAGGAACATTAGTAGGTATGCAACAACTAATTCGTTCGTAGAATTTCGTTCTATTCGTTCGTTCTATTTTTGTGCAGAGCAAAGCGGGTAAGATATTTGGAATGAATGTTGGAATGCAAAAACAATATGAACTAATTTATTTGTCGCTGTGTCGGCTACTGCGGTTATACCTGTTATTTTGGAGAATTACCTTGGAAATTATGACTCAAAATCTTCGATCAAGAATGACATTTATTCATCGTACAACATTCACGATCGAAGCTCAAGATGGATATTTTTTGATATGCCATAGTGGCAGACAAGCAAACGGGCCGCCTGATGGTAAGCGGTTACCGGCGCCTATGAATACCTGTAACACTGGAGGCGTCACAGATACGCTTCCGACCTTTTAAGACTCTATTAACAACCCTTTTGAAGAATCCAATGTTGTAGTTACTCGGGAATACCGGTGGATGGGAGCTCCTCATTTTGCAAAAATAATATACTCTTACTTAATACATGTTACGGTCTTTTAATAGTCGTCAGAGGCGTTCGGGCAGCCTAAAAACTAACACCAGGCTAGCCACTCGGCCTATACGGTCTAACTTCTTTCATAGTCAAAAATTCCGGAAAATTAGCATGTAGCACGTAGCATGTAGGTTACATCTCGATACTTAATCATAAGCAAGTTTCAATTGACTGTGATTAGCCTATCTTACTCGTAGTCAATCGTTACTTTCCAAAATGCCGAAAAATCGACTGGACTTTTTTAAAATAGTCCATATAAGCCACAAAATCACAAATTCCGGTTTTGTTAGGATACCCGGCGCTTTTCCATTTAGGTCAAAGGGGTTCTTGGCCAAATTTCAGAATTGGATGCCTAACTTCTTTTGTACGGGATAACAGATCCTTTAGCCGGGCTTAAGACTTGGACGAATTGCCCCTTTTTTAAATTCGAATAAATTAAAAAGTCTCACCGGCCAGACAGAAAAGCACAAGTATGGACACATGGACAGCTTGTCTATAAGGCCAGTGGTGGATCCTAAGGGGCTTAAGCCCAAATGATTCCAATACCTGTAAACCCTACCCTTATTTTTTACCGCCAGCCAACGAGCTCAAGCCCCCCAAACCAAAATCTTGGATCCGCCACTGACTCTAACTGTGATCTAAATGTTTCAGACCCATACCACCACGTAGAGATGGTACCGGTGAAGACGTAAAGAGCTTGAGGAGGACATTTCAGAGCCTCGGGTTCACGGTATACCCACACAATGACATCACCCATCAAGAAATCAAGCACTACGTCACAGATAGTGAGTTTTCTCTTACTATAAGGCTATTTTGGCTAATGGGAATTTTGAATTTTGAACTCGCAGAATTCAAGACCCTGCGCGGCACAGCACTGCGCTCGTCACCCTGAGATATACATAAGATGTTTAATCTCCCATTTGCCCTGAAATTTCACTATTTGTCCTAGTGTGCGACAGGGATCACAACAACACGTCCTGCGTGGCAGTCGCAGTCATGACTCACGGTTTAGACACATACCTGTGCGCTGCTGATACACTGTACCCCGTTACGGACATCACAGACCCGTTGCGAACCTCGCCGAATCTTATTGGGAAGCCTAAACTATTCTTCATTCAGGTAACTTACTTCTTCATTTTAGCCATAATAAAAGCAAAAAAAATAATTAAAAAAACCCCTAACGTTGAAACGGTTGAACCGATTTTTATCATGTTTTAGCAGCTCGGAAATACCGACCTTGTTTTGGCAAATATGTTTTTTAAAAGATTCAGAGCAAAAGATCACTAGTTAGGTATATGTTAGATAACACATCATGTTCTAAATTCGAAATACTTCATAAACTTAATCTGTGGTTAACGTTGCTGGTGCACCAGCTACCTATATTTTCATACTAAATTACTAAATCCTATATTTTGGTGTGTCCGGTTTGTTGAACCTAAAAAAAATATGAAAAGTGCGAAATTAAAAGATTTTTCTACTAATTACCAGGCTTGCAGAGAGAAGCACATTAAAAGTCAAACCGAGGAGTACGTTCCGGTGAACATCCCGATGGGAGATGACTGTCTGCTGCTCTACTCCACGTACGAAGGTAAGCTGAATCTAAAACTATTAAACAACGTCGCTTACCAACCGGCGAGCTGGTGGTTAAACATTTTGCTAGTTTTTAAGTAATTACTGTTAAATCTTTTTTAGGTTCATTTCAACTAAAATAACATAAATGAGTATAAACAGAATATAAAACAATTTTTGTTACACAATAAAAACGAAACCAAACTAACGAAATCTTATAGATAAAATTTGCTATACGGAGGTTTTTGAGGGCGAAAAATCAATGTAGCTACTGACTCATCTCTGCAAAAATATGTTTTTATGAATCTCTCGGTTCGGTACAAGAATATAGTTCAACTATCTTTTAAAATCGCCAGGTAAAACTATTAAAACCATCCAATGTCAATCAAATGTGATGATTTCATTTGTATGCAGTTGAATTTTTTACTTCTGTGGGGCGAGCGATGAGTCATTTCCGCTGTGCCACAGGCTGTGTTGAGTAATAGTCATAAGACTGCATTATACAGCATACATATTAACTTATTAACAAAGAAACGGCGTGTAACAGAGTAATTGACTGAAATATACCTACACATGGAGGCCATTCCTCAGAATTGTGATATTTATGGACATGATAGGTTAAGATATTATGATAATTAGGTTTTATTAAAATTAAAGAATATGTTAACTGTTACACTAAGTAGGTAGGTTATGTTAATAAAATAGCTATTCCATACATTTTGTCGAGTGTCATTGAGATTTTTTTGGGAACAGCCGATTTTTTTCGCGATTTCAAGGTTGGTCCTATAGTAAAAGTTGTTTATGATGATGAGTACTACGAGCGCTTTTTGGCTAAGCATACCCTTGCCCTAACCCTGTATAATCGAGAAATCTGAAAAATCTAAGAAATCTGTACCTACATCTTTCAACTTCATTTTGAACCACTTCCCGATGTCCGATCGAGCTGAAGTTTGGCATAGGTACAGTACAGTAATGTGTCACATTGATGACAATACCATAAAAACATATTTTGAAATAAAAAAAGTAAAATAAAAAAAAAGTTATTTTTTTAATATTTTTTTTTGTAGTGTAGTTTGTTTTGAGTATTCCCGTGTTTAATTATAGTAAAAAAAGTAACTTACTCTTTTGTTTTCAGATCACGTTTCATACCGGCACCCTTGCGACGGCTCGTGGATGATCGAAGCTCTCTGCAAGACCATCGACGCTCACCATCAGTCGATGCATCTCACGAAAATGGTCACACTCATCAATCAATCGGTGTCAAGAAAAAAAGCAGCAAAGAAGAAAAAGAACTATAAACAGATTCCCGTGACTGAGTTCGACTTGACGAAATTCTTAAAGTTTTACAGAGTTTAAGTGTAAGTTTCTGAGTTTTGAATCGTGATGAACAATGAATTAATCAATTGAAGCAAATGATACTTATGTAATTAACACTTTAACTGCGGAAACACATACCCTGTGTTTTTCTTTGTGCAACGCGAATGCGGCTACACACGCCAGGCGCGTAAAACACAACGCATTTGACTATTAGCCGCACTTAAGGCAAGCGCATGTGATTATTAGCCGTAGTTAAAGTGTTAATGTATGTAATGCGTCATAAGGTGATTTGCAGTGACACGGATGAATAAAAGGCGGGTGTACAACGCGCACAGTACGGATCGTGTGTATTTTGACTGCCTCCACGAACAGTATCGAAACAGTAAATGGCATTTTTTACATAGCAATTTGAAGTTAAAATTTGACCTAAATAAATAAGTTAAAGTTCGTACGTACCTACGTAATATCTATTTGATTCGATTTAAAAAAAGCACCTATTCTTATACTGCGAGAAATTAAAATATTAAAAAAAATTATAATAATATTATAATATTAAATATTCGTATAATTGGTACGTTGACAAAATATCGTGATTTTGCAGTTTTGATACTGTTCGTGGATGCAGTTATTTTTAAGAATATGTGTGGGCAGGTGTTATAAAATGAGCATTATAAACATGAGTAGGTACTATTTTTAGTTTAAGACAAAAATAGTGTTCTTTCTTTTTTTTAATATTTAGTATGTTTGTGTATATGTATATTTTTGTTTTAAATAAACTATTGTCTATTGTCTATTTATAAAAACCATAAATTTTGGGCCAGTACTGAAAAATGTCCACATAAAAGAAAATCTAAAAGCTAAAGCAACGGTCTGTAATCTGCGCATTTAGCCTGAAAGTGTTGCAAGGTAAATTGTGAATTGTTGTGAAAATATGGATTTTACATTAAATAGTCGTTATTTCTAAAATGTATTGAAATAAGTATTAGTAAACTTCGAACGCTTTTATCGGGACCGGGGCTTAACCGCTCACAAACATTTAAGATAATGCTGTATGTACGAGTATATTATCTAAGTTTTGAGTGAAACTCGTGTTAACTGTTTTACAAAATTATATTATTATATAAAATATGATTACACAGATTTATTGAACAGTATTCATTTTGCATGCTTTTATTTTACTTGCCTTGTTAGTAAGAGTCAAATCTTAGTACTACATAAATGAACCACTTCCCGAGGGCCGTAATTTGACATGCCTCTGTGACTCCAATGGCCGGACCATTGGAGTCACAGAGGCATGCAATAAGGTCCGATGACAATGCAATAAGTAAAAACTTGTTTTAAAAAAAATCAACTCCGATTAATAGAATTGCAACTTGGACCCCAGCAGGCTGATTCAGCTATCCGAAATTCGAATGTATTCGACGATTATCTTTGAAAAGTCTTCCGCTTCGGAAATAATTCGAAGACGGGATATACTAGGCATATATTGCTGCTTGACTAAACTTACTTTCTTATAGTGAGTTGGTTTGTTTTCATACTTTGATTTCTCTGTAGTGATTACTTCATCTAAGAAAAGGGTGTGAATCCGAAAATGGATAGTGAACAACATCATCATATATTGCAAAAAAATAAATTAGCTGTTCCATAGAAAAATATCAAAGACGATCGACAAAATGTATGGAACAGCTGATTTTTGTTCCTTTTAGCCCCTTTTGGCTTAGCATACCTTTTCCGTATTATCCTACCTCTATATTCTATCCATACTTGTTAATATTATTGTTCGTTAAGGATCTGGCATGAACTGCAGTCAGTAGCGTGTGCAATTTCTCGACATGTATGTATGTATGCCAAAAATATTTGCGTACATCAACCGCTGCACACAAACTAAATAAACAAAGACTGTTTAAACCGGACCTAATATTTCATTCTATTCACGCATCCAATGTAGTGTGCCAATATTACAAAGTTAAGCAACGGACGACACGGTCAGTTTTCGGATGGGTGAGCGTGGGCGGCATTTACAACTGAGCGCCGCCGTGGGCCGGATGGCAAGTCAAATTGTAGGTCCCCGTTTCTTGTCCTAACAACAACCGCCAAGCCATGTCAGAGGCAATGTCCAACAAGCTGGACCCACTCAGCCTTCGACGGGACATGGGCTCCCACCGCATTTTTTATCGCATGTTTTTTGAGGAATGTTCTGAGGAGCTTTTTGACCTTATCCCTGCGTCTAATTCCACCACCGCACATCCCGACACCGTGAAAAGGCACATCCACATATCTTGCAATGCTGGAAAACTCATACCGTCCACTTTGACCGCTTTTTACCGTCAAAATGACTTCAAGACTGAGAACCGATTTCACCGATCGTTGTCATCACGTCGTGAGGACATCTCAAAATAGTGGACAAATATTTTATGCCCCATCTGAGATTCGTGTTAGTTTCAAGCATGGATCAAGTATGTAAGACTTCGGTGGTTTCATAACTCTTTCTGGACCCTATGTAATAGGAAGAATTCTGCGTTGTTATACCTATTAGTAAATAATAAAGTTGTTAATACATACGAGTAAATATTCAACGTAATAGTTCGTTGGCGCTGGGAAAACCGCTCATTTTATTTTCCAAGCTTTACTGACTCAGAGTTAATGTTATTAGGTACAATACATAGTGCGATGTGATCACAAAAACATGTTTTTCAACTTGTTAGCAAAACAAAAACATGTTTTAAGTAGGTATAATACTAGAATAGATATTCCTTGAAAAACAGTACCTGACTCCGGTCAGATTTTCCGGTGAGTTTCCTGTGATCCTGGTTTGACCACAGAAAAACACCTACCGTTTCTACTATTTCCTATAAGAGTAATTAGCGTTTCCAAGGACCTAATGATTAATCTAGGAATTAATAATAATTCAATAATTCATTGTTTTTTTATTTGTGAGTAACTGAAAACTAACGTTTTGATACATATTGTTATCCTACCCGACCATATAATAACTAAAAACTTAAAAAATATTCTTAATGTGTGTACGTTTATTTCAAATTACGCAAACGTATTTAATATTCATTAATTACATCAATCATCTCAGTCATCGCTCACTTAGCAAGGTATGATTAAATTATTACAGTTTGGGATTAAAGACTTTACTCACAAGGCATGCTTAAAAATAACCACTGCTTAAAATGCTCTGACAACTTCTCACTGACGTGACGTCACGTGTGAAAATAAGACGAAGAATATTAGGCAGTGTTTAAGTTAAGCAAGGTTTATAAGTAAGACTCTAAAAGTTAGAAACTTTGGAAGTTCGAAACTCAAAGTTCACAACTTCAAAAACTTAGTCAAAGTGAACCGGATCTCAGTCTTTTGTTTCGTTTTAGTCGCTTTTGAAGCGTCCATCCCCACTCTCTGGTGGACGAGAGTCATCAAGTCCAAGATGTCGTGGTCCTCATGGTGCTGCTGGATGACGTCACAGAGCGCTTCGACCAATACGCTGCTTTTACGGGGTTTACTCGAGGCGTCTTCAAACGACGACAATACGAGGCAGTCGGAGTGTGTCGGAACTTTGAAAGATACTTTTTTGCTGACGTGTACCCGAAGGCCAGGATCCTGGTTACGGTGTTTACGAGTGCAGGTCTGAAATGTCACAGATATATTATATTTATATTGTCAAAAGAAACATTGAAAGAAATAAAACTGTACAGTGCAGTGGTTTGGGTAAGAGGGCAAATTCTATGTGGTGATGTTTGTTACGTAATAAATAGTATTACGCAATTTTGTAGCTTTTGGGAGGTATAAATAATCTAGCATCACAACTACGTCCTAAATAAGCAAGATTTTAAACGATTTTAAGACCAAATCTTCAGCACAAAGAAAACACACTGTAAGCAACTCCAATAATATCTACTACTTACTAGGAGTACTGATCTGCCACGCTCGATATTGTTCTCGTCACTCTCACTCACATGGTATTTTTGACAAGAGAAACAGCGACAGCTATAATTTCAAGCGTGAGATTCTATGCAAGTAAGATATTCTCTCTGACGCTCTCATTAAAAATGTCATGACTTCAAAACCTGAGAGTGACCTAGATAATCTGGAACAGCCCAGAATATCTGTAAATTGAATGCTTACCACGCATTTTGGGTCGGTTTTCTCAGTCGTGACGCTATCGAAACTAAGCACTGTGCTTTTGAATGATTGCCATGAGCGACTCCATCTCCGAAGTTTCCATGAGGCAGGCCAGAGATATTTCTCGAGGATTGATAATGGACTGCGGCTCAACGCCCGGTTTTGTCACCTGGAACCATTGCAACTTTAGCACTTTATCTTTTAAATTGCTGCTTTATGCCCAAGCTGGTGTTACGTCATACGGGGTAAGCTTAGCCGAAAAAGGCTCATAATACTCATTTGTGAACAACTATAAGACCTACCTGGAAATCGTGGGAAAAATAGCTGTTCTATAGAAAAATGTCAATGATACTCGACAAAATGTATGGAACAGTGTTTTTTTTTTCGTGATTTCCGTTTTGGTCCTCTAATAGTTGTTCATATGAGTACTATGAGCCCTTTTCGGCTTAGCTTACGCTTTCCTTATAACCCTGTATATACTGGAATACATTATCTATAGCAATAGCTTTTTTCAATATTAGATAGAGTTAATGGGGTAAGTGCAAGCGCAGATGAAGAAAGGGCGGCAACTGCCCCCTTTTACCCCCGTTTAATACGCCATAAAAGGTCAACACAATGCCCCCCTGAGCCCTGCGCTCGGAATTACGTAAAGTGTTATTCAGTTACGTATTTATTTATTACAGTAATTGCCTTAAAACCCAGTCGGGTTTGTCTAGGCAATATTTCCTACCGGAACAAAGAACATCTTGGGTTTTCCTCCAAGTTGAGGTGCTTGTAAGACGAGGTTGACGACGTCACTGAGCGGGTACGGTTTGTCGGCTGCGGCCATTGTTCCGTCCGAGTCTCCGTGCGTGAGAAATACGACGGCAACGCACGATGTGCTCCTGTGGTCCGCTTCACAAACTGAAATAAACAAACTATTAAAAAAAACTCGACTGCAAAGGATTACTTATTCTTACATGGATACTCATCATTATGAACAATTTTTAGTGTGAGATCAACCCTGAAATCGCTAAAAAAACAACTGTTTCTGTCGAGTCTCGTTGTAATTTTTCTATGGAACAGCTGATTTTTTTCTCGATTTCAGGTTTGGTCCCATAGTGAAAGTTGTTCATAATGATGAGAACTTACTATATGAGCTGTATTTGCTTGGCATACCTTTCCCTTATAGTCCTGTTTAATGACATTAATGACCAATCCAAAAACTCGAACTTATTTAAACTTAAAGTATTTTTAAGACATTATACCTACATAATTAGACTAATTGCCATCAAATTTTTAAGTTAAAGTAGTGTACATTCTGTACACTACATTAATTTCTGTACATTCTTGTTACGTAAGGGCAATCATTAGCTAGGCACTGATGACAGAAGGGGCGGTTTTAATAAAACAATTATTTAACTTTTTCAGCGTCTATTCGATACAATAGTATAGGGCGGACTACCCCTGAAACATCATTCTTTGTTTATGTTAACCAACTCATACTAACAATCTAGTATTCTGTGGCGCAGGGCACCATTCATAGTTACTATTACGTATTCTGTGGCGCAAGGCGCTGTCACGGCTTCTTATTTTGCGGTCAAATGTAGCTCGCATTTTAGTCATTAAATAATAGAAATTGTGTAATCTCTTCTCGGAATTATGACTAAACTGCACTAGGCTGTGCAAATAAATTCTAATAAAACTAGCCTGAAACCAAGCCCTACATAATATAATACATTGGCTAGTTGCTCATCTCGAACTCTTGACCGATATTGGTCATATGAATTATAAAGATGAACTACAAAATGCCTAATGATCTAACGATACACAACTTCTAATAAACATACGACCTCCAATTAGTCTCTGGCTTTCAGAACTTAGTACTTGGTCACTCGGTCACTAACTTCAATAGCGAAAGAATACTGAAATACGAACTTACCGTCCTGCAATTTCTTTTTAACTTGATCATAAGTGAAGTCTGTGAAAGGTTTTTCAACTTTGAAGCCAAGTTTTCCAAAGGTTTTCTGCAATCTTTCTACGTCTTGGTCGGTTTCAGGCCTTGGACTTTGAGGACACCTAGATGAAAAGATGTCAATACTTCGAAAATTAGGTCGTTAATGTTTTATTTGTGAAGTAGGTATGGGTGAGATTTGCGCTTAGAAAAAAAATACATTTTCCGATGAAACTTTTTGACAACTAACGTTTTACAAGGTACTACGATTTTTTTGAAGTGAAAACTTCTTTAGCGGCGTTGTACACTTTTTTGGAATGGGTAAAAAATGTTAAACTCGCGACAGGGTCACGTGACCTGATCGAAAATTCGTAAGACGGATGGAGAGTAGACAGCTAGTATCCCCCTCTCTTTCTACGGCGCGGCGAAAATGTATGCCTGCGCCGGCTGTTTCGTTTAGGCGGCGCAGGGCGCTTGCGCGAATGTTCTAATTTGACAGTTAAAGTGTTGTGACCTAGTGATTATAGTGGACACGATATCGATTCATTTTTCTATTAAAATAATTAAAGCAATTCGTGCAAAATTATTCCCTAACCATTCCAAAATATCCAAAACGCACAACGTTAATACTTAAGTTTTCACTTCTGCCGGCACTCCCGGAGTGCAACCCGTCGTTTTTTTTTTGTATTGAAAATGAAATTTTGAGAACGGGTCTACCTATGCCAAATGTGCCAAAATTGTTTGTTAAAATGTCACAGAAAACGGAAGTAAACAACCACGACCATAAACACGAATTTATTTGAATCTAGTAATAATTTGAACTTAGTAAGTCTAATGACGACTACTAAAGGAAATACGAGTATACAAATGAAAATACTCATACATATTACACAAACACATATTTACTACAACAGAAAAACATCCTTCTTCTGGGAAGTTAAGTAAAAATGTACAAGTGCTATAACGAACAAGAGCCTTAAATGTAAATAGGACCTATGTAAAATTTCAGTTTCACTTACCTAAAGTGGCTTGTTTTTCGAAAGGATTTATGGCTGAAAATAAACATCAGCTTATCTCCTTTCATGTTGTACATGGTACTGGTGGGGTCGTAGGTCACCTTCAGCCTCGGAGACCAGACCCCGTCTAACGCATCTGCAATCGCCATCTTGCCCAGTGGGCTAGGCCCACTTGAGGAACTAAAAACATTGATACCGCTATTTATTATCTTTATTTCACTCATAATATAAAATATAACACAAGGCTGAGGGATGAGTTCAAGGCATTTGAAAAGTTTTCTTTTTAATTAAAAATCTGATTGATCAGATTTTAATTTTTTTTTTAATCTCGACCTTTCAGACAAAAGAAACTAAATCAAAATCGGTTCAGCTGATACCACAAACAAACACATATTATGTTAGATATACAGATAGATATGTCTCATTATTTTATAATCTAATAGGTACATACCTATTAATACAAAAGGACCCGTTTGTTTCTCCCCTCTCTGAAAACGGCAATAATGCCCCGCAATTGGGAATAAAATTGGTAATAAATACTGTTGTTACGTCCGTATAGCACTGAGTTTTGTCTTCAAATGGCATAACAGAAAATGGCGCTGGGATCCTAACTGAAATACAAAATGCATTATAGGTACTATTATAATGACTCACTCCAAAGTTTGCGGTAAGCTCCGATGTACCTCTATCTTGACTAATATATTGGTTATTCTATTCTCGAGAGAAATACTGAAAATTATATTAGGTTCGGTATCCTCAGTTCGCTAGATTACTCAGCGCTAGACTCAGCGGCCAAGCTCATCAATGCTGATTGGTATCAGCGAAGCATTAGCAGCAGTCGGCTGTTCGCTCAGCCATTTCCGCTATCAATTGAAATAGCTGATTTCAATAGCTATTTGAAGTCCAATAACCGGTTTTGTTCCGGTTTTGTTCCGTTGAAACACGGACATGGACAGTAGACTGAGACTCTAATATTGTAAATCTGGTCTTTTAGCGAACCATGAAGCGGAGTATTCTTGGAGTAAAACTACGGACCGGGCTAGGCACTCAATGCGTTAAGTTTTTATTTATTCCAAAACAAAGATCGTTGGCGTCGATGTTGATCAAAAGACTGGCAGTCAAGCGGTATTGGGTCACATCTGCTGAATGTCAGAAGACTTACTCCAAAATGTATGATGACGCTGAGTTTCTTGCCAGTTCTTCTCAAGCGTCTAGGGCCTTACGAACTTGGCGTAGAATCATTGTTGAAAATAGAGTACCCTCTCGGGGTCCATAGAATAAAAGATAAATATAGAATGAATGTGAATATAGAGAAGATAATATAGAAGAGATAGAAAGCCGAGGTTCTGTCGCTGCAGCAGCGTTTAGACTACGGCATTTCTCGGCCGTGAAAAGTGTAAAGAAGAAAGGCAGGCTTCAAGCACTTCAAAGCAGCCCCCTTAGCCAAGTTGCAATTTATGGTCGCTAACGCTATAAAAAACAATGACAAAGTATGGGAATGAAATTTCTGTAATCCATTTATAGATTCTTATTCTATTACAGAAATTTAATGTCAACTCCATGGAGGGCAGGACCGCGAGATAAAAGATAGAAGCTTCTGCCTGATTTTGCAGAACTGCAGCGGCTGGATTACAGCAACCCTCGACCGTGGGAAGTAGAAAGAAGAAATGGAGGCCTTTGCTGGCCTTTGCTGGCCTTTGAGTATTGAGTATTGAGTATTGCTCTGTTGTTTGCTATTATGGCCAACAATAATCGACACTATTATTTTAAATGTCGAAGTTTGTTTGCATCTTGGTTTCCGGAAAATAAGCGAAAAGCAAACGCTGATTGGTCATTGCTAGTCACCTGTTTTAGATGACGTCACATTTGACGTCAGACCACGTCAGTAATGTAATTATGTCAAAATGTCAAAGGTCTTTCTTAGTGCCTATGATTTTAATGAAATATTAGTCACAAGTATTATTCAGACATTTTCCTTTGCAGTATGACATAACAATAAATAAATATTTTAAAGTTATAAATTGACAGCAATTGCCAGAATTAATTCTGCTGCATTAATTTCAGGAATTGTTCAATTTGAATATTATATTGGCGTGACTACTGTCGTTAGTCACGTCAATATAAAAAAAAATTAAATTAAAAAATAAAAACTCAAAAACATTCAATAATATTAAAATACTATACAACAAAAATTGTTACTTAATTTTTTAAGCAAATTCAATAATCAAATAAAATGAAGACGAAAAACTAGTACAAAAACTGGCGCTTTATAGAAGGCCGATATAGGCCACACAGCTCAGAACACAATAGTTATATCTAGGTACTATCATGTAAGTAAGCTTATATAATTAATTATACCGACTTTCATTCATTTCATTCGGGGATCTTCCGACTCCTCTTGAGGAGTGGTCGGGATTCACTTCGACGCTTCCGGTCGTTCGTGAGGCAGGACGCTGGGGCACGTAGGCCTCCAGGGCAGTGAGGGAGGGTGCGCGCATCAGCCCTATAGGGGGCGACGCGCCGCACCCTCGGTGTGGGGCAATTTCTTGTCCCGGTGGGTGGAGCGCACGGGGCGGCCGAGGGCCGCGCTCTCTAGCGACTCCAGGGTTCCGAATGGAAGAATTGAGCGTGTCGGGAGGGAGCCAAGGGGGCTCACCTCTCGTGGTGCGAGTGCGGCCCGGGGAGTGACTCACCCGGGCTTCTTGCTGGTGCGTTGGGGCGAACTTCTACAGTTATACCGACTGTACTACCACAGTAAGTATCTATACTTGAGTCTCGTAGGACTGTGATGTGACGTCACAAAACTGATAAAACTATTTTCATTTTGGATCAAACTATTTGTAGAGTTGACCATTGAGGAAGTTTACAGAACGAATTTCTTTGAAGAGCTGTTAGTTTTGTTCTATTAAGGGGCTAGAGTTTTCTTCATTCCAATCATCGAAATAAAACAAAAATTGTTTATATATTATTATGGTTATTCATAAAGGGTATGCTAAGTCGAAAAGGGCTTAAAGTACTCATCATTATGAATGAACAACTTTTACTATGGGAACAACCCGAAATTCGCGAAAAAAAAATCAGCTGTTCCATAGAAAAATGTCAACGACACTCGACAAAATGTATAAAACAAACAAATAAAAGAAAAAATGCTGCGGAGACTTATTTCACCCAAGATAAGGTTATCTATTGTAGATAGCACTCGACGCTCACTTTATTAATAGTTTCTGATAAGTTTAGTTTTATTTGTTTAGTATTTTGTTCTTAACGCAAAATGGGTTATTCGCCTGAAATAAAGATAGGTACGAGTATATACATACATATATATTTATTTTATTTTATTTTAGTGACGTTGATATGTGATACTCGACATAAAGCATTATAGTAATAAATGGTGCAAAAAAAGATTTAAATGATAAAATTTAAAATACTCCGACTATAAAAATACATGACAATCTTCAAACGGCTAAAACATTTTTATAAATTACTAGCTGACCCGGCAGACTTCGTACTGCCATACAGTACTTCTCTATGGTACTGCCTAATTAAATATTAAACACTGCACAAAACACTATTTACAATTTTATACTTATAATATATTACAATTATAGGTACGAATTTGTTTCGTGTATCAGTTGACAAAAGCAAACTCATCCATGAAAAAAAAAACACTGACATTGACAGTTTGACTTGGAGTCAAATCCTTCGAAATTTTAAAACAAATGAATGAACTATTCGATTTCGTTTTTTTTTTTTTTGTTTTATCTGTGCTCCAACGCACACTGTTTTGATAGATTTGATTGAATTTGAACTTTGCACAGAGGTAATAAAGTGCAAATTGACTCTTGGACGTTAGGAACATACCTACATTGCTTAAACAACAGTGAGTGCTTGCAATTCAATATGAACTTTATACAATAGCAATAAAGCTCGTTTTAGTTAGAAAACGTTTGTATGGGAAAAAGAAAAGGGCTGTTTTTAGGGTTTTTCAATATTTCTGAGAGATTTTCTTAATATTTTTTTCCTGTAAGAACCTTCTCCTAATAATAACAAATACAACAAAAAAAGAATTAGTGAAATCGGTCCAGCCATTCACGCGTGATGCCGTGACCAAGGAAAACGGGTTTCATTTTTATATATAGACTAGCAGCACCCGGCGGTTTCACACGCTGTTTTCTTACTTTTAAACCGCTGATTTTTTTCCGCGAATTTTGGGTTGGTCTCATGGTAAAAATTGTTCATAATGATGTGTATTATGATAACCTAGAAAATGTCAAGTGTCTAACCAGTCAACAGTTAAAATTTGAAATTTGAATAAAAAAATTGACAACTCCATATTGAATTAAGTCTTCCAAAAAAGTAAAATAAAGCAAAAACCAAAAATAAAATATATCTAGTTAATATAAAATAAATACCTAATTTAAAATAAAAAAAATATATTATATTATACTACAACTACATTTAAACAACAAAAACTATTCTAATTCACAATAAAACTTATTTGTTTTGGTAATGAATTGCAGAAGCAAATGATGTCATGCTTTAGAAGAAAAGCCGCTGGTGGTAAGCCACTACTTCCTTCGAAGTATTGCAATAGTGCAATGAAATGCTTAATATTTCAAAATAATTGTGTAATAAGGTGATTAATATTTACTTTTTTTTAATAACATCTGAATTAAAAAACACTAATCGAGAATGGCTTAGGAATTAATTTCTTAAGTTTCTACTAAGACGAGTTTAGACGAGGATATATAAATGCAAAAAAATAAAATAATAGGTAGAAAAACAAACGATTGAATATTAATTTTCATTTCTTACAAAAGAAAATACGAAATTGTCGCTGTATCAGTCGATGAGTAGCTGCATTGTCCAATAATAATCACTAATTATTTTCTAATTCTACTCTTCAATTGGAACTCGTCCAATTCTACGTAGAAAAGCCAAGACAAAAATTAAAAATTCATCATCATCATCATCAGTCTATCTCAGGTTTGTCTACTTCTGGACAAAGGTCTATCGCTGTTGCTACCTGCTGCCTTACGCAGGTCGTCGCCCCACCTGGCCGCAGGGCACCTTACTCTACGTTTGACAATCCGCGGTCTCCACTCTAGAACCCTATACACGGTTGTCGACTCTTCTGCAGCTCATTTCTATTTCAATTTGCTAATTATTTAATTAATCCTTCAATCCTTTGATTAAAAATTAGGGTGCTATTAACATAAGAATCTAAATACCTATAGAAAGTCGTCGTCATTAGTCAACAAGACATTGTAAAGGCAGCAGGAAATCACGAATTAGTGAACGAGACTTCCACTCGGGACGACCACAGACGTCTAGCTTCTTTATTTCCTGAAATATATAATGTAGGGCTTTTTAAGGCTAGAGTGAATATCTTATAAGTCGGCCCTCTACTTCGAGCACATATCGCTTTATAAACAAACATATGTATAAATGTAAAATACGCTAAAGAGATAACTGATAACCGTTTATTTAGATAATGCGTTTAAGAAGCAGTAAATTCCCAACGTCTCCATTGATCTATCCATCATTGGGGCAAAAGGAGGATTTAAATTTTAAAGTCCTAAGTGGGGTAGAAGTAATGGGGACTTCGAGATGGTAATGAAATCTTGAAAAAATATGTAGGTCACGACACAGACTCAATATATTCAGGACTTGGTATGACGATATAAAAAAAACAAACAGTCGAATTGAGAACCGTCTCCTTTTTGGAAGTCGGTTAAAAAGAAAAAGTACAAACAAGTTACTAGGTATATACAATTAATTTAAAAATAAAAAACCCAACTGCATCTAAAAATACTAAAATTATTTAATAACCAGTTATTAAAGAACTCTGTTAATAATCTACGTTCGTACTTCCCACGGTTCAACTTATATTGGTGCATGACTCGTATCTTACAATTGCTCAAGCTGTTTAGGTATTCATAGAAATAGACATATGGGTTTAGTATTTACTTACATTAGTACCTACCGGAAAAATGTTACCCTCCTTTAAGACAGTCGAGTAAAAATAAGTATATAAGTAGTTCTATGAAATGTGAGGAAACTAACGCAATTTTATATCTAGATGACGCAACATTTTGTATGACTCATATATTGAACTGTGAGCCAGAAGGCCAAAGCTGTTGTTGTTGCTCACTTCATACAGAACTCGTTAAAATTCAGACGTATTTTTCGATTTGAACGTGTGTTTTAATGTTTATATAGTGTTTTGTCGTCTAATATCATAATAACTGGCAACATTTCCGTTGTTGTTGCTATAAGATTGGTTATGCGAGTGATTTCGGTATGTATTTCTTATTTGATATCAGTGTTTTATTGAATTGTAGTTTATGTTTCATTCGTGCCAGCATCGTCACGAAATTCGCTGGCGTCCTATTCTGGGGAGTGAGTATTATCTCGGTTACTGTCGCTCTCATTAGAAACGCCATGAGAGTGAGAGTGACGGAGATAGTCTCGAACGCCCAAGGATATCCCTGGACCCTGGACTCTGGGGATATTCTGGACTGGATTGTAGCAGGACTGAGGAAGATGGCACACTTAAGAGAGAGACCTATATCCTGCAGTAGTATAAAGAAAGCTGTGGAATATGAAGATGAAGATGATGACGATGTTAATATAAGCATACTATGGAAATTGGTTGTTTATATGTTTCAATAGCTTGACGGAATTCATAGAGATAGCTCTACCTAATATATACCTCTATCTACATCTATATCTATAACTATAACTCTATCTCTATCTCTATCTATAACTCTATCTCTATCTATAACATAAGCTACTTTTCATCACCATCACTGTTTTTCATCATTGCGCTGGTGAAACCGCGAGGTTGTGTCATTTGAGTCCTACCACAGGGCAACGACCCTCCCCCCTCCACTTTTCCAACCTTGAGGGCGTAACTAATCCAACTAATCTAATAAATGTCAAAGTTTGTATGGTTGTATGTTTGTTACTCAATCACGCCAAAACGGCTCAACGAATTTTGTTGAAATTTAGAACGGAGGTAGCTTTAATACTCATCGTACAATTTTCTTCTAGTGTGTCTTGGCAGCATCAACACCCCGTGCTTGGCCTGCTTTAATGTAACAAACAAACAAACAAACAATCATTGTTATTGTAACCCTGCCCACAGTTCTGATGGCCCCAAGTGAATCAGCAGATCTTAGAAGACACCGAGGTGCTGGCGACACAGCCGCTGATGCAGGTTGCTTCAATGAACCTGTATATTCCAGGTAACCAAAAACTTAGGTTTTATGGCAATTGTTATTTATTTTTTAATGGGCTTTGGTGCTAAGTGCCAGTAAAGCATTACACAAACCTACAACAATTCTTAATCCGGTCAAGTTAGACCAAAAAATGGGAGTGAAGTTACAATAATTCGCATTCAGCTGAAATTTGGTAGGATTGTTCAAAACACCATGGGTAATGTAACGTTACATGGGTAATACATGGCCAGTGGGTATGGGTACAGTGTCCTAGTTTTAGTCAGGGTTATTCATAAAGGGTATGCTAAGCCGGAAAGGGCTCATAGTACTCATCATTATGAACAACTTTTACTATGGAACCAACCCGAAATTCGCGAAAAAAAAATCAGCTGTTCCATAGAAAAATGTCAATGACACTTGACAAAATGTATGAGCCGTTTTCGGCTTAGCATACGAGTGCCCTTTATGAAAAACCCTGTATAGCGTTTCGATATAATTAGAATAGCAACCTTTCTAGGCCTCCAGGATTTTCGAGTTTTTGCTATTATTGCTAATACTATTTATTGTAGTACCTATCGTGTTCATGACGAATGTCGTAAACTGTATGTCTGTCTAATAACTGTATGTATAAGTTTACATAATGCATTTAGTGTGACACCACAAAATGCATTATGTAAAATTATTAAATAAAGACGGATGAACATCAATAATTATGACTAACGGGCATGTACAAAAACATATTTATATGTTATGAACTCTTAACGTTATAACTATACTAGTTTAACATTATATACAGATTTATCAAAACACAAACAAAAATACTATAATCCCCATCCCGAACGCTCTTACCGAACGTACCCATTAAGCTGGCAAATATTTATATATGCCATGTATTATAATAATATAATGATAAATATATTATCATTACTATTTGTAATATTATGCGTCACTATGTGCGTGAAATTTACTCGTACACGGCAGTAGGGTAGTTTTTGGCTTCACTTGGATCTATCTGCCCTTCTACTTGATCTGAGGAGCGCTATGAGTGTGTCTGTCTGTGACACAGTGGCTTTTAACCGGGTGATCCGGTTATTTATTTGGAAGACATGTTTTATCAAAACCGGTTCAGACGTTGTTACGTTGGAGTTTTTTTTTTTAATTTTATTAAATCACGTTTTTTTTTTAATTTCTTATTTCAACTTTACAGTGGCTACAGGCCGTATAATGAATATGAAGACTCCCAGTCGAAAACGAGGTCCCTTGTCAACCTTCCTTTCGAAGGCATGACTCCAACTTGTACTACGACATGTCTGGCGACAAGATCATGATCATCTTCAACCATTATAAGTACCAGAAAACACGACATCATCACAAGTAAGTGTGCCTATTTTTTATTTACGATAGTAACTTCCTAAATAATCAGCAGCGGTCTTCTCTTATCACCATATGAGGGTGTTCGTTGACTAGCTGGTTGCCCAAATATGTAATTAAAATAACAGTAAAGTATTATAGTTTGCTGTAACTAATACGAGTATAAGCTGGCTATCGAGATAGAAAAGGATGAAAACGAAAAAAAAATTAAACAAATAATAATAGGTTTACATTAATTTTATTAATCTATATATTTTCCTCTCTATATTTTCCAACTCATTTTCCTGAGTTTTTTTTTCCTTCTAAAATAATTTATTCTAATATTATATAAGCCAGAGGTCCCGGGTTCGATTCCCGGCCGGGCAGATGCTCTGGGTCCTGTTGTTAGTTGTCCTTGTCTTTGTGCGTGCTCCATGGCATCCCCGACACAGGTCATCCTAGTGGGAAGCTATGAGTGTAAAACGTTATTAATTTTTTTATTAATAAGTTTTTTTCCAACAAGACATTCTAGTTAAGATCTATGAGTTTGAATCACATTTCTGATCATTATGATTATTAATTAACGTTTGTGTATTTGACAGATCAGTACCAGAGACCAGAACAGGCACTTATAGAGATGTAGAAAGCTTGGAGAACACATTCCGAAATCTTGGATTCATTGTCATCACACACCACGACTGGAAATACAAAGACATCATCAATTACTTGACCGAGGGTAAGTTTTCCCATCACAGGACAGTAGAAGCATGAAATTAATATGCATTTTTAACACGCTTTTATTAGCTTTACCTGTATGTTTGTATGTATGCTTGTAACCGACTCCTTTGAGCGCGTTTTTGACCCACTTTAAACGTTCAGATTTCTTTCAAACTTCGTAGATATATCGAAGACCGATGACAATACACTAAACAAAGCGTGTTTTTTAGTTTTTTTAACTATTATTTTATATTATTTAGTACAAAATGCTTTGTAAATTGTGTGGGTAAATCCAAAACACCTCTATCGTCGTTATGAAAGTTTTTACTAAGTTTTATTTTTTATATAAGATGAATTCCCAAATTATATTTTTAGGTAGAGCCTAGAAATATAAGTTGGGAATTCATCTTCTTCATTGCAGTCTATTAAATTGTTGTCAGAATAGATGAACAGAATAAATAAGAAGAGTAACATTTATTCAAACAGAACTGTTACAAGCCACAAAAACTTCTACGTCATGGCTAGTGCTCAAGCTTTAAGTCTCGTGATTAACGCTTACTTACTTAAGTTTTTAAGTGTTATTTCTCCAGAAGTATTTTTTTTTGTAAATGTGACTTACCTGTAACATTCAATGTTAAAGTCAATAAATATTTCTGATTACTAAATTTAGTTCTGTCATATTGACTCTAGAATCGTCATCATGGTTTTTCGGTTTAATACATCAGCATCGCATGCTATGCGAGCTAAGATTAATAAGTTCGACGTGCGTATGCGTAAGACATGCGCATGCGAATACGTCGAAGTAATTCACTCACGCGTCAGCCATCCACTGCGGCGCAGGCTAGCGGCGAGGAGAGTACGTGCGCCTGAGCAGATCCTCTAACCGCTACGATGACTCAACCCCGAAGTTACAAACCAGTTTCGAATATACTAAATAAATAAATGCAAAAATTGATCTTTTAATCGTGACCGTGACTTAATCATAACCTTATTTGACCTTTCTACATAAAATTTGATTGATGATTGATAAAACAGATTAAAAAATAAATTTAATTGCTGGGCTTTTTGTGACACGCTGCGCACCGTGGTTTTATCCGCTTTTTTAACTAACCATGTTTCGAGGCAAACAAAAGAAAAGAAAGTCAAGAATGTACAATTTGTATGGAATAAAAAATGTGTCTCCTATTGTTAATAATATACGAGTAAACTACAACTAGTTCAATACAAATTGTAGAAGGCTATTTTCGAGTTTTTCGGAGACTAGCACACGGCGATTGAATACCTAGAATCTAGATATATTACCTATACATATTATATATAGATATATAATACTAGCTGACCCGTGCCCACTTCGTTGGGCATAATGTTAATTAAACCCGAAGCCATCGCGCGCCGTCCGGACCGTTTTTTCTCCGATTCACTTTGCAAAACGGACTACCACGTAAAAGCCTTTTTATTTTTCGGTTTTTTATATAACCTATGACACTCAGCAATAATGTGGCTTTCTATTGGTGAAAGAATTTTTAAAATCGGTTCAGTAGATCCCGAGATTACCCCTTACAATTTAACAAATATACAAACACACAAACTTTACTTCTTTATAATATTAGTATAGAAGTATAGATAACTAGATTTATATTTAACAATAAACACAGTTCATAATTCGATTCAAACAGTCTTTTTTGGGTTCCAGTTTGCAAAAAGGATCACAGCAAGACGTCTTGCGTGGCTGTTGCGGTGATGACGCACGGCAAGGGCTCGCGCCTGACCGCCGCCGACCGCAAGTATCCGGTCTCTGACATCACAGACTTGCTGCGATCCGCGCCGAGCCTCGCAGGGAAACCCAAGCTATTCTTCATCCAGGTAAATCTATACAATACTAGCTGCACCCGGCGGTTTTACCCGCAGGGGGTTTTTTAACTCTCCCTATATCAGACCGAACAAAACGAAAAAAGAATTATTCAAATCGGTCCAGCCGTTCCCTAGTTTTAGCCCGACAAACAAACAGCGATTCATTTTTATATACATACCTCTATAAGAAGAAGAAGAAGAAAGAAGATTATTAAAAGGATAAACAAAAAGCAAAAAAAAAGGAAGAGGTTGTATGTTTGTGTAGGGTAATTTCCGAAACCTAAGTTTGTAGACACTAATCTTCGGAAAGTACTCTACTAACTAATCTATTGCTCCAACTTTATAAGCTAGGCTGAAATAAAAAAAAGACTAAAGAAAAAAAGGCTAATGGTAAAATGAAAAGGACATGTGGCACATTTCATTACGAGCAATTTTACCACGGGACCAACTTGAAATCGCGTAAAAATAATCAGCTGTATACATTTTGACGAGTGTCATTGACATTTCTCTATGAAACCGCTGTTTTTTTTGCCACTTCAGGGTTGGTTCCATAGGAAAAGTTTATAATAATCTGTTCCATAAATGCAATGACCCTCGACAAAATGTATGGTAGAATATTTACTGATATTTCTGAATTGACGTTATCAAAATTATTCACTTAAAAAATATACAATTATTTATTTATTCACAGAGACTTAAATTATGAAATTACAAATGAATATTACAATATAATTAAAATAAAAAACTAAACCAATAAAACTAAACTAAACTAATCTAAAAGGCCGCTGCCTGCGGGAATTGTTCCCAAAACGCTGGCCCCATTACCACGTTGTATGGCGATGCTCACCCTTTGGGCGAGATAGAGGCCAGCATTTTGGTCACGTGTTGCTTCGACCAGACGAGAAGAGAGCTCTTTATAATTTTTTTTTTTTTTTTTTTTTTTTTATTATTTATGTTTCTAGGCTTGCAGAACCGGACACACGCGACCCCCTCGGAAAAAGGAAGGAATTGGCTTCTCACCCCAAGCTGACTACTTGCTCCTCTACGCCACATATGAAGGTTAGCTAAAGGGAATAAACTTTTGAAAGAAAGAGAAAGAGGTAGTTGATAACAATTTAAATTCGATTTGAAATGCCATTTTCAATCATGCGTTTTGCCATAAGGTATAACTTAATAGTGTATTGCGTAAATATTTGTCCCTATCGATATGAGATGTTTTTTCATGTCCATGGCTGTTCCATATATTTTATTGAGTGCCATTGTTATTTTTGCATGGAACGGCTGATCTTTTTTATTGTTGATGATTTCGTGATTTCTGGGTTGACCTCATAGTAAAAGTTGTATAAAATGAGTCCTATTCGACTTCGCATACTTTTTCCTTAGAACCATGTTTTAAAAATAAATGTTTGACTTTCAGATCACTTCTCCTTTCGAGAGAAAGACGGCTCGTGGATGATGCAAGCTCTCTGCGAAGTCATCGACGCCCACCACCACTGCATGAACCTCGTGCAAATGGTCACTCTCGTCAACAAAATGGTGGCCAAAATAAATTCAGATTATGGAAAACAGATGCCTGTGACGGAGTTCAATCTAAAGAAATTCTTGAAGTTATAAAAGCGGTGCAATGAGTTTACTCTATGCTGTGTTCATAAAGCCTCACTTATAGACACTGTTTAAAGTTAATCACTGCTTAAAATGCTTCGACAACTTCTCGCAGACGTGACATGTACCGTGCGAAATTCAGACGGAGAATAATTATAAGCAATGCTTAACTTGAAGCAGGGTTTATAATTAAATTACATGAAAACATAGAAAACTTCCAGTTTAAAACTTTGTTTTGTAAACACACAAGCTATTATTTATTTGTTACTAAGCTACAAAAATTAATTAATTAATAATCATTATGTCAAAAAATGTTACGACAAGAAGACAAAGAGTATTGTTAGGTTAAGAATATAAACCGAGTCTATATTAAACGGTCTAACTGATTGACACTGCTTTAGTTAATCACTGATTAAAATGCTCCGACAACTTCTCGCAGACGTGACATGTCACGTGCGAAATTAAGACGGAGAATTTAAGCAGTAATTAAGTATAAGCAAGGCTTGTAAGTAAAACTCTTTATGCATAAACGCTGAAATGATTTGTTCTTAAAATGCTATCTGTCAATTTCTCGCCGAAGAGAAATTCCACGCGATAGAGAGAGAAAAAAAAATGACTTATCGAGTGTTCATGCGTAAAGATATTATAGAATATCGATGAAACCAAAGATGTTTTGTAAGTTTTTGTACCTGAATCTAAACTTTAAAAAAATATTCATTCGGAAAAATTAAATAAATTTATTCTACCTAAAGTACACGTTTCTTATTTGAATGTACTATGGATTTAAAATACCAAGTCAATATTACGTCCATTGTTCATCTTACTAATCTGTAGTATAATATAAATGAATTTCTATTTTCCTTGGTCACATCACGCCTGAACGGATGGAACAATTACGCTAATTATTTTTTTGTTAACGCTCATTATTGTCAGGAGAAGGTTCTTATGAAAGAAAAATTAAAGTATACTTATGGAAGTAGATCGGAACATTAGAAAATTCAATATTCATAGTTAAGATAGGACGACTGTCGGGTCAGCAAGTAATATAAAAATTGCAAAGTTCGGATGTTTGTTTGGCTGTTTGTGGCTATATAATGAAAAAATGATTGAATGGATTTTGATGAAATTTAGAATGGAGGCAGCTTATACCCTGGATTAACATGTAAGCTACTTTCTATCCCGGAAAATTCGGGTGAAACCGCGAGACGCAGCTAGTCCCTCATAAATACAATGCACGAAATTAAAAGACATAGTGTGGGTGCCTGTGTATGTTTGATCCTATTCTGATAATTTAGACTTTACTCGTACCTGCTTCTTTTTACGTCTTTTTTGTATTTTTAGTTTGTAAGATGTGTAGATGCAATTTTGAGTTACCTACTATCATAATTAATGGTGGGATGAATGTAAAACAAGGTTAGGAGTCTGAAAAAGGTGGTTAAAACTAGAGTGATCATGATGATGGTGTCATCCAAACCGATTTTGGCCACACCGACTTTTGATTCTGTTAGGTTGAGTTGGTGTGTTACATGGGTTATGTAATCTTTTTTTATTAAACGGTTTTATTTAGCTCACCCCGTTTGTTTTATTCTTGGGTCAAATTTAGTAATTCAAATTTCACCCTCTTCCTGTCAACAATTAATCTGAAATTTTGTATACACTTTGGATTTTGGTGACAATACAATTATGTTTATTCATTATCATTATAAATTCAAGATGGCCGCCGCTACAAAATGGCGGATAATTTATGTTTTATTAATCCCCGGCGTTCGCAACGTAAACATCATTGTAGTGCAGTCCTCAAACTTATTGTGATTAAAAATAAATAACTATCTGCTGGACACGATAAATAGTGAGAAATACAACTATAAGTGCTGTGGTTTAGTGGTACTATAGACTTTCATGTAATAAACGTGTAATTAAAACAGATTACAATATGAAAACAAAAACCAACATTTAAGGTTAGAAATTGACACCATCATTATTACAAACGTCAGTGTCACCGTCACCGTCAGGCTAACAGTGTCGGACCTACTCACTTATTCACTCACATCGGTGTTGCCAACGCGCAAATTATATTTCCATCATTTCGTTTCGTTTTACGCAAGGAAGTTGAAATATAATCATGGAGGATCAATTTCAAATTCTTTTTGAAAAAATGAAAATAGAAATGCAGAAACAAACAGTTGAATTGAAAGATTCGATAACTAATTCCATCATGGAGAAAATCGATGAAAAAATAAAGCCAATTTTAGCAGAAAACAAAGATTTAAAGATAAAAGTCGTAAACCTTGAGAATGAAATAGAATATCTGAAAAGAGATAAGAAGCAAAACAACATTATTATTTTCGGATTAAAAGAAGAAGAAGATTCTACGTCAGGAATAATACTAGAGGCGAGGAAGATATTTAATAAAGACTTAAATATAAACATTGCTGATTCCGAAATAAACAAAATTTATCGCATCGGAAAGAAAAGCCCAGACGGAAAACCGAGACCAGTTCTGCTTTCCTTTGTCAATTTATGGAAGAAAAATGAAGTAATGAAAGTCCGAAAAAATTTCAAAAATATATACATCACAGACGATTATTCCAAAGAAGTTCTAGAGAAGAGGAAAATGTTACAAATTAAATTGAAAGAAGAAAGAACAAAAGGGAACTTCGCATATCTTAAATACGACAAGCTTGTAATAAAGGAAAATAATGCAACCAACGAAAAAAGAAAGAGAGAAATATCGTCATCGCCGCGAGATAATACACAAACAAAAAAGCAACAAGTCTGGACACCATCTCAAAATAACAGGCGTAATGCTTTTGATATAATGAGAGGCAGATCTAACTCTCTTTCGTCTACGGCGGATACTAGGCAATAACAATTAGCTATCGGCAACCGGAAAACACAAAGACATAATAAGGTAAAAAACGAAGTAACTAATCACCAACAACCTCCCCCAAGCCGACTGGTCCTCGTGGGGGAAAATGACCAAGACCCTCTAAAGATAAAACTGAAAAGAAAAAATAAATATCACGAAATACATATAGCAACTATAAATTGTCGATCATTAGGAACCACAGAAAAACTGCAAGAATTCGAACTAGCATTAGATGAATTAAAGTGGGACATTATTGGTATTAGCGAAGTGAGAAGATTTGGAGAATCAATAGAAGACCATGGAAAATACATATTATACCATATCGGGGAGACGCCCGGATTATACGGAGTCGGATTCGTGGTAAAAAGAAATCTTGCTAAGAATATACAAGAATTTAGAGGGATTTCAGAACGTATTGCGCTTCTCAACATTCGACTACCTGTGGATGGAGAGAAAGAACAATTATGGTCCATTATCCAGGTGTATTCGCCTACCGAATCAAATACAAAAGAAGATATAAAAGTAATCGAAAAATTTTATGAAGATCTACAAAATATCACTGCGAACGAATCCAAAAACATTATAGTTATGGGTGATTTTAATGGGCAAATTGGCAAACAGAAAAGCGGAGAAGAATATATCATAGGAACCCATGGTTTTGGAAACAGAAGCAAAAACGGCTCACGACTAGTATCTTTTGCTATTGAAAACAAATTAAGCATCCTAAACAGTTTTTACAAGAAGAAACTATCAAAGAAATGGACATGGATGTCTCCCAATGGTCGATATAAAAACGAGATCGACTATATTCTGTCTAATAATATAAAAGTTTTTAAAGATTTGTCTATTTTAAACAATTTTAATTTTAACTCAGATCATAGAATGGTTAGAGCAAAACTATCAGGAAAGCGAGTGAAAAGAGCACGACAATCTCACAACAATATGAAAGCCATTGAATGCACTGGAAGCACCGACTTGCTTTTGAAAAACCTAGAAATATCCTTGCAAGGTGAAGAAAATGAATGTATATCCATTCATGAAAAATACAACAGATTGCTCAAACAATTAAAAACAGAAACTAAGAAAGTAAACATAAATAGTAAGACAGACTTATCGTATATTAGTAAACAATTATTACAAGAAAGAAAAGAACTAATACGTCAAGGAAAAAATAAAAATAATAATGTTCGAAAGATAGCAGAAATAAGTAAAAAGATTAGCGAACAACTCAGAAAAGAACGTAAATTAAAAAGGTTAGTAACATTAAGAAAGCATATAGAAAAAACTGGAGGAATGAAGAAGGCGTTTAAAAAAATGACCAACAAAAAGGACTGGATTCCTAATATGAAAAATAAAAATAGTGTAACGACCAACAAAAGGCCAGAAATACTAAGAATCGCTACGGAATACTACCAAAAGTTATATCAAAGTCGTAACGAGGATCAAGAAATAAAGAATTATAAATTTATAAATAAAGAGGAAATCCAACCAATTCTAAAAGAAGAAACAATAAAATCTATCGAAACACAAAAACTAGATAAGGCACCTGGTTCAGATTTAGTTACAAACGAACTGCTAAAAACTACGCTACCAGTAATAGCGCCAAAACTTACAGATTTATTTAATGAAATCCTCGAAACTGAAACTATCCCGGAAGACTGGACTAAATCGACAATTATTCTATTACATAAAAAGGGAGACAAGGACAATATTGCAAACTACAGACCAATCAGCTTAATGTCCAATATTTATAAAATATTTTCAAAAATTATACTAAACAGAATTACTAATACACTAGATGAAAACCAACCTAAGGAACAAGCTGGTTTTCGGAGCAAATTTTCAACTATTGATCACATACACACTCTAAGACAAATCATACAGAAATATAGAGAATATAATAAAACATATCATATAGGGTTTGTTGACTTTAACAAAGCCTTTGATACATTGGAACATGAGTATATATGGCACGCTCTAATAGCTCAAGGGGTAGAAGGAAAATATATTAGAATAATTAAAAACGTATATTCATCTGGCACAGCACAAATTAAACTTGAATCAATGGGAAATGAATTTCCTATTAAAAGAGGTGTACGACAAGGAGATCCTATATCCCCTAAACTATTTTCAGCAGTGCTGGAAATGATCTTCAGAAATCTAAACTGGACCAAAAATGGCCTAAATATAAATGGAGAAAATCTCAGCCATCTACGCTTCGCAGATGATTTGATTTTGTTCTCAGAGGACTCCAGAACCCTTGGACTAATGTTACAAGAACTATCAGATGAAAGTATCAAAGCTGGCCTGACAATGAATCTAACCAAAACCAAAATTATGACAAATTCTCAACAATCGATAACCAATGAACAAATAACAATAAATAATGAACAAATAGAATATGTAAACGAATATGTATATTTGGGTCAACTTATATCTACAGAAGATTGTATGAATAAAGAAATAGAACGAAGAATTACTAATACTTGGAAAAAGTTCTGGTCACTCAGAGAAATAATGAAGAATAAAGATATGCCAATGAATGTAAAAAAGAAAGTATACGAAATGTGCATCATGCCATGCTTACTATACGGTTGCCAGACATGGGCGTTAACAGAACAACAAGAAAGTAAATTAAAAATCTGCCAAAATTCAATAGAAAGAAGTATTTTAGGTATAAAAAGAAGAGATAGAGTAAAACTAAAAGAAATTAAAAACAAAACAAAATTTAAAAATGCACACACATCCTATAGACAACTTAAATGGCGTTGGACGGGACACATGCTTAGAGAAGATAAGCAGAAATGGACCAAGCTAGTAACAGAGTGGTACCCAAGAGGGAACAAAAGAAATAGAGGTAGACAACCCAAAAGATGGGAAGACGACCTTAAAAAAATAGCTGGTCCGGTATGGACCCGGATAGCAAGAGACAGGAACACGTGGAAATCTTTGGAGGAGGCCTTTGTCGACAGACAAGCTGTTCCAAAATAACATTCAGTTGCCGATCAATCAAAATAAGAATCAAAAATTAGTTTATATAGAGAAGTAGGCTTATAATAATTATGTAAGAAGGAATCAGCAATAAAGGCTATTTTATTTTATTTTATTTTATTTTTTATTTTTTATTAATCCCATCAATATGAGTATCAAATGAAAGGGCTCAACAAGCAGAATACAATATACTATAAAAAATTGAAATCCAAGATGGCAGCCGCTACAAAATGGCGGATAACGTAGGTTTTATCAATCCTATCATTAAGGGTATCAAATGAAAGGGCTCAACAAGCAGAATACAATATACTATAAAAAACGTGGGGCAAGAAAACCGTGGGACGTGCCCCACGGTTTTATTTTAGTCTAGTCTATGCATATGTTTATAATTCCCACGACTGTATCTATTTTATTATTTTTTGGTTTTTAGTACATTTATCTTAAACATTGCAATGTATGTTTTTTTTTAACATAAAACCGTTTAACTTAATTTTTTTTTTTATTTGTAGTAAAAACTCTCAAGTAGAGACTGCAAGTCAGGACACACAGATTAGAACACATAGATTAGTCGTGTACGTTGAAAACTTTTACAAGTTCATAGGTTTGTCACAAAAAACATTGTCATTTATTTTGAAGCACAAGTTTTAAGGCACCGAACAGAAATGTAATTAGTTATGTAAGTACAGCAGAAATTGTGGTATACTTACTTACCTTTAAATACGAGTAAAGTGACAAACCTGATGGTAAAAGGTCAGCGCCGCCTGTGGGTAGTGGACTGGACATCTGTAATAGCGTTTTAGGCGCAGTATCTTTTAATTAGAATAGAAAGAAATGAACATTTCCTTTTTTTACCATACTCGTATAATAACATATTATTTATTATTTAAACCCCTCCTGTATTATAGTCGTCACAAAATAAGAGGCCCGTTTGGACACTTGAGAAAGACCGTAGAATGTAACTTGGAACGCTTTTCGCGCATGCTTTATGGTAGCATGTAATGTCAAATTATAACGAAACTCTCAAAAACAGTTACGTTCTCAGTCTTCTTTTTTCAAATATTAGTGTTGTAACTTGTAACCAATTAATTATTGAATTGACGATAGCTCAACTGACGATTTTGGCTCATCATCCGAAGAAAATTATTGAATGAAGATTCAATCACTTTCGTTTTTTCTTGTTTTTTTGTGATTGAATGAATGTTATTGTAACTAAAAATATTAAATTAAAGACGAATTGACCTCTCGCACCATTTCGTATCATTTCAATATACCTATAATATTCAAGTTTAAGTTAAATTTTCGAATCGTAACCTTTATCCAATGTACTTTACAATACAAAATCAAATCGATCAAATACTCATACAAACTTGAATTGATTTATCGTGAGTATCGAATACCGAGTCGTATGGTGACATCACTAGTTATGTCGCAATGACAAACGTCCAAACGGGCTTCTTATTTTGTGACAACTATAGAGCGAACAAAAGAAAGATAAAATATTCTAATCATTCGTGACGTTCTCGAGTTTTAGCGGGACTAACGATTTTTTTTCATCTAAGAAAAGAAAGAGAAGGAGAAAAGTTTTTTAGCGCTTGACAAGCTTAGTATGACTGACGGTCAAAAGGTTAAAGCATGTCTTCGAAACTACAACTTAACTCCTGTCAAAATGCGCAAGCGCATGTACGTGACCCGAGACGAGGCGAGGCCTCTCATTGGTCATTGATATGAATGACACATCAGACAGTGTTTCCAGTTTCGGCGATTACCCCTTTTTACAGACAAACATTACCCTGGTACATCCACCTTGCGTATAGTGTTTGGTATTGATTTTGGATGAAATTAAGTTTTTTTTTTTCCTTGAAGATCTTTTTCGTAAACTATGAGCGGAATTTTTTAAAATTTTGGACCTGTACCTGCTGGGTTTGGTTATGAATTAGTTCCTTTTTATTACAGTTTCAGTTTGTAATTAATGTTACTAAGATATTTAATCATTTACCTGTATAAGAATAGCATCTTAATCAGCTAATGTATTTCAAAAAAATAGGGTAAAGTAAAAAACGTGCTGGAAATACTGGTAGCTTTATTTGAGATACGAGTACCTAAATATTGAAACACACATATTAAGCTCAGTAGTGGCAGTGATCTCACGTGAATACAATTGTAGCATTTCTGTGTGTTAATAAAATTGAGTTCGGAGTGTATTAGAAGATGGATTCTGTTGATGCGATTCTATCTGAAAACGATGAAAACGACGGGAACTGTTTCTCTAGGTATGAAGTTTTTACTCTTACAAGCTTTTATTTAACTTGTCTTGTTATAGTCTATTTCAACTAGAGAGCGAAAAACGTACGTTCACGCCACGGTACCACGAGAGCACCGAAAACAAACGATGAGTATCGTTATCCATACATTTATGTATCGTTTCCCTGTCGCTTACGCATTTACCGTGTTTCGTGGTACCGGGCGAGGCGAGCGACAAGGTCCATCAGATATTGCAAACCTGTTTTGACATTTTTCGGTAAGATATGGCTGGCCCACATTCCGCTCTGGAATACGCTTGGATTCGGATTGTTTTAGTGTGCTATTTGAATGTTTGGTTGTTAATTGTTATTTTTTGTTGAGTTAAATTAGTTATATCTGTTTTTGTTAGGACATATATTTGTTTTGTGTTGTTTTTTGTTTGTGAGTGATAATGGAATCATCGGAGTCGTCTTCCTCGTCATCAAGACCGTTTAAAAGTTTTAACTCACCTAGAAAGAAGCGCAAGTTATCTCATCTGTCGGAAAATGAAAAAATGATGACAATTAACGTCTATAAATATGTGAAAGAGACGTGTCCTTCAGACAAATATATGTCCAAAACGGAAATGAAAATAAAGACTGCCGATATTCTGGGAATAAACAAGGCAACTGTATATCGTGTTTTAAAAGAATATAAAGAAATGGATACAATAAGGCCGCCTGCATCACCAAAACGTGGTCCGAATATAATTGAAAAGATTGACGAGTTTGACAAGTCATGCATTAGAAAAAAAGTTCATGAATTTTATTTGAACAGCGAGGTCCCGACATTAAATAAAATTTTGGAAGCAGTTAATTCTGACGAAATGCTGCCAAATATTAGCCGTACGGCGCTGTGGCGGTTATTAAAACATTTGAAATTCAAATATCTTAAAAGAAAAAGAAACAGTGCCTTAATCGAGAGACACGATATTGTATTGTGGCGCATAAAGTACTTGAAAACAATTATGAAGTTTAGAAAAGAACAAAGACCGATATATTATTTGGACGAAACGTGGGTCAATGCAGGTACATATTTTTTTGTTTACAAATTAATAACGATTCTATAATTTTCCTGTTGAATGTATTTACTTGAATTTATTTTACTGTCGACTTTAAACAACGATTGGCATTAATCTGACATGATTGTGATGTTGTTTGTTAAACGAAAAATTGACATAGGTTTTTTTTTTTCAGGACACACTGTAAGTAAAGTTTGGGAAGACACGACTATACAGTCTCGTAAACAAGCTTTTTTGGAGGGTCTGTCCACCGGTGCTAAAAACCCTGTTTCGAAAGGAAACCGGTTAATTGTGCTGCACATAGGAAGTGACAAAGGATTTGTCCCAGAGTCCGAACTTGTGTTTGAATGCAAAAACACAGGAGACTACCATGAGTCAATGAACGCAACCAAATTTGAACAGTGGTTTGAAAAAATGCTTCCGAGACTGGAGTCAAATGCTGTTGTAGTAATGGACAATGCCAGCTACCACTCAAGACGCCAGGAGAAAGTACCAGTAACAAGTTGGAAAAAAAATGAAATTCAAACATGGCTGTCGGCGAAAAAAATTTCATACGAAGAAAAGGAAACAAAAGTAGAGTTGTTGGAAAAAGTAAAAAATATAAAAAAACATCACGAGCGTTACGTCATTGACGAAATGGCTAAAGCAGTTGGTGTGGAGGTATTGAGATTACCTCCATACCACTGTGAATTTAACCCTATTGAATTAATATGGGCAGATGTCAAGGGATACGTATCAAGAAAAAATACAACATTCAAGTTAGCGGATGTAAAAAAGCTACTCCATGAAGCGCTAAGCCACATTACCCCCGAAAAATGGCAAAACTGTATAAGCCATGTAAAAAAAGAAGAAGAAAAATTAGCCTCATTAGACCAGGAAGTGGATAAAACTGTGGATTCATTTATCATAAACGTAACAGGCGAAACATCAGACAGCAGCTCGTCAGACGATAGTAATTCTGATTCAGATTTAATATAATGTAATTTTTTTATTCGTTTGATTTTATTTTCATAATCGTTTCCTATAAATAGGTAATAATAATTATAAATAGTTTATTTGGCACACACTTAAATCTTAAACTAATTACACCTGCCAATGTCAGATGATTAATTTACTAATGTGTAGGTAGATAGTTACACGAAAAACTTGATCTACAGTTTTGAGTTAAATAGTGATAATAGTAATGTAATGATAATTGTTAGGTAAAAACTGAAAACCTGAATTTTGATAGTGACAAAATAGTTGTTAACTATTAAAACAATTTATTGATGCAAAGAAGGTTGGTCTTCCCTGCGCAACACTAAAAGGTCAATGTCCGTTTTTCGCTCTCTATTTGAAATAGACTATAGTATGACCTGTGGTATGAGTGAAATCTTGCAACTGAATTTTCTACTTCCCGGTGTCCGATTGAGCTTTTTGTTATGGATGTGTAACTCCGGTGACAATTTAATAAAAGCTTGTTAAAAAATATTTATTTGATTAAATGTACAATGTAGGTAGGTACATATTTATAATATGTATTATAATAGCGAAAAGAAAATCAGCTGTTTGTCAATGTATTAAACGTTTCGTGGAGACCGAATGAGATTTTTTCATAAATTAGCTAGTTTAGTGTCCGTCCTAAGTCCGTCATAATTCAAATTCAAAATGTATGAAAAAAAACGCATTGAAAAAAAATGTGATAAACTGCACCGGCGGTTTCACCCGTTGTTTTTTTTTTACTTTTAAACCTGTAGTAGAGCAAACAAAACAAAAAAAAAAATCAAATCGGTCCAGCCGTTCTCGAGTTTTAGCTAGGCAAACGAACAGCGATTCATTTTCATCTAAAAGAAAGAAGAAGAAGAATATAATGATATTCTAGAACAAGATGACCTTGAACAAGATAATTGTCCAACCAATGAACCTAGGGGGTATTTTGCGTCGTTCGAGGTTATCTCAGTCACTTTCACTATCATGACGTTTCCAGGGATCGACCCTGTATTTCTTTGAAAGTATTGCGTCATTATCAGGTAAGTAGACTAACGAATAAGAATATCACAACACTTGAAATTCCAATATCAGCCGTCTGTTTCTAATTCTATAAGTCAGGCTGTAAAAAAACGTGAACGATGATTTCTTTAAGTCGTAAATTCCTGTGTACATAGTTAAAGCAATTCACGCGTAGATCACAAGGTTAGGCCTTTTTTAGTTAAAACTTTTTTGAGTACAAGTTTTCACTCTCTAAGCGAACTCGTAGCGTATCTCGACTAGAGTCCGTAACCAATCACCGAAGTCAAGCAACGGATGAGCGGTCAGTCTTCGGATGGGCGACCGTGGCTGGCATTTTCAACTGAGCACAACCGTGGGTCGGATGACACGTTAAATTGTAGGTCCCAGTTGTTTATGCTATAACATCAACCACCAAAGCATGTCAGAGGCCTTCAGGCGGCCTAAAAACTCTGACACCAGGGTTAGACACTTGGCCTTAACGAGCTTACTAATTACTCCTGAAGTTGGATGCGCAACATTGATAGAGTCTAAGAACTAAGGAGGAATTTGTATTCAATTCGACACCACTCCTTTTTGATTGAAACAAAACAAGCAACATGATTTTTGTCGGCTGCTATAAAAAGATTTAAAGATCAGATCTGATAATCAAACTTAAATCAATCAAGGTCAAATATAAATATATAATATACCTATCAATATCAATGCAGCCAGCGTTCTTGGTACTTTGCCACACGGGCAAAAACTACTTTTTGATTATTAATTTTTTGTAAATTTCTTAGTTTTATTTAGTTTAGTTTGTTAGTTTAAATTTAAGATGTAAATATATTTTATGTATTATAAAATAAAGTATTCAATTTAAAAAAAAAAAAAAAAAAAAAAAAAAGGTCAAATATTTTTTATAATTTTTTTCAGCGACGCGAATGGAAATAATGAGGAAAAAAGCTATGGAGCCAATGGAGATGGAGCCAATGGGGGTGGGGAGGGATCTGGAGGGGGGCTGAAAAGGGTGCTCTATGACCCCACCAGTCTCGATTACGATATGAGTGGGGATAAATTAATGTATATTTTTAACCATCACAAATTCAACAAGACGCCTTACTTTACGTAAGTGAACTTCTATACCAACTCATTGTTCTATATATAATTATTTTACCTCTATAGTAACCGCAAAACTCTTAGTATAGCAAGCAACAGGAAAAAGTTGCGAAATATTGGTAACCCGATATGTTTTGTGTAGGTGCTTTAAAGACAAAGTTATAGAAGGATAAGGTTTGCTAAGCCGAATAGTGGTCATAGTACTCATTATTATGAACAACTTTTACCATGTTACTAACCCTGAAATCGTAAAAAAATTATCTGTTCCATATATTTGTCGAGTGTCATTGACATTTTTCTAGAACAGCTGATTTTTTTCGCGTTTTCCTGTTTGGTCTCAAAGTAAAGGTTGTTCATAATGATGAGTAGGTACTATACTCGTAAGTCTTTTTGGTATACCACTACCCTTTCCTTATAACGCTGTGCGCCTCTGAAGCAACATAACTATCCATTGTTATATTTGTACCTATCGATTCAAATTACCCATACTTTTCCATTATTCATTTATTTATTGTTTTTTTTCCTCCACATTTTTTTCAAATCCAGGAGTCATCTGGATGACAGAGATGGAACGCAGTACGACGTCGCAAGATTACAGAAGACCTTTGGAGACATTGGCTTCGCGGTTGACAAACCATGTCACGACTACACTCAACAAGAAATTCTTACTAAATTGGAGGAGAGTAAGTACCTTACGGGTCGATTACACAGAGACAGTGCTCTCGGCCGAGTACTCAGTTTGTACAAAGTTTGACGAGGCGAGACAGTCACTAGAACCATGATTTGTTTGCTCGACCGAGTGTTCCCATTTACTGTCTCGCTACTGTACTCGTTACGTGTAATCAACCCGTTACCCTTTTGACCGAGCGTTGCAAGTGTCTCTGCAATAACTGGCAAATTTGTTGTCATCAGTCCGGTTTATTTCCTGAGCTGACATAAAATTTACCTAGAACTTTTTTATGTTTACAGTTTCCGTTTGCGTCCGATAGAGGCGCTGTCCCATTTGTCGTACAGTGTTATTTTTTTCTGGCATGTATGCCCACGCACGTGCCCACCGGTGGAAACATACACAGGGACCCTATTCATAGTCCTACTCTCATAACATTACTAAACACAAACCCACTGTACTCGTTAGGTGTAATCAACCCATTAGATTACCGAAGAAAAAGGAAAGTTGAAATGTTATTTCTCTCACTCTATTTATATCCGTCTCATTTCAGTTTGTAAAATGGACCACAGAAACACATCTTGTGTCATTATTGTAATTCTTACTCATGGGGATGGAGGCGGTGTAGTAACCGCAGCTGATATGCCGTATCAACTGAGTATCGTCGTCAATCGCATCTTGAACGAGCCTAACCTTGCCGGGAAACCCAAGCTGTTTTTTATCCAAGTAAGTTAACAAGACAAGTTAGCAAGCAAGCAAGTAAGTGTCAAAAAGTATACGTATCGATTACCACTTTGACAATGAGGTGGCTGGTCTGATGCTTAATTCCCCTCTTCCTCAAATCGTGCTCCTCATGTCTGAGGGTCGTGACCACCACCTCCAAATAGTTTCTCTATCACTATGTTGTGCCAACGTTTCCTGTCTTCAGCTATGTAAAGAGCGTCGTAGACGTCGCCGTCGATTTGCACCACTCTCGACACCTCGTGTCGAGAGTGGTGCAAATCTGATCGGACCAATGACCCAACGTATCAGGCTGTAGCCAACCACCCGGTACGCTGTAGAGGCCTCAGTGGCCAACAGCAATTAGTCATCCAAAAAAGTACAGGCTGTGGTCTCGTAACCTTTTGCCATCGACTTTCCTTGTCACCATCAACTTCATTGTGTTTAATTAACTGTGTTTAAAATGTTCGCGCATGTTTCAGGCCTGTAGAGGCAGTAGCACGGATGCTGGACATCGGATTTCGGTCGATGGACGATCCGTATTCGTCATCCCTACTCATTCGGACTACCTCGTTATAAGATCTTCGTTTGAAGGTATTTTTATCATTATTTGTCTTTGTATGTTTTATTTGCAAATTTTATTTACAATACTTAAAGGTTAAAAAGAACTAAAACAAAACTAAAAATCAAAGTGGAGTTGTTGTCCGTCGGCAAGGTACCAAGAATGCTGCCTTTGAATGGCTCGTTTTTTTACATAAGGTTCCGTACCAAAACGGTAAAAATAAGAAACGAATGGTGAGACTCCGGAGTCTGTCTGTTCGTCCACTATTTTTTCCGTCTGCGTATGTCATTGTCACATAATGGATAAAACATAATAAATGTTATAGTACAGCTAAATATGGCTCGATAAAGTTTAAAACAGTTAGGTATGATTTTATAGGTATCCTGAACTATATTTGGACGGATTCTGCGGCTTTGGTCTCGCATTGTCTTTATTTATGTGGTTTATATAGTTAATAAACATGGACTATTTATTATTAAATGACTGGATTATTGTTGTTTGTTACTGATAAATTTGTCTAATAAATGTTCTTTATTCATGCATTTAACCTTAAATAGACGTTGTTTCGTTCAAAACTTATGAACATTATACATACTCGTAGGTCTACCTATTATCTGAGAAATGAAAAACCGAACAACTCGTTCATTAAAAAAAAGAAAAACAAAAGTGTTTTCGAGTTTTTCATAGACTATTAATAAAAAATATGGTTAAATACGCTTGAAGTAAAGAATCCGTATTTTTTTCAGAGCATGTTTCATTTCGTACCTCCAAAGGTAGCTGGATGATCCAGGCACTGTGCGACGTCGTGGATGAGCATGCGGGACAGAACATCTTGGATATGGCGACTCAGGTCAATCATAGAGTCGCGAAGAAAATTTCCTTTGTGCCTGAGGTGCCTAAATACCACGAAAAGAAGCAAGTACCAGAAGTCTGGTTTACTTTGACTAAGAATTTGAAATTATTTGAAAGAGACAATGAAAAAAGCTCTGACCAATTAATATAAAATAAAATAAGTAAAAATTAATAAAAGTGACTAAAGTGACTTCACTATGAAAACAAACGTGGTTTTGAAACATTTTGTGATAATTAACACGGGATTTCACGGGAATACCTACTCCCGTAAAATTAAGCCGTCTATTACGACTAGTTCTGATCGCTTTCCGTGATCTTCATCAGGAGATAACAAGTACCTGGCCGTATTCCCGCGTTGATAACAAAATGGGTGCTTTTATAATTTATCGTGGCACGGCACGGCACGATATTACCGTGGACGTGATAGAAGTTTCGTGGCAGTGGACGGCATGCCGTGCCGTAGGGTGATTTTATAATTCGCCGTGAAATTATTACGCTTTGCGCCAGTGTTTCCACTTTTAGGGATTTCGCCCTATTTTAGGGTAAAAAATAAATATAGGTACTTAAATATAATAATATAATATAATATAAAATATATATATATATATTATTATATATATATATATATTATATATACATATATAATATATATAATATAAATATATATATTATTATGAATAAAATCACTTAGGTAATAACTAATACCAACAATAAATAATTTTTTTTTATTTATTTGCATCTTCGTACCACCCCTTGCTCGCTATTTTGGAAAACATTTTGTCATCAATTTGGAAATTAAAACAATTTTGATTGTTTTCTTCCACAAATCTTTTTGTGTGAAGAAGCCCTACTATCGAATCAGAGGAAAGTTTATTCCTTTGTTTTGTCGCTAAATCGGGATATCGGGAGACGATGTCCAAAATCAGTAGATCTCCCGATAAATCGGGAACTTTTGCAACACTGCACCCGCGCCTTTTGGCTACGCACGCACACATACAAATTTCTTGTACGCACACACTACACTCTCAACAATGCCGCGACGATTTGATATGGAGCGCAGTATGCTACGGCAACGGCACGGTAGATCGTTGCTGTTCACGGCGTGCCGTTGCCGTGGACGGTAAATTAAAAGCGTTTGCATACAAATGCATACATTTTGCTTTCCTACTTTACCGTGACGATAAAAACGTGCCGTGCCGTGCCGTGCGACGGTAAATTATAAAAGCACCCAATGTCTGAAAATTGTGGAATAACTTAGTCAAAATAAGTAATGCTCATGTGTACTTAGTTGTAGTTAGTTAGTTTACTTAGTTGTACATAGTGGTACTACTATTAGTACTGCTAGTATTTTTTAACCGCCGTCGCAAAAAGGGGGTGTTATAAGTTTAATATTGGTGTAAACCCCAAACAGCCAACTCGATTTTTATAAAAGTTTTTAGCTCAGTTCTTTTCGTATCAGATGTATTTAAAAAAATGTCTTTACTCGTCAATTATTTTTCTTGTTCGGAGCTGTTATGGATACCTACGGCCCTTTATCATATGGCGTATATACGAGTATATCAATCTAGAAGCACTTCTGATGTAAGTAGTTAAATGCATAAAAAAATAATTATGTCTCTCTCTACTGGTCGTGACTTGGTCCTCACTCCCTTTAGTTTCTACTTGGTGTTTTTTATAAGTACCTAGTATTTTTAGAGAGTAGTTAATTAAATACAGGGTTTGAGGGAAGGGTATGCTAAGCCAAAAAGGGCTCATGGTACTCATCATTGTGAACAACATTTAGTATGGGACCAACCCGCAATTCGCGAAACAAAAATAGCTGTTTTCTAGAAAATACCAACGACGCTGGACAAAATGTGTGAAATAGCTATTTTTTTCGCGAATTTCGGGTTGGTTCCATTGTAAAAGCTGTACATAACTCATAAAAAGTTGTAAATATTATGAGCTCTTTTCGGCTTAGCTGTCACTTTCCTTAAAACCCTGTATGATATACAATCTACAAGCTGGGTCCAAGGGTCTCACTCGCGCAGTGGTGATAAACCATGATGATGGCGATATTGAAGAGTAGTCCATGTTTTTAAGAGGGTTCCAGTTAAAGATTTACGGAATAACGAAGAAAATTATGTTGCTCAAATAGGTATAATAAGTTTAGTGTGGTTTTAGCTATTACACGGAAAAAAAGGATGTCTTATATCAAAACAATATTCACTTGGTCAAGACAAATAATGTTTCCCATATGGCGGAAACAATAAATTCTTAACGGAAGTAAAATATTGTCTCAGTTTTAATGTCTTCGTATAAGACACTCGTTTTTTAATCAAGAATTTTGAGGTTTCGTTCGAAGAATGTACTTTTTCTTACACCGAGAACAACAATGACTTATTGTAAAACATCTATGGTCAAGACAAATAATGTCTTATATATGGGCAAAACAAGTTATTCTCAAATAAAGTAAACGTGAGTTTTGTTTGAAAAATTTACGTTTTTTAGCAATGGAATAAAATGGCATATACATTGTTTTATATTGAAATAACAATTTTTTGATGAAGTACCACTATTCTTAGCGGAAGATGTATTTGTTTTGAGCCGAGACTTTGAATGTTTCACTCTAAGCAAATATGTCTTTAGGTAAGAATAATATAGCCTTAATAATGAATTATGTTGTTTTAGTATGAGACATACTAGTCTCGTTTAAAAACAAGTATGTCTTCAGCTAAGAATAATAGAGGCTCTACCTAAAATTATGTTGTCTTAGTATGAGACATACGAGTCTAGTCTTGAAACAAGTCTGTATTCAGATAAGAATAATAGAGGCTCTACCTAAAATTATGTTGTCTTAGTATGAGACATATGAGTCTCGTCTTGAAACAAGTCTGTATTCAGATAAGAACAATAGAGGCTCTACCTAAAATTATGTTGTCTTAGTATGAGACATATGAGTCTCGTCTTGAAACAAGTCTGTATTCAGATAAGAATAATAGAGGCTCTACCTAAAATTATGTTGTCTTAGTATGAGACATACTAGTCTCGTCTTGAAACAAGTCTGTATTCAGCTAAGAATGATATAGACTTCACCTAAAATTATGTTGTTTTAGTATAAGACATATGAGTCTCGCTTAAAAACAAGCAAGTCTTCGGCTAAGAATAATAGAGGCTCTACCTAAAATTATGTTGTCTTAGTATGAGACATACGAGTCTCGTCTTGAAACAAGTCTGTATTCAGATAAGAATAATAGAGGCTCTACCTAAAAATATGTTGTTTTAGTATGAGACATACGAGTCTCGCTTAAAAACAAGTATGTCTTCAGCTAAGAATAATTGAGGCTCTACCTAAAATTATGTTGTCTTAGTATGAGACATATGAGTCTTGTCTTGAAACAAGTATGTATTCAGCCAAGAATGATATAGACTTCACCTAAAACTATGTTGTTTTAGTATAAGACATACTAGTCTCGCTTAAAAACAAGTATGTCTTCAGCTAAGAATAATAGAGGCTCTACCTAAAATTATGTTGTTTTAGTATAAGACATATGAGTCTCGCTTAAAAACAAGTATGTCTTCAGCTAAGTATAATAGAAGCTCTACTTAAAATCACGTTGTCTTAGTATATAACACGCAAGTCTTACTGGACTCGGTTATGTTTTGTACATAGCATTGTACATGTATTTTGTACATAGCATTATTAGCTTGTACTATACTTAGCTGAAGAGATATTTGTTTAGCTGCGAGAACCGCATGTTTCTTGAGACTGGTCGGTAGGATAACGTAAATAGAATACGCAATATTTGCTTGAAATATTTAATCTGTAAAAAAATAAGAAATATAATAATAACATAATCAAATAACGAGGTACCGACCTTCGGCCTACGCTAGCAATTGCAGAAGATCACGCCGTTCATATCATTATAATATAACCGTACCGAGCTCTGCGTGGGAATGACGTGACCGTTTTGAGTTAGTAGTGAAGGCTGAAGGATGGTACCCTCCTCTTCCTCTACAGTCTGTTCATTACAATCACATTACATTAATTATATTATCGCTGACATATTATGTTAACAAGTAATTGAATAATTAAAATAAAAAAACCCCGACAAACGACTGAACAGATTTTATGACTGTGTTCTAAGGGTGTTCTTAGCTACAAGAAATCAAGTAACTATTCTAACAAAAATACTACATCAATCATCGGTTCAGTCGTAGTCGTATGTCGGGAGCTACAATACCACTGATAGACACACATATACACGATACAAACATAACAATTTGAATAACGGAAGAAATACACAATATCTGAAGAAATACACAATATAGTACAAGCTGAATTTTTAATAATTCGGAGAGATTCGGGCATTTTTCTTTCGGTCGGTTTGTGGAGATTTCTAAAAAACATTATTTAGCGTGCAGACTTATGAGTCTGCACGCTAAGACTTGAAGACTTATGAGTAAAAGATACAAGTAATTTATTTAGTTCAATTTTAAAATTTGATAACTGGGAACTTTCACCGACATGGCCATTATTGTGTACAGGTGATTCAAAAACATCGTGAGGTTGATGACCACCATCGAGGATAACATTTGTGTCACTTTTGCAGTTTTCATCGTTAATGGCTAACTTACAAACATTATCTTCGATCTGAACACTATGATATGTACAAACATGTTTTTTCAAAGATGATTTTGCATGATAAACTCTTTCACAGTTTTGATAAGGACATTTAAAGTAATCAGTTATGTTGTGATGGTAATGTAAATGAATAAAATATGTTTTGAAATCATGGTATTCAGTTTTACATATCGAACATAGCATTTTTATTTAGATGGCAATGACAATAGACAGAAAATGATGTGCCTACAGTTACCTATTATGTACATTTAGCATTAGAAATCAAGTCCAAGATGTAGGGTGGGACCACATCATATTTAGTGGTAATACCATATATACATATCTGTATCAGTAAATACAGGTGGTAACCAGATTTCGGATACGAAACGTGGAGTGCATGAAAGCACTTAAAGAGTGTGTCAAAAGCCTTGTAGGCTGTTTGAAAAACGAACCTGACCCTATCTATAATTAGATAAAAGGTACCTCCAACTTCATCAGGGGTGCAATATATAATGTAAGGTTGTACAGTTTTTCGCTTCCCTGATGCATCCGTAGCAATTTCATCAATTTTTTTTTGTATTTCTCCTGGTGTCTGAAAAGTAAAATTTCAATTTTAATTCCAAATAAGGAAATGGCCTCCACTTAATTGCCTCCAAACAGTGATGCACTAGTGCAGTCTTTACCTTTACATTTACAATTAAACTTTCGACACACTCGGTGGTGGAGAACTTTTGTTTTTTATTTAAGCGTCCTTTTGGGGGCACCAGATGGCATAGTAGCCTAATTTGAGATGGAAGTTTGTGATCTGGAAAAAATGAAAACTATATTTAGACAAGGTTATGAAAACCTGTTACGGCCATGATTATCAAAATCATAAATTAACAAATTCTAAGGAACACTAGAAATATTTTTAAACTGTTTAAATTTTAGTCTTACATTATCAGCCTAATATGTTCCCACTACAGGAACACAGGCCTTCTCTCAGAGAGAGGATGAGCCATAATCTACCAGGCCCAGTGTATTTTGGTGAATGTCATAGGTCTTTGAACATACCGGTTTCCTCACAATGCTTTTCCTTCACCATTTTTTGAGTGATGGCATCGAAAATGCACATCATTTAAGAACTAAATAAGCCATTGGCCAGGGTTTGAACCGGGTGCCATAAGATTGCAAAGCGCACATCTTACCGCTCAACCACCATCGCTTGGTCTAGCCTTTAAAAAGGTTTGAATAAAGTCTTAAAGGACAAACCAACCATCATCAGCTAATTGATCAATATAATCGACCAAAGCCACCACATCTTCTTTGGAGTTAGAGTTTTTTAAGTCCTTAATCTTTTCAATGAAGTCATTCCATAGTAGATAAAATTTATTCGCCCTCTCAGGGTGTAACGCGTCAAAGTCTAATTGAATCTGAAAAAAGTCCATATATTTTAGTTACAAAATAATATGATAAATCTAATTTTACCTATGACAAACAAATCATCTTTGGGAGTCAGAAGACAAAGCCGTTAATTTGTTTATTTACAACAACATTGTTTTTGTGATTGTGCAATACCCACTCTACTATATGGATAGGGATATGGCTTAGACAAGGTACAAAACTATCTCACATACCATACATACCAAGACAATGAAAAACAAATAACATTTGTACACAACATACCTACAAGGCAACAATAAAATAAAATTCACAGAGTGCAAAGACCATGCTCGATTTGATAACTTTTCTTTACCATGTTTGCTGTCTATTTTAAAATAGTAGGTATGTGTGATGGTTTTTCCAAAAACCAATCTAGATATGAAATATTAAAACGACTTATATTATAACCTTTCCTTTTGGTTATGACATAATCAGGTACTAAAAAGGATCTTAGTCTTACCAAGACTTCACTTCTGACATCATTTAATATGGGCCAATTCTGTATTAATGCTCCAATCGTTTTATATTCTTGCAGTTGCCGGAGTTCATATGTAGATTTCCATTTACTGATTACATCCTCCCATGGTTCAGAGTTGTTTTTAAGCCACACAACATCATCTTTATGCAGATCTGAAATAAGGTGAATATGGTTAAAGATAGGTATAATATTAATTACACAAGCTTTCAAGGCTACTCTATGGTACTATATTGTAGCTGTAAGAACTACATATGGTTAAAAACTATCTCTTCTAGCTCTGTCTTACTTAACATGATAATTATCTAGTGAGTAAGACAGAAACTGCGCAATGCACATCATGCCTCTTGGCTGGTTGCATATGCTCTCTGGACCCCTAAGGGGGCTAACTACTCTTTATAATTACTTTATATTACCGCTGTCCATTGAAAGAACAAAATTAACTAATAGTATATCTAATAGTAACTAACTACAGTATAATAACTTTTCTCAAGTATGCTTGGAAATTCAATCATCATTTTGCCAACCTTCTTCGAGGTATAGCAAAATTTTAATTGCCAAATCTGTTGTGTTATTTTTATTTGAATTTAAAAATTAGCTTTTCTCCATTATCATGACAAGATTTTACTTAAATTTCGAATGGGCTTGGCTTAATATTTCCAAGCAAGAAGCTGTTCAAAGTAATAAAAAAAGTAAACAAATGAACATATTGGCACAATTGACACGTAAAACGATTACATTGGCACTACTAATTATCTAAATTTCTGTGGATTATTTGAGAGAAGTCATTAATAACAAGGCATTGATTGATTTATGAATGTGGGCCGCAGCAAAGCCGAGGCACATATTCATATTCATGCATCAATACCTGTTTTGCGGGGTGCTACAGTAATATACTAATATGTACCTATTGCATAAACAGTAAAAAAAAAAAAAAGCTAATAATAATAAACCTTGCAACTCTTGTAAGTTCTTAGTTCTTTTATGTATCATTTGATCATTGTTATCTTTTGCTTTTAATGGTCTTTTGCGTTCACCGGATTTAAAAAGCACATTTTTTGGGCACAGCTCCTTTAGCAACTCATCGGTAAGGTCTTTCAAGTGACTGGTTTCAATTCCATTAGCTGAAATTTTAGATATTAGAACCATTATAAATAAGAACAAAAAGCACTAGGTATTTTACGAAACAAAAATTAAATCAACCAAAATCTACATACGGCTCTGTGAAATAACTTTACAAGTATTTTTTAGTACTTTTACAGACGTAAAGACACTGGAGTTATACTTAAATGAACGTCTTCTTTGCACTTAACAACTTGTACGAACCATTCAGCGGTTTTGAGATGAAAGACTGTTCAAAATCGCCACTATCGCCGTGATGTGAAAGGGTTAGGTTGGGGGAAGCCCCAAGAATGCTTTTCTTGAATTGAAAAATATATTCTTGGATACTTAGGTAGGTATTTAGATGCAGCAGTCCTATAACTTAGACACGTGAAATAAGTAAAAACTATCACACATTAAGGGTATATGGGGGTATACTTACATGTAAAACTTTGAATAATTTTTTCTTCTTCTTCTAACTGCCATGACAGCAACAGATCCCTGAGGGATGCTGAAGCTGACATCTCGACTCGTACAACACTCTAATACACTCAATTTGATACAACACACAGTTTTATACAATAAATTTACTAGATAAATGATCTAAATATAGTTTTTGTATGTTTTTTAACTCAATTTGTCATGCGCACGCGACTAGTAAACCAGCCGCCAGTAACTCCAGCAAGAAAAAGAAAAAGTTTTATAGTGTTGCCATTGCCATTGCCAAACGCCTTGCATGAGCGAACGTATTATAGCCACAGTGCAGGCCACTACGGGTAACTAAAAAGTCTCTTAGTAATATTATAGAGACCTTACACATAAAGCCTTCTCTTGGGTTAGGTTAATTTTTTTTTTAACCACAACAATGCACAAGAGTATTGTCTAGATAAAAACTAGATTTTTTAAAATAATAAATATGTTCCAGTCAATTTCGTACATAATTGACATAATTATGATGACAGCAAAATTGTAGCCACTTTAGTTCTATCTGATAAAAATAGCCTTTATTAATATGTATTGTAGATCTGGGTGAAACGGGTCAGGCTTCGTAATAGGCTAGATGATACCGAATGAGATGTTTCGTTCTGTTTATCGACCAATGAGACGTGCAAAGCCAGCAAACACTTTTCAGGAGAAACAATATAAAATCTTTACTTGACCTTTAATATTACCTTATCCTATTTACCATTTCATTATTCATTTACCATAAAATAAAGCGAAGTCGTTAGGAGTAGCAACACTGATCTAGGCTATAGTAATGGCGGGCAAGCGCCGCATGCGCCAAATTCGGACGTTTTCGGATTTCTGCGCAAACTAGATCTTATTGCTTTAAGTTAAAGTCCAAATCTATCGTTAACTATCATGACTTCATGAGCATTGATCGCGAGTATCGTGCGTAGTAAAAGCTTTCCTTCCTTTTTCACTTTGCAATACGCTTCCATAATTAGAAAGAGATAAACCGATTTTTTAAGTACAGAATATGTAATAACGGATCTAAGCAGTTTCTGGTTTATGTTGATAGATTTGGAATTGATTTCTGTAGGCTACCTAGTGTTTTTACACGACTTTAAAAAAGGAGGAGGTTCTATGTTCGATTGTGTATTTTTTATTTTTGCTCACTGATTTTTCCATCAATTGTGGATTGATTTTATAGATAGCTATATATCGGGAGTGGTCCCAATTAAATTTGAAGAAAATATTCCAAAAAATATTCCTTCCTAGTTAGTTATTATATTAATGAACAAATTTCTTATCTCTTTATGTTTGGATAGACATACATAAAACGATCGCGAGCTATGTAGCTTGCGTTCGTTTTCATTGAGTCGATTTTTATTGGTTTATGCCCTGTTATGTTAAATAAATGACGCTTCATAGCTCCCCACTAGGTTTCCCTGTGTCGGGGATGCTATTTAACACACACAATGACATGACAACACCCAGACCCAGAGCAGATGTTCGAATTCATCACATAAATATCTGCTCGGCCGGGAATCGACCCCGGGACCACCTTTTTAAAGGGCAGACATGCTACCACTGAGCTAAACCGGTCGTCATTATTTACGGTATGGTATGATTTGTCTAGTGAAATCACATGTTTTTATTTATACCTGTCAACCATCGTACATAAGCTGCCAATCACTCAAGTAAGCGTAGAAAGGTTGTTTTCTTTAGATGATGTAATTGAAAACCTACTTTTTATACGCATTAATTATCTTTTTAGAACGCTTTTATTAGCTTGGTATGTATCTATCTATCGGAATGTTCGAACGTGATTTCACCCTCTTCAAAAAGACGGCTTGATTTGAAAACTCTCACACTTATAAAGGACCGATAAAAATGCAATAATTTGTACAGTTTGTCCCATTATCCTTACCAGGATCCTCAGGATTAACAGTTTTGAATAGAAAAAACGACAGTGGCTCCCCGCTTTAGCTGTAGAGATAAGGTGGTCGTTGACGTGGTACCAAGCTCAGCATTGTAATCGAATTTGCTGTTTGATTTTGACCTTAGCACTTCGAGTTTAGGTACACTTTTGTTCTAAAAATATTTTTTACTCTCTCCTAAAAAACAAAGATAAATGGCAATTAAAATAAAACAAGCTTTTGTAGATAACCAATCTAAAAGGTAGAAAATAAATAATATAGTTTAAAAAAAACTAAAAAAAACACGCTTTTATAGAAAATAAAATTAAAAAGTTAAAAATCATTTTCAATAAATTTAAATTAAGGATAGGATAAGATTAACTTGACGTAAAAAAGCGAAATTTGTAAAAATAAATTTTAAGAAATAAAGTCTTGTTTCAAGTAAACAATCGTTGATCTGAGTTAAACAAATTCTTCAAAAAAGTATTAATGCATATCATTCCGACATCCCTGCATTGCGACACCTATAGGTATTAGATTTTTTCAATATTCTAATCATGCGTGTGACGTGACGAGCAAGGCGCCCGCTTAATGCTAAGTGCAACGTTTGCTCATAACAATACAATGCCACATAGGATTAGAATCTTCAACCCTTCAAAATCCAGTTCAAAACTCGGTACTCCACTGCGCTCGGCACCCATATAATTATGTCACATGTTAAATCTCATTATGTCCAGAAATTCCAGTGGAAACATTGCCCTTCAAACCGGATACTATTTTATCGCCCCGGCTTCGTACGGGTAGCCCCTACGCTACTCGTTTTTAATTAAGTTATAGGTAAAAGGATTTTGAAGATTTAGTTAGCATTTTTTAAGTTTATCTATTACAAACAAACATACAAACAAAAATCAAATCTTATCTCTTTATTTTTATATTATAGTGTAGACTACCTGTAGCCAGTGACTTCATACGCGTAGAAAATACTATTCTGCGGTTTTCTTGCTATTGACCTACATCTGTTCCGCTCCAAACCCATATCCCGCTGACACCCCGTTATATACCACTTCCATTGCAAAGTCCAAGTTGTAATATTTCTCTTCTTTCTTCCTATTCCCCAGTTACATACTCAAAAAAATACTTTCAAACCAAACTTAATCCAAATACGAAATTTCATGTCCAACATAAAAAAAACATTGGACTTATATAATAAAATTATGAGATAACTGCAATCTTGAAAAAATAAAATAAGCATATTCTTCACTAAACAATATGTTCTTCATCTATATTATTCTGTCAAGCATAACAAATCAAGATTATGCGAATGCGAAATGAGAATGCTAATCTTAAATAAAGTTATTTTTTCTTAAACCAAGAATCACTCATTCTTATCATAAGTGCATCTAAATTCTCGAGTTTGAAAGTATGAATATTCTTGAAACAAGTAAACCATGATTCTTCTTTTTAAGCAAACGTTTCTTAAACAGAAAAAATATATATATCTTGTCTCAAAACTAGCCTCATTGTTTCAAATCAAGAATGTTTTTGTGAAAGAAGACAAAATTGTTTTATGTAAAGACTTTTTACTAAGTTTTCAGTCAAAACTACATAACTTCTTAAATTGAGCAAGTTGAGAATATCTTCAATTCATATTTTCTTCTTGAACCAAAGATACCAATTTTCGTACAAGGCGCACATTTGATATTGACTGAAGAAAACTGTGTATTCTTGTCCCAATAATGTTATGTTTTCGTATTAAGCAGAGTTTTCTTAAACAAATACAATGCAAGTCTTGGCTCAAAAGTTATGAAACTGTTTTATTGCAAGTAAATAGTATTTTTGAAAGAAGACAAAAAAAAATTGATTTAAGAAAAATTAAGAGTTTTGAGTTAAAACAATAGAACTTCTTTATGTGAGAATGCAATAATATTGTGTCAAGTTTTTTATTCTTAAAATAAGAATCCAAATCAAGAATATTTTATTGTTCATCTAAGTAAACTGTTTTTCTTAGATTGACAATATTAATTTGTGTTGAGAAAATACATACTTGGAATGAAACAAATTTTCTGAGAACTTTGATATTCTTGGCGTAAGATATCCTTTTTTTCCGTGTACTTTGTTTATTTTACTATATGTAGTTGTGAAATAAAGATTTGTAATATGCGCCTAGCGGATTAACTTGGCCAGTGATGATAAGAAGTAGGCAAAACTGCATTGAAATTAAAACATTTATTATATTAAAATGAAACTAGCTGTTCCCTGCCACGCTTCGCTGTGGATAAAAAACAAATAGTTAAAACAATCCTTGATGCGGATTATATATATCATGCTAAAATTTTAGCTCGATCGGTGCAGAACTTTTTGAGTTTTTGAAGCGTACACAAACCAACATAACATTTTTATATATATACTCGTAGATTAGGTGACGAGACGTGCAAATCGCTCGCCTAATGTTAAACATCACGTTTGCCCATAACAGATCTGCGTCACCCAGAATTTTGAACTTTTACAGTTCAAGACCCATCACGGCACAGCACTGCGCTCGTCACCTTGAGATATAAGATGTTTAATCTCCTATTTGCCCTGAAAATTCGCGGAAACATTAGTACTGCATTTATTATTGTAATGTTATGTACCTACTTAATTAAATAAGACATATCAAAAAGTATTTGGATATTTTAGTAATAACTACATTAATATTGACACAGTGTTCCTGTTCATTCATTGTCTGGAAGAAATCGTTTAAGGTCGATAAGGTCGCCTTCGTACGACCAAATGTAATTTCTATTTAGTCTCATATTTTTCTTGTACTTTATTTGGTGTGAATAAAGCTAAATTATATTCTATTATATTGTTTTATTTTTAATTTAATTTTAGCTCAGAACTTACATTATTTTCATTATTATATTACCACAAATTCGAACTGTATTTATTTTTTACTTAATTGTTTATTTTTTTCATATACAATAATAATGACTAAGTTGAAGTAAGTGCTAAATATGAAAATTAAGCTAATTCCGATTACCAGATTACAAAATACAGAGATCCCGGGACCGATTCCCGGCCGGGTAACTGTTTGAACGATGAATTTAGATGTCCTTGCCTTTTTGTGTGTTGCATCCCCGACCCAGGGTATCCTAGTGGAGAGTTATGAGTGTGAAACGTTTATTTTTATTATTTTATATTTTTGTGTGCGCATGTTTCATGTAGAGGCAGTGGTGCTGATGCTGGACATCGGCATTCGGAATACCGGAGGTCTGGTTCACATTGACTAAGCATTTGAATCTTTATAAAAAAGTGAAGAAAACAAGAACAGAAAATGAATGTAAAATAGATTTGTGAAATAAGTTAAAAGTTATGCTAAATTGACTAAAAATTGACAAGAAACTTACCTAGTTAAAATAAATGATGTTCAACCAGGTTTTCTTAAAAGTATTTTCAGGGATTCAGGTATATTCAGGAAGAGCAGTTGCAACTTTGCCACTGTTTTTACATCTATAGATGTATCGGCAAAGCGGACAAAACCTAGTAGTGCTAGCAGTGGTACTACTAGTAGTATGGAAAATAGTACTACTAAATAGTATGGCAAGTTAGATTCGACGGTTTTTGAATAAAAACTGCATGAAAATTTTAATTTAGAACTACATTTATTTTAGTATTATGTACAACAGTAAAACAGACATAATTACCAATAAGTATTTGGATATTTTTATGATAATAGCTATAGTAATATTTTCAACAACGTTTTTTATTTCAGTTCTAGCCCAAACCTTATCTTTATTAGATTGGTCAACTAAAATAAATCCTGCAACAAATACCATTCAACCAAAACTACGAATTGTGTGACAATTACTTTTTTTTGTTAAAATCTTGCATTTGACCGCGATCTCGCTTGATGGTAAGCAACGATGCGGTCTACGATGGAGCATGCTTGCTTAGAAGAAACCGATTTACTAGCGACTTGAAGACACCTAGATTATATCTATCGGGAAACACCCACTCAAGCAAAGCGGAAGGCTTTGTATAAGTATCTATTCTTATTTCCAATCATTCAGGACTGATAATTAATTTTATTTTTACATTTTGACTTACGCGCTATAAAACTTCAAAAATAGGAACCTACGAGTACCGTGGAAGTCTCTTAAAGTAACTAAAAAAGTAAAGGTGATAAATAAAAGTTAAATGATGGGTTTTCCTACATTTCGAAGATACACGAAATTTGACGAGCGCACTTTCTCTTGGATTGTAATAAATTGAAAACTATCTGCATTTTTAAAAACTATCGTATGAATTTATGTAAACTTCAGGAACTTTGTTAGAGTGAATCTTGCTTCAGGCATTTGCTTCTTATTGTGCATGGCCTTGTTCGTTGGTGTGTTGGTGAAACGCAGCGCGACGTTGCGCAGCACAAGCGTCAATATCTGGAGCATGTCGAGGCTGTCGTGCGACTCGGAGACCACGCTGCAGAGCGCCTGGATCAGCCAGGAGCCGTTCACGTCGCGGTATGAAAGGTGTTCTGGAAAACAAGGTAGCGAGAGAGTCTGTCAAAAATGTGCTTCTGAGCTTCACGACCTTCTACCGTCCCCTTTCCACTACAGGACGAAGAATAAAAAGAAAGACACGTAACAATAATACTCGTAAGTCTTGCATCGTAGACTTTCTTTGGATTCATGCGAAACGTTTTATGTTTCTCCGTTCTGATCCATACACTGTACGGCGTACAGCCAGGGAGTGAAACAGACTGCCGGCTTGTTTGTTTCTTGAGAAACACAAGCTTGGTCTTTTGAAGGTTATAGACCGAAAAGGTATCAGGTGTTAGGTAGGTTTTATTTTCGATCGCATCATCGCTTACCAACACGCGAGTTGGTAGTCAAATGCGGACTTCTACGTGATAAAACAAATGAAAATTATACCTTCGAACGAGGAGTACAAGACCAGGCAGTCTGCATGAGTGGGTATGATAACGGAAGCCTCGTCTCCATCCAGCTGGATTTTTTGCCCTTCATCAACTAGCTGACCACGACAAGCCTGAAAAATTACAAAACAGCATTTACATTAAGCTTTTACCAAAACTTTAGTCACTGACAGTTTTTTATGGACAATTGATTTTTTACTGTAATTTCAGGCTTGATCCCTACGTTAAAATTGTTTTTATTAGCCATTTTTGGCTAAGCGTATCTATCCCTTGCTTTACGACCCTGAATTGCAGCGCTCATTGTGAAGAGTAATGGGCTGCAGGGGAAGGGATGATCAACCCAAAAACGTTTTTACAGGTGTGTATAATAATATGTGTGTTTGCCTAATTGTGTGTGTTTTTAATGGTTTTTGCGTCGTTTGGGTTGAAAGCAAATGTGTTTCTAATACCTGTACAAACAGAAGTTTTGGTTTCCCCGCGAGCCCTGGCGTTCGCTGCAGCATGTTCATGATGTCATTCACAGGGTACGGTCTATCCGCAGCGCAGACCTCTCCGCCTCGTTCACCATGGGTCAGTATGGCGATTGCTACACAGGAAGTTTGCTTGTGATCGGCTTTGCATACTGAAATAAAGCATAGTGTTTGTTTAGATGATGAGTAAATTCAAGTGAGTGTAAAAAAATAATTAATTGAACTGAATTGTGAATGCGAAGTCGCACGCCGAGCCGTACCGCACTGAGTTTAAAGTTTCGGGCATCAACCAATCCTAGTGTTATTATTGTTGGGGTGTCCATACAAAGATTTTTTCTGTTGACTGGACTATCCTATTATATACTCGTATATGTAATTTTATATTTGTCAAAGTTTTAATGTTTGTGAGTTTAGATGTTTGTTGCTCAATCACTTAAAAACGGTTGAACTGATTTCGATGATATTTGGTATGAAGCTAGCTTATACCCTGGCTTAACATATAGGCTTTATACAGGAAAATGCGGGTGAATCCGCGGGCCGTAGCTAGTCAAATATTAATTAGAATCTCACACTTAGAAACTGTGTCCATAATAGCATCGTACTCCAAATCGTTGTAGGGTTTGACTTTGAAACCAAGATCTCCGAATGTTTTTTGTAGACTTTCGACATCTTTGAACGTGCCTTTACGTGAGCTGTATTTCTGGTAGCTGAAACAGGGAAACTTCAGTTTTTAAAAATGTTGAAATTGTTTAGTTTTATGTTTCTAGATATGTGTTTCATTATCACGCCAAATAGGAGTACCAAAGGCCAGTAGTCAGAAAAAAGCAAGGAGTAGAATTGTTTAAGGTCAAGCAAATCGAGAACTTAGGCAAAGTCTGACCGCCTGGTCTGGACCAGTCTTGGCGTTTATCCATGTTAAGCTATTTAGTTTGGGCATGCTGGCTTGAGCGTTTTAAGATTAAGCTTAGAATTCAGATATTCTACGATCTCTAGGTAATCGACCATATCACAGTAGATAGAAATGTATAAATCAAATCAAATCAAATAATGTTTCACACTCATCGCTCCCCACTCGGATAACCTGTGTCGAGAATGCCATGGAATTAGATGTCATAAGTATTTTTTTTTTTTTTTTTTTTTTTTATGTAATCGAGTGACGAGACGAGCAAATCGCTCGCCTGATGTTAAACGTCACGTTTGCCCATAACAGGTCTGCACGAGGGGTTCCCAACCAGTCACACCAAAACGAGTCAGTGTGACTTGGCACCACCCAGAATTTATCCCCCAGAATCAGCCCAGAATATATATATTCTGGGCTGATAATATTTATATATTTCCCAGAATTATGATATTTGTGGGTGAATGTGCCTTACTTGAAGTAGACCGTGCTCTTAAACTCGTGCTGGTTGAGGATGATCATGTGTTTGTCACCAGACATGTCGTAGTAGTCGCCATAGTTGTCGAATATCACATGTTCTGGAACCTCTTGCCGGATATCTTCATTGGAATTGGCCACAACAGCTCTGGAAAAGGTAAAAAGGCGATGAGATAGGAAGATGAGCTGGTAGTTGGTCCTAGTATTAGTTGGTCCTTGATTCTAGTTTTTGCCACCTCAAGAACTTCGACAAAAATTTGCCGCTCTTTTGTCTATGGTTAGGGGTTTGATTGTATCTCACCTGATGTTAAATGTCTTCGTTTAGAATAGTTAGTAAATTTATTCTTGCTAGGTGTACAAATAGCCTTCTAAAAGATGCTTCCAAAATATAGTGTCATGATTGAGACAAATTTATTGCCGACTTGAGGGTTCCTCTGTAAGATGCTATGGTTTCCTCCAGGTAAAAAAAAACTTAGGTTTTCTCATCCTATTTTGTATTGCCAAAGAGCCCGTCATATGTGTACAATTATCATTAGAATCATTTTGATGTCTTTCGGTTTTTTTGTTTACAGAAATAGTAGCTTTCATACAAATCACTTATCACCACATAGGCACGTAAGAAAAGACATGGACATCATTAATGATTTTCTAAGTTTCTTATCAATATAGCTAGAACTATCAACGTGTAGCTTACTCACTATATGCTGTGAAACAACTACAACCAGCAAAGACTCAAAAACAAATACCTAAGATATGGCTGAGTGGTGCGCCTTAGGAAAACCCAAACCTAAAAAAGTGGACGATAAATCAGACCCTATAAGCTCATAAAATAAGTAACATTTTTACCTGGCATCAGATTTTTTATATTGCTTGACATCAGAAGAAGTTTGGCGCACCAACTTATCTTCACCGTTACCTTCCATTGCGTTTGTTTCTTCCGCTGGTTCCTTGCAGGCACTTTACACTAATATCACATATACATTACCACGCAACAAAGCTTTTTTCAAGTTAATGAAACTGTATTGTATGTAAACGAATTTCACAATAGTAAACTTGTGAGCAATGAGAATGTACGATCGGAACTGCTAACGATTGATAAGTCGTCGATATGATAAGAAATGCAATGCGAACCGTACTGATAAGGTGATAAGAGTACCTGTTGTTTGTCACTAACCCCATAAAATAGATAACGGTGGGTACCTACTTATATTTGAATATCTAAAACACGTTCTAATGTGCGCACTAGGTTGCCAGGTTGCCAGACTGCTAGGCTGCTAAGTAAACTTGAAAGCTCAGCATTGCTAGAAGCATTTCAGTGGACTTTTCAGTAAGAGACAATTTCAGGAAGAGAGAAACTTTTTTTTGCAGTGTAATTTTTTTTTAATTTTTGAAGTTATTTTTTATTCTAATATAATGCAATGATTATAATTCAACTTTTTAATAATATGTAATTTATTTTAATTTAATTGAAATTTTGTGTATGATTAACCTGAAATAAATATATTTTAAATTTGAATTGATGTTTTTTTTTCGATTTTGGGATCGGTCAAACAATAAAAACTGTTCATAATGATGAAAACTATGACACATTTTTGTCTTGGCATACCCTTTTCTTATAACCCTATACCCCACAAAACCCTGTGATTTTCTTTACCCCTTTGTTAGAGAGAAGGAATGTAGGTTCGTACTTGTGGTACGATGCAACCCACCGCCAATCTTTCAGGAGCACGTCAGTTTCAGAAGCCGGCGTAACCTTCCGCAAGCGCTAAATTATGGTAAATGATCCGCAAGCTGCTGGTTTAATCTGCCATGAACCGGTTCGGGCCTGAAATTTCAAGTTGATTAGATGTGGAAATGAAACGAGATAACCAGTTCTAGTCTAAATGCTACTTACTAGGCTCTGACAATCATGTTCACGCTGACGTGAAATGTCACGTGCAAAAAAGAGACAAAATTTTAAACATTGATTAGATTTAAGCAGGGTTTATAAAAAATAATAATCAGAAACACGAGAACGCAGCTTCTATGTAACCAATTTATAATTAAAGTAACTGCGCCCTGCGGTTTTACTCGCACAGCGATGAAAACCGGTGATACTGATGTTTAAAAACCTATGTACTAAAGTGCGTAGGTTTTAAGTACCCCTAACAATTGTCACGACAAAATTTAACGATATACAAACAAACTTTCACATTAATTATATCAGCTAGGGTTAGGATAACCCAGCAGGTAATTGTAATTATAAATAAGCTTAGTTAATTGTAAACAACTTGCCCGTAATTTGGCAAGTTAAATTGACATCACGTATTCAGGAGCACAGGGACTGCATTGAGGATGACTGACCGGTTAAGGGTTAATGCTGTTAATATGATAATGTTTGGCTCACGTTGAGTACATCCAAGTCCAGGGGAGTGAGACAAGATTATTTTATAAATTTTTACAATTAGACATTTGAAATTTGGGTTTTTTTATGTACGTAAGTTTAAAAAAATTACATGGTTAAGGTCTTATCTCGGTTATATCTACATGTACACTAATATTATGAAGAGGAAAGATTTGTATTTTTGAGTGTTAGTAACGAATAAACTCTAAAACTACTGGACCGATTTAATAAATATTTCACCAATATAAAGCTACAATATTTGCAAGTAAAATAGACTTTATTTCATACCCGTGCAAAGCCAGGCCGGTCGCTAGTTAGTAATATTTTCAAAAGTTACATCTATGTTTAAAATCACGTTTAATAGAGTACAAAAATAAATGCCTGGAATTTATCTAACAATACTCAAAAGTCACAGGTCAAACCGGGAGCCATAGCTGGCTATCCTTACCCTAACTTATTTTATAAATGCAAAGTGAGTTTGTTTGTTAGTAACACTTGCATGTCTTAACTTACCAATCGTTTTAACTTTTGTAAACACATTGTCATATAAGGGTCAGAAAGTAAACAGGCAACTTTACACCATTATCAACAGCGTTAATCACCACACGGGAGAAACCGCGGGGCGTAACTAGTGATTAATAGACCTAGTTTTAAGGTCGTTTTTTTTTATTCAGTTATTAGGCTTGCGTTTGACCGCCATCTCGCCTGATGGTAAGCAATGATGCGGTCTACGATGGAGCACGCTTGCCTAGAAGGACCGAAAAACAAGTACTCATTTACGGAAAGCTTCCTGCTAGTTATTGACACTTCCTATGAAAACTTCTTCAGTCATTTATTGATGACCATTTTTAAAAAGAAGGCCACACTTATCTATCATTAATGATACCGGAATAACCGGAAATTAAACGTCAATTCCAACTGACAGTACTTTTAACTGAGCCAAGCAGGAATGATTCAAGGAAGCTCCAGGACTGATGGTTATCAGGCCATCCATCAAAAAACTGGCCTTGTAATGGAGAAGGCTATATCCGTTGGGAAAATCAAGTTAAAGTGTAGATTACATCTGATTCTACTAAAAGGCAATTAGGAATTCTCTGTTCGATCCGATCTTAGCCTAATTTAGACAGGGTTATACAGAGAGGGTATGCTACGCCAAAAATTGTTCATCATTATGAACAACTTTTACTATGGGAGCAACTCGAAAATCAAGAAAAAAAAATCAGCTGTTCCATACATTTTGTTGAGTATCATTGACAGTTTTAACAGTTGTTCATAATGATGAGTACTATGAGTCTTTTTCGGCTTAGCATACTCTTTCTGTATAACCCTGTATTTTTATGTTTTATATTTTTTTGAGTTCAGCAAACAAAGCGTGACAATCCTGATGTAAATTTTTGGCGAAACAAAACAGCAGGCGTGGTCAATCTGCATCAAAAATCTATATTTGATTTTTAAGTAGAGTTTCCTTTCAACCGACCGGACCGGACTGAGTTACCAGCATTTTAAAAGCACAGAAATCGAATCGCAAGAAGTTAGCCTATTGACTTCCAAAACTCAATATGAAGATGGCGCCAGATAATAATGATGAATCTCAAACCACAGAAAGGTCTCTTACATGGCAAGACAAGGACAACTAACACCCAGACTCAGAGCAGATATTTAAATTCATTATTCTAACAACTGCCCGGCCGGGAATCGAACCCGGGCCCTCTGGCTTATAAGGCTTATAATATGATCGTACCTACTCAAGCAAAATTTGAGTTAAACCAAACAAATACCCCACTTTTTATTAAATTGCTATACATTTGACGCAGTGTTGCCAAAATACAGTATGAATACAGGAAAATATGGATAGCAACGTGTATGCGATTACGCCGCGCCTGTCGCTCGACCGCACTTCCGGCGCCGACGGAAGTGACGTCATCTGCACGATGTCAATACTGTTAATGCATGGAATGAGGATAGTTGGTCTTTACATCATTCGGTGTACACAACAAAGTGCTTTTAGACTACTTTGCAATTTTGAGAAGTCCTATAAAATAATTATACTTAATATTTTAATCGTAAAATTTGTACCTATGGGAGTTTGTTACTCCAACACGCAATAGCGGCTGAACGGATTTTGATGTTTATTTTAATAAAAAAACATTAAATTTAAATAACCTCCAGCGTTGAAACGGGTGAACCGATTTTTACTAAACATAGCTAAGAACACCCCCGACTAAGTTTTTCTAGCCCAGGGTAATAAGCTCCATAGTAAATTTCGTCCTCAGTCAATTTTTAATTTCATTTCTTTTGTATTACTACTAATCTAAAAGGGTCAATGTTTTGGTTTTTTTCTTTTTCTATTTTTACGATTAGGTAGGTGATAGCTAACCGATGTCTTTTCAATTTGGATTCTTAAATAATTTTACCCTAAAATAAAACAAACAAAATATTCAATAATGAATTTTATTCTAGTTAAATTTAAGTGGAAACATGAATTCTTATAACATGAATCTAAAGAAGGAAACACTATAATATTCTTAATTATGAAATACGTCTTATTAAATTAACAAATGTCTTTCATCATGTCCATAGTACAAATTAAAACAAACATAGGTTTCGTCTGTGAACCATATCTGAACTTAGTTAACAATGCCATATTATGACACGCCATAAATGGCACAATTATACACTGTACATACAGTGTGAACACTCATTAGTAAAAACATAGGAAATATAAAACGCAAAGCAAATTCACAAACTTTATTTGCAAAATTGTGCCGTAAATGGGCTTAGGTCATGTGAATAGAGAAATCGATTAGAACGGACTCTTGTCTTGCCTACTTCGAGAAAAAAATATGTTTCGTTCAAAGAAGTTGAGATGATATTAACAGAAAATTTTAAAGAACGCTTCCCTTTTCCTTTTACTACTTAGAATTCTTGAAACTTACCTACAGAGAAAATAAAATTATCAAGTAAGGAATAAACCAATGTAGGAATATTGCAACACTCACAGGGTGGCTATAGTCACTTTTTCGTAACAAATAGCATAAAAGTGTCTAAGGAAATGAATTAAATTCGTAGCAACCAAAATAAATTATGAAAACATTACATTATCATAGATTAATTACCAAAACACAACATTTTTTCTCTATTCACATGATCATGTTGCCCGTGCCGAATGTAACCCTACCTACGTTAAAACGTGTAACAATAACATCTGTGATTAATTTTATCTTTACTTTTAACCATTATTTTGAGAAGGCACATGAAATTTTTTCTTATAAATAAATGAATCGATAGTGCGGCGACAGTTCTGTCTTCGTCCAATTCTGCGTCACTAAAAAGCAAAATGATCCTTTAAAAGCTACAAAAATCGTTTATGAAGATATATAATTTTTGTTTCGTTATCTTTGAAAATAATCGAGTGATTAAAATCGTTATATTTACCACCAGCCTTCCACCAAGCTCTATCAGTCAATCCGTACTTTGCCTAAAGCTTCGCTTGCATCAAACATCAATCTTCTAACCCGGATCTTCCGAACCAATACGCCGCTTGCTCTTTTTTAAGCCAAAATCCTTTCGAAAATCTGTACTCGGATGTACAGTCTGACATTTTGGTTTATTTCTTTTGACACTAGGTGTTTTGATGTTAAATGACGAAGTGGTGTGCTCAATGACTATAAAACACCGTGTATTTCATGCCAGTCATTAAGTGACGCTAGCGGGATACCTTGACACGTCATATATACATAAAAAGTCCTATTCTTGATGTCAACCGACGCAGGCACGTACGTGTCTGGTGCAAGCGTAGCACAAGTGTAACAAAATGTATGACTCTTACTTACTATATAAAAATACAACAATTTACTGTAGAAACTAGTTCGACTCGTGATTGGTTGCGAGCGAGTCAAAATGTGTTTCAACGTGGTTCCTAGATGATATGCCACAGATTGTAGTTTTTCAATGAAAGCGCTAATATTATCGATTTATCTATAAAAGTCACTGAGAATTGTAACTTTAAGACGTTTGCAATTCTCATAGTGACCGCGTCTATTGAGTCGTAGTTATGCATGAGATTAATACGAACCTGTTAAATACCATTTAGAAAACAGCTTGTTACAGCATAACCTTGAGTATTTCCTATCTTTTTTGGTCACAGACAGTCCCTGTGGTTTGAACAGGTCTTGTAAATTAAGATTTTTAACAAAAAGTTTTTCTTAAATCAAAAAGTAACGCTTTCATTAAATGACTATGGTATCTTACATTGTACAGCTACCTTTATTATTAATATACAAAACTTCTATTACATTAATTTTATTGTATTTTCGAATATTCTACTAATATTTTTGTATTTTAGGAAAATAAACCAATAGGTGGCCAATAGTTATATGTTTAGAAAGCTTAGTTTTATAGCTTGAAAACATATTGCATTGTATTTTCTTGTTACCTCTAGTATGTAACGTAATACTAGAGCTGTTTAACGCTTTTATATGTGAAATAAATAAATTGTATGACTGAAAACTAAGTGGCCAAACAGTGACTAAGTAATTCTATAGTTTCATAAAACTTTGATAGTTTATTATCAATTCACTGTCAAGTTGAAACAATTTAAACGTGTAAATATAGTATTATAAGATACAAATTACTTGTATTTATCTGTAGGTACTGATCTTATCTTATTTTTGATTATATTACTTTAATTTGATCCCAAAACAGGTGATGAGTAGGCAGAATGATATCAATTTTGTTTTTATTTATGTTTTAAACCAAATAGAAGCGATATGACAACGATAAAAGCATTATATACAGTCGTACAGTCGACAGCGATAAGAATTCACGGTTTTTGGAATACATTTTAAAAAGAGTTAGGCCGAACGATAAAAAAAGCATGGTAAAAAAAAGCTATCTCATTACATCATAGTTATTTCACTAAAAAAAACTTTAATTATAACATTACTTAAGCCCAATTAATTTCGTAAATATGGGAAATTTGATAGCGAAATAAATCTGTAACAGTTTTCTGAGTATAATTGTTAAAACCCCATCTATGTCATATTCCAAAAAACCGTTTACTCAAAGAAACAAAACACAAATACCGCCAACTACCAACTACGCTAGAAGTAAGAAAAATATACATATACATTATAATCATATTCGTACAACTAATTTCATAAAAGCTCGTGTAAATATTTTAGTGTCACACAAACTTGTCTTTTACATTTTGTTATAATACTAAAGTCTAATACATACTAATAAATATATAAATAACGGTCCAGCGTTGAAATTTTACAATTTTAACTCTCCAATAAAGAAAAACAGGAAACAAAATACCAGAACTTAATTCTAGGAACACTCAAAAACTATCAAAATAAGAAATCCGCCTTACACATGTCTTTACTATCTGCTGCTTTGAAATGACCCGTTGTATTAAAGATGGGTGTAGGTGTTCAATTAAATAACTATTGCTTTGGCAAATGTTCAAAACATTCTTTATCTAATAAGCTGTCTTTTGAAAACGACGAAATCATTAAATGCATACCACAAGCACTGCACTGGCCTCGAATGATGTCTTTGAAAAGCAAGCAAGTCAACGTCTGCGAAAATATTTTTCGCTCAACTGAAATTTACGTTTTCGCTCCAGCTGTGAATACAAGAAAAATTTCACTGCTGATGTATTAATCTAGACGTATGTAAAGTACAAAATTTCACGAACAAACCATCCAAATATTATATTTTTGTATTTCGATTCTACATCAAATCTATGGAAGCCAAAATGTGACGACGACATTGCTAAAAGCGTCATCAAAATGCGACAATTTTACTTTATAAACGTATGTAGGTACGTATTTTAATATTTTACTTTCTATTATTTTTTTTTTGTTTAAATATACCGTCATCTAGTTATAGAGATAGCTTTTTGTTATGGTCCTATTTCCATTCAAGATAAGATAGAAAATATTCAGTACTGGTCCGAAATATTCATGAAAAGAAAATATAGAAAGATTAAAATAGAAAATACAAATAAATAAAGTACGTTAAAATTTAGTTTTTTTTTTGACATTTTTAATTATTTAGAAGAGCTATCCCATGAAGATAATTTTTATTTACTAAACAACGTTTTATTTTCAATTTTTGAAATACCTGATTGTGGTACAGACCCTGCCTCGTTTAAGCGATTTACAATCAAATACCGATATAGCCCATATCGGTATCATACCAATATTTAAACAATTAATAGGATATTTGACTATTGAATCAAATTAATGCAATACTACATGCGACATTTAAAAATTAAAACACCTCAGGAATATAAAAATTACTTATTCGAAGAAAAAAAATTAATGTTATGTGATTTGTATGATTTTCTTGAATCTAAAAAAATGTAGCCAAATACCCTATTTCACATTAAGTATTATTACAATCTAAAATCTACAAAAAGCTTGACAAAACATCCTAGGCCGATAGGAACTGAAAAAAAATCACTAAAAATAGCTAATATTTTATAACCGATCAAACGTGTAGGTACTAAAATTCACTAAAAATTTCGTCAAAATCGAAAATCAAAATTCAGCAATCGCAGAAAAGAACTACACTTACTCTATTTCTCACTTATTTTAGTTATAAAACTTACATCAGCACTGTGTCTAACAGCCAATGAATACGTCATTTTGATTACAGCGTATGTACGAGTATGTAGTGGAGATGCTTGAGAATTAATAACGCGCTTGCTCAATAATAATTATCAATTAGTTATTTATTTATATTAACTTTAATTTTTTTTAATTGCTCAATCCGCTTTTTACGATTTCGCTTGTCATACTTCTTACGATAAAAAAACAAAATAACACGGTACATTTTTGTCAACAATTTCAATCAATCATTTTCTAAAGCATCTCCACTATTCAACGTCCACTGTGCCATTCGCGCCTCGGGTATTCAAATTTAATCTTTATTTTCACGCATTAAAGTTCAAGTCCCGATATCACTGGGTGTTCAGGTGCAAGGCATCGAGGCGCATCCGCAGTGGTGTCGAATCCTGTGACTATGATAACTCTTGCTCTTCCCAGTCGACGCTCGCCCACTGTGGCAGCTCCGTCTCGTACTCCCAGCCGGGGCCCTAAACAATAAATAAAGTATATGGTCGTTTATCTAATATATTTATTTAGCGAGTTTCACAGTCTGTGACTTTATAATAATGTGAGTTTATAATCAGATAAAAAAAATATCAAAACCGTCATAAATTACAGTGAGTCAACCATTTGAGTGTTCTCCAAGCGAATTTTACAAAGAAGTCGGTTCTTTCATGATAAACGTTAACGAAAACCAAATCACATATTTTGAAAACTAAGAATCATAGTGGCGAGCATTAAAAGGTATAGAAAAACCAAAAAAGTTAAACTTTATATGACTGTATTTAAGGACGTGCTAAATAATAATAATAAAAAAAAAATTGAGTGAAACCTGATACGTATTAAGGATATTTAAGAAGAAGGTGACAAGTACCTTGTACTTCCAAGCGTGCAGATACATGACGAGGTCGCGCGGGCGCGGGTCGCGGTACCGCACGCGGCACTCGTAGCAGTGCGGGTCCGTGGCCAGCGCGTCGCCGGCGGCGGCGCTCGCGGCCGGCGCCACCGGGTTGCAGCCCGTCTGTGTGGCTACCGTCACCTTGTCCGACTGCAAACACAATTGTGGGAACAAATCGTTATTGTACAGGGCTGTAAGCTGTAAGGGTATCCTTAGCTTATAAAATAAAGGCTCATAATGGTTGTGAACGAGTTTTACTATGAGACCAATACTAAAATCACGAAAAAGTTTATTTCAATAAGTAATTTTTTTAATAAGCTTTTATTGCCTTGTAATCGAAGTTCAAAGTATGCCAAATTTCAGCTCAATCGGACTACGAGAAGTGGGTTTAAATTCAATTGTAAGATTTGACCCCAGACTGCAGACATACGAACTTGTCAAGTTAAATAATAGCTTATAGTAAGCTTATAATAAGGTCTTTAATAATATAATAATAATGCGTTTATTTCAGGCAATATAACTTGCATACAATGCAAGTTACAGAGGCCCATAGAAAATAAATACCTTACAAACTAACATACATAAAACAATAAAATTTATTCATTCTTCTGGGACTTTGTTACTCGTGCCATCTCCCAGTAACGCCGGAACACTAGCCCTTTTGGCCAGAAATCTGGTGACTTAAGATCTTAAATATAATAAGATAGTCTTATCCAAGTTTAAGGAGGCAGGCAGAAATAAATTGACTGTCTTACCTTAGCATCGTTGGAGTCTTCATTGAGTACCGGCGAGGCGACAGGGGACAGCGCCAGGGTGCACGCAGGGGCGGGCGAGTCCATCACCTCTACAGGAGCTTCTGCCCCGCTCGAGGGACTCGGCATGGTCTCTGAAGAAATTCATACATTATAGTGATCATGAGAATACATTTTTGTTATAATTAAACACGGGAATACTCACGTAAAAATTAAGTCGTCACGCGCGCGTCGTCGTGACGCGCTCGCGGTTGCGTCACGTTTGTAAACTCACCTGATGAAGGTCACCGAATGTGACCGAAACTAGTCGTAGTAGACGATTTAATTTTTACGTGAGTATTCCCGTGTTTAATTATAACAAAAATGTGTGAAAACCACGTTAGTTTCCATACTAAAATCATGAGAATACTAAAATATACGTCTCTCATGTCTCTAAGGGATGACAAAAACACAGTTTTATATTAACCTACGTCGTTATTTATCGTAAGTTAATCAAAAATGTACGTGTCACTAAACATCAAAGATAACCCTCCTTTCATATTCAGCTATACCCTCATTTATCAGGTAAATAAAATTCTTACGTGTCATGACAGTTGAAGGGGTGACCCCAGGGGCGGGCGATTCGAGCCTCGGCGACGACTCCCTCGACGCCGGCCCTGTGTCGCAGTCATCTTCGCCCACTGCAAAATAAATTAATATTATTTATTGCTTTACGTAGTCTCAAAACCAAGAGATTAAAAATTATAGAATTTGTTGAAATTATAGAAGTTGTAAAATAATGATGCTTAAACGAAAAGGGTTCCTTCTCATAAAAGATGAATTTAAAATAAGCGCCTATTTTCCTATTTAACTATCCCTCATATAAGTTTATTTTGTGGCTTGGTACACGAATTTACGAGACTTCGTTTGACTACGAGATACCCGACCTATGACCCTTGATATTTTATGACGGGCGTAAAATACTCGTGTATAATGCCTAACTTTTATATCTACCACACACCCTGACTATTTGAAGCGAAAAAATAATTTCTGCTATATTTATTTACCTTTATCATCAGAAACCGGCTTTGAGAACAGCAAGTCATCGTCAGCCGCGTCGACTCCCAACCAGTTCTCCGCGTTGTGGATCGCTATCAGGTCCCGCACGAGTTGGTCGTCTGTCTTGCCCCCTGTGTCGCCTCCTTTGCCCCTCAGGGGACCGAACACGGGGTGGTTGTATAGAGGATCGTTTACGACTGGGTAACCTATGAACGAGCATGCAATGTTAATAAAATATTACAATAACTGAACTTCAAATTTAGTTCTATGTCATCTCGTTTTTCCAAGCTAGCCCGCGATTGAGTAAAAGCGTTGTCTCTTCGATGCCACTGCTCCCCATTCAACCTGTCCATTTCATTTCAGACTTTGCAATATTGTCAGCTCAACGAGCATCAGCAAGTAAGTTACTGCCTAATAGGAAGCGATATAAACTGTTGTGTACATATTATGCCTTTTCTCAAGTTTTACAATATTTTACTCCTACGGCCGTTTGCGTTCATAAATAAACTTCTAGAATCTTTGGTTAGTTTAGGACTAAAATCAATTTCAAAGTATAAAATATTGTTATGTATCTTTTGAAATATTACAAGTAACATAATGGTCAATAATCTTAGTACCATAATGGTTACGCCTAGCTATCAATTTTCGTATGCGAGGCCTAATGTCTAGGCCTGTTGTTACAGCACAAACAGTGACTGGAGTGCGTCGGTGGAATTGTTAATTTGTCTACCCAGGGAATACTGCAAACATGGACGTAAACCTGGTCACGCAATGCGGGTAGCCACAATGTTGGATTCTATGCCATGTCTGTGTATGCATACCATTGTTACATAATAAAGGAGTTTGTTTCAGACTGATAATGTTAAGCTACATTTACTAAACTTTATTTGGATCTAGGGTCGGCTTACTATCTACATAGAGTTCTACCTCTTTAGGATTCTCATTTCCGTCGCATAATAAACTTTCATTTGCTTTTTCTATTTTATTTTCTATTCTTGACCGAAAAATAATGCTCTATGAGTTTTTGGTACGTCACTGAACATACTTCCAGCCATAATTGTGTTTGGCTCGTTTACGATTATTTCGGACAATGAAAGTATCAGGTTTACTAAGTCTATTAAATACAATTATGTGACTAATAATATGGTCATGGTCCAGAGCTCAGAACGGCTGAATATAAGGTGGTCCAACGACATAAGAAATGCTGTAGGAAACAAATGAACGTGATGTGCAAAGACAAACGATGGCGCAATCAAAGAAAAGTCTATTACTATAACCATCAGTTATTAAATGCCGATACTAATATCATCCATATCATTTCCATAAATATTCTTCTGGTTGATATACGAATATAGTCTTGTGCTTACCCAAGTACTGCAAGTGCACCCTGATCTGGTGCATCCGTCCAGTCTTTGGCTTGCAGAGCACAACGCTGGTGTTGGAGCTGGTATTGAAGCCCAGCCTCTTGAACACGGTGGAGCAGTCCTTGCCTTTGGGAGACACCTTGCAGACGCCAATCTTGTAGCTCACCACTTCGATTGGCTCTAGGCATTCGATCTCATCGCTGTTGAAGATAATTGCATCCACATTATTAATTTGCACTTAAATATGTAAGAAGAAACCGTATTTGTCTTACTTTTGGAAGCGACGTGATTGAGTGAAAGCTTTTATAACAAGATGCTTTCTTAATGTCATTATTTTAAATGATGTCCATCGCTAATTTTGTGTTGAAATTAGTGCAACAGATATATTTATAGTAAGAATCCTAGATGGCGGCATTACGTTAACTCAATAGAGACCAAACTAATCACAAAAAGCAATTTGAATCTATAACTCGTTATTTGGAAGCCAGAACTTCATTCAAGATTTTGCTAGTCGAAAAACACACTACAGTACAGCAAGCAGAAGCTTTCCCGAATGCAAATGCAAATCCTTTGTCCGGAATATTTACATGGCTAACAATGGTAAATCTAAAATACTTACTCCGGGAATTCCCCGTCGACCCTGCAAACGTATTCTTTTTGCACCTGTCTGTTCCGGATCTGATGCTCCATTTGTCTCGCTTTTTTCGGACTCCGACCGAACAGCAGTAATCCTAATAGATGAATAAACAGGTTACTAAAAGTTTTATGTTAAAAAGAGAGACTAGAACGAAATGCTGTTATAGTATCTAAAGCTTTCGTAAAGTCTCTCAGTTTTTACTATTGATGTATTGTTGTGTTTAATGTCAGTAAATTGACGTTATGATTTCAATATCAAATTTTGGTCAGCTTATGGTATTTTAATGTAGAAATCCTATAAAACATCACAACATTAGTTTATGTTACTTTCTAAATGTTTTTAGTTTTAGTCGTTTAGTATCTAAGCTTACCTGATGTTAGCCTGTCGAGCCTGTGTATGGTTCTTAAGTTCTTCAAGTTGTACTCCTTAGCCAGAATAAACACAACCGTGTTGTGCCTATATCTACCGCACGGGTGAACCTGAGAAGGATGTACTAATAGTATCATTGATTTAAACTACGTACTGCAAGGGGCGTTTTGGGACCATAACTATTTGTAATATATTGTTGAACTTTAAATCATTTCAAATTTAAGGAATAAAATAACATCTTTGGACACAAAATGCGTCGTAGATTAGAATATAATTATTGTAAAAATCTTTGAGAGTTAAATTTATTGTTAAAGTAAATGATGATGCTACCAAATTAAACATTGTATGAATGCCGTGATTAGAAGCAAGCAATGAGTAGTAGATGCACAGTTAATTGATGTTAAAAGTAAAATACCAAACCATCATCAATTTGTCGAAAACTTAGCAAAATTGGCTTTCAAAATCATAAAATAAAAGAAAAATGAGAAATTCACGATAGTATTGGCATGCGTTGAAGTATTTTCTGGAGAGGTTTTAGTTATTTTTTTTAGTAAATTTCTACCTTGAAAGCAAACATTTGGTTTTGAAATTTTAAATCTGATTTGAATAATTATTTAAGAGCAGCTAAGTTTCAAAATCTAGTCATGACACTGTACAAATTAAATTACCATAAAATTAGAAGAAAGTTAGGTAACTAATTTCATATACCTTGAGGGAGTCCAAAGACGAGAGTAAAAAGTAATTAATCGTTATAGAAAACTAGACGTTTAGGGGATTGGAAATTTTGAACTGAAATCTATCGGAATAGTACGAGGGAAAGAAATATAGCAAGACCACAATGTTTGCTAACCAGGCGATCAAGCATTCGCTGTTAATAGAACGTGGTAAATAGAGAGAAAGAGAAAATAGGACACGTAAATGTAATCTTTCAGGCCACTTACAAGTGGTATTTGGAGACGAGACCGCACAATTTAAGTTTCGTTTAGAAGACACATACACAGTTGCAAATCACTTTGTGCAGATCACAATCCTTCGTCAGACTCTGATGGCGAACTTTGAAATACAGAAAAAGTTGTATTTAACACGGAGAGTTCCCGCGTTATCTCCGTGTCGAATGTTGTTACTTTTTCTTTTTCTCATCGGACTTTTCACATCCCCCGGGAATTGTCGTGATTCAGATAAAATTGCGGACAAAGAATCGTCGCTTTAGAAACTTTTTCATAAAGATGAATTCAGCGTCTATTATTTTTCTCGTCTTTCTTTTTTACGGTAAATGCTTCTTGTAATAAAGTTTTGCAAAAAACCGATTCAAACCTTTGCTACCAAAAACGGAATAGCTTAAAATCGGTTGACGACAATTGGGTGAAATTAAATATGGCGGGATTCATCAATTTACGTAATAACATGTTAAAAATAAACACGTCAATTGATTGCAAATATTTTGACATTTAAATTTTCACTTTTATTTCTCAAGTAGTAAATTAAGTTCAGCCAATCAGAGTCTAACCAGAGTTCAACCAATCCGGTGCCACCAATCAGAGTCTGACCACCAATCAAACGGTCCCGTACACTCACCGGCAGCGAGCAAGGCTTGTCTAGCACAAGTAGGTCCTCGTCCACATGAATCACGCGCAAGGGACTAGCGAGCACTGGAGTTTCGTGCCTGGCCCACGGAGGATAACAACGTCATTACGGTAACTACGCATTTTGATGTTGTAACTGACTTGGCTGGTGTGGCTGAAGCGTAAGGCGGGGGTGTTAACACTATTGAAACTAGCTTTGATAGCTTTGACTCACAGTTAGCTGCAATAAGAATTCTCCATCATCTTTGCTTAGTTACGGCTACAGTTGAGCAAAACTAAGAAGGAATATGACAGTTGCAGTAATTTTTAAAAGCTGAGTGAAACCAATTGATCATTAATCTCTGATCCAAAGATAATTGTTGTTTTAATTGGTTACTCAGTTTTTATATCAGATTTTAACAAATTTAACTTCTGCAGCTTCTAGCTCCTTTCTTAGCTTGACTCCTCTATAATGTCTCTGTATTTTAAATACTTTAAGAGTGATTGCTGAATATGTAGATATTAGTTATTTCACCCTCCCACTAAGAAACATTAGACGACAAAAGTATTGCTTTGCTTTTTCATTTCGATGAAATTTTAAATTTCTGAGATGGTTAATTTTATATTGCAGCTAACAAAACAATTTCTCAAAATCGTGCGTTAATAAAGTATCTATAATGAAATTACAGCAATTTTATTATAATTCTATGATCTATGACGTTCCCATAATTTCCGGAAAAAAATATAACTTTGCATTAGCGTGACTACACTACTGTAAGCGTCAGAAATAGAATTGGACATAACAGAATCTTTAGCAAACAAAGCTTTGCGAAGCGCCAGTGAAAAGTATTCCTGAGCTTTGATTTCAGAAGTAATTAATAAGTACAAATTTAACTATAGTCTAACATTTACATCTTAAATATTTTTGACTAACAAAGTAAACAAACAGCTACATGTAAAAATTTGACGTGACCATTCTTACAAAATTAGTCAACATCAGACTTTGTCAGGTCATTTCTATATTAAAAAAAATTGAGTAAATTTCATAATAAGAAAAACAACGAGTAAAACAATCATATTCATTACAAAGGATAAAAGAATAAAGAAAGAAACAGTAGGTACAGATGATACAGACAACAACCAAAGTGAATTACAACATCAGATGGCAATGTAAACGGCTGAACGCACAGAGCGTGTAAACACACTTGTTTAGTGTTGTCGGAGTTATTTACGAGTACTACGGGTATTCCCAGTTGGCTCGATCACGGGATAGGCACCATACAAGAATTGAACCATAATGTCAGTGTTGCCAACCCTGTTTAAGAGAAAAACTGTACGAGCTTTTAAAAAACTGTAAAACATATTAAAATCTACAGTTTTTGTTGAAATGCCTCTTTTGATTAAAAATGGTGAAAAACGTATGAAAAATAGGTTAACAATTTTGTTATCAAACTTAGAAACTCATCAAAAAATTTAGACTAAAATGAAGAGTTTTTGCTCAAATCCCATGACTTTCTTTCCGGTAGAGCATAATTCCAATCAGCACAACTGCAGCTATCCACTGTATTTTTGTATAACTTGTACTGTAATGTTGTAGCAATCGTAGTAAAAAAAATTGGGGGTAGCACATAAAAAAATGAAAAACGGAGACTATTTTCAAAAACCTGTAAATCTATAATTCAAACTGTAGGGTTGGCTACACTGCACTGTGTAATAGTCTCTGTTTCGTAATCTTCGGTCTTGTGTAAGAAATAAGTAACATAGATTAAAATAGAGTTTTGTGTAAGAACATAAATGCGGACATCATAACGTAAAGAAAAATACAAATAAAGCGAATTTTGAATTGTGTGAGTAGACATATAATTTAGTTTTGTGTATACTGTGATTAAGTAAAAGCAGTGATAATAAATGACACATAATTTTATTTATATCAAACAGTTGTGAATGTTTCAACATGTGGTCGAATCATGTTTTTAATGTAATCGAATTTTATTATCCTAGGGCCTTATTTAAAAAGCCTGCTTAAAGTTAGTCACTGCTTTAAATGCTCTGACAACTTCTCACTGACGTGAAATGTCCCATGCGAAAACAAGACGGAGAACTTTGAGCAATGATTAACTTTAAGCAGGCATAAGGCATAAGTATCTTTAGTACCTTTGATTTGTTGTTATATAATTATAAATGACTGCCTATCGTGTATTATATGTATTCTGTAATTAAAATTAACCTCTTTAAATTAGTTTTCTCGCTTATTATTAGAAATATATTTACTACTCATTTGTGCTGAATTTGTGTGAAATATTAGACATTTTTGTAAGAGAATGTGAATGAAAGTTAGGATTATAAAACTGTTAGTACAAACAATATGTCGAGTGAATGTATTTGGAAGGGACTATATATTTATATGTATATATATATTTTTTTTTTAATATTCATACTTTTTTGAAAAATTGGTGCAAACTACATCAACCACCTTCAGTTATTGATATTATCATGCACTGAGAAAAATGGCCATCTTAATTCTGCTTTAAGTATAATTAATTCACTCAAAGAACGGAGCATACTGATATTACTAAAAAGTACGATGTTTAGTACCAGTTTTTGCGGAGACACTGACAACTATCATAATATGGGCTTATTTCCCAAACAATTCGATTACATCTTCACTAAATTATAGAATAATAATATATTTACCTATTATCGCCTCATTTAAAGACATATATTAGATAAAACATATATTTCTACATCGTTTCGATCATACCTCTATAACTCCAACTTGGCAAGGGGGGCAGGAAAACTGTTAACGATAACTTTTTTTGCATAACTCAATCAAGATAACGTGTGATGATTCAAAGATAAGTCTGTACTAGGAATATATCTATATATATAACTATATAGCATTGTTACAAGTACGTACGCATTGTAGGCACAATACACAGATTAATTAAATTAGTTACACTCTAGTTAGGGATAGGCAGTTAAGTTAGTTAATTACGTGCGAACCCTAATTGGGAATTAATTGAAATTGGTTTCTAGAATAATCCATATTATAACTAGGTATAGCTATGTAAACATAGCGTACGTAGAGTAGCTTTCAAGTGTTACATACTAAATTGTAGGTAATTAGTAGATATGTAACGTTTAACTGATATTGATTGCGCTCATTGGGAATTATTAACAACAGTCTATACCTCTACACATTACATCAATAATTTAGGTATTATAGAGGTAGAGTTTGTTTGTTTGTTACGTTTTTAAGCCTTAAACATTCATCCGATCATCATGTAATTTTGCATGAACGTTGTCAGGGATATAGAATTGGTCATAGGTTACTTCATCATCATTACAGTTCGAAAAAAAACCGCAGAGCGGAGCTAGTACATTTATATTTTAAAGAAAAAAAGATACTTGAACGCCACAGCCCTCTCTACATAAAACCAATGGTTTTGCACCAAACCAAAGCGAATAAAATATCTCTAATTCTAAACCCGATAAGTTTCAAGTAAGCTTGTTCCACATACATTAGGCCCAAGTTTGAAGGTATTTTAAGACAGATCTAAACTAACTAAAAATATATCTGTCTTTATCATTGCAAGCCATTAGACAAGGATGCCAATAGTTTTAGAAAATTTAGATCTGTCTTAAAAAGCCTTCAAACTTGGGCCTATTATGTAGATATGGTACATTATACGTACAAATGAAAATATGTAAAAGGTATATAGCAAAGTGTAGCTGTAAAGCAAAAACCCTGCTACCGGCTCAGTACTCGTATCTATTTTACATGCAAATACCGACGTTGGGACTGTATACCTATAATCTGTGCAGTACATAAACTTGTAACATTTTCTTTGTTGGTTTCACAATAGGTACTGATTTCATGCATCAGCTATGAGAAAACACGGCAGCAAAACTTTTCCATCACCATGAGATAAATGTGTATAAAAGAGTTGTATAAATGTTAAAAGAACTTTTTATCAGCGATTCTAGCGGTAACGCGTAAGTTAGCACGCCTTTTTGGATCTGTAGACGTCTTGAAAGGCTACGCTATCATAAAAGCCAGACTCTTTGATCCTGCCCCTAAATCATTCATAACGAAAACTGCATCTTATAAAATTTGTTATCATCTAGACATCAATAATGAACATTTTAGGTTTTACTGTGAAAATTGGCGTAGTTTTGAAACATTGTCTAACAATTAACACGGTAACACATAATTTAACGTGTTTAGTCAGGGTAGCCGACTCAATTTCACGTAAATTTTAGATCCTATGTGTGGGTGTATGTCCCCAGATCTATTTGTCTGCAGTTGAATCACTGTCTCACCCTATACATTCTCAACATTCCTGTAATACCCTAAAGCTGATACGAGTGCTTCGGAATATTAGACCTACTCCATCATAGGAAATATTCCAACATCAATACACTTACTAATTGAAATTCGTTGGGATATTTCGCTACCTTTGACTTTCAAACAGACCTAATTTTATTAAACCACATCCTTTTGGATAGAATTTACTTTGTAATATTTGGAAAAATACGGACGAAAGCAATTTTGTAAAAGGTTGTAAATGAAATTAGAACAGAAAGTTGGGTAAATCGATCACTCGCGTTATACAGGATGTAAACTAAGATGTGAATTTTGCGGCAGTTGAGTAATGAAGGACATCAAAACTTAGGTACCGATTTAACTATAGCACCAAACCTAATAGCACCAAACCTAACCTAATACAAAAAAAACTGCAGTAAAATTTAACGTTAACGTGTGTTTATAACATTTTATCTTACCAACATCTTTCATGATTTTAAGTTGGGTGACAGAGTTCACTAAGATGGTTTTGGCTAGTCTATGAGCCAGTTGCCGCTGGGCCGTTTTAAGTTTAACATTCTGTAAGTAAAATATACTTCCTTATATTTATTTTTATGCCCATACTAAAATATTTGTATTCGTAGCCCTACCTACATCAATTAAGTATTTACGCGAAATAACGTTTCAGTATTTTACTATTTTGCTCGAAGTTTCATGACCACTTCACAACGCATTAAAACCTTATATCTCAATGAAATGTGTTTTATAAGTCTTGTAATTAAGTATTTACAGTTTATAGTAGTTGCAGAATGCAGTGCAGTTTTTATGATGATAGAAACTTTCACGTAGCTCGAAGTGGTATTAAGATGATTTTCACAATTATACTGTAAAGTAAAACTATAGAATAAAGTAATTCTATTCTCTTTTATTTCGTAACACAATATTTGGTTGTTTTTTTTTTTTGCTTTTTTGTGTAAGTGAGTCGGTAGAGTGTGTTACGTGGTATAGAAAATGAAGGTACAGTGGGAAGTTGTTAGCCAATCCTACATTGTTCGTAGGTTTAGTTACTTTGTTCTATAGTATTTGCTCAAGTTAGTCTACTGCGTGAATGGTTAAACACAAAGCATGCGACACATAAACATACAAGTGTTTTATGACAAGCGTACACATAACATGGCTGTCTCAATTGCCACTTACGGGAATAGAGGCCGGTTTGTTGACAACCACAATGTCCTCGTCGATATGAACGAGAGTGATGGGTTGACTGGTCACCGGTACTTCGTGCCTGCAACGATACACAGGTCAGGCGGGTTCCAGCGGCGCAGCCACGGTTCCAACACAGTGCAGGTCATTACGTGTGTGGCGACAGTACGACTTGTTGAGCTCAATCCGTCGGTCCTCGCGATGATTGCTGTATCATTAAGGGGCCAAAGTCTCGGAAGGGTCGCTCGACAAGCGTCGCCTGAGTTAAGTGTCGCCCAAGTCCCATGCTGTGTGACACGTTTCAGCTATTTAGCGACACGATTCTCGACTTTAGTCCCTCAGTGAGTACGACTTAGGACAACAAATGAACATGCGTGAGCGATTCTACTAACCATGAGGGATCGTCAATTGAAGAGTCCGACTCAATCGATCTTTAACACTTTGGCTGCTGAAAACACACACGTCTGTGTTTTCCTTTGCGCGACGCGAGTGCGGCTCCACACGCCAGGCGTGTTAAGCCCACTTTCGATACAACGGTGCGGGAAAACACAAACGTGTGTGTTTATTTCAGACGTAACGCCAGTGCGGCCAAACGCGCGAGGCGTGTTATCTGTTTTTTTTTTCGTTTTTTTACGTATTTTAACGAGCTAGACAATGCCCTGGTTGTAAGGGACAATGTCTACTCATAACTATACATTAAACACCGAAAAAAAAATGTATATCGAGATTTATTTATGATAAGTAGGTACCTATATCTAATAAATAAATATCTTCGACGAAGACAGAACAATTTAGGATTGAACTTCACTTCAGGCAAATTCGTTTGATCATCTAATAAGTGCAGTAAGTATACACCATAAAATTAAACTAAAAAAACTACTTATCGATTTTAAAACGATTAAAATAAAAATTATTAATCTTGGCATTTTAATATTTGTCCTATGTACCGATACAACCAAATATGTTTTCTATGATCACCTGGTATAAAGATAATACTTATCTCAATAAAAATTCAACATTGATACACATGTTAAACAACTATAGCGACCAAATATTTTTACTCTAACCCATTGTTTACGACTTTCGGCTTTCGGCACCGTCACTGTTATTATCAAGGGATAAGTCTAAATTTTTAAGTTCAAATTCTCAAAAACATCTATTGTTCGCCCACGTGTTTTACAGCCGGCTTACTAGAATTAGCGGCGCGGCGGCGCGCATTTATCAACAAAAGAATATTCCGCGAAAGTATTTCTCACGCTCTGTCGTTTTCTATTGTTTTTGTAATAGGTTATTTAAAACTGAGGTTTAGGGTCATAAACGGCTTAAAGCCGTCGGTAATTCAAAACAACCCTCTGTGGTAATAGATATCCAAGGGCGCCAGTTGGTTTTCGACATTCGTAGTGAACGGTTGTGCTGTTTAGTGTTGTGCTTTCACCATGTCTGCTGACGGCGTTGAACGAGAGCTTTCTGCTATGTTTGGAGATTCAGATATGTAAGTACTATTTTCATTATTTTGTATGTAACTTGATTTTAGATAGCGACATCATAGCATTCAGAATTATAGCATTCATCATCGTAAAAATCAGCGGAATTATGTTAGTTTTATCTTTAGGGATGAAGAGGACATTGCTTCTTCTTCCTCTGCCTCCTCTTCTCCATCCGAAGAGGAAGCAGAGGTCGAGGAGGAGGCGGACGGGCTCCAGGAGGAGGCGGACGGGCTCCAGGAGGAGGCGGACGGGCTCCAGGAGGACCCCGACTGGGCGGAGAGTGGTGAGCTTCAGTCTTTTCCTTTCAGCAATGTCGGTAGTTTGAATGTTGGTCCAGCAGAAAGCCCCTTCGATTTCTTTCTGTTATTTTTTAACACCACGTTTATGGCGATTTTGGTCTCGAGTGTTAACACTCACGCGATGCAAGTTTTATTAGAGTCCAACAATAGTTACCCTCATAGTAGAATCGATGGCTGGCAGGATATTAACTTTGATGAAATGCGGATTTTTCTAGGCTTGCTTTTTCATATGGGAACGATAAAATTAAACCGCATTAATGATTACTGGAAGAAAGACAATTTATTCAGTCTTCAGTTCCCCAAATACATGAGTCGCGACCGATTTTTGTTAATTTTACGAAATTTAAGTTTTTCAAATTCGGATCATCAATATAATAACGCAGACCCAAACCGATTTGTCAAACCTATTATAATTTTTTTTAACAGCCTTATGAAAACTTTAGTGAGTCCTCCTAAAAATTTAACAATTGATGAAAGTGTTGTATTATGGCGCGGACGTTTAAAGATTAGACAGTACATTAAAGGCAAACGACATAAATATGGTGTTAAATTATACGTACTTACGGACGCAACTGGTATTACGCAAAAAATGCATATGTATTGTGGTTCAAATGATGTAGAATTGCAGGGCAAAGGTCATGCTGATAAAGTTGTTATGATGCTAATGGAAGATTACCTTAACGCAGGACATTCCCTTTACATGGATAACTTTTATAATAGCGTCACACTGGCCGAAAAATTATTAGACAATAAAACTTATGTCACGGGTACCCTTAGAGGAAATAGATCACGCAATCCGCATACTGTCACAAAGGCCAAAATTAGCAAAGGTTCTTGTATTAGCAAGTGTAATTCACGCGGTGTTATTGTTAGCAATTATAGAGATAAAAGAAATATTTTCATGATTTCTACTGAACATGCTTCAGATTTCGTTGAATATACAAACCGACACAGACAGATCATTCGTAAACCCAAAGTAATAGTTGAATATAACAAAAACATGAAAGGCGTTGATAGAAAGGATCAAATGTTATCATATTACCCATGCTATAGTAAATCAACCAGGTGGTATAAAAAAATGATAATACATGTAATGCAGGTCATGATGTTAAATGCTTTTAAACTGTTTAATGAACATATGAAACGAAATTCTAATGCCACTAAGCCCATGTCATTTCACTTGTTTCGATTAGATGTCATAAAGCAATTGCTAGGAGCTGACGAACTCACCGACAGACAAACACCTCTTAGGAAAGTTAAAACTTCCACTGGGGAACCGGTTCATTTGCCGGAAGAACTTCCCAAAAATGAAAAAGGCAAAACTAGGAGAAGAGATTGTCGTTATTGCTTAGAAAAGCGACAAACGCGAAAAGCCACTTTATTTTATTGTCCTCTTTGCACGAAAAAACCTGGTTTGTGTCTGAAATGCTTTCGTGAATATCATAAGTACTAGTTTTGCCAAAGATTCATTTGATTCGATTTTTATCAACGCCAAACATTTCTGAAATCGCTTGCGTACTTAATTCATTTACGTTGTAAACTGCCCTCTAATATTTGACTCGGGGACAACTCAAATTTATATCCTGAGTAAAGTATGTGCTGATTATCATCTGATAGATAGCAATAACGTGTTTTTTCGTTACCAATTGTGTCCGTAAATTTCAAATTTTATTTTCCATAGTTATTTTTTTCTATTGTTGATTTTAAAGTTGATTTTGTTGATGTTTTACAATTATTTATTTTTAACTTATTTACTTTCATTTGTGTAAAATAGTCATGTTTCAGATGGATGGCAGGCACGTTTTACCTCCTTTAGAGGCCACAAAGTTGCATCGTGTAATTTTTATTTTCTATGTTGATTTTTTTATAGTTAATTTTTTCCAATTGTTTATTTTTAACATATTTAGGTACTATTATTTGTGTAAAATAATTATGTTTCAGATGAATGGCGGGCACGTTTTACCTCCTTCAGAGGCCCCAAAATTGCATCGTGTAATTTTTATTTTCAATGTTGATTTTTTCTATAGTTGTTTTTTATTTTTCATGTTGATTTTTTCCAATTGTTTATTTTTAACATATTTAGGTAGGTACTATTATTTGTGTAAAATAGTTATGTTTCAGATGGATGGCGGGCGCGTTTTACCTCCTTTAGTGGCTTATTTACTTTTCATTGTGTAAAATAGTCATGTTTCAGATTGATGTGTGCCTAAAACTACAAGTTTTTGAGACACATTCAGACTATGATTCATTAGATTCATTTTTTTTCGATGTGGTGGAGAGTACGAAGTCGGGTAGTCGGTACTCACATAAACACGCGGGGCGCGGGCGTGTTTTACCTCCTTCAGAGGCCACAAAATTGCATCGTGTAATTTTTATTTTCAATGTTGATTTTTTCTATAGTTGTTTTTTTATTTTTCATGTTGATTTTTTCCAATTGTTCATTTTTAATTTATTTATGTACTTTTATTTGTGTAAAATAGTTATGTTTCAGATGGATGGCGGGTGCGTTTTACCTCCTTTAGAGTCTTATTTACTTTTCTTTGTGTAAAATAGTCATGTTTCAGATTGATGTGTGCCTAAAACTACAAGTTTTAGAGACACATTCAGACTATGATTCATTAGATTCATTTTTTTTCGATGTGGTGGAGAGTACGAAGTCGGGTAGTCGGTACTCACATAAACACGCGGGGCGCGGGCGTGTTTTACCTCCTTCAGAGGCCACAAAATTGCATCGTGTAATTTTTATTTTCAATGTTGATTTTTTCTATAGTTGTTTTTTTATTTTTCATGTTGATTTTTTCCAATTGTTCATTTTTAATTTATTTATGTACTTTTATTTGTGTAAAATAGTTATGTTTCAGATGGATGGCGGGTGCGTTTTACCTCCTTTAGAGGCTTATTTACTTTTATTTGCGTAAATTAGTTATGTTTCAGATTGATGGCGAGCGCGTTTTACCTCCTTCAGAGACTTATTTACTTTTATTTGTGTAAAATAGTCATGTTTCAGAATGGATGTGTGCCTAAAACTACAAGTTTTTGAGACACATTCAGTCTATGATTCATTAGATTCATTTTTTTTTCTATGTGGTGGAGAGTACGAAGTCGGGTAGTCGGTACTCACATAAACACGCGGGGCGCGGGCGTGTTTTACCTCCTTCAGAGGCCACGAAATTGCTTTAGAATAAAACTTAACAAAGGGATGTTGCATATTATATTTATTACTTGAATTTATTTAATTTAAAAATTGTTAATTTATCGGAAGACGAATTCTGTAACAAAAATAATAAAGTTGTAAAATTTACCAAAGCTTGCAACATTACTATTGGATATTTTTTGTTATAACCCTAACAGGATTATAAGCATGTACTAAGCGGAAAACAAAAAACATTCAGACAACAATGCTTCCTACATGTGAGCATTGTCATCGATTATTTATAGATCAATGGTGTGTAAAATCTTAGATGTCATACAACTGTGTTTTGCTGAATAACGTCCCCGACCTTTGCCGGGGAAGTAATAGCTGAACATACAAAAAAATCCCTAATAATAATATCATTAATGTGAATTTTGGTTTGTTTGTTACGCTTTCACGCGAAAACAGAGTAACATAAATCATATCATCAGATAAACATAGGATACTTTTTATTTTTTTAAACGGGGGCGAAACCGCGTGGCGCCGCTAGTAAAGAAATAAAACTGTCATTTTTCTATGGAACAGCTGATTTTTTTTTTTCGCGATTTCGGAATTGGTCTCAAAATAAACATAAACGTGTTTTCGGCTTAGTACATGCCAAGCTTATAACCCTGCATAATAGGCACCATTAGTTATTGTGACTTACATTTTAATGCTAATTTTGTTTTTTTCCCTATTCCTTTCCCTTTTCCTTCAGGCCCCTTTCTCTTTTGTTGGAGTTTGAGCTCTGCGCAGCAGTTCGGGTCCGCCGCCGGCGCAAGTTTTTCATCATGCGACGGCGGCACCTCCGCGCTAGACTTGTCTGTTTCCGGGACCCAAGGGCTAGGATCCGTGTCCTCATCTGGCGGGGGGACCCAAGCGTTAGCGCTAGTGCTGGGCCCACTATTATCGCCCGAGACCATGGCCTTATCTTCATTATCATCTGTCCTGTTAATAAATAAATGCACTTGAAACACGGGCTAGTCAAGCACTTCGTTTGCAGTCCGCGGCTAAAAATGCAGGCGTGCGATCCGCCAGCCATACAAGGTCCGTAAAGAAACGTTGTGCAGTTGGTAGATAAATTAAATATTGAAATGAAATTAACTCACCAAAAGTTTATCAGCCTTGTTGTCATATTTATTTCACACAAACTGTTGTAAACAAAAGTGTTCGCGCCGAAGATTTGCATTTAATAACAAAGCGAAAGTAACGCCATCTGTTGACGAGCGGCATGTCTACTCGTCTACATGTCTATTCGTCTTTAGATCGCTTGGGAAATTCTGCTGTCTATGGTAACTTTTCGGTATTTCGTTTCGTTGCAATGATTTTTAGATTTATAATGTTTTTTAGTACGGCTTCTTACCTTGAAAAAATTGGACTTTTGGTCCTATGACTATGAGGGGTTTTTGTTTATTGGATTTTTTAATGTGGGTCTAATGTTTGTTTTTTTACGGCAGCACTGTTAACGCGGAAATTCGATATTTGGCTCTAGCAACACTGCACTTAGTCATCCATTACAATTTCGCCGGCTCTGCGCAACGCAAAGCAAAGACTTCTAACGAAACAAATCGCATACGCATCTAAATGTCTGGAGATAGGTAAGCAAATCGATTTAATTACATTAATTTCACTTTGATTTGGTTACAGGACAATGCCACTGTTGAGGGCATATTGTATTTGTACAATATTTTCACGTAGCAATGTTTTTCCGAAAACGGGGCTATGTGCTCTGATTTTACTAATTTTACTACATAATCAAATACCTACACCTTTTAATATGCCTGCTTTTTGCATTATAAGCTTATGAACCACGTACGCTGTTACAGAACCACGTAATTTGAAACCTAACCTAATTTTATGATTTCTAACCTGTGAAGTACCTATTTGTGTGATTTATTGAGTTAAACCTTTTAGAGAACCATTGCTGGGAGGCCGGAGGCGCAGTTCCTGGGGGCGTATCCGGAACTGGAACTGTTGGACCTGGTGCAAGCGGTAAGTGTACCTTATTGTTATTTTAGTAAGGATGCCTTTTTATGAGTTATCTTACAGAATTATAAAAATTAATCGCTGTTCGTTTGTATGGCTATAACTCGAGAATGATTGGGCCGATTTCGCTTATTTTGATCTTGAAATACCTATTTGTAATATAAATTGAAATATTGTGAAAATTCAGGGAAGGTTTAAAAGAAAAAAAATAAAATAGCGGGTGAAACCGCCGGGTGCAGCTAGTGTTCAATGATAATTGTGGTTATAGGTTGTTATAGTTATTTAAATAATTTGATTGTTTTAATAGGTCTCCATTGGAGGAGCCGTATGGTGCACCAGAGCCGGCAACAGCTCCGTCTCCGTCTCCACCTCCGCCTCCACCTCCGTCTCCAAGGGAAGGGACTCCCAGCCCACCCCGAACACACCAGAACCTGCGGTTTTTCAGAAAGCTCTGCCTGAATGAGGCATATGAGCCCCGAAGAGCTCGCCTCACTCAGGCAGAGCTAGACGAGCTGCAGGAGGAATGGGACAGGGCTGTGCAGTCGGCCCTAAGCCGCTGCACCCGATTGGGGAGCTCTACTGACAATCATTGTTAGTAGAGCTCCCCAAAAAATTAATGAACTTGTATATATATTAGTAAGTAAGTTTAGTAAATAAGTTAGTTAGTAAGTTTTGTTTTTTTTTTAAATAAATTAGTCAGTAAGGTAAAAAGTCTTTTTATTTTACCCAATTTGTTCGAGCAACGGCAGTGCGCGCCAACGCCAACGCCATCTGTTGACGAACGGCAGTCTATTCTATTCGTCTTCGGCTGTCTATGGTAACTTTTTCTTAAATTCGATATTTTCGTTTCGTTGCGATGATTTTTAGATTTTTGTTTTTTAATACGGCTTATTAGCTTGAAAAAATTTGGGCTTTTGGTCCTATGACTTAAGACTATGAGGGGTTAATGTTTATTGGATTTTTTAATGTGGGTCTAATGTTTCTTTTTTTACGGCAACACTGTTAACGCGGAAATTCGATATTTAGCTCTAGCAACACTGCACTTAATCATCCATTACAATTTCGCCGGCCGGCTTTGATTGAGTAAACGCATAGCTACTTTATATCTAACAACATCAACATAATTATAATCTTCTAAATGTCTGGAGATAGGTAAGCAAATCGATTGAATTACATTAATTTAACTTTGATTTGGTTACAGGACAATGCCACTGTTGTATTTGTACAAAATTTTCATGTAGCAATGCTTTTCCGAAAACGGGGTTATGGGCTCTGATTTTACTAATTCTACTACCTAATCAAATACCTACACCTTTTAATATGCCTACATATCTTGCATTTTAAGCTTATGAACCACGTACGCTGTTACAGAACCACGTAATTTGAAACCTAACCTAATTTTATGATTTCTAACCTGTGAAGTACCTATTTGTGTGATTTATTGAGTTAAACCTTTTAGAGAACCATTGCTGGGAGGCCGGAGGCGCAGTTCCTGGGGGCGTATCCGGAACTGGAACTGTTGGACCTGGTGCAAGCGGTAAGTGTACCTTATTGTTATTTTAGTAAGGATGCCTTTTTATGAGTTATCTTACAGAATTATAAAAATTAATCGCTGTTCGTTTGTATGGCTATAACTCGAGAATGATTGGGCCGATTTCGCTTATTTTGATCTTGAAATATTTGTAATATAAATTGAAATACATTATTGTGAAAGTTCAGGGAAGGTTTAAAAGTAAAAAAAATAAAATAGCGGGTGAAACCGCCGGGTGCAGCTAGTGTTCAATGATAATTGTGGGTAAAGGTTGTTATAGATATGCATGTTTAAATAATTTGTTTGTTTTAATAGATCTCCATTGGAGCCGGAATATGTACCAGAGCCGGCAACAGCTCCGCCTCTACCTCCATGTCCACCTCCGCCTCCACCTCCGTCTCCGGAAGGAACTCCCAGCCCACCCCGAAACCACCTGCAGTTGGTCGGAAAGCTCTGCCTGAATGAGGCATATGAGCCCCGAAGAGCTCGCCTCACTCAGGCAGAGCTAGACGAGCTGCAGGAGGAATGGGAAAGGGCTGTGGAGTTTGCCATAAGCCGCTGGACCCGATTGGGGAGCTCTACTGACAATAATTGTTAGTAGAGCTCCCCAAAAATTAATGAACTTGTATATAAATTAGTAACTAGTAAGTAAGTTTAGTAAATAGAAGTTAGAGTAAGTTAGAAGTTTTTTTTTGTTTTGTAATGTTTTGTAAATAAATTAGTTGGTAAGGTAAAAAGTCTTTTTATTTTACCCAATTTGTTCGAGCAACAGCAGTGCGGCTCTACGCGCCTGGCGTGTTAACACGCCTTGCGTGTTTTGCCGCACTCGCGTTGCTCGACTGAACGCCAGTGCGGCTCCACACGCCTGGCGTGTTACGCGCCTTGCGTGTTTTGCCGTACTCGCGTTGCTCGTCCGAACGCCAGTGCGGCCGCCCACGCGTGGCGTGTTATTTTCGATGCCTCTTATTCGGCCTAAAAATGACCTCAGCAGCCAAAGTGTTAAGAACTATGTGCACGCGCATGCTCATTCGGTGCTCGAAAGTAGACATGGTCACAAAATATTCGTGTTAAAATTATCGACTAAATGCAGTCTGACAAACGAACGGACGAATTAGAGCGAGAGTGTAACATTGGTAAATACAATAATAATAAGAAGGCGAGAGAAAGAAGAGAGAGTTAATATTTACACGTGTTTGGGTTCAAGTTGTGTGTGTGTGTGTGTCGTGTGTCGTGTGTCGTAGCTAGTGCCGACTATGCTTGGAAGCGTTCTACTTTACATGTTACCAGGAATGTGTGTTTACATGTAATACGAGTCTCACCTACAGTAACACACATGTAACTTTACATGGACGTTCACAATTTTTAACTAGACGACGGCCTCAAGGTTGAAAGCTTTATTTGACAGATCTAAACTCACTAAAATATATCTGTCTTTGTCATTGCAATCTATTAGACAAGGACATCAATAATTAAAAAAAAATAGATCTATCGACTAAAGCCTTCAAACTTGGGCCCGGTAGATGTATCTTTAACGACATTATTGGAACAAAATTTGTCACGCACGTAAATTTACACGTGTGTTCATATAGCTATATCAAGATTAATCCGCACGTTACAGTCTTCAAAGACATGTATGACCAAGTTACCTATGTTACGTGTACTGTTACATGTTACATGTCTTACCTATGCACGACGTTAGCCAGCAGGTCATTGTGTTTGAGTCTGTAGTCGGGATCGACTCTCTCATAGTTGACGGTGAGAGTACCAGCTCTGATGCACCTCTCGTACTCAGCCGCCGGGTGAGCTCGGAACTCCCGCGCGAAGACGTCGAGAATCCTCTCGCCTACCCATCTTCCTTTGGTGAAAGTTGTGAACGTGAAATAGTACGGATATACTTTCCTGAGACCTGTAATGTAGGGGTTTTATGAGATTGATTGATGATTGCATCTAACGTACATAATATTGCAGCGGAGAAGACGCAGTAAGCGTCACAGCTTTCATGAATTCCGCGAGGATTAAAGAAGATAGTAGACAACTGGTCTGGAATTTATGAAGGACGTTGATACCTTCATCTAGCAATAGAATAGCGTAGATCCTTGTTAAGCTACCAGTCTTTAGCAAAGATAAATTAATTGACAAAGATTTCAGTCGAAGATCTAAATCATAAGTAGGTACCTATAGACGTTTTAACAAGAACTTTAGATATATTAGCGTATGCACGTAGGCATATTTTATTAGAACAAAAGCTAGTCTACCTGTAGACACGTAATTTAAACCCCGTTACCACTAACTTGCCGTATAGCGCACACCCTACCTAATGTAGCGAAGACAGCACTGCGGTAGATGACTCAGGTCATTTGCTTATAATGGATGTACCTCGTAACATTAACTATAAATTAAGCATGCTCCGTATTTTGGGAATGGCTCCTGAAAGCAGGAGGTAATTAATGGCAAAGGTGGGCAGGAAAAAGTAAATAAAACTTGGCAAAACTTCGCCGTTAGTTCGTGCGAGTTATGACCAAGTTTTTGTCAGTTTGATTCATTTAATAGGAATTTGGAACATTTTTGGGTGGAACGGTTTTGAGCGGGTTTCGTGCATGTACGGTGTTTATGGGCTAATCGTAGAAAAGCTTATAATTAAGACAATAATAGCGAAATACCATTTCATAGAGTTGAAATTCATTCATTCGTTGTAATGTTTTTTTTTTATTTCGATGATTTAGACCTAAAAAAACAACTATGGATTTTTCTTCTAATTTCTTCATGTTTTTAAGTAAGAACAAAAAGATAGGTCTACAAATCCTCGTGAATAAAAACGTGATCCTAATATAAAACCAGTAAACAATATTTTCCCTCGACTTGACAGATGTAAAATAAAAACACCGAGGTCAAAAGAAAAAGCCGAAAAAAGCACCTATCCCATCACCAAAATAAAAAGTTGACAAAACAACCGACACGGAAAATATTAGATTCCTTCGTCGCCGCAATAAAATAATAATCCCAAATCAATTTAGCCAACGGTACGGCAACAAAACGAACGCAAAGAAAATTAAAAAGATTCACGAATCTATTCCAGGATCGGTGTCCCGGAGGATCAGATTACATGTAATATCAGGGAAGCGGTCTCGTATCATATTTACAAAAGAAACACGCGGTATTTTCCCTGTAAATGTACCAGTGATATTACAGGGTTATAAGCAAAGGGTATGCTAAACCTCGTAGTAATAAAAAAGAAAGTAAAAAAGAGCTCGTAGTACTCATCATTATGAAGAACTTTTACTAAGGGAGTCTTGAAATCGGGTAAAAACAGTCGTTCCATTGATCTTGTCGAGTGTCGTTGACATTTTTCTATTGAACAGCATATGTTTTCGCGATTTCAAAAATGTAAGTAAAGAATATAAGTAGTTGCTAATGCTATGAGCCCTTTTCGCCTTAGCATACCCTTTTTTCATAGCCTCGCACTTGACATGCTCGTGGATACTTCAAAGTACTCGTTTTACAAAACAGAGGGATTCCGCCACAATTGTACGGAATAACATTACGAATTGGCTGAAAATCCTGTTATTTCCGGTACAGAGCGTAGAGGTAACTATTATTGAAGCGGTGATATAATAAAGCGAAGCCTCTGAATGAGGTTTCCGCTTCTATCCGTACAAATATTCTACTTCTGCGTTCAGTCCATATTTTCATTCAGAATTTTCATCAATTGGCCATAGAGGAAGTTTCGTATTCACTATGTTCGCTATTTCCATAAATCAGAAAATTTTTGTATTGAATAAGTTACATATAGAACACAATCAACACATCTTTTACGCGGGGTTTTAAGCAAAGGGCTCATGGTACTCAATATTATGAACAACTTTTACTTTGAGATCAACCCTGAAATTGATAATAAAAAATCAGCAGTTCCCTAGAAAAATGTCAATGATACTCCACAAAATGAATGAAAAAGCTGATATTTTCTCGTGACTTCTAGTTTGGCTCCATAGTAAAAGTTATTTCTAATGATGATTCCTACTTTAGTAATTCCTACTTTTCTTTACCGTTTCCATTATAGAACTGCAACTTGGCTAGGGGTGCTGGCCTTTTTGGCGATCTAGTCCAAAAGCAATGTTGTCTTAAGGCGATGTAGCCATATCGAGATTTAGTCATACCTGCTGTCTAGTCATATTGGAATGTAGTCTAACCCTGAAATAGTGTTACCAGTTTACCACTCATGGTTTCCCACTCACCATTTTCCATATAGTACGATGTCTCATTGTACCTATCGTCGGTAAAGCCCGGCCTTTTCGCCTTTAGCGCCTTTGTTTCTAATTTTGCCTGAAACAAAACAAATCTTAATGAAAAGGATATTCGAGAACAATTAACAAACGAAATGGAATTTCAATTAAATTAATTGTATTAAAAATCAACAAAATAAAAGAAGAAACATTAAATACGACAAGAAATGCTTAGTTAGGTACATTAATTAATTTAGGGATTGAACAAAGATGAATTTTAAAATAGATGTTGAGAAATAATTTACAAAATGTAAATGTGAAATTGTTTATTTGAGCATAATCAATTAAAACCTTACAAAGTAAATGACGTTTACCTAAAAATCGTACGATCCGTAAAATATTAGAAGTCGATGGATTAACATAATTCAAACAAACAAAACACTCCAATCATAAAAAAAAAAAAAAAAAAAAATAACTTTAAGTTGGTCAATGAAAAGCAATTACTAAAATATTTACTCTACGTAACATTAGGACCGGTGTTCACTGTAGAAGAGAAATGAAAGTAAAGGTCGTAGTATACCAATTTATTTTACAATAATTGAAATGGTTGGCAAATTATAAATAAATGCTTTGGTTAAAATGGTCTCCCAAAGAATTTACTGGTGCTCAATATACTATATTTAGTAGCTGATTTATTGGTGAGCAAACGTTGACGAGGCCAATCAATCAGTCAATCATCAGATTACTTGTCGTTTTGTCAAACATCAACTTTGATGACTTTGCGGTTAGGAATAGATTCTACTTAATGAACATTTAGAGGGGTAGATAGAGACAAAAAAAAACTTATAACAACAGAATGTCGCATTTCTCTTCCCTGCTCTAGTATGCACCCAGCCTATTCTAAATTGTCAGGATATTTCACCGCAAGTATGTAGTCCGCATCACAAACTTTCGTCCAAAGGGACGAGGCCAGCGCGCAGGGATTGTAATGGGAAAAAGTTTCGACAAAACAATATGCGATGGGTTTTTGTTTATATTCCTACATTTTGTTTACCACACTTGCCTGAACTTATTTGATAAAACTTTGAAGGTGCTTTTTATTACGCTTTGAAACAAATATTTAACTGATTTTGCGTTTTTGCTTCGTTTTTAGCAAATCAATTTTACGTTTTCAGCAAAGTTAGTTATAATCGTGTATTTGGAGAAACCAGAGACAAGTTCCGCTTTACAGACCACCTGCTGATAATGAGGATTGAAGGTAATTGCAAGAAGGTGTATTCTAATGTTCCAATGAACTGGTGACCCGTCGGCCGACCTAGATATTATCTTAAAGCATGTAGAGATAGGTCGGCGCAATTTCCAATTCGCCGAAAGACGAGACGACAAACGCCGCAAATTTAATGAAGGTGCATTCTAGTCCCTAATGGCTAGTGACCCATCGACCGGCCTAGATATCACTGGAACTACGCCGTAGACAGCGTAGACTTGGGTCTGCGCGAATTCCAAATCTCAGAATGACGAGACAACAGAACGCGAGAACCGAAACTATTTAGATTCGTAGATCAAGATCTATTTAGGGTCACTGAACTATCCGAAGCAACGAATTTAGATTCGACTAGCCCCGCGGTTTCACCCGCGTTTTCCGGGATAAATAGTAGCTTAATATGTGATAATCCAGACCATGAACGACCTTCACTCCTCATGTAAATCCGTTCAGCCGTTTCAGCGTTTATTAACAAACATTCATACTTTCACCTTTTAAAAATAAGTAAGATTGGCGTAGGACTGAGGCAAATGGGGTGCTAGGTCGGGTAACCTCCACGTGGTGCACCCTGGGCAACAGCGTGAGGTACTACTGCATAGCTTTTATGCAGTAGTACCGCACGGTGGCCAATAACCCGACACGGTGGGCCCGTCCGCGTGTCCCTCTGACTAGCAGAGGGCACAGCGGATGGTGTGTGGTGGAGTGTGGAGCGTCGGAGGATACGGCGCTCCACGCTTTGCTGGTGGCAGCAATGCCACCAGGGTGGGTTTTCCTTGTGCTCCTCGCCGCGTGTGGGTCGCGGTCGGAAGTGCAAGGAAAGGAGGAGGGGATCGCTCGTTGCCGGGCGTGGTGAAAGCCATGCTCGGCGGCGAGAGATCGGCAGGCCGTGGTCTCCTTCTGCGAAGAGGTAATGTCGCAGAAGGGGCCGCGGGGCGGATCGGGGATGACGACTCCCGCAGGATCCGCTCCGGCGCAGACGACGGGGAGGGAGGAGGGGGCAATCCGATCCATCGCCTCCTTCCCTCTCCGTAGTGGGGCCACTGGCGGAGGGTCGGGGGGCTCTCCGCTGGCTTGCACCAGCTCCACACGTCTGGGGGCGGCCTTGGGTGACCAGGGCCGTCCCTCTCTTGACGCACGGAAGACGGGGCCGAAGAGCCGACCCTGGCTGCGGGTGGCAGAGACTCCGAAAGGGAACCCCGCTGCCCCCGGCCACAAGGGAATGAGGTCAACTTCCCAGTGGTTTTAGTGGGTATGCCGCCGCAGGGCGGAGACTCCCACATAGCCCCGGCTCCCCCGGGTTAGGGGTATCCATAAAGGATTTCCACTGGGTCAACAAAAAAAAAAAAAAGGACTGAGGCAAATGGCACAATAAGAGATACCTATACCCAGCAGTTGGATAAAGAAGACTATGGATGATGAACCAGCCGATAAAATAAAACGAAAATACGCCATCTAAACATTAATTTTAGCTTTTAATTTCATTATGAAACCCGTACGACGTACGTATTTAATGAAGAACAACACGTAAAGGTCAACATCGCTACTGAAAGCCTCTCAAGAGCCTGATAGAGCGGTCTGGATATTCAATATACAACAGTATTTTCCACGAAAACGTAATATCAAACTGACTAAAACGGCACCACTGTGAAACAGTAGTCAAATTTGAATGTTATTATATTTTTTGTAATGTTCATATTCTATGTTTGCGATTTCTTTTTTGTGGTGTCAATAAAGAGGTATATTATGTATTATATAACAGCAATTGTAAATACGTAAATATTAACACTTCTTGTGCATTAAGTAAAAAATAAATTTAACGAGGCTCAGTTGCTTGAAGGTAAGATCCAACCATAATTGTTTATAGTTACCTACCCAGTTTGAATGGCACCTACGGCTTGTCTGGTTTTGAATGTGGTAATCTCAATGTCCAGTGAGTCATATACTGTACTCACACCTTCATGCACACATCACACAGCTGTATATGGATAGAGTTTTTGTAGTATGATTTTTGTTTAATAAAATATACAACATGGAACTTGAAACTGCAAATGGATGATGAACGTAAACTGAAATGAGTATAGCGGTAGAAGACGACCAAAGAAAGTATAGATGAACTGTGTAAAAGATAATTTGAAAAAGAAGGGAGTGTATTCAGTTATGACGAGTGATAGAGATGAATTGTATGTCCCCACATAGGTTGGGATAAGGTTAAGAAGATGACATGGCATCTTGATATTATACATTATGATATTAGTGCTAATATAAGGTACTGCGCAGCACAGCTTCTGCCGTGATTAAAATTCGCCGTACAACAGACGGTGGAACGGTAAACTCTGGATGAATGCCGGACGGCTCATTGCTTTGCCAAATTAAAAACGGGGATTAAAAATAATGTTATTTCTTCTTATTTTATTGTAAACCTTTGTAAAAATGTCAACCACAATTTAACGAAATATCATTCATCTGAATCAGTTCATTCGTGGTTACGAGGAAACATAAACACAGACAAATATACAAATACATAAATGCAGGTCAAACACCCTCCTTTTTTGGCTTCGCTGCGGCCGCCAAAAAGCCACCTCTTACGACGGCGTATCGCAACTCAGACTTAAAGTCCATTCTATAGGACCTTCCAGGGCGTCCAGGTCATATTCTGGCGAATAAAAGATTACCCCGGCCACTGTCACTCATTAGAAATGTCATAACAGTGAAAGTGACCGAGATAAAACCTCTCTAGCCAGAATACGGCAGACTCCAGACATGTCATTTAATATATGACCACCAACCAGACATAATAAACATAACAGTCATTAACAACAAGAACTCAGATGCCACTATAATCGTAACGAGATCCAGTGATTCACTGCAGCGCTGGGTCCCGGCCAAATCTGTTCCATCCGTCATTCGTGTCATAGGCTTATTATTAAAGTAGATGATTATAATATATACTAGCTGAACTCCGAGTTTCACTTTACGGAAATTGTTAATATTTAGATTCACAGTTCCAGTTTTGGATTTACACACGAGCTAAAAATTACGGTTGATGATGATAACGAAACAGTATAGCAGGATGAAACAGTGCAGTTTTCTATGGTTTAAAGAATTTGTCTGTTTGATATGGACATGGAGATTGCGTTTGACTGCTTGTTTGTATCTGCAACTTGTTAATTTTTATAGTAAGTTTATATGGAATTTTTCATACTTTCGCCTGTATTTACCTTCTGTGGAAGAATGGAAGTTTTGTCTGTTTTCGTTTGACCTTGAACGCAATCCTGATTTTAGATTGTGCTGTGTTAATTCGAGTTTGTATTCAGAGTGTTCCTGCAACGTTTTGCAATTGGTTTTTCTTTTACTATGTTTTGTCATTTTTGCTTTTATTTCGTTTTTCTTTTATTAATGAAACTTGTCTTGCGTATTTGTTAGTTAGACTATTCTTTAATAGTTATAAGAAACATTCTATAGTTTTCTCGATGAATCTCAATAAAATGTTGATTTCATTGTCCTATTTTTCCTGGTTACTCAACTAGCAATTTTCCAATAAAATATAACGACGCAATAAAAAAATAAGTCTTTTCGGAAACAACTTCTAAAGTATTTCTCTAATTCACGTTACGTTTTGTTACGTCGTGAGCTATTACAATTTTTCGCAATAAAAATTATGAGCTTCCTAAAACACTATAACATAATATTATATATAATTTCATGTATGTACATAGCTACATGGTTGTAAGTCGTTAACAGATTTACGAGCAAGGTGAGACCAACTTAGTTGTGCAGTTGAAGGGAGACGCTGCCGTCGATTTATCTGAACAAAATAAACAGCGATCTGTGTATTATTTTAGTTCCCATGGTTTTGCTGAAGCTAAAGGTAACTTGGGCGCTTCGTATTGTAGGTACTCTTCTGTTTCAGCCGCGCTGTGAAACTTTCCATTCGGGATACGAGCAACACTCGGTTTAAATTATTACCAATGTTATTCAAACTAGTAATTTATTAGCAGTGTACTGAGGACTAATTCAGTTTGCAGTTTTAATCGGTTTTGTCCGCGCCCGGTAGCTCGGTTTAGTTTGGGCTGTGTTGTTTTGATTTCTATGCATTGAATAGGCACCAGTTCGTGTTAAAATTTTGTGCTCAGATTAGACTTAGACAGTGAACAAAAGTAGGCATGATTTTATAATGTTTTTTGATGATGGAGAGAACGTTCTTACAAGATACTCTAGGTCACTTTGGTTACGATAGATACGTATATTGATTTAACTGTAGGTCAGAAGCCCTAACAGGACCGTCATGACTGGAATCCGGGAGTTCTAGTCTTTTAGTATAAAAAGTTACATACCTTTTTCAGATCCTTATTGATATCAGTGTCGTCAGCTTTCCTTTTCTCGCATGACAGTATGCAGTTCTTGCCGTTGTCCTTTTCCCCCTGTAACAAGTAGAAAGAGAGGCGTTAAAACTTGGTCTAACAGTGTGTTGCTTTGTTTCGTTTGAAGAAGAGTCCAATTTTTGTGAAAATAAATATTATGTTTCGAGAATACCGATTTGCTTAGCAGCGCCTGAAAATTTAATCATTGAGAAAGCCTATCTGTTAGCTACCTGAATATTGTTTTTGTGTAGGCGTTGAAAGCAAAATAAAGAAGTCGAGTTACTTTTAACTAGTTTTTTCAATTCTATCCTACAGAAGCCGTAAATTTTTCGGAATAACAAGAACATTATTTTTACAAAACAAAAAACAAAAACCGACTTCAAAAGACCGACTATTGAGTTATTCATCTATTTGTCGCGCACGTACTTAATGTAAATTTAAGACTTATATAGTTTTCTCATGGATACCATTATCAGAACTGGACTAAATTGAAATGGGACCAAATGGGAAGCGTCAGCTTTCTAATAAAAAAAGAATCATCAAAATCGATTCACCCAGTCAAAAGTTATGAGGAAACAAACATAAAAAAAACATACAGTCGAATTGATAACCTCCTCCTTTTTTGAAGTCCGTTAAAAATGAGACAAACAAACCATACATTTATAATGTACGTAGGTTTATTATATACGACATGTATTGTATCTGTATGAGACTTACAAAAACATAATAGATACCAAGATTTTGACATTAAAATAGAACTGCAATCCACCCTTGTTCCATCTTTGTACAAACAAACATTCGGCACGTAGCCTTGTACCCACGAATTCCTCTTTTTTACACGGAAACGTCAAATATTGCGACCTGCCTGTATTCTCCGATATTCGCGCCACATTCACAGTTCAGCGGATTATTCCAGGGGCGTCTGCCAAAAATAACAATGGTTTTGGTGGATGCGACAAAGAGCTATTTAAAACACTGGTAGGCCGAATGCCGAGTGTTTTTGAGTCGCGTCGTTCAGTTTTTGTAATGAGCTCTTGACGGCATGGGACGTTTAATAATGTTATAGGTAGGTTTGGTTGAGGTGTTTTCGGTTTTAGTGTTTACAAATGAGCGCTACCGCGGGTTGGATGACCGTTAAATTGTAGCTTCGATAGTTTATCTTCAGGTGGCCTAAAATTCTGACAAAAGGGCTAGCTACTCCGCCTAAACGCTCTCATTTACTTTAGTTTTAGTGTTTTGGTATATATTGTAGTGCCCTTTTAATGTAAAAGCGACACGGTTTGCAAAAAATGCGGTCAACATTAATTATTTTCCCAAAAGGACTGTAGGCCATGTTTTTCAGGTGTTTGTATGTTTTGTCCGTCTCTTTATAGGATCTTTAACCCGCTAAAAGGTGTCGCTAGTCGTTCGATTCATCTTTCTGTCTGGAATCTATGTTTTCCATTCGAGTCCTTATAAAAACGATCACCAGCCTTACAAAGTCTTTTACTTTAAACGAATTCAAATATTTTTGCCAAGATGACATTATGCCACCGTGACCATGATATTATAAAAATCGAATTGCTATAATAAACTAAATAAAACCCAAATGTGTCCGGGTCACCTTGACATTATTTCGCGTTGAATAATATAGAAAAAAGTCTAGTTCAAAACAGTATTAGTAGGTATAATAAAATAGGTGAGATGCCTACTCTATATTTTATTTAATTAATATGCAAGAACTGGCGAAACGTCATTTTTTGTTTTGATGTAGATAATCTATGATTCCATTAATTTTACATTTATATGTGCATATTAGTGTCAGCTTGGGTAATGATCTAATCTAGATCGGAAACTTTTTAACTACTTTTTTCGTAAATTCATTTGCTAGTTTTTTTAGTTAATGATCAAAAACGTCTGATTTCTTCTAATTTGAACTCCTGAACTTCTGATTTGTAAAAACATCCACTTTGCTGGACGTCGTTAGAAAATCTTTAATCAATCACATAAACTTTTACATTTCGACAGCGCTGATATGTAAAAAAACGAGAAAAACTTGTCGCTTCAAGCAATGCAAATTTAAGCAGCTCAAAGTACTTCGTTTCTTTTGTTAAAGATTCTAAGATAATAATAAAATCTAAGTCTAAGTCAAATGAATTCGACAGTTTTAAATATATTTAAAAACTTGTCGAATTCATTTTATGGGTGTAGGTATTGGAATTAATACGACAAGTTATAGTAATATATAAATTAATGTGTAATGCATTGTCAGTAGTTATAATAGGTAGCAACGATGCGGTGTTGGATGGCCCAGGTCATCATGTCGTAATTTACAGAAACCCAAGTAATAACTATAAAATGTCCATTAATTTATAGCTACAGCAATACATATAAATGGTCAATTATATTTCTAGCATTATAAAACTCCTAACAGCGGACTGAGAGGTCTTGACCTAAAACTTGGGTTCTAGTATCGCAATCACGTTAAACTTGGATACCTAACTCGATATTAATAAGTTACTAGTTAAGTGCTTATGTATTACTAGCTCAGATAAACCTAGAGATAAAGATGGAGCACTGCGTTGGATTTGGGTGAAGTCAAGAACTCCACTTCTTTCGCGCGTACGTATCAAAAGATCTACAGTGCCGCTAGAAGGGGTGTATTGATATGCAATTGTGTGCGACTTGTGTACGCGCGAAATTCCGGATAACGCGGTTGAAACCGCGGGACGAAACTAGTCCGATGATATTATGGTCACTAAAGAATGCTCAAAAACTCAAAAATATTTTTTGAATCGTTTGTCACAGCCGTATAAATTATTCGAGTTCTTGCGTATCATAACTATAATGACAGTTAAGTAAAAAAAACGATTCTCACGCTTCAGCAGCTTATTTCGTAACCCTGACACCTCGAACTCGGGGCCCAGTTCAAAGACACCCGGGCACACCAGCTCGCGTGACTCGGTGCCCTTAAGTGAGGGTATCAGCCAACTGGAGCGTGGTCTAAATTCGAGAGGTAGCGATTATTGTGACATTGACAGAACACTAAACAGTATCATGAACAAAAATTATAAATTGAAAAAGATTAAGTAGAGTATCTTCGTGGTACAAACCTTTGGGTGATTTTTATCATATATACTAACTTGACTTATCGTGTGTTAAAACAATTTGTTTGAATTACTTGTCTACGCAAGTGTATGAAAATATGTTCAATAGGACACAAAGTTTTCGTCGAGAAAAGATACAGGTACGAGTATAATATGAAGTCTAAACGCCGCCGACCGATTTGTTCCCGTAGACACCGCGTCCCGCTCAGTACCAATTAAACTGGTTTATATTCTGGTTTCTTATGACTTGCGCCAAAACTTCGTAGCGACCGTGATGCTCGCTCATTAAATACAAAGAGGGGTAATTCCAACATCCGATATGAGCAATTTCGGGCGTTCGACTCTGCATCGAAGCCTCATAGAATAGAGTCATCTATATCGGAATTTATGGCACCAACAGTCACGAATACGACGTTTTTGGAGACTACTTACTGGTTCAGATACGATCCACATAAATGGTTATAAGGTAAAGACATGCTAAGCCAAAAAAGACCCATTGTACTTATCATTATAAACTACTTTTACTACGGGACTACACCCGAAATTGGGGTAGTCAAAAAAATTAACTGTTTCATAAATTTTGTCCAGTGTTTTTGTCATTTTTTCTATAGAGCAGCTTTACAACAACTGTAAGGTATTGCAGTTCTGAAATAGGTAATGTGACATTTACCAATTCAACCAATTATGTCTTAACAGACGCCACGACATATAATGTAACGTGCAATGCTGTAGACAACACGGCGTCAGACATAATAAATACGTCACAAATTCTTGTCACTGCTGGCTGGCGTTTATTAACCAGCTTTGGAGAAGTGTGGCCTATCCGAGCATTGGGCAATCAATCAGGATCTCAGGTGGATCACATACGCTACCTTGCGGCAAGTTGACTTTTTTATTATTTGTACGGCAGATTTTCCTTTGTCACAGATCGGAGACGTAATGCAACCGTCGAAAACAACAACAAGCGTCCACTTGATTTAAGTGCCAATCAGACCCTGTATACGGGAGTTTGACTTAAGGTCCATGAAACGTCACGTCACGAACCAACAGAGGACCGCGGAGGAAGACAACACTGATTTTATAAATGGTTCCTTCGCGTGACACGTGCGTTGAACAGTGCAGTTCAAATTGTATGGTGCGTAAATACAGGGTTTAAGAAATGAGTATGCTAAGCCGAACAGTTCTCCTAGTACTCATCATTATGAACAACTTTTACTATGGGACTAAGCCGAAATTCATGAAAAAAATATCAGCTGTTCCATAGATTTGGTCGAGTGTCATTGATATTTTCCTATAGATTAGCTGAGCTGTCTGTGGCATCGTCAGCTCCCGAACGGATAAACCGATTTTGATCTCGTTTCTTTTTGTTTGAAAGGTGAATTAGTCTGCAGTGCTCTTAGCTATGTTTGAAGAAAATCGGTTCAGCAGTTTCAACGTTGGGGGTTTTTAAATTTAAATTTGTAATCTTGTTGTTTTTAGTAGGTAATTTCTGGTGTGAGTTTATCTATCTATTTATCGCTGCATCGGATGCGTTTCCAGCTCGATCGGATCCAGTGGGTACAGACAGAGCTTGTTTCTGACGTTGTATATTGTCGTTCAAATGATTTACGATTCGAAGAAGATATTATTATTATGGATCGGAATTGGATTGCGCCTCGGAATTTTGGTGATCAGATTACGGCGAAGAAACGAATCTCGGAACAACTCTGTTATTTGGTTATTGTTTGGGTGAAAATGTTTTGAATAACAAGGTGATGTGTACAGCGGTGAATCTCTAAAGTTTGATTGAAATATATATTTTTCATCTCCATCCAAAATTGTATGACACCACGTGATAGACTACAGATTCAAAAAGTTTTTTATATACGTATTCACGTAAGGGCACATCCAGAGAATTTGGATACGGCACATCTCATAAGCGTTTGGTCTTCACACTCCACAAAAACTTGTATAAAAATTCATCGTATTATCATTGTATTACAAAAAATGAATACACATTTTTGATGATAATTCCCGTCTCTTGGACGTGTTTCGCCAAAAAGTGTGTTTCGAAACAACGTTTTGCGGAAATACGGGAATCAAGAAAAATAGAAACAGGAGACGCGCTGGGTATCCACGACATAGAAAAGACACATCCCGACTTTTTCCTATCGTTCTCGTGGCTGAGCTGCCGCACTAGTCTCATCCCAATGGAATTGTGACACGACATTTCAACAGCACAGCTTACAATTCCGCCACAATAGCAATCTGACTCCGATCCGATCGCGGTCCAGACATTGTAGGTCGCGTGGACTCACGCGGACCAATACGTGTATTCGACGAGACATCAGACATTCACCTAGCATTATAAATGCTTATTATTACCTATAGTATCTGGGGGTAACAGCAATCTGTGGCGTCGCCGCGTCGCTAAGATTCTATGCCAATGGTACTTTTTTTTTTAAATGTAATTGAGTGACGAGACGAGCAAATCGCTCGCCTGATGTTAAACGTCACGTTTGCCCATAACATGTCTGCGCCACCCAGAATTTTGAACTCGCAGAATTCAAGACCCTGCGTGGCACAGCACTGCGCTCGTCACCCTCAGATATAAGATGTTTAATCTCCCATTTGCCCTGTAATTTCACTGGAACCAATATAATGGAAAGACATGAGAACAGCACAGATGAGTTAGGTTAGGGAAACTTACGTGAACAAAAGCCTGCGCCTGCCTGCCTTCATTCAGGCTATCCTGCTTGCTCCATCTAGTGCGTGCGTGGGAGGGATGAAATATGATCACCAACATCATCAGACGTAAACCTTAAGGCCCTAGGTCTCAAATCAAAGTTTGTTTTTATTGTGGATTGTTTGCTTCTGAATAGTCCGACGCTCTTTCTACTTTTACAATGTAATTACATCACATTCTTTCTGTTCACTAAAGGTTGATGTTTTTGTTCCCATAATTAAGAACATTTCAGTGGAGTATATTTCTTACTTTGTCACAAGTCACTACTGATAAAATTATAAGATACTTGACTAACTTCACAATTTCAATACAAAAGCTCGAGACAAAAGACAAGATTTACACAATACAATAAACGGAATCGAAGTGTTTCTATCAGGCTAATAAAACACTGTCGCTACGCAATTAAACTTTCAGCGCGGCTGCAGACGTGCGACATTGAAGCGATTGTCGTGCGACAGAAATGAATAACAAGTCAGCCTTATTTGATACTGGCTAAAAGGCAGAAAAACTACGATTACCTTTATATATAAGTTTTATCAAAATCAAACAAATAATTAAAAAGTTTCATTCATACAAACGTGTATAAAATAGTCAAATTTTAAGATCTCATTACTAAAAATAATAAAATAAATCTGTATTTTGATTACAACCTTAATTCATTATAATAATGTCGGCTAACCAAATACTACTCAGACATTTTCAAAACCGTCCAAAATATCTATATTATCAGAAATCGAGTCCAATCAGAATAAAAATAAAGGTTGGTCATATTTCATAAGAGCACGGTAAAACTGCAATCACTCAAATAGAGTTGTGACGTTTTGGTACTGCAGATGGTCGTAGATAAATTAGTCACATTGTTGCAAGTTGTACTACATTGTATAACGAGTACAATGTACCGGTAGTAACAAACCGAGCTTCAATGAACTGTCGTGTCCTTGTACTATTATAGAACGATGCTACTTATAACTTTCTTATAATAGGTATGACTATCAGTTTTTATACAGGATGTTTGATTAGATGACGGAAAAATTCAAGGGTATGATAAATAAGGCTTACATATGTTAGTATGAAAGCAATTTATGACATTGAAGAAATACATCATCAGTCAATGAAGCTCGGTGCGTGATAAAAAAAACAAAAATCAAAGCCAGAGCGACTACCCGTGCATAGTCAAACCGAGGTGACGTGAGTTAGGTCACTGATCTCGCACTGACTACTTCTGTCAGCTGATTGGCAAACTTGCCAGAAGATCAATCAGTGGATCGGTTCAGTCAACCGTCATACTTTTTAAACTTATGACGTTTCAAACTTGTGTACTGAAAGTAGGTCTCGATAGACCGATATTAGGTCAGATGACGATTCATATGACCTAATATACCTAATATGTGTCAAAATTATATGAGATCAGTTAGTATTTTTCTTATAGTCTGCATTTGTCGCCCGTCTGCAATTTTTTCTTAGTCACATCGAGGCATTTGAGTTAAGACTAATTATATCTCAGTAAAGAAAGGTCCAGACAGATTTACAACAAGAAAGAATGCCCACCTGACCTATACATCTGGAGTAGTGCCAATATGTCGATAGTTTTACGTTTTATAGCTGAGAGATGGGATAATTGATTAGTGAGCATTGCGCAACACTACCGCGTGCAAGCTAAAAATCAGCTAAAGTAATGAGATAAAAAACTGTTTCCATGATGTTTTTTTATTCTTTATTCTTAGTCAAATAGACAACATCAATGTGAGACATCTTTTTGTGAGTAAGAGTTATAATCCTCCTCAAAAAAAATATAATTAAAAAAATTTAACTTGAAAATTGCTCGAAATAATTATTGATTCTACTTTGATTTAGATAGTGCTTTTGAGGCACTTTTTTGAGCACAACCGGGATTCATATAACTTCAGGTGATTTAAATTGTAGACCCCGGTTTGTCCTATGACAACTACCTCCAGGTCATGTCAGAAGCCGCCTGACACCAAATACTAAGAAAGTCCGTGACACCAAGCTAGAAAGCAGTTCAACTGACATTAAGCCACGTTTCGGATCGGTTAGCTGCATTCTAGCCCACGCACGGTGTAACTGGTATATGGTAATTGGCAGCTGCCCGAAGGCGACGAAAGCCGCGACATGACATTAATGTTATTTGTCGCACTATTCTATTGTCGCTTGGTTTTGTCGCAAGTCTGCGTTGTGCAGTTATAAAATAGACGTTATGTTACCCCAATTAAAACTAACATGGCCAAGTAAAAGAAAAATAATAAGTATGAATTCTGGTAACGGAGTTTAAAGTAACCTTCGAATATACTCGTAAGTATAACGAAAAATACGATGAAAAAATTGGAAACTTGTAATAATAATACGGAAAAATAATACATTTTAGCAGCGAAAATCGGCCATTAATTTTTTTTTAAATATTTATAATAGCTATACCCAGTGAATCTTTCGCCATAGAAACGAACCTAACAACATACTGGATTGTTCATAAAGGGTATGCTAAGCCGAAAAGGGCTCATAGTACTCATCATTATGATCAACTTTTACTATGGGACCAACCCGAAATTCGCGAAAAACAAATCAGCTGTTCCATGGAAAAATGTCAATGACACTCGACAAAATGTATGGAACAGCTGATTTTTTTAACCCTGTGTAAGTCATCAAACTCGGTTTAGCCGTTCAGTAGTTACAATGTACGTACAGACATATGATACATTATAGTGAGTTTAAAAAAAACATAAGCCTTCCTTTTTTCGCTTCGTCGCAGTCGAGTGAGAAAAAGGCAAATAACGACTTTCGTATTTTCACGTACAAATGACTAGCTTTCTTCAAAACAATACTTGTTACCTTTTTTACGTGCATTGTATTCAAACGAAGGTGTCTCTTCACCACAAAACATTTTAAAGGGCAAAAAGAATTTTAACGTTAAAAGAGTTGAAAAGCCTGACCATAAAATCGAAAGAGTTGAAGTGTGGTCCGCTTGCGACGATGGTAAGGTCAGATGGTGTCAAATACAGGGCTGGTGTAAATCATAAGCGGAGCGATTTAATTTATTTTTACAGTTTAGTAGTTACCGTCCGGTAGTAAAATGGGAATCATTTTCATGGTGAAGACCGCTAACGCTGTAAAATAGCACTAATGCATAACAGATGAGGCCGTTAACGTTGCGTTAAGTTAAGTTTAAATAACGTCTGAAAAGAGATGGGATAGACCCAGGAGTCAGATTAAATTTATTTAATTTAAAAAAACTGATTTTTACAGCCACACCTGAAATGCAGTTCTTTGTATGCAACTAGACTACAATATCACTATTATTATACAAAAAAAAAAAACTAAATTGATACTGGCTGAATAAAGATAGCCACACTTTAGAAAAATACAAAAAAAAACAATTTTCGTTGAATGCGTATTGCGTACAATCGCTGCCTTCCAAAGTTCTCACCTATAATTACGAGTAAGTCAGTAACAAAGTTTATGACTCAAAACTCTTAATACCACTTTATTTCAGAAAGCCATTGCAACATTGTGCCCTTTCAACCACAATTAATCAGCAGATGCATTTATTGAATACTTTCTTGAGCGTTCACCTTGAACTCTTGCACCGGACGTTAATGGCACACATTCACTGGCCCCCTATTCTGGTGACTGTGATATCATCTCGGTCACTGTCGCTCTCATTAGAAATGTCATGACAGTGGTTGAAACCACAAGAGTGGTTGAAATAATCTCGAGTGCCCGAGAATAAGGTCGACGGAACAATGTGATATTAACCGAAAATGATTACTGGTTTACCACCGCGGTTTATTATCGGAGCTAGTTTGACGGACGATGGAAGAATACTTTTAAAGTAACTGACTTACTTACGAGTACTTTTGACTTTAATTTGTTGTACTCAATTAAAAACATGATCGATTACGTATTATTCAAACGTTTAGAAAACCTTCGGCGCAAAAGCAATTCATGTGCAGTTTATAATAAACCCCTTTCGAATAAAAAAATAATTTTGCAAAACCGTCTATATTTAACGGAGTTATGCCCGAACATACATAAAAAAAAAATACAAACATCCGAATTGAGAACCTCCTCCTTTTTGGAAGTCGATTAATAATTATAATTATGTTACTTGGACGGCGCTGGCCCAAAACCGCAGAACTGGAAAAAAATTGGGGGATCCCTTTGCCCAGCAGTGGGACAGCATTGGTTAATTTCAAAACGAAATAAGAAAAAGTTCAATTAAAAATTTATAAAACGCCATTGTTTGTTTTGAAACCAAACAAGAGCAAATCTCAAATCTACGACGTATTATACAAAAGTTTGATAAACAGTTTCCAAAACCGAAAACCAAAACGGTAAAAGGCATAACGTTCATGTAATGTTTAAATGAAAAAGGTGTGATGCTGTCCTACTTAAGTAACTATTATTATAATTAAACATGACGAACAAAAAAAAAACTGTTCCACAAAGAAAAACAGAAAAATCAAGATTCAACCGCAATAGTTAAAGCAAGATTTCACCAAAACAAAAGGCGGTAACTCAACGAGAACCAAGAATTTCGTTTTACGATTCTTAGAAATGAGACTTAATGGTTTGAAATATTAAAGAACGGTCTTTGTGACCGAAGCTGCGAAGTTTTATATATGAAGAAAATAAACTCCCGTGAAACGTCCGGTCAAAATGAGCCCACTTGGGTAATAGCAACGGCTGACCTAAAAACCCTAAAAACCCGGTACCGTACCGTGGACTCTTAGCGCAAGCCTGAACTAAATCGTGATGGCTTTTGTACAGCTTTTTCTCTAGCTGTCAGAGCGACTGGAAATTCAGTTTAGCCTCGTGCCTGAGTCAATAAAGCTAGCCACTTACAGTTTACGACAAGTAAGCAAGCAAAAGAAAATAAACTTGGCCGTTGACCTACCTAACAAACCTTAAAATTTAAAGAGCTTCACTTATAAACACTGCTTAAACTTAATCACAAGTTTATTTCACAACAAACATAAACCTAAATAGACATGAATAAACAGATAAAAAACGGAGCTCAAATCAGTTTCAGCGGATAAAGTATAATAAAGTAAATAAAGACGTAGTAACTATTAACTAACCTGTGCCGTGCCGACATTATCTCATTGATTAGCTAATTTTCTGACCCGCCTTTTGTTCGCTTTTCCTCATACAACATTTTTACACTTAACCCAAACTAAACCCTAAAACTAAAGCCTAAATCAAAACCCAAACTTCTCGAGTAAACCTTTTGATTTATCTCCCAGATCTCACGTGGCTTCCCGTCGAGCCTATTAACCATCCGCGAGCACTCCGTAAATAAATAACAACGTTTATGGCCCGTTAAAAAACCTCCGACGCGACTCCGAACAAAAGAAAAGCGAAATATTTCGGCGACCAAAAACAAACAGAGCCAGCGGAGCGAGGACGTGGAAAAAAGCAAGTCGAATATCGAGCGGAATACGTACAGAGGGACATCTTTGAGAAAACTATGAAGAGTGTGTCACGCTACGAAAAATATCAGCCAAGTGCGAATCGGCCTCGCGCACCGAGGGTTCCGTACAAACTTGTATTTTTTTATTTTTTTTATACTTTTCGCAATTTTTTTTTATCTGTGCTATAAGACGTCGCTTCGTACCAAATTTCAAGATTCTGAGTTCACGGGAAGTACCCTGTAGGTTTTGATTCCCTGACAAGTGTCGAAACATAAACGGCTGTATCTTCTGATTGCGTTGGCTGAGATAGGCGTTTGCTGTTGCACTTATTGGTAGACATGGCAAAAATGATGGACTTACTATTTCCATGGCTTCAGATGTTACTATTGTTGAAAGTTTAGCAATCTGTCTAATTAAAGGGATGTATATATTTTTTTTTTTCAATTTTCATTTTCAGTTACTTAGACATTTAAGTTCCTACCTAGTTCTATATCTGGTCTCGAGTCTATTCTGCAAACAGGACTGCAACTTCTGCAACTGGAATATAGCCGCTAAAGTTAACATGCCGTCCCCGCTAACTACATTTTTGGGTTTTTTGGAGAAACGCTCTCAAAACCCGTGTATTCGCAGCTTACTTCTGTAGTCTGGCATAAAACGCGGTTACTTTTCCTGGGAAATATTTGTATTTTCAAACATTGGCAGTCTGATTTTTCAGAAAAGACTTTTCGGCAGAAATCCCTGAATACTCAAAGGTAACGACTTTTCAACTGTTGGTTTTCTCTTTACGTAAAGTAGAGCCGATATATTGGTATGATATAATGTGTAATATAATTTTAAATGACAAATACCCGGTGATAAATAATCATCAAAGGCAGGTTCAAAATTTTACTCTATTTTTGATGCTAACATATTTCACTAATATTTAACCACTTTCAGTTAGGTACTTAATTACCGTCTGTTAATTGAAAAATCACCCGTATTGTATTACTTTTAAATAGTTACTATAGCAACAATGAAATCTAAAGTGCTTTATTTAAATCTACGCAAACAGTGTTTGACCTTATTAGTGCGATTAAGTAGGTACCTAAGAAACATCCTATTCAAAAAAGAGGCCAAACTCATGCATTTTAATTGCAAGTGTGTGTGCATGATGCGAATACCTCGGACGACACAAAGGGGTGCCGAGATGTTTCTCTGAAAATAAGGCATCTGCTGTAGTAACAGCGGAAATACGCTGTTGCAGCAAAAGTGAACGAGATGTAAAGAATGTGAATGTTGTAGCTGTAAAAGTGAGAAAAATGGAGTTCATTTGACATGATAACAATTGACGATTATAGATACTTTACTATTCTTTATTCACAGTCTATTCTAAAAGCTTCGATTATGGTTGGTTGGTAAATGATTGAACTCTAAATGCTACAAGCAATAGTTAATACGGATTGGTCTCTTTGCTGATTGGGTATTAATGACATAGCATAAATAAAGTTTTACATCAACTCACTATAAATTACTTTACTGAAAATATTGTGAAAATGATAGCAACCCCCGATAAACTATAAAGTAAATACTTCGCGTAGTGAAATTTATTACAATATTTTATAGTATTAAAATTATTAGCCATAATAAATATGGTCGGCGTTATTCGGTAACAACCAAGCGGGTGATAAATATTCAGTGGTTTATAATGATACACAACAATTTGATTAATACTGTTAGCTTATAGACGCAAACATAGTTTGTTATGAATATGAACATCGGCGTGGCATACAGCGATTAAAGTAAACATAGCATTATTCAGGAGATTATAAATAAACTCGCCCGAAAATAGAGCTACTGGTTATAACGTGATTTTATTAGTGTTCAATATTTGTTTTGTTTGTTTAGATTTAAAAGGCCGTTTTAATAAACAGACTTCGTTTATTTATTGATGGCGAGTAGATTAATTAATTGAACAAAAAATCGAAATATGTCGGTAAATTTTTGATTTAGAACACTTTCATGAGATAAAATGACAGTCAAATGTTTACCACCAAGATACGAGTATGTACTATATCGATGCTAACACTGGACAACCAGCCTTTCGAAAAGCCAGTCCTGCTAATTTCTTTGCACCTCCCTCTCAATGTCAAATAATTCGAGCGAAAACGATTTGCGATCCTGAGCAATCGAGAAACAGGACGACAAAAAGTGGATCGGATGCGAGCGGCACTCGATTAATTCCGAGAGACAAATTAATCGAATTAATGACGCGATCGAATCGGTTAGTAATTGTTGTTTGGACTGTTGGTCTCTTTTCGAATAATGCCGTCCATTTTTAAGCACTACAAAAAAAAAACGTAATGAATCATTAACTAACTACTGCTTTCACCATCTTCTTTCATTCAATACATTGTTTCATAAAATTTGAAGTAGGTAGTTAATTTTGCTTGTTATAACAAGCAAAATTAAAAAAAATATAGGCAGCCATTTTGTGGTCATAAAAGCAAAAAGATGGCGGCAATGATTTGAAAAAATTCGCGGCCTCTGTCGTTTTGCTCCGGTTAGAAAAAGAGAAAAGTTAAGGGCGTATCGGCTGACCCTCTCGAAAGTCGACGGGTTGTCGTGAGCCCGTGTCGATTTTTGATACTTTTTGGTTAGCACGGGATGAGAGGGGAACTCAAGGTTACTAACACATCGCCCTTGAAAGTCCCTTTGTCGTCTGGTCCACTGACAATACGAAGTAACGATTGATTACCTAATTTTGTATTGTACTTTCAAAAGATTGCGAAAACAAACTTCTCAAAGTTTAGATTATGTAAAGTAATTCGAGTAAACTTTTGCGTAACCTCAGAATGTAATGCTGATTTATTATACAGAGATACAGACTATCATGCTAGCTATGTTATACATTGTGTGCTGTTACTTGTAAAAGTTAAACAAACCACATACATTTTTAACCGACTTCAAAAAAGGAGGAGGTTATCAATTCGACTGTATGTTTTTTTTTTATCATTTTTGTTTTTATGTTTGTTACCTCATAACTTTTGACTGGGTGAATCGATTTTGATGATTCTTTTTTTATTAGAAAGCTGACGCTTCCCATTTGGTCCCATTTCAATTTAGTCCAGTTCTGATAATGGTATCCATGAGAAAACCATATAAGTCTTAAATTTGCATAAGGTACGTGCGCGACAAATAGATGAATAACTATCAATAGTCGGTCTCTTGAAGTCGGTTTTTGTTTTTTGTTTTGTAAAATAATGTTCTTGTTAACCATTGTCCTTTGACTACAAAAAGCAATGTAATTTCAAGAAAGAAAAATGTCCAAACACTTTTCAATCATAGCAATTTCTCCGAAAGGAGAAAAGTAAAGACTTTATTAACAGCGGTTCCTTTCAATCACCCGTTTCTTCCTAAATTATGTAAATCAATCAAAAGATATCCGTCGTACAAAGGTTCCAATCTCGTTCGTCTATCGTCGCAGTTCAGAAACGACTCGAGGCAAATGGAAAGCGGAGTATGTGAATTTACACAAATCAAGGAATGATGTACTCTTTACTGGTCTTTATTAACGTTTCAATCGAGAGGGAGGATGTTTGCTCTGAGATGGAAAGAGAGATAAGAAAAAAGAGAAAGAGAGAGAGAGAGAGGATGTGAAAACTAGAAGGAGAGTAAATTTTAACATACTGTACCGACCCTAAATGCGTAGGGATGGGAAGATGATGATGAAGAAACTTAAGTTATTAGTTTTTATAATTCTGCCTAAAAGTTATTAGTTATTATAATTCACCGAGATTAATAGCAAGTTTAGCTAAGGAAGGTTTTAAGGGGTGAATATGAGTACGTTAAAAATACATATTGTCAAAATGTATGCAAATAGTATTTAGCTTTGCTTTTCAATTTTAGGCACAATTTCCATATTTTTGGGAAAATGCAATGAAATATTTAATGGTCAAAAACTGTCAAAACTGTCAAAAAATCTTATGTTTAAATTAAGAATGGAGTTGAGATCGAAGGATAGCCCACTAACTAGTACGGTCTATGGTCAATTACGGACTGCCGTCGTTGATTGGCCAAATCAATCATTTTCCAATTTCCACGCTGGTTTCAATCTGAGACTGCCTTTAACTTTGAAGTGGTGGTCCCCAGCCGATGACTGAATTTTAATAAATGGAAATTCCTTAGATTCGATGATCAAAGCAACAGATCGGCGTCCGGGGAACAAATAGACCGACTTGAATACATTTGTATAATTCTACAGGACCAGTTGTTAGGGATCTAAGAAAATATTAGAATTCTGAAGGAATGGAATATTGTTTGGGTACGCAGATTTTGTACTCATGGCGTGGCATGTGTAACAGTGTACTCTCGAATATAAATAATATCATAATCGATTGTCATAAAGAATATTTCTAGCTGTAAAAGTTTAGACTTTTTATGCAAACTTCCAAAAGTTGACAAGAAAAGCGGGCAGCACCGCCTCATAAATTCTATCTACACTCGCCGTAGAGGGCGCCACTCACATTTCAATATGAAAGGGAACAGGAAATTGGTTTCCAAGCACACGACTCTGCTGAATGCTTCCCGTGATTTGAATCGATTCACCGCGATAATTTTGCGTTTCATATCGAAAACATCAATCGAATTTCAACCTTACACTTTGTAACTAGAACGTGCAATATATTTTTGGAGGGTATTAGCAAATTTGTTTGTTGACCAAATCGCCGCGATAATTTTGCGGTCCAAATCGAAAAGTACAATCAAAAGTGATCTGAAGTCGTAACAAAATAGAGTTGGGAGTTATTTTTGGAGGGTACAGATAAGTTTGTCGGATAGAGAACGGGCTGAGTTCCAATGAGATGTAATGACAGATTACTGGTGTTTTATTTGAGGAATCTATCATGCATGTAATCCGAGGAGGCGGCTGGAACTCGTGACGAGGCCCTGATTACATCATTTGGTTAGTTGTTCCGTGTATCTGCTTTGAAGTCTGCTTTGATGCTAATTGAGAAGTAGCTAGGATGTCTGCGTAACTGAGAGTATATCAACAGTGTTTTGCATAAAAGCAAACCTGCCAATGACGAGTTCAAAATTCTGGGTGGCGCAGACCTGTTATGGGCAAACGTGACGTTTCACATCAGGCGAGCGATTTGCTCGTCTCGTCACCCAATTACATTTAAAAAATTTTTTGAGAAGAGCAGTTTTTATTACGATTATTATATGACTTATTTTGTTATTAATCATACCTGAGTATTCCTGGTTTATTTCTAACAATACGTGTCAAAGCCATGTTCATTTTCGTAGTAAAATACTATTTTTGTAATGTATGTCTTAGTACTCTATTAAAATCTGCCAAAACCTAACTACACGTGATCTATAAAAGCTCAAATTATTAGAACTGTTTGCTAAAACACTCTCTTTTAGTATAAACTAGGAAATACAAGAAGGTACAAACTTCTGCAACGGCCGAAACTTCCGAACCCCTCTAATCTCAAGGAAGGGTAAAAACTTGCCAACTCACAACCCAACAGTTTCAGATCCAACGACTTTACACTCCATAGAAACCTGTTTCCACACATAAGGCGAGCAATCTCAGTTATATTAGCACAAACTGCGCCTATAGAAACACTCTGTCCACCAATGGCATGCCAGCAACCAAACTTAATGATTTGAATGAAATTAATTGAATTGAATTAATCCAATGATTTTAATGGATAGTGTGAAGGTTGCTTAGCGTTGCTTGATCCCTGATTAACATAAATAGGCTACTTTTTATCCTGGAAAAGGCGGATGAAACCGCGGTTTTTTTAAATGTAACGATATAACAATAAGCAAGACGATAGCCTGATGTTAAGCCTCACGCCTTCCTATACCAGTTGCAGTGTCAGACCGAGTTCAAAACTTTAAATTCTGCGTGGCACTGCACCGTGCTTGTTACCCTGAGATATAAGTGCGAAGACTTTACTTGGAACTAGTTTCCTGGTAAAGTCTGCCGTGACCGTGACGTCTATAAGCTACTAAGCCGTTGCCACGACCCCTGTATCCCTGTATCAGGTGTGCCATCTCCGTTGATTAGATTGTTATTTCGGGAACTCGTATCTCGAACAGATCTATTCCTAAATGAGTTTTGGAGGGAACAGAGAGCGGTCGCGAATTTGTGGAGGATTTCTTAAAATCAAACTAATCCGACAGCTTTCTTTTCTAAGTCCTAAGGTATCATTTTAACTCACTGCCTAAGATTAGAAGTTTTGAAGGGCCTTCAAACTTAGAGCATCAAATTTTATTGATTTCAACTTAGTTTTTTTACTTTTTTTTTTAACGAGAACAAGTTTGACCACCAACTCGATTGATGGTAAGCGACGATGTGGTCGAAGATGAAGCACGCAGGCTAAGAAGATACCTATTCACTCTGACCTTGAAAAGCCCAAGATTGTATCTCACAGGGAACAAGGAAGCCGGCAGTCTGTTCCATTCCTTGGCTGTACGAATCAAAAACGTACTCGTAGATTAGTAGGATCGATCAAAAGCAGACGAGCCATGATAAAACTTTGTAGACTCCTTGTGTTTTACGTGAACGAGACAGACGTCTACCTGTATATTATTTTTTGTCACGTTTACACACGGATGATAGACATTATTTTTTATTACGGCGTTTGAACATTCCTGCACACTGTAGCAATTTATTCTATTAGAATTGAATTAAACAGATAATCTGATGCACGTTTTTAGTATTACTGTGCTATATTGTTGTTAATTTACTCATGCAAATTTTTATTACGGTTTTACAACATTGCAATTCACGATTATCAACCCGAATAGGGCTATTCGATTTTAAAACAATTATATTACAAAGTCATAAACAGATATAGAAGAACCTGTCCCATTGTTTTTTGATGGTAAAAAAATACATATGTGGAGGGTTGAAATTGGGAGCCTATTTTCTAAGCAATTATCAACGTGTCACTTTTCTGTGGACAAATTCAAACAATAACCATATCAGAGCGATTCCGTTTCAGCACTAATATTTTACATCGTCATGCAAATTAACCGAATAATCGCTCGTTACTAGAGCTGCGTTGGATCCGGATAAAATCGATTAATCGGAAAATTCAATCACACTTTTGGTATTGTTTCGTAATTCAAATAACGGCCAGTATTCAGAACTGTATGGACCATTGAGAATGTTTAATGTCGATAGGCTTAACGCACATGATCAACTAAAGGTTCGGCACAGCGCAGAGCGTTTTTGTCGACCAAAGTCAATCGTCTGAAATCCTGCCACAATCAACACATCGACACCCTATCCCCTTTTTAATTCAATGCGCATTTCGTTTTGCTTTTTGCGTTTCAATGAGTGTTTTTTTGACTTGTGTTTGAGCGCCATCTTGCCTGATGATAAGCGACGATTCGTTCTACGATAGAACACACTTAACTAGAAGAAACACATGATATATATATATTTTTTTAATTAACCTATGCTGTCCCACTGCTGGGCAAAGGTCTCCCCCAATTTTTTCCAGTTACTGCGGTCTTAGGCCAGAGCCGTCCAGTCTTTTTCAAACCGCCCGAGTTCGTCGCGCCATCGCGTCGGGGGCGACCTGGGGGTCGACTGTCTGATTTTACCGAACTAAAAGTATGTCGTGAGCATCGGCCTTACTTCGCACAATTTTATCGAGACATGTTTCGGTATCCTTCTCTGTCAGTTCCAAATCAGTTTGACTTAGAAACTTGACCTCCGCAAGTGGGTCATGGTAGAGTTAACAAGCCGAAAACGGTTACAAACATACAGTACATAATAAAAACTTTTTGGCTGTAAAAGGGAAAGCTATAAAGCTGTTGTAAAGCTTCGTGAGCTACGGAACCACACACGTGACTCTAAACTTTCTTGAGTAGAATTTGAAACTTGTGGAACAAATAAATTTTCAAACCCTTTTTTTATTACTTAGAACGAAATGTATTCAGTTATGGCATTTAAAATCGAGTCAATAAATACGAATTATGCATGTCTCATATTACAACATATATTTTTGTAACAAAATCTTTAATTTTACAGTTTTAAAAAATATGACAAAAATTATAACTATAGTACTTACACTAAATTAAATACTAACTAAAATAGGTTTTTGGGAATTTATCCGCCTAAATATTATCGCGCACAACCCTAGCCATTATATCACCTATCAGGTGCATCGGTTATTATCGAATCGTATCGATACTATTACCGATTACGGCGATTATAATCGAATCGTTTCGACATTCGATTCTCACGCAGTAAGGCTGTTAGACGTCTGTCCAAACGATTGTACGCGTGTCGAATTTTAAATGGGTGTTATTTTGAGACGGTTTTGTGTGATCATGAGTAGGTACTTTGTTGGACTCGTTAGAAAATAACCTTGATCGTTAATTGATAGTTGAATTTTTGTTTTTTTTTTGAGATTAGTTTTTTTATCATCTTATACGTTTGATAATTTCTGATATGCCTAAGTAATCGAATATTTAAAAAATACTACAGGGTATGCTAAGCCAAGACGGGCTCATAGTACTCATTATGAAAAACTTGTACAACAGAAACCTCTCGGAAATCTCGAAAAAAAACAGCTGTTCTATACATTTTGTCGAGTCATTGACATTTTTCCACAACAACAGCTGATAGGTTGGTCCCATAGTAAAGGTTATTCATAATGATGAGTACTATGAACTCTTTTCGGCTTAGCATACCCTTTCCTTATAACCCTGTATTTAGATTAGTAGGATTAATGTTCTGTGTAAATTTTTTGTTTTGTTTTGGTAGAACTTTTGCTGATGTGTAGCCCGGGCCCCCATTCTGGAATGAACGAGATTACCTCGCTCACTGTCACTCGTGTTAGAAATGTCATATAAGTGAGAGTGACCGCTATAATGTCGAGCGTCAGAAAAAAAACGCCCCTGCCCCAGGCCTGTTGCTTAATCGACTCGGATGCTAGGACTAGTGCCAATAATTGAGATAAATGCGTAATCCGCCTGCTGCGCGGCTCTTTATTTTTATGGGCGGATCCAAAGGCAGTATTTTACTGTAAAGACTAACGATTTGTTCGGCGGCACGTTCATCGCCGGAAGCTATGCGTTTGTAGCACATTTTTGCCGACTTAAAACACGCTTTAAATATATCAACACTCAGTTTTGCAATCATTTTTGCATTCATCATCATCATCATATTCAACCTTTACTCATCCCACTGCTGGGATACAGGTCTACCCTCCAAGGGTGATTTGGCCGTATTCCACCACACAGGCCAAGTGCGAATTAGTGGATTCACGTACTTTTGTATCAAAGCTTGTAAATTTTTAATAAAAGTCTGCATGAGATCTTTTCGAGACTTCTCTTTCTCCCTCATTCCGAACAAGCGCCTTTCAACCCCTTTCCGCGCGGCTGTTCACTTCCAGGACTATCTAGAGAGGGCAAGGTATACGCGAACGAAACTAAGTGAGAGCCTCTAGTACTTTCACTCTTGCTACCGCCCTGTTCCAGGATATCGCGGAGAAAGTACACTATATAGCTGACACGCATACTGGTAAATAAGTTACTACGGTTCGTTTTACTACTAACAAAGAAATAATAGTACAAGCTACTGCGTTAAGATACTATACCTAGTAAATTAAAATAGAGTGCCTCTTTTTTCTAGCATCACTTATGGCAATTAATTAGATTAACTAATAACCAAAAGCCAGCCTAATCGTCGTATTACTTTTTACTTTTTTACCTTTTTTTTACCTACCTTTTTTTACTTTTTCCCACACAAATCATCTAGATTTGTTGCGACTAGTGTTTTAATACTAAGATAATTAAATTAGCGGACACATTAATGTCTCAACGACGCGGCGACGGTTCTATTAGAATTAGTCAACAGACGTAGTCACAATGTCACTTGCCTTCTACAAAGTAGCGTGTGAACTTATTTCCAATGCCGGAGCAAAGACTATGTTTTTATGTCAGCAATTTTATAAATATGGCTTCGATATTCTCGTTCCCGAGATAATATCGTTTAAATTCTAATATTTAATCTACGCAACGTCCAGCAACCGTTAAATCTAGTTGAAGGATATTAAAAATAAAAACCTTTTGAAAAAGAGACCAAAGAGGTTTCGTACATGAAAAAACTCTTTGGAAGTTTTACGCAGTTTTCTGTACTTTTTTTTATCTCGCAGTGTCGGGAAGAAATAAATTTTACTTGGACTTTTTCAAGACCAATGTACATTTTTAATACAAAAATAATATTAAAATATTCAGATCATGTCGTACAAGGAGGTAAAAAGGAAATTACTGTACCGACAAGAACGATTCTCTTAAATGACAAACGAATAAAACAATCAGGATACTAAAAGTTTTGCTCTATCAAAAGCTTTTATTTAACTTGCAAATATTGTAACTATGTTTGCGCGGGTGGAATCTTGCAACTCAATTTTGAACCACTTCCCGATGTCCGATTGAACTGAAATTTGGTATACATGTGTAACTCCGAGGACAATGCCAAAAGCTTGTTTAAAAAAATATTTTTTGAATTAACTTATGTTTTGTTAGGAGCAATTATTATACCAAAACTAATTATTTATTTAAGACCACGCGACAGAAAACGAGAGAACCCTAAAAGTCATCAAGCGGCATTCTCACAGTGGCTACATGTCTTTTCTTGCCTTTTTCTCTCGACCACAACCCTGGAATTTTCACCCCTATTAAATGGCAACATAGGTCAGAATACAGTGCAATTTAAAACAAACTATTTTCTGGTATTTTTGTAGAATTGCGGGGCATGTTGGTAACAAGTTATATCGATACAAAACACACGGAGTAAAGTTCTGAAGAGAGATAACTCGAAAAAGTTGCGAAAGCGCAAGAATGCATGTGTTAAGACTGTGTATGGAAACAATACATTCATGCCAAAATAACTAAGAAAAGGAAGGTTTAAAGCTCATTGCCCTATACTAACCTATATTATGTATAGTCAGTCATTTCGTCTTCAGATATACATCTATCCTTTTGGTAATCTTGCGTTTTCTGCGCGTGCGTTGCGTGCGGTATAAACCAGCTTTATTGATTTCAGCCTTTTTTTGACTTGACAAGTCTGGTTTAACAGTTTACATCTCTGACTATTAATACATTTTTAATAGTAATTCGTAATTAACAAGTATTTTTCAATTTTTTTGATGTGCTGTCTTGTTAAATGTCGCACAAGGTCTCTTTTTTATGGAAACAAGTCTTGTTTTATAGTAGTAAGATAACCACACGTTTTAAAGAGAGACAAACCTGTCTAAAACATTAAACCCGTACTCGTATGGCCAGCAAAAGAGTTGGCACCGATTCCCAACTACAGTACAGTCAGCAACTAAAACCAAGCTTCTCGACAACAAAAAAACTGCAATAATTCGCAAGTGAAGTGAGCAACAAAAACATGGGCTATAATTCTGGTACAGTCAGCAACAAAACGGCAGGCGCACTAATTTGCAACGAGTTGGCTAATGACCGCGGGCCGAGTCCCATAGTGGCAATTACCGTTTGATTTATGTTATAAGCACCACTGTTAAAGTTTTCATACACCATATCGACTCGACACCGACTCCACTCAAAGTAATGCAAAAATATAATACCTATTTAAAAAGCCTTACTTTGAGAAATCACTACTTTTTATTATTATCTACTTCTGTCGTTACTTTTATGACTGTCCTTTTTCCAAATAATCGTGGCTATCAATCCATAGATTACTTGTAATCCGGGATACGATTTCTGTTGAACTGACTAATGCTTTAGTTTTAAAATACTGCATTGAGTCAATATGTTTAACCGACTTCAGAAAGGAGCCGGTTCTCAATTCGACTGTGTTTTTTATCAATTTTCTTACTCCTTAGTATCTACTTTTACATTTCAACTCAATAATCATTAGATACTTAGAGTTAACGCACAAGACGAACAATTATTTTTCTTTCTTAATAATTTTGATATAAGCGAAAAAAGCTCCTTGCCGACTAAAAGTCTTCCTGTACGCGATCGCTAAGTTTTGAGTCAATGTAGTGTGCGATGACCATTATGTGAATCGTACGTATCGGAGTAACATGTTAATTCCAGTTCTGTATTAATCTAACGTCATGATTGGCAGAAAAAGAAGAAAGGCTGCGAACTGGTAAGAACGAATCCAGTTTTGATATAAAAAAGAACAAAATAACATTGGCAGTGGAATGTTTGAAAATGAAGGATGGTATCATATAGATAAAGACATACAGGATTAGAAGGAAAGGTTAGGATACCGAAGCCGAAAAAGGCTTTTAGTACCTACTCATCATTACGAACAATGTTCACTATGGGACCAACTCTCAAATCGCGAAAAAAAATCTATTCATACCTATCGTCGCGTGACATTTTTTGAACATCTGATTTTTTTCCCACGATTTCAGGATGGGTCACATAGTAAAAGTTGTTCATAATGAAAAGTTATACTAGCCCTCTTCGGCTAAACATACCCTTTATTTACAGCATACCCTGTATATGCAGTAGAGGTATTCGGAAGGCTTTGGACAATGGTGTCGCATAGGTACAACAAAGTCACATGCCCACAAACGATAGTCTATACTATATCCATCAGAAAAACCGGATTCACCTCACGAATGATCCTTTTATTGAGACAAATTATGGGCATAAAGAATAATAGCTCTAATGACAGTATTATTGTTCGAATTATCTTTCAATACCGAACAAATTATCCGGAAGATTATCTTTATTAATATATGTTTCGGCTACGGTGTTGTTATTTTACCAAAGATATAAACACGTGGATAATGTAAGTTGGTAACGTTAAATGGAACCGTATCGTACAGTAGTCAAAAGTCTTGAAAATAACCTACGTGTTTCATATGATCACAAAAAAAACCAAAAACATTCCCAGAAAGTTCAAAAATTATCTTTTCACCACCTAAAAAGTCAAAGACATGTAATATTTACGCGTTTACGAAATGCTCATTTACCCACATGACACTTTTTGTGTCAGAAAATGCGGAAAACTAGACCATTGCGGAAAATAGCGAAACGCGCGTAAAAGACAATTTGCAGCATCTACGTTCCAACATTTCCAAGTCTGTGTACTTAGAGGATTTCGTATATTATTTTCCTTCTGTTTCTTAATAGCTTTTATAAGCCCTAATATTATGACAAATTAGCTGCGTATCTTTATTGCTCGATCGTTTTACTTTATAAGGAAAAAACATTATTGATTTACAATTTTTATACTTATAGAAATTGATCGTCGTGCGTTTGTCTCGCTAAAACTCGAAAATGGCTCGACCAAATTACCTCGCTTTATTTATTTTGTCGCTTCAATAATACAGGAGTGATTTAAGAAGATTTAAAAAATTGGTGAAACCGCAGGACGCAGCTAGTCTTTAATTTTATTATAATTAGAAAGATACAAACAAAAGGTAAACAATTATTATTGAGCCACGTTTTAAATTCGGAAACCATACAATGCCCTATTTACTTTTCTAAGGCGTACTATCAAATGGCTAACAAAAGTAAACACAAAAGGTCGTAAACCCTCAAATGATAATGTACAAATGAAGGAATCGGACTTCTCCCCTTTTCCCCCTAAATTGCCTAAAGGAATAAATAGAGGAACCCTTGTCAGATGCCTTTTTCTATTACTCCATTTTATATTGGAGAAAATGGCGTAATAGTTTGGTCCCCGAAATACACACAATGTGCGCGTAAAAAAGATAGAGAAACGCGTAAAAATTGGTTGTAAGGGCTTTGAAATGTTTTGGTCATTATATAGATAGATAGATAGATAGATAAACAGCAGCAGCAGTTTTCCGATTTCCGTTCAATTAAAGTGGGTATTATTTTTTATGCGTTTGGATCGTTATTTTGTCAGTTTATAATGGTTTTAGAATACGATGGAACATTGATTGTGTTTCAAATTAGACGTCAACGAAAACCTGGTCTTAGCCCATTGGGTCTAGACAAATATTTTATTTATTAATTTAATATAATTAACTTGGCAACAAGTCTTTTTAGTTCTACTAATATTTGTACGCCACACGTCGCAAGAATATAAGCATGTAAATTATATTAACACTTTGTATGAAACTTTGTATTGTTGTGTACGTTCCATGTTCTAACAAATAAACACCTAATCTGAATCTGAACAAGTGAACATCTAATTTTACTTTTTAATCATACCTAAGCTTACAAGAAACTGGACTGGACCTTTTCCCAATTTCAATACCTAACCCAACTGTACGTCGATTTTTATTAAAAGAGTCGTAGTCGTATAGTAACGGGTTAAACCCGACCCGCTCGGCCTTTCTTAACCTAGTTTAGATTACAAGTTACAACCCAAAATAAGTTTAAGACTTGGAACCCTATTCTTGGGAGTGAGATACCTCGGTCACTGTCGCTCTCATTAGAAATATCATGACAATTTCAGTTACCGAGATAATCTAATGATTTATATGATCTATGATATGACACTGAGAGTGACCAAGACCATTTCGGGTACCTATCAGAATGGCCTTTTTGCAGAAAGACAATTCAGTTGAATGGTCTTGATATCATAACGCCTTAGTTACTAAATAGACGTGAACGCTAAATGCTTAAAGTAGCAAAACGTCTGGATCTGAAATTGTCTGAATTCAAAATACTCTGGTATGCAAATCGTTTTCATATTAAAACGTCATAGTTGCCAAATTGTCATGCTAAATAACCTAGAATGGTTCAGAATATTCCATAGAACGTCGTCAGCGTCTTAGAGCAACAAGTCCTTTCTTTTATTTTCTTGTGCTCTTACCTTTCTCCCAGGATGCTGCATCGGCGGTGGCGCGATGAGCCTGAGCGGCTGCGGCTGCGGCGGCAGCGCAGCCAGCAAGGGCGGCACTAGCGGCATGACGCCGCCCATCGGCAGCGCGACGGCGAACTTCTGCATGCCCATGGTCCAGGGCAAGAACCAGCCGCCGCCCGCCTGCATCGCGCCGCCCGCGCCCCCGTACCACGCCAGCGCGATCAGCTACGAATACCCCACATTAACACGACACTGCGCGCATCACGCGCCCGGGACTCATGTACCTGTGGACAAGAAATTCATGTATTAGATTGGTTTGTCATCACTCAACTTGAGGTGGGAACTGGAAAGATAGAAAATGATATTTTAAATGCTGCGGTCTGTAGTGTTAGGCTGGACAAGCAAGCGAGCGCGTCACGGTTGTAATAACTGTTTGAAAAAAATCCCCAAATGTATAAAAAGTGAGTAATTATGTTAATTATATTAACAAAAAAGAAGTCTACATTACACGAGTCCTAAAGAATTTAATTATTAATTCACAAAACAGTCAGAACATACATACTAGGGGTGATCCAAAAGTAATGATAATCAGGTATTTCGAGACCGTATTAAAATCTAAAAAAATTTTTTTTTGGTTGCTCATACATCCTCTAGGTGCGCGTGAAAAAATTGTATAAATAGACCATGATTCCAGGGAGATACACTCATTTGAATACTCACAACTGGAGTGATAACATAAAAATGGAGAAAAACGAAATCAGAGCTGTCATTAAATATCTCTGTCTGAAAAAAATGTCTACCAAAGACATACACAACGACTTGGTGCAAACATTGGAGGACTCTGCTTCTCCTTATTCCACGGTTGCACGCTGGGCCAGGGAGTTTAAGCGGGGTAGAACATCCACAGAAGACGAACATCGCGAAGGACGTCCATCCACGTCTAACACTGAAGACAATGTCAAAAAGATAGAGGATATCGTGATGGCAGATCGAAGAGTGACCATCAGGCACGTAGCTGAGATGACAGGGAGCTCTTATGGTAGCGTTCAAAGAATTTTGACCAACGAATTGCACATGAAGAAGGTCTCTGCGCGTTGGGTACCGAGAATGTTAACAGACGAGCAAAAGAAAAAACGAGTTGACATTTCAAGGGTTAATCTCGAGAAGTTCCAAGCCGATAAGGAAAATTTTTTGTCACGTTTCATGACCATGGACGAGACCTGGGTCCACCATTTTGACCCGGAAACAAAAAACAGTCGATGTCTTGGAAACGAGCCTCCTCACCGACGCCGAAAAAATTTAAAGTCTCAAGTTCGGCAGGAAAGGTTATGGCGTCCGTTTTTTGGGACGCTAAAGGAATTATTATGGTCGAATACTTGGAAAAGGGAGCTACTATTACGGGCTCTTACTACGCAGACCAAATAAGAAGATTGGCAAACTGCGAGCTGGGGTGCTGTTTCACCAAGACAACGCACCGGCTCACAAAGCCGCAGTTGCGATGGCTGCCATTCAAGAAACAGGGTTCGAACTGCTCGAACACCCTCCCTATTCGCCAGATCTAGCTTCCAGTGACTTCTATCTCTTTCCTCGGCTCAAAGAACATCTCCGAGGCCAGAAATTTGAAGATGATAGCGAAGTGATGGCAGCTGTCGAGGCATTTTGGGAGAGTGAAGATAAAGATTTTTTTTCTAAGGGAATTCTCGGTTTAGAAAAACGTTTAACTAAATGTATTGACTTGTTAGGAGACTATGTAGAAAAATAAATTATTTTTGTAACTTTAACCACCGTGTATTATTTTGATTATCATTACTTTTGGATCACCCTCGTACAAACAAACAACAATGCTTAGAAGTTCCGCTAAAAAATTATCTGATTAGACATACCTACCTATTATGTATGCCTCGAGTTCCAGATTTGTTTGACATAACGAAACCCAAGATCCAAGTCAATTTCACGGTAAACTCTCAACCGAGATTAGGCATGCATATCGTCAAAGACTACCAAAACAGAAAAGCAACCCGAAACAAAGAAGAAAACACGGAACGACACAGATATCGCTTAATTAGAGCCCTCATACAATTTCACGGTCCCCTCCGCCGGTCACAGAATGTCACGTTATCTCAAGTATTTTCTTTATATTTTCCGCTCCAGTAAATACCTAAGGCGGCTGCCTTTGATCTATTCGAGGATGTCTGGACGGCTATTTATTCTTTGGCTATGCTTTTGTTTCAGCCAACTACGTGTGAAATATGAACGGGAAATTGAGACGTTGATGATTTTTATTTTTTTTTTCTTTTGAAACTGGCGGAAGCGATGTTTCCGTTGCGCAATTTTGACGGCCGTTAGTTAGGTCGGGTGATGGTTTGACGTTGGTTTGACGTGTCAAATAAAAAAAAGATGTCGTCAGTTTTCTATTTCTACCTTTTTTTGTTTACGAGGGGGAAATCTTCGCAAGATGCCCGGCCGCCATGGGGTACCATAGTACTTGGATTTCAATAAAAAAAAAAAAATTAAGTAAAAAAAAAACAAAAAAAACCTCAATAAAAAAACGACGGGTTGCACTCCGGGAGTGCCGGCAGAAGTGAAAACTTAAATATTAACGTTGTGCGTTATTTTGGAATGGTTAGGGAATAATTTTGCACGAATTGCTTTAATTATTTTAATGAAAAATGAATCGATATCGTGTCCACTATAATCACTAGGTCACAACACTATAACTGTCAAATTAGAACATTCGCGCAAGCGCCCTGCGCCGCCTAAACGAAACAGCCGCCGCAGGCATGCATTTTCGCCGCGCCGTAGAAAGAGAGGGGGATACTAGCTGTCTACTCTCCATCCGTCTTACGAATTTTCGATCAGGTCACGTGACCCTGTCGCGAGGTTAACATTTTTTACCCATTCCAAAAAAGTGTACAACGCCGCTAAAGAAGTTTTCACTTCAAAAATTGATTTCAATTTAAAAAATATAAAATGAAAAAAAACACTAAAAATTTCTCTATAAAAAAATTTATAATTACGAACCGCACCTGTCAAAAATATTAACTAGGCAAAGTTAGGCAGGTTACCCGATAAGTAAGCCGATCCAGGGTAAGGAACGGATTTAGTCCGCCCCAGGGATTTGTAGTAGGAAGCTCGCTGAATCCCCGGACAGCAATAGCTCATTGGAGATAGATCGCCCAGATTACTCGAGATAAGTGCGCGAACTTAATGTTCTGGTTACATTACCTATTTTAAAAGGCAATTACATATGACCTTCCGAGTCTGAGTGCTGTCAATGAATAACCTAATAATTACATGGCTCAACAAAAAAAAAACGCAGATTTCGCGGATTTTTTCCCGCAGTTACTTATACTTTCATGCACACAAGACCTAGATGCGAAGCGCCTTGCTTCCTACACTTATATAATATTCAATGTGTTTTAGGGTCACGCACCCAAAGGGTGGCAAAATAAAAAGCCCCCCCCCCTGTCCGTCTGTCTGTCAACGGGCTGTATCTCTTGAACCGTAATAGATAGACACATAAAATTTACAAATGAGTCTACACTATTATTGTTGTAACAAAAATTAATGTAATAAAAGAAAAGGCTCTTTCAAAAGAGATCCTCCACCCCATAAATAAACTTAGTTCTTCGCGTAATCTTGTAAAAATCGACAATCAAAAAATCTTTTGCGTTGCTACGGAACCTCTCGTATCCGGGTCCGACTCGCACTTGGCCGTTTTTAAATATCTCAATGTGCAGGCAATAAATTACACATCATTAAAACCATGTCCGGTAGCTATCCGTCTCAAGTCAATGTGTGTTGGAAAAATTTATGTAACCAAATTATTTTTAAATGGTTCCAAAACTAGACGGACGTTTTGAGCTGCATCCAAGAATTCGACTAAAGAGAGCTGAAACTACGTTTAACTAGATGTTGTATTAGGCTGCTAGTCTACTAGCAGAGAGACTATAGATATAAGAAGAGATCTATAATTATTGAAAAATAATTATATAGTATGTATATATAGGTATTACGAGAAAAGCTAAGTTTGGTTTTAAATTGTTATTTTTTAGCCCTCGACGCAAACAACAAGGTTGTAAGTTTAACGTCTGTCGCATAGAAACTACAATACGGGTGATCCGATTATGAATTAGTTTCTTATAATTCAAAAGGCGATGAGCACACGCAACCCACATACCTGCGCACGCGCATTGACTGTGCATGCAACGGGCTACGTGTCATATGTTCCCTATTCTCGAAATATTATAATTTGCGTGAACTACTCGCTAACTGCTCGGGATATGTCTATACTAGTAGTATGGTAGTACTCGTATGGTCCCGGGTTCGATTCCCAGCCGGGCAGATGTTTGAATGTTTGATTCCTTGTCTTTGTGTGTGTTCCATGGCATCCCCGACACAGGGAATCCTAGTGGGGAGCTATGAGTGTGAAATGTTATTTATTTTTGTTGTTAAGATGCACGTGAATCGACTGCTCATGCGCGTGCGCAGGTGTGGGCCCGCCTTAATGCAGCCTTGAACACACGTTACGGTTGTCTGGTTGACAAAAAATACGTCTGGGCAGTGTTAACATAATAATTTTAATTTTCTTAAGTGTGTCATGTCGGATTCGCATGTGGCTTGTTGTTATTAATTGTCTACGTCCAATAGACGTGACAACATTATTTAGTGAGATCTGTGATGAATAAGTGTGCGTATTCAGGTTTTTGTAGTTATTTTGTTATTTTTGGGTTTCGGTCGTGTTCTGAGACGTCTATGATATGATATTGTGCTTTGTTAAATTTTTGCGTATAGTAATTTGCATTAGAAAGAAGTCGAAAGAAAAGTTTATGAAATATAATAGATTTGATTCGATTTTAGATTTATGCATGGTTTTAAAAATTTAAAAACTTTTTTTAAACGTAAGAAAGTGCAAGGCCGAGAAGTGCGGTTGGACCTTGCAAAACTATAAGGCATCCTAGTTTGTTAGGGAACTCTATATAACTCTCCACTCCACCCACCCCACCCTCTCCACTCTCTACTCTCTACTTGAATAGACGAACTCGAGATGAGCAGTTTGTAGATTGCACTTAACTTGGTATGATATTAAGGTGTTTCAAAGATTAAAATACCTCTCTCCGCTTTCACTGCGCCCAAGTATTAACGCCGAAACTTTTTATCGAGCTTTTTTTTAAAATTAGATTAGGAGTCCATTTGAATAACATCACCGCAGACGGGACCGCCACCGACAATGGTAGACGACTGTGTAGGCCAAGAGCTAGTGGCTGCTTTTATTACTGGAAAGAAGGTGGAACTGCCTTTTGTCTTGTTTGTAAGCTTTTCTTAAAACGGTTTTGAAGTAACCTTTATTGTAAGTCAACTGTAGCAGTATACATTTGTCACCAGTCAGCATGAGTAATATCCATATTCCATACATTTAGCGCCACGAAACATGAATTAATATTTTCTATAGTTTCCATTTTTTTTAAGGACTCTTAATAAATCTTGTGTAACTTTAAACAGAGAGATGCACAGAAGAAAGAAGTTCTACCTATAATATAATTATGTATATGGAAGACGACAGTAGAGTAAAATCGTCCAAGCGAAGCAATTCAAGGTGGCGCAGACCTGTTATGAGCAAACGTGACGTTTAATATCAGGCGAGCGATTTGCTCGTCTCGTCATAACTTAACATAAAAAAATAAAAATTGTGAAATATAACATTTTTGTGAAATTGAACGCAGCTCCTGGTCTACACCCCCAGAACTGTAGGTGTATTAAGTTAGCGATGCAAATATAGCTTATCTCGTATCTCTCCTTTGTTTATTCTGTGCCCAAAACGAGAAAAACCGTGAATGTATGCGAAAACGTGACAGAGGTCCAAATAGATTGTTTGCGAAGAAAGCCCGATCAAGATATCTTTGGAAGATTTGAATGGTACAACGCTGTACGTGAACTGTAGGTTAAAAAAATGTATTTAAGTAACTGCTGTGGAAAAGGTGACAAAATGTAGACAAAACTTAGTAATTTATACATTTTCAGGTTCTTCTATAAAAATAAAAGGAACGAATATGTAGGTACGTGTTGGATGAATCTACGCTGCAAATCAAAGCTAAAAAGCTTGTAAGACGCTTTTTGCCTTTACTATTAAATGCGTAAAGCAGAAGACCGTGGCATGTGGCATTTTCTAAAATGCCACATGCCACGGTTTGTATGAGCAGTTCGTATGAGCATCGGTTATATATCGGTCGTTCGATATATATTTAGTTTAATTAACATTTTTTTTGTTTTTTTTTTAAAGCTAGCCTAACAGAACCTTTAGGCCACCTGAGAGCTTCTGATATGGCTTGGCAGTTGTTGTTGAAAAAACAAACACACGGGGCCTACATCCTACAATTTAAAGTGGCATCCGACCCATGAAAGCGCTCAATTGTAAGTTTCATTCGCGGTCACTCATCCAAAGACTGACCGTGTCGTCCATTGTTTAATATCAGTGATCGTACACCTAGTCAAGCTATGCAACTGCTACGTAGGGTATAGAGTGTTGGCTACGCTTTAACCGGTTGTCTACACACTTTGACTAAATTTTGTTATATCAACCTTACGCTTTGTTATGACGACCATAACATGAAGTTTGATTCAATTAAATTTAGACAAAGCTACAGAAATACATGGTTATTAGGAATGGGTATGATTTCAGAGTTGGTCCCCTAGTAAAAGTTGTTTATAATCATGAGTACCATGAGTCCTTTTCAGCTCAGCATACCGATTCCTTTAACCCTGTAAATAATAGGTGCTACATTAACCCTAAAAAAGGCTGGTACCTAAAAAAGGTTGGCTTCACCTTTATCATTTTTCAGATACGCTACCGCTTTTAAAAACCCCATTCCGTGTTTCACGGTATTGACATGTTGACATGAAACGTCTATCGACCGTGTAAGCCCAGTATTGTACCGCTAATTGTCCATCGATTTGGGAACCGAGCTGTGACCAGACCACTGCGGGCGCTTTGTCCTGGCCCCAGGGAAGGGACTAGATCGTTAATCCGCAGGAAACAGACCATGGATAAGTTTTAGGTGGATAACACAAAGTAATTTGAGGGGAATTGGTCTAAACTCGCGAATGTTTTGTTTAAAGACTCAGTTTAAGTTCTTGGGCTTGTGTTTAGACAAGTCCAAACTCTAACTCTATAATAGAGAAGAGAATTAATGAGAGAGCTAAATTGGGTCTAAGTTCTACGGAGTAGGTTGGATGTGTGTAAAAATCGATTTAAGAATCACGAGGAACTTTGCTAATGTGCTTAATAACTACTTTCCACTTCGCGCTTTCCAGCTATTGTAATACTGCTATCCGTGAAGTGGGTTTACTGATTTAAAATATGAATTATCCTCAATTTCGGTAAAGGTCTTACATTTTCTTTGGTTTCTATGTCTTAGCAACTAAACGTTTTGAGATAGCAGAATTTTTAATAAGTTTTCGTAAAATATTGGAGTTGATGACCCCGGCCCCGTCCTAGTTTCGGTCCTGCCGAGTCTAATGGGCCGGTACGTTTTTCCAAGCTATTGTGCTGACCCATTGTTAATTTGGGATTTGATAGTCTTATTAGGGTTTTGAAATGGGCTCGGCTTTTCGGATGTTGGGTGCGGTATCAAAGGCCTTTGAGGCCGATACTTCATTTTATATCCCTAATGGGAACGTATTATAACAATTATTTCTACGGATTTGGAGAATTTCACGTATAAACTGACCAAAATTTGGTCGAAATGAAATACTGAATACGTTACAATAAGTTAGACGGAAATATAAGTTAGATTAATCTTTTAATTATTAGAACAATAGCAGTTCATTTATAGTCAAAATAATTTTAAATCGATAATGAAATAAAATAAAATTTGAGAGACAAATTATAAATTGTACGACTTCATATTTTTGTAGTCTCGTCATACATTTTCGTCGTACTTTTGAGTCATACAAAAGTCTTTAGAAGATAATAATGGCATAAGAACCTTTTTGCTTTTTTTTTTTTAGTTTATCTATCTATCTATCTACCTTTTCAAACATTGTTAAACCGTTTTACGCTACACAATTGCACATACACACCTCATAGAAAAGACAGCTATTAGCGGTTAACTTCCTCTTTACACTCCAACCTCGTTACCTACTCGTAATTACCAACATGACAATTAAAAAAATACACGAAATCCGTCAACAATGGACCAATCACCAGCCCTGATTGAAATCGAAACCGACTCCAATTAGCGCCTCATTCATCTAATTGAGCCCTTTCATTGGTCGGCAAACGTTTATTGTTGTACCCGAAACGAGGTGTTATGCGAGTGTCGATTGTTTAGACTTTAGATATCGAGTTAAAATCGAGTGATGATTTCAGAAAACGGAAAGTGGATTAACACTTTATTGTTCACACCAGAAATTACAAACAAAAGGATAATAGCACTCAAAACAAGTGCAACACCTGCCGGCCTTATCGCTAAGAGCGATCTCTTCCAGGCAACCTTAAAATGGGGAGGATACATAGAATTAATAGAAAAACGGAACTAGTGTTTTAGGGTTCCTTACCAAAATGGTAAAAATGAATCCTTAAGATGAGATTCCGTCCGAGATAATTGTAAGTCCATCAGAGCCGAGTATTTTACTTCGGTTTAGATCCAACGCCAATGAATTAACAGCGAAACGGCGGTTTGGTCTAAACTGGAGTAGTCAGACTAGTACCAAACAAAGTTTTAACTATTATTAAACTCTAGACTATATTCTGCGAAACATGTTCAAAGGTAACCTAAGCAGACGCAAGCCTATCATTGAATTAAAAAAAAAGTCCGCGTGGTCAGCCCGGCGACAGAATTTTGAGCCACCTGGAGGTTTCCCACATGACTTAGTAGTTATTGTTATGAATCAAACAACCGAAGCATACCACTTGTATCATGTGAACCATAATTTAAAGCCACGTTTTAATAAAATTTAAACTTCGTCCAACTTTGAAACGGCTAAACCGATTTTGATACAACATATTATTTAAGATAGAAAGCCTGCTTTCAATAAAAAAGCGGAACCAAATCGGTTTACCTGTTTAAGACCAGCCACAGACTGACACTCGTTGCAGTCAAATTTATAACACCCTCCTTTTTGCGTCGGAGGTTAAAATTCATGCAAATGGAAAAAAACGCATTAGCGCAAGATGGATTGGAGCTCAAAATGTACAAACAAGAAAGAAAGAAACACGAGTTTACAAGATTAAGAAACCATAAAAGGCTCATCGATTTATCACCCACTTGTACAATACAATCGGTTAATGAAAGAAAAAGTAACGTAAATACGCGACAGTCGGCAACAAAAGTACTAAAAAGGTTATTGACTTTTTAAAGTGAAAAAGCAATAGAGGTTAGAGCCCTGGTGTTAGAGTTTACAAGCCACCTGAAATGCCTCCTCATACACCTGCATACTTATTTTAATGATGTAAAACACACTTGAAAGTTAATTAAAACTTAAGAGTATGTACGATTGTATGAAAATAAGGTCACGGTTCACAGGTTCATAGATGGATAATTAGATACTTTACTCCAATTTTTTTTTAAATTTGAGTAAAAACATTTCTTCGAAGACATAGTTAACAGAAACATCCAAATTAAGTCTCAATTGCTACTCACGTGCGGGAAATAAATCCCACTCGTGACCAGTAAGGACAAAGCCGGTGGTAACAAACATACGAAATTACCTAAATAAGTTGTATAATTTCAACAATATACTTTATATAAAAGCACCTTTTATCGCCGACTGTATTCACGTTGATCAACTTCGTAATAAATCGGTGAACAATCGAACAATCGAGTCTTGTTCCGATTCGGATCGATATCGACCCGATCATCGAATCAATCGGTTACAAATGAGACCTTTAGGGTGTTTACACATTGTGCTTTAACTTTTTAGTGTAATTTTTAAAGTCCATTTTATATTTAAGGTTCTGTTGTTGTGTTAAAGTTGCGGGTCGAACCTGGACGCTATTGGCACAGGACCGATGCAGATGGACAGTAAGAGAGAGTCCTATTATCCAGCAGTAGAATAAGATAGGCAGTGGATGTTGAGGACTAGTTTCAATACTTAACAAGTCATATTTGAGTTTTCGCTAGTAAAAGCAGGCAAGGTTAATGGTATTGAATTAAATTAAACGCAATTTTTTTTATTATATGCATTTTTTTATACATTTTTTATCTGCGTAGATTTAACAAAGCTAGAATATAGGAGATGTTTGTTTTTTCTCATGCAACAAGCAAGCAAGCTCAAGCATGCCAGCTACCGATACGTAAGTGAGAACCGAACACTGTGTAACCGGCCTAAGTGGTCAGTCGTCCGGAATTCATTACATCCCGACCGGGCACGCCCAGCCCAACAATAGCAATACCAACTTCATTCAAATTAAAATTCGTGAGAACACATCCCATTAGCCCTTTTATGGGTTAGCGTTGGTGATGAAATCGACAAAGAACTTGCTTCGTTTTATATTTAAAAAAAAGTAGGTGCATTTCCGGATTGCACCAACAGGACTAATGTCTTTTGCACGTTTCGAGGAAAATAACCAGCAAGAGATTTAAAAGTAAGCGCGAGTAAGCTTTTAATGGGTTGAAAGGTCCAGTTCAGTACCCTTTCCTACTATACTTATTGACTTAAGGTGTCCTACATAGCTTTCAAGGTACTATACACCTAGTACAAACAACTAGGGCATACTATTTAGCGCGCAGTTGTAATCGCTACTTGCAACCGCAAGTAGCAATGATTGATTCTGATTCCATACACTGATTTTATCGTCCAGGGCTTGACTGATCAGTTTCGAAAATTCTTCAGTTAAAAATAATGTTTTCTTTTAAATTTGTAAGTGTAGGTAAATTTATAGAAGTAGGTCAACTAAAGGGTAGTTGTGGTACTTAGATCATTCATTTTGTAAAGTAACGCAATGTATCAAATTCATTATGGATAACTTTAATAAGTAAGCAACATACTTTGAATGGTAAGCCGTAAAAAAATGCTTCGAAATAAAAACCTCGACCTCCAAAAATGCTTTGGTCAAAAGCGAGTCTTTCATCGCAGTTTATTAAGTAACACAATGGACTCCAAAAAGTAACAAAAAGAAACAAAACGTCGTAAACCGAGCTGGGCGGTAACGCATAATACTTGCAAATTGCAACCCAACTCTCGCTCTAAACTTATTTCCAATCACAAAAAACTCAAAAATAAACAAGAACAAACTTCAAACTTTATCTCTTAGAGCGATTACACACTCGTCGATCAAAACGCGGCGATAATTTTAAAAATATCACATCGAACCGTTTTATGGGCATCAGATAAAATGGCGCATTCTTCGGCGCGTTTAATAAAATGCTGTATGAACAATTAATTTTTTCCACCTGCATTTAAAGCGCTAGCCGCGCTTCAAACTGCATTAATTAGGCTGTACAAGCGCTGCGTAAAACAACTTTGATGGAATAGGAGAAAAACTCGTCTGAGCTAAAAAAGGTAGTATTATCTTGTCTGGCCGCGATGGGATGTTTATAAACGAAATTGATCACTTCTGTCTGATATTACGATGAACAGCTGACCATTGAAATCGAAGTGCAAATTGATGAAAATTAATCATTTTTAATTTTATTTTTCGGTTATTATACTGCCCAATATGCAAACCATATTATTATACTAATGTAATGTAGTGTGTGAGGTTTTTTTAAATCTTATATCTTTTATCTACAACCTCAAAGATTGCTAACCGAAGTTGTATCGTTGATTAGCTAAACATACATAAAATCATTTAATATTTATGTAAGTTTTATTTATTTCAGACTCATTCTGATGAGAACACGTTGCTTTATTATGCCCTTTGAAATGGCATGGCTCAGAAAATCAGTAGACGCCCAATTTACTGATACTAATACGTGTTTTTCTTTATGAATTACAATGTATAACATCATCTTTGAAAATAAAAATATATTATTGCGAGATACAGCGAAAACAGATGAATGATTTGGATCAAAAAGTAAAGTTCTAAAGACAGACAACAAAATAACAGTTGTACCGGGTATTTACAAAGTGTCATTAAGTAAAAAATACACATTGTGCGGTTGATTGAATATGTACTAAATAAAATAAAAACCGTTCAAAGACACAAACCGCAGTCTACACTTTGTGGTCAAATTACCCATATGTTGCAGATTAAATGAGTATGTGTCAGAAGTTCACTGTCTCATTCATCCATGTAAGTCGAATTTCCACCAGACGTAATAAAACATTACAATGTTTTGCTCATAAATAATTTGCAAGGGGTTTTGGGCGGATGTACCCGACATAAAAATAAATATTTATCGGTAGGACGAGTTCACTTTTTGTGAACTTGTTTCAAATACAGAAATAAATTAGGTTTCTGTAGCAAGGTCAAATTTCAGGTATACTTCCAATAAGAATAAATAAATGCAAAAGTAAGAGCTGACAAATAATGGCGAAGGAAATTATAAAATATGAGTTTATCATCCGAATAGTGTAAAAGTAAAATGAAATTGTGGCTATAGCGAAATCTTTCTTATTTCGATTTCATCGTCATTATCGTTATCCACGGCCATCTCTCTCCCACTGCTAGATATAGGTTTCTATCTTGTAGTGCCATCTGCTTCGGTCATATGTAAAATGTAATTCTATGATAGCAAACGCTAAAAAACTAAGACAATGTAAGTATAAGAATTACATTTCTATCGTCAAAATATCGAGTCATATCGCCGCCGGACGATCAGCATCGCTTACCTTGCCTTACATTTCAATTTATTATTTAATTTAACCTTAATTGTAACACAATCGGAACAATCCAAAACAAACTTCAGATAAAACGGGACAATGAAAACCATTGAACGAAATTAAAATACAAAAACGAAGGATGTTGCTATATTATTTCAGAGTGGGTGTTATTAATGAATTCTTTTTCTTTTCTTTCCTTTTGAAAGGTGTTTAACAAAACACCGTCGGTGAATGGTTTGCTGTTTTAACTTTGAATGGAAACACTGCCGTTTTGTGTATATTCGAAAATGCCACAAAAATGACTATGACAAATGAACAGACAAACAGAAGAAAGGACGGATAGACAGACCAATTTGGTGAAAAAGTATAACATTTTTTGAAAACAAACCTTTTGTTAAAATAGGTCGGTATTTAAACTCTGTAAGATTTTTATAGGGTTCGGTAACGTGTTACAGGCATTACCTTTTTATTGTAGAATAGAATAAAATATATGTACCTTTGTTGCACACCAAACAAATAACAAGAATAAACTAAGACTGACTGACTTACTGAGAAGACTGTAAAACGACTTCAAATTATTATATACGAGTACATAAATTGTATTGTGCTAAATTGAAACGTTAAACTTCACTTTCTTATTAGGCAAACGACTGCCATAGCTTTGAACAATATCGCAGGTACGCCGGATACAGCTGATATATTTTAAGCATCATTACAACCAATATTAAAATTAATCGTCCAAATTAAACACCGAGTCGAAATTTATCGACAACTCGGCAAACAAAATCACATTATTTACGTACATTTATCGCCTCTCCCACTCAGATCTTAAGGTTCAATTTGGTATAACTCTTTACGAACGGTAAACAAACTGAAGGCTGAGTAATCAAAATATAAAGCCCCGCAATAAATTATTAATCGAATGATAAGCGTTTCGATAGAAGTTGCCGAGCAAAGATATCGATGTTCAAAGACGAATTAAGGGTTTTAGATAGCGAATGCAATTTTGTCAATTTCGTTTTATTTGCAAATAAAAAATGAGGATTATGAACGTAAAATTGGAGTTTTATAATTATAAAAATGTGTACTTTGGTTATTGATCACGACGTCATCAAGGCGTGCTTACACTTCCATCTTAACCCTTTATCGGTCTTAGTCATATTTTTAAAACATAACTACTGTTTGAATTCATGGAAAGAACTATTATTCCCAGACTAATTTATGGTCATCTGACACATACGCGTTATAAAAAATTATTTCTTTTGTACAAGTAAAATATAGATAACATCAAGGCTACTCTATTGTTTTGAATACTTAGTAAAACACAGATCAATAAATTGTTTAACCACAAAGAAAAATAGAAAACCACAAATATTGAAACCACAATAGAAATTCTTAGTAACTTTGTCACGGTTTGTCATAAAATCATGGTGACATTGTCAATGACAAGACGGTAACCACAGTTTTAACGCTCTATTCACCTAAGAAAATACGGTTCGCATAATTCATATTCAATTACACTGCATGTAATTGTTAACGAATCATTAATAATGGTCACCCTGCTGTATAGTGGTACTTGCTGATTTGACCGCTGTTTTGAGTTTTGGGATACTGATTTGATTTGGAAATAGTCTGACGACTATTTCCTGATTTGCCTAACGAAACTTTACGAACGAACCCGACTTGACTTCGGTGAAAAAGAAGATTTACTCGGGCATGCGTTTTGTTAGACACTGGTTAGGAAGGTTGTGTTCTAGCAAATAAAGTGAAAGTTCTTGTGCATTAAGGTTTTATTATTTAATACGTCAAAACCCAAGAAATAGTAGAAATTATAGGAGTGGCGTTATAAAGTAGCAATCTTGAGGTGCTGATCCTGATCGGTGCTCCACGTAGAGGGCGATAATATCTCAGAACTGGGATTCGAACTGGATTCGTAACAATAATTTTCGGTGTGATCCTACCGCCCACGCAAAAGTATTGGAAAAATACGTTATTTACCACGATGCCCAAACGAAAGAAAAGGGCCGAATCATCGGGGAGTGAGTCCACGCGCAGCACTAGTCGGTCTCACGAGAGGCGGTCACGACGCAAACATCGATCGAAACCTCGCGTTCGAGATGACTCAAGGCGGTCATCACGATTGCGGCGTTCCAGGAGCGCAAGGGCGAACACACCTCCACTGGCGCAGGCTCCTGAGCGACACCACGTCGACAGCGAGCATCAGCCGATGCGGTCTGTGAGCTCTAATCACGCCGATACTGAGTGTACGAATGGGCAATCGAGGTATGGCGATAGTCAGCAAGAATTTTTCGAAAAATTTATTAATGTTATGCAATGTATCAAGGATAGGAATACTTTCGGACGTGACAAGTACCCTGTTCTCAATAACATTCTACCTGAATTTGACCCCCTTTGTGAACAAACTGTCGATTCGTGGATTCATAAGATTGAGGAATGCGCACAAATATATAGCTGGGATGATAAACAAATATAGTTCATTACGCCTTACCCAAACTTGCCGGGGTAGCAGAGACCTGGTATCAAGGACTGCCATTTATAAAAATAAAACACTTCCACAAAATACTATTCAGCAGCAAGAATCCAGCTACAGTCACATAGTTTGCTTCAACTGTAATGAAAAGGCCACCCTTTTTTTCCGGTGCACAAAACCAAAAAGTCAATGCACTATTTGCAATTTGAGAGGTCATTTGGCTTCCGATTGTCCAAAAAAAGGAACAAAATATTTCCTTGGTTAACCTTTTTGTGCGTCCAATGTCTTCTGAGGACGAGAATTGTTCATCCGGTAATGAATCTAATAATGCGCACGTAGACGAATAAGGGTCGGTTTACTTGTCACGCCCAATCAGATTTCATAATTTATAAATCGATAGATATTGTAAACATGCGTAATTTAAGTTCGGTAATTGTAATACGCATACGATAGTTAATGGTCATGGATCGTCAAAAACAGGTGTCAAGACACATCTTGTAAGTATTTATATAAAGAAGTGATAATCTTACTAATTTCGAATAATAATATCTAGACTGATCACGTCATGGATCAGATACTATAACTAAAGTTAAGGGCGCATTGATCGACGTCATGGATCAGTGTGACACTGAGCTAATCAAGGTCATGATTTAGTTCCGTTAAGCTAGTTTGATCAACGTCATGGATCAGGTACTATAACTTAGGTTAAGGGCACACTGGTCAACGTCATGGATTTAGTGTGACACTGAGCTAATCAAGGTCATGGATTGGTTCAGTTAAGCTAGCTTGATCAACGTCATGGATCAGGTACTATAACTTAGGTTAAGGGCACACTGGTCAACGTCATGGATTTAGTGTGACACTGAGCTAATCAAGGTCATGGATTGGTTCAGTTAAGCTAGCTTGATCAACGTCATGGATCAACGGCATGTAAGTTTTTCCTGTAAATAACGAGATGATCAACGTCAAGGATCAAACAATTAATGAATACTGGTCAACGTCATGAAAATGAAAATAAAAATAATAGGATGAATGTGTTAAGGTAATTTCTCAATATTGATTTCATGGTTTCGGTTTATTAATTAACAAAACAAAAAAAATATATAGAAGTAAATAATTTGTGGATAGCTAATTTAATTTGTCAAAAGACTTATTGTAAATAACGAATAATTACTAATTCACTTGTTGTCACATATTATTATGTAGAGCACAAACCGATGAATTGATTAATGAAACGTTACTTATGTACTATTTTTACTCATACCATATACCTATATTATACCTACTATTGAATTGTAATCACATACCATGAGGCATAATTATGTTATAATATTATTAACAATTATTAGTATTATTACAAATAAGGGATTGCGTTAAGTTAAGTACATACAATATGGTAATTTTTTTAAAACTATATGTTATTATTACTCATGTTACGAGAGACTCGTAAAACTAACGGATGGCCGAGCTGTTAACGAATCATTAATAATGGTCACCCTGCTGTATAGTGGTACTTGCTGATTTGACCGCTGTTTTGAGTTTTGGGATACTGATTTGATTTGGAAATAGTCTGACGACTATTTCCTGATTTGCCTAACGAAACTTTACGAACGAACCCGACTTGACTTCGGTGAAAAAGAAGATTTACTCGGGCATGCGTTTTGTTAGACACTGGTTAGGAAGGTTGTGTTCTAGCAAATAAAGTGAAAGTTCTTGTGCATTAAGGTTTTATTATTTAATACGTCAAAACCCAAGAAATAGTAGAAATTATAGGAGTGGCGTTATAAAGTAGCAATCTTGAGGTGCTGATCCTGATCGGTGCTCCACGTAGAGGGCGATAATATAATGAGGCCATGTGCTTCCATTACCACGTCCTGCAATTTTATGAAGCCGATCGAAATAGCCGTTTTTCGTTTGTTACAAATTGATCGCAGTTGTAGGTGCCATTTCGTAGTACCTACTCCCGTTTTAGGGTTAAATAGAGTATTGATTAAATATTATTTTAAATCGAATCTATTTTATTGATATAACTACAGGGATTTAACTGTAGTGCTAAGCCGAAAAGGGCGGCATAGTACTCTTTATTATGAATAACTTTTACTATAAGACTAACACTGTAACTCCAATGACTATGCAATGAAAGCTCGTTTTAAAAAATATGTAGGTAATAGTTTAGCTATTTATTTTATCGGAACATAACAACGTACCTATTACAAAGTAGGAATGATGTTTCTAGTATGATAATTACATGAGTTATCGACCAGTCGTCAGTATTTCGTAAAATATCATCGTATTTCGACGCATCGAAGTGCAATGTATTGCATACGAGCGGCCTCACGCAACACTATTTATAGTACAAGTATTTTAACATCTACTGCTATAGAATACCTAATGTTAAACTTGAGAACAGACGTGGGAAATATTTGTGGAACTTTAAAAAAAAATCTTTAATAGGCTTGCGTTTGACCGCCATCTCGCGATTATAAGCAACCATGCGGTCTACGATGGAGCATGCGTGCCTAGATACAATCCGTGATAATAGCGATTTCATCATATGGAAATCGAAAAGATTTACGGGAAAAATAAAATGTTTTCGACTCGAAAACCCTAAGTCATGAGTTAAAAAATTGCCACTCGAGTACGAAGAAAATGTTACCTGGGCTTATCGACTGAACTTCATTCATCAAAAACAGATGAGTCGTTTAGACGCCATGGTATGGTAGCATAGCTGCATATAAATATACATACATAATTTTACATAGACTGCAAAAACATAAGCTTTGCTATAGTCAGATAAAAACAAAGCTTAAATTCCTTACCTCGTCCTATGTCTATCTAAAAAAAGTTAACCGTCTTATTAAAAAAGGACAAAACGAAACGCAATTTTGCATTCAGAAAACACAGGAATTACCAATCTCTTCCTCACCGATTTACACAACAAACATACAAACAACCAGTTACCAAGGACATTGATTTGAGGACACGACTGCCTACAAAATAACCCTAATAGGCTGCTAATAATGTATAATGAAGGTATTTACTTGTTTAGTTTACGTATTCTAAAGGTAGAGAGGACCTATCATCAAAATAATCATATACAAGACGTCCACGTTTCGCAAGATTCGTGTTTCCTATGGCATAATGTAGATATAGCCTTGCAATATTGATTTGGACATCACTGTATTACTTAAGGTGAAGATAAGAGGTCACCAGCAATCTCTTCTTTAAAATTTTCGAAGATATAAAACCACTGAATGAGAATCAAAAAAATCGACAAATAATACCATTTCAATTAACAATAAAATATATTATATATAGGTATAATATTATTTTTTTATTTGACTTTATTTGGATTAAGATATATTTGAATTTGATAGCTGTTTCTTTTGTTCTATTAAGTTAAAAATGCGTGAAAGCTGACGACCGTTTATCTGACTCTTAATCTATAATATCACTAATACAAGGTTACAAGATAGCAAATAACGTTTTCTGCTGAAGCTGATCGATTCATTCATTAATATAATTATCATTAAATAGGCAAGACAGAATAAAACTAACGTAATCTAAAGGCGGGTCCACAAAAAAAAAAAAAAGAAAAAAAACACCAGCGCACGCGAACGAACCGTGGACGCTACGCGCATCGTAAAACTGTAGACGCATCATATTTTACGTGCGTGCATTATGTTCCTAAAACCCGAATTGCTCTGCCCGAGTGGGTATTTTCCTGTAGCTATAATCTGGGTATCTTCAAGTCGCGAGTGAATCAGTTTCTTCTAAGCAAACGTGCTTCCTCGTAGACCGCATCATTGCTTATCATCAGATGAGATGACCGTCAAACGCAAGTCTACCATAGAATTAAAAAAAAAACACGCGGACAAATACACGCAGACCACACTATTCGTGTTCACGACAAGACATCATAATACACACGAACTACACGCTAACCACTCGCGATCATGTTCAAAGGTACACATACTTTACATTACACCCCACTATACATTTTTCTAAAATGCACGGAAACCACGACGTTCGTGCGCGTACGCGGGTGTGGACCCGCCTTAAACTACACAATCATGATTATCTATTCATTGCAATATTTCTAAGGAATTGTATGTATGTTATGTAGATACATCATTAAAAGGTAGCCGCATAAATAAACAAGTAACGAGCTGCATCATCGGGATAAACTTAGAAGCAATAACTCAGCCGAATGAAGGTTATGAAGTCATCATGGATGAGTTTACCTAACCTATAGGTAATACGAGTACAACATTTGCAGAGTATTAACACAGGAGAATGTGTAGTCACGATGTGTTTTATTGGACGAATAGGACACGGGGCATGAATTGTCAGCAATATGAGCAGATAATTAATGATAATGTTATTATTATACATATTTATTAGTGCGTTTATTGTTATTTTATTTTATTGTTTTTGTAATGTATTATAATTGATAATTTTGAGTATAATACTTTGACTTTGACTGACAAATTATGACGCATAATGCTTTTGCGCAGGTTATTTGGAGTGCATTGACCATAACATTACTATCACTACTACAGAACACTTGGTTATTAGAAATACTATTGATGATTTCTATTTTACCAACTCAGTAACAATGTTGAAGGCTGTATTGGACAGATTTCAACCAATTCACTAAAAGTGTAGCTTTCCTTGTCTAATAAACTGCAATGGATAAGACAGCAAAATATTACTAAGTTTAGATCTACAAACGCAAGTCTTCAGATTAGTCTTTATTGTAGAGTTGTTAGTACGTCAGTAGGTTAGCTCATATTCAACGGGTCTTATGACATGACAAGGCAGATAACTAATACATGTCCCGTGTTTAATTCATCCAAGATTTTATCGAATCCAGCAAATAAATCCGTAACCTTTGCTACGTGATTAAACTTAATCGTGCAGTAGCCTCTGTATTTACTCCGTCTTTTGTCTTTTTCGATTGAGTTCAAACGCTTTAAAGAAAGAAAAAGACAAAATACAAATTGACAAAGACAGCTACGCGTTTATTAATGAGGGAGAGCGAGACAGACGTAGATATCTAATGTATAATTTCTTAAATTAGATTGTAACGAAACATTTCAAATATTTGTTCTCAAATATCTTTCAAGTATTATTTCTTAGATATTTTCTTAGTATTCTATTCTTGTCATTATTTTATTTATATTCTTGGTATTTCATAGATATCTCATATTTTAAGCTCAATTGTCTGTGTACAGTTGTTTGAAGTTGTTTTATTGTTGAATCGCGGGAACATGGACAAGATTGGTACATGGGCCTTATATCTGCGAGTGAGATATTACCTCGGTCACTGTCGCTCTAATTAGAAATGTCATGAGAGTGAGAGTGACGAAGATAATCTCCACCTACAAGAAAAGGGGCGCAGAACCAGGTCGACGCATAGAAGAGAGACCTACACTTAGCAGTGAGCGATAACAGGCTGATGATCATAATGAGGATGATTCAGTTTATGAATACAGGGTTATTAGGGAAGGGTATACAAAGCCGAAAATGCTTGGGGCTCGTATTACTCATGTACTATGAGCCCTACGCATAATTTTGGGACCAAACCGGAATTAGAGAAAAAAATCAGTTGTTCCATAGAGAAATGTCAATGACACTCGACAAAATGTATGAAACAGCTGATTTTTTGGATGCTGATTTCTGGGTTGGTCCCATAGCAAAGGTTGTTCATAATGATGAGTACTACGAGTCCTTTTCGGCTCAGCATACCCTTTACTTATAACGCTGTATGCAGTGTGAGGATTTTATCTCTTCTTGATTATACAACGAAAAATTCGTCCCGACGACTCAACGCCCGCTTTGTCGGCTTCGCAACCGATTGTAATTCGTTTTTAATTGGCCACGCAATTTAAAACTATTTTCCTCTTATTTAAGTACAATTATTAAATTGCGCTTTTTATCGCCAAGGAAGTCGTTACATGGCGCATGGAGTGCTATGAGATTAAGTGATTTATATGAAATGCATAAAGGCTTGTGGTAACCGATTACGTGAATAGTTTTATTACGAACTGCTTTATTATTATGAAATTAAGCTGATAATGATAGAGACAGCTGTAGCGAGCTTTTTTTATAAAACATGTAGACAGTCAGCCAGATGGTGAGCATAGACATTGAACACCTGCAAAAGTAACGGTGCTGTCGATGATTTGCTGGATAAGTGTATTTGAACATTTTATAATTTATCCCTCTTAATATTATTAAATATTGGTTTTGTTGTAAAGACGGCAAGAAGGCAGTGGATGAGACTGGCATAGGACCGAAAAAGGTGGAGCGCTGAAGAGGAGACTGACCTATACTTAGCTATAGGTGGAAAAAGGTAGATTTAGATTCAGATATATTATTTATTGAACAACTGATACATTGCAATATATAGGGTTATTCATAAAGGGTATGCTAAGCCGAAAATAGCTCATAGTACTCATCATTATGAACAACTTTTACTATGGGACCAATTCGAAATTCGCGAAAAAATATCAGCTGTTTAGCTTATAATATAATATAATAATTATAAGCTAAACATTGCATTAATTGAAATTATCAGTTAACCCACATCGGGCATTCAATAATAAAAATGTACGTCATTGTTCATGTTGATGATGATTAGGAATGTTATTAAGCACTCTGATATGACTTTATCTAGAAAAAGTATCCTAAATAACGGCGAAACCCACGCCAAAATCTAATGCAAGATTTAAAAGAAATGTACAAATAGAAAAACGCTAAAATCAACTTTATTTTTAACTATTTAGAGATTTGAGTCGCTAAGCAACGTGTTTCATTAAGTCCAAATGATACGGTCCAGTCACCAACTTTAGAAATACATTTAAATTTCCTGCCTCCTCTCGATTTCCTGTTTTGATTCTGTCAAACAAGTTTCCTCATCTACCCGAAGAGCAATTTAACTCGGACACCGACTATTCAATTACAACTTAACATTGAATTAAATGCAAACCGTACTTGTAACTTGTTTAGCTTAGATAGTGATGCGACTTGAAATGCGTTTAAGTTGTGGAGTAGGTACAAAGAGGATATGGCAAAACTACAAATTATGCTCAAGTTCGCGGTCAAGGGCGGAATTATGTCGAAAAGCCTTGAGGTTTCTTATTAAGTTGTAACGTGATTAACATATTTTTTTTAATTGTTGGATTAATGGGAATTAATTTCTGTTGTACTCTTATGTTATGCAAATCTGTATAAAATTATGAGCACTTTTTCAAAGTTTTAGTTATTGAATTTTATGTTTTTGACCCCAGGTTTATTGCTTGCAATGCAGTGTTCTTTTTTTGAGTTCTTAAAAACCTCACCTCACTTCACGGTAAGCACGTCAGAATTGAGTATGGAATATTTATAAAGTTGATTTTGTCATCAGATATATCAGGTCACAGTCACGATGCAGTTTCATATGCCACCTCTTCTCTGCATTTGCTCCATGGCTTGAGCTTAGGGCTGAGGCCATTAACATTCTCTAGAAGCTTTGCTATCGGTAGCTGTAATGTTGCTTTACATTTTGAGCAGTCCAAAACGTATTTAAATTTACTGCAAGGGCTAAACAAATTAAGAAATTCGGAGTTTGATCCGTCAAGTTCCAAACCGTGACTTTTTGATTTTACAGTTCATTATAAAAAAAAAATAGGCGACTGGTCGGCGCTGGCCCAACACCGCAAGAACTGAAAGACCTTTGCCCAGTAGTAGAACAGCATAGATTAAATAAAAATATTTATTTTTTATCGAAAAACTTGTATGTTGGCTGATGCTGTTGTTGATCTTATGTAAATCGTTGTGAAACCTATTTCCTTTTTTCTATAAAAACTAACTTGTTGTTGCCATATTTTGTTATAAATACACGGGACTACTCACGTAATATTGAGTCGGATATTAAGGTCTCTCACAACCCTCTATTTTAATTTAGAAATGCAACAAAATTTATAAAATATTCTAATTACTTGATTTACAATAAAAATCAATGCCGACACGATTATTGGAATTAGCATTAGATTAGCATTTAAATCAGCAGTTAATTATTAATGGTTTCGCAATCATGAACACAATTAAGCTAATTGCTTTTAATCCGTATTCACTCCGCATATTATAGTCTGTTAGTGATATCATCAGGCTTATAGTGAAATTGCATTGAAAGCAACGAATGAGACGATCAGTGTTCGGATGGGTGACCGTGGGTAGCATTCCCAGCTGAGCGCTACCGTGGATCGGATGAAACGTTAATTTAGTTCCCAGTTGTTTGTTCCATACAAATTTGTAAGGAAAGGGTATGCTAAGAAAAAATCAGCTGTTCCATACATTTTGTTGTCATTGACAATTTTCTATGGAACAGCTGATTTTTTTTCGCGAATTCCGGGTTAGTTCCATAGTAAAAGTTGAATGAGCCCTTTTCGGCTTAGCCCTGTATATAACAAGCTACGTGAAAGGCTTTCAGGCGGCCGAAAATCTCTGACACCAGGGCTAGAAACTCGGCCTATACGAACTTACTTATTTATTGAACTAAAAATTCCCTGGATAAATAAAAAGGTAGCGTTGAGTTTTTTTTGAGTGGTTTATGAGGTTAAAAAAACAGACCTATTATTAAATTTCGTGTCACGCGATGACAGTACCTACTTTACTATTGACGTCATCGACTACTGCCATGCCATGCTAACTGCATAGTACATTCGACGACAAAAATGCATTAAAAATAACTATTGAAAACGACGAACGTTTTCCGAAAGGGAGAATTCAGATATGTAGATGAAGATGAATGGAGGAAATGTACATACTATAAAGACCTTTCATAAATGGGATAAAAAGGTAGGATCATGATGATAATTTACTTTTAATATTCGAATTGTAAAACACAACATAAACGAGAAGGAGGCGAATAAAGATGAGAATATTCCATGCCTTTTATGTTAATTAGTGGAAAGGCTTTCATTTGATCACTATCTCACCTGATAGCGGCCAATAATGCTCGCATCTACAATGGAGCTTGATTAGAAGAAACAATTTCACTAGAAAATTCACAAGCTATGCGAGATTACTGGCTATGTTATTATTCTGTGACTGTATTATTAGTTTGTTATTATTGTGCCCATGCCTGTATCGGTCAACATCGGTAGCAAAAATGTAAGCGCTATAGATAGATAGATAAACTCTTTATTGTTCACACCAGAAATCACAGACAAAAAGAAAAGTATATAGTACATATGGTAGTATAGTTGTAGCTCTAACATTTCTGTGACCGACGATACACCATCGTATGTTTACACCCCAGTAATTGGAATCGCCTTGAGACGTGATTGTAGGCGAGTCTACTGAGACTAATTGAATGAGCATGCAATTGAAGTCGTACAAGTAGATGCTTACAGTACCCGGCGATAAATTTTGCACATCGATCTTTGGAAAGAGACAATCGGCTAATTTCGGCTTCGTAGAGCGTTATCTCTGTCGCACGAAATACAAACAGTCCAGTATCTATTAGGAGGTAATGTGCGACAGAGATATTGCTCTACGAAGCCGAAATTAGCCGATTGTCTCTTTCCAAAGGTCGATGTGCAATATTTATCGCCGGGTACTGTATGTTGTTACTCAATGATAAAAAGATACTAGACCTAATATCTATCTGTCACAGAGTATACTATGTAATGACACTTTAATTTTGAAGATTCGCATATTGATATTTAGGAACAGTGGACAATAAATAGTCGATGATAAATACATATGTAGGTAGGTACATTTATTGGTAGCTAAATTAGATGACCCAGTGAACGACAGGCTCAGACATCAGGAGAGCGATTTACTCGCCTCGTCACTCAATAGCATAAAATATATATCTATATATATTCGTACCACCTAAATTGAAATTTAGATTTTATAGATTTTTCGGTCGTTCTTTGTGTATTTTTCTGTTTTTTGCGAGACCAACTAATGCTAATTGATTTTGAGTTAGATAGGAGATTTGTTGATATTTATTGGATTGCTTTGTGGGTACTATCTTATATTTTTTTTAAAACGAAAGTTCTAATCCAGGGTTCATTATAATTTACATACCAAATCAGATTGAGTTCGGAGAGAGTACCTTCTATCGACTATTTGTAGAACATACCTGTAACAAAAGAAAAACATCAAGATTATTCGAAAGAAAAGTCATAAAATCTTTTACTAACTTCAAAACCAACTTTTACCATACAAATACAACAAAAAACTAAGTGCCTAAGAAAATTAGCTAGTAAGCTACCATCGCTTGAAACATAAGCTTCAAGAGAACTTCCAAGTTTCAACTTCAAGCCCGTGTCAGCTAATTTTATCTTAAACTAAGTAGTACTTAGTCCACTTAAGCTCAAGTCTACTGTAGTTTTTGTTGAAGTCTTCTAAGTTAAACGTTTCGTAGTAGCTCTTTAGTTTGAAGACATAGTAAGGAGAGAATGATGTCGATTTTATTGCATTTTTTTAAACTAAAGGACCATAAATATTTTAGTATGAAGCCTGGCACAACTATCTTGGTTTTCTTAAAATTATCGCCCACTTTTAAAACCTATAAGAATCAATAGCTGGCACTAATACGAACAAGGTTTGTGTGAGACAAAATCTTCTCCAGCGTCACGTTTCTAAGATATACGCTTTCAAAGTTACATAGGTGGCGCCACCGGTACGTTGACTTAAAACTAAATTGAAGCTATAAACTGGCTTTGAAAATTGATTAATGTTATTTTACTCTATAACAGTAGCAGTAAGGCTTCAAATGCGATAATAAAACTGTATCTAATAGCCTATTTTATGTACTGGATGTAGGGACTGCGCTGTGGCTGAAAACATTACTTTTTACGAGCGAGAATACTTCATAGAATCAAATTATCGTGATACGATCTAATTATTTGACTATCGAACACGTATTTATGAGTTCGTAATTGAAGTTAATTATGTAGAATAAGCATTTATTGATAATTTAATGTGATTGGAATTTATTAGAGTTTTCATGATTTTATTGAACGACCTACATTAGGAAACTTATCAACTTCGATAAAAACGATATTAATTTTGTAAACCTTTGGTAGACCGAACTAATATACTGGTATTGATTATTAGAACGTTTTTAGTTACAGTTACAGTTCTATCTTTAAAAATGATTTCGAATCCGAAACGCTATTCACCGATTTCAAAAGCTTTTATTGATGTCAGAAGCCAAGACTGGCAAAAGGAGTACATACGTAAGTAAGTATAATTGAAAATCTTATAAAATAGCATAATAAATAATTTACAAATTTAATGCATCTTATACGAAATTATTTTAGGCTTTATTCATGATTCACACTATAAAACTATAAACTATAAATAACGTATAACTTAAGACTTTACTATGAAAAGATAATAAATATGTAGATTCCAGAACCGACAGTGTAATGAGAGAAGAGTAAAATCAATCTTAGATTTTTTAAATTGTCATGTTTAGTTTTTAGTAAAAAAAAATGATGTTTATAAAATTGGCTATACTACTCGTATAGGTATTATTTTAATTTGTTTAATGCATATTGTGTTTAAGAATTCCATAATTGCTGTGTTTTTGATTTAAAAAAAATTACAATAAAATTACAGAGCACACAAAATTAAAAAGTCAATATCTCTGGATGATGAGCAAAGTAGAGATGAAGACAAAAAGCAGAAAACTGGAACTTTTAAACTTTTGGAACTGTTAAAATTCAAATTGTTGATTAACTTTGAAGTGCATTTACCAAAAGCAAGTGACTTTCTTCTTTTTGTTTCTAATCTATAAATTGCAGCAAAAAAAATCTTGCTTTCCTTCCTTTCGTAAAAAATTGCATGTTAAAGTTCCTTACGTTCCTTACTGACGTAACTGTGGTGTTGTTTGGACGCATGTGTTTCAGCGTTTCAAATCCGTTGATTGTGCCTACTATACTCGTATGCAGAGTTCTGCAGTTTTTGTGCGGCTGTGTGTTCGTGATACGATCGTAATTACATTACTAAGTCGTAAGTAGGGTTGTGTAACAGATTTAGGACCTTTGTAAGGTTTTTTGCACAAATATGCGTCATTATTAAGAAAAGGTCATAGGGGAGATACAAATCTACATAATATTCTTATGTAACTAACAACAAACAGTTGAAAATATGATACGTCATTTGTAAAAGTTTATTTTTTTTTTTGCTTGTAATATGTCTCTAAAAAATAATCGTATTATTGTAAGTAATTGGTCTGAAAAAAAGCTGAAGCTGATTTCATAAAAAAAAATTTAATTAAATTATATCAAAAAAAAATTATGTCCACAAAAAGTTGTAAAATTCAGGTGTCAACCCTAATCACTTATAAGTCGAATCTTATCGCATCACATCGGAATAAAATAAAAACAAATTACCATTGGTACGTGTGGATTGTTACGCAATCATTGGTAATGACCCTCGAATTCGATAATACGTTACAAAGTAACTGGATAATACCTAGTTTACTACGTACGCTACATAGTGTTCGAGACCAGTAGTTCAACTTTGCACAAACGCAATTATGAATAATGAGGCGAATTTGATCACGATCGGGATGCAACAATGCCTTATAATTGATAGGTTGTTTTTAAATTCACTTTTAAATTTTTTATAACTCACTCTCGACATGAAATGTACTTTAATTTAACCTATTTTTTGTAATTGTCATTGTGTCAAATTATTTTTATCTCTTTTTCTTTTACCAAAGATAAAGTCCGCTCTTTTGAATACCAGCTTTTCTTTGTATTTGATGAGTAAGAATTTAAGAATTAAGCAAGGATTAGTCTCTGGTCTTTAACTAGTACATTGGACCCGTACTCGTACAGCGGACCATGAATCGCTTCATTTCGATTCCAAATTAAGCGATCGACAAAAACTTTGAATCCATTTATTATTTCACGTGAGAAGAGTATGTAAAAATATTCGATAGCATAGATATGTGATTAAGTACTCGTTTGGGCGTGAAATTTGAAATACTTAGACAAAAAATTGGTCAAGTTTTTAAACTCATCGAAAAGCCACTTCCATGCTTCCTGTTTGGGGCTCTGCACATTCAACGCGGATAAAAGCGAGAGATGGCGAAGAAACTTATTTTTCAAAGAGACCTTAACGTAGACAACTTAAGATAATAAATGTTTTTATCTGTATTCATAATCCAGAATATTATATCGTGCTACGGGGATTGCGTTGAGTAGAATAAAGATGCATATTTCTTTTAATCTTTATTTTTTTATGAATAAACTATGTTTATGCAAAGTTAAGTTATTAATGAAATAAAAACAGATTATTCAATGAATAAATTTACTGCAAGAATCAAGAACAGCTGCCTTTTGTAAGTATAGAGGTACGTGTACATTAGTACGGGCCGCAGCTGAACGGTGCGATATTTCAATACATTTGACGTTGTGGCCCGATGTAGTGTGCGATGGTGAATACAAAATGTACCAAAGAAATGCAGGATGATTTTTGCGTGGTGATGCCGCCCGTCCTAATGTGCGTGAACCCTTAAACTTCAATAAAATATAACAACGAGTAAAAACAATTAAGTAGGTACACTAAAACGTGGTACACTATAAAATAAAACTAGCTTACAGGAATAATGAAATAGACTATGTAAATGTAAATTCAGTGAGTTAAATATTAGCATTTTAGTGACAAACCAATTTGGCCTTAAAACTTCTTATTGATAAACATGTAAATTACGAGTAAGTTGAACAAAATTAAAAACTGTTTTCACGTACAGCATTCGTTTTCGATATTATGTTAAACTTTTAATGTCCATCTTTTTATTCCACAACGGGATCCTTTGCAAATGCTATTAATTTCGATAGAGTCCTGGACCTGTTTTAATTATCGCGTTCCAATGACCTCATTAAGAAGTCTGTTAATTAATCGACTATACATCTGGACATACCTCCCGTGTTTTTACTACGTTCGAGAGGTATAGGTTTGCGCAAACAAATAAAAACAAAAAGGTATAGGTTTTTGTAAGTCTTATTCAGAGTGAAAAGCTGTTTTAGTCACAATTTTTTTTTATCGAGAATCGTGATCTTGCTTTTATCAGCGTCAAGTTGACAATATATTTTACAAAATTTATCTTTTCATCAAATTGAATATTTGTATCGAATATTTCCTTTAAAAAAAACTTTACACACAAAACAAACAAGCCCCAGGTTAAATTATGATTATAGATACAAACACCATTAATTTGATAGTACATACTTTACAATGACAGTTCGAAATAGTCGGCCCTTATCCCACAAGTTTACGACCTCGGTCACTGTCACAGAATGTATACAGACGCATTGTGCAATTCAATTTATATTTATATGTGAATGGACGGTAATGAGCCAAGATAAAACTGAAAAAGTGGAATGAATACACTAATAAATTGAACTTGCGGACGTAAAGAATGGTGCACAATTTGATCACTTCGTTTTATTTCACAAAAAATATTGAATTATTTGCTAGACGGGTTTGCCGTTTGTTGCTAAGTAGGTGGCACAAATATGAAAAAGGCAGAGGGACAAGTCCTATGAAATGTTGGGCCAGAGATGTAGGCTAGAGCCGTTAATCACTATTCGTGAAAATCTGTAGTTTCACGATAACGCCCGAGCGAGTTAATATTCAATTTTCAGTCATTTATTGCAACCATTATTTATCTGTTATTACACAAGTGACGTATTTTTGTAACTTTTTGACAATCAACAAAAACATTTTTTCATTTTTTCTGAACTTGTTTTAAATCTTAAGTCAAAGACAAGATCATTTTAATGATACTTTTTGACGTTGGTTACGGTATCAAAAATACGCGACACATTTCGAGTTCTCCTTCTCTGTTCTCTAGTTTGTGCTAGTGGTAAAAAGTTCCTATTTATTTGCAGATGGATTCGACCATCAAGACAATTAATGGGGAATAATAATGTAGCCATGGCAGTTCTAGACGTAGACCAGCTTCTATAAATAATCCACTCAAATTAATAACTTCAATTGACTTCTGCGAAGCATTGCGCTGGAAATGTCGTCTAGAAATATATAGCACGTTTTGAGTTTTAGTGGAACAACACAGTTGTTTAGAATTATAGTTTTTGTCACAGAATTCTTCCTAATACATAGATTCATACAATTAGATTCTGAAGTTCATACTAAATTATTATACTTTTATATTACCTACATAACATATGGAAATGTATAAATAATACGGGAACACTCACGTCATATTGTCGTTTTTATATTTAGTAAAATGTTTCAAAACATTTGTTTTATTATGGTAGAAATATGTAATTCGAAAGTTATTATGTACTCGTAAGTATAAATTAATATGGAATGGAATTAAGATAGGGTGGATATGTTTTGGTATTATGATCATTTTGTCTCTCTTATTTATATTTCGTTTAAAAAATAATTGTGTCATTTAAGCAGTATCCGTCCCAAGTAAAGATGAAAAGGAAGTGGCTAAACAGCTGCGGAAGTTGACGCTTCGGAAGATCTTACGTAAGATTGAAGTAGAGGCGCTTTTCTGAGGTCAAGACATATTTCGGTTCGCCGCGCCGGTTGAGTATTCAAACTTGGCTCCAATGTTGACAAAAGGTTTGTGGGTGACGGTATTTATTTTGCTATTCGAAATTCTGGATGAAAATTTTCCAGAGTATTTTTTCTCTTTGTTTTCAATGTTTTTTTCCTCGTAATTCTTAGGTTGCCTACAAGAGATAGCTCTTAGCGATAAGGCCTTCAGTTGTAGCACTAGTTTGAAGTGTTATTGATTTGCTTGTAATTTATGGTGTGAACAATCAAAAGTTTATCTATCTATCTACTCGTATGTGTAAAAGTGAATGCAAGAGATCTATTCACCGAATCTACTAAGATGTAACTAGTAAGTGCCCAATAAACAAACAAAATTATTTTTCACATTCTTCATACTATTAAGATTCACGCAATGAACAGACTACATAAGTGTAGACAGAACAAAAGATATCCCACAGCCTTGAAGGCGAGCTCATAAATACATCAAATTAGATGCATATCAGGTCCATTATTGTATGGCCACTGATCCATGCGCCAGATGCGACAAAAACTCGAATTTCATACTAGAGTCTGTCTGAGAAATGAAACAACATGTGCTCGTCGTTATTGGTCAAGCGAGTTGGTGCAATTCTTCGAGCATCCCAATACAAATTCCTAATGAATAAAAGATTGAATTGAAATTTTTGATTCGTTCATTGAGTAACTTTGGGCAATGTTCTATTCTTAATCTGACTCCAGGGCCACCCCCACTCGGCCTATACAAATTTACTTTACTAACAGACGTTATATTGAAACGATTGTATTTACACGCCGGTTTTATTTTCAACCAGAGTCATATCGTTCAATTTGAAATTATAATTCAACTGATAGTGGATTGAAGATTAATTCAAGTTTTTCTACACTCTTGCAAGTAAGATACAAGTTTGGTATAACAATGCTAGTCGCTGCGCCCCGTGGCTTTACCCGCACTATGGCGAATAAATCTGCTGACGTGATAACTTGCATGGCGAGGGTTACGAGTACGTACCTATGTTATTTTCTACTAGCGCGTAAAATTGCATCTATGTCTCTATGACAACATTTTCGATAACATAAAATAAATAATCATACTAAAAAAGTTAGCTTTCAAAATGTAATGTAATGTGTAGTTAGTTAGTTAGTTATTTAGACTCTAGAGTAGGACATATAATTAGGCTATTTTTCGTAGTAATAAAGATATCATATACCTAAAAAGCTATCTCTATTTAAAATTTGCGGAGCCTTGATCATCCGGCAGCGAGATTGGTCGACGATATTTTTAGCCACGGGTCGAACCTGGATTCGGTTGAAACAGGACCGAGGGAGATGGCACAATAACCGAGACGCCTATACCCAGCATTGGAATAAAAAAGGCTGTGGTTGATGATGATTCCAAGCTTAATCTAATTTCATCAAACTGATTTAGCATGAAGCAGTAACATACATCAGACCGATTTAAAAAGAAGAAGTTACAAACACACATACAAACTTTCCCATTTATTATATTAGTGTGATAGCTATTAATTCTGTAGACGCTTCGATTTTTTAGTGCCTATCAATGATAGTCACGATTGATCTATTGATCATCATACAGTGATTAAGTTATTTCATTTCAATGATCTCATTTCATTTTATTGCAAAATTATAAACATGTAGGTATGAGTTCCATATGAGTAAAATGACGTTTATGAAAATAATTTTGACATTTCATTTCAGTTGGTTTAACCTTTTAAAGATAAATTAAGTTAATTTTCACTGGCAATGTTTTACAGTATTTGTGTTAAATAAGTACCTACATATTTACGAGCAATATGCATAAATTCTTGTTTAAATTTATTCATGTTATAAATAGCTCAAAGTATATTTTACAGTCTAATTACTAATTTAAGTATAACATAAAACATTTGCCGTACCAACTAATATGACGTATTAATTGTATAAAGACTTCTTTGAAATTAAATTATCTTCAATAAACTTATCATTATTCCGGGATGTCAAGGATCATTTTCGCAAAATGTTTTTCTTTAGCAGAACGCCACACTAATTTATTACCATATATTTGCTATATTACCATTTTGTTAGGAACTGTAAAATCATAAGCCCGCGTCCTTTTTTTATTAAACGGTTTTATTTAGCTCACGTTTTCTTTTTTCTTTCTTGGGTCAAATTTAGTAATTCAAATTTCACCCTCTTCCTGTCAACCGATTAATCTGAAATTTTGTATACACTTTGGATTTTGGTGACAATACAATTATGTTTATTCATTATCATTATAAATTCAAGATGGCCGCCGCTACAAAATGGCGGATAACGTAGGTTTTATCAATCCCATCAATATGGGTATCAAATGAAAGGGCTCAACAAGCAGAATACAATATACTATAAAAAATTGAAATTCAAGATGGCGGCCGCTACAAAATGGCGGATAACGTAGGTTTTATCGATCCCATCAATATGGGTATCAAATGAAAGGGCTCAACAAGCAGAATACAATATACTATAAAAAATTGAAATACAAGATGGCGGCCGCTACAAAATGGCGGATAATGTAGGTTTTATCGATCCCATCAATATGGGTATCAAATGAAAGTGCTCAACCAGTATAATACAATGTACTATATAAAATAAAAACTAAAAACTAGAAAATAAAAATAGGTAAAAAAAAATTTTAAGTTAAACGGTTTTATAAAACAATAAAAAAATGTACTAAAAACCAAAAAATAATAAAATAGATACAGTCGTGGGAATTATAAACATATGCATAGACTAGACTAAAATAAAACCGTGGGGCACGTCCCACGGTTTTCTTGCCCCACGACTGTATCTATTTTATTATTTTTTGGTTTTTAGTACATTTTTTTATTGTTTTATAAAACCGTTTAACTTAAATTTTTTTTTTACCTATTTTTATTAACACTTATATTGTTTCTCTAACAACCGCCAAGCCACATCAGAAACATTCAGGCGGCTTCAAACTCGGACACCAGAACTTTGATCTAGCCATTTGGCCTATACAAACCCACTTACTTTCCTACAGTAGAAGCTCGTCAAAAATCATAGTCCGGCCGTCCAGCTCAAGCGTAACAATTCTATCCATACTTTATCTGCAATCACGTTCTAGGGATGACGTAAACCGAGAAAATAAGATTAATCGATTCTCATCAGAGGTGGCGAGGTTTAATCGAGCCATCCATCCGTCTTTCAAATTGAAGTTCAATTAAATACTGTTGTAATTAAATTAAATTACTCTTAGTTAAATCAGAAATCAAACTTATTTCATCATCATCATCATCAGCCCGTTATCGCCCACTGCTGAGCATAGGCCTCTCTTCAAACTTATTTAATGACCTTAAATTAAATTGAACAGGTTGTTACGGGAAAGTCTTTTTTAAAAAGATATTAAGTGTTATAATTGTGTTATAAACCTAATTATATAGAATTCATTAAATAATCTTAATTGTAGTAGCATCTCTATCTTAAAGTAATACCTAGATAATATAGTGACACATTTTGAAATCGATTTACTAAAAAAATCGATTTACACAGAGTGCCATCCCTACTTGTCCAGCACCCGGCGCGGCGACGTTCTATTTTTACGGCAAATTGCCGACCCGGCACGAAGTCCTGTTCAGACTACACCATAATATCGTCGGCTTACTGAAGAAATCTTTCAGCTTACTAGAAGAAGTTATTATGTTAACTGCAAAATCAGTGCCAGGCTGGACGCAACTTCGAGCGCATTACGCTTGTAATCATTCCTCGAAAAAGATTACCGAATGTGATCGAAACTAGTCGCAGTATCCAACTCAAGAAAGAGAACAATAAAGAGTTTATCTATCTATCTATCAATACAACTTGAGTAATGATGAATTTAAATATCTGTTCTGGGTCTGGGTGTTAGTTGTCCTTGTCTTTGTGTGTGTTCCATGGCATCCTCGACACAGGATTTTATTCCTAGTGGGGAGCTTTGAGTGTGAAACCACCATTAATTTATTATTATTATTTTTGATTATAGCCAAAATGTGTCAAAACCACGTTAGTTTTTATAGCAAAACAAGTTAGTGACTTTTTTGCATTAACCCGACGATATACACCATCTTCACTTGTTTGTCTTTGTTGATGCGTTGCATTGTTAGCCTGCGACACGTTGTGCTGAGCCGTAGGGGTGGCATAAAATACAACGTGTTGCAAGCTTGGACGAGTCTACCTGTCGATACCTATGCAAAATAATATTTTTAAGCAGACAAGTTTTACAGGAAAATACGGTCAGTATGCTACGCCAAAATTAACTTTTTTATATCGCTAATCGATCGCTAATAATCAGCTGTTGGATGGAACAAAGTCTTAAATATTAAATACTACGAGTGTGTTGAAGCAGCAAATTTTCTGTCCTATCAAAACAACAACAATAACGAGCACAAACCTCTTTTCTTAACTTAACTTTCCAAATTCGACAGTTTGAATTGCAAAGTTAAGAAAGAAGAATATTGCAGGTAAAGCAAGGAAGATACAAAGCGATAAAATAACAGCTCAGTCTGAAGAACCCGTGAACCTAGGCGATTGATCGTGAGTGCCTCACAATTGTTCAATTGAAGATCATATCTGTCTAATGTCACAGGATTTTACCACTTGAAAGATGTTATACGGCGACTATTGTTTATTCTGTGACTCAACTAGCCGTGCTTTGATTTAGCCTAAAATTGTGAAGCATTGACACATTTTGGGAAAACAAAATTAATGATTTTCCAAACTGTGTAGCCATTTTAGTGTACGTATATTTGCCTAATAAATATACTAATAATAACTCTTTTGTTGAATGTTGAAATTAAAGTAATTAAAGAAATAATTACATTTATATGATCTAAAAAAAAGCAGTTGCATGCCATGTTGCAGTAACCACTGACTTGCCAGTTCGCATTAACATTAGGCGATAAACTAGTACTTAAAGCTAATTAAACATAATCCAACTACGAAAGAATTAGTTTCGGTGCTAAATGCAAAGCAATGAAAGAGCAGCAACACAAATTAATACTATAATTCTACCACCCGCTGCCTTTACTGATTTGTCAGCGGAACGGCGGCAGTGGCAACGTATCGCTACGTTCGGTATACGCGGTACCGAACGGTTTTCGTATTTCAATAAGCGCTTCCTGATTGACGCGGGATGCGCGAGATCGTTTCGGCAAAGAGCGTCATAGTGTGGATGCAGCATCGACAAATCAGGTAAGGGCCTTAACTGTCAGAAATGAAAGTGTTGGATTAGACCAATCTTAATAGTGCTACTAAAATAAATTAAAAACAAAAGTTAATGCAAAGATAGTTTTTGTTAATCTATGATAGCAAATACAAATTCCGGGTAAAAACTAAATCATTCTCATAAATAAGTATTTTAATTAACTTTAACATCGTAAGTTGGAATATTAATACAAATAAACAGTCATGCTTCTGGTTATTTTTTGGTAAAAAGCAAACAAACATCAAAAAGCAATACAAAAGTTAAAAAAAACTAGTTATAGTGTAAATATGCATAAATAATTATGTTTCCTAAGTCACGACTGATATATCCTTCCACGGTAGAGTCACGAAAAAGTTCTTCCAAATCGGTCATAAAATTTAAAGACGGCCATTTTAAAAAGGAAACAAAAGATGCCACCAACAAAGCTCCATTGAAAATTAACACGAATAATTATTCTCGAAGTGATCAAAGACATATAAAAGGTATAATAGCCATCGATTGTCCCGAATGTAAATTTGTATAACTAACTATGCGGCATGTACCTAATAAACGTATCGTAGGTAGTAGGTATGTACTGACGATGTGATAAAAATCGCGGGTTGAACTGGAATTAGGATAGAGGACCAGGATGCACTCATCCTTAAAAGAGAGGCCTATGCTCAGCAGTGACCTATTACGGGCTAACAATGATGATGATGATGATAATGGTGGTGGTATCTTACGTGCAGAAAGCATTTTATACATTTGTGAATAATAAGATTCTTCTAACTAAGCAAATCTAAATAATGCATGCTATGGAGCATGCATTATTTGGATTTGCCGTAGACCGTATCGTTGCTTACCATCAGGCAAGATGGCGGTCAAATGCAAGCCTATTACTGAATAATTTTTTTTTAAAATAAATATATTCAAATATTTTTGTAAAAAAATAAATAAAATATTAGTTTTATTAATATCAGAAAACAAGTGGCTTCACATTATTTTTATATATCACAGATGTATCTCGAAGTAATTATGAAAGTGAAGGTAAATCGTCGAGCACTTGAGCATAAACCCACTGGCGCAAGATACATCGACACTAAAACCCAACAAAAGAAACAAGGCAAAGAAAAAGGTTAATATCTCATACGCAGGATGTGCCCGTCGCTTCGATAAAGATACTATTAACATGTTTTCGCCATTAATTATACAAATGGTGAACGCGGCGTCATTGATTAATAAGATAGGTCTGTGCTTTGGAACATTCGCTTGAGACTGCATTTATTTCACAGAGGAGTTAATATTTTGGAACGACGGAGAACAAACATGTAGACAAAAACCAACTGGTAATCTCGATAATTTAGCGAGGCAATCAATGTCAAACAAGTTTTTAAAACAAAAGAACATCATCATCAAATTATAAATTTTGATCAAACTAAAGAAGATAAACGAAAGTGTTAATAGAAAATACAAGTCAAAACTAAAAAGAATCGGCTGCTTTTATCAATCTGCTAAATACAAACAATTGTTTCCAAAACAGTTTGAGGCAAAAGCCATTGTAACTCCAAAATCACATTGAAATAAAGAAAAAACCCAACGTTTTATGGGCTGTATCAACTTTAAAGGCGTCAAGAGAGCTTTCCATCGAAACAACCCCATTTCGTATTTATCCCACGTACCAATAGATGTTAGGGTCATCTATCAGACCCTTGGCACAACAAATCGTGTCTCGTTTCAATCGGAACATTCAAATCGATTCCAAAATCGAAACGCACATAAAGGAATCAATATTAAAGGATCGAATGGAAGGGATAAATGTTAAAAAGAGTGATTCCACAAAAAGTCGAAAAACATACTTTTATTCCCTTCAGATATGGGTGAAATACCAGAGATATAAAACCAGTCCATGGTGGGAAATTGATATCGGGGTCGGCGGCAAAAAGTACAATATCCGAGACCAAGTCTTCGAGAGAGATTATGTAAACTAGCGGTTTCCTGAAGTTTGCTGGAAAAGTGGGACTTGAGAACAAAACTTACAAGGTTCGATAACACGCGCAGAGACTGCTGAATACTAAAGATGAAGACCAGTTAAAGAGTTTGATAAACGTTATGGATTTATACCTTGAAGAGATTGCTCTTAACGATAATGCCGTCAGTTGTTGCACTAGTTTTAAGTGCTATTATTCTTTTGTTAGCAATTTCTGGTGTGAACAATAAATTATTGTATTATAATGAAAAAATTTATATAGCTATTTTTATATTTTCTATGCAATGATAGATAGTAAAGGCTTGCAGTGCTTGCTTGCCAAGATACAAGTGCTTAAATGTACCCGATTTTTGGGTTAATGCTGCAATTTGCAATGCAATCAAGTTACCAAAATAAATAATAATGAATTTGTCTGATTAGTCATTAACCAATCTAGTCCAAACTACAGTAAAATTGCGCAGTTTGTTGATCGTTTAATAAAACAAATTCGAAATTACAACGAATTCCCAAAAGTTAAACACATAGAAACAGTCGAATATAACCGAACATAAATTATTCCAATTCAGAACATCAAAAGCGGGAACCGTATAATATAAATAGATACGTATATACATACGGCTGTAAATACCGCGATATATCAAAACAAACTGGTTGCAATAAAGTGCCGTGATCATAGTATATTGGTGTCAGCTCACGAGGTCAATGGTAGAACACCGGCTACCGATCTAAACGTATAAGACGTGGTAATACGTTCTCGTTCGAAATATTACGTAGACAGTAATGTTTGGAACGAGGATGCCTGAAGTGGTTTCGGTCTTTTTTTGGAGTGTTTTATGCATATTTTGATTTAAACAATTTTATTTCTCGTTTGTTTAGACGTTAATAACTCTTTTAAACGATATGATATATCTTAATATATATAAATCTCGTGTCACAATGTTTGTCCTCAATTGACTCCTAAACCACTTAACCGATTATAATAAAATTCGCACACCATGTGCAGTTCGATCCAACTTGAGAGATAGGATAGTTTAAATCTCAAATTATAGTCGCAATTTTAATTTATTGCAAATTATATAATTATATACTGATAATTTTTACTATAAATTGACAAGTTAGCATCAACATACTACGGTTGCTATAGTTACGCAATGGCTTTTGACAGGACAACGTCTGTCGAGTCAGCTAGTATGGATATAAAATTAGGTAATTAGAGATCATTTCATAGTGTTCAAGAAGCAACTATAATAACAGAGTTTTCATCTGTAATTCTGTGAGTAAATTCATAAAATGTACCTCTACATTAGTACCGCGGCGGGCCCAGAAGGCGTTTGATGGACGAACGTGAAAAACGACGTGAATCCGTCAATGTACAAATTTAAAACTATGTATTTCACTTTTTTCGAACACAGCGAAGATACTCAAGAAATAACTCGTCAGTGCTGAGCAACAAACAAAATTGAGTAAATTATTAGTTAAACTTCGTAAACTTCAACATAAAACCTAATTACACAGCGGAGCGGGAATTTTCATTACCATACTTGTCGAGCTATTGAGTTGTTGATGAGTAATTTTTACCTTAGATAATTAGGAGGTTAAAGCAAAAACATGTTGCCGGAACGGCGAAACTTGGGGTTCGTGGTCATTGCGCACCATGCTGGCCAAAATTCGATGAAAACCGACCAACGACTCAAAATGGAACAAAATCCTAACTACAGTTTGAAATCCGGTTGTCAAAATTGACATTGGTTTATTTTGAAAAGTTTTAAAGAAATTAAGACCAGTTTCGTTCAAGCGCACCACGACACTTACGACGATAATACATTCAGGTCATCGTGCATAGGCCTAATGCGTATGGTCTAAAATTTTATATCTGGAAGTCCATAATCTTACCTCACTACCATTGTGGTGTGGTACATACTCGTACTACCAAAAACATAGCGTGACTCTGCAAGGTCAATAGTGGTGCAGGCGATAATTATGTTATGGAGAACGAAGGACTTTTGAACTCATTGTCTGTATTCGACAGCCAAGATTAATGTACTAAATTACTACCAAAATGAGATAATTGGAGGACCTTGAGAGATGATTCGTTTAATTTTGTTTTGTATGTTACTCGGATTTCCTTGACAAAAATAGTTAGTTAATTATTTTGAGGAAAATTATAAAACCTAGAAAATAAGGATTGCAACTTCTTTAATAATTCTGTAAAAATTTAATAGTTGCTTATATTAAATGCCAATGAGACTTTTGATTTGAATGAATAACGTTTTCGAAGTAGGTTAGTAGATAACATGGTCTAATAAAATAGCAGTGTGTCTAGAGTTCCATAGACCAGTCGGTTATATCTTATCTAGAAATATGTGCATGAGTGTGCGTGAACCCCAAAATTTTAGACACTTGTGTATTTAAGATGTACCATGTCGTTAAGTGATTTTTAATTGTGAGGGAAGTTAAGTGATAATGTACGTCACTTTTATGTTTTGTCAGAAAACATATTTTGTTAGTAATTATATATGAGCTGTTGTAAAAGAATGACGCATAACAAATTATCTTTTTTTAACCGACAATGATCAACTTGCGTGTTAATCTTGCCAGACGATAAAACAACAAGAATAAGATATTTTTAACGTTAAAATAAGTAAAGAAACTTCCAGATAAGTATCATTTATGAACAGTGAATGGCGATGATAAATAATCATCGTCTTTCTTTTATGGTTTTCCTTATTCCATATTATTTTAATATTCAATCTCAAGAAAAGAAAGAAAACGAGTTGCAAATGTTTAAAATGTAAAACCAAAGAGAAATCTTAAAACCATCATTATTTTAAAAGCTAAATCAGTTAAATTACATCGTCAAAAATTTTGAAAATGACAGCGATAACTTAACAATAATAAAAAGATTCAAAGGTAAAGGTAAGATAAACTATGCAAAGATTTTAGCAACGGTAAATAGAATATTTCACTTGAATTTTAAACCACTTCGGTTAAACTAACAGGAGCTTAAAAGATTACGTTGAGGGTCTGTTAGTTTTACTTTAATAGAGCCTTGGCTTTTTTGAGTAAAGAAATGTAAAATACTCTTTTTTCTCAGACTTTTATTCTTAAAAATTTTCAGCGCCTAAAGCGAAGCATAATAACCTTCAAAACTATAAATCGCATTAATGACTAACTAACGACTGTTAACAACGCATAAATATACCCAACTTCAAAATAAAATTAAAAGGACCGACGAAATCAAAGGCCGTTCACCTGAAATCAATTACAATCTATCAGATACACCGAAAAATCCAGCGATTGGTTTTTGGTGCACTAATGAACTAACAAATAAAACATGTTGTACAGCCAACAAAAACTATTATAGAAAATCAAAAAAGCGTTCACAGAGCTTTTGATTCGATTTCTACTTTTAAACGGATACAAATGAAATATGCGTGACGAATTGGGCTTTGGATGTTTTTTGTATAATTTAGAGTGGTTAATTAAAACCAGGTATGTATGACAAGTGCTAAAGGCCCGTGGGCTATCCCACTATAGAAGGCCAAAGTGACTAAAACGTCCAGGAAATTTGAAGTATGTCATAAATGAGCTAAAATTAAAGGAAGATGAGGCTTCTTAGTTGCGGAAGCCAAAAAACAATTTGAGTCGCTGCAATGTATCAAACCAACGTTGTACGCTGGTTATGTGTTCTAAAACAAAACGTACTAAAATTAGTTAATAGTTAAATAAAATACGGTAGAACGTGTATGCACATCGCTTTTATTTTATGACTGTTCACGGATTATGCATTAAGCTAAATTAACAACAAAATAGTGTTGAAGCTCTCAATAAAATACAGGTCAATATAAATATAGTCGAGCTAGACCAACAAAACTACGCTAACAGTCTATAGATTCAGTTCATTTAATAACCTTTACTAGATAAGGTAGTTGATATATATTATTCATTAGACCCGCATTGCACCTGCCTGTGTATTTTCTGACAACAAACGAACCCATGGTTACAAGCATCGTATTTCAATCGATAACCAGTTTAAGCTCTTTAAAAAATAATAAAGCTGAAACTTTTAGTAATCCACAATAACATTTTTAAATCGATTTCTGCAGGTGTTACTAGTTTGATAGAGAAAACGCTTAGTTTGTGCTGGCAAATAGGGTTTCTTTTGCTATAAAATCTTAAAAAGGTGTTAAAGTATTGCAATTAACTTTTCTTAATTACTTTTAATAGCTCTGATGAGATGATGACCCATTCTTTATTATAACATTGCGTGGCAAACGACTGTCGGAGTCATTATCTTCTCGATTGATTAAAAAGATTGCTAAATGTATAACGATGTTACGGCTACTTGGGAAATGGTAAGGCAGGTTATAGAAGACACTACGGGGTAGAATAGGCCAATTTTGTTAATACTGTCTTCTGCGGTGACATTGATTTATTGACAGTGTCGAATTGACCGAGAGGAGATTTTTATGATTGATTGGCTAGGCGTTTGGTCATGGCTTGGTCGAAAATGGTAAACATGGCAAGCCTTGAATGGAAACTAGCTAAAGTGAAGCTGATGGGTACCGTTGAGTACTTGGTGATCAATAAACTACGTTGTATCTTACTTCAGAGATTGTAGAAACTTGAGGTCAAGGACAGATTGAATAGGCATCTTTTAAGTCTGCGTGCTTCATCATCGACCACATGGTCGCTTACTAACAAGCGAATTGGTGACCAAACGCAATATGGCGAAACTGACTTATACGCGATAAAAAAAGTTCTAGAAATAGAATAGTTGAGGTAATTGGATTCGGAAAAAGTACGTGATGATAATGTTGGCTATCAAAGTTAAATAGAATACGCACCGCTCTGTTTCAGCCTTACTAAATGAAGCTTAGCCGTTCGCGTGACATAACAGATAAACTATCCTAACCATTCACCATTAAAGCTACTTACAGGTAAGAAAGGAAATTAATGATAAAAATCGTTAGCCATAACGATAAAAATGTAAGCGACTTCGATAATGGGTTTTGTTTTCATGTAATGAAATTTGGTTTAATAGAATTATTCAGCGGACGCACGCAAGCTCGAAGCACTAATAATTTTCTATGAAATTATACTTTTCTAATAAGTATACATACTAATGACAGGCTGGAGGTAATAAAATCGCGGGAAATACATTAACACGTTCAATGCTAGCGGCACGACATCGTGATATGAATATTTCAGAAATAAAGTGTTGACGGGATTGGGAAGGACTTGACAAACCCACTTCGTTTTGATGTGAAAGGATGAATGTTTATACATATGTTTGAAATATTACTTATTCACGTAAAAATGACTGAACTTATTTGAAATCTATGGATATGGAACGTCTCGCCGGCAGTGAGTAGTCTCCGTGCAACGTGCAACATTACGACCACGACCACTCTGCCAAGAGAGAACGACTCAGAAGAAGAAGATTTGAAATCGAGGCAAAATTTGTTACGGAGGTAGTTTATACTTTGGATTAAAACATAGACCACTTTTTGTTCAGATCAACCAATCAACCGTGAGCTAATGATTAATAGTATTTTAAGATATAATATATAATAATAGTACAGATATTTGATCCCCAAAATGCGCGTCAGATATTATTTTGAAGTCCTCCAGAGTACCTACCATCGAATTCCACAAAACCGATATCAAAAACAAATTTCTAAACATTTGTACGATCACTTTTTGTTTCTAGTTTGCAACTTGTATGAAATTCCTGAATCAGCCTCAGCACACAACAAGTACTTACTCTAGCTAAGTCCATGATTATCGCATACATTCTAGTCCTATACCAAAAGCTCATAAATACGTACAAGCTCCTAAGCCGCGATCGTAGCTGCTCCAACCGGCCGGTAAAGCTGTGACCGCACTAGAATTTGCTGCGCGACGCGACAAAATGCACAGTCTTTACAGGTGTGTAGTAAATTGATAAAACCTAGATCTATTTTGTTAGTCTCCGCATTATTCTATGACTACGCACAAGTCAAGTCTGCGTAGTTCAAACACCCATTTTCAAAAACATCTTGAAATAAATCGTTGCTTATTCACAAGGGAGTTGGTGAAAGATGTAAAACAATTCGCGCTAAGAAACGAAAAAAAAACAGTACGTTTTCAGATGCAATTAATTTAAATGCGCATTTTAATGAAATTTTAGTATTATCATAATTGCATTTTTACAAATTTCACGTAACTGAATCAATGATTTTACTGTAAATAAGCTTGTATTAATCCGAAGCTAGGCAAACATTGATGCATTTAGACGGAGCACACTCCTTGAAAACCGATTCACTCGTGACTTCAAGACACTCAGATTAAATCTATTAAGTGTGTTTGTTTTTAGTTATAACGAGTGAGTACCTCCCAGCGGATCACGATATCGAATAAGATGACGTCATTGATCTGAACACACTAAGCTCTATTTATAGGACCTTCTTGCATGATGACGCGCTACCTGTGTCTTGTAATATCTATCATGGAGTATCTTATTTACTGTACAAGGTTATATTCAAAAAGGTATGCTGCGCCGACAAAGGTTCATAGTACTCATCATTATGAACAGAATTCACAAAAATAAACACCTGTTCCATTGAAAAATCTCTCAATGATACTCGACAAAATGTATGGAACAGCTGTTTCTTTTTCGCGAATTCCGTGTTGCTCCGATAGTAAAAGTTGTTCATAATGATGAGTACTTTGAGCCTTTTTCGGTTTAACATACCCATTCCTTATAACCATGTATAAATATTATCTACTTACTTTATCAAAATCAACCATTCTACACCCACTGGTATAAGTATAATGTTCTTTTCAGCGCTTTATCTTTTCTGGACTGCTTTGGCTATTTACTTTAAATCTTGCAAATCTTGCAATCTTTTCTTTTAGCCTTTCGAGTGGCCTAAACATTTTGGCACAAGCTACCCACACAGCCTATAGGAACTTACTTTACATTTCTGTCTTTTGTCGAGTCGCATCGCAACGCGTATCCTAGTGAGATTGCACCTCAAATCGAGTTATCATCTGGACTTACCTGAAATACAAGAAAAACCATTGATAAACACGACCAGTTATAGGACATTGGTGGGCTTGATAGTGAAAATAAACAGGTTGAGAACCTGTACTCGTGTGTGGGAACGTTGTTTAGCGATAAAAGTAAAAGTTTTTTTTCTTAGCAACCTATTGCGTCTGAAAATCGGATGAGTAGTTTAGGCACTACGGTGCGCAGTGGAACATACGTACGTACATACATATGAACATACCTATACAATTATGTTAGCGTGTTCAAAATAATTCCACCTTTTAGATTTGCCGTGGTCGGGTAAAGATGTAAAAATAAATTCAAACAAATATCATATGGATGAATGATTTACTTTGAAACATCTTCCTGACTATTTGACTACGTAACTAATAACTTCCTCTATATCGCAATAACTCAAGTTTTCGCTTTATCATGAGTGTTTAACACGTGCGAAGCCAATACAAAGAGTCTATGGAATACGTGTAATTTACATCGCGTCAATGATTTCACAGCTTTGTCTCGAAATTTTAGTGCGTCAGGCTTTTTTGTGTAGTTTCTATTGAATTTCCGTTCATACGGGTAATTTAGTTTCCAAGGTTGTTAAGGTTACAAAACAAACTCGTAACTTCGAAACTGTAATTATTGGCTGAAATTCTAAGAACATTTTATGTTTAGTAAACTTGACATATCGTAAAATTATTGTTATACAGGATATATAATTATCGAGACGCTAAAACTCATACGTTTTACTGTTTTAGTGGAACAAACTTAACATTAACAGATAGTAAAATTATTGTTTATCACATTAAGATACTATGAATATTCTGCTTGACATTTACCTCATATAATTATGCGACCATATGTAGAAGTGAACGTGGTAAAAACGAACAATAGCGAAACAAACAAAACCGCACCAAAGAGTAAAAAAACACAACAGATGCAACGAAGTCTCTCATACTCCTTGACGTATTTGTTGGTCAACAGGCTAGCTAAACGCTTGACCAAAGTTAAGTAACAGTATGATCAAAAATGGTAAACACATCTAGCTTAAATGGGAACTCGATATCGTAAAAGGCCAGACTACCTTCGGTTATGAGCATGATTTGGCGCGCAAATACTTTTGCTTTAAAAGTCTTCTTGCACGACACACAATGCAATTGACAGTCGATGCTATATCCATATGTATTGGAGGGGTTATGGCATAATTTAAAAATTCCTGTACAGCATTTTGAGATCACCAAACCCATTTCAACCTAATACGAGCAATATAAAATTAAACAACAAACAACAGGTTAAGTAAACACTAAAAACAATTCCGCTCGTATCAAATTTTAAACCTCGGCGTTAAAAGCTTAAGTACTTAAACTCAGAGCACGAATATAGAAACCAAGCGCACATTTACAAGTAACAGTAGCATTTTATCTAAACGTTAAACAAGATTTTTAAAGCTAGCGTTTAATAGTTACGAGATCCCAGTAGGTTTACTTTACCAGTTAATGTAAAGCTGCGTACAGACATTTTGCAACACAACGCAACGAAACATCAAAAGGCGGTCGGATCTTTTAAACAGCTGTCTTTCGTTTTCACTTTACAGTTATCTCGAATTTTTCGGCCTATGAGGTATCTATCTTATACCCGCCCTCAAATCCTCGCAATCCTCTAAAATGTTGATCATTACTTCTCTAATTTATTTATTATATTAATAGCTGTGCGCTAATACATACTCGTATCTTTTTAATCAGTATCTGTAAAACACTATGTTTCTTATATAACTAACTTACTACCAGATTCATTCTTCTTTTAATTGTATTACTTTCCATAATTTGAATTATTCAATAATTAGATTACTTACATCGGAAGTTACATATCCCATGATATATCGCGGAATGCCTGTACGTATGTAAGCACCTTTATACGATATGAGGATGCGAATGGCCATGATAACGATATTTGCATTAAATTCAATGTTACAATGTTGCTTAGCACATTTTGTATCCTGGGAATTCATATTTATAGTGAAGTAGAAGTTTATGAAGCTACGAGTTGCGATTTGTGTGAAGATCGATCCGTAAATCGAGTTGTGGAACCGGTAGGAAAATGTTTATTATGAATGACGCCAACTGCTATCATTAAAGAGAAATAGCATTGGTTTTAATTTTACGATCTGATTTATACTTTTCTGAAGTTAATTTAAATACTTGAGTTTACTAGACTAATACTTTTTCGTGAATAATCATAAAATAATATTCGAGATAAAGCCTGAATACTAATAGGTAATATATAAATTACAATAAGGTATGCATCTCATTGTAACACTAATTTGAGACTTTTGTGTTTGTTTCTTACACAAAAGTACACAAAATGAAGATCAATTTAAAAAGTTACTACATGAAATTAAATTGAAAATAGAAAGTTAAATATTATGAAGGTAATATTTTTGTTGTGCTTGTCTTTGTGTGTTTCATACCTAAACAGGAAATTCTAATAGAGAGCTCCGAGTGTGAAATGCTATAATTTTACTAAACATACCGTATAGAACCGTTTAAGTCCTATGTATTTGTTTTAAATGCATAACTTATTAAATAGAAGAACCTATATATTTAACTTGTTAAGGCTATATTCCTAGTCGCGCAAAATATGACTGTAATTCAACCCGAGAAAGTCATAAAATTGAACGGCAATAACTTAACTGACAATAACACTTGTACTCTCTCATAAAGACAGTATTTATAGTTTATTCCAACTTTACTGCGTATATTAGATGTGCGTTTTGTACAGCTTTCATCTTGGACATAGCAACTGGTTCGGCAAGGTCATTAAGTCGACTGCCTCTACGAAAAGTATCGAAAGTGCAAATGGCATTTTTTGTAGACAAGCAATTTAAAGCCATTTGACTCAAATTAATAAGTTATAATACGTAATATCTATTTTATTCGATTTTTTTTTGTATTCCTTAAATTATATTACATATTCGTATAATTGGTACAATAAAAAACGTGATTTTGCAGTTACGATACTGTTCGTAGGGACAATCTAAGTTATGCCAAAGTTATCTTCGCATAACTTACACGTCAGTACACGTTAATACACGTCAGGTTTGTGCTATTCAAACAGCAATTTCCATTGCTTAGAAGTAAACAAACTTTTTAATGGCAGCTTATGCGTGAGTGAAGGTATGAAGTCATTTAAAGAACTAGAAACAACTAAGAAAGAAAAACATAGCTATTAAATAATATAATGAGAGTGCTTTCTTAATTTTTTCTGTCTATTTATAGAGTTAAACAAGTTCAGTTGTAAAGTGTTAGAAACACAAAAGAATGCAATGGCAACATTCTATTTTAGAAGGAATTTTGAATCGAAGACATGGCAACATTTTTTTTGACAAGTCTCTTCACCTTTTTTCTCAACTTAACTTGGATAATATAGAAAGTGACGACAGAGGCCAAAACGACAAGGAATTTGGAAGAAGCTGATGTAACAGATATCAAAATAGTAGAAAGCGAAGTTGCTGTTACCAAGGGCAAAATTAAGGCAAAAGTTAAGAAACTGTGAGATAAATATCAAGAAGAATTTCGAAAGAATCTCAACGTGCGTCGAGTTGAGCTTTAGCAAAGTTATGTAATGTGACCTTGTAACTACGATAACCTTTAAATCAAAAATGATGAACCAATTCCCTATTGCTAAATCTGTTTTAGAAGTAGGAACCAAGGTGTGACTGCTTTAATTTAAATTTATACTGATTTGTTTAGAAATTTCTGTGTTTATTTATAATATAATTTTCGACCAGTTTACCTCAAGATTTTATTACACGTTCCGCGAAATTTGTCTTAGTCAGGTAAGGTTAGATTAAAGGAAGGAAGAAAATATGATTTGATATGAAAAAGACTACAGTAGAAGCATCATTTTGATTCAAACAAGTTTCAATACCTGGAAATGGGATTTTATGTCATGGTTGTTTTATATACGAAAACTTGTTTGGATCAAAATGATTTTTTTGTTGAAGCTTTGTGATATTATTCTCAGCAACTTAACTGATTCTGATTTTTCAGAATTGTATTCGGTGATTTTAAAACTTTGATTTTATAACTTCAAAACTGTTGAAATGTGGAAGCGAGATAGCGGCGCGTCTAAGTCTGTCCCTTAAGCGCATCAGTGTCGAAATATTTCAGTCATGAATTTCGAGAATATATTCAAAGAATAATTAACAAGGTAAACGTCTGAACAAATTATAGCTTTGAAAACTGAAAACAGACGCGACTGACCGTTAATCAATGTCAGTCATTTCAAACGGTGTTACACAATACCATTTCTTTAAATAAATCCGATTTGGCTCCAGTAATTTCAATAGCTGCCGGAACGTGTTGCAACGCTTCGTTAGTATTTGTAGAAATACTATTCTTTAAAGCAAAGTTTGGAAAATTTCTGGCGAAATTTGTTGGTATTTAGTATGTAAATAAAGTGGCTACAAGTCTATTACAGCTAGAGTTACAAAAAAAGCCGAGTTAAATTCTGGGTGGTGCAGACCTGTTATGGGCAAACGTGACGTTTAACATCAGGCGAGCGATTTGCTCGTCTCGTCACTCATTTACATAAAAAAAAGTTACAAAGAGACTTCATTCTTAACATAATGGGTGTAACGAAAATAAATTATGTAAGCAGACTTACGACATTATCTGAAAACAATAGGGAGAAGCACTTAAAATTATAAAAATGTTTTGAAGTAGAATAATTTTTAGAGAAGATTTCAAAAATTCCTATATTTATGAAAAAAAATTATGAAGCCTTTTAGCTAGTAAAGAAGGCGCTACCTAATTTCCCTTGCGTGAAACATATTAAACAAGCAAAATGTAGTGACATGACATATAAAACTAGTGATTTCCAAATTAATTTTCCAACATATTCATAACCCAAGTCAATACATACATTATGAGCCAAATCTGAGCCAGGTGCTCCATATGAGGACAAACGTTGGCCATTACATCCGAGGCTAATGTCGAACGGGGCCATATAAGGCCATATATGGCCTTAGTGGATTCATTCCAGGGACTTTTACGACTTAAGATGCGGAGGGACGCCGGTAGAGAGCGTTAAATTTTTAGGGAGCGTGAAATTACGGGAAACTCTCAATTGCGTTAGTGATTGTGAGGGCAAGAAAAACTCTAAAGATTACCTAAGAAATATAAAAGCAACCACAACAACACAACAAACCAGTAGGCATTTGAAACGTAATGAAGACCTATCGACAATAAATCGATTTAGAAATTCTTGAAAGTCTAATAGCTATCTATTACTTTCATTAACAATACTGAGAACTGAGTTAAACATATCGGTGACAAATAAAGAAAAATAATACTTGCAACGACTATAAATTCGAAGAAAACCAGATATTGTTTTCAGTAATACTTTTTCTATGCATCCAATCAAAGTCATACAGAAAAATTCCCATGGTGTTAAATTGCAGTAGAACATCTCCAAATCTACTTATTCCAGTTAACGAAGCAACTCACTTCAATCAAAGACAGACTTTACCGAGTCAACATCTATCACCTTGGATCGAACCAGTCTCGCTACAGTGTGTGTATACCAGTAACTTAACTCTGATATATGTTGGTCCGATCAAATTTGCACTAACCTGGACATACTGTTGGTTTACGATGCATTGAATGTCGTAAAGAATAATGGGAAATGGCGAAATCTAATTGAAGTGAGAGATGAAAATGACCTTTAGGTTAAAGATTTCTTGAAGAGAGATCTTGAGGGGAATTTAGTTACAGAATGACATCTTCAACAAACGTTTAATCTTTCCCATCTTGATGAAATTAAATCTAATTTTTGGATTTTTACAGGTTTTTGTGAGACTGCTTACAGTCGATATTGCTAATGCTTGTAGTTGAATGTAATATGCATTACCACAATTTTGTTTTTCATTCAAATTCGTTGACAAATGTTGAGATTTATTTTTCAATCGGCATAGTTGGCTTATGTGACAATCTTTAGAAATAGAACGAAATATGATAATAATTTGAGAAAAAATTATGTTTATTATGTCAAAGGATTGAGATACCTTCGCTGCTGTGTTCGCTGTGTCAAGATTCTAGCTTCCTTCAGTAACAGCCGAACTAGTTGAGTTACTGTTTTGATATCAACTGTGGTATCGTCACAACGCAGAATGAATTTAAAGTGCTTATAAGTAAAGGTCGACGCAACTTTACCTCACTTATTGAAGTTTATACAAAGGAGCAGTGATCCTCAGACGGTTTTTTGTTGAGAGTCTAAGGTATTTCAGTGAAGGCCTTTTTACTGGTACCTACATAGTTGTCACAGACAGAAAGTCGGCCTTATTAAGAAGGCCTTTTAGCAGATGATGTAGGCCCAGAATAGAGAATAGTCAGTAAGTGCATAACGCATAGAACGATTGGTTAGCCTTGGTGTCAGAGTTTTTAGGCCGATTTAAAAGCCAATATATAATTAGGAAAAGTATGGTATTAGATCACTTCTATTGTTTCATTCGAAGTATATTCGAACTAAATACTTTTTTAAAATAAAAATATTAAAACTATGCAATTGTTAGATACTTCCTTTCTAATGACTATATCTAGGTTTATATATAGTACATATAGGTAGGACGCATGTAGGGTATAATAATATGAGGACGCATCAGCATCAGTAATTCAGCAGTAACCAAGCAACATAAAATATGTTCGCCGTAGCCGAAATCGGCGCTGAGTTCATCATAGGTTATAATATATTTTCTAGTCAATGAATCTACAGTAAAATAAAACTCCGTCAGAAACATTACATTGTAATTACTACGTCTGTGACATTCAATGTCATTTAGTCAATAGATATTTCTGATTTCTGGAATTATACCACATCAGAAGACTACATCAAAGTACTTGATTACTTCAAACATTTCTAGGCTTATTTATATTGCTTGCCATTCCGTCTGTTAGTACAGCCTCACCTTTAAGCGTTTTAAGGTCGGTTTAAGGTTATGCTTCGAAATTAGGTACTAAAATGCAAATTTATTCATATTTATTACTCACAACATTCATACTTACGTCTTAAATGAAAACTAATCTTAATATATATAAATCTCGTGTCACAATGTTTGTCCTCAATGGACTCCTAAACCACTTAACCGATTATAATAAAATTCGCACACCATGTGCAGTTCGATCCAACTTGAGAGATAGGATAGTTTAAATCTCAAATTATAGTCGCAATTTTAATTTATTGCAAATTATATATATACTGATAATTTTTACTATAAATTGACAAGTTAGCATCAACATACTACGGTTGCTATAGTTACGCAATATTTGACATAGAATTGACGCAATGGCTTTAGACAGGACAACGTCTGTCGAGTCAGCTAGTAGGTATTATAAATATCAAATAAGAAAAAAGAGGAAAAAAGTGGCAAGTCATGAGGAAACCTGCATACGGCTGGAGAAGAAATTCAATAGCGTATTTAAAACCACCAACCAACCCGCACTTGGCCAGCGTGGCGGAATACAGTCTAATCACCCTTCGAGGGTAGACCCAGTATCTCAACAGCGGGATGATTAAAGGTTGAATAGTAGCAAAAAAAAGTAGAAGTATTTCAGTGAGTAAAATTTAAATTAGGTACCTACTTATTCCGAACTTAAAATCGGAACAATTTTAATCCACGCTTTTTAGTCTTTTATTCGTTATTTCTACCAAATTTTCTTTGAAAGAGCTCTCGAAGGACACACGCGGTGTACATTTGTAACCAGCGTGTTACCGAGATGTCGCATCTCATTTCTAGGCCAAGGTAAAGCTGTCTGCAAAGATTTCACTTCTAAGGAGATCACTTGAACTGTTTTTTCCTTACTTAAGCCCTTTTGGTTTGAAATTGCAAAATATTTATGTTTTATTTCTTTTTGAGTGCAAATGGTATCCTCAAGGGAGCATGTGTCCTCATGCTCCCGTAGTTTAAAGGGATTTTTTTAATTTTTTTTTTCTAATTACATAGAGACGTTTTTGTGTATGTAGTTTTTGAAATTAAGATTGAATCAATCGAAATCATAGAATATTATTCTATGATTTAATTTTGAGCCATATTATTCCATTAAGATACAGATTTCGGTGTAGTTTAAGACCTGATTTAAAAAATAAAGCAATGATTAGCAAAAAAACATGAATTAAAATTAGTTTTATTTTTATAGCATTAAAGTCATACCAGTCGGTGCCAAGGCAATCGAGCTTTAGCAAAACTAATATTATAAGAAACTCAATAGGACATTTTGAAACAGGTGACTTGAGGTGACATTAAAATTTATTTTTAAAAAGTTATTTTTTCTTGCTCATCATTATCTGATATGCTAATAAGGTAAATTACAAACATTTGTTTTAAAAATAATAACATTTATAAAAATTATGTATTTGTAGTTTAACAAAGACTGGACGGTGCGGGCCCGAATATAAAAAATTGGGGGAGACCTTTGCCCAGCAGTGGGACATTATAGGTTAAATAATAAAAACAAAGTGAACTTGAAAAAAAAAAAAAAACCCAAAAATTTTGTTTAGGCCAGTTACTTAAATCTCACTCAAACCAATTTCTATTAGATATTACCATAATTTCCAACAGAACGTATTATTACGATATTCGAGCCACTGACCGAATAACGTGTTCGCTTCGTCCACATCGCTAGTAAAGTCGTTTAATAGTAAACAAAAATGGACAGATGTTTCGTGATGCAAAACCAAACTGGTTTGACTAGGCAACCCTAGCCTCGAACCTATAATCTGCTAGACAAGAAGATTATAACTTCAGATTTGCCACTGACTTAAATAACTCAATTTTATTTTTTGTGTACAACATTTTTGACGGCTCGTTTCACTGGTGTTTAAAAAGTTATTATTTTGTTTGGTGTTGTTTTTTAGTTTAATTTCAGTACAGGTGTAGTAAGTGCATGTTTAAACGCCACTTCACTAGACTCACCTACTTAAAAAGGAGAGGTTTTGGAATATTGGATGAGGTTCAAAATTAATTTTATTTGGTACTAAATATCAAAAATATTAATTTTATAAAATATTGATTTTATTTAGGTTAATTCTAAACTTTTTACTTTATGTTACAATTTCCATCTTTCTATTTTCGTACAATAAACCTCAAAAACATCACTCGATATTTCTAATCGTTTAATTAAAATTACAGTGTCAATTTCACGTCCACTAGTTTACACGTCCAACATTTTATTCTACAATTTTCTAGGCGACAAGTGACAGCTACGAAAGAATGCACCTGCTATTAACGACACTATATTTAACTCGCTATTTACTATTAGAATGCAAATCGTACTGAATGAAAGGAAGTTGTGATAATAAAATATGTGCTAAGCAGTCGTAGTTACATTGCAATGTGCTTAGTTCACAGGACAACCACCTATACTTACGTACTAGAATCGATAAAATACAGCACGAATATGATTCGCAAGCAGGAAAGTGAACCTTTTTTTAAAACCCCAACTAAAAATAGACTTGAAAATCTTGAACGGCTTTTTTTATAAAACTGAGTGACGAGACGAGGAAATCTCTCCGCTGATGTTACGAGTAAACGTCACGTTTGCCCATAACTGGTCTGCGCCACCCAGAATTTTGAACTTTTAACAAATCACCCTGCGCGGCACAGCACTAACTACACCCTAAGATATTATTATGTACTACTCTTCTGGCGCAGCGACCCAAAGTGGGTCTTGGCCTCCGACACCAGAGAACGCCATTGACCTCGATCTAGCGCTGTCTCATGCCAGTCGTCGGCTTGGAGTTCGCGCAGGTCGGATCGCACGGCGTCAATCCAGCGGTATCTGGGCCGGCCGACGGGTCGGCGGCCACTTACAACTCCAAGATACGCCTTCTTGACACTACGATCCTCCCCCATTCTAAGTAGGTGACCGGCCCACCGAAGTCTTTGCGCCTTCGTTTCTCCAATGATGTTAGGCTCGGCAATCAGCTCTTCAATTTCAGCGTTCTTCCTCACCCTCCAACTACCGTCATCTCTTTGGGTTGGGCCCAATATTTTGCGCATGATCTTCCGCTCTGCCACCAGGAGCTTGTTCTCTTCCTTCAGGGTTAATGTCCAGGCTTCGCTCCCATACATCAAGATCGGTCTGATAACAGTCTTGTAAATGCGGATCTTGGTTTTTCTACTTAGAAGTCTGGACACCAGCACCCTGTGGAGAGCAGCACTGCATCGGAGAGAGTTATGGATCCGGATATCGATCTCCACTTCTCTCGTATTTGTGTCCGTTACAGTGCATCCTAGATATTTAAAACTCGCAACCCCTTTGAAGGAAATATCTCCATCGCACAGATCTTCACGCTTCTGTCTCGTGTTCTTGTAGCGTTTCATGTGGAGATACTCAGTCTTCTCTTGGTTAACTCTGAGCCCAACTCTACAAGCTTCGGCTGATAGAGCTTTAATAGCATTCACCACTTCACGTTTAGACTGCCCCAAGAGAGCCAGGTCGTCAGCGTACCCTATTGCCCTATGCTGTCCATTTAGCCGCACCCCGCCGTCCAGTTCCATTAATTTTCTTATGACATGCTCTAGTGCTAAATTGAACAGCATAGGAGATAGGGCATCTCCCTGCTTGAGGCCAGTAACTACTTCAAACTCCTCGGTTAGTTCACCTCCAACCTTCACGCGCATCCTACTTATCTTAGTGGCAACCTTTATCAATACGATAAGCTTCTGTGGAATATTGAAGTTTTTGAGTATGGCATATAGCGACTCTCTATCTACACTGTCATAGGCTTTGCAGAAATCCACGAATAACGAGTGAATGCTTTGTGCGTGTTCCCATTTCTTCTCCATCAGCTGCCTTAAAAAGAAGATTATTAGGTTTAGGTTAGGTTAGGTTTAGGTTTGGTTTTAGGTTATTATTATGTAATATATTAAAAAAAAATAACGGACAGGTCAACAGCTAAATGAAACCGTTTATAAACCGAACCGGCTGAACCAATTTTTTTAAATAATAGCTAAGAACACTCTCGAATTCCTTTCGAGAATCAGAGGAAGAATTATTCAAATAAAGTTATTAATTAAGCGATTACTTTCTTTCTATTGTACTAGTACGAATGAAGGAAATAAAAAAATTAGTAAAGTCATACTTTCAGCCATTTTTCTGCCTCTTTAGTACAATCAACTTCTCACAGTTATTAACTTGAGTTCCCCACAAACTGGATCGATATTAACGGTCTGTTAACCACAACCACATGTTACGGTTCACTTGGCATTACTATAAATTCTTAATACCTGTCCTAGGTAGCTATATTGGCTATACTAGCTGTCTTAGCTGTACTATTAGTCACATGCTGTCAAGGAACGGAAATATAAGATAGGTAAATAAGATATATAAAGGTATATAAGATAGGTAAGTTTCCTATATCATTCGTTACGATTTTCTCTTTTGGACTCAATTAAAAAGGTAAGATGTTATCCACGGTAATTAAATATAACGTAATATCCTTATGATATTAGGAAAATACCTAAATTTCCATTTGTTATAGAATCTCAGTTAGCTTGTTATTAGACGTATGTTATTGTTAACGATTCGAATAGTTATTTCAAATCAGACATGCAAAGCCAATTAAATTCCAAGGATACGTTTTTTCATTGATTTAGGAATAAAAAAGCACATAATAACACTACGAGTACTAGGCTGAGTGGCTAAGCCCTGGTGTCAGAGTGTTTAGGCCGCCTGAGTGCCTCAGACATGGCTATGACACTATTGATAACTTCATACAAAAAATCTTTGGTCATATTTTTATTTTTTTATTTTTTATGTAATTGAGTGACGAGACAAGCAAATCGCTCGCCTGATGTTAAACGTCACGTTTGCCCATAACAGGTCTGCGCCACCCAGAATTAAGAACTCGCAGAATTCAAAACCCTGCGTGGCACAGCACTGCGCTCGTCACCCTGAGATATAAGTTGTTTAATCTCCCATTTGCCCTGTAATTTCACTGGAAACAATGCCCTTCCTACCGGAACACAGTAATGTTTGCACATTACTGCTTGGCGGTGGAATAACTGGCAAAGGTGTGGTACTTCCCCAGGCGGGCTTTGCAAAAGAGCCCTACCACTACAAAACAATGACAATAGTCAGCCTAGTTGTAAGAAGTCTGTTTTATTTTGTTCAAGTGTGGTTTATCATCATCATCATCGTCATCAACCGTTTTCCACGTACTACTGATCACAAGTCTCCTCTTCAGCGCGCCACCTTTTTCGGTCCTGTGCCAGTCTCATCCACTGCCTTATTCCCGCCTTTACAATGTCATCCAATGGGATGCGATCACCAGTCTGACCTTCGGTTCTAGTGTGGTTACACCCTTACAAATGGCACTGCATAGATCTCCTTTTCAGCGCGCATCTTTTTCGGTCCTGTGCCATCATACACTGCCTTCTTCCCGCCTTTACAATGTCATCCAATGGGAAGCGATCACCAGTCTGACCTTCGGCTCCAGTGTGGTTACACCCTAACAAATGGCACTGCATTTTGTATAGCACACTGGCACATTTCTCTTGACCCCGTGCCTCGTTCACCACAAGCCACTTGTCAGGCCAGTTTCAATCTCAATAAGGATACAAAACAACTAGATGTGTCATGAGCTATAAATACTATTTATCGAGTTTATGGCGATGTCGCCGATCAATTATCACGATACTATTGCGTTTTATTGTGAGAAAACGAATTTTTATTGGTAAGATGAGAACTTATGGAATGTTGGTAGAGGTCATAGGTGATATGCATTATGCATAATATAATAACGTTTAAGACTTGTGAGCAAAAAAGAAAGAAATCATTTAAAAAGTAATGTCGACAGTCTTTTTGTGGCCACATGCAGAATAGCGATAAATTTTTATTTTCTTGAATATAATTTTATGCAAAAAAATTATAATGATCTAATAAATAATCGTTTTAGTAATTATAAATTCATCTTAAGGCATGAATATTTATCTTTATTAACCCTTGAGGAAACCAAAGATTGATGCTTAGACACTACGATTGTGAAGAAATATTTACATTAATTACAGCTAAGATAATATATAATACTGGTAGTGTCTAGGCGTTTACCGGGATAAAAAGTTGACTATACAGTTATACAGAGTATAAGCTAGCTACTTACCAAATTCCATCTGAATCAGTTCAGCCGTTTATGCGTGATTGAGCAAACATCTAAACTCACAAACACCCAAACTTAGCCATTTATAATATTATAAAGATAAAAACGACCTCTACATTAAGTGAATAAAGTATCTTTTCCAAACATCACAACCATTTCCAGCACAATTCTATATCTGCGAAAACGTGATCAGTGAAAGTTGCGTCCGTCGCAACCTGTCGGAGAAATGCGTGTAATAGTGGAGTCAAGTGACGCGAGCGCTTACTGTGACGTCACCTGACGTAAGCGCAGCTTGACATTGAGGTCGGAGGGTTAGAATGTGGGCATTTTGAGATGATAATTAAGTATATTCAAATTCAAATATATTTATTTCGAATAATAGGAAATAGAAATACTTAACAATATTATTACAAACATATACAAATTAAAAATTAATATTTAAATTAAGTACCTCTATATTGAGATTAAAATCAAAACTAAAATACGCATACTGTGACGTCACCTGACGTAAGCTGCTTGACATTGAGGTTAGAATGAGAAGAAGGGTTAGAATGTGGGTCATTTTGAGATGATAATGCAAATCACACGTCACAGCGGCGTAGTTGTTTGGAATTTATTTATTTACTTTTTTTTTAATGTCAATTACATTGACGAGATTACAGTGACGAGACGAGCAAATCGCTCGTTTGATGTTAAACGTCACGTTTGCCCATAACAGGTCTGCACCACCCAGAATTTTGAACTTGCATAATTCAAGACCCTGCGCGGCACAGCACTGCGCTCGGCACCCTGAGATATAAGTTGTTTAATCTTCCATTTGCCCTGTAATTTCACTGGAAACAATGCCCTTCCAACCGGAACACAGTAATGTTTGCACACATGCAAACATGCATGTTTGTTGTTTGTTTGTACTTATTACAGTTGGTATATTAATAAACTGTAAAAACTCATCTAGATCGGATTAACCGTACGAAGTAGTCCTCAGACAAACATACAAACAAACGAACATCGATTTATCCCACTCTAAAACCTTCGCCCGGTCAACTAATGATTAAAAAAACGCAGATTAAACTAAATATAGAAAGAGGCTGCAAAATCTGACCTTAAAACCAATTCAATTAAAATTTCTTCATCTTAAAAGTGGCCATTAAAAAGCGATTACACTAATATTCTTCATCGCACCTTGACTGCTGCCACGAACACGATCGAAACTGCAAAATCACGATTTTTCACTGTACTAATTATATGAATAATAAATACACTTTTAGGAAAACCAATAATAAAAAAAAATTACAATTTTTTGATGAAAAAAAAATTATATTACGAATTTTAACTGATTAATTTAGATCAATTTTTGACTTTAAATTGTGTTCTTGTAAAAATACCATTTGCGGATTCGATACCGTTCGTAGGGGCATCGGGCAGTCGACCTATACAAACAGCATTCGCGATCAGGGCACGCGCAGAAGTTGCATAACGCGACGTAACCGATGACATTGAGTATCGATATGTGGGTTACGTCGATACGACACTCAATTCCACGCATGATTTGTTGCTTTTCAATCATGTTGTGATTTAAAAAGGCTACTATGTTACGAGTGGTATATATTTGATTGGATATCAGAGGGAGCGAGTTAAAGAAGAGCGCTTTTTGTAGTTTGATTACATCTAATGATGACTAGGTAAAAAGTAGATCCTACTAATATTACAAACGCGAAAGTTTGTGAGTATGTTTGTTGCTCTTTCACGCAAAAATGACTGAACGGATTTACATGAAATTTGGAAAGAAGGTTGTTCATGGTCTAGATTAACACATAGGCTTCTTTTTATCCCGGAAAACGCGGGTGAAACTGCGGGGCGCAGCTAGTATACAATAATGCTCAAATAGGCAGTCATTTTCTCAAGAAGACATATCTTGGAGTTGCAAGTGAACGCCTGATCTGTACCGCTAGATTGGAGACGTGCGATCTAGGACCCTATTCTTGGACGCTCGAGATTATTCCCGTCACTCTCACTGTCATGACATTTCTAACGAGAGCAACAGTGACCGAGATAATATCTCACTCACTCCCTGACCTTATCGAGCTCCAGCCCAACGACTGGCCAGAGACAGCTCAAAACCAATATACCAAAACTCACTTTAGATCATTACACCAGAAGAGTAAGTAACCACACAACGCAACACTGTTTTAAAAGAATAAAGCCAAGGAAAGACATCTCCAAGCAAATTGGATAAAGTCTAGGAGGAAGGATAAAATTGGTTCAAATCTTATTTAAGCTCTTTGTAACGAAAATAGAAGCTGACAACAAGCACTGGTAGAATAGTTTTCCTCGAATTGTTGTTTGATAATCTATTATACCTCTAGAATTGTAATGCTGTTTCGTACGCAACGGCACTTTATATCCAAGGAAAATGTAACAACGATGACTGAAATAAAAATACTATAAGTAAATCCAAAGTCGAAGTCATATTAGAATAAAAAGAAGAACTAAATCACTGAAAGCATTTTTAAATGCCAGAATTATAAGAAAAAAAAGCCGAAAAAAGCTCGTAGTATTCATAATACTCGTAACGAAAATATTTTAGAATTGAACCAACCCTGAAATCAAGAAAAAAATCAGCAGCTCTATAGAAAAACGTCAATGACATCAAAACGTATAGCTGATTTTTCGTGATTTCAGCGTTGCTCATAGTAAATTTTTACCACAATCATGACTACTAAGTGCTTCTTACATCTTAGTACCTACATCCTTTTCTTAAAACCCTGTATAAACTATCTAAATTATAGTCGAAAATCCAAACCACTTATACCTAAACAAAAATAGGGCAATGCAAATTTAACAGCGCACATTCGAAACCCACAAAACCAAGCCATCCTATTCTTGTACGTCGTAAAACGTTTATCTACCACTTGTGCGAATGCACTTCAAAAAGATCCAAGGTTCCTCGGATTGAACTAGATCTTTATGGTCAAATTGAATTACTGAACGACATAGTGTTCATTCATGATCTTCTTTGATCTTTTAATGCACGAATTTCATTATAAAAGCTCCAAGCGCAAAAAGTAGTTAATTTTATTTCTAGGTTTGTTTATAATTGTTTTTCGTAAAAAGTAGTTAATTTTATTCCTAGATTTATTAATTTTTTTTTCACCGAATTGCAATGCAATTCTTGACATAAATTTTCAGTGTTTTATGAGAATAAAACCAATGGACAATATGATCGAAAACCACAGACTAGTTATCAAACTGGGACTATTCGCTCTTGTTACCAATTCGACAAAATAAGAACCAAACAAAACAATTAATTCAATAGTTTGTTTTTTCGTAAATCGTAAAAAGTTTAATTGTTTGCAATTAAATGTCCATTCAAAACAATAAGGAATTATAGCTTAATCAACCCATGATAAATGGTGCAAAAACCGGAACGTTAATACGCAAATTGTAGCAACAAAAAGCTTTTTGAACTCACGATACGGCACGTAAGAACCATCTTGATAGTGTAAGAGCTAGCGGCTGTTCTAACGCAAGTACTCTGCCCGAGTGGGTGTTTCCCGATAGATATAATTTGGGTGTCTTCAAGTTGCGAGTGAATCGGTTCCTTCTAGGCAAGCGTGCTCCATCGTAGACCGCATCATTGCTTACCATCAGGCGAGATGGCGGTCAAACGCAAGCCTATAACTGTAACTGAATAAAAAAAAAGTATTTTTTGTTATTTATACATACAATTTTGATTACTGGTATTGTAGCAAAGTATGTAAAGTTTGGTTCAAGTCTCTCAAAAGTCTCTGGTTCAAGTACGGGTTTTTTAAATAAATTCTAATATTGAAGAGCATTGCTGATTTTTTCATTGCAGCTATGAAAGCTTGTTAAAGTATGATTTTTGAGACTACTAAAATTGGAGTAATTTTGAAAGTATCGCATAATTTAAGTTTCAAAAACTTCGAAAAATTTATCTATAACGAAATTAATTTGGTTGGTAACGTCAACTTTGACTTTATCAACGCTTTGATTCCACTTTTATTGTGTGAAACACAAGACTGAAACGCTTCGCCTGAGTGGGTGTTTGCCGATAGATACTCGTATAATGTGGGAAGTCCTCAAGTCGAGAGCAAATCGGTTTCTAGGCAAGCGTGCTCCATCGTAGACTGCATCACTGCTCACCATATGCAACATGACAGTCACAAGTCTATCATCGAATAAAAATTAATGTCAAATACAATATCAAACACCTTAACAAAACTATACTCCACCTCTTTCACCACTATTCTATTCAAAGTTATTGACACATTACTTAATACGAGGATCGCGTGTCCGCCGATGTTGAACAAAGGAAGTGCTGTACAAAATAAGGCGATGTCAAGCCGAGGCCTCGAACAATCGGTGGGAACATAATTTATTGCGACATTAACATAAGATTTGACTTGAAATATGATTTGGTTGAAGATACAGTCGATTTACTGCCTAATAAGGTATAATAGGTGTGGAATGTTGGCATTGTTAGTAAAATTTTGAAGGAAGTTTCGAGGCTAGCACAACGATAGCTTTTTGCAAGGTTGGTTTACTATAATAGTCAAATTGTAGAATCAGAAGAATTGAATTGTCCCGGTTTGTTGTCATGAATAAAAAATCAGATGTTCCATACATTTTGTATGAACCGCTTGTTATTTTTTCGCGAATTCCAGGTTATTTCCATTGTAAAAGTTGATCATAATGATGAGTACTATGCCCTTGTCAGCTTAGCAGACCTTTTTCGGTTAACCCCGTATCTATGCATGATATCATCTGCTGTGCTAAGAATTTACGTATATATTTAACAGGTACCGAATATATATTTTAAGACTTTGAAACTTTAAAATATACTTTTTACTACACAGTATGAAAATGCCTTTATGCCGATTAACAGTCGTCAAGTTAACGACTTTCTGCAACCCCTTATATTAAAACCACGGAGTTAAATATCGTACCATAAGTAAATATTGTGATATGATTATTGATGACTGTAACTCATCTTTATCTATCTATCTATATATATATATATATATATATATATAAAAATGAAACCCGTTTTCCTTGGTCACGGCCTCACGCGTGAATGGCTGGACCGATTTCACTAATTTTTTTTTTGTTGTATTTGTTATTATTAGGAGAAGGTTCTTACGGTAAAAAATATTAAGAAAATCTCTCAGAAATATTGAAAAACCCTAAAAACAGCCCTTTTATTTTTCCCATACAAACGTTTTCTAACTAAAACGAGCTTTATTGCTATTGTATAAAGTTCATATTGAATTGCAAGCACTCACTGTTGTTTAAGCAATGTAGGTATGTTCCTAACGTCCAAGAGTCAATTTGCACTTTATTACCTCTGTACAAAGTTCAAATTCAATCATATCTATCAAAACAGTGTGCGTTTTATACTGATAATTTTTACTATAAATTGACAAGTTAGCATCAACAAACTATGGTTGCTATAGTTACGCAATAGCATGAGAATAGAGGTTATAACAAAGAGTTCCTATAATTATTCTCAACACCTTTGGTCACGCCATCACGCGTGAACGACTGGACCGATTTCAATTTACTCTAATATAATAATACTAAATATCTTAGTTAATATATTTAGGTATAGTATCTATATGATCTATAATTATAATTATATCTGTTTTATTAAGTTGCTTATACGAGTAATTCCACATTCTTTGTTGTAATTAAAAATAGAACGAGATAAAAACGTGCATAACACCAGCGAACTTGTTCACATAAGTCGAATGAGACTGCAAACTGTTTGTGAAAACTGCTTTGTTTATTAACATTAATTTACGTCGGGGGATGAAACTCCAATATAAACCTTGGCGGAGGACGATGTTTTTAATTAAAATCCTTCGCGAACAAAATAATGGAATTTAACAGATTTGGGAGGTTATGTATTAGAAGTTATGAGACATAAAGTATGAGAAAAATAGACCTACTGGAATGTATTAAAAGATTCGAAATGAATGAGAAAATTGCGAAGATTTCAAAGCGGATTTTAGAGGATTTTTTTTGTAAAATATTACCAAAAAAATTAGAGATTTTAATAACAAATAACAAAAAGATTGTCTTTATTTGCTTTATATTTCTTAAAAAATACTGGGTATTCTGGTTTTTCTAACAAATTTAGTGTTAGTGCAGCACTTGATCAAGCATTTCGCCGATTAATCGGATTTTTAGATCCAAAATCAATGCTTACTTACGTATTACTTATGTATTAAAATTAATGTTAAATTTTGTAATAAAACGACTTAAATTAAACCGTTGAAACAATTAACCAATATCTCAAGATAGTTACCAAGTTATTTAATCTTATAAACGTCAAAATATTAAAACAACTTTCAGAAGGAGTAAAAAATAATTTTGTAAAACGATTCTTAAATGCAACGGAAAATTCTGCAACGGAACGCAATGTGTGCTAATTAGCATAATTAAAAAGAGCGAAAAAGTAAAAATAACGGAGAGACTATTATTTTAACGCCTTTACGGTAAGCGGGACTTTTACCAAAAAGTCCTCTTTGTTTTTCCGTGCGAATTAATTTTGACCATGCAGCTAAACGTAAAAAATAAGCACCTTCCTACTTTTATTATTAAATTTGCGTTTATAATCCTTGTAAAGCCCCCTAATAATTTTTAGCACTAGCAAAAGCAAGTAAGTAAAGCTAAGTAAGTAAAAAAAGCTAACTAAAACCTAAACTAAACCTGTCTAAAATTATGACCTAAGTTAATTTACTAGTAACTGTGCAAAAATCAAAACCTATTGCCTAGACAAATCCGATTACACTTTTAAAGAAATTACTGTTTAAAAAAATACTGTAATAAATAAATTGAAAAAACCCTAAAAATCAAACCTAACCTAACCTAACTTTTAAGCCCAGTTAAGTCTAACTCAGTCCAAGCGACGGCTCAGGTTGATTTAACGTAGTAAGTCTTTACGGTGTCAAATGCTCACCTCAGCAATATAACTTAGCAATCATCGTCTTAATAATTACTCGACGCATTACCCCGAGGTGAAGACGTAGCGTGAATGGAAGCGACACTTATGTAAGTGAGGTGAGAATTTATGTTTGGGAGATGACTGTCTTTAGAGAGTAAGGTCGCTGACACTGACAATGTAAAAAAACACGCTTCTTTGCAGCTGTTTCAAACAAACGAGGCATTTTCCAAACGCTATTAAATAGTTTTTTGTTATTCATTCTAAGATTATGCATTTGTCATTACCAAGTAATGTGATAATAATTAACCTATGATTCCAATAAATCAATTAAATAAAAAACAGTGGTCGGTAAAAGTCCTTTTAATAAAGTAAAATTACCTATTAGTTTTTTTACTACTAAAAGTAATGAATATAAGGTATTCAGAACTGCAAATAATTGCAGCTGAAGGTTAATTTCCTTATCAGTTCAGTAGGTTAATCACACCAGGTACGAAATACTTAGGAATTGTGTACGCCTCCTTATCTTTTATTTTTGTCGGCTTATTGTTAGTTTGTTGAACGTTGACTGTGTTATCCTTCAATAACCTGTCTAGGTTTTGTCTACGTACTAGTGTAAGGTGCAATGCTCGAATTTGATGAGGTAAAGATATACCAACGTAAAGGACATACTTAGTACACTGATGCAGATAGATAAAGATGATAAAATTATTTGATTAGATTTAATCAAATAAAGGATTTTTAATTAAGGATTGTCAAAACTTAGTATGATCACAAGAACAGAGAAAACAAAACCCTGCTGAGTTAAAGAAACAAAAAAAGTGCACGGACAAGTTGTTTATGCCAACTGACGACAACTGTCTCTGGTATGCCAGGTCTTAAACTATAACGCGCCATACAGTGCGCCAGTGACCCAAATACTGCCACAATGTGAAATGGCCACCCCATGACGTAATGGGCCCTGAAATGGCGTGTTTCGTATTACCTGCGCCAAATGATGATTATATTGTTTACGTCTGGAAAGAACAGCTAACGAAGCGGATAATATGTCAAGGCGAGAGACAATCCTGACCTTTGCCGGGATTCCTTATAGGTATCTTTAGCAGCAGAAAGTGCGGGAACATTTATAGATAGAGATACCTACAGAACTTAAGTCGTTGAGTTTAATCCATGGGATTTATCGCTACACTGGGCCCAAGTTTGGGGGCTTTAGTTGACAGATCAATATTTTTTTTAAGTATTGATGTCCTTGTCTAATATATTGCTATGACAAAGACAGATATAATTATGTATATCTGACCAATAATGCCTTCAAATAATTCAACTAGTCTATTAATACAGTGAAGGTTTGAGTGAGGTTAAAGTAATTATGGGGTCGATAGTGACAGGAAATGATTACTATTGATGGTGGGTGGAGGTTACCTAGACTTACCCAACTGCTAAGCACTTCAGTGGTACATACCTGAAAACAACAAAAATAAACTAGAACACAATCATACACAGATTAAAACATTTCGAATATAGTCTGAAACGGTCTACCTTGCTGAAAACGTTATAAATTACAGAAAAGAAACGTCTCGAGATATTTTATCGTTATTCTCCCTACGACCTTGGTTATTTATTACCTATTTTGTGCTACAGCTGACCAGTTCTTGATTATGAGATCAAGTTAGACGAAACTCGAAGAAGCGAACCTAACAAAATCGTTTAACAAACACACGTTTTCGGCCTGCCTTAGAGTCCCCGCAGACTACAAACTTTCTATCGGCCGATAGTTTAGTCGAGTTGGCCTGTTCGTGCGCACACTGTGCGAACAAAACAGTTGGGTTGGTCGCGAGTGCGCAGACTAGCCAACAAATGGTTTGGCCGATTGATTAATTTACTAGAGTTGGTGAAGAGATCAGTCGCGTGGAATGTTGCCCAAAAATATTATTATTGCTTTATACTTGATACAAAGGAGAAAAAGAATGAAGAAGAGGAATCGAGAGTATTGGGTACAGTGAACTGAAGCCACCGGCCGGGTCGGCCGATCAAACAATCGGCAAGTGTGCGGGCGGGGAAGAGCGCCATACTGATCAAGCGGTCGGCCGATAGTTCGCCGATGTTTTGTTTGAAGGCAGTCGTGAAGCCCATCAAACTTTTTTATCGGCCGATACTGAATCACTGTAATGTGCGCATCTGCATACATTTTCATACTGATTAAGAAGCCGACCAAACTATCGGCCGATAGAAAGTTTGTAGTCTGCGGGGACTCTTAGAGAGAGAGCAGAGCTGCTACAATATACCACATGTCTTTCAAAACTCAACATACCTATTTAAAAACTTATAACTGTTTGCTAGCACTGAGTCAAGCCACTTCTTTTATTCTCCCATTAATTGGAGCACAGAAGAGCTCATCGCAGCAAAAATAGCCAGAATCCTAGAATGAATGACAGCCGTACCGAATCTCGGACACAGTAAACAATAGTGAGCAAACCGAGTAGCTTTAGGTTCACGCCAAACGATAAATGTATTCTATTTTAAACCGAATTCACAATACGTTATGGTTCTTAATAGATTGTATCAAGACTGGATCTCGTCCGGATGTCATATTTATACATACCTATGTAGTTATGTTAGATAGTCGTAGGGAATCCTAAGATAAATGTTTTTCATTCATGGTCTCCATTCTATGAAACATTTACTTCAGAGGTTATTTATCGGTCGCGGCATACTTTAATGACAGAGACGAGCCTTCAAAGTTAAGGCAAAGTTTTATTGCCTTCTGCGGATGCAATAAAACTTTGCCCAGTTGGCTGTACAAAAATTAACGTACAATGATTACAAAACAGGAACACTTGACACAGATACACGGACATTTAGATGCTCCGTTCTATAATGAGCACAATAAAAATAAACCCTGAAACCAGTATGATGGCCCTTCTACATGAGTTTTATTTTCTGTGGCGCTTACTTCAAAAGCAAGCATAAGAGCAGCAATGTTCAAAATCTTTGAACGTGTGAGTGGATTTCAGCGACATGATGCAATATCCGGATGCAATGTACTAGATTTTTTCGTCATACAATAAGCTCCTTAAACTGTTTCAGACAGATATAGACTATTCAAACCATCCCATAGGACGTATCCCACTCATCCTCCTAATTGTATACAGAGTGGAAAGCTTTTTCATGGATTGTCTATTTAAAAGTTCGATCAATTTTAAAGGCACACTTTAAATAAGTCTTCTATAAATCAGGAAATGCTCAAGTGATTTACGTTTTACTAAAAAAATGTCATAACTGATAGTGATCTAATAACACACTAAAAATTATCCATAATAATTTTCAAATATAAAAAAAATACATGTTTTACTTACTTTTTGTTTACATTAGAAAAAAATATACAGACACTTGCTCAGCAATAAATCAAGACTGGAGATTTTAAGACTTTTATGAACTAGATAAATTTCAATACTAGAAAACTATAAGAACAATAAACACACATTTTCATCAACTACTCACACTAAAATACAAATCAACGGAAAAATAAAAATATCAAACAAATAACGCGTAAAGCAACGTCCGTAAAAAAACTACGTTTTGCGAATAATTAAAAATGATTTAAAGTTAATTCTACGTTAAATGTGGATATTTTCAGAGTCAGGAAGTGACAATAAGAGATGTGATGTGAACATGATGTGGGATAATTTTATTCACACTACGAACTCGAAAAAGATTTCGCTTTTACATTTTTTACTCGATATTAGTACAGAAAAAAGTACGTTGTTATAAGATTTTAGTTGCTACATTTATTTACTAGAAACAGAATAATTATTTAATACAACGTAAAAAAATACATCTAAAATTATTAACGCTCGATGCCTTTGCTAGGTTCAAAACCCGTGACCGTGATACAAGCTTCTGCGCTTTACAACTCTGCATGCCGAATCGAATGCAGAAGGAATCTCTTAACAAACAACTCACTTTGTCGGTCGCAGGACGAAATAAGTTTAAGCGTTTACTGGCCTTTGGTTGGCCAGCCCAAACTAAGGCATAATGCATAAGGATTGGCCGGGTCCAAAAGTAACTTCGTTGGTATTAACCATATTAATATTTGTACGCCACACGTGGCAAGAGCATGAGACTTTAAACTAATAATACTAACACCATGGATGCAATTCTGTATTTTGTGTACGACCATGTTCTGCAAATAAATGTTCTGATTCTGATTCTGGTCCGCTAGGATGATAGACGAAATGTCAATAGTCCTATTTTCATTACATAAAGGAACAAATATAATCTGTGAACTAGCTATATAGTCTGTGGTACTAATTTATTGAATTTAGTTCAGGAAAAATTTGAAATGATTGAAACTTTATAAAGTAGCCAAAACACACTCAACGACGAAATACAAAAAAACTTTACAACCGATCATAGAAAGAAAGATAAAAGCAGAAACAGACAGGGAAAACCAAAACGAAAATTCATCAACATTATTGACAAAGAGAAGAAAACAAGCAGACGGTCAAAAGTAATATCGTAGAAGATACAAATAGCTTTCAAGGAATAGCAAAAAACAGTCAATTTTCGCAATAAAAATATACAAAAATATAGTTGAACAAGTATAGTTTTTTAATTTAACTATATTTTAATATTCATATGTATTTTCATAGTTTAAGTCTCTGTGAATAAATATAAATATTATAATATATATATATATATATATATAGCATTTCAGTAGAGCCAAATGTGGTCGAATAAAGCTACCTGTTGAATAAAAAAAGAAAGAGAAGAAGAGCGAGATGAGACAGATGAAAACTACTCTACAGCAAGACAGCAGTCAGCAACGACACAGGCTAAAACAAGTATGCTATTTTAACTTCCAGTTAAATTTCCATCAGACATTTCGTGAAGACAGTTCGCGGTATTTTAAGAACTGCGTTTGTTACGTGACTATCTATTAAGGGCAGCATAAATAGAACTCCATTATGTGCGTCGTCGAAGCGTTGCATTTCTAGTCAAATTCTATATCTGTGGGGCACAGAATAAGTGGCAGTAAGTATGAGTTTCGTTGTTACTGCTATTTGACGATCTGTTTAGCTCAGCGGTTGCATATCCGCCTTATAAGCCAGAGGGCCGGGTTCGATTCACGGCTGGGCAAATGTTTGAATGATGAATTTGAATATCTGTTCTGGATCTGGATGTTACTTGTCCTTGTCTTTGTGTGTGTTCCATGGCATCCCCGACATAGGCACAGACACAGGCATCCTAGTGGGGAGCTATGCGTGTGAAACGTTATTTATTATTTATTTATTTTATCTCTTCTAAAGCTGGAGAATAACGATATTGTTATTTACTTTCTGACATTAGGGCCGGAGAATTTATTTGTGTTAGATATTTCGTAGTTTGTTAAGTACTTTTTTACTCTAGGCCATCGATCTATATAATCCAACTTCGGTGCTCTAGGCAGATTTTTTTTTTTGTAGAAACTACCTAGTGTATAGGGAATAATATTTTATCTACAGGGTATTTCGACGCACTTTTGTTCCTTCAAAAACTGTATCAAGGTTCCAACATGAATACCGTTTATCATCATAAAGAAAAATACCGTTTTGATTGCAGACAGATCTGCGTTTGACCATAACTCGTCCGATGGCACGAGCGTAGAAAGAAATCCATCCAGACCATGCATGAATATATGACAAAATGCCAATGTCTTCCAGAAGATTCAAGCAAACGAAAACCTTACCCAATTCTAACAAGAACCATAATCGAACAATCAAAAACACATAAAATATTACGCCTATGACTCCAGTAAAAACTAACAGACCAGGGGCCTATTCTGGCGATTGAGATATAATCCCGGTCACTATCGCTCTCCTTAGAAAAGTCATGAGAGTGACCGAGATAATCTCGAGCGCCCAAGAATGAGGTCCCAGCGTGTTAAAGATGCGCAAGCGCTGACGTCACCCCGTATTCGCACATTGGTCTAGGTAGCGAAACAGCACGTCACCGAAACGTGTTTCTTCATGGTAGTTAGTTATGCAATACGTTACGGACTATCTGTTTATTGTTCTCAAGGCCATGGTGAGATTTACGTTTATTGCCAATGGAACCAAATTTTTCAGATTATTGATGGGTAAAGTTACAAGTGTTAAAAATAAATAAATAAACGTTACGCACTCATAGCTCCCCACTAGGAATAAATCCTGTGTCGGGGATGCCATGGAACACACACAAAGACAAGGACAACTAACACCCAGACCCAGAACAGCGATACAAGCGATGTATCGGAATAAAGAAGGAGTTTTGGTCGTGCAATATTTGTTAGGCCAAAAGTATGGAATAGCTATTTTTTAACGTAGTCAAAACTTAGTACAGTTACTGCTGTGCTAACTGTTGGTGCGTTCATCACCTGGTCACAGGGTTTCCTGAATCTACCTTTGCTTGTCCATGGTTTCTACTCTAGAATCTACCATTAAATAAAATTGTTTCCATAGCATCTGTTTTATGTTTTATGCATCTGGTATTTTAATAAGCTATTGAAAAAACATATGGGGCAGAAACAGCAACATGTCAAAGTCAAAATGTGACGTCATACAATAATATGGAGATTGGACAGGCAAGAACTTGTTACAATTTATCGCACATGCGACTTGCAAGTCTATCAAAACTTGGGGAAGTTAACCAGAGATTATATCACGAATATTTACATTAATTAGAAATGTGCTTGCGGAAGTAAGTTTTTTGAAGCTAACTCTGTTTTCTTTAGAGATCAGGCTCTTAGCAAGAAAACGAATAGGTCATTTTTTGTAAAGCAACTTATAAACACTCATAAGAAAAGACAAATAAGTTGGCACCATCTATAAGATAACAATTTTCCAAAAATAATATTTACGTTGACGACATAGTAAGTACTACTTAGTTACTATTATTGAATTTGTGCCCCAGATACAGTACAACCACATTGATTGGCAGCAATCAGAAGCCATAACTCACAGGCACTGAACGACGCATCCTTCGTCGCTTGCGCATCATAAACAACGCCAATTTGGCACACAAATCTTTAATAAATGGCAGTGTTTTTATAGGAGCAGATTCCATTTTAACTTGTACTAGCTATGGTTATATCGTGACATGTAAACGGTAATTGGACTCAGTAATATGTTGTTGTAATTGGAAATGACAAGAGTTGAATGGATTTTGAAGAATGAGATAGTTTTTGAACTGAAACGAGAACTGTTCGACTCTGACGCCTGACTTCGCTTAGTCATTGAGTACAAACTTGTAAGCACCAAAATGTGTTATTTGTGGACTGGCTTAGATATGCGACGTGCTGAAACTTTGCATAGATGCTATTATTGGTTACAAGATTAGATCGTAGTTATGTTATCATCGGCGTCACAAGTTATATCAAATTTAAAAGGCCACCGAAATAAAATGCTTAAGCACAATACATTCATTGCTCCCTACTAGAATTTCCAGTGTCAGGGACACCATCGAACACACACAAAGAGGGCCTCGTAAAAAACGGGGGACGGCTAAATAAAAAATAAACACATACACACAAAGACAAGAACAACTAATACCCAGACCTAAAACAGTTCCTAATTTGAATCTATTTTGAACTGGGATTCTGCATCGCTCACATGTCTAATTATCTAATTGTGCCAGAACATTGCCACGTCAGCAAGCCAGATCGCAACGCGGCGAATTAGCGGTGATTATGATTTACGAGATAATTAGATGTATCAATACGTAATGTCCGGGTGATTGATGCTGGTGTCATTAGGACTTAGCAGACGGGAATTTAGTTTGACAATTATTAACATGTGTAATAATTTTAAGTAAGTCTCTAAGTTTAACTGAATTAACACACTTTAATTCCATATTAATTTTTTAAGGATTTAATTGAGTTTTTTGCTTTTCTTCTGGAATACAAATTAGATTTTCTCGTCTCCTTAAATTAGATTAGACATTAACAGATAACGATGACCGATAATATTTTTTTTTTTTTTTGTATTTTCTTAGCTTAAATTTTTACTTTCATTCTTATTTTTGAATCGACACTTTGATTCTTCACATATACATATACAAAATATCTCCATAAAATATGTCTTGCTATAAATTTGCAAACATACTAGAAGCATCCGAAACCTGCAAAAAATCCTCCCACGCGGCGTCCGGACTTCCTAAAGTGAGTAAATATATTATATTAACGGTACAATGTGTTTTATGACGTCATTAACGTAGCTAAATTCCGATGTTAATGCCAATGATTAGAAATACACAGAGAGCCAACTTGGAGAGCAGTGAAGAACCGATTTGCGTGAAGGCTGTTGTTCAAATAATTTTAGGACTAGGTTTTTTTATTTATTTAATTGAGTAACGAGACGAGCAAATCGCTCGCCTGATGTTAAAGGTCACGTTTGCTCAAAACAGGTCTGCGCCACCCAGAATTTCGAACTCGCAGAATTCAAGTCCCTGCGTGGCACAGCACTGCACTCGTCTATACCTATACGTCGATAGTTAAGTCGATAATGTTTAATCTCCCATTTGCCTTGAAATTTTACTAGTATACCTACCTAGGCAAGCATTTTATCAGTTTTCGGACCCCACGATCTACTTCGTTCTTTTTAAGTAAAGGCCACTTACAGTTCTGTTTGCTATCATTCATTTTAGCTAACTTCTTACAATCACAAGTAAGTAGTCATTAAAGTTATGAATGTATCAAACCAAACTTTGCTAATTTGATAAAGGCATTTTTAGAAATTCATTAATGGTCAAATAAACATACTGTACAAGGGTAGGTCTGCAGCTCTGCAGGTACATAAAGTTTAATCATAATTTTTCAAACAACTTGAAAAAAAATAAATTAAACGAATAGAGAGAAAAAATTCAGAGAAGTAAATATGTGGATTACGACGTCTTTATAATTTTATCAGAACTTTCCATCTGCCTCTTTCTAATCTTCGGGTGCATACCAGTTTCCGGACACGACCCTTCCCTGTAATCGTTGATTTATATGATTCTGATAAGGGTAGGTGCAAAGAGGGCAAAATGAATGGCGATATCTCAGCGCTCTTTTTGGGTGATAATAATATCGCAGCCATTGAAAATAGGTTAGTAACGGCCTACTTCTTGCAATTTTGAAATATTATTTCTTGTAATATACTTGCTGTTTCAGAAATTGCAAGCAGAAATAAAATAACATTTAAAACTAGTGTAACAACCGGCTAGCGGACTGGTAACAGCAGTAAATTATGTATTTATTCTTTGTCTAAGTTATCTGCAACTGACTTAATTTCTCACATTTCAAAGAATTTAACTAGACATTTTTCAAGAAAAGCAAATCAACTCTAAAGCAAAAAAGCATAAACTTCAGATTTAGCTCACCTGAGAAAATTTATTAACATTAAATGATACTTGGGAACGAGACATTTTTATTAAATTTTTCATCTGTACTCGTACCTTCCCGTTACCTACAAATAATCGAGCCCAGGGCCTTTTCGCTCATAAAATTTCGGTTAAAAAACTGTCGAAAATAAACCCGTGACAAACCGAATCGCCTATTGTTTAAAGAGAAATAAAATAAATATTCCTTTGAACAGTTATCGTCTGTTCTGTGAATAAATCGGCTGCGGACAGACAGATAAATAAATCGGAAACAGTTGTAGTTAGACGTAGTCAGGGAATGGGGAAATGGAATGGAATGAGAATGGGGCTCCAAAATTGTGTTTTTTATATGTTCCAAAGTTACAATTCAAAAAACAATATTTAGTTTTCGATTATGAAAATAATAATTTTCGATTACTAATCTATATTATTTTTTAAACGGAATAAAAAATAAACAACCACTACTGATATTGCTTGTCTTAGAACTGGGTACGAAATACAATACCTACTTCAATAGATTATTTATTTCAACTTACGTCAATTAAAAGTTTTTAATTAAGACTACGTAATCTTGTTCTAGACAAGTAAGTAAAAACTTTTCCCGATCCCATTTCATAACCGCAAAATGAATATCTATCCAAAAGGGCTCCATTACTTCCCCCCTCAAACGTCCTTACTACGCCCCACACAGATAGGTATTTAGGCACACCATAAATACACGTCGTTTCACATCGGGTCATTACGAAAGAGCAACATTTTTGTTTTACGTTCAGAATATTTCGTTCAAAATTATAGGGATTAGGGCAAAATTACCATTCATCTGACATTAATTGAATTAATGAAGCTTCAAGACTAAGAAGTTTTAACAAAGGTTTTTAAATTGGCAGGTCAGTTACAAATGACCATCTCTTTGGCTGTTATCTGTAACTAAAACACTGGGGGAGTTGCCAACTCAAAGTGGTGGGCTATTGGGTTATCTCTAGAATTTCAACAGTCTATTCGGTATTGGGCGTTTTAATGTTGTAGGTTGAGTAGGTTGGGAAATTAGATTAAATGGAAAAACGATATAGCTGACAATTAGTAGCATTGTCTATGGTATCTTCCTGTTACCTATGATGCATAGCTGTGTGTGTGGTTTTTAGTAAAATCTATATATATGTAATGTACGTAGTTCGAGAAAAGTGAGGTCTACGAGTTTTAGCGAACAAATTGGTGCTTGTATTTACATGCATGTTTGTTTATCTGTACGACGATAAATTGAATACATCTCATCTGAACTTCATCAAACTTTGGAAGCAAGTTGTTCATTTCTATTTAATTTTGAATTTGAGCAAACCGCTCGAGAGGAACTTTTTTACTGACAAGGTTGACCGCGGCCTGCAAATAACCAGGAACTCTATCCATTTTCAAAATCTACTGTCAACAAACAACAAACAATTTCAAACCAGCCCGAAAAAAACCGAGATTAATTAAAAAACCCTCACTGATGTTAATTAAAGCCTTTCGTACCCCATTACCCCAATAAACATAATTAAAGCAATAAATAAAACAATTACCGACACCGTAACCAAAGCAAAGGTACCTAACGAGTAAAAAAAAGCCCTGACACGATACGTTTTTTATCGTCCCCCATATCAAAAGCGCCAGTGGTAATTAAAAACATTTTCTTTCATGTTCACGTTTATAGCAATTGGAGAAAAGAACGCTTTTAGCTCTTATTCCAAGGGCAGTAAGGTTAGAAATGTCTGCGGACTGTTTTTTGGGTTAAAAAATACGGGCCAGTCACGGAGCTTCGATAGTACGTAATAAACATGTGTAATTAACACTTTGACTGCGGCTAATAATCACATGCGCTAGTCTTAGGTGCGGCTAATAGTCAAATGCGTTGTATGTTACGCGCCTGGCGTGTGTAGCCGCACTCGCGTCGCACAAAGGAAAACACATGGTGTGTGTTTTCCGCTGTCAATGCGTTAATCAGGCATAGCTTCATTCGTGATGTAAAGGGAATATACTCTTTTGTGGGATTTTTTAAGATGTACAAAGCGTCGAAATGCGGCGCTTGTTGCATTCAAAGGCTGCTCGAGACAGGAATTTTTGAATTTGTGTTGGTAGAGGTATTTTTATTGAACTCTGGGTGAGTTGCACGAACATTGTTACTGTCTCTTTCGTCAGAAGGTAAAGAGCTACTCGAATTACCGAAATGTAGTGAGTTTAAAATGTAAGAAGTCAAATTGAATAGAAAACCTGCGCTATCATGATCAGTTCGTTTCGATTTGAGATAAAAGGAGTTTGATTTCGAATCACTTTAGTCAAGTTGGCAACCATAAAAGTGGATTGAGTTGTTTAGTTAGAGTTTTTGGGGTTGTGGTCGTAATATGTGCACAATGTATGGTTTTATATTAGATCCAAATCGGATGAAAATCAAAGCTAAACATCATAAATTTTATGGAATATTTTTATGGATACTGGCGATGATTAGAAGATAAGTGATGTTTAAAGGCTTTTTGGTGGATAATCGAAGAATTTATAAAATTGTTATTAAAAAAAACAAAAGAAAATTTGCAACAAATTAACTAAGAAAAAAGAGTAAGTCTTTCAACGTATACAAATAGAGATAAAATCAACGTCTTTAAATCACACTTAGCTGCAAAACACTAAAAGCTAACCACCGCGCAAGCTTCATCCTGCTAAAGAAAAAGGAACCGCCTTTAATAATGACTCTCGTAATTATTAGGATCATTTAGCATAAAACCGAGAACGCCGCCAATCCACTAACAAAACAAAACGACGAGAAAATAAGAAGACAGTTAATTTGATGTTATCTCAATCTAGCTTAGCATTAACTGGGCAAGTAAAATTTCTGGGGCCTTATTCTTGAACGCCTGAGATTTTCTTTATCACTATCTCTTTCATTATAAACGTGATGAGAGTGAGAGTGACGGAGATTTTGTCGAGCGCTGAAGAATAGGGTCCAGTACGCTTTGATATAATTAGCTAATGATACTCAGATGGGACGTTATACAAACAATAGCAGTATGCTAAGTTCGCACAAAATTAAATGTCGACTTTATTAATACATACATTAGGTATAATTAATAACTACCTTCCAATCAAGGCATAGGTACATCTCGTTGTCCAAAGATTATACAAGGTCTCAACCTTGTCTAATTTAATAATCTTGTAGTGTCTGTTCCAAGCTGGTATACTCGTAACTACAGTGTGACTTGTTTAACACTTGGTATATTCTAGGATATCATTGTATTTATCATTATGATAAATTTCTAACAAAAGAGCAACCTTAAAATCGCGAAATAAATCAGCTGCGCCATAAAAAGTGTCATTCAATCTCGACAAAATGTATGGAGCAATTGATTTTAATTCTGCGTTTTCAGCATAGGTTCCGTAGCAAAAGTTCTTGTTAACAAGACAGCCTAGAATATGTCAAATATTTAACTTGTCTTGTCACTTTAATTGCTTTTGAAAAATACTTATACAATAAAAACCACGGCGATAAGAACATAATTAGTGTATAATCTTATAAAAAGTGGAACATTATAACTTTTAATTATTTTTTTTTTCTTGTTTCGTGTATTTCACAAAAAATTGCGAATTTCTCGACTGCTCACATTTTACTGTGGCACTAAGTCTTGAAGCCCATGTTTGCATCTCGAATATGTAAATTAAACAGCCATCAACCGGTTCCGCTAGATATAGAACTAGTTCTATGATATTAGTTACAGACTAAAAATACGCAATTATTCCATGAAAAAAGGTATTAACTTTTTGCTTGTAATAAGCCGGATTGCAAGTCGAGAAAAAAAAAACTGCTTGGTGCAATTTTCTTGTGTATTGTATCTAATACTCACCTAACATCCCATATAGTTCAATGTATGCTTGCTTATCAATATATATAAAAGTGAAGGTCGTGACTGACTGACAGATCAACGCACAGCCTAAACCGCTTAAGCTACAAACTTCAAATTTGGACAAAAGTTTAATATCAAAAAGCGGACGCACACTAAGAAAGGAATTTGCCCAATTCAACCCCTAAGAGGGTGAAAAGGGGTGTTTAAGTTTGTATGAAAAAAATATTTTTCTTAATGCTACAATTATCAAACTTTGCGAATATACTAAAGTTAAAAAAATAATCGACTCCTATTTCATCATTTTTGAAAAATCAACCCCTAAAGGGGTGAAACGGAGCAATAAAGTTTGTATGAAGATTTTTTTTTTAATGCTGTGGTTATGAAACTTTGCAAATATACTAAGCTAAAGAAAATAATTGACACTTATTTTTTTGTTTTTTGAAAATCAACCCCTAAAGGGGTGAAACGGAGTATTGAAGTTTGTATGGAGATTTTTTTTTTTATACTGTGGCTACAAAACTTTGCAGATATACTAAGCTAAAAAAAATTATTGACACCTATTTTTTTGTTTTCTGAAAATCAACCCCTAAAGGGGTAAAAAGGAGTGTTGAAGTTTGTATAAAATTATTTTTTTCCTAATACTACGATTATTTGACTATGCAATTGTACTAAGCTAAAAAAAATAATACATACCTGTTTCATTATTTTTTGAAAATCAACCCCTAAAAGGGTTAAACAGATAAAAGTGAATGTCGAGACTGACTGACAGATCAACGCACAGCCTAAACCGCTTAAGCTACAAACGTCAAATTTGGACAAAAGTTTTATATTAAAAAGCGGACGCACACTAAGAAAGTAATTTTCCCAATTCAACCCCTAAGGGGGTGAAAAGGGGTGTTTAAGTTTGTATGAAAAAAATATTTTTCTTAATGCTACGATTATCAAACTTTGCGAATATACTACAGTTAAAAAAATAATTGACACCTATTTCATCATTTTTTTAAAATCAACCCCTAAAGGGGTGAAACGGAGCAATGAAGTTTGTATGAAGATTTTTTTTAATGCTGTGGTTATGAAACTTTGCAAATATACTAATCTTAAAGAAATAATACACACTTATTATTTTGGTTTTTGAAAATCAACCCCCAAAGGGGTGAAACGGGGTATTGAAGTTTGTATAAAAATATTCTTTTCCCAATGCTACGATTATTTAACTTTGCAAATGTACTAAGCTAAAAAATAATAGATACCTGTTTCATTATTTTTGGAATATCAACCCCTGTGGGGGTGAAATGGCGTGGTAAATATAGTACGGAGAGAGAATTGTAATGACTCGCTGACAGATAAGGCACATCCTACACCGCTGGTCGTAGAAATTTAAAATACGGAGGGTGTGTTTGTCTTGACGAGTAAACATGTACCTACCAAGAAAGAATTTTTTGAAATTCAACCTCTAAAGGGGTGTAATAGGGTGTTAAAGTTTGTATGGGGAAGCATTGTTTTTGACGCCACGGTATTGAAACTTTACAAATATACAAAGCTTAAAAAAATTACGAACACGAATTTCACCATTTTTGGAAAATCAACCCCTGTGTGAAAAGAGAATTTCTTTTGATGCTAACTCAATGAAACTTTACAGATGTACTAAACTTAAGGCGTGTAAACAACAGCCGGAAAAAATCCAAAACCTTCGAAAAGTCACATCCTCGAGGTGGAACTGCTAATTATCTCGAAAACTAAAAACATTTTTACCAAAGCGCTGAGACTAAAAAGTCACCAAAACCTCGGACTTTTTTGGAGCCATTAAAAGTAACATAGTCGCCTCAAAAACATGGCCGCCATACAAACTTTGAGGGTCTATATCTCCGAAACGGTTGAAGATGGATGGGTGTTTTACTAAATGTCATAGGAGTTAGCAAGGGCTACTTGATGGTGGTGGCGAAAATCCAAATGATTCAAAATGGCTGCCATTTTTCAAAATGATTCGAGGGGGCTGACTTATTGCATCCGGGCGTTTTTGGGGTCTCTGCTTCCATTGTATGACGCTTTTTACATGCTCTCAAAAAGAGGGATAAATTAATTTCATCCCGGAAAAAAAATCGGTTCCCGAGGTATCGTCCACGCGGGCGAAGCCGTGGGCGGAAGCTAGTATATTTATAAAAGTGATAAACTACCCTGATGTTTATATTACATAAAGCAAGAATCAACGTCAGACAAATCTTTAAAATCGTCACTTCCATTTAAAAACTTCTCCAATAAATAATTAAAAATACTTACGAAGCTTGAAGCCAAAAAAAAGAACTCGACTAGGACAATAATAATTAATCAAAGACGACATTACACGAATCAACGTAATCACAGCTTAGGACAGTTCTAGAAAAACACAATCACAACAAACAATTGAATTCCTGTTACCGCGCAGTTTTTCGATCGCAATTCCTTGAGCCACGTAACGTTGGACAAACGCATACCTCAGCAAACATATATTTAATAGCCCTGCGGTTGTCTACGTTTTACTTGTATTTATTGCAAACTATTGTATCTTAGGGTCCATAAACTAACGCCGGACGTTCGGTATGCAACCGCCGGCCAATTAGCCAAAGGAAATGTCCTTTGAAGCAGTTTACGAAGCGTCTTTGGAATTTTTCTAGAAAGATGCGTAGACGGGGAACGATTAGAATAACTCCGTATTTAGCAGCTTTAGGTAAAAGCAGTAAGAGGGGTTTGACCAAATGTTATAAGTGATTACTTAAGCTAAAAGAACAGTGGAGAGTTATTGTTGTGTAAAATTTTTGGAAGCTTTGAGGCTGGCTTAAAATGACCATTACATAATGACACTTAGAATTTCTTTTAAAAAGGCAGCTGTGAAAGCTGAACTTAACTTATATTGAATTTCACTATATTCATCTAAAAACAAACATCACAATTTCGACACAAACAATATTTTGGATAGACCGAACGCTCTCACAAAGGTTCTTTGTTGTATTAGAAAATTAAAGTTTAGTGTTACAGCTAAAACTGTCGGCTAAAACCTGTGACGAAAACAAAGTACTACGAAAATTGTGTTTACTACTGAAAAGTTTAGATACTGTTTCAAGTTCTATACTGTTCTACACTCATACTCTTAAGAAAAAAACCATCACCGCACAAAAGCGATTGAAGTCTTTTTATTTTTGCATAATCTTGGTTCCAATAAAGGTGTAAAAAGAAGCGTGTTATGCGTGAAGTAGAATAAAAAACTTATAAACTTCACAGACTAAAGTTGTCTTAGGCACCATTGAATTGGACCCTATAAATAGGTGTGAACGCTTTTATGGTTTAACACACACCTAGTTTGGATGACAACATTAAAAGAATTGATAGAACAAAGTGGCTCGATTGAAAAATTGAATACCTAGAATGAAATGTAAAAGAGATTAAAGTAAATAATGGTATAAGTGTAATGGACCAGGCGAGATAAAGAAAGTGAATGCCGATTATACTATAGATACAAACATGCTGAAGTTAAAAGTCTTCGTGAATTAAAAAATTGAGTAGCATTGAAAATGTCACAAAAAAATATTATAATGTTATGTGTGATCTAAAAAATAATTGACTTAAAACAGAGGTTTAATAGTTTAAGGAACATGGAAATCCGCAATATCATTTGAAATATTAAAACATTTTAAATGTCCTTAGAAACATACACGAAAACTATTACTAAGTTAAATACTAAAATAAAACAAGGTAAAACTAAAACCTAATTGTAAACGACAGCCACCTTATTAACATATTCTAGAAGATAATAATGCAAATGTAAACCAAACTATCATTGCTATGAGTTAACACACTAGTACAATCAACATTCATAGACAGACATACACACAATAGACGTTGTAGTCCAATGGCACAGTCAAAGTTCTCAAACCTGTTCTAACACTCAAGCAAATTCTAAACATTCTTATTACGACACAGTACTAAAACGATAACAATAATGGAACCATTCACATATATTTGCCAATTGCTGCAAACATCTTCAAAATCCAAGGTCACGTTTCTACGACACATTGTTCGGAGCTATTTTTTTCGTCTTGAAGATCTTCACAAATTGTTTTTACTGCCGAAGTATTTTAACGGCTAGTTATTATCAATTACGTACGGTAATAGGGATAGAAATAAACATGTAGAAGTAAACAGAGATCGTCACGCGAGAAAAGATAGAGGCGTAGAAAATAATAGCACTGTTTTTGAAGAACACGGACAAATTGTTTTAAATTATGAGAACTGATTTCATGTATAGGTAATATAGGTATTATATATTTAAGTGATATTGCATTTAGTCTTAAGGTATTAATTAAAAGCTTTATCCTTTTCAACGATGTCATTGGAGTTTTACCTTTTATTTAAATTAAAATTCGGGAGCAGTGAATCTCGGTCCAAAACTATAGTGTCTAGGAAAAACTATAATTTAAAGAGACGAAAAAAATGGTACGCTGAAGAGAAGCCCAGAAGTACGGAGCAGCGAAAATGAAATCGTTGACGATAAAAACATAAATTTAATAGTTTATTTGTGCAATTGGTACTTCAAATGTGTGTACCTATGTAATTTAATTTGGCATTCGTTTTGTGTTTAGTATTTGACATTGCAAGACCTGTTTGCGAACTTCCTGACTTATTCGCACTTTTTGCTAATTCTTTAGTTTTTTGTCTTTTGAGTATCTTAGTAAAACCCAAGCATAATAATTGCGAAAATAACAATATGTATAGACTTTGATCTGATGTTCATCTCAATTTGGTAGGAAAAACTGGTAGGTGTTTATTTATAGTTGTCCTTCACAGATGTCTGATTGTTAATTAAATTCAGGTGCTGTAGAATGAAAATACTGATTCAAAATTTTAATTATAACTAGCTAATCTATCATAGGTGCATCGTATTCACAACAAACTTTCCTGAATTTTAACAAGGCAACGTAAATATAAATCAAACATTTATGCGTTTTTCGAGTAATTTTAGTTTGTTAGACACAAAATACAAAATACCAATCATATTTAAAAATTTAAAATTGTACTTAGAAGAATCGATAATTAGAAACTTTTTCCAACATATATTTTTAACGATAACGAATATAAATAATGTTATAATCTATTTCATATAAATAGCCCATACCTAATAAATACATAATCACATTGTTTTATACGACAGAAATGAACCAAAAAACGCTAAGCACTTACATATCATACTTATAACAAAACCTACAATTAACGTACTCTAAGCTAATGACAAAGCTGAGATGTATTGAAAGCTGAATGAGGTCGAACGTTATCCGACAGACTATTTGATAAACATGGCAATTGTAAATGTACATCAGTCCGGACAGCCGTTTACATACGATAGAGCGTGCGTAAACAATCCTATGTTTATGGAAACCAATACGAGCTTCATGAAAACAATCACGACTGTTTCCACGGGGACTATAAAATATTGAACGCACATAATGCTAATTCCATTAACGATAATCCTACTAATATTATGTTGGTGTTGAAATATGAATTTGAATATCTATTCTGGATCTAGGCGTTAATTGTTATTGCCTTTGTGTGTTTCATGACATCTCTGACACAGGGAATTCTTGTATCAGAGATGCCCAGCTATGAGTGTGAAACGTCAAAAAACATGTAAGTGTGAAAGTTGTGTATGTGCGTGTTTGCATTTTTGTTACCAAGTGCGTATCTCCGTAACTGTTCAACCGATAGGTTATGTTTTTTAGTTTTCATCATCGTAGTCATCACCGATTTTCATCACCACGCGGGTGGAAACGCCAGGCAGAGCCAGCGACTATAAAATATTGAACGCACAAGACGTAAATTCGGTTAAGGATAATGTTGAAATTATTGAGATAATCATTGAAATTATGGCTGACGATAAAGCTTCTAATTTGCAAGGTTTTAATGTTATAAACGATTTGATTTTAAAATAAAGCTCAGGAGTAATAATTTGAGATAATTTGAAGGAAGATGATTACGATAGAAATGTGCTTGGACTACAATAGGATTGCAACGACGTTGTACCAGCACCTGCTCATATTAAAAATGAAGTTGAAATAATGAAGTATGAAACGGAACTGAAAAAATGTTTTAATTGTAGAGCTTCCAACATCTCCGCACGATTTGCTTACACGTGCCAAAAGATTTACGTGAAGTATAGCCATAAGTATTGATCTATTTTAGCGATGTGGGGTTTATTTACTTTATTTGTAAAAGACATTCAACGAATATCTCAAAACCAATTTCCCTATTCCGAATTTTGAGTCGTCAAGAGTGTCACTCAAATGTCTTTGGCAATCAGTAGAACATGACACTTCAAACATACATACAATACCTAAGTTTTAGTCAAAAAGTGTTCTAGATCAGACAGAGTACTAACTGATTGTAAATTTTAAAAACATATGTTGTGACAACTAAGATAATTGATATATCCGGGGTGAAGATAAATCTTAACGTTGGTGTGAAAATGCTATATTTCATGCAAGTTCCATCATATTTATTCAACTTTTCTGAATATGAAATATACAAAAACTCGAGTCACCTTCGTTATTTCCATGATTTTTCAGTACGGTAATAAATTTTAATTATGTCTGGAAGATTGATTGGATTGGCTTACTATGGTTTCAAACTAGTCAACATTATTTAAGAATATTTCAGATTCCTAGACAACCAAACTAATTCTACAAGCTTTAGTTTCCATATTTCAGTTGAAGTTGTTGTTATCCTCTAATAGATCACAATGACAAAGACAGCTTCTATAGTAAGTTTAGAGCTGTCAACGAAATACTTCAGAATTTACTTGTATGAAGAGTAACAAAAGAAAAGCATTGACAGTTTAGGAACATAAGGTTTTTAGATGGGTCCATGAGTTGAGTACATTATCCTTTTGAAGAGAACCTTGCTAGTTTATTTAAAATTTCCATCTTTTTGCAAGACGCTTAATTGATCATTGTTCAGATATAAAAGTAGCAAGTAACTCCAAAAACAAATATGACAAACTAAATATTAACATACGCTGAACCAATATTTATAATTAGATCTCATCACTAAGCCCGGCTATAAAAACTAAACGAACGTTAAAAGTAATCCAAACGAGTCCGGATATTCAATCTGATAAATAAACATAAGCAATTTAATGTGAAAATGCGTTGGAATATTTTTAAATTCACTGTCAGGCTTGTCTATGCAGTGAACACTTTCAGAAAACTGAATAGAATTCGAACGGAAAAGATTAGTTTAAGCTTTTAAACGTTTTGTGAGCTTTAACATTTCTATACCATTCGAAATCATACGAATATATAAACGTGTTTAGAACTTCTACATTGACGATTTTAAAATAGCTATAGTTAACGAAATTGTTATTCGAAATATTACAAAATAATGTTACTGTTTGGATACTACAAATATATATTAGGATTAAAAAAGTATTCTCATAAATAAAGTAAGCTATGCCAAAGAAATTTCAGTGGCCTAATAACACTCAGTTAGACTACACGATAAGTAAATGAACGTATTTTGTTATTCATGACTCCGTACTACTGTACCTACCGAGTTCACGCATAATCTGTTTCCACGCGTAAATTCGTTCTATCTTTCCTGCTCCCCACAAGATTCGCATTATTTTAATATTTGCATAATCCTGTTGACTTCACCATGAAATAGCTGTCCGCGTTATCAAAATGCAAATATGAATTAAAGAGGTCAATGAATTTAATTTCGAAAACAAACTATGTATTCAGAATCGTTTTGTACTTTTGAATTTCAGCCAAATGCTGCGGCTGCGAACAGTTACAAACCAATAAGCATAGAGTATTCTATTATTATCGTTCCCGAGGACAATGATCAGGTATATCTAGCTATATATCCAAACGTACAATTAACACATATTTATTATTATCTGAAAAGCTATCGCGACATTAGTATCGTTGACAATGCCCCAACAGCTGAAAAAGACACAAATTATACGTAATAAATCTACTAGGAGCTATAGTTCACTTGGCAACATCGGCGCATTTAAATTTTTTTATCGGTCGCCTGAATTGTGAAACAAAAGGTTTGAGTGTTTTAGAAATATGTGTAGATTTTTTTTACGAAAATAAAATACGGAAAGTTAACGTTCGCCAACTATCTGTCGCGAGAGTCGGATATGCGATGGAAATAGACCGGGGTTTCTAGTTCGACTTTACGAGTCAAAGCGGCAGCGACAATCGCTTGGTTTGCATTAACATTATTCAGAACGTCTTTTTGTCTGGCTCTATTTTCGTTCGCTTGTATCCACTCGACACGTGTTTGGCTAAGCTTTGGAACACTGCGATTTCCTCGTGTTGAATTTTCATTTCGTATTGAGAGATTGCTCGTAAAAGCTTTGGTGGAATGCAATTGTGTGTATTAGCGGATTTACGCGTTTTTAGTTGCCTCGATGTTCAAATTGTTCAACGATCGGTACCTCGCATAAAATTATCTACAGTGAATATAGTTGTGTTTTCCTTTTGATCAATCAGGTTTATTGGTTTCAGTATTTGAAGTAACATTACGAGTATTACGACGCTATTTACAAGTAATATAATTAAACCTCATTTGTTTGACCTAGTTAATATGGCTCTGTCTACATCGTAAATTATTTCCTAAGTCTCCATTTAAATATTTGTCATACCATACTTAATGACTGGATACTTAATTAGAACCCTGAATTTTCTACTCAAATTATTACCAAGTCTTTCAAAATATCACAAAATTGTACGAAATATCTATTTTTTGAAAAACGTTTTTGTTCCTTCAATTTCGAAAATATACCAAAATTGTAAGAATTAAATAAGACAAACTTTTCAAAGTCTAAGTATTGCTGTAAAAAAAGTAAGTCTAAAGACTTAGTCTAGTTAGACTAGCACAAGTAATTAAGTTAGTACTAGCTGATAAAAAGTAAGTTTATATAGACCAAGTGCCAAGCGAAACTAGTACTGTAGTCTTTACTTGCACATTTTTCTCACCACCATTTCCTCGTGCTCTATTATTACCTCTATCACAAAGGGCTTTTTCCCTTTACGTCTCATATTTCCAACCCTCGACCGCAAGCTTTGGGTCAGTAGCCCACGAGCCCACTGAGTCAGTAGGTCCATTCCCTTCCCCGTGGCTTACAAAACTTTGTCTGACTACCACAACTATTCATGGTGTATGGAAAACGTTATACAACGAACGGGAAGTTATTACATGTAATATACTATGGCAAATATGTTACATACCTATACATTTACCTACACATATTTAATTGTTATTAAAATTAATTTCCGTGCGTTAGTCATGTGAAACGTCGGAATGGCTATAAATGAATAATTTTTGGTTTGTTTGATTCAATCCTTAGTGATTTAGAAAAGGAAAAGTTTTCGGTTAGTTTTCTTCTATAGTTGTTTAGAGGAAAAAGAACTAATAAATCGAATGGTAAATTTTAGGTGGTACGAAATTCACTGGGTCATCTATTAGGACAAAATTTTAAATTTATTTTTTACGATTAGTATCAAAATCGAGATTACTGTGCGCAGTGTTAGACAGATTGATAAATAAACTCTTTATTGTTCACGCAAGAAATTACAATTACAGTAATTACAAACGAAAAGGATCATAACACTTAAAACTAGTGCAACAACTTAGCATTTAGATAACATTATCAAACTACATTTTCGGGAGTATAGCATTCATTGATCAGCTAGATCAGTATCGTAAATCTAATACTTTATTGATATCCATAACAAAATTTACCGCGTAAACAAATTGTGAAATTTTGTTTAATATGCTCCAAGATAAATTATATTTAAATATTACATTTGACTATTCATGACACGAGGAATTCTGAAACAAACTGTTACTATCTTGACTGTTATTGTTTATTTGACCTCTATGACTTTTTATTGGGTTTGAACTATATTTCTATAATTTTTTTTACTATATCTTTCTTACTTTATTTTTATATCAATCCGACTATATTTTTAAATCTCTCTGACTATATTTTTATATCTCTCCGACTATATTTATGTCTTTATCTTCTATTGTGTCTGAATATAGTTTATGGAATTTAGTATGCATTTCGTGTGGCCGGGTATCTCGCGTGCAACATCTGGTATCATCAGTCAGACGGCAGACTTTAGGAGCTTCGCTATTTTTATTGTTCTCATTACGTCAAGACATAAGCCTAAGATTTTCTGTTTCTTTATCTATTTCAAATAAGAGTTTTCTATCTTTATTTCTATTTCGTAAGCGTATTTCTATGACAATAATGATTTTTATCTTCTTTGGCGACTTCATAATAATTATATGTTTTTTTTATATCTCTTACTATTTTGTATATGTATTTGTGTGAAAATAATACTAGTATCTAGAAGATATGACCTAGATTATTTGAAATGCGAAAATTGAAACATTACTTCTTTAATTTATTTGGGTATTACAGAAACATGTCACTGGAAATTATTATCATTCATAAAACTTACTTTGTTAGGATAATCATATATGTACGATACAAAATAACATAATTACGAATCTACCTAGTAGTCCTCGTTTATTAATTTGACAAAAAAAAATTATTGGCAATAAGAGTAAATAATTCTTCATTGTTTTCAAGTAAAACAAACAAAAAGTAAACGACTCAATGATTCGATTTCTCAAGAAAAACGATTTTCGATCGTATAAAATATCGCGGAGACATTTTTAGCAATCTGCTACACAATTATCAAAGTCTTCGTTTGTGGACTTCCAAAAAATGTTTGCTACTTTGGTCGGTGAAACGTTTTGATCGAGTTCGACCCGAAAGTTTGTCCTTTATTGCGTTGGTAGCATTTCTGCGGACCCCAGACTGGGGACCGTTAATAATTTATCAGGGGAACTTTTGGGGCCATTGATAAATATTCTAAGGATGACCCTTGTAACGAGTAAGTACATCTTGATAAAAATATTTTGAAGCTATATTATATTTTGAAAATGCAAATAATATATTTTGATGAATATATATTTTGTAAGCTATATTGAGATTTATTTATATAATTTAACCACAATCATTATGTTCCTCTATGTTTTATCCAATGAAAGAAAATAATTTTTTAGACAGTACAATTACAATTTTTTGTAGTTTATTTCATTTTTGTTAATTAATTGTAGTGTTTACTTAGTTATCGTTTTATTGTGAATAAGTAAATCGTGTCTCATTCATATAGTTGTTTATATACAATTAAATGTGAAGTATACGTATTAATGATAAATAGTTTTCCTTCATTGAAATAAATTAATTAGAATTTGTACAGAGGAAGGATCTAATATTAATTGCTGTTTTGTTTCCCGTGTAGGAAAACTGATGTTATACCTAAGCAAATGTGTAAAGGTATTTAATTTTATTATTAATTATTTCGAATTGTCCTATTTCTAATTTAATACGTGTTTATTATGTTATAAACTTCCGCTAATTTTGGCACTGCTGCAAGTATTGTTACGTTACGATGCAGTAACTGACAACAAATAATATTTATGTTGAACGCTGCGTTAATAATTTAATTCCAGCGTTGAAGTCCCTGATACTTCAGAAAATATTTATTTTGTCATTAAAACAAACTCCTTGAACTATAACTAACTTATGTCACTATAGATTGGTAGAAATTATCAATTTCAAAAACTTTGACAGCAAATTTTATGGTAAACTTACCGTATGAGTTTTCGAGGAAAATCTAAACAAAATCCGAGCACGTCCTTTTACTAACAAATCACAAAATTCCAAACACCAAAACAGTCTATTACGCAGCAATGATAAAACGTCACACAACAATATTAACAATGCAACCGGTACTGTAAATTTCAATTCGGCAAGGAACCGGCGGAAATTCGTGCACGTAAATTTTCGCGGGAAACACGGAGGGAGCGACGAGACGTGCCACCCACGCAGCGTTCTAGACACGACTGTTCAAGCGGATTCACCTGCAATGCGTGCGCCCGTCGCTGACGACAGAGCGAGACGTTAACAGCAGCACCCGAGTACATTAGAGCGAGAGAGGTAGACACACGTGCTCATATACCTTGGGGCTAAAGCCGTTTTCAGGAAAGGGGCGCGTTATTACAAAGCTGCGAATGAATATCTATGCTATGTATTTTGTATTATGAAGCTTCAGACAATAGAACGAGTTATGCCTTTTGTTGGTGTTGAAACTCAATGTGACGGTTTTCGTTGGCGCTATCTTCTTTCGTTAATGAACCGTGTCTTTGGATGCGTGAAAAGGGGTCCTTTTGTAGAGGAGTTTGATTAAAGACACGAATACATTGTGTATCGTGTAAAGCTTGTATTAGTTAAAATACGAGTGATAAGCGCGAGCTTACTTTATAAGCAAGAAAATGAGTCTCTACATTGTATTTGCTATTTTATTGAAAATAAATTACTAGTAAAATTTGCTTTAGATTTTTTTAATTTGAATTTTTTTAAGGATCAACTATGCTTATTGGGGACTTAAAATATATTACTGCCGCTTATACTAAAATGCGACACTGTTTTGGTCTCGCGCTATTTATGTCAGGCATCGATTAAGATTTCAGAGGTATTTCTTCACTTTATTTTTCATCAATATCTTATTATTTGGTAACACTATAATATTATAAATGCGAAAGTTTATAACAGTATCAATACGTGTGTGAATTTGTTGCATTTTCACATTAAATCCGATTAACGGATTTGGATTGAATTTAGTTTGGACCTAGCTAGATACTTTGAATAACCACACAGACTATGATTTAACCTGGACAAATTAACAGTATCTATAGTATAGCGGGTGCAATCAAGGACAGGGCTAGAATACATTAATTGCATGCATCAAATTATATCGATTATCTTCTAGGACCCTATTCTTCCGCGCTCGAAATTATCTCCGTCAGTCTCACTCTCATAACAAATCTAATGAGAGCTACCAGTGACCGAGATAACATCTCACTAACCAGAATAGGGCCCTCCCTTAGCTTCATATCGCTTTAAGTAAACTTCGTGACTTAGCTATTATTATTAAGCTAAACGTTGTATTATCAGAGCTATCTACACCTAGCTATTATATTATATATAACAGTATATCGTACCTAAATACACATGAGTAAGCAACGTTAGCGGCCTTGCAGACACTGTTATGCTCATAGATAAACCTCGAAAAAAGATGGAGCACTGCGTTAGATTTGGGTGAAGCCAAGAACTCTGCTCTGAAGATATGTTTTTTTTTTTATAATAAAGAAAGTGGCAAACAAGCGACGGGCCATTTGATGGTAAGTGGTCACCATCTGCTCTGGGTCTGGGTGTTAGTTGTCCTTGTCTCTGTGTATGTTCCATGGCATCTCTGACACATGTTATCCTAGTGGTGAGTTCTGAGTATGAAACGTTATTTATTTTTATACTTATTTACTCATCTACTTTCACGCGTAAACAACCTCTACAGCGCCACGAAATTAGTGATATGTCAATGTGTGCGTCTTGTGTATGTACGCGCGAAAGTAGAGTTCTTGGCTTCACACAAACCTAACGCAATGCTCCATCTTCCTCTCGAGGTTTATCTGAGTAAGTACTATAATAATGATTATGGGACTTATTATATTAGGGGCTAATAGTTATATCGGAGTATCGCTGGGAGTAATTATTACGCCTTAATTTAATGTTATGTTCATGAACTTACTGACTTGACTATCGCTATCTTATAAAATACCGGAGCAAAGCCGGGTCATGAATTTTAAGAGTTATAAATTCTTGCCTCTACGTTTAACATCAGGGGGCGATTTGATGTCTCGTTACTTCATTGTATAAAAAAGTAAAATCAAGTCAAGTCTATCATTTGTGTTATTTGTTATAATTGATATTCTATACTCATAAAAAGGTATATTATGTATATTTGTGTGTAAAAGATAATAATCTCTGGAGCTTCATCCAACTTTGGAAAGCTACATTTTCACTGAGTGCTAGGCTATGTTTTATTGTTCCGAACCTGCGAAGCCGAATGCCAAGCAGCACCGGGCTGAAAGTCTTCGGCATCAGATAGTAATTTAGGTAATTGATCTGTCAAAGCGACTGCCTGACAAAGGTCTGGCGCTTCCTTTGGCCAAAGAATTAATGTTACTATTCGAAAGTAACGTTTCGTACGTTACCCGCGCATAGTGAATCTCTGAGCTCTTTTTTACAAGCTTGCAATGTCTGATGGTTTCTTTGTTGAATTAAATCTTGCGACTGAAACTCACAATGTCTAATTGAGCTAAAATTTGATGTGCCTTAGTAACATAGTAACCCCGAAGACAGTGCAGTAAAAGTTTGCTTTTAAAAATATTCTTTAATTTCATATTTAATTGGTAATATTTCATTTTTACTTATTAAATTGTTACTCTACCCAGGGATAGCTCTATTTTTATCTGTAATGTTCCGTTCTGTTAATGCCTATTTATATTATTACAGGTTGAAATAAACCTATTTATTTAATAAGAATAAAAATGTTTATTTTGATATAATATTACATCTTACTAGTTGAAATATTCACTTATCTCCATGTAGAAAGCATTATCATTATCAAATCAGGCGAGTAAACATTCGATTAAAATATAGCCAAAAATCTTTTAAGCTGTAAAATATTAAATAGGTATACATAACAAGTGGGTATTTATCAATGAGTTTAGATACGTTAAGATGTATTAATCTTTTAGTATTTATTTACTTAATGACAGGTACTTTTATCATTAGATAAAACCTACACATGTCACGGGTTTTTCTGCTGTACTCGTATTTGATATGGAACGAAAGCATTTTTTCCATATCTTTCTAAAAACGACATATTTGTAAAGAAATGGTGTAAAGAAAAGGAAAACTTTCAGCAAGTCGCGGAAAGCAATGATTTATGGCACATTTTTATTGATACCTTTTTTAGCGCAAATAGTCCACGTTTGTCTACCGAATGTTTGTAACGTTTGGTTGTTAGATAGTGTAATAGTATTGTTTTTAACCGACTTCAAAAAAGGAGGAGGTTATCAATTCGTCTGTATGTTTTTTTTTTTTTAATGTTTGTTACCTCATACCTTTTGACTGGGAGAATCGATTTTGATGATTCTTTTTTTATATTATATTATATTATATTATATATTATATTTATATTATTAGAAAGCTGACGCTTCCCATTTGGTCCCATTTCAATTTAGTCCAGTTCTGATAATGGCATCCATGAGAAAACCATATAAGTCTTAAATTTGCATTAAGTACGTGCGCGACAAATAGATGAATAACTCAATAGTCGGTCTTTTGAAGTCGGTTTTTGTTTTTTGTTTTGTAAAAATAATGTTCTTGTTTTACATCAAACTAGATATGGGTTTGACCACAATCTCACCTGATGGGAAGCGACGATTTGCTCGAAGATATAGTACGCTTGCCTATATAGGGAATACTTATTCATTTTCCTTTTAAACAACCCCGGGTTGTACCTTTTCGGTAAGACAGACGCCGGCAATTAAATAAGTTCCACATCTCTGCGAATTAAAAAGGTGGAATGTAAACGCTTAGTGCGTTCGAACGGAATATCCACCGTGAGAGAGTGTCCCATTTTTTTACGTCTGGTGCTGTTGTAGAAGAAAGCCTAATAGCCTTTTAGTGATGACATAGTTATAACGATTTATTTTTGTAATAAAAGTCCTACTATCTTTATTCTTTATATTTTTAATTTATCTGATACTAGCTGTTTCTTCTCTACTTTTAAAACCTCTCCTGTATTAGAGCAAACAATACAAAAAAAATTGAAATCGGTCCAGCCGTTCTCGAGTTTTAGCCTGACAAACGAACAGCGAGTCATTTTATATAGGTATAAAGAAGAAAAGATTAATGACATTACCACAAAGAAAACAATAAAGACCAACAATATCTGGTGTGAACAATAAAGAGTTTATTTATCTATCCAGAACTATTACGCCACACCGTTTAGTCCAACATAAAGAATTTAAAATATCCAATCACAGAACCATCTGTCTCAATAAAATAAATAGCATTTAAAAGATCAGAGACCGAAATAGCCGCAGCGGCGACAGTTTTCAATAAACTTTGAAACAGTAACCAGACCCAACCAGTCCAAACCAGATTGAATGGTGCAGATTTTATGCCTTTAGAGTAAGATGGTCTAGTTTTATGGGAGGTTTGTTTTAGAATTGTGAGTTTTCTGAGCTCATTCAGGAAGTGGTTTAAGTAAATTAAGTAGGAATATAGTATTTTTGTATTATAGATGTTTTTGTAAGACAAATTTATTGCAGCGGCCGTAGCGCAGCTTGACTACCCCAAGATACAGGGATATAAGGAAAGGGTATGCGTAGCCGAAAAGGGCTCATAGTAGTCATCGTCATCATGAGAATAACTTTCACTATGGGATAAACCCGGAAATCGAGAAAAATCAGCTGTTCCACACATTTTGTCGAGTGTCATTGGCGTTTTTCTATGGAACAGTTGATTTTTTTAGTGATTTCCGGGTTGGTCAAATAGTAAAAGTTGTTCATAATGAGGAGTGTCATGAGCCTTTTTTGGCTTAGCATACCTTTTACTTATAACCTTATAGGTCTTAAGTGTATCTAGTTTGGGGATTAGCGCTCCAGAAAAGTGAGAACTAAGTAGGTATAACAGATTTTGGATTTGCTTTTTTTTTTCGTTTATTTTTTTTTTGTATAAATCGCCAAAATTTATTACTGTTTCTTTTTTTTTTTTTTGACATCGGACTAGGCATGCGTTTGACCGCAATCTCACCTGATGGGAAGCGACGATGTGGTCGAAGATGTAGCACGCTTGCCTATGAAAAACCTATTCACTCTAAATTCTAAATATATATTATAATATAATATATTTCTAAATGAAATAACAATCTTCCCTCAGTAGTTATGTAGAAAGAGTAGAAATTGTTTGCTCTATCACAATTTATTGATCAAATCTTTTCAGTTACATTCTACCCAATCAAATACAGTAACGTTATCCAGTCAACGTCTGGATCAGAGCTATTTTCAGGTAGGATAATACCTTTGCGCAAATAGAGTTTGGCACGATGTGTTGACAAATTGAACTCTACACATACGGGCTTAAGGTCCATACGGGCTTACAGCAAATGTAATAAAAAATTGCTTCAATTTTGATGCGCAAAGGTTTCAATTGGAAATATAATATCTACGTACAATAGAAAAAAAAATCATTTGGACGCAAGTTTGACGTAGGAATATTATTCTAATGCAAAAATATTATCAGTCGGATCTGTGTTTTGTTTTGTCTGATTTTCGAACAAGAATAGCTGGGTTCTGTCTAACCAGGTACACAAAAGGCATGCTTTTATCTCGCTCAGGCTGCCAAGTTTATCACGGTCTAGATAGGGACAGAGATATAGCGATAGAAGCGTGATGAGGCATGGCCATACACGTTTAACACTTTGACTGCGGAAAACACATACCTTGTGTTTTCCTTTGTGTGACGCGAATTCGGCTGCACACGCCAGGCGCGTAAAAGAACACACTTGACATTAGCCGCACCTAAGGCAGACACATGTGATTATTAGCCGCAGTCAAAGTGTTAAAAATGAGACAAACCAAATTACAGCTAAAACACACCTATCGAAACTTTCCGAATGAACCGTCACTTTTCTAGACTACATACGATCAATCAAATATCATTTCATTTGCATTTCGTAAGCAACGATCATAAAAATGAATAACCATAACCCTTGCTAGGGTTGCCACTCAGTCGAGTGGTGTCCCACTTCCGACCCTACGAATCGATTGCGACCCCTCGGCTTACGACCCTCATTTCCTAGCATTTTGACAAAACGGCAGAGCTATTTAAATAATAACACGTTGGAAACAGGTCAAGGTTCCAGTCATTGTTTGGAAGTGAATGACGTGACTTCCATGATACAGAGCTTGCTATAGCCTCAGATCAAGTACAAAGGCAGATAGTCCCGCCTTAGATACAGGTAAAGCCAAAAAAACTACTCTACTGCCCGTGTACGTATACTTCAAGCACATTGACGCATAAAAAACTACCCTTAATACTACTTATTTTCCTTGTCCACGTTCTCTGAGCAACTGACGTAAGAATTGACGATTGATTCGGGTAGTTTTTATGCGTCAATGTGTGCTTGTAATATACGTATACGGGCAGTAGGGTAGTTTTTTTGGCTTCACCTGTATCTAAGACGGGACTCAATCTGCCTTTCTACTTGATCTGAGGGTATAGCATGGCCGGTGCCAAGTGATGGTGGAACCATGCATACTAATGAACATTTTGAACCCCCGACGCAAGAACGACGGCCACGACGGGGTGTTAAGTTTGACGTATCTATGTGTGTATGTCTTTGTCTGTGGCATCGTAACTCCCGAACGGATGAAGCGATTGTTTTTGTTTGAAAGGTGAATTAGTCGGTCTTTTTAGCTGTTTGATGACAATTAGTTCAGCAATTTCAACGTTGGGGTTTTTTGCTGAACGTCTTTCTAGGTTACACGAACAAATGAAAAGGGTCAACTCTATCATTCTTTTTTAAGGATATTAGCTGTTTTTTTTAAAATAATCGAGTAAGGGATCAATTTTGTATCGATTTAAGGCAAGGGGTTTACCTAGCCAACACATTTAAGCTTCAATTTCAGCAACAATGGAAATTGTCTATGACATACTCGTAGTTAGTTTCATCAAGCTTTACAAATTATACTTAAAATATAGTACAGTTTTCCAGGTTTTATTATGGTTAGGTATTACAAAGTGATTCATATTACGTATAACAATTTTGTAGCATATTTTTTTAATTTTACTAAAGGATCACATTTTAGTTCAACAAAATCAAATAACATTCTGCAATATACAGAAAATAAACCACAACTACAAAAACTCCAGTAACTTATTCACTACAGCGTTGCCTGAAAGGATACAGTTTTGGTTTGTTTTGTCCATACTACGAGTATAATTGTTCTTGTGCATCTTTTTCATTAATTTTGGCCAGTCACGGCGCTTCATGAATATTTACGAAAATTGTGTTTGCATAATTCGAGTATCTTTGAGAGATTCCGCCGAGTTCGGCTAGGTATTGACATTTGATTTGTACATTTCTAAAGACATTTCGTATTTACTCTGGTTGAACATCGCTGGCATAAATTTGTTATGCGAATGAAACATTACCCCTGTTATGAGTTATGCATAAACGTTTTATAAGCATTTGGATTTTGTCAAAATTAATTTAGTCAAAATCGCGGGTCGATTCTGGACTTGAAACCATGTGACCGAGGCAGATGGCATAACAAGAGAGAGGCTTTTACCCAGCAGTGGGAGAGAGAAGGCTGCGGATAATGATGATGAAAAATAATTTAGAATTTATACCAAAACCATCTCTGTGATGTTTTATTTTTTACTGCCTCACTAGGGGTCAATTGTAGTTTCATTCTAGGTCTGTTTACTATATTCAACCACACTTATCATTTAGGGCTTTACTTATAAAAACTTCTTAAAGTTATTCATTGCTTAAAATTGTCCCTTTTTTCGCAAGTGACATTTCACGTCGGCGGGAAGTTGTCAGAGTATTTCAGGCAGTGACTAACTTTAAGCAGTGTTTATAAGTAAGACCCTTAAACTCGCGGTCCAAGCTCAGACTAAACCAGAACCAGCCTAAAATTTAATTTCAAACAATTCACAAATCATACTTCATAGCTTCAGAGCTCAATCTTTGTAAAAACCATCTCGCAATATACCTATCTATTACCAACGTCATAAAGGCGAGTTTACCCACTTTTTGCTAAATTAGTCGCTAACGACGGCTCGTTTCCTATTCAGAATTCATATTCTTCCTTTGTATTTATAATTATGAATCAAACAAAACGTACCTTGTAGTTTGATTCCAATTATGCGAGGATCACCACCGAAGACGATTTAATTATTACATGCAGCAGTACATGGGATTGTGCTATCTTCTTCACACCTTTAGATATTCACCACTATAAAATACAAAACTTGACTTCCCGTCTCCCTTCCACGACCGGAGAGGGGCGCCTGAAACTGGTCATTATTTTTAGAGATATACCTACAAAGGATGTTAACTGTGTAAATATACATTTTTGTTTCTTAGTTTGTCTGCTCACTCAAGGGTCCTTTCACAAGGGTGGGTTGGGAGTGTAATCGTCTTCGGTGGTGATCCTCGCATAATTGGAATCAAACTACAAGGTACGTTTTGTTTGATTCATAATTATACTTTGGATCACCACCGAAGACGATTTAATTATTACATGCAGATGTTTAGAGATCCTTCGTCAGACAAAGAGCTTAAAAACAAACAATGTTATAATATATGCCCTTCTGGTATTGATTTATGTTACCTACATTATTCAAAATAATGTGTTCCATAGGTAACTCTATCTTTAATCCATAACAATTTATAAAACTTTTAAAATCTCAACAAATAAGTTATCAATCCAATAAAAGCATTTGATTGATTAGATACATAATATATTATTATTAGTACCTATTCATAAAAAAATATTGAATATAGATTTTGCCACTTCACTGTTTTCAAGATTATAAATTTAAATATTCTCTATTTAAAAAATATATAAAGCAATCGCTCCGACCTGTAGCCTTCTCAACCTATTTTTGTTACACCTAAGAGTATGTGAGCTTTTCGCATTTTATGCGGATCTAGCATGCTAATAATGGTGATATGTTCATCCAGCTGTTTAGGATTTATTAATATAAACTCGTAAAACCGTCGCAAATTTGCAAGGCAGTTTATCAGCTATTTAAACTCACTAGGCATTACAGCCGCAAATAAAATTATATTTCTTACATAGATTCTATACAAACCATAGTTAAGGTTCAGATTATGTATAGGTATACAATTTATGTTACCCAGTAATGTTCTTAAATAAAAGGCAAGGGTTGGAAGGCACCGGACCGGGGTTGCGATGTTTTTCTTAAATAGGAAACTTTTAGGCTTAATCCCGGAGTGGTACTTACTCCATTTTTTTTTTTTTTTTTTTTTTTATTTATTTATTTTTTTTTTTTTTTTTTTTTTTTTTTTTTTTATTATTATTATTATTTTTTTTTTTTTTTTTTTGTTAAAAAAGAAAAGAATCTCATACATTAATTCGCAAAATGCTCCACAGAATTATCATTAAAATTAATTCATTTTAAAATACTATTTTTAGGCTTCGTTTCACTCCAGGGCTATCTTAGACCATTCTCAAAATACTCCGAGATCTATTTTCAAACTGCTTCATCGAAAACAATAGAAATTTAATTTTAATCTAAACGGGTTATTATAGTTTGAAAGATTTATTTAGACCCATTCATTTAATTTTATTAAACTTATCGGTTGCATTTTCTTGCGGAAGCAATCGCTTGTAGAGTGCTAGTTTCACAAGATAAATCTTAAAGGGTAATTATCTGCTAAATAATTATTTAATTTAGAAACAAAACCCAAAATCTTATTGGTGTCCCAATACGCTGAATATTTAGTTTAGTATAAGTAGTATTTTTTATTTAGTATATGGTTTTAGGTTATAACCCGTCCACACTTTATAAAAATCTGTAGACACTATCATATAATGTGACTTTTGCTACTATGTTTATGGACAAAGCTGTTAAAGCTGTCACATAGTTCAAAATTTGTTGTTTTAATTAAATTTAAATTCTATATGACTCGCATTAGAATACTGAAAGTTACTGTTACTTTCTTGAAAAAATATCCGCAATTTAATACATATACGAATCATATTGCTTTGAAGTTTGATTCGCAGATGAAACCATGTCAATACAATAATTATGCCTCAAAAAGGTTTTGATTTATCATCAACTGCCTGGTAATCTCGCTGCCCCCAGAGTAAGGTCAGCGTGTAGATGCCATATTCTGTGAGCAAATATTTTATTCCAAATAAAAATATTTGTTCCGATACTATTAACACAGTTCACGGTGACTTTAACTTACAATGCCTGAGTCGGAGGAACACATAGAGAGGCAAGTTACTTGCAATTAACAATTTATGTTACTTATGTTCATATTCCGTGTTTATCTTACTGAATTCATGATTAGTAACGACGTAATCAGGCAATAGTAGAAATATTCCCAATCTCATAACATCGCCGAAGTAGTTCGTTATAAAAACCTTTATTCGATTTTTAAAGTAAACAATTGTTGCGTTATCTGCTCTTAAGAGTTTATGGCAACATTGAAGCTCAAAAATAAATATTTTGAGTCCTTGAAATGCAAATTTTAAATCCAAAGTATCCAATACAGCTCCAATTCAGTCCAATCGTCCCGTAAACTTTGCCCGTCAGGCAGTGCGCCGCGCCGCACCGTCAGCTACTTCGAAAAACATTTTATGCAACATATTTGATGTGTAAAAATGGAGCGAAATGAGTTCAATGTGAAGTCTTTGCTCTCATAAGTAAATTTTTACTGACTACGCTATAACCAAATTTTTAAAATTTGGAAATTATAATCATTAAAATTAAATATGTGCATAATATAGGTATCCAAGGATCATGTAGGTAGTTATAGTTACTCGTACGCCCATTTTTCCCATTCCAATAATTTTGTAAAGATGTACCAGTCTGTATGTATGCATGCGACGAAATTCAATCCATTTTGTTAAAAAATAAATACACGGATTTTCGATGAGAGCGCTTTGAATAGGGCTCTAATTAGAAATCAAATAATTTAAATAATTTTGATTTTTCTGATCTAACTAATTATTATTTAGAATTTAGAATAGAATTAGAATACTTAGATTTTAGAATTGATTAATATTTTTTATATAGTAAAGTGCCCTTATTGAATCGAAATATTTATTTTTGAACCCCAAATAAAACGGTGATCGCTGTTACCTTTCGGTATTTATTCTCATTTATATCAGATCAAGTATAACAGCACATAGGTATAAGAAAACAATCGACATCGACACGTCTCGCGTGTCGATATAAATTCCAACCCATGATTTTATTGCCAGGTACCGACTCAATAAAACGGTTTCTCTTTACAGTACACTCAAAACATTACTCTTGTATTCAAAATGATACTAAAAGAAAAAATTTCATAGAAATATTTGTAGGTCTTACTATTTCCTTATGCTCTTCCTTGACTAGCCATTTCCTGCGACTGTATTCCCGGCGGCGATCCCTCGATGCTGGTGCCTGCATCCGAGGAGCGGGGTTCTGACGCAGCTCGATGGCTACTCACGGAATCCCCCACACGTTTAAAGCTCCTCGTTTAATTTTGAACTTGACCTTGAAACGGCCCTTTTCGAAATTTTGGCCAATAGGTACTCGACCAGACTTGGCAAAAATAAAATGTCTTAACATTTTGTGTTGTAACACTATGTTGTGTCTGCTAACATAATATGTTATCCATCTTCGCAATTTCTGTTTCCTGTAAGCAACTGGCGTCTGTATTTCCTCTGACTATTGCCTTCAATGCACATTTTATTGATGCATCGGCTTCGTTTAATGCCTCTTCCTCTTGGCGGACCTTATAGCTTGCATAATCGACAGATAGACATAGCGCCAGTACTATATATTATAACCTCAACGCGATTTTCGCGGAGAAACTTTAACTTTTTACTACACACGATATACGTGGAGTAAATGCGCCTCAAACACGATTTACGTGGAGGGTTCATCACCTTTACACGATTTACGTGAAGGTAATGCAAAGGCTCAACATGATTTACATTGAGAATTAGTAGGTAGCCTCAATACGTTTTACCTACGTGGAGATGTTGACTTGATTTATTAGAAAGTATTAAAAAGCCTCGACATGATGTACATGGAGAATTAGTAGGTAGCCTCAACACGTTTTACCTACGTGGAGATGTTGACTTGATTTATTAGAAAGTATTAAAAAGCCTCGACATGATGTACATGGAGAATTAGTAGGTAGCCTCAACAAGGTTTTTGTGGAGTTGGTCATATTTACGCTTAAAAGAACTTAGTATTTTTCTACACACGATGTACGCGGAAAGTTCATTGTCTTAACACAAATTAAATCAAAGTAATATAAAACTCCAACATTATTTATATGGAGAATTAGTACATAGTCTTATCACATTTTACGTGAAGACAGTTGTGTAAATTAGACAATACGAAGAAATTATTTTGATACTCGACTAATAAGATAAACTAAGAAGTAGGTGGTACGTATAAATAAAAGTGAAATAATAAATCTTACAATTCGATCCTTCCAAATGTGCCAGTGCACAGAATACGTACTCGTAAGTGCCACCCTACTTGAGATGAAATCATTCCTGTTGTTAACTATTAATTAAACACAACAACAATAAAAACGAAGGAGTAGGTAGTCAATTATAATTTATCTTACCTACATTCATATTTCAATTCAAACCCAAAACTTTCTATCATGTTTAGTAATAACTTTAGAAAAGAGGGTAGAAATATATAGAAATTAATTCAATATTATAACGCTATGGTATATTAATTGTCTTGCAATTATTTTAAATATTGTATGTAGGTACGTCTATTTTACATACCTGATTTCCAATATCCAATACTATCCATTTCGAACTCGTAATTCCAGCAAATTATCACATTGTTGACGGAAACTCGACGACGACGAGCTCCTTAGCCCGTTTCGTTGCACTTTTCTGCATTTTCCGTACTCACTTCCAATTAGATCGCGTATATTTTTCTTTATCCTAACACTTATTCACTAAATCAATCCATGTGATAACAATTATTCACCGGATCAATTAGGTACGGTGTGATTCCGACGACACAAAAACACGTAATGACCAGTTTCAGGCGCCCCTCTCCGGTCGTGGAAGGGAGACGGGAAGTCAAGTTTTGTATTTTATAGTGGTGAATATCTAAAGGTGTGAAGAAGATAGCACAATCCCATGTACTGCTGCATGTAATAATTAAATCGTCTTCGGTGGTGATCCAAAGTATAATTATGTGAACTCACCTTGCATGAAGGTCGGAACCGTAAAAACTTGTTGAAAGAAGTCTTTGAATTAAGTCGTGACGTAAAATTAGTCCTTATAGTTGGTGATTAATACTTGCAATTGTGGCCTCATGTCTAAGTATAGCAAAAAAAAAACCAAAGTACTAAATTATGTTAGTATTTTTTGTGACAAAGAAACAAACAAGCTCTGATGGTTAGCAATCACTGTCACTCATTGGTAGTAAGTAGATTATAACTGGAGCGACAGAAATTGGCGGTCTTTTAAAAGCTTTTATTTAGCTTGTAATGTATGTAACTACGTATCTAACTATGTGACAATGTGTGTACCTACGGGTGGAATCTGGCAACTCAATTTTGAACCACTTGCCGATGTCCCGGGCTGAAATTTGTTATACGTGTGTAACTCCGATAACAATGCAATAAAAGCTTGGTTTAAAAAATATTTAAAATTAACTTATTAAACGGTTTTATTAAGACATTTGACAACCCCCCTAAAAAATCATATGTTATTAAAATATACCGCAGCGCGGGAGGTCAATTTGCACTTAGCAAGTGGCCGAGACGATATCAGGAGACACTTACGAGTACACACTTTTATACATCTATTATGTAGTACCCAAATAGTAAGGACATTTTATGTCATATTTCCGCAAAATGAGCATTCAAAAAGCTCTATAATTAAATACCCTTCTATTTAAATTACATGCGTACGAAGCTACGACAAAACCTCACAAGCCTGTCTCAAAGACAAACTTATCCCACTTCTGAACCAGCTCACGTTTCAACTAAAGGTAGAGCTTTCCAGAACGAATTTTCCTTTGTTCAAAAGTTAAACATGTCTATCAATCAGAACGGAAGCATGGTTATGTTTGCCGTCACTTGCAGTCGCAGCGCGGCGTCCCGCTCGCGCATTTTAGTTACATTCAAAAAGGTGAAATGAGCATGACATATATTATGACGCTAACTTCTGAAATATTGTGTGTCAAATCAGGTCTGTAAAAAAGCAAGCCAAGGGGCGTGAGTTGGCGCAGAATAACGCAATCACGAGTGACAGCTCACGCAATCAAGCTAAATACAACTTCAATTTACCAACTCCTGTAGCTTGTCCATTCTGTAACACATAGACAAATTTCGGCTACGTGCGGTTAAAAAAACCGTGGCGGGGATTAATGGTAACATTATGTTAATCCGGCCTCCCTTTACACCCTAACACCCGACCCGCCCGTGATAGCGGAAGTGTTTCGTATGAACGACCATTCTAATTCTAATTATGTGGGGTAGTGAAGTGACGGAAAGGCGAAGCCATTCTGAAGAATTCTTCGGCTGTTTTGTAAGCACCTTAAGTAAAACGAGGTCAATTTTGGTGTTTTTTTCTACTATTGTACTTTGCAGGTATTGTTTTCGTTTTTGACAGAAATGAAAATAAGGTTTATATAGGTATAGCGGTTTCATACGCGTATTCCGGAATAAAAAGTAGCGTACTTGTTAATTCAGGGTATAAGCTAGCTTCATACTAAATTTCATCCAAATCCGTTCAGCCGTTTTTGCGTGAGTGAGCAACAAACATCCAACCATCCAAACTTTGACATTTTTTTATAATATTAGAAGGGTACAGGATCTTTAGATATTACTTATTTAGTTTAGTTACTGGAAACACAATCCTAGACTTTTCAACTGCAATAATGAAGTGTTACAATAGTTGATCTGAACGCGACCGGTGATTCTATCAACGATGCAGTTAACCTACTCCGAGTGTGCCAAGGAGAGGTTAGAGTGTTAGTTGGATGTTCAGTAAAGTTAGAAAGGTTACAGTGTAGTTTTTCATTGAGTACCTACTAGCTATGCTCTGCGGTTTCATCCTGCGTAAACCCCGATTTTTTTTTCTGGGATAAAAAGTAGCTTATGTGTTAATTCAAAGTACTAACTACTTCCTTACCTGATTTCATTCAAATCCATTTAATCGTTTTGCACTATTAGGTAGCAGACGTTCAAACAGAAACTTTCTCGTCTATAATATTAGTAGGAAGTAGGATCGGCAACTAATTTGAAAGTCTTGCAAATCAGATGAGCATTAGGGGCAGTCTACACATAAAACAAACTTGTTACTAGCCTATTAAACTTAGTTTCTTAATGTAGGCATAATTTTATAAACCCACCCACAAAATTTAAACCAAAGCAAACAAACCCAAACGCCCTTAAAAATATCTGCCCACTGCGTTAATTCAAATTTTCTTGAAGGATAAACGCTGCCCTACTATAATCATGCAAAAACGGTTTTTTTGGTAGAATACCGTGCCTTGATGGATCGGGGAGGTGGCAGCTCATTTGTTACTCTGTTATTAGTGTAAACTGGTATTTAGAGGTATTAAGCGCTCGTTGCTGGCGTTTATTGAAAAACCTCGGGAACGGGCCTCGGAGGCAGACATACTGGATGTACTCAGTGGCGTGTCAGTCAAGGACGGACTCTGTTAGCTTTGGTTGTGAGAAAGTAATGTTTGGAAAACAAGAGTTAACCAGAATAGCGAGCTTGCGAACATTTGAGTTGGTAGTCGAACGACGCGAGCTTGTGTTAAAAAAAATTATATTTAAAGACGCCTACTTTTTGGATGTTACATTCGTCATATTGAATTTATTGATAAGAAGTTTCAAAGTCACTGGAATTAACGAACCTTGGACTGTTTAGCTTTTGAACAAAGACTAATTGCACGTCGAGCCTACGCCAGTGGCTTGGCTAGGATGGGGGCATCGGGGTGCATAAATTATGATCTCACCCAAGAATGACAACTTTAAAAATTAATAAAAATATTTATTTAATGTAACACGTGCACTTTTCAAAAACACAACACAGTCGAAAAATTAAATCATATCTTCTTAAAATAACTTCTAACCATAGAAAATCTTAAGAAAACTTCTTGTATTTTATTACATTATAAAATCGTGTAGTTTTAGCGAAAAATGTAGTTTGTGAAACATTTATTTGACAGTAAAGTGTAATCCCCAAAGACGCCCCGACACCCCGTCCTAGCTTCGCCACTGTCTATGCGACTATTTAAAGCCATTAGCAAGCTTTTCCTGTGAGCATTAACGTAGTTTTTGTCGTTTTCGATGGGCTTGTCGCCTTTCTGAAATTTGTTTCTGATGTTTATACTTAGACCAGTGTATCTACTTATTAACATATGTATCTTTGTAAGGGTATTATGAATTAGTTTTAGAGAGTGATAATAGATAAATTCACCTTTTTAATGCCTAATTTTATCGTGTTTCTCACGATATAAGTTACTTGAAGCTCTTGAAAGCTAGTGTGAATAAATTTTAGAAGTTAACGATTCTTTGATCGAAAACTTGAGGTAGTAAACTTGGAACCCAAAAACGTGAAATATTGCGAGAACTAGCTTTATTTCACTAAGCCACATAAATGTACCTACGTCTGGTACAAGAATAAAAGTAAAGAATTTTATATAAAAATATATATTATGTAGTAATATGCTTGCGTTTTTTTTATTCAGTAATAGGCTTGCGTTTGACTGCCATCTTCCTTGATGGTAAGCAACGACGCGGTCTATGATAGAGCACGCTTGCTTAAAAGAAACCGACGTAGTATTAGACTTAGTATTTCAGATCGAAGACATAGCCTTGCAGATCTCTGGTTTTATTATTTAGTTTACTTACTGTTACTGCAAAATTGTGTCTTGCCAATATATTTAGACTGAAGACGTACCTGTAAGAAAAAATAAGAAAAATTAGGCACAGTACAGTTGTTTTGTATTTTAACAACATTCAAAGTTTTAATTGACAGTAGCTCGCATTTGCATCTTTATCTCTACCACATACTCGTTTTCGTCATCGGTTCAGACATTTGGGACAACGTTACAAATAGATCCACAGTTTCACACATACAGAGAAGTATTCAGCAGTCAGCCTATCTTATGTTTGTCCACAGCTGGACATAGGCCTCTCCTAGAGAACGCCACAAGTCACGGTCTTCTGCCTCACGCGACCATTTGCTACCCGCCTTACGCAGGTCGCCGTTCTCTTTATGCGTCGGGTGTTAAAAAAGCGCGTAAATTGCAAACAAAAAGCACAAATAGCAAAGCAGAGCGTGTGATTCATTTCTTTCCAAGTACAAGTACATTAGTCATTGTTCTGTAAGTTAGACAAGCCATAAATCATAGTTAGTGCGTTAGTCGGTCGGCGTTACACGTTATTGCCTGTTACGCCATTGTCCCAAGTCTCATTACTGAAGATTAGCATCGCGTAACAAAACGGCACCTATTTTATGTATATATCGTACTCGTAACTTAGCACAGAAGCATAATTTTGAGATTATCATGGCCGTCGAGGTGTCTTAAACATTGTGTGAGCAGTATGGGTTGTTTTCTTTATTATTTTTTTCAATTTATTTATTATAGTATATTTTTAAAGAATAATTGCATAAAGCCCTGTCCGGTTTGTCTAGCTAGGCAATAGGTTCTCAGAATAATGTACCTACAGTTACTAGATATCTAATTAATATTAATACAAATAAATACAGTTTAGTTTGTATAAACGGATATCGTGTTAAGATCAAGAATCGTTTCAGTATAAAAAACATTAAAATCATAATAATATCATAAATGATTCATGTCCCATGATGATATTCAAACTGATTATGATATTAAAGCAATTTATTCAAAGACTCCCCGTTTGTGATCAATCTTTTGTTAAAGTTGTATGTTTATAGGAGTAAGGGAGATGGTGTGATTTGATATAATCTCCCATTTAAGAGAGTAATAAGAAAACGATGGTGCGGTGTGGTCAAAGCCGTTTTCTGAGGAGGCAGGAAATGAAATTCTCTGAGCATTTCCCGAGGACTTGCCTTGGGACATGAGCCTAGGGAGTACCAATGCGTTCCCAAGAGATCCTGATGCCCTTTGTTGGGTTTACCAGGCAATTATACATCATTATTCATATTAATTATACACACGGAACCACTACCACCTCTATATGCCGAAACAAATTGCATTGAACTTGCAAAATCTAGTATAATAATTTTGGAAAACTCCATACTGTTTTTACCACATCCGGATTATACGATAAAAAGAACAATTAGTGTAATTATAACAATAATTGTTGTTCCATTGCCACCGGCTTCTTATTGGGAACAGATCTTTCAAACAATGCAAGGTTAGAGAAGATTGCAGGAAAGATGGTCAGTAAGATACGGAGACTACCTCTATAAAGCTAAAGTAATGTTGTGTTAAAACCACGACCTTGCTTGATTTTGATACAACAATTGATAATTCGTTTATTCTCACATTATAACGTAGAATGCATTGTTTCTGATATAATTTGATGCATGAAATACGCTAATTTTAGTAATGAACGAGAGTTAATGGTACGGTACTGATTACCGCCAGATTCGTGAATTCCTGGTTGTTTTTTGTTTTATAAAAGAACTAGCTGACCCGGCAGACTTCGTACTGCCATACAGTACTTCTCTAAAGCGATCATAGGTAAATAAACACTGCACAAAACACTATTTACAATTTTATACTTATAATGTATTACAATTATAGATACGAATTTGTTTCGTGTATCAGTTGACAAAAGCAAACTCATCCATGAAAAAAAAAACACTGACATTGACAGTTTGTTGTTGTTTCAACTTTTTTTTAATTTGACATGACTTGGAGTCAAATCCTTCGAAATTTTAAAACAGATGAATGAACTATTCGATTTCGTTTTCTTTTTTTTGTTTTATCTGTGCTCCAACGCACACTGTTTTGATAGATATGATTGAATTTGAACTTTGTACAGAGGTAATAAAGTGCAAATTGACTCTTGGACGTTAGGAACATACCTACATTGCTTAAACAACAGTGAGTGCTTGCAATTCAATATGAACTTTATACAATAGCAATAAAGCTCGTTTTAGTTAGAAAACGTTTTTACGGGAAAAATAAAAGGGCTGTTTTTAGGGTTTTTCAATTTTTCTGAGAGATTTTCTTAATATTTTTTTCCGTAAGAACCTTCTCCTAATAATAACAAATACAACAAAAAAAGAATTAGTGAAATCGGTCCAGCCATTCACGCGTGATGCCGTGACCAAGGAAAACGGGTTTCATTTTTATATATTACATATAGAAGATAGAAAATGAGAAATAGACAGTATTATAAAATCTAGATTGTGGAGTTTTATTTAAAGATTGAGGCACTTTATCAAGGACTAACGTAGGTCTGTGGGCTTATTACTGTGTAAACTACTAAACTATCCCGAAAACATTTCCCTCTTTTTAGCAGTCGGGTAACAATCTGAACCATAATTTGAAGAATTGAATTATTAACCGCGAATTTAACGTCAATAAAAATACAAGCAAGAAGCAAGAATGCAAGAAGAAATAAACTTTAATAAAATTATCTACCTTACCTTAGGTTAGTATTTTCATATCTATTGTAGTTATCAATAGATTTCGATAAAAAGATCGGACCATAATAAAACTGATAACGTCTATAAAAATACTTCTCCTACCTATTAAGTTATAAACATACCTTTATAAAAACAACTGTTACTTATTCTGTGACAAAGCTATAAATCTTTATCGCAAAGGATTTCCGATAAAGACTCGTCATGACGTGACCTGTTGGTGCAAAAGGCTTGATAGATTTTGGATTCTAATCTGTTGTTTTGTCGTTGTATGCGAAGTGTCGCCTACATTCTGCAGTTGGTTTTTAGTTTTAATTTTAAAATGTATGCTTTATTTGTAGACTTGCGTTAAGCGTTGACTTATTGTTATTATTTTATTCGCGGATTTTCCTCTTCAATCCGCTCTTCCTTTTTCATTCTCTTTATATGAGTTTGTATGATTGGATGTTTGTTACTTGATTTTACAAAACGGCTTATTATATTTCTTTTGATGACATTTGGAAAAAGGTAGCTTATACAAAAAAACGGAAACGAAACAAAAAATAGTACGGGAAGAGCTGATATCCTGTTTTTACACATAGACTATTTTTTACTCAGAAACAATTAAGTTCCTGCCATATAGTGGTTGAATCTACAGAGCATATTCAGACAACAAATCAAACATACTCTCACTGATTTCGCGTACTTTTTATATCGTCGTACGGTTTATGCGTACGTTTTATTGGCGAAAGCGTACGTGACATAATTCCACAGATAAGCTAGTAAGTAGTACAGCCATTGCGTGATGTCTTTAGAAATAAATCAGCATACATTAGCATTAATTGTGCGTTCTGGGTTAAGGGATTTGTATGGGAAATAAAATAGGTATTATTTTTTCCTGAATAAAATATAAATAATGTTTTACTCATAGCTCCACTAGGATACCCTGTGTCGGAGATACCACGGAACACACACAAAGACAAGAACAACTAACAACCAGACCCAGAACTGATTTAAAAAAAAAACAAAAAGGAAATGTAATGTTTTCTACATTACATTTCCTTTTTGGGAGGGGGAGTGATGTTTTTCAAATATGTTTTGTTTTTGAAGGTTATTCAAAAATATTATTTCTATTATCATTTAGGGATACAAATAATAATGAAATTCCAGTATGAAATCAAATTAGATTCTGACACATTTTATTACAAATACACGGGACTACTACCCTACCCACGTAAGGTTAAGTCGAATTTTCCAACTTAGGTTTGAATTAGGTACATTGACTTTTTAAATTACCGAATCCTTATCATCATGTGAATAAGATAACACCTATACTCGGCGTATCAGACTCAATCTAACATGAGTAGTATATTTATAATAAAATAATGGAATTGTTCCTGATTATCATAATCTTGTTATTAGTCCAATTTGTCCAATGCCGAACGTTTATTGCACTGATAAATTAATTTACTGCATTATAATTGATAACTTCTAGCACTTTGATTAGATGTACAGTACATACTCGTATATCTACTATAAATATAATAAACACTTGTACATTTGGATATAAAAATATTTGGTGTCTAAATGTATATTTTTGATATTTAATACTTTAAACAAAAGAGTGACGAAACGTGCAAGTCGCTCATTACTGGCGAATAGGAAAATTTTACAGAAATTAATTTAAAACTCAAGTAAATGTCTATTATGCTATGAATTTGTTCAGCTCTGTCTTCTAATTCAACGTCAAGGACCTGATTAAATACTGTTCAAAGGGAACTCGACCTATATTTGCATAGCATAAGGTCTCCAATCAGTTGGAGCCAACCTAGGGCTGACACCAAATAAAAAATATTACCAACACTTCCCTTCATAATTTGACACTAGCAATAACAGGCACATCTGGTGCTCGCTGATTACTTAAAATAACTAATTCCTAATTACACCGCATCCTATTGAAGGTTGGACTTACCCTGTCATTGAAAAATATGTTCAGGGCTTTTGTTGCCTTGTATGATCACGACGCGTAATTACGCTCGCGTGGCTGATGTTACAAAACACAGAGAACATCGCTAGCTGGCGCGCGACGTACGACCACGCGCCGCGTGCTTGACCTCATAAACAAATCGAGGTGTGCGTTTTTGAAATTCAAATTAAAATCATTCATTCAAATATGGGTACATCAATGTACACTTATGGATATCAGTAAAAAATAATACGAATAAATTATATCAGTACTTGCGGTCAGTCAGTCAAAATTTGTACTCGCGGAACGCCGCGCATAAGTACACGCAACGGCGCGTACGTACTCGTATGAGCCATGCGACGCTCGCCACGCAACGAATGTTTTAAACGCACCGGTTGATCACAGCACGTCACTACCTACGCGTCGTGATTATGCTCAAGGCAGCGAACGTTACTACACAAATAAATCACATTTAGTACAATCTTCAGTGAGTAACTTCTAATACGATTGTCTCTTGTTTGGAAAGCAGTTCCGCTCAACTCAAAACGTACTGTAAAACTTAAACGATTCTATTCACAAGTTTGGCACACATCGTTTGCTACGCATCCTAACACAATCCTATAGATAGCCAGAGAGGGACTAGAAAAACAAAAAAAAAAAATTCTAAAGAAAGTCATGCGGCAACCCTAAATGAATGAGCCATGATCAGAGCAATTATGTTAAATAAGCTTCTTTGGTGGTTGAAGACCAAAATATCAATAAGATTTTTTTTTTTGTGAAAAGCCAAATTTTCATTTCTTACAGACCAAAACGACAAGTTATAAAAACATCATTAAAATATATTTTCATACAAGCTACTTTCAAACTTACTTTTAATCTTTTAGAGAAAAAGGGTTAAAACCGCAGGACGCAGCTGGTATACGTGATTAATTCCATCTAACAATTTTAACATGAAAAAGTGAGGTCCGAGATATCGACAGCCAAGGAATTTAATTGGTGTGAAAGCTTGGATAGGAGATCACCTTACTCAGGCCAAGGGAGCATGGTGCAAGTTACAAACGACGAACAGTTACAGTTTTTTTTTGTACCAATGATGTTAAAAGTTGGTTATAGAGGTATAGGTACTAACAAAAATAACAACTATTTTAAATCATAGTGGACCGTTGAGCATTGCTTTCAGTGTGTTTTTTTTTAGCCAATGAAATTTATGGGATAGTTTACAAGATAAATTGCTAGTTACCAACTTCTAAAGCGTCTAAGAGATCTACTTTCCAATCAACACGATCGTTATTTCTAATACCTACTAACGATCATAAAACGCTACAGTTCACACTTGTACTACAACCCGACCCGACAGTAATTATTAAAGAAGTTCGCTTATGGACTCCGAAGGTAACTGGATTCAATTAAAACTTGAGCCCAGACTGTTTGACTTCTGATTAAATCAATAGCATTTTAGTTTAAGTTCGATGGCTGATGGTATGAGCCTGACGAGAAGAAAATTTTCAAAATTGAATTAAAAATTTAAAAAGTCCTGACTAGAAAACGAGGTACCAAATTTAAATGGCTGAACATTTTCCTGAATCATAGCTCTCGATCAAGTCACGTTCAAACAAAAGAACTCAATCAAAATCGGCTTAACCTTTTGGGAGCTACGATGGCACCGACAGATACACATTTTATACATCAAACTTACAACTGAGTCGGGAGTTAAAAAGATAATTCATCAAAGTGATAAAAAATAGCTTACATTTTTCCTACGCTGATTTTCTACCTTTCAGAATTATAATTGATTACTAAAATGCCATGTTGTATGAAAATGCAACTTAATTCAAATCTTTCAGTAAATGGAAAATACATTAGCGATATTAACACGTCAACGGAATTACGGAAATTAAATCAGTGCTGACAAAATGAGGTTATTCATGACAAGGCGGTTCCAATGAAACCACCTATACTATATTACCTACCTACCTACCTACCTATACTATTTTGGTAGTGAATGCTTCCTTGGTGGTTGTTTTTAACTTTTTGACGAACGCCTTGACAAGCGCTAACGGGCTTTGTGCATCAACGTCTATAGTTATCAAAAAACGCACCCCACAAAAATCTGTAATATATTTTTTTAATAAATATCAAATAGCTGTTCTTGTTACAGTCGAGTTCCTGTTTTGTTGGCTTCAATACGACGGTGAGCTCGGTTTAGGCAAAAAAATTAATCAGGAAACATCCAAAGGATTACCAGAAAAATTGGAAGAATCGAAATCTCAATTTTAGGAAGTACGAAGTTCATCGAGTAAACATTAAAATATTCCATAATTTTTACTGGTATTTTTTTGTGGTTAATTTCACAGTGCCGGCTAAAAGGTTAAACCTCATACCAATTTTTCATATCGATATTGGAGGCTCCATATTACGATGACGTCAGCAGATGACAGGAGTCATGAATAATGAGGTTCAGACCTAGATTAAATAATAGTTATTATGTAAAGCGTCATCGCTTGATGACAGCGTTGTTCGCATGAGCGATACCAAATGAGTTTCATTAATACAGGATTATATTGGCGGTTGCTGTAAACCGGCGTAAAATTGTTATTTTGAATTTTGCTATTAGTTATGCTATAAAATGTTTACATACATATACATGGCCTTAACAGCGGCACGGATATCGAAAACTTTAGAATTTGAAGAAGCTATCAATTGGGCTAAATCTCCCGTTCTCGATCTTATTTTTTCTCAAAACATCCTTAGTTTAATTGTGGTGAAATAGATGTATCAGTATCACTAGTGCTGTCTCGCTCTTATTTCACACAAGAAAAAAATATTCAGGCAAACATGACATTGCAAAGTTCTATGCACAATTGTAATACCTTGGTTTCTAGAAACAACAATTTTACGATTTTGTTTGCCCGTCCCACTGTTTTCTTGTTTAGACGCACCACGGTCTTATTGCAGAAAATTAAAATGTTCTTTGTCAAAACAACGTAATCTACAAAACTCGTTGTTAGAGAGTAAAAAACCAAAAACTCTCCACCATTCGAATAATCGAGAATTCATTCTACTACACCGACCACATCGATATCAAACCGCACCGAAAAAAAGGTCAAACGACATTTTTACCTATCAAAGTTAATCGTTTTAAAAGATTACGTTTTAAAAAAAAACTTTCAATTTGAAAAACGAATCATCGAAGCATTGAAATAAGGTTGAAATGGAACTCGCGGGATTTTTACTTCGTATATGTACATTGCAAACCGTAAACGTAATGCGCGGACGGCGGAACAAAGATGGCCATAACAAAATCAGCATAGTAAGAATGAGACGACGACGGCTGTTTTTATGAAACAGTATCAGATAAGTGCGATTTATAAAATGTTTGCTTTCACCGCGAAGGTTTTATGATCCCACAAGGGGTTTGTTTGCATTTCATATTTGAGTTCAACAGCCTCGTTTTGAACTACGAGTTAGGTAGGTTGGCAAATTCTTCATTTACATCTTAATATTGAAATGAAGAACATAACGAGCTGGTCGTAAGTTTAATAGTAAGCGTCAACCCTGCCCATAACAAATATGAACTTACGGAAAACTCTGAACTTTATTGACTTTCTCTGTGTTGACTAGATATTTACTAGATATTTACATATGTAAGAGTATATTGACAGCGGAAGATCGAAACTTCTTTAGCCTACATTGGGGTACATGTTGAGGTGGCTATTTGACCTAATCTTTGTGAGAAAAACACTCGTTTATTGCAAATTTAAATTTATAATTAAATTAAATTTAAAACTTGTTTATTTTTTATTTTTTTATGATTTCACACACACGGAACACTGATTTAAAACTTTTAGACCGTAATTTAAGAAAATATAAGGAGCGGAACTTGTCCACAGTTTTTAGTAGATAAACCCTCGCTACCAAATAAAAGACCTAGAATTTCCGAAATGAAAATACCTACATACCAGTCTCAGACTCAGACGGTCCGAATACCTGCGTTATCTTAGACCGGACTCGAATATTTTCGGCATTGTCCATGAATAAATCTCGCTGTCATATTTACACAAACAAGTCATAAATCTTGTCTGTCCGTTAGTGAGGAATGAAGTAGGTATTGCATACCTTATGTCGGCCATCTTTTTGTAGTATCATTTGTTAAGAGGTTTTTTGGGGTTGTTCCGCCAAAAAGTTTCGAAAAAGTTTGATTTATTGAGTGACTCAAAATTGGCTAAAAATATTTATTTTTCTTCTTTTTGTAAAATATAGCACAGCTTTATAATGAAAATGTCTAATTTATTGCTCGCATATTTCAAATATGAAAGTGACCGTTTTGGAGGTGTGTGACCTTTTTAAGAAATAGCCTAAATGGCTAATCCGATCCTGATGAAATTTGGCAAGAAAATAGTGCAATTTTAAAGATATGAGATTCTTTGTTCAAGAAAATACTAACTAAGGTTTAGAAATTCACAGCAAAAGCTGCGGGAAGCATCTCGTCATGAATGAATGAATGCAGAAAACTCGATAAAATAAATCAAGTGAGTAAGAAAAGGAAAACCACAGAGTATCAGCATTACAAATAAAAGGTGAACGACCACCGCCTACGTAGAGAGATGCTACGCAGGCTACGAACTGCACGTCAAGTACGCTCGTAGCAAACTGCTACGAAACAGAAAAATGCATTTTAGTTTCCTTCAAAAGAGCAAGATATAAGTATCTTAGCGGAAACATTTTCAAAGATTTTTATCTTTATTGGAAACACAGCTTTGTCGGCTGCATTTTATGGAAAATATTTGCTTTTTTCAACTTAATTTTTTGCAAGGCTTTGGAATATTTGTCGGCAGAGAGTAGCAACACTGAAACTCAAACTTTGAAGGTTGAGAAAATTAAAAGCAACTAGCAAGATTCGAAAGAAACAAACCGTTACATTTAACAAATTAGAGCTATAAATAATAAAAATAAATAATCATTTATTCGACCAAAAATTTTAAAATACAAATATATGACATAATTTGTTGTTTAACTAAAAATAACATAGCACGATTATGTTTAACTGGAACTGGCTGACACCTGAACTAGTAACAAAACTGTGCTACAGGTGCCAGAGCCCTCCGAAAAAGAGGTTAGACTATATTTTCGATTCCAATGACAAAATTATCTTAAATTTAATATACTGACTTTAACACTTAAGTATTATAAGCATGCAGTAATTCGAGACATAATACAAAAGTTATGACGTCATTCCATACAGCTTTTAAATCGTTAAATGAACAAAAATACTTTTTGTTGGGCAAAAGCTACAAATTAACAAAATGTATTTTTGGTTTAACACATAATTAAATGGAAGTATAGTTTTCATGATGAATGTGTGTATGGGTGTCAGGCACATCAACTGTTTCTACGTCCGCATTTATAGCCAACAATACAAACAGTAAGAAATTTACATTGTAATTGTTCAAAATGCTGATTTCAAGTCACGCAGTGTGCGTCACTTGAAATCAACATTTTTAAATGAAGTTAGTTTTGCTGATCATTTAAGCAAAGGGAGTTCCATCACTTAGGTATCTAGAACTTCATTCCGCACATTCATCATATTAAAATTGGAAATGTTTTTAAAAGTGAACAATATCTGGTTAGGCAACCATTTGTTTGAATATTTTGTTGTCCATACGCCGCGGTGACAACACATAATCAGGTGTCCCACCACCACTTATTTTTTTTTCATTTTTTTTTTGTTAACCTGTAATGTCCCACTGCTGGGCAAAGGACTCCCCCAATTTCTTCCATACCTGCCGGTCTTGGGCCAGCACCGTCCAGTCCTTTTCAAACTTACCCAGTTCGTCGCGCCATCGCGTCGGAGGGCGGCCTGGGGGACGACTGTCCGGGGGACACCCACTCTGTGGAGACCTTAGCCCATCTCTCCGGGTGCATTCGGCTTGTGTGGCCCGCTCACTCCCACTTGAGCTTGGCAAACCTTTTACCTACATCAGCGACGCCTGTCATGGAACGCAGTATGGTGTTACGGACGCGGTCTTGTCGTTTGATTCCAAGAATACTGCGTTCCATGGTTATTTAATAATTTAAGTAATTAACAACAACCGTAAAATAGAGAACCAACCCAATATTGTGAATAATTATCGTTCGTAGAGCAGATGAGATTTGGAGCAGTGCTGCATGTAGTGGAACATTGGAACGTTTTTGTTCCATGAACCCATACTGCTCGTGATACTGTATGGCAACTCTAGCTACCTGCCGTTGAGGTAAGATTCAATGGAAAATTACTAAAAGAACAGGCCTAATGATCTATTGTCTCGGTTTTTGGGTTGACAGCTGTTTCGTAGGACAGGTTCAAAATTGATGAATCCCTTTGACTAGTTTTAAAATGAGCTTGTCAAAAATTTTTCACGATTCTCACGAAACATATTTTAGGCCCAACCTAATTTCACAACAGTAATTTCATTGTACTGTATTGTACTTTTAGAATAGATACTAAAGTTTTTACGAAAAAGACTTTCTTAATTTTATTTGAAACGGATTGTATTATGAGACATTTCGTTTGCTTTTTATTCAGGAAACTTAACTAAAAAAAACGAAAAGCATAATTTCAAACTACATTTGTTTGGCGTCTAATATAAAATCGTTTCCAACAAAACCAACGTTGAAACCACATGCATTTCACCCACCATCACATTAAAGCCATAAAATCAAAGCATGCATTTACCCAATCTAAAAGTCTAGATCAAAAATCAATAAAGATATCTGCACCGAACATCAAAGAGTTTAAAGTCTCAAAAAGCTTTAGCAAATCAACATTAACCCGTATCCACGCGTACATCTACGTCATCAATACGTAGATTCACGTGATAAAACCACGTTTGCTTCGCGTGATCCGATAAAAATTACTAGTTGGGCGTGCATCCAACTCTAGCGTAGAGAAAAGTTTTTGGAACAAAACGAGTCATCATTCGACGTCATACGCCCATTGAGATGAGATTTTGAAGTTATTTCACAAAATATTTCTTTGGTGACTACAAACGATCAATGTTTTATTTCGACAAGCTAGTTTCAATAAGCGAATACAGAAAGGTAGCCTTAGCTCAATATGTTTTGAGTTTATGACGTCGATTGGCTTACCTTTAGTCGGCTAAAGGTCACTGGTCTTAATCTAATCTCTAATCGTAATACATAGTACGTCCTAATAAAGAACTGTTAACTAAGAGACATGTCATCTGAACCATACCGATTGCTTACGTTACGAGCGCAGTATTGGGCCATACAGGGTTTTAATTTAAGATGGTAACTAATAAAAAAAATGTAAGCCAGTGTGATAAATATCAGGATTCAGGTAAACGTATTTTATCTCTATTTTCGAGAGTATAAAAGTTACATTGCAAAGATTAATCTGACTTCAATTCGCCATCATCTAGTTTGTTCCGGTTGGAAGGGCATTGTTTCCAGTGAAATTACAGGGCAATTGGGAGATGAATCAACTTATATCTCAGGGTGACGAGCGCAGTGCTGTGCCGCGCAGGATTTTGAATTCTGCGAGTTCAAAATTCTGGGTGACGCAGACCTGCTATGGGCAAACGTGGCGTTTAACATCAGGCGAGCGATTTGCTCGTCTCGTCACTCAATTACATAAAAAAAAAAAAAAAAAAAAAAAAAACCTAAATGACACTCTCGGTCACACCAACTCATCCAAGATCGTATTGAACTTTGCCTAACTTCGCTGATAGGTATACTACAACCGCCTATTTGAGCTACGTTACGAGCACTACGGCCTCTAAAATACCGAACTTCTATTTATGATGATGTTCAAATCAATCGATAAATCCAGTCATAACTGGTTAACCAGTTATTTATATAAACAAACGTATCGACTACAAACGTCTGTAAAACTTCTGTATAGCTGTACTATTGTTTATTCTGTGGTATAGACGCAATATTTAAATTCCGTACCTTTTATATTGCAAACTAGCGGCCCGTCCCGGCTTCGCACGGGTAGACTTTGGGATAAACGTAGAGTAAATTGAAATCGGTCCAGTCGTTCACGCGTGATGGCGTGACCAAAGGTGTTGAGAATAATTATAGGAACTCTTTGTTATAACCTCTATTGTCATGCTATTGCGTAACTATAGCAACCGTAGTTTGTTGATGCTAACTTGTCAATTTATAGTAAAAATTATCAGTATAAAACGCACACTGTTTTGATAGATATGATTGAATTTGAACTTTGTACAGAGGTAATAAAGTGCAAATTGACTCTTGGACGTTAGGAACATACCTACATTGCTTAAACAACAGTGAGTGCTTGCAATTCAATATGAACTTTATACAATAGCAATAAAGCTCGTTTTAGTTAGAAAACGTTTGTATGGGAAAAATAAAAGGGCTGTTTTTAGGGTTTTTCAATATTTCTGAGAGATTTTCTTAATATTTTTTTCTGTAAGAACCTTTTCCTAATAATAACAAATACAACAAAAAAAGAATTAGTGAAATCGGTCCAGCCATTCACGAGTGAGGCCGTGACCAAGGAAAACGGGTTTCATTTTTATATATATAGATATTTGTGCCAGATCTTAGTACCTGCTAATATTATAACTGTTAAAGTTTGTTTGCAAACATTTATTATGTTTCGATGTTTGTTACTTAATCATGCACATGGTAGATCATGGTACATCATGGTAGATATACCAAAAACTCGTACGAAACGCTTTGATTCCACTTTTATTGTGCGCACTGCCAGTGTGTGGAATACTCTGCCCGAGTGGGTGTTTCCCGATAGATATAACTTGGGTGTCTTCAAGTCGCGAGTGAATCGGTTCCTTCTAGGCAAGCGTGCTCCATCGTAGACCGCATCATTGCTTACCATCAGGCGAGATGGCGGTCAAACGCAAGCCTATAATTGAATAAAAAAAAATGCAAAAATACTTTGAATGAAATTTAGCATACAGATAGTTTACAACCTGGATTAACAAACAGCGTTGTTTTACCGCAGTGCGCAGGTAGTAATTAATTATTTTACTTTGTTTTGAGTTACATTACATATTTTATGCCCTTTCATATATGTACTTACATTTTCCTAGTTGTATATACCCAAAACCTAACATGAAAATAAAACTCAATCAAAAACGATTTATCGAGAGCAGCGGCCCGTCACGTCGTACCCCGAAAGAAACCATCAAAAAACCGCAAACTGCCAGCCGCTCTGAATCTAGGTCGAGACGGATCCGCCCTTCATGGTACCACAGTACTGGTCTCCCTTATTTGTTTTAGGTCGGGTTAGGAGATACGCAACTGAATTTTAGCAAAAATGATATTGAATATTTTTGAACGCAAGCTTTGATTGTATTGTCATCAGACTTACAGAGGTAGGCATGCTACATTTCAGCTCCAGAATTAAGTAGGTCTAATTTAGCATTTAACCTAAACATACTAACACGGAAAATTAAATAAAAGCTTGCTAAAATAAAAACATAAAACAGGGCAAGATAAATAAAACCGCTTGAGGCAACGCGCGTTTTGTTCAAGAGTATGTACGTGCCAGTGAATAACTGTCAGCGATATCTATAGTGTATGTAATTTCAAATGTTTTCCTTTTAAAGCGTTTAACAAGAACATTATTTTTACAAAACAAAAAACAAAAACCGACTTCAAAAGACCGACTATTGAGTTATTCATCTATTTATCGCGCACGTACTTAATGCAAATTTAAGACTTATATGGTTTTCTCATGGATATCATTATCAGAACTGGACTAAATTGAAATGGGACCAAATGGGAAGCGTCAGCTTTCTAATCTAAAAAGAATTATCAAAATCGATTCACCCAGTCCTAAGTTATGAGGTAACAAACAAAAAAAAAAAAAATTAAAAAAAAACATACAGACGAATTGATAACCTCCTCCTTTTTTGAAGTCGGTTAAAAAAGCGCTTTCCGAAATAAACCAACATTAACCAATTTAACTTTTCTCAATCACATTGACAAGCCCAGAATCATGAAAAACCGACTTAGACAATAGAAACCGACTTCTTCCACTCTTAGGGCTGGAATATGGTCTTACAATTTAAAATGAATAATCTTGAAATACCTATTCAGTACAAAGCGAATTTAAAAAATCAGCCTACATTTGGCGAAGATTTTAACTAACAAAACATCTGTAAAAATACAGAGAAGAACCAAAAATCTTCTTGTTTCTGAAAGTCGGTTAAAACTGTTTACTCTTTACTCGAAAAATGTGGAAAAACAGTAAAATAACTAGGAAACCACAGGCTACTATATAGTTACTTCAGCTCCATTCGCCGCATTTATTTGTTTGGAGGGCGCGTCATCCCTTTTAAGATATTAAACCGAGATTTCTGTAGACCCTTTCAAACAAACATCTTTTCTGAAAGCTTTACTATTTCTTTATTGAACGAGATTATGTGAAGTCAAACTGGGAATTTCAATTCAATGAAGACACTGAAGTGTAGGTTTCTTACAGTACATGTTGTGACAGTATGGAATCTATCTATCTAAATATTTGCGCAACTAGTCAAAAATTGCTGACACTAAACTGTGCTATTATGTAGTATAAAATTTAATTGCATTTCGACTTAAACAAATTCTAAGCGAAGAAAACACCGCACAAAATGTTTTTTATTAATCCATTAAGGAACTTGGCGCCTAAATCTTTTACTATTAGAATTAAATAGGTACGCACCTACTTTCCGCATTCTATTTAAAAATGTCATTATAAAGCCTGGCGTCGACTTAAATCACAAAACTTTACTTGACTTTGTCAAATTATGATACTTTAAATTACACCTTGAACAAAACTTGCAGCAAATTACAAAATGTATTAACCGAGAACCCATACTGTCTCACTTTATACCGCAACCATAATTTTCTTTGATGTGATATGAAGCGTGTAATACTGTTTACTACTCTAGAAGAGTATTTCTTTTTTGCGACTATTTATTTTGGTAGCGGAATCGTTGGGCGAGATAGAAACTACATATTTACAGTTAAAGGTTACTCACTCCACTGCGTCACTGAAGCGTGGGTCTTAAAGGGAAACGTATCCCGATAGTATCTATTGGGAAAGGGAATACTGACAAAGCGATGCAATAGATCCTACTAATATTTTATTTTATTATAGGCTAGCGTTTGACCGCCTTCTCGCCTGATGAACCGATTAATATTATAAATAACAAAGTTTGTATGTTTAAAATCGAAGCATACACACTTTCTAAACACATCTAAACCATATATGATTGGATGTCTAGATGTGTGCTTGGAGGTTTGCATGTTTGGATGTTTGTTGCTCAATCACGCAAAAACGGCCGAACGGATTTGGATGAAATTTAGTACGAAGGTTGCTTATACCCTGGATAACCATCGAAGCTACTTTTTATCCCAATGGGTAAAACCGCAGGGCACTGGTGTACAAATAAATGTAGTTTAACGAAGCTTGTAGTTATGAAGATCAAACTAAAGTCTCGAAGAAATCGCTCTAACTAAGTGCTGAACGCTTTGTACTATCGAATGTAATTTTAATTAGTATTTGTAATTAATTTAGAGTGCAATTAAGCTATGTTTATTCTTTTCTAATTATTCAGAGCTGTTGATTCTTACAGACTTCCCTATTTTCTTACTTCCATTCATGAACTTTGTTATAGGACTCGACTTCAACTTTTAATAACACGATTTTCCATAAATGAATTATATTTCGTTAATTAATTAGAGGAGCTTTACCTACTTTAAAGCTAAGGCTGAAATACACTGTGGGATTGATCTTCCGGTCCGACCTGAAGATTAAGTAAATCACATTTAGTGTGTTAAGGAGTAAACCCGCATACTATGCAATAATAATAATTTATTATTTTTATTGTAATATGTAACAGTAATTGCATACGAGTAAGTATTTATATAACAAAAAAAATGGTTATAACAAATTTGTAATTTATGTTTTTATTTATCATTAAGATATTGTGCGAGTCGCATTTAATTTTTCACAATGAATGCTTTAATCTAATTTTTATCAACATCCATTTTTATTTTATGCTGCTTAAATAATAAAGTAAAGTAAGTGCGTATTGACCTAAATAGGATAGTAGCATCAGCCTAAATAGGATAGTAGTCTTTCATTTCGCTCTATCGGGTAAAGAAAAAACGAGATCAAAGCCAACATGATTCAATTCAGGCTCGAGCTCAAAACTCATGGTACGGTCCTGTGAGTTTAAGTTTTTAGGCCGCCTGAAAGTCTCTGAAATAGTTTGACGAGTATTACGTTGACGGGACCAACAATAAAACAATTAGTACCATATTCTCATCGAGTGGATTCAAAGAATAAACAAAGCCAAGAAAAACATGCGAAATTTCATGACAAACAATTTTTAATCCGTTAAAAAGAATCATGCGAAAGTAAATTCGTACCCTCGCCAACCGTAATCCTTTCAGACGTCAACATTGCAACCCTACGCCGCCGCCATGACAGGTTAAATCGCGTCTGGTTGGTCGGTTTGAATTCAGAACGTTTTAAAAATAAAAATCACGTTCCGAATCTAAAATTTATACAGGCAGCTTAGGCCGGTTTAACGCAGAATTTGCTAAGCCTCGAGATTTGGAATACTTTGAATGGATGTGAGTGTTTTTGTACGATTATTCGCTCAAATTACAAAACTTAGCCGAATTTTAATAACGTTCGGTAAATTTAATTAATTTCTGAAAATAAGCTGACCTTTTTACCGTATAGATATGAGTAGTGAAAATAAAAGGTTAGCTAATTCAAAATAAGTAATTTTCTGTTCATCAGAGCGCCTATTTTCTGCCTAGGGCTTATTACAAAATATCCAAGCTCATTTCTTTGTATCCAAGTATGGAATAGAATTTAATCTAACAAAGAAAAATTGGAAGCATGTTAGCTTAGAGCTATAAAATAAGCTCAAAAGCTATTTTAAGCAGCTTCTTCGGTGAGAAAGATTAATGCTTGTTTAGGATAGGAAATTAAGTAACATTTATAACCTCAACGAAGCTTTTCCGAAACGTAACATACTCGATATATTTTTAAGCTTACTCCTTACTCCGATATTTATCGGTATTACGGTTCAGTTGACGTCACAGTATGACAAATAATAACACCGTAGGTCATTTTCCTTGAAGTTAAAAAAATACCTAATATGAGCTATTTCCTGTGACCTATATTAAGTACGGGCAAATATAAATTTCGATCTTAGATATTATTTATTTATTTAGCCTTTTTATTTTGGTTTTATCTTAGGTGACGTGACGTTGTCACTGCAATGTCACATTGCACTAAGGTACCTACTAATCTTCTTCTTCTTAAATATAAAATAAATCGCTGCTCGTTTGGCTTTCTATAACTCGTGAATTGTTGGACCGATTTCTCTAATTTTGATTTTGAAATATTTGGGAAAGTTCAGAAAGGTTTAAAAGTAAAAAAAAAAAAAAACAGCGGGTGAAACTATCGGATGCAGTTAGTTGCATATAAATAAACGTTGGTAAAGGCATACTACATAATACAGGCAGCTTTTAGTTTCTAGAGCCTTATGAACAACCGAACGGCTATGATTTTCATCTCACAACTTGCACTGTGGTCCGAGCGAAGCGTGGCTCATGAAAAGTTGTATAACGCAGGCTTACCTGTTGCCTGGACTTTACACTGTTGTCGTTTGGTCGGTAATAAAGTCCCTCGCCGATGAGAATGTTATCCGGGCATTGGCTTTATATGGGAGAGAAGTTTCCTCATGAAACTCGCGTAGTTGGTTGCTATTTTCTGTCTCTTTTTTGTAATATGGGTAAGAGGGAAGTTAGATGTTGAATGGGTGTTGGGTTACTTTATTAAGGCACTAGCTGCGTACCGAGATTTTACTCGCGCGGTGAAAATTGATTATAGAAAGTACCTATAACCAAGTAACCTTTTTTGTACCTCGCAACGTGTATGCAAAACTTCATAATGAAAGTAGTTTAGCTGATTAGATAAGTTCTGTGAAAGCGTAACAAACAAACAAACTTACTGTCGCATTCATAATATTAGTAAGATATCCGATGTGAACAGTAAAGAGTTTAGTTACCTATATTTTTATTTATCAGTTTATGAAAACATTTTGAAAATATCAAATCTGTGCACAATAACTCCACCCACAGAACTCTATTCAGAACGCCTGACAATGACAAACATCTAAATACCATTAAAACTGCGAGTTACGACTTTTTACGTCGTAAAATAAGTCGTCCATTTCCACATTCCCAGAAATCCGTCTCATTTAACTATTCCCATTTCCGAGGATTATAATCTGCGGTAAAGGTTAATAAGTAGCCGTGACTGAGCCCTGGTGTCAGTCATTGACAATCTGATGAATTATTATTAGAGTGTATGACATCTGTTGCTGTTACGACACTGAGAAAAATGGCCATCAAAATTCCGATGAATTCACCTAAAGTACGGAGCATGTCATAAAGTACGATGATGTCGTAAAAACTAGTACATACTAGCAGACTAGCACCAGTTTTCAGGGTGAGAACCATATATTATGATACTCGTAGTTGTCACCGTAAAAATTGGTGCTTATCATCGTACTTTTGGTGATTATCACTATGAACTCCGTACTTTAGGTGAAATTTTTCTCAGTGTTTAATTCGAATTTGGTTATTAATTGGTAAAATAATTCGGTTATAAACGAATCCCCATTCGCAATATTAACCCTAAAATGGGTGCAATGGAGGTGCTACTCTTTGTAGAAAACAACAATAGCCAACAACATTTTTCAACTATACCTCTACCTAGCCAAGTTTTTTTTTAACGTGAAAATGTCCTCGTTTGACCACCAACTCGCTTGATGGTAAGCGACGATGTGGTCGAAGATGAAGCACGCGGACTTAGAACATGTCTATGTCGTGATAGATAGATAGTCTAAGCGAGCAAAGCCAAGGCACCCATGCACGGTAGCCTCTTCTACCCACGGCTAAGCTGTTCCACCGTGGGTAAATAAAATTCTTTCTTTTTCTAATATAATAAAATATAATAGGAAGCGTACTGTGAAACTGTCTGGCTCATTTGCCCATTCAACCAACCAACCAAACGATGACTGTATTCAATTTTCAAGTATTCTTTTAGTAATCGCAATTATTTTTAGCAATAGCTAAAATCATTAAGACGTCTGCCGTCTTTGACGGCTCAAAGAGTTTTTATGGCTCGTATAGCGGTAGGCTGTTTGCTCTCAGTAATTTATTTCTAGAGACGCGGCGTTTGAAGCGATTCTAAAACCCGACAAAATTTCTATGCAGTTGGCAAAATGATGGTACTAAAAATACTGTACGGGAAACTGCTGGTTGATTAGCAAATACGATGGTACTTCCTGGAGCTCGACTGTACTAAAAAGTTGGTAGAATCGTAGTTTAGGATTTATTTATTTGCATTAGGTCCGGTTTGTGACGTCCACGTGGCTACCATTACAGTTGTGTTTAACCGACTTGTAAAACGGAAAAGGTTCTGTTGATTATAAGCCTAATTACATAGTTCTTGAATTCATTCCTAGCGTCGCTTACCAACAGGCGAGTTGTTGGTCAAAGACGAATTTATTCTTAAAAAAAATCTCTTCTCTAAATGTTCTTTGGCATAACACCGATAAATCTCTTTGACTAGGGTGTCAGACACAAAACAGACGCCGTGCGAGGCGAAGCGCGAATGTGCGAGAGTACACAACCGGCCTAACACAAAGCTTTACCGTCTACTTCAATCTAAAACAGCAAACACATTAAAATCAACCTTATTCTTTCCCCATACCGCTGAAATTGTTCTGAAACTCAATATGTTTGTTCAAAAGATTGCACGGTTACATTATTTGATAGACATTCATTAGACAAGTAATTGTTTCACCGAACAATTTCCACCGACGCGGCGACGGAAAGTTTGCTGTTACCTCCTTCTATTTCCTCTCTAGGTAAACAATTTTATCGCCCCAGTACGTATTTGCCGTTCTCGGTACATATATATTTTTTTCGGTGTATATTTTTCTACGTACACTTTGTAGGGACCTTTATTGATGTTTTGTGAAAAAAGTAAGGCGTCTTTCAGAAGATGTCGGCTATACGGGATGGCTGGTTAAATACTTAACATTATATAGGACTTCATTCTATAGACAGATTCACGTAAAAAGAACTCTGGGAGAACGTGGGGGGGGGGGGGGGGTGTTCGCGCATGGGTGCACTCGTGCACAAAAGTACTAGGCCTATTGTTTTATTTTTGAACTAAACTTTCTCTCGCGGCTTCGTATATTGGTTATTAGTAGGTTTAGATTAAAAAATATATATTCCATAGAATATCATTAAATAAAATTAAAAACATGTTTGATTCAGTATAGAATGTTTAATCTAATTGACAACATTTCAAATTTTTTATATTACTATTTTAATATTTTTTTTGAAAGAATATAGTAAAATATCGTATACATATTTCATGTAACATATTTCTATGTTAAACCATTTTGTAACTAAAAACTTTTGTGCGCGATGGTAATTTGAGACTGACGCGACTGACGAACCAATGATATGAAGATAATGAATATTTGGGTAAAAGATAAACTAACTGTTTATTGTTTACACCAAAAACTACCAATAACAGGACGATTACGCTTTAAACTAGTGCAAAACAGGCGGTCTTGGCGCTAACAGCGATCTTTTCCAGAATCGCACTTAATCGTTCGTTCCAAGATGTGTTAAACTACACTGTCACGGCCAACTGAGGCTTTGTTTGAAAAGCGTCACGTTTCTTTGTACATGCGTCGATATTGACTGTGGAGTGTTTTATTGCGGGGAATCGGTAAATAAGGGTCGGACTGTGCGGAATATGTTTTTGATTTGTTTAGATATTTTACGACCCGTTTTTCTCTTTTGTCAGCAAAATCTAAACAAAACTAATGAATAAAATAAGAACAAAGATTTTCTAAATTGGCGAATTTACAAAAACAACTCAAAACTTGGACTAGTCAGAAGAAAAAGGGAAAGGCCAAAATAGGTATTTGGACGAAATAGACTTAACAAGTTACCTGTTCGTGTTTTAAAAATAGTTTTCCGTAGTATAACGAAAACACCTCTTTTCACGCCAGGATGGTATATATTTATAAAACACTTTATATATTACAATTATATTCACAGTAACAGTATTACATCGACGTCTGATCGAAACTAAAGCTAAAACCGAATTGCCTTTCACTTCTCAACATGCCACCTCGCCAAGTCTTATCCCCTCTACTTTACAATCGTTCTTCCTTTAGCGCTATTGCGTTTACTGGGCGGGGCGACATGTTTCCGGTAACCATTTTAATCAAACGACTGTTTATCAAATTAAATACCAAATGATATAAAATCGAGTAAATGACATTAAGGTGATTAAATTTATACTATACATAATTAAAAATCATGACACTCGGCCATCCGGCAACGTGATGCCTCCCGGCATTACCCACAAAATACACATAAAATATAAATTTAAAACATCTTTGAATAAATATTACATGGATATTCAGACTTTCTTAGTACAATAGACAATTTCAATGAAAATGATCGTTAAAACGAAATATAACTATGATTAATGACACAACATTGATAGTTCAGGTTAACATTTTAACAGTCTTGGTGTACTCAGAAAACACACATTAATTACAAGAATAATTTCTCTGAGTTAGGTATCTATTATAATTACAAATCATGACATTCGGCTTTATAACGATCTAGTTACTTGGATTCAACTATTTATATACAAGACTATTGTCGTCAAAAATTTAAATAAGTAAGTATTTTCATTTACACATGTCTCTACCTTTTTTATTTATTTTTTTTAATACATTTATTTCAAGCAACTTTGACAAAACAAACTTTCAACTGATATGGTATCTAGTATTCTAAACTAGTATCCCCATCAAAACGAATTTAAGAAGCTGAATCATAAAAATGAAAACAAAGATTATAATAGCTTAAAACAAAACGTAAAGTGTAAAATATAGAGACGCCAAAATAGTAGGCCTTGTAAAAGAGCAAATCCTATGGACACATTTTATCTAAATGCAACGAAACAAGTTAAAACTGTAATTATATTACACTATTACATAGTATACTAGTGTTAAATACTGTAAAACATAAATCTATCGAAATGAATCATTTGTTTATATTTATTTATTCAAGTAACCTATATTGCAGCACGAAATATCATTTATCTGTATTATTTAAATTATTAATGAAGTAATAGAATATTATATAAGAACCACCTTGTAATAAAGGAAGAATATTATATAATAACCACAATATACATATACATGTTGAAGCTAGATATTTCACAAAGATAGGCTAGAATTTAGCAATAACACAGCATGGATGAAAACCAAAAATGATTCAGGAATAAACTAATTACCATTTATCATTATTTATCAGATATCTCAAAATATTAAAGAAAGTTTTCATCAGTAAAAACTTAGTGATTGAAATAAGGGTTTCCGCAAAGATAAAAAACACAACGTTTGCTATCTTCAAAGTGTTAAACCATGTTTGGGAAGATCTGATTAATATTAAAGAACTGATATTTCTCCATGAGTTTTGATTGCATCTTACATAAAACATTACACCAAATGCTCTCAGCTAATGGTATAGGTACGCGAAACCTTATATTGGTAAAATTATATCTGCAGAATAGAATCACTGCCCATACAACAAGAGCATTATGCCACCATATTTGAATATTCATATTCATTTTATTCGAACTAATAGTACCTATACGTCAAATATAAAATTGTATAAAGTTTTAATGTTAAATTTTTAAAACATATTATCTTTTTAGATAAAACATAACGTTCAGCTGAACTTAATAACTTAGCTAAATAAAAACAAAGCTAGCACCGTACTTAAGATAGTTACAGATTGGTTACAATTACAATATATCGATTGGACAGGAACTATACGGAACATTAACCTCATTTTATTTCAAAAGTAAGTATAACTTTTAACATCAGTATTTAAAACACCGTAAACAAACCTAATTTGTAGGTTAGCATTAGCTATAGATACGTATTTCAATTTATTTTTCTTTTACTCAAATCTAAAAGTCACTATTAGTACCTCTTGATTACTCGCTTTGATTTACCCTCTAGCAACATTTAATACGAGTGCCAGGCAACATCGTGATCGTGAGTGCGTCACGCTTGTTATCATTGAAAATAAAACTATAGTCCTATCCGACTTAACAGTTCGCAAGTTCGTGTTTATCTTAAAAAATGTGTGAAATCAAAACCATATTTGTTCTCATGGTAAAAAAAAGTAGTAAGTAGTGTAGTAGTAGTAATAATCTTAGCAAGTAATATTACATAAACCCCAACAAAAAGCATCTTAGCGACAAAACATCTTAGTTCTTAGCGTATCAAATGAAATTATTGCTCCTACCAATTACATACATGATTTACTAACAATAACCATAACCAACCTTGTATCATATTTACCGATGATACCACTAAAATTTAAATTTACATTTTAAACACTGGAGAAAACAAGTAAAATTGATCTACTCGTAAATAACGTAGCTGAGCTAAATAATAATAAAAACGTTTATTTAAACCGAAAAAACTATCATGAGGTTTCATGAAATTGTAACGTAACTATAAGTATTAAAACAAGAGTGTTCTTTCAAAAATTGAGCCGTAGGCGAAGTTCCTAATAGTATCACACGAGTGTTTTAGCAGTCATGCGCAGCTTCATATACTACTTTATCTACTTTCATATCATTAAATTCCTTAATAAAAACAAAGCTAGCACTGCACTTCAGATAGTTACAGAGTCGTCACAATCTTTGACTTAAACGGTGATTTTTTTTTTCTAATAGCATTAATTAAGGTTTTAACTTACTTTTTTAAATTTAAACTTTTGATTTACATTGTAACAACATTTAATTATAGTGCCAAGCAAGACGAGGCTGTGAGTGCACCACGTTTATTATTTATCACTAAGAAAACAAAAACACCAAATGTGAGTACAACTTTAGACCTAGTACTTAAGGTAATTCGAGGCTATACATGGTCATGGCTCACCCAATTACCTTTGAATATCCACATCCACATCCACATTATGAGGACATTTAATAGTACTCCGAGGTGCACCCTTTAACGTTATCCAATACAGTGTACGTAAAATGTATCATGTTTTTGAAATTTATCTACAAATAATAATATAATTTTACCAAACACGAAAATTGTAAGAACATGCATGTTGTAACACTCGACAACCAGCATTAAAATATACAATCATCGAACAAACTCAAAACAAGCGCAATGGTACGCGGCTTTTTGACAAAATACCCTCATAAAGAGAATAACGTAGGTTAACTCGTTTGACGCAGTTAGCAGTATCAAAACAGTTTACTGTGTCGATGATAAAACATAATCACAACACAACATAAATGCATGGAATGGGTAACTTGAAAAATTAAAATTATAAATTTTACTACTTGGTGAGCGTGAAGACGATCTCTTGAAAAATTTAATTTAAACCATGTTTTCACATACAAGGCAATCTCGTCTATGATATTAATGAAGCTTATCCAAAACGAAGGTAAGGTATTCAATTGACGTCAAATCTACTTGTAAACATCAGAAATACATGAAATGAATCGAATTAAGAAGAATAGTAACAAATTCTTTTTCTTAATAAAAGAACTACGTTTAACTTGAGATTATGTTCTTATTTTTATATTGATCTCCATTTACCTACATAGTTTTCAAAATGATTTCATTATTAAGATCGAAAGCACTGAATCTCAAAACAGACCTGCCTTAGTCTATTCAGGTTTCACACCCAAATAACATCATGAAATGAAATGATCCTAAAATTATCCACTACACGACAGTATCCAAAATAAGAAGTATCTTTTGAAGTTTAACACCTTTCATGGTGCTCTAACTTTGCACACGCGTGCTTACATTTTTTTTTTTTCCTTTGAGGTAAGACCATGGAGAATAATAAAACCGTTTTTATTAAATCGCAATGTAGTAGAATTACAAATCATCATTTATTTATTTTATTTTAGGTTACCCTTTAATATAAAATTTACAAAAATAATTAAATCAATTTGACTAATAAATTATATTACTTTCTTAACGTTGTTTTTAAAGTTACGTTGCCTATGTTTTCCTCTTTTTTTTTTTGTGAAGTGCACATTCGAATTTAATTGTGAATGAAATATTGGGAAAATTCCAGTATTAGTCGTCGCAGCAATTATTATTATACATATTGGAAAATTAAGTTTGAAGTTACTTAAAGTACTTACCTATATATTAAGTATTTTATAGAACGCCGTTTTACACGGGATGTCAGTAATCATTTCAACAAAAACATTTAAAACAAGAATCATAATATTGCTAAAACCTTAATCGGTTACCAAACATTAGGAATCGATATCTTTTAATAATCGAATATTGGCACAAACATTTTTTTTTTAAATCTTCGTTTTAATAAGTCAAAATACATCTCTATTGGATTAGATGTTATAACTATTCATCAAGTTTCTCAATTATTATAATTACATAAGCGAGTCAAGTTGAATTGAAATCCTACGACCCAAAAATAACAACGATTTTGCTGTCCCGTTTCGATTATAAATCGATTTTAGTTTCTAGGCTTGTTACGAGATGGCGCTACTAGAAAAGTTAGATCGCGCAAGCAAGTTATTCGCTCAAATCTCAAACAGTACGGTGACACGTCTTTTAATGACTGGGTAAATTCTAACCTAAAATGGAGTTTCAGTTTAGAGTCTTATAGAAAAGCAACTCAGAAATGCTTGAATGTATAAATATACTCTGATATATTACTATGCTCTTGCATAACACCCCGTGTATAATATGTGTACTTTTTATACCTTCATCAAAGTTTAAAGCGTTATAAACACGTCAAATTCAAAAATAGGAAAAAAAATGTTTTGAAATATGAAAGAAGTGTGTTAACTCGTGATTTGAAAAGAACCAAATATTATTCACCAATATCATTAATTAGCTATTCGGGTAAAATGATTAAAAATTAATGTCAATATTAACTGAATTAGCGTGTTTTTATATGATAACGTTATATAAAAGAAGACCAATCCACTGAAAGATATCAATAGAAATAATGTAAAATTATCAAAATCATTTTAGGTACATTTCAGAAGTATGGAAAAAAAGTACCCTCCAAAATTTAAGTAGGAACTCCCGTAAAATAGCACAACCATCAAAATATTTTATTATAATTGTTATCTTTTTGCTAAATAGCATAAACCATTATATTATGTAGTTTGACTGTGACTGAAATAAAATATTGATGCAAATATCGATTAGTAACGTGTTAACTGTAAAACAGTAACATAACCACCGAATTCGGATAACATAGCGTAAGTTACGGTAATTCTGTATAGAATTTTATAACAGCCTTAATTTATAGAAAATTTGTTTGATACCTTCCGGGTCTATCAAAGTCTTTCCAGGTACAGCGCTGGAACAGCATGGAGAAGAGGAAGGTCTCTTCTTTATAACCCCCTTCGTTTTCTGCCGATGTCTAGGCAGCATATCACGAGTAGTACCGTCTACGGTGAACTTCATTGACACCAGTCAACACCCTGGAATGTATACATTGTCTCCGGCAGAATACATTCACAAACTAACAGTTAACATTGGGGGGGGGGGGGGGAAAGGTTCATTTTTAGTTCGGCAAACAATAAACTAAAAGCATATTATAACCTTTTCAATTAAATATTTAAAGTTCATTGAAATAAAACAAACTTAATCATACATGACTCACTCACATCGCATCACATCCAACAGAAAGCATATTCTGTTCAACTATGCAGTGAAATATAACAATTCACTTAACATCTAGCGGAAATACATATATCCGCGCCATTAAAAAGGGACATCTAATGTTTACTTAATTTTCAGTGAGAAACATTTATGCACTAGTACATAATTTTTGTACAATTTCTGTGTAAACAAAATTAATAAAATCGTTAACTTCGTAATGATATTAATATATTGTAATAAAAAAAATCATTTGAAAATTTTGAAGAAAATGAATAAATAAGTGATTAATAATGAAAAGTTTAAAAGAAATAAAATTACTTCTTATGTTCGGCAAATACAGATATATTTTTTTTTAATAATATAAACTTTATAAATAATGGCAAAAAAATTGTTTCAATCTCGCACAAAAGTGGCGGTTTTTGGGAATAGCAGCCTTAACTAGTGAATCTAACGATCCACTTAACATTCATCGGGAAGCATACCCGTAACAAACCAGTGAGTGAGTTAACCAACAGTCCGACTTTACTCAAAAATTAAATCTTTGCTCGTATATCTCGAAGATATACTTTCAACATAATTATAATAAAGTCAACTATAAACATATGAAAGCCTTTTCTCTTTCTCTTTCTAAAATGTAGGTAGATATAAATTAAACGAAAACAAAACGGTATTCTATAAATACTGCTCAGCTATTTTAACGACTTCGCGCGAAAATATATCGTTTTCCAAATTCAAATATAGGTACGTATACACAATGGGCAAGTACCAAAACGTATCATGTGCTATTAAAAAGTAGGCCTAACCTACCCTCTTCCGAGTGGATGTTTAATGAAAATGCGCGCCATAGTACTGCCAAGGAGTAGCCTAGGCCAAGTACCTACGCGCACCTGCATTTACCTACTTTTAATTAAAATCACATTATCAAAAATTACCCTTATTGAAAACGGTACGTGAATTTTACCACCCACCCAATGCATATACGCACATTACATTTATTAATTTCTATACAATAACTTAATTTTAAGCACAAATACCTTGGTAACAGTAAGATGAAAAGAGAAAGAGAAAACAAAATCTTAACACAATAACAAGATTAGCATACCTTCATTTTTTTGGTGTATCCTGCACATCGTCTACGTTTAGCTCTCCATGCTGCTGCTCGTGGTGATCTCGCTACAGGGGGAGCTCCCTGAGCTCGGTTAGCTTGTGGAGCAACGGCGTTCACACGTCTGCTGCTTTTTTAACATCATGTTTTAACATTTTCTTTTCTTCGTTTGCGGCTTGGCGTGAGTTTTTTAACACTTCTGAGGTATAACGAAAACACCTCTTTTCACGCCAGGATGGTATATATTTATAAAACACTTTATATATTACAATTATATTCACAGTAACAGTATTACATCGACGTCTGATCGAAACTAAAGCTAAAACCGAATTGCCTTTCACTTCTCAACATGCCACCTCGCCAAGTCTTATCCCCTCTACTTTACAATCGTTCTTCCTTTAGCGCTATTGCGTTTACTGGGCGGGGCGACATGTTTCCGGTAACCATTTTAATCAAACGACTGTTTATCAAATTAAATACCAAATGATATAAAATCGAGTAAATGACATTAAGGTGATTAAATTTATACTATACATAATTAAAAATCATGACACTAGCTTAAAAAATGTAGAGTAATTTTCCTAGAAGATGTACTTTGTAATTTCGATGTACTTTCGGCGAGACGAGACGACCATTGCAGCCACTTTAGTAATTTCATCATTTCCGTAAACCAGAGCACCTAAATCTTCGAGCAGTTATTACATATCTAAACAATAATCGCTATTAAATCATAATAATCGCTATTAAGTATTCTCAAGCAACCTTCAACATTAACGTTTGTTCCATATTTTCCTACCCTCCGAGCCCATCAGGCTTCGTCCAAAAAACTCGTGTTGTTCTGGGTCATCAATCTCATCCAGCGAGTCATGTATCGGGGTACGTACCGAAAAATGCCTCGGACATAACGAAGAGAAATAGCTTTCCATATCGTAAATCAAAGCGTATTGAATTACTGACCGGCGAGCCCTACTATTGTATTACAATGTGTTTTGCGGTTTTATTAACAGAAGCGGGTTTATTGGCAGAGTGAAGTTGCAGTAGCAGTTGCAGTTTGCAGTCTGCGGGAAGTAATCAACGTTAGTATTTATTTTTGTAGGTATTAGCACAGAATACTAAGGTATTAGTATAGCCGTCAGTTTTGAGCACCTACTAACTAGTTGTTAGTACTGAACTGTGACCTCGTGACTGATTATGATCAGCATAATCACTAGAACAATTTTGAACAAATTCGAATTTTCATATTCAAATATATTTACGTAAAAGTGTATTCGAATCAAATAGTTTTCTACAAGTTCATGAAGTTCAGATAAATGGTTCTTTGGTGTCGTCAAAAAACATACAAATAATTATTAATGTAAGGAATGACAGTAATTTGTATTTCTATTAACCATCTGTGACTATATTCTATTTTAATTATGGTTAAACCATAAGATTTTTGTTCACTTTTGTACATATTAATAGAAATAAATTACGTCTGAAAACATTCAAACACTAATTCGCTAGCTGAAATTCACATCCGTTTCTCACTTCACATTCGAGAACCACTAGTAATGTTTCTCATGTCAACAGATGGGGCGTCATTTGTTCGCGATTCCAATATAGGCGCGTTGTATCGCTCCGATGGTCAGTGCTTATTCAGCATTTATTCGTCTGGGGAATCGTCTGCCAGACGGCTGTGTTCTATCTCATCTGGTTACTAGATGCAGAGCTATATTCGTGCTTTTCCAAAGTTTTGAATGAAAAAAGGTTTTTTGGGAATTAATATTTTATTAAAGTGAAAAACAATTTATCGCAAAAACACTTCGTAGAACGTTACAATGTTGAAATACAAAATTGGAAAAAAAGACCTAACTACAATTAAGTAAATACAATATCAATCAAATGCAATCAAGAGATGAGTTTGTTCCTATTTGTAGTTTTAGGAAAGCTTATATCTACATATTGAGAAAATATTGGATATATAAATTTATGTCTCACTTAATTGCCTACATGTAAGTATTCAATATACAGTCACGTTATCCCATTACATGTTAATTATTTCGGGGCTATAAATAAATACGTCATTTTCCAGCTTCCAAATTACTCATTTCTATTCGGATATGAATGCACAAAAATAAAGACAGTCATTAATCGACTTTTAATACCATCACATTACGACAAAGAAAAACAAATCCAAACGTAAAAATATACAATCAAATTTCCATTCTAAGAGGTTCTGAATAAGATTACGATTAAATCAAAACCATCGTCACAGCTGTTAAAATATTATGCATCCTTCATCTTTTAAACTTTCGCAGATCTCAGCCGGTCAGGATTTCCGTATAAAAACTTTTCACTCCTCGAAACTAAACTTTAAATCCTTAAAATCTCGTCGTGGCTCGCTCCCACTAAATATTAAGAAACCGAATCTCGCCAACACATTTTAACTGGGTCACAGACGCAAAAACAGTAACAGAGCTTCATACAAGAAGACTATTTTAACTCACTCACACAGCTAAGCCAATCAACGTGTGTTTGGATATTTGACGGCCTGTTTGGCTCAGCGGTAATAATGTCCGCCTTATAAGCCAGAGGTCCCGGGTTCGATTCCCGGTCGGGCAGATGTTTGAATGATGAATTTAAATATCTGTTCTGGGTCTGGGTGTTAGTTATCCTTGTCTTTGTGTATGTTCCATGGCATCCCCGACACAGGAATTTATCCTAGTGGGGAGCTATGAGTGTGAAACGTAATATATATATTTTTTTTAATATAAAAAGGTATGTTGGGTATGCGTGCAGTGCAAGCTTGATTGTTATAATCTACACTATAGCAGAAGAAATTATCTCACCATCTAATCTTAAAGCCAAAAAACTCTCTCTTGCAAAATAAAAACACTGAAACCAGGTAGGTAGGGTTTTGTGAAATATATTACAGCGTTATTGTATTTTTGAAGTAATTATTGTCTTAAAACCTAAGTCGGGTATTGTCTTGGCAATAAGTTCTCATTTCCTGTAGTCTTTATCATATCATTCAAATGTAGGTAATACATTGTTATGTTATAAAATGATTTTCAAAGTGGTAAAGTGGCACTTAACAAAGAAATTTCGACTAAAACTATAGCGGTTAACAATGACAATTTTTTATTTCTGTGCTGAAGTGGCGACGACCGGGAATCACAATGAATACTAACGTAATTTTAGTCTCGATCGTTACCAGTCACGAGTCACGAGCGGGCAAAAATCGTAACCAGGGGAACGAAGCGGGTGGTAACGAGCGGGAACATACGGACATAATAAGCTATCTCAGATAAAACTACAAGGAAAGATAGAGCACGCGATTATCTGACTGAAGTCACTTTTTTTAACATGTGTGCCGTGGATAGTTTTTTTTATGTACGTTCTCTGCGCAACGAAAAAAATTGAAGAGCGAGTAGAGTAGTATTGATGTATTGATGTATTAATGTGAGCGTCTCGTGCACGTATGTGAAAGTAGAGTAGATTTTGACAGCTATCCCTAAATCTAACTTTAGTGAACTTTAAAAACTCAAGAGGACAAAATCGCTTTCATGAAAGATCTAAACCGGTCAATCTCCAGTACTGTCTCATTTTCTCTAGAGAGCAGCGAGAACAGTTGTAGTAACTTGGGAGCAGCGACACTTGTACACAAAGGCGCCTCTCGACAAAAGGAGGCCTTAATCGAATTCATTCAACTTCAGACGCCTGTGGCGACTTAGCTTACTGGAGAATTTTACGAAATGAGCTGGGAGCGTTAGAGGTGAGTTTTTATCTTTGAAATAGAACCGGCCGGAATTAATTATCTAGACAACAGTGTTTTGTTTAGGCTAGCTCAGTTAAGGCCTCCCAAGGCCCTAACTGAGCTTCTAAGAACTTCTTAGCTTCTACAAGTAATAGAGAAGATAAATAAACTTTTATCAAACAGAACAAAGTCTATTTTTGTTTGTCTCGGATCCAAATCGTTTCGCCCGTTTAAGAGCTACGGTGCTACAGACACACACACACACACACACACAAAAGCGACATCGTTTTATGGTAGATATACCAAAAACTCGTACGAAACGCTTTGATTCCACTTTTATTGTGCGCACTGCCTGGTGGAATACTCTGCCCGAGTGGGTGTTTCCCGATAGATATAATTTGGGTGTCTTCAAGTCGCGAGTGAATCGGTTTCTTCTAGGCAAATGTGCTCCATCGTAGACCGCATCATTGCTTACCATCAGGCGAGATGGCGGTCAAACGCAAGCCTAAAACTGAATAAAAAAAAAACACACACATAGCGCTTAAACTTTTAACACCTGTCATTTTTCGTAAGGGGTTAAATACACGTATGCAAACTACGTACAATGACACGTAGTCTAGGGTTGTACCTCAGTAAGCGATAGCATTGTTTTCCGTAGCCACCTCAGTAAACATTCCTTCAACTCAACTAGCAAGTAAGTAAGTTTCAGTTACTTGGTGAGACAGCCCTGTCTAAAGGCAGCAGCGACACCGAGCTTTAATTGAAATTGTTCATTTAGTTTCTTTTTACTAAGAGTTTGAGGTCGTATTATAATTTTCAAGTTGGTGCAGCTGGTGCCATTTACAATGCTAATATAACATAATATATTATAGGTTTTTTGCACACCAAACAAATTACATACAAGAAAAAAAGGCAAAGATTTAGTAAAATTACATAAGTAGCATTTCAGTTTTATATCAGTATTTCACGTATTTTTCGACAGAATTCATAAACAAAATAAAACCACGGTTCCTCTCATTCTGCTGCATTAAAACAATGTAGGCACATCAGCGAATATGATAACACCGAAGTGTCGACGTTAAATTATCGACACCTGTCAATTCGTTGAATTACAAAATGTGCCCGCAAATTGTAAAGCGAGGCACGATCCCCAATAATATTACCTCAAAATAATACACCTGAAACGCGTTGATGAAGGCACAAGGCCTTTACAGACTGCGAAACAATACAGTGTAATTGCAAACCTAAAATGTAGTAATCACTGCAGAGCAGAGCCCGTATTATGAGCTCTTAGCGCGAGTTTGAATTGTCTCGTTGTGTTTGTATCGCTTTTTCTCTGGCTGATAGAGCAAGATGAAAGCCAGGACGATCCAGTTAAGGCTAGACTAGTTTTTTGTCACTAAGGTTTTATGTTTGTGGTATTTTTAATGGTCCAAGACAGATAAAGGCAGTATTAGTAGTCTGTTAATACGCCACTCGTGCTAGCTTTGTACATATTTATCATGACCAGGTTTAACTTTTGCGATATCGTTGACCCACAAGGAAATCTATCGGGCACAGGTATAAAAAGCTTTCATGCTACATGTTATTGCGCAGTATGAAAAGACCCCAATTCGTATGCATCGTACGCTATGTTTACCCTTTTTTGCTGAAATAGGGGCTGGAGGAAAAAGAAACAATTTCATATCTTTCGAGTTACCTGATATGTGCTTTGGGATTGTAATGGGCGATAATGAAAAATGGGTTATGTTTCTGTATATGCGTTTAATTTTAAATTAGGACAGATTAAATCGTTTTGCATTGCTGCTAAAAAAGGGCTGAAATACTGAACTCTTTTAACATGATTCAAGATCAAAATCTCTATTAACAAAGACTTATCAAGAACCAATTTTCAAGTCTATCTCACTTTTATACAAACTTTTATGTAACGACTACAACACAAATCGAAAAACAGCCAAGTTTTAATTAAATTTTAAATGGAACAGCCGTTGCCAAGTTTTTCCATACTCAATCCACGCAATACAATGGCATTGTTTATTTTTAGATTAAACAGAACGATTCAACTGTGGCCATTTGGCCGTCAACTTTTGCAATAATTTTCGAAACACAGGCCGCATTTTTTGTCGGTACTCAGGGAACGCGTTCTTGATTTAAAACTCGTATCGAACTCACTTAGAACTAGATAAGTGTGTATTTAGAGTAAGGGGAAAACGCGAGATTTTGTAAAATATGCCTATTAAGTAAAATATGCTTTCTGGCTTAATTGAAAGCGATGTCTTAATCGCTCCTTCAAAACCAAAATTATAATTTAATGCAAAATAATAATAATAACAAGGTTTTACTCCTTTTTATCGGAACACAGATTAATCACATTTATGATCAATATTTTTTATTTAAAATGATAATTTATGTGCTTCAAGACTTTACTATCTAAAAAACTCGAACCCAAGTCGCCCCCAAGCCCATTTAGCTAATCAATCCTAATAGTAGCACCTCTATGTTCCAGCAACTGTTGCGGCCCAGTTTTGAGAAGTTATTGTTGCAGCCCGAGGACGCTTAGAATTCCTGGGAAGTAAGGAAAACTTACTGGGAGATAGAGGTAGTAAAATTAACAGGACTTGACGGGAACAGACTAACTTGGCAAAGTCCCTATCAGTTCTCATCTTAGGAATGAAGGTGGAGTACATTTTCTGAATAAATATAGCTAAGATTAATTATCTTTCTTCTTTATCCCACTTCTGAGTGTTAGGTGTGCTTGCTCTTATTGTGTCATTTGCTTCGGGGCTCGTCAATCAAGCCCAACTCCAAATTCTTTATTATGCACAAATATACAAAAGTAAGATTACAAGTGTAAATTAATTTTACTGGTTGTACAATACAATAAATATAAGGTTTTACAAGCACGCAGGCTGTTATAAAAACTTATGGAATAAACGATAAATTGAAGAAAAAAAAATCGAATACGAACTCTAAGAATCAAAACACTGTTAATACACTATATACGTTTTAGTCAGACAGATTAATTAATGTATGATTTATTTTATTTTACCAACTCAAATCCGTAAAACTTTCTTTTCAAAAGGTATTTGTCCCGACATCTTTACTTTAAAAACCCCAATCCGCTAAAAGCTTAAGACTCCTCGATCTTGTCGTGATTTACCTACATTTGCAATCTTACCAATAAACTCCGTAAAAATCCTCAACATTTCTCAACAGATAAAACCGATCTAAAAGCGATACAGAGAGATTTTTCTAGAAAGTTCCATTTCCCAAAGTAAACAGCAACAAGTGCAAGACATTACCGAGATAGAAACTGCACTAGCGGTGCACTAGTGCAATCATAATTTGGAATACGAAGCTCGCTTTGGCACAAAACTATATGCATAAGTTTTGGAGCTCATTTAGGCATGTTCGGCTTACCTCAAGAAGCGTCTTGGTTGTAATAGTGCCAATAATGTTCCCAGGAACGAGCGTAGTGCCATTTCAGACTGCTGTTTGAGAACCTAACATTTCTGGCAAAGCAATTAAGCAAGACGGTATCTATCAGGCGAATTTCATAGATTTCTCGTAACTTGCTAGTTCACTAGTGGAGTGGGTTTTCTCTGTATTGCTATAATGACCATTCAAAAGCCACTGAAAGTCACTAAGATGGCGTAACGATTTTATTCGTCGTAATGTGGCGAGCGCACATTTTCCCCTACACGTATAATGTGGCGCCATTTTTGTCGTAGTAGTAAGAGTATTTTAGTGACATAAATAGTATTTTGAACATTTTCAAAGAAATCAAATGAAAATTTTTCGGCTACCGAAAATTAGCTGTCATAAAGTTTTTACTCCATTTTCATTTATAAAAACCCAAACCCTCAAATCCCTAAAATTTCTATTTTAAGCCGCTCAAACGTCTATCATTATCACTCCATTCTGTTTCAATTTCAACGTTACTCCAAAAATCGGGCACCACAAAATTCGATCCGTTGTCACAATACATTTGACGCGGCAGTCCCGAGGTGATGGAGACGCGCCAGCGGTTCCGGAATCGCTACTGTCGCGTGAGCTTTGACAATTCGAATCTAATATACGTAATGCGTTTGCCAGTTCCAGGAGACAGGATTGGGAAAACGTCTTTTGGATAATCTTCAAGGATTATTGGGAAACTTGACGTCCTTAGAGGCGGTGGTTTTTTCACTTCTTTAATGTACTTTCTCAAAATACCTCTTCCTATATTTCTTTACTTTTTTTCCTTTTCCGTGTTACAATAGTCGTAGGCATCATAGTCGCATATTTCGCAGTACTAAACCGTACTATTTAGTATCATACAATATCATACAAGTGAATTAGTAAAGCACAACCATCACAGTGCAAATAGACCCGTAATAGTATTTTCATGAAGAGTTAAAAACATTTTCAGTGGTACTGCACGGCTATTGGAACGGCAACTGACACTGTGAGTGAGCGCATGAAATATCTGTGCCTATGCCAGATGAGATAATTTTTAGATGAGACGAGTCGATTGCGTCCACTTTCGCAAACGCAAACAATCTATTGTGTTGTCACACACTAAATCTTGACAACTAATTTTGTTACGCACCGGAACAAAAGTTCATAACCGCAAATAAGATCATCTTTGAAATATGATTTTAATAATTAATATCAAAATACGAGACAATACTGAACTCGAGTCCGAACAAAGACGTTTGACATGACACTGCGTGACGGGACGTGACAGTCACGGAATGATGGAGACGTGCCAACAGCTTGCCGAGATAGGGCTGTCACGGAGACACGTGTCACTGTTTTTTGACATTTACAATCTGACGGAGGTGAAGAAAATTCACGTATGAACGGTTTTTGGGGTTAGATTTTCATACCACAATACGTGGCTTATTTTTTTGCGATTGATTTAATTTCGTTTAAAAATAACACTTTTTTTAAGTCAAGTTCTAAGGAAATCGGTTCAGCCGTTTGGTTGTGACTAAGATACAATAACAGAGGGATAAAACAGATCGATAAGAAATACTGAGTTATTTTTTTATGATTAAGTTTAGACAGTATTACTTTTTAGACTGAATAATGGATTAAATCTAAAAAGCAATGCTCCATCTAATAGCTTTCGAAAGAAATTACAAAAGTTTCATATCTTTTTTTCGTATCGCCATAGCCAAACACAGGGAATATTCGAACAGGTATCCAAATGTATCCTATTTAGGTATCTTGACGCTCACTGAGGGCTATAGTTATTCGAAAGGAAATGCCAAGGAGGGGTGAACCGATTCTAATACATATAGGAGAAAGTATCTACCTAGACCACAGAGTACGCAATAGTATAAAGGTTAGACTAGTTTATTAGCGGAGTTATTCAGAAACAATGAATAGGTTTATTAGGCAAATGTGTTTAGTTGTGTCGTAAAGAGTAAAAAACTAACATCTGAAAACAGAGAGACTGGCTATGGATCGTTAGAGTTTCTTTGAAACAATAAGAAAAGTGTTTTTGGACACATTCTTAGTAATTAGTTACCTAGAAATTTAAGTTAGATTTAAATAACTTATTAGCCTGAGACTAGATTATAATTTTGAAATGCTCTACTGGCGTTTTTAAAAAAATTACAAGAAAAAATTTATTGCCTCGAATACGTACTGTTAAACATCACCTTTGCCCATAAGCAGGTCTGCGCCATTCAGAATTTTCGTCCGCTACAGCGCCAAGCATCACACTATCGCCAACATTTCGTAACATTGAACTGTTCGTGGCTGGATGCCACCAAATGTTAATTTACTAACAGCTTCAGGTTATAAAACGTATATTTGATCGTCCTCGAGAACATTACTTTGGATTAAAGTGCCATCTGGTTACATAAAAATGTCGTGGTTAGATACAAAAAGGTGAACGTGGTACAGTTTTATTAAACGAGACCTAATTCGAGCTTAGTCTGAAAACATGGCGGCCAATATTTTTATATGTTTACACCTAATTTTTTTTTTCATTTATTATTTTTAAAATCTAATTTATTTTCAGAAAAAGAATATGGTCATTTAGTTGAAAAAGTTAATAGAATAAGGGTTCTATTTTAAACTGATTTCGTATCGTGTACAGAATTTTGTTTTAACTTCACAACAAACTGCGCGATTTATAGAATTCTGCCATTTAAAATGATCAAAAATAAAAACATTGACAATAGTTATTTTGTTATTTCCAAACACACGTCAAATGGGAATCCTCCTCTAATTACAATAGATTCAAAACACAAACAATATTTATCCTTGAATGTGTAAAGTACATAAAAGCACCTCAGCACATATTAGATACGACCAACTTCGGACCTAAAACTAAAGCTACAGCTCGAAGCCATTTCGGAGAACTAAACCGAAACATTTATGTATTTCGGTTAACCGCACACATTTCCAAAACTATAACGTTTGTGCCGATATCTGAATAAACATTGAATGCGCACACGTGTGCAAACCCGCTGGAAACTGGAAAACCACAGATATTCATTAGTATTGTTGGAATTGAAAGGAATATACTGAAGGAGAGTACGTAAACTTCGAATGAACAAGTTAATTTTTAAAATATTTTAAAAACAACATTCAGCTTCATCGGACATCGGAAAGAGGTTCAAAATTGAGTTACACGATTCCACTCGAACAAACGTAGTTCCATACATTACAAGTTAAATAAAAATTAAAAAAAAAACGGGTAACTTTTAGGCAGGCCATTTTACCCGACTGCGGCAGAGCCAAAAGAGTAAGGTTATATGTTTATCCGTTCATATATCTCGTAACGACTAAACGGCTGAGTCAATTTTGATAAATGATATGTTGTTAGATTTGTCTCAATTTCGCAAAATTTTACAGAAACTATGGAACCTATAACTTAGCTACAATTCGACGAACTAACGAGTGTGCATTCAGCTACTGCAGCTGTCATTTCTCTTCATACCTAACCTATGAATATTTCCTAACCTATGAATTACCCTATGAACCTAACCTATGAATATTTCGACTGCCCCTACGGACAGCATAGAAACTGCACATGGCAATTTACAGAGGAGAGTAATTTAAAGTTAAAAGGCCAACATCTATACATAAGTTTATCAATTTTTATTCGATTTAAAATTTGTCGAATGCATATTTTTTTTTAGAATTATTTGTTTTCTTAAATATTTGTACAAAAAAAAAATCGTGATTTTGTAGTTTCGATACTGTTTTTAGCTGCAGTCGATTTTGTAAAACAGTTTTCATCTAATATTTTCAGCAGAACTAAAGTAACTGTATTGTATGCTCAACACATCACGATTTCATTTCAGCAACTATTGTGTTTTGCACTTTCGTGTGGTCGCGGCTTAACACGCGGTGTTCAATTGTTATCGGTAAACGGTTGATTGTTTCAAACAAAAATAATAAAACTGTCACCTAGAGATTATTATTGGTTTAAAACACTTTTATAGCGCCACTTCTGGAGTGGACAAAATTGGAACTATTTTCTTTCCCAACACAAAACGCGAAACAAAAAATCAGCTGTTCCATACATTTTGTCGAGTGTCATTGACATTTTTCTGAATTCCGGATGGTCCCATAATAGTGAAAGTTGTTCATAATATGATGAGTGCCATGAGCCCTTTTCTTTATAACCCGTATGACGGCTGTTCGGAATCCAATCAAACAGTATGAAGCTATTTAATCCTAAGTGCACATTTCCTGTATAAAACCAGCTAAAACCACTCGACACCGTTAGTCACGTAAAATTCGTACGTCATACCGATATATTCGGCGAAGTCAGCAGAAACCAGAGAGGCGCACTTCCAACGATAATACGGATGGAGTCGGCACTTAATGCGAACACGTACAATGCAGATCGATATTTCACTCACTTACTCATTCACTGGAAATGTAGGAAAGACCATGTACAATACAAGGATACTCCATTTTGAACCGTTTGTAACTTTCAGAGAGCAATCAGGTATCAATCGGATACAGGGAGGAAGGAGTGGATGCAATCCCCCCCCCCCCCCCAATCCTAACTCAAATCATAGATAAATTAGACTCAATCGTCTTAGACGTCCTAGTACTAACAAACCACAAAACCAAAATACGATTAAAAAATATTGTTTGGAACAAATGCGCTCAAAAAATACCTTATATTGCCTATATACCATAATAAATCACTCAAGTTATTACACAACTTTTTAGGCTTTATTTTTGTTTGTTTGTTTTCATTATAATTTCTGGTGTAAAGAAGGGTTTATCATATAATTTTTTTAGTTAACTTATGCTGTCACACTGTCTTCAAAGTTTCAGTCTTTTTCAAACCGCCTGAATTCATCGTGCCATCGTAACATATAATATCTCATCTATTTAAAATACCGTAAATAATAATTTAAATGTAGTCCATTTCAGTCCGTAGCACCTGACGTCCAATTTATAGGTTTTTATATCCTGTTGCGTGTAACGTTACAGTCCTTTGTGTGGCTGAAAACTGAAACGACCAGGGTTAGCCACTATGAATTCGTGTAGGGCTACCTACGACCACACAGAATAACATACGAAAAAATATTAATCTGTCACCCGCATACCAGTAGCATAAATGTCAAAGTGACAGCTGTCAAAGCAAAATTGTCAATATGACAGAAAGCGTATTTACCTACTTACGAGTTTTCACATGGTAATTAAGATGCTTTTTGTTAATTGTTTGTGAAAGATCACGCAAAAACAGCTTAACAGATGTGGATAAAACTTGTTGGATGAAATGAAAATCATAGATTGACGTATAGGCTACTTTTTTATCCCGGAAAAAACAATTCCCGAAGGATAGTGGGCCACAGCAGGGCGCAGCTAGCATTTCATATTTATTTGTCTTTAATGTTTTGTTGTGTTTTTGTTTAATTTGTTTTTATTTTTTGTTACAGTCGCGATGCGTCATGCATATCATCCTTGTGTGGCCGAACCCTAATTTATGCTTACGCATGGTTGCACATTTAAGTAATTTATACTGATGTCCGTCCAGTCTTTTGATCTCGCTTTCGATGTGTTTCAAATTATATGGAACCGATAAAAATAATTACAGAGCGATTGGTTTATTGAATTTCGATGGGTTGTGCGAACACTAAAAATATACAGGTGTGTCATAAGATTGGGTAAATAACATGGAAATTAAGGGCTGAGTTTTGCAATCGTCGGATACATTTTAACGGATATAGATAGATAACCTCTTTATTGTTCACACCAGAAACTACAAACAAAAGGATAATAATACTTAAAACTAGTGTATCAACTGGCGGCTTAATCGCTAACAGCAATCACATCCAGGCAAAAGGAACGTACAACTTTAAAGTTTTAGCTGATTTTATAGTTTAAGCTGAAATTTTCTAAGAACTATTAACCAACAGGTTGGTCGAACAACATCGCGAAGTCAGTAAGAAAGTGTTGATCTCCCACCGAACCTACTTCTACGTTGTTTGTCGGCCTGTTTGGCTCAGCGGTAGTGCATCCGCCTTATAAGCCAGAGGTCCCGGGTTCGATTCCCGGCCGGGCAGATGTTTGAATTTAAATAACAGTTCTGGGTCTAGTTGTCCTTGTCTTTGTGTGTGTTCCGTGGCATCCCCGACACAGGATTTATTCCTAGTGGAGAGCTATGAGTGTGAAACGTTTATTATTTATTTATTTACGTTCCTCTTTCACTATGACAGTAACCAGTAAGGACCCTACTTACAAAGCCTGCTTAAAGTTAATCATTGCTTACAGTTCTCGGTCTTGTCTTTGCACCTAACATATCACGTCAGCCAGAAGTTGTCAGAGCATTTTACTCGTAAGCAGTGACTAAACTTTAAACAGGCTTTATAGTAAGGCTCTAAATGTCAGTTTTAGTCCGGCTGAAGACTTCTGACATAGCTTGGAAATTGTTGTTATAGAATAAACTATTGAGGTGTACAATTTAACGTGTCATTCCTACCACGGTACATTGAGAAAACTTACCATATCAATTCCGCTAATAGAATGATGAATTCAGTGAGCCAATTTTACCGATATAATTGTTTTTTTATACGGTGGATAGCACTAGTTTATGACAGTTGTCACCGTTAAAACTTTTGCTTATCATCGTACTTTCTGATAAGTTCCGTATTTTAAGAGAATTTATCTTTCTTTTAGCGGAATTTAGATGGCCATTTTTTTCAGTGTAGCGTTCTGTTGTGACTGCCACACGCCACAGTCTGAAGAATCGGCAACTGCTTTAGAATCGGTGAAAAATCAGTAACTAACTCCATATAAGCAATTATGATGATAAAAAAACTAAATCTGTCTACAAAATAGTTACAAACTCGGTAAATAGAGCAATCGTTTGCGATTTCTCAGTTAACTCGCAATGCCGAATTTATTACTCCAAGGGTCCCCGAAGTAATAAACTTTGTGATAATTTGCAGCGATTTCACGTTACCAGCTAACTGACGGTTACAGAATGGGCGGACAGCGGATCAAATACAAGAAAAAACCATTTTATAACAAAAGTAATAAACAAATCAACTGTTTTTTTTAAGAATTATAAGAAATGGGTATGCTAAGCCGAAAAGAGCTCATAATTATGAACAACTTTTACTTTAGGACCAACCCAGACAACGCGAAAAAAAAAATTGCTTTTCTATAGGAAAATGACAATTTTATTCGACAAAATGTATGAAAAAGCTGTTTTTTTGGTCTAGTTGCTTCTTTTTAGTAATTATCACTAAAACTAGGCCACACAAACCCGTATTGGAAGGCCATAAAATATTATGGCGAATAAAAACTATCACAGTAAAACCGTGACATAGTAACAAGGGTAGATTATCCGATTTACATCATAAAACTGAAATGGCCCATTTGAAGGGTGATGCAAGGGTTTAAGTGTTGATAAAACACTAAAATCGATAGGGATATGTTCAATTTATTGAAAAGGGAGTGCTAAACAAGGAGTTAACTTTTAAAAAGGATAATCGATAAAAACATATGTATAACGTAACGATAACGTGTAACGATAAAAATATATGTTTCACAAGTCATTAATTTAATTATTTACAAACGGCCCTAAAATTTTACAATAAAATAGTCGATTGGTCCACTAAGATTTTTAACTATTACTAGCGGCCCGTCCCGGCTTCGCACGGGTAGACTTTGGGATAAACGTAGAGTAAATTGAAATCGGTCCAGTCGTTCACGCGTGATGGCGTGACCAAAGGTGTTGAGAATAATTATAGGAACTCTTTGTTATAACCTCTATTCTCATGCTATTGCGTAACTATAGCAACCGTAGTTTGTTGATGCTAACTTGTCAATTTATAGTAAAAATTATCAGTTTAGAACGCACACTGTTTTGATAGATATGATTGAATTTGAACTTTGTACAGAGGTAATAAAGTGCAAATTGACTCTTGGACGTTAGGAACATACCTACATTGCTTAAACAACAGTGAGTGCTTGCAATTCAATATGAACTTTATACAATAGCAATAAAGCTCGTTTTAGTTAGAAAACGTTTGTATGGGAAAAAGAAAAGGGCTGTTTTTAGGGTTTTTCAATATTTCTGAGAGATTTTCTTAATATTTTTTTCCGTAAGAACCTTCTCCTAATAATAACAAATACAACAAAAAAGAATTAGTGAAATCGGTCCAGCCATTCACGCGTGAGGCCGTGACCAAGGAAAACGGGTTTCATTTTTATATATATAGATAGAACAAAAGCCGCAACTAATAAAATTAATTCATACTTCAATTATTAAAAAAATATATACAAATGAAGCACCACTACAATTCTTAACTTTGAAAGCAGTTTCATTAATTTATTATAACAAACGTAAGAATTCCTGACATTAATGTTTAACGCCCCTATTATAAACACAACTCAACTCTTCCAAAGTGCAAACAAATTAAACTCCATTTGCAACTTTTCACTGCGTTTTCGATTAAATTAAAAGGTTTTTAAATAAACGAGCTAAAGCCTTAAGTTAAACTTTATGTTCTCTTAAACTTAAACTAAGCTAGGGACAGTTGGTTTATTGCAAAGTTAATTAAACTTTTATTTATTTTAAATAAACTAGGAGATTCTAATCAATTTGAAAGCAAGGATAGGTCCCAGCTGTAGAAGCTTTTATGCGAACCGACAGAGTGTAGAATGCTTTGCCTGAGTGAGTGTTCCCTGGTAGATAAAATCAAGGTGTTTTCAAGTCGAAAGTGAACCGGTTTTTTCTAGGCAAACGTGCGAAATCGTAGACCGCATCATTGCTCACCAATAGGCGAGATGGTGGTCAAACGCAAGGCTGAATCGAATTAAAAAATAAAGAGAGTAGGGCACCATTACAAAGCAAACACCGTCTCACCCTCTGTCTATTTTTCTAATACAACATTTTTTTAAATCAATGTGTTAAAATATTTATGAATTTCAATAAGTTTTTTTTCAATTTTGTTTTAATGACTCAAAAATGCGTGTGTATTAAAGAAATATTTACAATTGAACTTTAAAAATTTGCACTCAACTATTAAAAGATTAGTTATTTATTACTGCGGTTTCCTAAACCATAAAAACTGGACAGGTTAGTGGCGTATTTACGAAAATATTTAAATGTAACAAATATATTATAACGATATACATTTTACTGCACAATATATTACCGTTGCTCTCCATCTGATCTAATAGGAAACGATGGGATAGTAATAAATAAAATTAAACGGCTCAGTTGAAGAATTTAGATATATTTTAAGAGTTGTTTGCTTTTAGAGCATATTTATATTTAGTCGTAGTAATTGTGTGCATTTTAAGTAATTGTAAGCTAGAAGTAAAGTTTGTGGAAAGATTTTGGACTAAGACTTTTGGATTTTGGACATCTAAATCAAAGTATCATCATCATCATCAGTTTATTTAATACATTATGTCCATTGTCCACTGATAAATATGAGCCTCTCTTAGGGATAGTCTTATGCAGATCGTCGTTCCACCTGGCCGCAGGGCACCCTACTCTACGTTTGCCAATCTGTGTTTTCAAGCTAAATACATACTAATTTTATGGCTATCTATTAAGGGTCAACAACACAAGACACTAGAAGATTAAAAGCATCTAGATTTTAAATTGTCGTAATTGAGTTTTTGTAGTCTAATGGATCATTTTATTTGAATAAATGTTCACTCACCTTCACTTCAGCGGTAGAACAGAGTAAGTATCGCTGCGGTTATCGTATTTGACAATCAAACTTTTCTTACCTGAAACAAAGACAATATAATAATTAAAAACACTTTTCCCTACAATTTTGTTTTATCCTTATTTGTTTGTTGGTCAAATCTTGCAAATACATTTCGAGCCACTTCCCGATGTCCGTGGTAGTCGATGTGTACGAGTAAATCCGATGACAATTATACGAAATGACCTATTTAAACTTTAATGTAAGTGCCTCTAAACTTTTACTCAATAATTTATTAACAATGAGTAGGTAATGGTTATTGCCAACTGGCAGGAAACAATGATTTATTGAGTAACTATAACGTCCAGTCCGTTTTATTGTAGGCGACCTATTTGTGCTACATTAATGTCCGGAATATGGGTAACGCCTTCCGGTGGAATTGATGTTTGCGTACTTTGTAAGTAAGAAGTAACGGATAGGCACAGTCTTACTAATATAATAGCGAAGGTTTGAGAGAGTGAGGAGTTAGGAGGTGTGTCTTGTGTGTGTTTGTGTGTGTGTGCGAAAGAGTGAGCGAGCGAGAGAAAAAGAGCGAGAGAGTTTGAAATAGAAAGAGGTCACACTAATTTAGGGTTATTCATAAAGGGTATGCTAAGCCGAAAAGGGGTCATAGTACTAATCATTATGAACAACTTTTACTATGGAGCCAACAAGAAATTCGCGAAAAAAAATCAGCTTTTCCATAGATAAATGTTAATGACACTTGACAAAATGTATGGAACAGCTAATTTTTTTTTCGCGAATTTCGGGTTGGTCCCTTAGTAGAAGTTGTTCATAATGATGAGTACTATGACCTCTTTTCGGCTTAGCATACCCTTTATGAATAACCCTGTAGATATTATAAATTCGAAAGTTGATCTATATTTCTGTTTCTCCTAAACGCTGAAACGGTTGGACATAATTTAATAAAATTCAGAATAAAAGTAGGTCGTGCCCTGAATTAACACACTCTTCATCACCATTATTATCACAATTATCAGTTTTCGACATCCTGCTGAGTAAAGGTTCTTATCAGCGCGTCATCTTTTTGGTTCAATACCAGTCTCATCCTCTGCCTTGTTACTCCAATAATTATCTAAAATTTCAAACACCGCTTACAAAATAATGCATCCACCCTCAGTGGACGCTAAAACTTAAATAGCTGTGCATTAATACTGAAAATGAAGTAACACCATAAAGATGGACGATAGAGTTCCCAAGAGACCGTATAAATTGTTCACGCCAGAATTACTCTTCAGCGACTCTATTCATACTCTACCTACATGCACTCTACAGGGTAAGTTTCATATACAGGGTGATTCAAAACGGGGTAGTTTTGTTAAAGTTTATAAGCAAGGTAGTTGGGTTCATGAATCTATGAACCATTTGCCGAGGTATTATTTTCGTTTCTGAATTATAGTTTTTTAAACTTTTAAAGAAATAGTATTTCGTATTAAGCTGAGTGAGAAGATTCTGAAGCAAACGTAGGCCTTTGATTTGAGAGTTATGCAGTATGAGGCATCTTGACAAAATCACCTTTTCCGGGATAGTAAAATGTGCTAGATATCCTTTTCGTTTCATAATAAGTTTACAAAATATTTCAATTTCATATTTTTGTAGCCATCTTATTTTGAAACATCCTGTATAAGCGAGTTTAGCGCTGCAACAGGCAGTTACAAAAGCCCAGACGTGCAACATCTGTACATGTATACATATGTACTACAGGTGAAAATGATATATGTAACGTAAAATGAGCTTTATTGCATTTAAGTTAGAGACACAATTTTCCTTCCACTCACATATCCGATTAAGCGACTTAATACTAAGTACTTCCTTAACTGTTGGAAAATGGAACAATTAACTAACTTTGACGTCGATTCTATTTTACCATATTATATATCTACTAAACTTTTGAAAGATCCAAATTATATGCCATCTTTCTTACAAATTGAAATGAAAAGAGAGAGAAAATATATTCTTTTAAATATAAAAATGAATCGCTGTTCGTTTGTCTGGTTATAACTCGAGAACAGTTGGGCCGATTTCGCTAGTTTTGATCTTGAAATATTTGTGGAAGTTCAGGGAAAGATTAAAAGTAAAAAACAGCGGGTAAACCGTCGGGTGCAGCTAGTATTAAATATTAATAGTGTGATTATTCTTATTTTGAATATTATTTTAATGAGTTGGAAAATTGAAATGATAGTCCTCATGGTGTAACAAAAGACCTCAACATTTCAGAAAAATAAAAGAAAGATAGATAACTTCAAACGAATCCCGTAGTTTGCAAATCTTGTATATAATTTCGTAACTTCCCCAATTAATTTATATGACACATTTACAATGTACCAGTATTCAGGGTGCTCCGATTAAGATTATGGCACTTCAGAAACAGTTGAACCGTTTAAGTTCACTCATACATTTCTACTAAGTAGATCCAGTTCTAAATATGGCAAAGTTTTGATCGCTTCCAATTAATATTACATAACAGTTGGATTGTGATAAGTTTTACTTCTGTACTTAGTATGCTGTACACAAATATCACTATTTGTATGATTTGTCAAGTTCAGAAATAAGTCTCAGTAAGTTAGTCTTAAGTAAATGAAGTAGAAAGTTTTTTTTTTTTTGGTAATGAACGGAACGCAATGAACAATTACATTTAAACAAATCCATTAAGTACTCATTTTTTTACCAGAATTTAAAAAGCCTTAATTGTGTTATTTTGTTTCTACATTTGGTTTAAAATCAACGTAAAAATCAGACAAAGTAAAGTTTTTTTTTTAAATTTTGGTTTTAATAAATTATTTATTTATAATGTGCACTCCAAAACAATGCCAAAAAAGTTTTAGATTATTTTAAAACTAAACTTAAAAAAAAAGCTTAAAGCGTAAAATAATATTGACACGCTATTTAATTCAACGTAAGTTTCAAAGGTCGATTTTAAGTTAAAGTTAAAGTATCATTATAAGCTGAGAAACATTCGTGAAAATACGTGATACAACAAACAAAACCATTTAAGAACAACTTGCCCTAAATCACACTTACACATCGCAAGCACATGCCGAAATTAACGTTAATTCCGCTCAACCACTTCCACAGTTTAATTACAAGAACAAATATTAATGCAGTGACTAATGGTGCACGCTGTTATCCACTTTGTTACGTGAGCAGTAAGATTTATTATGGCCTAACCGCATTTTAATACAACGGTGACATTGTGGGCTCACTGGAGGACAGTGATTAAGGTCCGCCGAAATGGTGGTGGTGACAAATTGCTTGGTTTCCCGCCAAAAACTAGCTAGTTACTAGTATAAATAAACTTTTGATTGAACTTTTGTGAAACTGATGCAGTTTGTATTCGAATTGAGAAGCTATTCTTGTTTTTACAACAACGCTAATAAAGTTTTGAGATTGAGTTACGTGAGTTTTGACTGAGTTGTTAAACTGTTTCAGTTTTATGGCTTTTTAGATTTGTTCGAACTTAGAATTGTAAAACTTAGTCAAAAAAACAAAGAAACTTACGATTGTTATAATAACAAAAAAAAGCAATTAACAGTTGAATTCTCGTCTCCTTTTTGGAAGTCGTTCATAAATGGGAAGACTCACGTTACATTGCGTCATTGTAAAATTAGACGTAAGTTATTCGTTTTTAGCATTGGTAAAGTTGGATTATAAAGATATATCGGTTTTTAGGACAAGACTTTTAGGATTTCTCTTTATGACAGATTAAATTGCTACTTACACTATTACATATAGTGTGTTTTTTATAGTAAATTGTAGCATTTTTCAAACAATATAAGCTCTGTGTGCTCCAATGCTTTACTTTTTATCCACTCTTCGCTCGGCTCAACTACACGCGAATTCACGATGAAACCTCTGTCTCTGCGTAAACAAGTACATTGCCGCAACATTGCCGGAATACACATCATACCGTAAATATTTACGGAACGCATGCGAATCTTGTTCTCTATTTGAACTTACGATGCCGCTGTATGTAATAATAATTTATCGCTTCTGCTGAGCGATGCGTGTGGACGCGCCTTTTGTTTACTTTGTAGTGTAAACTCGCTTTTATGATGCTGTGTTATTTTAGAAGAAGAGTTTTGGAGATATTTTCCTCTAATCAGTAGTCGATTTTTCGTGTTCGGAAGCATAACCAGGTGCGACATCTAAAAATGCTTTTCAAATACTTTTCTAACAGTTCATTAATATGTGATTGAATTATTGAGTACCTACTAAGCAGGTGTAGACTAAATTCATGGTTTTTTTTTCTCATTGTAGACTATCCATATGGACTAAAAGAGACCTAGACCAGCAGTAGATAAAAGCCAATCGATCGCGGTGTAATTATCAGTATTAGTTATTAAAGCAAAACCGCATTAGAATAGGTTGAGCCATTTTCGAGATAAGTGGCATTCAAATGCACACAAACAATAAAACGATCTCTCACTCAAATCGCATATTTCTTCGTTCCGTCGTGGGTAAAAACGCATTCCGGAAACAATTTTCTAAATTAAATAGCCCAATAATTTTAGGATCCCATAAAACAGTGACAAAATACATTTGTAAGCTGTTCTAATGTAAATTACGATAGCACTCCGGCATTCAATGACATAATTCGCATAAATATATAAACAAAATAAAATAAATAAAGTCAGAGCATCTCGGATTTTCTGCTGTGTCATATTATATCTTTCAGCGGATCGGTCAAACATGCAACAGGGAACGAGGCAGTGACTAATGTTCATACAATGCGGCTTTCGAAATCGCACGATCTCGAAGTCATTAATTTAATGTACTAAATGTGAATAACAAAATAGGTGGAAGAAAGATTTAGCTATTATTGTTAAATTCTTGTTTTTTTTTGTTGAGTCACTTGGTCGTGACTGAGGCTTATAAATTCTGACGCTAAGGCGAGCCAGATCTAGTGTCAGTTTTAGAGGGTTTATTAGATTTTTTAGGACTGATTTTAGGCTTTTTGGTTTCGGACAAGACGGGGCGGTATTTTTATGGGACAAAAAAACCAGGGCTAACAATTTTACGATTTACATATTTACGTCAAACGACATATTAGTTGAGACTGGGATTGAAATTGAAAAACATTACGTGAATTGGATTTACGTGAAAGCTTTTATGAACAATATATTATTTATCAAATCTCTGTAAAAATACAAATAATTGATATGTTTATTTCTTTCAGGCCTCTTGCTACAGTCTTCGGGATAAAACGCGCATGCTCAGGTACTGGTAAACTAATTCCATTGCGTTGCAGTAGCCGTAACATTTTGCACTCTCTACATCATTTTGTTGAATTTCTTGGCTAGACTTGTCTTACGCTTTGATTCGAATATGAGTAACTGTGGCTATTACTTATTTGCCTGAGTTATAAGGTAATTACTAATTATGAAGTTTGGATATTTTTGAAGTATCAACCATAAAGGTGTATTAAGAGGGATATAAGCTTGAGGTATGGTAAGGCGAAAACATGTATGAGAAGCTCGTAGTTGTGTTCTGGATAACTTGTACTTTGAAATCAACCCATACGTCGCGATATATGCGATATAAGAATCAGCTGTTTCATAGAAAAATATAATTGATACCCATCGTAATTAAGGCACCTATGGTTTTATTTCTACGGCAGACTTAGTCTGAGCCGTGGAAACATTGTCTTTCGTACATTGAGTGAACAAAGGTCGAATATGGATGTGTTTATCTCTTTTTCGAGGGATAAAAACGGTGGAAACACCAAACTACTATGTATAAGTAAGCATCTTTTCCAGCCATCCTTTCCAGCCCTGTGCCAGTCTAATCCACTGTCTTTTTGTCGACATTATTATTTACATTACAATCAATTTTAACACGTACCACCACGACTACCATGTTTCGGTTCAATTTGGAATTAAATAGAATCCATTTTACATGAACGAGCTTTAAAACTAAAACAAGAAATGTTGTAAAATAGCTCTAAATATACTATAACACATTTACAGCGCAGCGACACGGATCACCAATACATTTAGACCCGGGATACGACATATTGTAATTTTGCCGAATAGGAAATGTTTTGTTCAGCTATTTATTTAACTTAAATTTTAGCCGTGTTAGATTTTTAATCGCGAATAAGTGGGCGTTTGACCACCAACTGGACAGTTGGTAGCTAGACGATATGTAATTTGAATTTTAGTATCCATTGCACAATAAATATGGGTGACTCGGTTTAACCGAATTTGTCGATATTATTATTTATAGTCGAATTTTAGATACTTTGCTAAATATGAAGTGATATGTGGTGGATGTGGTTCAATATGCAGTGTTGCGCTTTTTTCTCTGTTATTTTTCCACTCTGCAGTCGTATTTCAGAATTCATTGCTCCTAGTATAAAGCGGGTTACAATGTCGGTTTATAGACGTGGTTCCGTGAAAGTTAACTGCAATATTGTCGCTGACATTAAGGGTGTCCCACCCTTAATGTTATGTTATGTGGTGCGACGCGACCCAAAAATATAGTTGGAAATTGGAAGTGCGGTCAACGATTTAACCTATTTTTTTAAAGCTTTTATACAATGTATGTATATATATCTATGTATGTATGTATGTTTGTTCGAGTGAATTCTTGCATATCAATTTTGAACCACTTCCCGATGTCTGATTGACCAGAAATTATAGGTATATAATATGTCTGTAACTACTCCGAGAAACTGCAATAAAAGCTTGTTTTTGAAAATATTTTTAAAATTAGCTTATTATGATTTTATTTAATAACAGGTTTGCGTTTAACCGCCATATCGTCTGATGGTAAACAATGATGCGGTCTACGATGGAACGCGACTGGATTATGTGAATTATTAGTAATTATTTAATTATTATAAACTTTATAAAGACTATCTTGGAACCAAAAGAGGCCAAATAAATCTGAAATGAGCTTTAACGTTGAACGATATGTTCTACCAAAGTAAATAGAAAAGGTAAAAAAACTGGCAGTGGACAGAGTGAAATAGAAGAAAACCCATTCTATTAAAATTAAATAGAACAAGAATAATCATGTCGTGTGGTTTCTATCAGCTAAAACCAAGGCAGATGACAAAGTAAAAGGAATAGCAGAGGAGAGCAGCAGAGGAATAAGAAATGTGGGCAGTAATAAAGAAGAATTCTACCACAAACACACACGCGTTAAAGTAAATCGTATAATACACAGACAACACATGCAAAACGCGAACGTATAATTAGTTTTCATTTTGTCGCGTCAGCACAGCCCTAGTTATAGTACAGTGCAATATTGTCGGCGACTTTAAGAATCACGGAGCTGGTGCATAAATCATGGCATAATGCTAAAATATATTTAAAATACGCTAAATATATTGGCGCTTAAGTCTGTGGACGTGAGAGACGCGGTCTCGTAGTGTTGGTACTTCCTTGTTGTTGAATTTCTATGTAAATGCCGTGTTATGGACTCTCCCATAATTTACATTAGTGTTTTTGATACCCAGTTTTTTAACAGTAGTTGTGTTGCTTGTTTTTTGGGTTAAGTAGTCCTAGTATCTCAGATTTTGGGCTGCCCAGAAGCCTATATATATTATATATAATTGAACGATTCTCAAATTATTCTAGAAACAAAAAAAATAGGACCTGCGATTAAGGATTTAATCTAATGCCAGGTAGTCTTCGGTAAGTCGCAATCTATGCTACCACACCTAATTTTTTTTCCGATACTCTCTTATTGATATTATCGATTCTATCTGTGAATAAATTTGACCCAAGAAAAAAGAAAACGTGAGCTAAATAAAATCGTTTAAAAAATAGTCGTGTGCAAATTTATACCTAATGTTGCCATCGTTTCAAAACGTTTGTTCAAAATTAAACATAATAAAATAAATACACGTCTGAGTAGCGTCGGAACTTCTACGCTGCTTCTTTCTCCTTCTTTTTCTTTTAATATTAAAACAATCCAGATAGATCGCTTATGTAAAGAAAAACAACACAATATAAATATGCCGCAAGCATCTTAATGTTTTTTATCGCGAATAATTCTTACTTATGAAAAACCTACTTGGCATTATATTGTGGAAAAAACAACTTCCGAGTGAGACGTGTTCTTTGACTAACGAAGATAATTCAATGTTAGGTACATTTTTCGCAGGAAATATTTTCATTTATTCGATGTATTGAAATTGATAGCACCATAACTCGAACACAGCATTTCTTTTCAATTGATTTGTTAGCGATTCGTAAAGAGAAACGGTTTTTTTGTACAAGTCCACTTGTTAAACACTACTAGCTTCTGCTTACGGCTTCGCCCGTGTAGTTTACAGTTAACACTAATTAATTACAACAAATTTTTACTTCATGACCAACTTTAAAATAACTGAAAAACCAGCTTTTCCATAAAAAATGTTAGTATTTTTCTTTTAAATGGAATAGCTGATTTTCTTTACATAATTTGAATTTTGATTCCACAGTGAAAGTTATCCTAGAATTTGTCAAGTGTTTATTCGATTAACCTTTACATTTTTCGGTACCTAAACAAACGCAAAACCTTGTATTATTGTTAGGAATCCCTCTCTAAAATCGCTTTACAAAAATAACGTTTACCAAAGCTCTGAAAAGTACGAATATTATGCTACTAACGAGCAACATTTTCCTCTGAAACTTAATACTCGTACCAGCTTGGCTTCCCACCATTTAGTGAACAGTTTATATTTAAGGGCTCTTTCTTGATGTTGTTGAAGTAATAATATTAAATATATAGGTAACTGTGGGTATTAGGAATTTTTTAAACAAGGATTTTGTTTGAATAATGAGTTTAGGTTTAATTAAGTTAAATAACTAATCAACAGTGAGTAGAGCAGAGTAAACGAGCAAATTATACCACGCAAAGCAGACTCATATCTAGGTCTCAACCGTGGTAAACCTATCAGCCAGAGCGAGCAAAAGTGTGCTTCGAGAGACATGCTCGGTTAGCTGGGAACCGATTTTGTAGATCTGGTCACAAATCGGAAGCCTAAAATGATCAGCTTTGAGACATTTATCTCAATCTAAACTATGTACAAATATATTTTCCACCTCTTTCTTTATCATATTAGTATGATTTTGATTTTACAGAGCTTGGTTGCCAAAACTTGATTCAGATGGCAAAATTAAAAGTCGCGCTGTATTCAGAAGTTTGCCCAATACCCATGTTTTATTAACGACTACGACAAATCTTTTGTTAGGTCAAAATTCAGGCAATTTTTCTCAAATTCTAATAGACAAAAACCTTAACAAGCATATTACAAATTATAATTACATGCCCGAAATGGTACAGCTCACCTTACGCTGGTGTTAACAACGCGATATAAGGTAATGAACTAATTTGTCTTGCCCATAATGGAGCCCTTAAATCTGGCCGCGAGTGGCAAATGGTAGCTAGCTAGTAACAACGGACATTATGTTAAACATAAGGATTTTACTAATAAATGCGAGGGACGGCTATATAGGGTCATGCCACTACATGGGGTTACCATCTGTTTACCTTTAAAGGGTTTTATTTATAGTGTCACTAATTTTGCATGGTGTTGTTACATTTTCCATACTTTGAGGGTTTATTTGGCAGGTGTGCGAAGAGAAAATTGGAAGGTTCTAAATTTCAAATTTAAATTCAGAATCTAGTGTTAGTCTTTATATTTTGACGGAACAATTTAACATGCTATTTTTAGTATGAACGAAAAAGAGTGGCAATGGACAGGGACCCATATCAATTATAATTACAATAGACAGGAAAATTTCATGACCATGTTGCTATATGCTGTTGCAATCAATATAGTAAACTAAACTTGTGAATTTGTAAAATTGCAACACATTGAATACGTTCTTGAACAGCATCGAAGGAAACTGTAACTAAGTTACGAGAATTAACTTCAAATCCAAGTTTTCCACTGCAGGAGCCACCAAGTTCACATAAGTGCCGTGTCTGCTTGCCCTCTCTTCCAGTGTGGTGTGAAGTTATACTGAAGAAAATACCTTAACTAAAGGAGAAAAATAAAACCATGAGCAACAGAAGAACTGTCCACTGCCAACAAAGGACGTTAATACGGAAAAGGGCAGATTATTAAACACTCAAAGGGCATACAAGGAACAAAAGGACCAGCCAGATTATGAGGGCAATGTTTCAAAAACAAAACCACTTTGTCCGCGGAAAAAGTTTCTTTGTTTTAATCCGATGTGTAATTTTGAGTCGGACTTAATTTTTTGAATGTTTCTATTTGTTCAGTTTTGGTGGATTTTGAAACTTTGAAATGCGAATGATGGAACTTTTCGACGTTTGTTTGTTAATGACGTTTGAGGATCGTTTCTGTTTACACCTGATAATGAGGTTAGATTCAAGGATCCTTTTGTGTGATTACGTGTCATCCCACTCGCTCGTATGATGCGAGTAGATTGGCGCGAGCAGGATGGCATGCTATGATCACTGCCGTCTTATTTACACAATAAGGCCCACGGTTCTCAGTATGCCGTCACCGCAGCTGTATAAAAAGCCACTCCACCCCACTTTTGAAATGTTTTTTTTTTTGAAGCTAAATAAAACAGCTCGACAGCTGAAATGGCGCAACTGTGCTCATTAACCTCCAGGAGGGCAAGTCTGCCCTCTTCAACGAGAGAGGGAAACGTGGAAATGTTGCGGCCTCTAGGGTTGACACTTTAGACTAGCTTTGACTGCCTTCTGTCTGATGAAATGAAAATAAATATTTATTTCTACCATTGCTACTAATATTATTTTCGTCATATATTTGCTTTCTGAAGTATGTACTTCAGATGTTTTAGGTCCTTTCTTTATTTAATCAAGTAGGGTGTCCCAGATTTGGTATGCAGACAGTTTGGAATATTTTTTGGCTATTTCCTTTCATTTGGACAAATTGGGCGGTTCCTATAAAATAGCGAGCACGGGAAGGTAAAAAGTAATTTTTAACCATGGTATATTTTGACTACAACTTTAAATTAGCTGTGGTCTATATAACCAAATTTCATATTTATTTTATAATCAATTATACAGATTCTTACTTCTCATAAAACATATGCTTCATATGCTTGTTAGTAAAAAAATGCGATTCTATATTAATTTGTTAAAAAAAATCCTTTAATATTTGTTGTTTTGGTAGCCCTAGTAATCCGCCCAGTTGCATTGTTGTTTTTGCAGCCACTCTGCAACTGTTTGAGTGTTTTAGTTATGAAGGCTTATTAGGCGTAGGATAATTAAAAAATATATATCATACGGTTAGAAATAGTTAAATCATTCAAAATTATTGACAAGCATGCGAAAAAGACGCCAGTTTTCATGAATCTATACTAATATTATAAAGAAGTAAAGTTTGTGTGTTTGTATATTTGTTAAATTGTAAGGGGTAATCTCGGGATCTACTGAACCGATTTTAAAAATTATTTCACCAATAGAAAGCCACATTATTGCTGAGTGTCATAGGTTATATAAAAAACCGAAAAATAAAAAGGCTTTTACGTGGTAGTCCGTTTTGCAAAGTGAATCGGAGAAAAAACGGTCCGGACGGCGCGCGATGGCTTCGGGTTTAATTAACATTATGCCCAACGAAGTGGGCACGGGTCAGCTAGTTAAGTTATATAGAAAACTGAACTGAACTAAACTGTTTGAATAGATTTAAATTATTATAAACTTTTTGAAACGATATAATTTAATGTTTCTTTATTGCGGCTTAATTCGCAATATGACGTGAGTAATTCCAGTTAAAAAAAAAACATTTTCAGATCGTCATCGTTCCAGGTACCTACAAACCAAAATCAGAAGCATTTATTCTTTAGTGACCTGACGATCGGATACGACTGAACTAATAGAACCATAAAAAAACACTTATAAAACGCCTAAAGAAGGATACAGGAAAAATTTAGCTCAGCATTTTCCGCTCCGTATTTATCGCCGTCCCCAGGCCGTTCTAAAAATAGCCCGGCGTTATGTGCGAGAAATCCTGAAAATAAAACTGCTCGTTAACTGTACGCGCTGAGCCGTTAACTCTAACGCTATGAATGGACCCTTAAGTCTAAGCGTGAATGTATGCTCCAAGAACATAAGCGACGACCCTATTCATGGGAGCTCGAGATTATCTCGGTCACTCTCACAGCCACGACGTTTTTAATGAGAGCAAGAGAGACAGAGTTAATATCACTCGCCAGAATAGGGTTTCGGAATTGAAATGCAGCTGCCTCGGTTTTGCAGTACAGCCTGTGAGGGGTCTTCAAGACGATGGTGAATAGGCGCAGGCAAGCTACGCTTTAGACCGCGTCGCCAGTACCCTTAGGCCCTTAGGCGTGGCAAACGCGTCATAAAAGGCGTAGGTAGGCAGGTGTAGGACTGCAGGAGGCATGATTATCCTTTTGCTTGTAATTTCTGGTAGGTTAGTTAGTACAAGACGAATGGTTAGCTCTTGCTTTAGAAGTTTAGAGTGTATAGACCGCCTGAAAGTCTGTTATGTTTGGTATGAACAATAAAGAGTTTTTCTATCTATCTATCTATCGCTTTTTATGCTGCAGCCGGCAGCGAAGTGTAAGCGATAAAGGGTACACTGCATTTTCTATGAGATCGTTACGACACCATGCAACTCTAAAAACTAATATTAATTCTATGAAACATTTTATTTGCTGTCCCGTTTATTCCGATTAAAAAAAGGGACCTTAGAAAGGGAAGGCATATAACCACTACTAAAAGAAAGTCATTTTAACCAATGTCCAAGCATTTATCGCTTTAGCTCATCCCCTGTACCACCAACAACTCTTCTCACAAGATTTTCGTATACAAATAAAAACGGCTTAACGAATCAAAGTTGGCAAGTCGAATTAATATTTCTTTTCTTTTTGCTGTTATTCGATGTTTTAACTTCGATTCGTTACTCATAAAAAGAACTTCGTTAAAACTGTATTTTTATCGAATACTCTAATTTATTATTTCTAGTCCATACTAATATTATGAAAAGGTAAAGTTTGTACGTCTCTGTACAGGGTTATTTTTGAAACTACTAATGGGAAGCTACACTATCCCTGAGTGCTTATAGGCTTTATCGTACAGCCTTAAACCTACAAGGCTGAGCAGCACAGGGTATGAAAGTACGAGCAACATCATCATTATTATCAGCCTGTGATCACCTACTTCTGCGCATAATCCTCTCTTGTACGCTACTAATAATATGTAATAATAATAAATCATTTACCTATTGACCAAAAAAAATAATACATATGAAACAATTTGTTGTCTTGTTGAAAATACTATAACATGATTATGTATATTTGAACTGGCTGATACTTGAAGTAGTAACAAAACTGTGCTACAGGTACCAGAGTCCTCCGAAAAAGAGACTAGAAATGATCTCTTTCCTGTGTTAATCTTGTCCATTATCGACTCGCAATTTTCGTTAGCCTCAGTTACCCGAAATATGAAGTTAAAGTTATCAATTTAATTCCGATTGACGAAACACTTGTTTGACCAAACTCTCTGTTGTTGACTTTCGTCGCTTTACACCAGTTGTAAACGGTTTTCCTTTGTTTAAAATCATCTTAGCAAATTAAATATAACTCGGCCATTGTTGTTAAATCTGTGCTGATCACAATTTGTTAGATGTTTAAAGATTTATGAATGAAGAAATACTTCTGTTAAACATAAACTTTATATGGCACAAAGAAATTAAAGTAGCTTCTTCCACGAGAACTACAACCATACTTTCTTCTAGTCATAAATAAGATTAATTTTGAGAATAACAAAGGACATTTCTCATACAGTCCCATCCGGGAAACTAATAAAAAGCAAAGTTTTATAGCATCCAGCTGCGAAGAAAACAAATTCCACACGGCGGCCTATTACTGAACTTGCGGACAAACAAATATACGCATAAAATCAAACTTATTGAATTACGGAGGCATTCATCTGCATATTCTATGAAAAATTATGGTAGAGATTTGTTTAGGATCCGGCATAATGTTTTAGCCGGCTAAAATGCATCTCTTTAATTTGAATGGTACCAAAATGAATGAAAGGAAACAAGTAAAAAAATATCAACGATGTTTGTTTTATGACAATGTTATTGAGGCCTTGGACATAATTATTTTGTAATTACACTTGAGCTGTACAAAGTTATTTTATTCCTTCTGACATCTTGATGGATAGAATATTCATCGGCGATGAACTTGGAGTAACAAAAGTAACAATACGTTTTGACATTTGTAAATAAAATATTTAGTTGTGTTGGGTTTACTGTTTTTTTATGTGATATACCGCGAAGCCCATTTCGTGCACATTTATCATTCCCATCTATCGGCTAAAACAGAATCCCCATTTCGTGCACATTTATCATTCCCATCTATCGGCTAAAACAGAATCCGTTGCATCTCTACGCCAAATAAAACAGGTAAAAAAATAGGCTTAGCTAAAAACCTAATGGAAAACGCCGATTATCACTTTTTCCGGGGGAAATTTTACGAGTCCCGCATAATCGGCGATCATTTTATTTCCCGCTCGCCAAACGCTTGTGCAATAATGATGAAAAATGGAACTCGATTATCTTTCCAATATCCTCTCCCGATGTTTTATTCAACCAAATATGGAATAACAAAGCTCTTGGTGAATTGTTATGTATAAATTGAGGTTTCGACTACCGGTGGGGTAACAATTATTTTTATGAAGTGTTTTCTAATAAAATTATGACAAAACTGGAATGTACGAAACTCATATTTTCACATCATAATTGTTACCTTCAGTTACACTTAAGTCCTATGATCGCCTTGAGCTTATTTCGGGGCTCACTACTTACATACAGACGTACACTCGAAAAACATTACTCAACTAACTTACCACACATCATTTTTATCTTTTAAGCAGTCCTTGCGTATGAGCTCTAGACATAAATTTTGGAAAATTATGACAAAACTGGAACATATGGAACTTATGTTTTCACATCATGATTGCTACCTTCAGTCACACTTGAGCCCAAAGATACAGGCCTTTAGCTTATTTTGGGGCTCACTACTTACAGACGTAGTTACGAGTATATACTCCCGAAAAACATTACTAAACTAATTTACTACACATAACTTTTATCTTTTAGGCAGTCCTTGTGTATGAGTTACACATAAAATATGGAACAAGTTTAAATGCACTAGCTCAACAAACGTAAATTGGATTGAGTATTTTTATTGACTAATCCAAAAATAACAACTAGCTAGCCGTCTAAAATCTTTATTACCATATTTCCCTACTCAAAATGCTCTATCGTACGTTTTCAAACGGAAAATAACACGTGAAGTAGCATTCAGAAATAGTTTTCATAAGCTTCCATTGAAGCTCGCGTAGGAAGGAATTTTGCACTGAATTTTCTGAATGTTATGAAAAAATAACTTGTACGAATATTGATGGACCGAAATAACTTCGATACCTTTTCCTCTAATAAAAGCGTACAAAAAGTATTGAAAGGTGAAGCGAAAAAAAACTAGTGCATATTTCGAAACTGTTTGTTTATAATAGACTTTTGCTTTGCTCTTTGTTACTGTATTACAGCATGAAAAGTTAAGATGAAATCGGAAACAATTTTATTGTAAAACGTTTTAGTTATTGTTATTACTCGTAGTATTCACGGACATTGTTTGTATTGTACATTGTTTGATTAATTTTAAGCTGGCTTTAGAAGGCTCTCTGACTAGAGATTAAAACTCAGTTCGTAGAAACTTATGACGCTTGTTCTATATTTCAAATAACTCAATGTACAGTTTTCATGCTTCAGAAAGCACGCATGCTTATTTTGCTCAATCGTAGCTGTTTACAATGTTGTCGTTAAGCTCGTGAGGTGTCGCTCGTTTTGCTTACACAGCTCAACTTATATACTTTATTTTCGCTCATTTCGCTCCCGTAACAAACAAGGAAGTTTACAAACTTGCGACAGATTTCATGATTAGGTAATGTTGTTTTTGTGCTCGGCGGTTACTTCAATTTTTCTTCAAAACAAATCTGATTTTCGGACATTTTGTTTAACAAATTACTTCGGAACAAAAATGTAATTATTTGATGTTGTGACGAATTTATCAATTATAAAATCATTTTATCTTATTAGATCGTTGTATCTACAAAGAGAGCAATTTTGATCTGGATTGTGCAAGAAGGATGGCGCGATAATATGTGACTGTTGTGAAAGAAAGATAGATACAGTAAAACCAACTCGTTGCAGTTCTCAATATATTTTGAATGATACTGATCGAAAACTAATTAATAGAAAGTCCACTGGGATTGCAATAGTATTAGCTAGCTATCTCGTTCGCACCAATCTACCTGACCAAGCGCTCTCGCTCGCACTTGACCAGTATCACTAACGGACGTCTAATTCAAAGATTGCTGGATGCCCAGGATTTTAATAACGCGTATGTGAATTACTAAAACAGTTTTAAGGCTTGCGCACACTGCACCGCACCACAACGCATAACAAAAATCTTCCTGCATCACTTTCGTACATTTTAATATGAACTATCGCACACTACAGGCGGGCCGCAGCGTAAGGATTTGTATTGAAATGCCGCTGCGCCTCCCTGCGGCCCGTCCTAATTGGCGCGTCCCTTCAATGTCAAAACACGTATATGGTTTTGCCAAAAGGTTTTCTAGGTAAAGGTTGCCAGAATATATAGGCGCTAGAAATCTAGCAAGCCTCTCTTCTGAGTACAATACAATTACGCAGAGCCAGTAGGTACTAGTATCTGACAAACGATACTTTACTCCCCGACCCTATATTGTCATGAATATTCCTGAAGCACTAACAATGACATACACAAACTAGGTAGAGATACTAACGTTGGCATATTCCAGATATAAAGCCTTCAGTCACAGAGTAAAAATAGCCCAGAGATACAACTGCAAAAACTGCAATTTGGGGAAAAGTTTGTTGAAGCTTGGCTGGCCTTTCCTGTGATTTTACTTACAAAGGCGCGAAGTATAATTAAGACCTATTTTTAAAACGATAAAGTTGATTTCCTTTGAAAAACAATTACACAATCGTAGCACACTTTTTACAGTATTCTGATTGCGTCATAGCCATTTCTTGCAATTAGTCGATGTCTAATCAACATGTTTCCACGAATGGTTTGATGTTAATAGGAATGCGGCTTGTAATCAATCGCCTTCTCGCCTGATAGTAATCATTAACGAATGATACGCTCTACTACCTCTACAAGAGTTAAACGATCTCGAATGTTCAACTCTCCGATCATCCAAATTCTGACCGTCTAATTTCTTAAGCACCTAGGAGTGAACCTAATACCTAATATTATTATTAAGATAACTTATTATGAAGAGACCTTAATTTAGTACCTAAAACCTACCTAGCCAAGTTGCAATTCTATAATCGAAACGCTATAGAAAGCTAGAAAAATGTGTGAGATTGACATTTCTTTAAGAAGAATAAGAAGAATAAATAAATAATAGATTTCACAAAAATCACGTCAATATCATCCCATACATTGTCCTAGTTTTCTATAGTTAGCGTTTTGATTATAGAATAGGGAATATGCATGTATTTTTTTTAAATTTTTAATTCACTTGTTACATCGTTATAAAATAGTAAAAACTATAAATACTGTTGGAAACGCTCTAATTATTTTTTAAAATGATATTTAAAACATCGCTAAAATTTGATCTGTTTGAACGCCGCCATTTTTCGCGGGCCTTGAATGACGTCACATACCACTACCAGTGTCTGTTGACTATAAGTTTGATAGTTACTTTTGGTTGTTTTATACAGATTTTCAATTTTAAAAGCTATTCACACCATGGAAAAAGCTAAAAAACCATTTTATAGATATTGTCTTGTACCAATGTGCAAAAACACTATTACATATAAGTACACCTGAAATAGTTATTTGTTATACAAGAGTGCAAAGTTGCTTTTTAACCGCGTGTTCAATTTTGATGACCGAGCAAGCGAAGGATTCTAAAATTGAATCACGAGCGCAGCGAGTGATTCAAAATTAGAATCCTGAGCGTTAGCGAGGGAATCAAAAGAGCACGAGGTGAAAAATCTTTGCACTCGAGTGCAACACGTAACTTTTCATTCCACCTCAGCGAGGAAAGAGTATTTTTAATCTTCAATATCTGAGTGGAAAAGCTCATTTGCGCATTATTAACAGTTTCAGTCAATTCTGTTGGCGTCAAACAAACTTCCTCGTCGCTAGAATCACTCATTTTAGTTTTTTCACTTGTTTTCAACAACAATGACGTGAAAAAATGCCGCGTAAAGAACCGCGTAGGTACAAAGCAAATTGAAAAAAGAACACCAAGTAGGTTCCGAGTCTGAGTTTTTAACAAATTTTAAAAAAGTTGTATGATATATTCGGCACCATAGAGGTAGCAGTAAATAGGTTTAATGTTTTTTTTAATTCACAAACTTAGTGCACACGATGTTCTAAATTCAATTGACTTTATCCTCTATAGAATAAAAACGGCTTTTCCACTCAGATATTGAAGATTAAAAATACTCTTTCCGAGATGGTGGGATGAAAAAGTGTTTTTTCGTTCCAAAAGATGCGAAAATACGAAAACAATGGTGTAAGGTTATGAGAAGAGAATATTGTATCTTCATCATCGTGTTTGCATTGTTGTGAAGATCACTTTAACGTAAGTATATTATAATTATTTGGATAGTTAGCATGGTTAGAATTGATCCGAAGTAGGTTTTGCATATTTCGAAAATCAAGCAGAAGGTCCAATAAAACTTTTGTTTAAAGAACTATACTTGTCTGACCCGTCTTTTAATTGGGATTTTACTTAATTTTGAATTTATTTAATTTATTTTTCGCCCTAGATGATTTAATGCTACCAGAAGTTGCACTAGCTAAATTAGCTAATGAAAAACACTACAGCAACACAAATAAAAACACTTTTTCTTTCAGACACCATATAAAAAGCAACGTCTATAAATCCGATAACATGGTATGTGACGTCACGTTTCGGTTCGACCAATGGTGATGCGTTTCGCAAATACCAATTTCACGCGCTTATTTTGCATTTTTTAATTAATATTTTTTGCAATTAAAAACATACTAAATAAGAAAATAATGGTTCAGATACAATTTTAGGACAATATGGATTAAGGGAAAAAAAAATCAATTCAATTTAAACCAAATGCATATTCCCTATTTCAACTTTGCTAGGGAGCCATCTTAGCCAAGTTGCAGTTTTGAATCAGTCAATATTTTCAATTCTATTCTATGCCTAATTGCCTACTTTTCTGCGGTCACAGCCTCAATTGTTCCGACCCATCGATCTATCGGTGTTCCGACCCAGTACTCTGAGCTAGTCTTCTACTCCGTCTCCTGAAAGCCGCCACTTACCACCCGGCGCTCGCACTTGACCAATTTGTCCTGACATTTTCCCGATTTATTAGACCGGAACACCCAATTTAGACGTGGAAGACAAGAGGCGCTTTCAAAAATCTCTTTGTAAAGAATCGCTTGAGGAAATAAACGGTAGGTGCACTAAGAAACTAGAAGACGATTTATTTCGCTCTTTTATCATTATTTGTAAACAAAAGAAAGCTTTTAAAAATTATAGCAGACACTCAGCCCAACATTTTCGGATTTTTGCTTCTTCTTGAAACCCATTTTTGCCAGTTACACTTTAAACACGACATCTTCCTTTTGGCTTCGCCAATGTTGGTATAAAACCAAACAAAAACGATTTAGGAGATCCTAAAAAATAGGCCAGCAGTGAGAAATAAAAGACTGAGGATGATGATGATCAAAGATATACCAAACGTTCACTCGGTCCAATAACAAAATAATATTTTCTTCTAAAACGACGTCATTTACTTCCAGAAAGGAAGGTTTTGCAAAAGAAGCCATTTCTGATTAGCAATTCTGTTTAAGAATCGAAAAGGAGGCGATGATAAATATTCGCTCAATCAACGAACTAATTGATTTTTAATAAGTCTTCTATAAATTCAAAAGCTAAAATTCTGAATAATTGTAACATTTCAAAAACCTCAAACATTGTATTATGTCTAATTACACGTTTTTGTTTAACACTTTGACTGCGGCTAAAATCACATACGCTTGCCTTAAGTGTGGCTAATAGTCAAATGCGTTGTGTTTTACGCGCCTGGCGTGTGCAGCCGCATTCGCGTCACACAAAGGAAAACACAAGGTACATTATGTGTTTTCCGCAGTCAAAGTGTTAACTTGCCACTACTCGTTACGTGTAATCAATCCATTACCACTATTCTTGTAATTTGATGAATGTAACCATTCCATTTTATAACTTATTTATATTTTTTTACACTGCAATAAAATCATATTCAATTCTATTCTGAACCTAGCAGCCTAGGACCTAGGAAAGGTCTGAATTAATGCATTCCGCTGAAAATTAATGCAACCGTAACTTACCCTCACTTAATTATAACACAGCGTATGAATAGCGTCTCATGCCGCTGGTTCTCAAACTTGAATATAACTTAAATTGAGATGTTACATGCATGCGCTGGGATTAAATTCTAAGCTATGTTGCGGTTAGTTAGAAGAATCTGTGCTTCACGAGCTGCAGTAGACTAGACTCTTTTAATCGCGGAATTTCCAGTCACTTTGACTGCGGACCTTTCTTTCTAATTTTAGTGCTTCGAACCATGTGGCATTAGTTAAGCGTACCTAGTCAGTCAAGTCAGAGTGCTTAGAAGTGCTTAGTTAGCCATCTTGTTTTTACACGTCATGTTTCGACTGCCGCAACCATTGCCGCAACCAACCCAACCAACCAACCAACCGCAACCATGCCTGCTATTTGCAGTTTCGATACCATTTACGAATGGTATCGAAACTGCAAATGGCATTTTTACAGGACAGCAATTTATTGGGCCCAAGTTTGAAGGCATTTTAAGACAGATCTAAACTAACTAAAAATATATCTGTCTTTATCATTGCAAGCCATTATACAAGGATGCCAATAGTTTTAGAAAATTTAGATCTGTCTTAAAAAGCCTTCAAACTTGGGCCTATAGTCAATTTAACATAAATTAATAATTTAAAATGTGCTATATCAATTTTAATCGATTTAAAAAATGTAAAAAAAAAACAAATATTTGTTTTCTAAAAGTATGTTAAATATTTGTATAATACAATGAAAAAAAATATCGTAATTTTGTAGTTTCGATAGTGTTTGTAGCAGCAGTCGATTTCACGGCAGCGAAAAGTTGTTAGAGCATTTTAAGCGTTTAGAAAGGGTTTAAAAGTGAGACCCGAATGATTTATAATAGACTTATGGTATTGTTGTTCTGCATTAGAATTCATTGAGACATAGTTTTTGTATTGACATACTTTTTAGATTGGAGTTAAAAATCTAGCTTAGTTAGTTGCCAATAAAGTTAGTACAAAAACTTTCAAATTGTGAAAACTTCATCAAAAACAGTTTAGCCATTTTTGTTAGTAGCGATATTGTAATGATGATGATAAATATTTCCACATAAAGCACTCAATGTTAGTAACTCTATGGTCTATGGTTTTATAATACAATGCTTTCAAAAGTACTTTCCAAAACTACCCGCATATCAATCCATTCTTTTCAGCATTCATCTCTGCTTCTCACATTTCATACCGGTTGGCAACCCCTCGTAGGCATTGTTTCAAGTTCTTACGTGACAGTGTAAAACAGTAGTGTGAGTTGTGACATTCGTAAAGAATTGACAAACGAATCTTGCAGCGCTCGTAGCGTAAGGAAGTGACCAAAGAATATTGCAGCGCTTGTATCGTAGCTCGGCTAGTTGTTTGTAACCGATCACAGATGTTAAGAACGGACGACACTGTAGGTCTACGAATGACTGACCGCGAGTGTCATTTATGACAAAGCGCTACCGTGGCGTGGGTCGGACACGTTAAATTGTAGGCCTCAGTGGTTTTTCCTATTAAAACTGGCAAGCCATACTGGCATTGGTCTTCAGGCGGATTTTAAAAATCTGACACCAGGGCCACCTTGGCTTTAACTTTTTAACGTTTTAACTATTTAAAATTTTAACGATTTTAATTCAATTTCAAATGTTAAAACTAGCCTAACTAGTTAAGTAGGATTAGTACTTCAGTACTAACTGTTAGTATCTATTTCAAGAACAAAAGTAAAAAACACGACGACTCTAGGTACACACAAATACTTTACGCCTGCGAGCTACATATTGGTTCCAAAAACGAAAAAAATCTCGCAACTTCAATCACTGTCTAACTGATACTGCGCCTACGAAGTATTTATTCGAACATTCTGAACAATCGACGATCGTCAGAAGCGTTTTTGCTTCCTCGATGTTTGCATCAGAGCTTCATTGTGAACCCCCTCCCCCCCTTCCCCCACCACCCTCTTCCGTATTACGTGTTGAATACGATGTCTGAATTTTTTGCGGTACTTACTTGTTGAGCCGAAATGAATTGCAATGAGTCTGATATTGCGTGGTTTGTTCGATTGTGATAAAAGATGTTTTGATGCCGAACTGTCATGTTTGTTCGAGGTTTAATCGAAGTTGGTTGCAAAAGTTTTTAATGAGAAATGAGGTCGTTGATCTTGTGTTTATTTTTGAAAGGTGTTTTACCTGTTTAAAAGAAAGATCGTACTGTCTCTGTCTGTCTTTAGAAAAACTACTATTATACTAGCTGCGCCTCGCGGTTTTAGTCACAATCCTACGGAAACATTTTTTTTTTGAATAATTAAATAGACCATCTATTTAATTAATTACAAGTAAAAAAAACTAACGGTTTGTACACAATTATAAATATTTACTCACGAAATTTTGATGTGATTACCTACATTAAACACAAATTGACAGCTAAAAACGCCTTTTCCCACCTTTATTAAAAGCTTTTAATTATCTTGCAATGTACTCGTAGGTATGTAAACTGGTATGTTTGTGCGGGTGGAAACTTCCCGATGTCCAATTGAGCTGAAATGGTATACGTGCGTAATTCTGATCACAATGCAATAAAAGCTTGTCTTAAAAAAAACTTATTCAATCAATACATACATACATACATACATATTATCACGCCTCTTTCCCATTGGGGTAGGCAGAGACTACATCCCTCCACTTGCTACGATCCTGACATATGTCTTTCGCTTCTTCTACTTTCATAAGTGTTTTCATACAAGCTCGTCGGTTGCGGGTACTTTTTACGTGGCCTTTAAATAATATAACCTATAACATAACCTATAGCCTATAACCTTTTTTTTTCAATCAATAAAAAAAATTAAAACGAAAAGAGACTCAACAGTTTTAGTAATGTGTGTACATGTACAATAATCGTAACAATAGAATTGTCCCGTAAAAATGTTTGATTACTGAATTATTCTCTTATAGAAGTAGACTAACGTAACTAAGAGGTAACACTAACTTCGATGCAAGCCGTCAAAGCGCAATCGTTGCAAGCTAAAATATGCTAAGCTCCAGAACTTTACGACGAAACGTATAAGTTCCAAGCTTAGTTTTCATAAAGAGATAACAAACTTTTCACTGCAATTAAAAGCTATGTACCACCATGAACAAACCATGAACAAACGTTGGCGCAAAATCGTGAGAGAGAACCCTCAGACATTTTTTTTTTTTTTTATTCAATTATAGGCTTGCGTTTGACCACCATCTCGCCTGATGTTAAGCAACGATGCGGTCTACGATGGAGCACATGAGCACATGAGGAGTACGATTTGAGGAGGAGGAAAAGCTATGTACTATTGGCATTGGCAGCTTACAAGTTTTTACTTGCTCACGTGGTGCCGCTAATAGTGTGGAGAGTAAGAACTAAGGCCGTACTGACTCTACTGGGTTAGAAGGAAAGGGTATGTAAGCAGAAAAGGGTTCGTAGCACTCATCATTATGAAAAACTTTGACTATGGGACCAACCCGGAAATTGCGAAAAACATCAGCGGATCCATATATTTTGTCGAGTGCAACCGATATTTTTCTATGGAACAGCTGATTTTTTTCGCGACTTCGGGGTTGGTCCCGTATTAAAAGTTGTTCATAATGATGAGTACCTTTTTTCGACTTTAACTTCCTTAACCCTGAAGATAACGATTTTTCCAGTTTTATTACTCATTTCATCACTCAAATCAATAAAAGAAATGACACAAAAGAAAAGTACAATCAAAGAAAAGGGCAGCACAAAAGCTACACATCACAAAAGCATAAAAGCAATCTTCATTCAGCAGAAGTTCACGCTGAAATTATATTTGAACCTAAACCCCGCAGCGTCACATTCAGCGGTTTCATAATCAACTTTTGTTTTAATAAAATCCGCCACCAGTCATTGTCAATACCATTTTTAACCGACTTCAAAAAAGGAGGAGGTTATCAATTCGTCTGTATGTTTTTTTTAATTTTTTTTTATGTTTGTTACCTCATAACTTTTGACTGGGTGAATCGATTTTGATGATTCTTTTTTTATTAGAAAGCTGACGCTTCCCATTTGGTCCCATTTCAATTTAGTCCAGTTCTGAAAATGGTATCCATGAAAAAACCATATAAATCTTAAATTTGCAATAAGTACGTGCGCGACAAATAGATGAATAACTCAATAGTCGGTTTGAAGTCGGTTTTTGTTTTTTTGTTTTTTGTAAAAATAATTATTAAGAATGAATTTGCTGATAGTATCGTCTTTGTAAACTTCCTTTCCAGCAGAGTGCAGCAAAATGGTAGTCTTCATATTGAAAAGGTTTTGAATGGAGCTCCGAATAGTTTCTTGACGTACCTCAAGCTATTGTTTTGAGGAACAATACCGGTTGATTGAGATTCTAGACGGGACGAGAGAGTTTTGGACGAGTTATTAAATTTTTGATGTCTAGGTTTATTTTTGAGCGTGCCGTTGGAAATGCTTTAGCTGATGTTACAGTTTATAGTTTGGTAAATGGTGTAAGAGTTTATACAATTAGAAAACGAAAAAGTAATATTTTGTATTAGTTTTCTAATTTATCTGTTTTTCTACTATTTTGTAGTAAACTATTTTTTATACATACGTATAAATTAGGAAGTACATACAGATATACTGATATGGTTTACTTTTATAAAAGTACGTTGTTTAGATCACAAAAAATATTAAACTTCTGCGTGACACAAAAATATATGACTGATGGCATTTAACAATGAACAGTATTTTTAAGTAAAAGCCAAGCAAACTTATAAATTGAAACTTTAAGCATCTGCACATATTGATACTTCCGTCATGCAAAAAAGCCGTCATCTAAAGAAGCCCCCTTAGCAGAAGTACCTTCTTACCGTACCTTTTATTTCAACCATACAGTACTTTCCCTTCACATAATTATATTCATCATTTAGCTCTGCACCATTTATAAACAACACACAAACCAGACCCGGTCTCTGTAACCGACGCAGGCGCATCCAACAGACGAATACTAATGCTATCTGGATCCCATACAACAACTGCAATGGCATCTTGCCAATTGAGTGTATTTTCTTTACCGAAAACGCATCTATATCGATCTTTCGATTTGTTTGTTTGGCCCATTGACATTTCGGTATCTGGACCTAAATGAAATGTGTGATAAATCTTTGGTGGAAATAAACCTTTCGTAGATTGATGATTAACTACCTCTAGCTGCGATAACTGAATATATCAAGTTGACCGGAAGAGTTCGCTCTTAGCGGTAAAGCCACAAGTTGTTTGTTTTTAGGCGTTAAAATCTTTTTGATTGTGATTTCTGGGTTGATTAATAAAGATCTTTCTTGTTGACCGCAAAATTGATATCTATATTTTTTTATTATGAAATAATTAATGCAGGAGCGCTCACATAAGATTAAGCCGCATACTTAGACTTTAGTAACGATCACATCTGTCGATATTTTCATAAAGTGATTACAAGCTACCGTGCCACGTTTTGCTGCACAAACCACAACAAAATATTTAAAATACCACATAAGCCTTCATAGTAAAATAATCTTTCCGACAATAATAACTAAGTACTTTTTTGTGAAAATCTCGCTATCTCTAGTTCTCTCTACCACCCTCAAGTTGAAAACTTGTCGCTAAGCAACCTTGAGTCCCATCTTCAATTCAGATACAATCATAAATACAAGTAGCAATTTCCCTCAAGATTGTAGAAATCATTCATCCGTAGCAGTAAAATACGGGGACATTTGTTTCGGCAGACAGACTCGTTAGCTTTCAATTTGCAACATTCCAAAAATGGTTCGCTTGAAAATGCTGACAGTATGGACTAATATTACACTAACGACTTGCTCTATCATCAGCTCAGTCGGTGCACTGAGGTCTCGGTCACTCTTACACTCATGTCGTTTCTAATGAGAGCGACAGTGACGGAGATAATGTCTCACTTGCCAGGATAGGTCTCCCGCTCGAGTTTTATATGGCTCAGGGACCCTATTCTTGCGCGCTCAAGATTATGTCGGTCACTCACTGTCATGACGTTTCTAATGGGAAAGACAGTGACCGAGATATTAATTGACAGTTGCCTGACTATATCCCCTGCTCTATCTTAATATGGCCTAGACCTCTTGCAAGGCATCAAACCTCTTTTATCACACTATATTATCACACAGCTATAGGCTATTAAAGCAATTTTATCATTTATTTATTATTGTGCAGAGTAGTCCAGATCCTCATGCGATATTTGAAAGAGCTGGGTTGACTCAACGCTGGTGGGGATAATGTACAACACATCCCGTAGGGGACACCGGTGTGGAACCTACAGCCTCCATCTCGAATGCGAAAAAAAATACACTATCAGTTCAGCAAACTTTCCTCTATCTTATACCACGTAATAAAAGCTAATCGATTATCATCCATGTAATCTAAAACCGGCTATCCATTAAAGCTGTGAGAAGCTAAGCTGGGATGAAATGTGTAATTTATCTCTGAAAGTAGCTTTCAAGGCCTATCGTTCGTATTTTATTTTATTAAAAATGTCTTTAGCTAATTCGATATTTCAACCAAACTTCACACCACGCAGTTTCGACGGATTTTTGTACACTTGCCATTATTTGCAGATGTTAACTAAAAAGCACTTTCTTTTCAAATAGCCTTTACAAGCTTTAAAACCGTCGCAGCTAACCACCGAACTACTTTGCGTAACCACTTGACTGAACGTTTCGTACCATTTTACGATAACGTTGTCTCCGTGATGAATCTAGACTAAAAGCTAGTCACAGTCTAGTCTTTTAGTACTCGTCATCTAATTACCCGAGTGGAACTAATGTAGTCCAACGATGAGTGCAATATACTTGGTCCGAGTCATTTAGGGCGCCCAATTCTAGGCCGCCCATACTTACTCGCCTAGCAGACTATCACCAATCAACATTCACGCAAATGAGAAATGCTAAATTACTTGTAACACGTAAATAGTTCTCCTTTTCTGTTGCCGCCGACAGATGGCTTGGACTATGGCCAGCGAGTACACAATCAACAGAGAAGTAGCTTCCACGCACGCATAACTACACACTTACACGCAGATAGCGCGTATTTTAGACGTATTTTCTGTCTTCATCTCTAGTAGTATTGTCATGTCGATTTTCTCACAAAAGTAAGTTGATAGTTACCAACTTTTAAAATTTGATTTCTGAAAACACACTCCTGTTTTCACGTTTTTAATGTTATTAGGTAACGCAACGCGCCACAATCACAGTGTCACTGTACTAAAATTCCTGCGCTGATAAGAGTTATTTCTCTGTTCAACATTGTACTCTGCGCTGTGCCCAGTCGGATCGATCATTTGGCTGGCAGCCAGGAGAAAGTTAAGAACTAGTAAGAATTCTACGGCTAATATTTAGGACTGATATTTAAGAACACGTGAGTGTTACTAGCTGTGTCCCGCGGTTTCACTCGCGGTCAATAAGTTAACATGAGTTTTCCGGGATAAAAAGTAGCCTATGTGTTAATCCAGACCATGAACAACCTTCATTCCAAATTTCATGTAAATTCTTTCAGCCGTTTTTGCGTGAAAGAGCGACAAACATACATTCTTACAAACTTTCGCGTTTATAATATTAGTTGGGTTAGGTTTTCTACGACGACGCTTGCGTTGCTCTGTTGACCTTAACTTTAAAGTTAGTTAGTTTTGGTAGTCGATTGGACTTGTTTTCTCATTACGATCAGTTTGTTTAGTGTCTGGGTTCTGTGCAGGTTTCGAGTTTGATTCCCGGCCGAAATTACAAGGATGACTTTAAATAGGTTTCTGTTTTGAATTTGTGTTTATAATACGATATTTATGTTTTAGTATGACTAAGTAAGTTTGTATAGGCCAAGTAACCAGGTCTTGTGTGAGAGCTCTGGGTAGCCTGTAGTATTTAGTGATATGAGTAGCTGTAGCTATAAAATGGTAGATTTACATAGAGAGAGCAAAATGTCATCGATGGCAAACAAGCCAGCACAGTTGCCTATAGATATCTTTTTTTTTTTTTTTGTAATTGAGTGACGAGACGAGTAAATCGCTCGCCTGATGTTAAATGTCACGTTTGCCCATAACAGGTTTGCGCTACCCAGAATTTTTAACTCGCAGAATTCAAAACCCTGCGTGGCACAGCACTGCGCTCGTCACCCTCAGATATAAGTTGTTTAATCTCCCATTTGCCCTGTAATTTCACTGGAAACAATGCCCTTCCAACCGGAACACAGTAATGTTTGCACATTACTGCTTGGCGGTGGAATAACTGGCAAAGGTGTGGTACTTCCCCAGGTTCTAAGGTTGGTGAGAGATTGTCTGTGTGTACCTATTGAAACTGAATGAACTATTTGAGTCATTGTGCAGTAGAATTCTGTATTTCAATATGTAAATGTGTATTTATGGCTATTATTAAATCAAGCTTCACACCGTAGCCGAAGCCAACCCATGAAATGAAAACAAGTATTCAAAGCCACGTTCAACATGATTTACTATTTCTAAGAAGCTCACGAAAATAATTTACTAAGCACAGGCGCCGTACTGTAAACTCTTATGGGTTGATTACACGTGTCGAGTACAGTAGCGAGACAGTAAATTGACACACTCGGTCGAGCAAATAAACCATGGTTCTAGACTCTAGGCGCTGTCTCGTCTAGTCAATTTTTTTTTTACAAACCGAGTACTCGGTTAAGGGTACTGTCTCGCCACTGTACTCGTTACGTATAATCAGATCGTCCTCTAAACCTCTAAACTAGATCGTCCTAGCTTTCGTCTCACTCTATCTGCCTGAGAACAAGCGAGACAAAACCCAACACGAGTCAGTTCAGCCTCGTGCTAATAGTTCTTGGTACGGCCTGAAAGCTAAGCTACTAACTTATTCGAAGCAAAAGGAGTAACAATAAATATAACTCAGTACAATAAACAAGTTGTTTAAAGAGGTTTCTCGTGAAAAGATATTTTGATCAAATCAACTTCAAAACGGAATATACTTTTACAACAGACTGTTGTTTAGAATGGATTTCAAAATCACAGGAATAATATTAGGTACGTTTCTCATTTATTTTGCTTTATTTTTTAATTCTTACTCTTCTTCTTTCTCTTCTTTTTTTACTTTTCTACCGAGAAGGATAGTGATTAAGACTAGTTTTAAAGTTTGTCCCCACTCGATTTTGTAAGCGCTGTACGGATTTATTTGAAATTTTACACCATTTTCAGTAAAATTATTCACAAACTAATTTAATATTTTTAAACAGAATACATAAACGCTGATTTAATAAAAATTAAGTCCATAGTATCATAGTGACTAGCAGGTCGTTCGTTCCAAATTTACACCGTAATTTTTTACTGTAATTAACAGTGACATGGACATGTGTTATAGACAAGGAACCGATATAAATAAACATCTATTGTTATAAATTTAAAATATAGTTTGTCTGCCCGTTGGTAATCTTGTTCTACATTTTAGGTCATAGAAAACCAACAAGTAATAATATTTTGTTATTACAGTATTTTGTTAACGGTACCCTTAGCTCAAACTGTAATATTTCAGTTCTCCGAAATTTTCACAAAATAATTACTGAAATATGAATATTATGTTACGTTTGTTACGGAGCTGAATTGTATAGAAAACAAACGCATCATTTCGAAAACTATAGAATTACGAGTATAGCCATCCTTTTCTTACCCATTAAAACAAAAAGAGATACAGGTAGTTGTACAATGTACATTGTAGAGTCTAGTACTAGAAAAGTTGCCGTAATTTTCTTAAAAAATAATTAATTAATAGATAACATTAGCGTAGTATAATGACGAATAAATGACTCGGCTTTCTCATAAAAGATTTCCCCAGTCAAAACATGAATGTACTCGTCAATAAATTACTAAAAAATAATAAAATTAAAAGCTGCTCAAGGCCGTTTTACCATTAAGAAATCAGGTGAAGCAAAGCCACCCCACGTAGAATCACGTAAAGCGATAAAAGTGAGACATTAAACTACTACAATGAATTAACATTTCACACCCGCTATTAAAGTCGTAATTTGATGAACATATAAACTGCGGCAGTAAATTACGTGCGAACGTACGAGCTATTCCGATCCAATACCACATTCTTGTACAAGTGGTATTTCTTTTTGTATTTTTATTCTATTCCGAACGAAGAAGTACCTACAGCTTAAAATTAAGTGGTATACGTTTAAAACTATCATATTATACTCGTACCTGCTTCTGTTTGGTTGCTTGCTGCTGCTGTCACTGTGTTTTTTACGTTGTTTTTCAAACGTTTTAATAGATCAACATGGACAGCGAGTACAACATGATATCAATGCTTACCTGAAACCAAAAAAAAAATATTATGAGTAAGACAAAATAAAAGTATCTCAAATAAATTACGTTTCATTCATAACACTATTTCACAAAGTTTCAGTATTTAAATGAAAGTTTCTTCTTAGTTGATTAATAAAAACAATCGACAAACACGTAAAATTTAAAATTAAAACAATTTTGAAGCTCATCTTTTGCAAAGTAAGTAAAAAAAAATACGTTTTAGAGAATATTATTCAAATGTTTCGCCGTATTAATGAAATTTAGAATTAGCGTTAATTGAGCTACTGTCCACATCTATACTGCCGCCAAGCTGCGCAGACGGCGCACCTGCCGGCTATAATTTTCCGCCACAATGCGGACAAACGCATCAATGTCTTATGACCAATTCATTCCGGCTAATCTATGAGAGTTTTGGAGCCCTTGACGGTTTGAGAAAAACAATGAAAACGCCAGTCTGACTCTGGGTTAACCTGACGTGAATCTCAGTCGGGGTGACCAAACACCACACAGAACTCAAAAATTTGAATTCCAATTTATTAAGATTGTGGATGTGGACCTCGGTTACAAAGTTGGTTTAATAATTATAAGTTCTCCAGACCATGCCTGTCAGCTTATTGTGTGAAGCGTAAATATTTCAGTTGGTGCATTTCAATAAACTCGAATCTTCAATGACCGTTGTCAAGACAGGCGACGCATTCCAGTTTCTGAGATAAATCGGTTTGAGAAAAACAATGAAAACGTGGGTCTGACTCCGAGCTGTCTTGACGTGAACGTCAATCGGGGTGACCGAGCACCTAACACACTTATTGTTTGGAGCATAAATATTTCAGTTGGTGCATTTCAATAAGCTCGAATCGTCAATGACCGTTGTCAAGACAGGTGACGCATTCCAGTTTCTGAGATAAATCGGTTTGAGAAAAACAATGAAAACGTGGGTCTGACTCTGAGCTGTCTTGACCTGAACGTCAATCGGATTGATCAAATACCAAACACGCTTATTGTTTGGAGCATAAATATTGCAGTTGGAGCAATTTTAATAAACTCAGATCATCAATGAGCGTTGTCAAGACAGGCGACGCATTTCAGTTACTGAGATAAGTAAGATGAAGACACGTAAGGTCACTGCTCTAAAATGTAGTTTTATTTGGCACACAGACGCCACCACTCAACTCAATTCTGACTCTGTCTCTTTCTGACTCTAGTTCTCTATCAGCCAGAGAAAGGCGAGACAAAGCCAACGTGATCCTATTCAGGCTTGCGTTTAAGAGCTCATGTTTCGAGCCCAGGGCTATCAACTCGGTTTATTCGAGTTACTTACTATCCGAAATAGATTGGTTGATTGAATAATTGTCGATGGGCTGCAATTTGCAGATTTGTAAACTGAACTTTAAACAACCGTACCGACCGAAAAAAATGTGTACTGTTGGTCAAAACATGAAATTAAAAATTAAATACATCAGAGAGCCAGCACAATTAATGTGGATGCGCAATGATCGTAAGTGTTTTACTGCTTAATTCATTAATTCGTTTTATTAAATTCAGCTTTACTTAACTTCATTTAATTTATTTTTTAAATATCTTTGTAAAACTGACTTAGTTGTAACATTCATCTAATGACAATCGTGTTAACTCACATGTAATTAACAGCGTACTTAACTAAATAAATAAAAGGAAGAGACTGACTTTCAAGACACGGATTCTCCACACCCAGTTTGGAAGGCTGTGATTTCTTATAAAAATAATGTACAATTTTTCTAAATAATAGATACATTTTGATTTAAATCAATAAATATTACTTACTAGCTTCGTCCTGTGGTTTCACTCGATTTTTATGTGTAAAGTGTCTAAACCATCCCTGCATTGAGGGATACGAAACAAAAAAAATGTAGAGCCAATTTCGAGTTCTTGCGAGACTAACGGACAGCGATTGATTTGTATATAAGAGATTTCTGATTACCAAAAATGTATCACAAACTTTGTTCAACAAATACAATAATTAGTTAGTTAACAGGCTCTTTATTAATCTCCTCAGATACGACTGGTTCTACGACTATTATTAACATTGTAACAGTCTATCACAAATCATACATCACAAGTGTTAAAAGGCCGCCGGATTAGACTAATCGCACTCGAGTACCGAGACAGGCACTAAGCACGGGTTGATTTATATCTTTTTAGATTTATTCGTGCGCGATTAAGGATACTAATTTGAATCCTTTTGATTTATAATTAAATGCTTGCTTTGAACTGGTTGAATTAAAGCGATGAATTGGTATCTAATCTAGTTGAGGTCTTGTTAATAATGACCGGCTTTAATTTGGTCTTGAAAACTTGCTTTTAGAATGCACTGATTTTAGTTACACTGCAAATAAAATAAGGTAATTTAAAAAATATTTTTAAAAACATGCTTTTATTGCATTGCTATCGGAGTCACATGTATGTTACATATACTAAATTTCAGCTTAATCGGACATCGGGAAGTAGTTCAAAATTGATTTGCAAGACTGGTATACGCATGTAATTCCGATGGCAATGTAATACAAGCTTGTTTCTAAAAACATTTTTAAAATTAACTTATTTTTAATGATAGAATTGCGTTTAACGATTTTCGCGCCTGATGGTGAAGAATGGTGCGGCTTACAATTAAGCAGGCTTACCTTGAAAAATCGATTCACTCTTGATTTTAGCTGACTTGGGCTGGTGGTAATTACAAGCTTAAACGCCTACATTAATAAACTGACAAACAATATAACAGCTAAAGATGATGAGATTCTTGGAATTCATAATCTTTGTTCACAATCAAATGAAATATATTTATAAATAGCACATATTTCATCGCCTGATTTGATTTCTTACTAAGAAAGAAATGGTTCAAAGACGTCCTAAGCCCACATAACTAAAGAAAGCTTCTTCATTTGCCTCCGATATTCCTAGAACTCTGTAATTAATAGGAGTATTTAAAGAGTACGTAAAGTAAATAGCATTACCCGAAAGTTTGGAAAGGGGAACCAAAAAGATTCATTGCGTAGGTTTCGAATAAGGGTAAATACTTATTTTGGAGCTTGTTTTGCTGAAAACTCTTGAGATATCTGTGTTTTGTGCGACTTAGGGTAAGCATGAGATCCATATTTAATGTTGTTTAGTAGAATTTTCCGTATCTCCTAAGAAAAAGGCTTAGGATTCCCTATATTCCGTTATTTTTCTCTTGGATTTTATCCCTCCTCGCTCTTTCTTGAGTATACTTCGCCTGTCGAGAGCACTCAATGAACTGTAGAGGTAGAACCTTGAAAAATAAACAAATAAATTTCGTTCAAAAATATGTGAATAAACAGTAGCCTTAGCATATTTCGTTCAAAAATATGTGACTTTACAATATAAAAAAGGTTTACAATATTATGAACTATTTGCGTAAGCGGCGGCTGTGGCCATTTTTTAAAAGCTTTTATTTAACTTGTAATATTTGTAACGATGTTTGTTGATGGGTCGACGACATCAGACCCGTCGCGGGTCATCCGTGGATGAGATTGTCCCGAGACAGGGAACAATGCCGCAAGGGAGAGGAGGCCTGTACCCAGCGGGTCGATACAGGCTGACGGCAGATGATGATGATCATGTTTGTTCGGGTGGAATCTTGCAACTCAATTTCGAACCTATCCCGATGTCCGATTGAGCTGAAATTTGGTAAACGTGTGTAACTCCGATGACAATGCAATAAAAGCTTGTCTAAAAAAATAATAACTTTTATAAATATTTCCATTAAGTACGCACCACGTATTTTTTGTGCGAATTCATGCAGGGTCATATTTTAGTATGAGTTCAAAATTGGTATAAAATAAAAAAAAAAAAACCGAAAAATGGGGATGACTTTAGAAAATATTAACAAATCACACCATAAAATACTAACATCTATTCTCAGCACGTTTGAGTTATGAAATGGTTTTAAGTAGGTACCTTTGTGTTGTTTTACTCGTATCTAACTCGATATTTTATCTCGCCGTCTTTAGAAGTTCAACGTATGTCGACAATGCATCGCCGCTGGCGCCTGGCCAGTGCACCTGTTGCGTGGGCATTGATACAGAAACCATACTGATTATGTCTATTATTGAGTACCTGCTGCTGAAGTGGTTGTATAATTGGCGAACATAAGGAGCATGAGCCGTTCTGTGTACTCTCAGCGCGAGCCTGAATTGAATCGCTTTGGCTTTCGGCTAGTCAAAAACGAGACAATAAAATTAATTAATTCAGAATATTTTATCTCAGACAATAAATCCATAGGTTTAGTTGAGATTACAATTAATATTAAAATCAAAATACAAATACTAAGTCATACATTAAAATATGTAATACGAATATTAGAAATTAGGATATGAAACTGAATTAAAAAAAAATGTGAGCCGTCACGGGACGCCTGGCAGATGTGAAACATCGACATTATTTTGAAAGTAATATGCAGAACACAAAACCGTTCGAAAATTGAAACTCAATTAGGTACGCGCGTCGTCATTTATTTATTTGCTTGAATACTGCATGCCGTGGCGACGCGTCGCCACGGCATGCGTCGCCACGCCAGAAATCGGTTTTACGTGCGCCAATAGATGTTTCACATCAAAAATTCAAAATTTGAAAATGAATGTCACAATAGCCAGTGTCATTGTTGCCAGTGCTGTACTGTGTATAGCCTCTGTTTCCTCTGAATTTTGTTTGATTAAAACTTGACATGACGCACAGCTGTCTGTTTCCATTTCCAATCATTCAAATAGAAATAACTTATTCGGGCACAATACAATATTACAGATAAGATCCCAAAAGCACCTGATCTAGTCAGAGACTGTGTCGGAAGCTATGTACGCTTTACGCGCAATCATCGGACAGCATGATTGAAGCAAACGAAATCAGTCAATCGAACTGATTGTGTACGAGCTCACGTCCGGTCGAGCGTCTGATCTCTATGAATCTACGTTTATTTTCATGCGATGACGTCTTGTCGGTCACTATAAATGCTATGAATGCATAGTTTTATAAGGAGGAGGTTTTATAAGGGTATGCGAAGCCGAAAAAGGCTCATGGTACTAATGAACTATTTTTCCTATAGGATGGGAGATGGGACCAACTCTGAAATCACACATTAAAAATTCCATACATTTTGTTGAGTGTCACTTTGAATACGTATTATGGATAGTTTATGGATATATTATGGATTTTATTCGCGTTGGTCTCATTACCTCGTTCATAGGATCGGCTTATTAGTTCTAGGTCAATTGGTCAATATCATTAAACAGAAATACATCAATTTCAACTATTACATCTCTCTAGAAGGTATTTTTCCTCCCACAAGTGGCATGTCACGTTTCATGTCACGTGGCCTTCGACATTTTATTCGCAAATATCGTGATATCAAAGCCTCAAACGTAACCGTTCCTATTCTGTCACATGCGATATCATCTCGGTCACTCTCGCTCTCATGGCTTTCATAACGAGTGCAACAGAGACAGGTGTAATGTCGTACGAGTCAGACTAAGGCCTCTGGACTGTCGCGAGGCCCGCGTCCTCCGAATTCCTTTTAAAACGTCCCTTTGTGTCTATTTGTATTTATTGTATTGTGTTGTGTTGTGTTTTGGTGAACATGATCGACGTTTCTTTGTTTGTTTTGTTGGATGCGTATGTGAAGTCTGTGACGTAGTTGGAATTTCAAAGGGAAACTACGAAAAAAGATGAAAGTCTGGAAGCTTAGACACATCACTTTTAGCGATTGTTAGGGTTTTGTAATTTTGTATCGATTTATCAAAGTTTATTTTGTGATCATTCGATTATTTAGCATTTTCGTACTGGCAGTTTGTAAATTGGCTATGACAGATGAAGGTAATCGCGTTGGTTACGGGAGTCACGTGATGATGCGGATGGCGATGGGGGACGGCCATTGATTGTATTTGGTCGCCTTTGTAAATTTAAGAATAAGAATGTACTTGTGATGCAATAAAAGTAATGTAATAAGCTGAATTATTGTATTCTTCTCTCCGGAGCCTCCATTTCTGACACGATAAAGTCGAGTTGTTGTTGTTTTTAATCACCATTGGTTATTGGTTTGGAATTTCTGGAGATATCAAAGAAAAGTTTGTATCTAACTGTCTAAAACTGTAGGACAATAACAAATTACGTTTTAAAAATGCACTCGGTCCACTCGAGATGATTTCAAAAATGGTTAGGTAATATTACTCGGTAGTCGGTACGGATGAGGTATTTTTTCGGATTCTATCTCGCGTTTCACTTTTTAGTGAATGCTTCCTGAAATATAATATATATTAGGTTCCGTAAATAATTTATACCGAGTCAGTTCAGGGCATATCGAGAAAAACGAAATTGCACTGAGCACTGACAAAAATAAGGGACCGGCATTTGGTATTGCGGCTGAAGGGGCTGGCTAAGAAGCAAATTTATCATAACCATGTGTGCAGTCATATATTACGAAGATCAAAGAGTGTAATTGTAGAATAATGTCATTATGTTCACCATTCAACCCACTAAGTGCAGTGGCTCCCAACCTTTTTAAACTAAATACCACGGCCCACTTTGTTTTATTTGTTAGCGGGTAGCGGGGGACCAAAAAAAGTTGTTCAAAATGTATTCCTTTTTAAATTTTCACACGTCGCTGTTATAATTATGAATCAAACAAAACGTACCTTGTAGTTTGATTCCAATTATGCGAGGATCACCACCGAAGACGATTTAATTATTACATGCAGCAGTACATGGGATTGTGCTATCTTCTTCACACCTTTAGATATTCACCACTATAAAATACAAAACTTGACTTCCCGTCTCCCTTCCACGACCGGAGAGGGGCGCCTGAAACTGGTCATTATTTTTAGAGATATACCTACAAAGGATGTTAACTGTGTAAATATACATTTTTGTTTCTTAGTTTGTCTGCTCACTCAAGGGTCCTTTCACAAGGGTGGGTTGGGAGTGTAATCGTCTTCGGTGGTGATCCTCGCATAATTGGAATCAAACTACAAGGTACGTTTTGTTTGATTCATAATTATACTTTGGATCACCACCGAAGACGATTTAATTATTACATGCAGATGTTTAGAGATCCTTCGTCAGACAAAGAGCTTAAAAACAAACAATGTTATAATATATGCCCTTCTGGTATTGATTTATGTTACCTACATTATTCAAAATAATGTGTTCCATAGGTAACTCTATCTTTAATCCATAACAATTTATAAAACTTTTAAAATCTCAACAAATAAGTTATCAATCCAATAAAAGCATTTGATTGATTAGATACATAATATATTATTATTAGTACCTATTCATAAAAAAATATTGAATATAGATTTTGCCACTTCACTGTTTTCAAGATTATAAATTTAAATATTCTCTATTTAAAAAATATATAAAGCAATCGCTCCGACCTGTAGCCTTCTCAACCTATTTTTGTTACACCTAAGAGTATGTGAGCTTTTCGCATTTTATGCGGATCTAGCATGCTAATAATGGTGATATGTTCATCCAGCTGTTTAGGATTTATTAATATAAACTCGTAAAACCGTCGCAAATTTGCAAGGCAGTTTATCAGCTATTTAAACTCACTAGGCATTACAGCCGCAAATAAAATTATATTTCTTACATAGATTCTATACAAACCATAGTTAAGGTTCAGATTATGTATAGGTATACAATTTATGTTACCCAGTAATGTTCTTAAATAAAAGGCAAGGGTTGGAAGGCACCGGACCGGGGTTGCGATGTTTTTCTTAAATAGGAAACTTTTAGGCTTAATCCCGGAGTGGTACTTACTCCATTTTTTTTTTTTTTTATTTATTTATTTTTTTTTTTTTTTTTTTTATTATTATTATTTTTTTTTTTTTTTTTTTGTTAAAAAAGAAAAGAATCTCATACATTAATTCGCAAAATGCTCCACAGAATTATCATTAAAATTAATTCATTTTAAAATACTATTTTTAGGCTTCGTTTCACTCCAGGGCTATCTTAGACCATTCTCAAAATACTCCGAGATCTATTTTCAAACTGCTTCATCGAAAACAATAGAAATTTAATTTTAATCTAAACGGGTTATTATAGTTTGAAAGATTTATTTAGACCCATTCATTTAATTTTATTAAACTTATCGGTTGCATTTTCTTGCGGAAGCAATCGCTTGTAGAGTGCTAGTTTCACAAGATAAATCTTAAAGGGTAATTATCTGCTAAATAATTATTTAATTTAGAAACAAAACCCAAAATCTTATTGGTGTCCCAATACGCTGAATATTTAGTTTAGTATAAGTAGTATTTTTTATTTAGTATATGGTTTTAGGTTATAACCCGTCCACACTTTATAAAAATCTGTAGACACTATCATATAATGTGACTTTTGCTACTATGTTTATGGACAAAGCTGTTAAAGCTGTCACATAGTTCAAAATTTGTTGTTTTAATTAAATTTAAATTCTATATGACTCGCATTAGAATACTGAAAGTTACTGTTACTTTCTTGAAAAAATATCCGCAATTTAATACATATACGAATCATATTGCTTTGAAGTTTGATTCGCAGATGAAACCATGTCAATACAATAATTATGCCTCAAAAAGGTTTTGATTTATCATCAACTGCCTGGTAATCTCGCTGCCCCCAGAGTAAGGTCAGCGTGTAGATGCCATATTCTGTGAGCAAATATTTTATTCCAAATAAAAATATTTGTTCCGATACTATTAACACAGTTCACGGTGACTTTAACTTACAATGCCTGAGTCGGAGGAACACATAGAGAGGCAAGTTACTTGCAATTAACAATTTATGTTACTTATGTTCATATTCCGTGTTTATCTTACTGAATTCATGATTAGTAACGACGTAATCAGGCAATAGTAGAAATATTCCCAATCTCATAACATCGCCGAAGTAGTTCGTTATAAAAACCTTTATTCGATTTTTAAAGTAAACAATTGTTGCGTTATCTGCTCTTAAGAGTTTATGGCAACATTGAAGCTCAAAAATAAATATTTTGAGTCCTTGAAATGCAAATTTTAAATCCAAAGTATCCAATACAGCTCCAATTCAGTCCAATCGTCCCGTAAACTTTGCCCGTCAGGCAGTGCGCCGCGCCGCACCGTCAGCTACTTCGAAAAACATTTTATGCAACATATTTGATGTGTAAAAATGGAGCGAAATGAGTTCAATGTGAAGTCTTTGCTCTCATAAGTAAATTTTTACTGACTACGCTATAACCAAATTTTTAAAATTTGGAAATTATAATCATTAAAATTAAATATGTGCATAATATAGGTATCCAAGGATCATGTAGGTAGTTATAGTTACTCGTACGCCCATTTTTCCCATTCCAATAATTTTGTAAAGATGTACCAGTCTGTATGTATGCATGCGACGAAATTCAATCCATTTTGTTAAAAAATAAATACACGGATTTTCGATGAGAGCGCTTTGAATAGGGCTCTAATTAGAAATCAAATAATTTAAATAATTTTGATTTTTCTGATCTAACTAATTATTATTTAGAATTTAGAATAGAATTAGAATACTTAGATTTTAGAATTGATTAATATTTTTTATATAGTAAAGTGCCCTTATTGAATCGAAATATTTATTTTTGAACCCCAAATAAAACGGTGATCGCTGTTACCTTTCGGTATTTATTCTCATTTATATCAGATCAAGTATAACAGCACATAGGTATAAGAAAACAATCGACATCGACACGTCTCGCGTGTCGATATAAATTCCAACCCATGATTTTATTGCCAGGTACCGACTCAATAAAACGGTTTCTCTTTACAGTACACTCAAAACATTACTCTTGTATTCAAAATGATACTAAAAGAAAAAATTTCATAGAAATATTTGTAGGTCTTACTATTTCCTTATGCTCTTCCTTGACTAGCCATTTCCTGCGACTGTATTCCCGGCGGCGATCCCTCGATGCTGGTGCCTGCATCCGAGGAGCGGGGTTCTGACGCAGCTCGATGGCTACTCACGGAATCCCCCACACGTTTAAAGCTCCTCGTTTAATTTTGAACTTGACCTTGAAACGGCCCTTTTCGAAATTTTGGCCAATAGGTACTCGACCAGACTTGGCAAAAATAAAATGTCTTAACATTTTGTGTTGTAACACTATGTTGTGTCTGCTAACATAATATGTTATCCATCTTCGCAATTTCTGTTTCCTGTAAGCAACTGGCGTCTGTATTTCCTCTGACTATTGCCTTCAATGCACATTTTATTGATGCATCGGCTTCGTTTAATGCCTCTTCCTCTTGGCGGACCTTATAGCTTGCATAATCGACAGATAGACATAGCGCCAGTACTATATATTATAACCTCAACGCGATTTTCGCGGAGAAACTTTAACTTTTTACTACACACGATATACGTGGAGTAAATGCGCCTCAAACACGATTTACGTGGAGGGTTCATCACCTTTACACGATTTACGTGAAGGTAATGCAAAGGCTCAACATGATTTACATTGAGAATTAGTAGGTAGCCTCAACACGTTTTACCTACGTGGAGATGTTGACTTGATTTATTAGAAAGTATTAAAAAGCCTCGACATGATGTACATGGAGAATTAGTAGGTAGCCTCAACACGTTTTACCTACGTGGAGATGTTGACTTGATTTATTAGAAAGTATTAAAAAGCCTCGACATGATGTACATGGAGAATTAGTAGGTAGCCTCAACAAGGTTTTTGTGGAGTTGGTCATATTTACGCTTAAAAGAACTTAGTATTTTTCTACACACGATGTACGCGGAAAGTTCATTGTCTTAACACAAATTAAATCAAAGTAATATAAAACTCCAACATTATTTATATGGAGAATTAGTACATAGTCTTATCACATTTTACGTGAAGACAGTTGTGTAAATTAGACAATACGAAGAAATTATTTTGATACTCGACTAATAAGATAAACTAAGAAGTAGGTGGTACGTATAAATAAAAGTGAAATAATAAATCTTACAATTCGATCCTTCCAAATGTGCCAGTGCACAGAATACGTACTCGTAAGTGCCACCCTACTTGAGATGAAATCATTCCTGTTGTTAACTATTAATTAAACACAACAACAATAAAAACGAAGGAGTAGGTAGTCAATTATAATTTATCTTACCTACATTCATATTTCAATTCAAACCCAAAACTTTCTATCATGTTTAGTAATAACTTTAGAAAAGAGGGTAGAAATATATAGAAATTAATTCAATATTATAACGCTATGGTATATTAATTGTCTTGCAATTATTTTAAATATTGTATGTAGGTACGTCTATTTTACATACCTGATTTCCAATATCCAATACTATCCATTTCGAACTCGTAATTCCAGCAAATTATCACATTGTTGACGGAAACTCGACGACGACGAGCTCCTTAGCCCGTTTCGTTGCACTTTTCTGCATTTTCCGTACTCACTTCCAATTAGATCGCGTATATTTTTCTTTATCCTAACACTTATTCACTAAATCAATCCATGTGATAACAATTATTCACCGGATCAATTAGGTACGGTGTGATTCCGACGACACAAAAACACGTAATGACCAGTTTCAGGCGCCCCTCTCCGGTCGTGGAAGGGAGACGGGAAGTCAAGTTTTGTATTTTATAGTGGTGAATATCTAAAGGTGTGAAGAAGATAGCACAATCCCATGTACTGCTGCATGTAATAATTAAATCGTCTTCGGTGGTGATCCAAAGTATAATCATATTATTTTCATAATAATTAACAACGAATAAAATAATCTACAGACCGTATTATTTTTATAATTAAGTATGTATAATGAATAAATAATCTACGGACCGTATTTTTATTTTACCCTTGTACTGGTCCGCGGACCACTGGGACCGCTGGTTGAGAACCTCGGCACTAGAGTCATGTTTGTTATATCTCATTAGTCGTGTCCTGTTCTTAGTCATGTTTGCAAACAGAATGAAGTGTGTGTGTGTGCGTGACATTTGACGTCATACTTCCCTATTTCGAGACAAATCTTATGGCAAAGCTTATTTTGGTTTGAACATGGTTTGAATAGAGTTGTTGGGTTTGATTTAGTTTGTGTCATATCATTTGATGTTTATAACCTTGCAAGTAAATTATTTGTTCAAAAATTGTAATTGCATAATTGTTTTCATTGGAATAAATGTTCGTTTTTGCTGATGTTTTAAACCATTTTAGACATTCAATAGATAAATAAATCAACTCGATATTGTTCACAGCAGATATTACAAACCAAGTCCGAACTATTACTTTTAGTAGATATTGCACTTTAATCTAACTTTCTAGATAAGGGCAGGGTTTCTTAACTAGAATTGTACATAATGATGTGTTTTATAGTGTACCTCTTTGAACTTATGTACCCTAAACATCTTGCCAGATTTTAATGTCGATAATTTCGACTTAATTTCCAGAGTGTCACGTCTTACATTTAGCCACCGTGGTATAGTTTTTTTTCGTTTTAATAGCTTCTAAAATCGTCTCCTTTCATTACTCGCGCACTCCCCCTATAAATCCCCTCCAATAAATTCCGGCGTAACCTTTCCATCAGCGACCGTCACATGGCGTCGCTGGCGTCCCGCCAGGGTCATCATGTCACCACGGCTGTAGGCGTGGCTTGTTTGTAGGCGTCTTACCGTTGGTGCTGGCCCGATTGGTGGTCGCCAGTGGCACAGATATATTAGTTTGTTTTGTGCCTGCCCCGGCGCAGTCGTTAATGTCGATGGAAGGGATTTTGTATTTTTTGACGTTTGAATTTTTGCTGGTGAAAATGTACTGAAAAATTACCTTAATAAATATGTATACTTTGGTTTTGAACTGTTTATTCTATTTTGTTATAATTAACACGGAAACCTTCACGTTATGTTGAGTCGGCTTTTACCCCAAAAAGTTTCGATCACTTTAATTTTCTTAGTAAAATTTTTCTATCTAATGGTATGTCAATTTTAACAAAAACAACGTAGGTAATTAGCTAAATACAAAACTGCAAAAATCGAAACAAAATATTCAAAATCTCAACGTTGGTAAGAAATTTTCAAAATGTCTGACATTTCACGCATCACTTCCGTACAACATAGCCATACAAAAGAGAAGAAAATAGAAATATTGCCTCGCAATGTTGTACGATGTCAGGAGAACGTACTAACGTAGTTTATAACGACGGGCATTGACCTCAGACCTGATTTTTCTAAGAAACTTACTATATTTAGGTTAGATCAAATTACGAAATATCAAAATGTTTTATTGATACCTGTTATTATTACTATTGTAATGTTGTGCTTGCGTTGTTATTGGATCGAATTCTTAACGCATTCGAGACGTATAGCTATTTGGTGTCAGCATTTGAATATGTTACGAAAAGGAAAAGCTACCAGAACGATCTTAAAAACTTGCTGTATCTTAAAAAGCATGTCAATGAACTTTGATTGTCGAGATAGCGGTCAAACGAAAGCCTATCATAGAATTAAAAAAAACTTTTAAAACTAGCTTACAATGCAACCACTTAGATAAAAGTACATCAAAACATACTTCCGAGATCCAGACAAGATCATCAAACCCATAGAACTCAATTTTACTCGGTTTTCCCGGTGTTTCCCTTACTTTGCCGTACCTTAAATTACCTCTCCCCATCTAAAATGTCAGATTTTTTATAAGCTTTCTAAATTGCTGTGAAATTACGGCGTCCGTATCAAATTTGCGAGTCAGCGCCAAAATAAATCTTAATTACCACCGTACCCATCCATCTTGGAGAGGTATTTTTAGCTTCCGACCAATCGTGGTTTTGTATCGTGTGTGTACGTAACCTGATTATGGCATTTATATTGTCGATATTTAATGTCGAAAATGCAAACTCCATTATGATTGCTGCAGCATAAGGATAGTGCTATGACTTTATTTATCAAGTAGTTAAGAGTATGAAAATAAGAACAAGACGGCAGATTTTGTACAAGTACATACGTACAGCGCTAGTCGTGTTTTAGATTTTATTGTGGGATCACAAAAAAAAAAAATACTTTAATTTGTTTTTGTTTTTATTTTGTCCTTGATAATTACGTTAGCTGCGATCGGAGGACTTTAAAAGAAACCAAGATTGTGGCTACTTAGTTTAATTAAATTAATAAAATAATTACAATTAGCCTAAAACTAAATTAAGTGAATACTAGCTGAAGTGAAGCATAGTAATGACTTGAAAACGAGAAGGCTTCCATCTGGTCATCTCGGTGAGTTGCTGAATCGGCGCCTCGTGATCGGTGCCTAGGTCGCTTGTGAATCTGGAGCACGGCCTATGCAGCGTCAGCGGTTCCGGTTATTGAGCAATACGTAACTCCTCCACCCGTAGATCAGCAACTATTTTCCAACTTGTAGTGAAAATGTTGCTGAAAATTCTTCCAGTGAAATTTCCTGTAAGGGTGAGGTTTCCTTGAAGTTAAAATCGATGACGGTGATGAGCAGCGGCTGGCAAGATACTTCGTCGTTCTCGTTAATTATTGTAAATTCTGGTGTTGACAGGGTGCAGTTCGATGGTGAGGTTATGAGGTAGCTTCCCTGGAGTCGCTTGTACTCCTCCTTGCTGCCTTTCAGGTGAACTTCAGTAGGCCCAGGAAAGGTTGCTACATATTCCTTGTTTCCTAGTTGTTCCATGGCTTCCGTGTCTAGGTTAACAGTGGTGAGATTGCAGGTTGCTCCCAGTGAGTGGTGCGTACTGAGTTCCCGCGCGCAATCATGCTGGTACTTGACTCGGGTGATGATGTCTTCCACGCAGAGGTACTGCTTGTCTACCTTCGGGCATTCAGCCTCCATGTACGCATACACATCCTTATTGGTTGCAAGGAATAGGGGGGGGGGGGGGGGGTATAAGGATTTGGTTATACCTGTTCGGAGCGACCGAGAGCTTGTATAAATCGAATGTCCCTGCGCTATTGGAATTTGGAAAACTATAACTATCTGCTTATTGATGAAGTATGACCCGGGTTTTATAACAGTATGGTAATCCCGTAAATCTAAGCTTAATACTCTAGTGTCTCCATGGATTATCTGGAGTCTATCTACCTACCTAATGTATATATTTATCTATCATAGAATGATGCGTGCTTAAGGCGCGCACAAAAGCAATCTTTTTAGGAACTATCCAAATTGGTGAGCTCCATGCGGACTCGGAAAGTCTGACTATAACTTGCGTTTTATTTATTTGATCGCTAATCTCCTGCCGATGAACAAATGGATGACGATAGCTTTTTGTATAAACCGGAGCCTCGTCGGTTGTACGGATTCGGTGTTTTATCTGGTTAGTAAAAGTTAAGTTTTCACCATCAATATAAAATACATCCGCATATTTTGAGCAAAGAGCCATCAAATTAGCCTTTTCTTCTTCGTTAGAATGATTAGTGCGAAGTCGCGATAACACTTCCTTTGTACGCGCAGGCGCTTGTTTGGTACCTGTGCACTCGATGTTAAATAACTCAGCGCGAGCCGGGCGGTCTAAAGAGAATACTACATCACTGTTACTCCGATTCTCGATATCGAGTACAACTCTGTTCTGAACTACGCTCGTTACGCATTCGTGTACGATACAGTTACATAGAATCAGTTCAGGAATGTAAACCTCGCTATCTGGGGCGTTAATTGGTAACCGAACGAGTTTCCTGCTGTTTGCCGGAATTATGCTTTCGTACAGGTTAATATTTCGCGAGTCATGCAATAAAATTGGTGTCACCGCTGACCTTGCGTCTAGTAATAAGTGCTTTAAATCAATTTTTGCTTCCCATTTGGTAAGCGAGTCAAGGCCAACTAGTCCATCGAGATAATTATGAAATTGGAATACGAAGAGTTTGATCGGGTCGTAGTCATGCTGCGTGGACATAAAAGTTGCTACTAACTGGTCGCATATTTTAATGCACCTTGTAAGAATATTGGGGTTCCCATCGAACTCGGGTACCGGGCGTGAGGCCTTAAAAATTAAGTCAAGCTGCTGAGCCATTTCTATAATTAGACTAGTTGAATTATTTGAATCAACTTCTAAACCTACTTCTCTAACACTATCTAATTCTATATTACGGCGAGACTGACGAGATGCAGTCTCCCGGTCGTCCCGATTCCTGGGATGAAAAATTTTGGAAACTTATAGGATAGGGGGAAGGACACAAGATAGGGTCCGGAAGCAACACAAAAAAGGAAGTTTCTGCGTACTTACATGCACATTCTGGTTCCTCTGCGTATCGATTTCTGGATACTCGTCCCCGTACCGCGGCTAGTAGATCCGGATCCCAGATGAAGGCTTAGGAGCCTGTCAGCGACGAACGGTAGTCAGGTCGGACGATTCGAGATGCTGGAGACCGCTGCGTACTGACTCTAGGATCCTACCGACTGCGCCAATTACGTTAGCTGCGATCGGAGGACTTTAAAAGAAACCAAGATTGTGGCTACTTAGTTTAATTAAATTAATAAAATAATTACAATTAGCCTAAAACTAAATTAAGTGAATACTAGCTGAAGTGAAGCATAGTAATGACTTGAAAACGAGAAGGCTTCCATCTGGTCATCTCGGTGAGTTGCTGAATCGGCGCCTCGTGATCGGTGCCTAGGTCGCTTGTGAATCTGGAGCACGGCCTATGCAGCGTCAGCGGTTCCGGTTATTGAGCAATACGTAACTTGATCAATGATTTAATAAATTTATGAAGATCCACGAGTTAAATTTCTTGATAATTAATTTCAAACTTCATCGCAAAAATCGCACTGCAGGATTGTTTTGCTTTGAAAGGATTATGCCACCATCTCGTATATTAAGACTAGGGAGTATAAAGAAAATTATTTTGTAAACTAATACACCGAGAATATTTTGAAAAATAACTTCTGCGCAACATTGTACGATGAATTCTAACGCACAAAATAAACAAACTCAAGGCTTCCTTCCAGGTTACAATATCGGGTAACCGAGAACTAGGGCATTATACTACCCTTTTCGAAACAAGCCCTCGATCTCTCTTCAATTTTTCTCTCATAACTATGCCAGCGGGACGCCCAAAATTACACTCCGCCGCTCCAACCCAAAACCGCCTTTTTCCGTCAGAAATAAAGTTGACATTACTGTGTCAGAATCCTCGATTTTTAGTGCTCCGGGTTCTGAGGGAAGGTAGGACATAATCAAGTTAATGAGATGGCAGCGTCGGATGTCGTTATGTTTTGATCTGGAATGTCAACAGGGTGCGATCCGGCGCAATTCGGAAGGACTGGTGTTTTCGAAATATTCATGGCTCTATGGGGATTATAAAAATCGGGGCATGGCTATGTTAGGACACGGCCGTATGTTTTATGTGAATACGTGAAACAAATTCTTTGATCCTTTAGCTATCGCGTGATATAATAAAATATTGGATGTAGATAATAGATTTTTAGCTTTATCCCTACAGAAAAGCAATTAGATGTATTATTTCGATATACCTATAGAGCAGGAGCACGAATTTGATAGTATGGCTGGCGAAGTACATTAGATTCTTCAAAAGTGAACAAGGATCCGTGTTCCTAGTTCGAAAAGCAAAGTTTGAGGTAAAATAACCGGGTAAAACGAGATTAGACCGTCTCAGCAAGGCGAGAGCGCTATCGCTAGGTAGGTGCACTACCGGATTCTGCATTTTGATGCTCTAAAATTCTAAATACTGAGTAGTAGTACAATATTGTTCTATTAATTCTCCCCGCATACGCTAGGATGCAGTCAACTGACATGTGATCTAATTTCAGTTCGAAACTGTATGATTAATTCGGACGTCCATAAGCTAGAAAGCAGTCGACTGTCAAGTGATCTAATTTAAGTTCCGGTTTCAGCTTGAATGTAAAATAGATGGGGTTCGAGTTAGAGAGTTCGATATATTGGCTGACTACATTTTAGGTTAGGCACGGTAGAATAATTGTACTGTTTACAATCTGGTTAGCAACTAAAAACCACTTCGATGGCGCTGCAACTGCGACCCAAATGTGTCTTGGCGATGATACTAAAAGACGTTTATTTAAATAATATAGAATAGTTTAAAAAACTAAAAAACACGCATTGTCATCGCTCTTTGACAAACGCGGCACGTAGCAGAATATGTACCAGTAGCCGTGGGGAACCACAGCTTAGCCAGCAGTAGTCACAGAATTCGCGTACCGAGTCACAGCTTAGCTAACAGTAATCGTAGAAATCGCGTTCGGAGCAAAAACACAATTTATTAGCTTCATTATAATTATTTTAATTTATTTATAAGTACATTTTTTTTTATTTTTTGTTTAATAATTTATTGTCATCGATCCTCGATATATCTACAAAGTTTGAACGAAATCCGGCCGTTTAAAGTGGGTCAAAATCGCGCCCAAAGGAGTCGGTTACAAACAAGGTGAAGCTAATATAAGCGTGTTAAAATGAAACCACTTTGAGCCGTTTTAATATCCATGAAGTAGCGTCCAAAAAGTTCCACCGTTTTTGTCTGTTTCAAAATAGTTAACAAAGTTAAATACAAAACACGAATTGACTACTCCAATGATCGTTTTCAACGACCAGGCTAGTAACTAAAACCATTGGCTTTCTCCCACCGGTACCTTAATACCCCGAAACATCATCATCATCATTCAATAAAAAAAATCTTACCATTTTCTCATTGCAATGAGCTCCTTACTCAAATCATCTTATTTCGAGCCAATTTATCTTAAACCCCAAAATTGATACAATTGCGTCGCTCGGCAGAATTTCATCAACCCAATTTCGTGCGTGAAAAGCTCTTCAACAGCTTGAATTACTTCGAACCAAGTACAGAGAGAATTTTTTGGCGTACGCAAATTCCACCACGCTTCCAATTTAGCGAGTCAACAGAATAAGCACCTAATTACGTATCTAATGAAGGCTGAATGGCGCATAGGCTTTTATAAGTTTGCACGTCGTATGTCGTATGTGCGTACGAATTTCGTTTTAGTGCTTGTAACGTGGTAATGAGGAGTCGGAGAATTCGGAATGAAAGGTTTTAACTTTTGATTGTGATGTGACGCTGGGTTTTGGGAACACTGGGAAACAATTGAATTACTTTAGAAATGTGATTTAAATAAAAGACTGCCACAAAATTACGAATAATGCTAGGGCACAGATTAGGAAATACCTAAAGACTAAGCTAGGGCCTTATTTGCAGTTTGCGTAACAGATAAACAAATTAGTAATTTTATAATTTATTTTTTGTACCTGACGCGATTTGCAGGCGGAAATACACTAGAAATACAATTGAAAAACAAATTACGTAACAATTGAGAATAAGAATCTTAGCCTTATAACTAAGGCTTGTTAAAATTTAGATCTTTCGGAAGAGTGTCGGCCACTTAATTATGTACAAACTATAACATAATGAATATCTTACAAACTAACTTGACTGAGGTTTGTGTCGACGTAGGAATACAAATGTTACTACAAATAAAATATGTCCTTGTAGGTTTTTTAAGCGTTCATAGGCTTGCATTTGAACGCTATCCTGCCTGGTGGTAAGCAATGATGCGGTCTACGATGGGGCACGCTTGTCTAGAAGGAACCGATTTACTCGCGACTTGAAGGCACCAGATTATATCTATCAGGAAACACCAGGTAAGGTATGTATCCCCTCCGAATTGGGTTCCCGCCTTTCCGTGGCGGGGGGGATAAGTAGCCGGGCCGCCTTGCCCGGTGAAACTAAGAGGAACCCTAAAGGTGGAGGCTCGGGCCGGCGCCCTGGACATTCCGGGAAGCGGCGGTCTGGGCCTAGGAGCCCTCCCGTATACCTCTCCGTGGAGAGGGAACGTGGTAGGGCTCGGGGTCGTCTGCGGACGACGACGGGGGGCACATTGTGCCCTCCAGAGAGGTAGACTCGGCCGGCATCCTGGACAGTCCGGGTAGCGGCGGTCGAGTCCCCGAGAGGGAGAGAGCGGGAGAGAGAGAGGGACCCTTTCTCTCACCCGCTCCGCAGAGAGAAGAGCGGACATGGGGGCGAGTCAGGCCAGAGGGGCCAGTAAGGCTCGCACTCCGTCTCCGCTAGGAGGGCCTGGAGTGGCGGGTGAGGGGACACCCGCTGCTTCGCATTGGGCCCTCCAGGGTGGTCGACGCGTCTGATGTTCCGACGCGTCGCCACGAAGTGGGAGGGGGTGGCCACCCCCTACCCGAGGTGGGTCTGCCTCACGGCGGACATAGGCTGGGCGGGGCTGCGGTGATTTAATGGGCCCGCGGCTCCGTCCATTGCCTGGAGGAACTTCCCAGGGTTTTTAGTGGGTATGCCGCCACTAGGGCGGAGACTCCCACATAACCACTCTGCCCTCCCCGGGGCGGGCGTGGTTCATAAAGGATTTTCCCTGGGTCACAAAAAAAAAAAAGGTAAGGTATGTATGTATGTATAATGTGGATACCTATTACAAAAATAGAAAGAATACCTCGTGGTCCATACTGGGTATGTATTTTTTACATCAAAGTAGATTATACAGAAACAGTAAACAAAATTCACTTTCAGTTCCAGTATAGGAGATGGTAATGAAATTTGTAAATGAACTGGTGACTTTCAGCGAACGGCCAAAGGCACATACTTATTGACTACGATATCGTGTAAGGTCAAGACCACAATTGTACTAAATAATATATTAAACATGAGGTCACTGAAATGTTAAGCAGTAGAATAACATTGGGCGATATGACCGATGAAATTGTTAGGTCATTTTAGTTCAGCTGGTCATGAAAGCAATTGCTGCAATAGAAATGTTGTTGTGGTTTAAATCGTTACTAACTTTGTTACCGCAGCCTTAGACTAAAATAAAATACATAAATGCACGAGCCTAAGCCGTTGATCGCGTTCAGTCGAAATAAGTCTACAACTTTTATTTTTGTTTTTTGAAGTATTTTTGCATAACGGAAATGAGCACGAAGGCATTATTTGTTCGATTGAAGGTCGTGATATGTTGACTCCACAGACGTGTTGCACTTCCGAGGTGCTGGGAAGGAGTGAGAGTCAGTCAGACGTAACGAGCGTCCGGTGCTCATTTTAATAGTCTTCAATAGAGCCGTGGTAGCTCAGTGGGAGAACCGACGCTTCGCATTCTTGAGGTGGCGGGTTCAAACCCCGACTCGTACCAATGAGTTCTTTAGGACTTATGTACGAATTTACATACCACTGGCTTTTCGGTGAAGGAAAACATCGTGAGGAAAACCCGCATATGTCACGCAAAAAGGGCCGATTACCGGCCTAGTTGCGGAAAAAGAGCCCTCTCTTTACCTTTTCTTTTTATAGTCTTCAATAATGCGCTTATTTTATTCCGTCCATTTATTTTATTTTAGTCTAAGACCGCAGCGATCTAAAATCATGTTTTATCTCCGACAAAGGAGTGTCATCGTTCTATCGACTCAGAAAACAATTTTACAACCAATTTACAGCAATGCGCGACACAAACATGTGCAGTGTAAACACTATTTAGGAAAACAGTAGAAGTTCTACTTAGAACAATATTTTGTTGCACCAGTCGATAGTTCTCATTTTTAACCGACTTCAAAAAAGGAGGAGGTTATCAATTCGACTATAATATGTTTTTTTTTATGTTTGTTACCTCATAACTTTTGACTGGGTGAATCGATTTTGATGATTCTTTTTTTATTAGAAAGCTGTGGTACCATTTCAATTTAGTCCACTTCTGATAATGGTATCCATGAGAAACCCATATAAGTCTTAAATTTGCATTAAGTACGTGCGCGACAAATAGATTAACACAATAGTTTTGTAAAAATAATTATTATTGTGACAAATAACCAAGCAGACCTTTTTGTCTTCTTTGGTACAAAATGACCTCTCGTGGGTTTTATATTTCTTTTACTTTATTTTTATGAAATTGAATGACGAAAGCAAATCGCCGTACTACCGAGGTGCTTCAACTGGTAGTAGCAGGAATATGTATGTTTGTGCCGCTCCCTACGGGAATCGCGGTGCGGGTTCGTCGCGAACTTTTTGAATTGTTTTGGGTACCCGCTGTTATTATGAAATGTGAAGGTCACTTTGCCCTTCCATTGACCGCGGCTATAATTTTTAAGCTTCCAGTAAACAGGTTTTATCAAAGCTATTTTGATTATTGTATATTTCTCCAACAATGTGACGGTCCTTTATATTTTAAACATTATAGGCCTTGCTTATAAAGTTTTCTGGAAGTTAAGTGACATTGCTCAGTACTGCGCACTATTTTTTTGTATTGCGCACAAGTTAAATGACATTTGTTAATCTTAGCAAATGCTAAGCATCGTATAATTATAAGTGTGTTTCTTACTTTATTTATCCAATTTTTAATGTTCAGAACCTCCTTCGGGGAAGAACCCTAAAAGCGAGACTTCGGTGTCTGTCTGTCTGCCAATTAATATTTGTATTAGAAAACAATTCTGTATTTTTAGTGGCATTTCAATCTAAACCAAAAAAATCTAAGCTCAGGTGAAAACGCAGCTTTTAAAAATAAAATTAAGCCGTCAATGAGATTTAAAAAAAGTTTTTCGAAATGTCCAACGCACGAACTCGTCCAGATAATCGCCTGAATCCGTCACAACACAACACAACAAATAAAAAAGTTACAAACCAAATTGAATATCAGAAGCGAAAACTCGACTTCTCGCTAATTGAAATCCAATTTTTAATCCAATCACGTAATAACTTCTGACGAGGAATATCGGCAAACATACAATGATCCACTTTGAACTTTGGAAGGCTATCAGCTATCAGCTATCACGAAATGGAGTGTGAAAAGTTATTTAATTAATTTTTTCGATTAAATTGGTTTTTTTCCAGTACCCAATAGGTTTCCGTTTGACCGCCATCTCGCCTGATGATTGGTGGTGATAGTCATAATAACATGATAAACCAATGTTCTCATACTTTTTTTTTTCTTTTTTTCTTTTAAAACCAAAGGTGATTTGATCGCCAACCTTTAATAGTTGGAGTGGCAGTTATCTTTTTTTTGTTGTCCATTAAAATCATTATATATTTTCAAACTTAGATTTTCTAAAAGTGGTATAACTTTAGGTGGTTTAAAGCTTTGCGACTTGATTCTTCAAATTTATTTTACTTTGCAGAATGTGTTATGTAAATTAACGTGGCTTAGACACATCTAATTTGGTTAATATTGTTTTAATCTTAACAAAATTTCCAAAATAATTTTGTAGCAAAATGGAAAAATGCTAATGGCAGATCGTTTATCAAACTTTTTTTCATATAAAAATCTGACATGTGCCAACCCTACGCGTGGTTGAAACGTATCCAGCTCGCATGGAGGGGTCGAATCGGAAAATTAAATTGTTTTTTCAAGAGTGAACCGACAGCGCCGAACAACGGTAAAGTAAAAGGTAAAAGATATTTATTTTAAAGAGCTTTCGTAGGATTAATGTGTTGGTTTAGAGTAATTTTGTGATTTCTACAAGATTGTGAGGTACTATAGTCGTGTGTATAATAGACTGAACTATGCGTTACTTTGCGAAACTATATTTCAAAATGAAATATGTATCTCTATTATTAATGTCTTATTATACTGGACATGGTATTGTAATGGAAAATACAAGGTATCCATTTTTGACATACATATTACCGTCTAATTCTCTAATATATTAAAGGTTTCTCATTCTTAAGCTTTGATGTTTTACTGATTTTTGTGATTAGCTATAATATTGGTGTTGTGACATAATTTTAGCATCTAATTATTGACTTTAAAACAATAGTTTTCAACCTAAAATCTCATTTAAAGCTATTTCCGTGTTTCATAACCATTACTTTATAATAATTCACCAAACTTAATAAACATAAATATTAATAATTAGGCAAACAAACTCATTATTTGACTAAGAAATTTAGAGGCAAACTAGTAGCGTAAAAATAAACAGTACCACAACTTCCAATCAAAGTAAAAACTTTAGTTGTCAACGGAAATGGCTTAATTGTGCGATTACACGACGTTTAAATGCTTAACTAATTCTTTCTAACAAATTCTAATTAAGCGGGCCCGAAGTACTGGGAACATAATTAATTTATTTCTCACTTTGTAACTCACCTGAACCATAATAAGGCAATTAAAACTAATTCTTTAAGCGATAGTACTTCAAGCAAGTTTTTATGTTTAACGAAACGAGTTTACTGGACACATTATTTTTCCGTTGAAACTTCTTTCGGAATGTTACTATGGAAACTGACGTGGTTTTTACACATTTTTGTTATAATTAAACACGGGAATACTCACGTAAAAATTAAGTCGTCTACTACGACTAGTGCCAAACGAGACGCAACCGCGAGAGCGTCACGTTTGTAAACTCACCTGATGTAGGTCACCGGATGTGACCGAGGTGTTAGGTAAATGTGTTTTGATAAACTAGTTTCTGGTCATTTTTTGCCCGCGTAGCGTACAGTAAACAATGCAATAATCTCATAAATATAAAAATGAATCGCTGTTCGTTAGTCTCGCTAAAACTCGAGAACGGCTGGACCGATTTTGCTAATTTTGATCTTGAAATATTTGTAAAAGTTCAGGGAAGGTTTAATCGGTGAGAAACATGAATTACCTATAAGTAAAAAAAATACTAAAATCGACAATTTAATTTTCCAATACAAACTGTTCCTACCTGTGAAAAAATTGAAGTTCGTCCTATCGGTACGGTAAACTAGGGATGTCCGATCTCTTTTGTCTTTTTAGAAATAAAAAATAGTGTCACTTGGTTGTCAAATATTTATAGCTGTGTTCAGAAATTGGTCCGATCTTTTTGGTCTGCTTTGTTGGTTTTTTTTTTGTTTTGTTTGCTCTGCTCAGCTAGTAATTAATAATTAGATCTCGCAAAAAAGGAAGTAATTACAGAAAAAAGATATCACCCAAATTTTTCTAGATTAATTTAATAAATAATCAAAAATCCTTTATACGTAGACCTTTACGCCAAATGAAACCTCCTTAAGTCTCTACGACCATCGACCATGGGTTTAGACTGTGCGAGTCTGTTAGTCAGGAAGTCAGGACTTTCATAGTTACTCGTAGATTTAAGTGACTTACCTAATTAATGTTCTTTGTAGAGATTCTCTTAACATGCAACACCAAACACAGAACTGGGTAATACCTGTAACAAATAAATGAATAATTAGTTTTCTGCACATTTAAAACTATCCCGTTTTTTTTTTCAAAGTTCATTTAAAAACCGTTGTTTAGTTCGAATATAGGCAAAATCTATAGAAGATATAGAGGACGCGGTCATAGTTTGGAGCGAAGTACTAGTGTGATATAGCAAAAGACATTAGCACTCTCTCGCCATTTAGGGTGAAGCATTTCGTTTTCTTTACCTAAAAGGTAACGCCGAGACTTCAATGTTCGTCCGTACCGTACTGTCGTATCTACTATTATTTAATCTGTGAAAACCTTTGTACTTGTACTATCTGTTATTTATTCTGTGGTTTCGTCCGGTCTTGGCAAACTAAATAATACGTAACTAACTGATAGCCACTATAGATTTGCTCCGGCCATTACCAGCCAGGTGGAGGTCAAGTCAGTTGCCATGGCAACAAAATCGAGATGTTCAGATTACAGTCGAAACATTAGGCGATGTGGGCAGCGTGAATGAATGTGCCCTCATTGAAAACTAGGAGTAGTGTAAGTTATGGGATGACGGTAGACGACTGAAAAAGATATGGCAAAAAAACGGGATAATTAAGAGATAAAAGAGCGCGCTGAAGAGACCTGGGTTGTACCGCAAATCTGAACTGGATCGCGTTTGCCTTTGTCTCGCTTTTTCTCTAGCAGTCAGATCGAGGCGAAAAACAGGGTGATCCAGTTTAGTCTCACGCTTAGAGTTTATTTGTGGTAACTTATAAAAGCGTGGAAAAGGATCGATGATGATAACAAGATATAGAACAAGAACATTATTTTTACAAAACAAAAAACAAAAACCGACTTCAAAAGACCGACTATTGAGTTATTCATCTATTTGTCGCGCACGTACCTAATGCAAATTTAAGACTTATATAGTTTTCTCATGGATACCATTATCAGAACTGGACTAAATTGAAATGGGACCAAATGGGAAGCGTCAGCTTTCTAATAAAAAAATAATCATCAAAATCGATTCACCCAGTCAAAAGTTATGAGGTAACAAACATAAAAAAAAAAAAAACATACAGTCGAACTGATAACCTCCTCCTTTTTTGAAGTCGGTTAAAAAAGCAAAGTAACGTTCTGAGCTTAAACAAAATATCCTACTATAATAAGGGTGAAGTTTATATTATGTGGAGTAACAGATAAATTTCTTTATTTTGCTACGGCCCCCACACTAGGCACAAGGCCCGTATTGTGGACAAAAAGAATACGATACATAATTGTTTACGAAAAATGTAAAGTCTGGAGTAAATTTCAGTTTGAATCTTAAAGTTAAAAACTACAATACGAAACAAGCGTTCACTGATAATTTTATTTTTAAGATTAGTAATAATCGGTTTCTTCTAGGCAAGCGTGTTCCATCGTAGACCGCATCGTTGCTTACCATCAGGCGAGATGGCGGTCAAACGCAAGCCTATCATTCAATAAACAAGAAAATTATTTTTACAAAACAAAAAACAAAAACCGACTTCAAAAGACCGACTATTGAGTTATTCATCTATTTGTCGCGCACGTACTTAATGCAAATTTAAGACTTTTATGGTTTTCTCATGGATGATGGTATCAGAACTGGACTAAATTGAAATGGGACCAAATGGGAAGCGTCAGCTTTCTAATAAAAAAGAATTATCAAAATCGATTCACCCAGTCAAAAGTCATGAGGTAACATACATAAAAAAAAAAATAAAACATACAGACGAATTGATAACCTCCTCCTTTTTTGAAGTCGGTTAAAAATAGTGTGCCGTCGCTCGTCACTTACCCCTTACACCACATACGTCCTGAAGAGTTAAGCCCACCCCTAGAGGCCAGGATTTGTGGTGGAAAAACTTTGTCCATTAAGACGTCCCGGTCATCAGACCGGACTCGGTTTGTTTTGCTTGTTGTTTAAGTACTTACGAGTACAGGTACACGTGTTAGTTCGGATTGAAATGATTACTCTAACTTTACAAGTCAATGTTGGGAATTGGATGTGAATCCTTTGGTTTGGCTTTGTTTTTGTAAGTCGAAAACAGTGAATTTATTACTACTATTATCATAGTAATATTACAATGAGAAATTTTGTGTGTGATTGTACATATGTGTGTGAGTGTTTGTTACCACATGTATATCTGCAACTACTTAACTAATTTTGATGAAATTATAAACCTGTTTCTAGAATAACACATAGACAACTTTTTATCTTCATAACCATCACCGTTTTTCATCACAGCGCGGGTGAAACCGCAGGGCGCAGCTAGTTACAAATGAATACTCAGCTTTACGCCACAAAGATCTGTTTTCCTCACTGTACTCTACTATACAGGGTTATTCATAAAGGGTATGCTAAGCCGAAAAGGGCTCATAGTACTCATCATTATGAACAACTTTTACTATGGGACCAACCCGAAATTCGCGAAAAAAAAAATCAGCTGTTCCATATATTTTGTCGAGTGTCATTGACATTTTTCTATGAAACAGCTGATTTTTTTTTCGCGAATTTCCAGTTAGTCCCATAGTAAAAGTTATTCTTATTGATGAGTACTATGAGCCCTTTTCGGGTTGATCTTTTACATTTTGGAATTCTGAAATATGCACATCATCCAGGTTTTTCACTCTTAGTTCCACGGATTTACAAATTGTAAAATGTACTTTGTTCGAATACCTTTCCGCAAAGCTACAGAATAAAACGCTTAGAACAAAGTGTCTTTAAACAGGTCTTTGGGCTTGGAATGTATTCAAACACTGTGCAGGCAATGCATTTACAATACCAATAGTGTTGCATGTGTCGAAAGATGGCTTGCTTTCCATCAGGCGGACCTTCTACCTACTTACCGTTCTTTGTTATAATTAGAAAAAGAACTATGACTATGCTAAAGTTTTATCATCATTAGATGCCATTTTCATACTGAAATTTGGAGGTCACTAACCCATAACATATTTATATTGCAACCTCCGTTCGTTGATTGCTAAGACGCTACTAAATTGCTTCCACTCTTCCAAATACTGATCAAACTGTTCGGTACTCAATTAACTCAATAATTTCAGATCACGTACCCGAGCTACGCAACGTAAAGTGAGCGCCGAATACCCAGCCATGCATCATCCCGGATTTCGACTCCCCCACGAACTCGAAACAGCATAAAACAAGAACATTATTTTTACAAAACAAAAAACAAAAACCGACTTCAAAAGACCGACTATTGAGTTATTCATCTATTTGTCGCGCACGTACTTAATGCAAATTGAAGACTTATATGGTTTTCTCATGGATACCATTATCAGAACTGGACTAAATTGAACCAAATGGGAAGCGTCAGCTTTCTAATAAAAAAAGAATCATCAAAATCGATTCACCCAGTCAAAAGTTATGAGTTAACAAACATAAAAAAAACAAAAAAAATAAAAAAAAAAACACAGACGAATTGATAACCTCCTCCTTTTTTGAAGTCGGTTAAAAATCGGGTTTTTTTCACTGTGCCAATTAAACGAACCCTACTAAATATTATGAACGCGAAAGTTTGGAAGAATGTATGGATAAATGTTTGTTACTCTTTCACGCAAAAACGGCTGAACGGATTTACATGACATTTGGAATGAAGGACGTTCATGGTCTGGATTAACACATAGGCTTTTTATCCCGAAAAATGAGAGTAAATTAAATATAAATGTATATTTTTTTAAATCGAATAGGTATTCCAAATTTTAAACTTATTAATTTAGATCTTTAAAAAAAAAAAAAACCTCTAAAACGACTTTAAAACGGCTCTCCTGTAAAAAATGCCATTTATAGGTACGATATTGTTCGTAGGGGTAGTTGTGTGCGTTAGATACAGCTAACCCCGCAAGACATGCATCATCCCAGATTTGTATGTAACCAATCAACTCACCCCTAATTGCTTTTCCTTTGTAAACAAACTTGTATTGGTTTGTTCGAGTAGAAGATGTTTGCATGTTGGCGTCTGTTCGATTAGTGGATGCGGGTACTACGTAATAGTTACGACAGTTAGTTAAGTTATCTGTGCAGTTGGGAGGGGGGGAAGCGCAATCGTATTTTCTGCACAAAATTGACAGTTACTTGTATAAAGTTTTAGTTACCCCATTTGGTCAAGTACATAGTTAAGTTGGTAGAAGTCTTAAGTTTGTATTTTTTCGCATCTATCTTTTTTTTGGCTTCATTTGCATAAAACAATAACATATACGTAAAAGCACTTACATATATAGTCATAAATTAAACAAGCTGTCAAACCAAAATAATGCTAAACTAAATTTTAATGCACGCAGTGATAATATTTGACAACCAAGACCGGAACTGATCGATTTGCGGTTGAACTTTAATATCGAATGACGATCACTGAATTTCAGACTGGAAACTGAATTTTAGTAATGTGGTGTTGATTCAACTACCTTTGCAGCTAATGAAAACAAATAGAAGTCAGCAATAATCTAACTTCAACTCGAATAATTGTCTTCATAGGCAGCCAATTAGCCACTTTCACAACTAAAATGTTCGATTAACATGCAAACCTCATACATCGCAAACAAAATTTAATTAACCCCAATTAAGACCAACATTTGACTCGCAAATTGCGCCAAAAATTACATCCCAATCCCTATTAAATCTATCCTCCTATTTCTTAATTTAATATTCCCGTTAATCATTCCTAATACAGCAATCCGAGTCCCGGCGGCTCTGAATAGGGTAAGGACTCAGATAAAGTTGGAGAGAAAGATGGAGCACTGAGTTAGATTTGGGTGAATTTTTTTTTTTTCAATAGTTTTGCGATTGACCGCCCGTCTCGTCTGATGGTAAGCAACGATGCGGTCTACGATGGAGCACGCTTGCCTAAAAGAAACCGATTCACTCGCGACTTGAAACTTTTAACTCCTCTACCTTCGCGCGTACGAACACAAGCTCTATGGTGCTGCGAGTAGAGGAGTATTGATATGTCAATGTGTGCGTCTTGTGTATGAACGCGCGAAAATAGATAGATAGATAAACTCTTTATTTTTTACACTAGATATTACAAACAAAATAATAATAACACTTAAAACTAGTGCAACAACTGGCGGCCTTATCGCTAAGAGCGATCTTTTCCAGGGAACCTTAGAACGGAGAGGATAAATAGAATGAATAGAGAAACGGAGAAAAGTAGAGGAGTTCTTGGCTTCACCCAAATCAGCAGAGCTCCATCTTCCTCCTAAGTTTATCTGACGTCTGAATAGGGTAAGGAATACATTTTCAGTAAATTAGGGAACAGTTTTGGCCGTTTTCAGTCCCGAAGTCGTCCAATTTGAGACTTGCCTCCGCGATAACTAAGGAAGGATTCCGTGATGGCTAACAATGAAATGTAGGCAAGAATTTCAGCAGTTATTGTGCCTTAAACTTAATGTGGGTCGTTTTCTAATTACGGTCGCATGTAATTTGATTTTTAGAATGTACTTATCTTGTAAATTATCTCATCTATTAAAAGGACTCGACTTAGTATTCTTATGCGCACAGCAATAATCTTTAAGGATGCTAGAAAGCCTGAAACAAGATTTATCGTTTGTTGTATTTAATTACTTATTTAGATATTAGAAAGTTTTAGTTAAATTTAGATTTAGAAATGGTTAAATTTAGAAAATGGTCCCGTAAAATCCACGTCAATCTAAAACTTAGACGATTCAAACAGTGACTGACTTTAGGTAGATTGTCTTAAGAATTCAGTATAGTTTTAAACAACTTTATCACCAGTAAATATTTGAAGATCTATCTACATCTTTTGAAACCCACGCACAAACTCAAAAAATTGACTGCTGCTAGTAACATTATCGGAACTGCAAAGTCACGATTTTTATCATTGTACCAATTCTACGAATATTTAATATAGTTATAGGAAATTAAAAAAAATATATAATATATTATTTTGGCATTTTTAATCGAATAAAATTGATACTACATCTTTTAACTTTATAATTTAGGTCGAATTTTGACTTAAAATTGCTCACCTGTAAAAACGCTATTTGCAGTTTTGATCCTTTTTTACGGACGAGTCGAAATATTTGAGCGATTTACTCGTATCTACAAGTACACCTTTCAAAACCCACGCACAAACTCAATAATTCTACAACCCAGTCCACCATCCTCGCACAAGTCCATTGTCTAAATTAAAACTAGGTAAACTCCTAAGTCCCTATCACAAACTATTCCGAACATTCAAGTGCCGGAATGTATTACAATCCAACTATATCCTAATTGCTTTTGCTTAGTGATGTTACAAGGCTGAACTAACTTGTACGGCTTTGTTAAGGAGAAATGTGTCTTGAGTTTAAAGTAAATAATAAATCTTGCGCTACGAGGTTTTTCATTGCGTTAAGTTTTCTCTCGGTCTCTTATTTTTTTTAAATTTGATTTTTTTATATTGACGTACTTTTTGTTGATTTATTAGTGTTCCGAAAATTCTGATATTTTATTTATTTATAATGTGCAAATTATTTTCTTACAAAAAAGGTCGGTTTACTTGTGATAAAGCAGATAGAAACTGTTACAAAGAGAAATAAGAAATCTCTATAATCACAAAAAATCTCGGTTGGTTGCTAAAAAATAATACGTAAAATCAGGCCTTGTAAATTATTAAAATAAGCTAAATTTTAATGCTTAGCTTTAAAATTTTAGAACCTTATTTGAACCTATGTCGAGCAAAAGAAAAGATATCAACAAAATGTCAAGGCTAAGTTTTTCTCAATCGATACTCATCCTATACCTACCATTCTATGTGATCCCTTTTACTGTCATAATCTAGTAAAACATCCTGACAAACTGACGGTCCCACCAAACTGACATTAATATTTTTTTATTGTTCCTGGCAAAATTTAGTACACCATACTAAAAGACGAACAGCCAAACTGACACCACTTATCATAAAAGTTACTCCTTATGACACGGAACCCTAACAAGAAGACACTAAGCTAAAACAAAAGCGACCTCAAGTTAACTAATTAATTAAGACTCGGGCACACAAACAAGGGCTTGCAAAAACACCGGCGGCATAGTAAGTAGTTTGCACCAGGAAGGAGGGTTCCGCTCGAAACTTGCGAGGATTAGTTCCAAGTCGGGACGTTGTCTTGTGCAGATAATTTTGTTCAACGGCAAAAACGTGGACATCCCTTAATGGTTTAAAGTTAGGGCTAGTGCAAGTTTGACTGGAACTTTCAAAATAGTTAAGAAAATAAAGATGAGAATTTAAAACAATCAGACAGACTGACACCGGACTCTCACCATAACGGTTTATACCATTTTGATACGGTACCTTGAAAAAGTCAAAGCGTGCTATTTTTTTCTAATTAATTATTAATTAAACGAGACGAGATATGGATGTCGATTCTGTTGTAACAGTTTCTTAACTAAACTCAGTATTTAATTTTTTTTTCCATAGCTTTCTCACGTAGACATCATATTAAAAAAGACGTAGGTACTACTAGATTAATTTAGTTCTGTGACCCTCACTGAACTATAACAGAATCAACATCAATGACCAACAATGGACAGTTTCAGAAGTGAAATCTTGAAAAAGCCTCACAAAATAACGCTGTAGACACTTTTTCAACAATTTTGAACAAGAAAATTACCTAATTTTAGTACCCTTTTCGCTCTCTCAGAGAAGCTTATATTTCTCCAACACAAAAGCGCTGGAAGAACCTAAAGTTACTTAAAACAAATTCCGTGTACAGCCAATATTAGGCGGAAGGAAACATGTCACTTCATAATTCAATAAAGGCCTGTTCAGATTGACGCGATAGTACTCGTTCCCGCTGAGGGTAGCGAAAAACGCCATGGACAAATTTCGGCGGGTGTAGCAGCGGCGGGTTTTGGCTTTTGCAGCTATAGGAGTAGGCAACGAAACTTGTCACTAAAAAGCGGTAAAAAAAAAGTAAGCTGATATTGCCTCTTGCTTAAGTCGAGTTCCTTATGTTTGTGACAACCACTTCAAATTTCGACAGAAAAATTTGAAGTGGTTGTCACAAACATAAGAAACACGACTCGTCTCAGACTCGTTTAATTAATTAAATAAGAGTTGAATATAATAGGCTATTTGACACTATTAAAAATATGCTACGAAATGTGGTCATTCTATTAGGTAATAACATAAAAAAACATATTTATCTCTGTTTTATCCAAAAATATTTATAGATTTTTCAAAATAAACAAAATAAATTCAAATTATTTTTTAAAATTCTTCAGCCACAAGAACGCTCTGTGATTGGCTACGCCTCGCGTGACGTCACACGCAATTAAACATTGTTTAATGCTAAGACACTTTGTGTGATTTTATAATGTACACTTTGGTACCAAGTTTGACGTTTGTCAAAGAATAAAGTTTGCTTACTTGCCTGTGACGTGACGCAAATCACATGTCGTCCGCCATTACCGAAACAGCGTTTTTAGCGCGAATATTGTAATTTAAATTTTAACACAGTATTTTACGAAAAATATTGCAAATTTCGCAGAAATATACATGTGGTGTATTAATCATATGCCAACGAATAATTTAAAACAGTTTTTCAAAATCAGTCAAATAGCCTATTGCCGGAGTATTCAGGCAAATCTAGATCAATAGAATTAAGATTTGGGGTGAAATTCTTCGCGATATTACTAGATACAACATCTATCCTACATGTAGGTAAAACTTAAACTTTTCAAGGTTCGCTGTGTTTCGATTGGGAGCAATGTTTCCAGTGAAATTTCAGGGCAAATAGGAGATAAACATCTTATATCTCAGAGAGCCCAGTGTTGTGCCGCGCAGAGTTTGAATTCTAAGAATTCAAAAGTCTGGGTGGCGCAGACTTGATACTGGCAAACGTGACGTTTAACATCAGACGAGCAAATTGCCCGTCTCGTCACTCAACAACATAAAACACAGGTATCTCCTATGTTTACATACTTTTATCTTCGACCACATCGTCGCTTTTCGACTACAAGAAGCAATTTGGTGGTCAATCGCGGACTTATTCGTTAAAAAAACTTTCGCTACCACAGCGGCAGCAAACCACGTACTCGTATGTATGTATATCTGAATAGACCTTAACACAATTACGTTGCCATGAAAGTTAGCATGTATTTTGAGCGCGCTGTGTAAACTTTTCAACGTTGTTTGTATTGAACTGAACGCTTGTGACAATTTTGCTTGTATTAACGCAATTAAGCGCCTTGTGGTTGTTGTGATGGAAATTAATGGAGAAGTGCTGATTCGACGAAACTGAGGTCTGAGAAATACGTGAATTTGGATAGTCTGAAGGAAACTAAGATTCAAAATTTCAGATAATTCGTAATCAAAACCAGTACTTTAGAAGATAAGTCTGCTTCGAAATGTGACCTTGATTTATATACCTCTACATTTTAACAACTCCTAGACCAATATTAACAATAACAGCCTGTCCCTACATTACCGATAACGTGTAATATTTTTTGAGGACATTCAATGTTATGATTCTTGCTATAAATAGGACCTTCTCATCATATTCTATTGTACTGTACGGTAGAGCAATGTATAAATATTTGAATTAATTGTGGTTACGAAACTTTGAAATTGTTTTTATTTGCCCTTAAATATTTTCATGAAGTTTGACTCGAATCGACAAACAAGTATGAAGAAAGCATAACCATTCTTTTGGGCAGTTGGATAAAAATATAGACACACATTTACACAAACGTGGACTTATTCTCGTAGACCCTGAGACTTTGTTTGATTCAGTCAAAAATGTGAAGTGAGACATTTGCTGCTTATTCTTAACATTTTACAACTATAAAAAACCGCATCAAATCTAAACATTAATGCAAAGGCAATAGAGTTTACAACTAACACCGATTAGTCATCATCTCTCGCCTCTCTACCACGGCACGTATTCCAACTCCTTGCACCTCCTTGCACGAACTTTCCAACTATACACAAATAATTTAATTTGCATAACAACACAAACATGACATATTTCAGCCCCGAGCGATATTTTATCACTGGCAACAGTTAACAAATTGTCGCGTGACTACGGAATACGTCCTCAAGTTTTGCCGAGTATAAATCCGTTGGCGGGCGTTCTAATTGTTGTTCATAAGAAATTATTTAACTTCGAGTTTAGTTTAACCGTTTATTGTATTGTCGGAGTTTTTAGACCAGGGTTTCCCAACCTTTATACGTTTAGCCTCCCCGGAGTATAAATGATTACATTCATGCTCCCCCTTTACTTTTTCATGTCTTTTACGTCAGCTCTCAAATTGTCGTACGGTTTGATATTTTTAGTTGCTTCGATTAGCTGAGAAAAATATACCCCATTTTAAGGAAACCTTTTGGTTCCAGAGGTTTAAATGTAAAAGCGCCATTTTTTTTTCTTTTAAGACACAAGCGCGTTCCTCTTCCCTTGACAATACCAATGCCCCAAGAGAAGCATGGTCCCCTGGTTGGGGAACTCTTGTTTTACTCGTAGACTGTCGTTATTTTGGAAATGTTTCTTTGTAGAAGAAGTTTTGTGGCGTGTTTAGTCGGTGTACGATTTTAATTAGTAACCTGCGCGATAACAGCAATTATTTTCTCATTTCTACACAAACTTCGGAAGCTAATCACAGTTTTGTTACGTACTAAAATTCTTTCAAATAGGTACAATTAAATTTCAATTTCAATTCCAATTAAAAACTTTATTCGATTAAACTACGAGTAATAGATAATTCGTCATTAGATCGACTCGTTGAAATTTGTACCAACTTTATTTTTTTAATTACAAAACGCGAGTGTCTTACAAACAAATGCCATAAGAACTAAAATAACCAACGAAGTGAACTATGATGTCTGAAAAAGAACGCCCTTAGCAATAACACTGCCGTCTATGCCTATCTATTATGTCACAGTTTGTGCTTTTTTTGTGATGTCGAAAAAGTATTATTGTAATAATTTTAAATAATACCTAGTCATTGTAACGTTTATGTTTTATGCTGTTACCGTCAAGAAAGAATCTAAGCCTTTTACCTTCTAAGTCAATCCTATATTATCAAACACATCTCTAATTAACACCAACACTAAAAACACACACCCCAGTTGTGTTTCTCTTTTCTTCGCAACTGCCTAAGAAAAATGATAAAAGTACCCACCTAAGGTTGCACAGCCCGAGATCTCCTAGCATATGAGTCGTAAAAGAGTTTACGATAGCTAGTAATCCTTTTATAGATATAACTCTTAAAGAAGATGCGTGAGGCTGTTTCGAAGCTTAGGGTTGAGAGTGTTTAACTTAGTTTATTGTGCGGTTTATTTATAGAACTTTCTCTGGAGATATTTTAGTGATATATTAGGCCCAAGTTTGAAGGCAATTTAAGACAGATCTAAACTAACTAAAAATATATCTGTCTTTATCATTGCAAGCCATTAGACAAGGATGCCAATAGTTTTAGAAAATTTAGATCTGTCTTAAAAAGCCTTCAAACTTGGGCCTATTCTACCGCTTAAAAGAGCGTTGATTGCTTTGGTTTTCAAGCCTCGATACAAAAAGAGGTGTTATAAATTTTACGTGTGTCAGACACACAATGTAATATAATGTGTGGCTGTCTGTGGCATCGTAGCTCCCAAACGGCTGAGCCGATTTTGATTTAGTGTTTTTGGTTGCACGGTAACTATTATAGATCAAGATTATTCTTAGCTATGATTAAAGAAAATAGATTCTATTTTATTGTTTGATTATATTTTATTACAGGTTTTAACATACAATTACAACTATTGTTGTTCTTGCCTAGAAGAGATCGCTCTGAGCGATTAGGTCGCCGATCGCTGGATTTCAGCGCCATTATTACGTTTCTTGTAATTTCTGGTGTGAACATTAAAAAGTTTATCTACTTATCTAATCTGGTTTACGCAACGTAACCGTTCTGATAAGTACACATTTAAATTTATAAAATCCATAGCCTATAAGAGTACGATCTCGTAATTTTAAAACAATTGAACGAATGGCCATCAAATGCACCTGCGACCAATTACGATCGAACTACCTTTAAATAATAAATCGCATTGAAATCGATCCATCCGTTCAGAAGTAAGCCACGGTCAGGGACGAAGGCATCAAACACCCTCACCTTTCGACGTCAGGGGTTAAAACGACCAATTCTTTGAAGTTAAAGGTCACAGCTCATTAGAGCCAATCGGCACCCACTCCGCACCGCCTCGCCTCCTGCGGCTAGTATTCTTTATATGGACTTGTATGGGTATGCGCTCACTATATCAACTCCGTAGCGTCACCGGATCGCCTCGGTCGTAAGCCCTCCACGCGCGGATGGTGGGTGGACCACTCGGTGACAACTCGCTACTCGCATGCTTGCCTTGCGTTGACTGCGCATTGCCAACGCGCGGGCAATTGTTAACAGACTACTCGAAAATTCGTGGACCAAGCGACATCCACTGGTTGACCGCGCGACGTTTATTGGTGATAACGCGGCGTCCACCCGTGGACCACCTGTCGACGAGTGGACGCCGTGCGACGAGGCGGTGCGGGGTGGGTGCCGGGTAGCTCTAATGAGCTGTGACCTTAAATTTTCTGCCTCTTTTGGGTGAAAAAAATACTATTTCAGTAGCAATTATTTCTTGTTCCACTCAAAGCTCAAACCAATTTTACCTATAGGCCGTCGTATGAATGAATTTCGAGCCGCCCGTTCCCGAGCACGATTTATTACATCGTACATAACACGTCTGGCAAGATTAGTAGTCAATCAAAGATATTTTATTTTCTTTTCATGTTCAATATATAGTATTGAATAACGTATGTATCTATTGTGTATAATAGACTTAATAGCATTAATCCAAATATTATTAAAGGCACCTACACTATATCAAATAAATCCTACGCAGGTATTGACAGCGTAAATCCCTACAGTGGGAGTAAGGCTTAACCTTTTTCATTTAGTTAGAAGGCTAGAAAAATAAACTGCGTAAAATGGACCGCTTTGTCCAAAAAAAGTTAAAATTGTTGATTGGTTTTCTGTTAAAATGTAGTTTGTCATGACTCTTTGATGTTAAATATTTGGTATAGGTGGAAACGAGACAAAGCGTAATAATTTATTGTTAGTGTGTAAGTGTAAATTATGATCTATTTGATTTACCTACAGACATGACCTGAGTAAATCTATCTGATATTAAAACGTGTTCAGAGTTAGAAATGTCAGTTTCATTTCATTTCAAATTATAACAAACAAACAACAACAACATTTTAGATATCGGAGGTAGATTATGCAGATTTTGTAGATAGAAAACGTTAATGTTTAAATAATAATGATAAACAAAAGAAAACGTTTAAAACTAGCGCGGCAACTGCCCTGTCTCTAAGAGCGATCTCTTCAAGGCAGACAGTCTTAAATAATTTAGGAATAAGTGCAAATACGTTCTAACCCAAAATGGAGTTGTATTCAGAACGAAATCTCTAGAAAAAGTTGCTTTCGTTCGAGAAACTTGAGTCACGCAAAAATAAATGGATTTTCTTTGTTCAAGCCAGCGAGAGTTATTGGTTGTGACACTTATTGGTGGCTACAGTTGCTTGCTTATACGTCTGTTTCAATATTTCTATCTTAATTTGAGCGAAATGTACTCACTTTTATACATTTATTACTTTTATATTTTTTGTAAATTTATGTGATTGGTTTTTTATTTATTTATACTCGTATACTGCAAATCATGTTAAATCTACTTAACTACAAGAACTACTTTTATATGTATCTGATCAATTAATTTAAAAATGTAACAATTCATCCATAAAAATTAAACAAAAAATGTGCACATTTTACAAAATATCAATTTAGGGAAGTGCTCGTTCAGTAAAGTGCTTGTTGTGGGAAATGCACGTTATAAGGAATGCTTATTTTGGTCCGATGAATATTTTGAATATTGTGCGTTCTGAACCTAACACGTCAGTCCTCGGAAAGAAACGAGAGACTTCCGTCTTGAGCTTTTACTCGTACAGCAAATAATACACAAGTACCTGTGATAGCACCACTCTATAAAAGTAGCAAATTAGGTCGATTGTTTTGCACAAGATTTTAAACAAAAACAAACAAAGACACATAAACAACCTCTCACCATAAACGCATATACCATCTCCACTTAATCGTTTATATCCTATAGTAGTTACACCAATTTTTGCATGAAAAACAGATTATATCGCTCCGTACAAATAAGTACAGGTACACGGCCAAGAATACATCTGCTACAATAAACCCTTTCAATCATCCCGAGGGACTGAAATTCCGAGAAAAACTGACGAAAAGCACCGAAACGGAGCCTTAAATCGGATAGGCCGGTCTATATTTATGACTCATTTGGGAGGGATGTGCTTATTTTGGAAAGATTGTGAAGTGAATTTTTTGATAAAGAACTTCTTGTTTGGCACCAGGTTTTTTTTTATTCATTGATAGGATTGAGTTTGACTGTCATCTCCCCTGGTGGTAAGCTGTGATGCGATGGGGCACGCTTGCCTAGAAGGAACCTACCTACCCTGCCCAGGTTGCAGACTCCTATAGTTCCTAGTCCTTGAGACATCTTACATATCTTACATAACCCGGCTGTACCCAATACAGGGTATCTTTAGAAGATTTCTCCCCCGGATCCGAACCTAGATCCGATTGGCGCGGGACTGAGGCAGGTGACATGACACAGTAAAAGAGATACCTATTCCCAGCGGTGGGATAATGAGTGATACAGAACCCTAAAAACTGTAATCATCTACTAACTGTTCTAACACAATCTGCATTTAGTATTCCTCACATTACTGTGGCTGAAACATCTTGAATGTTACTGTAACAGCTATTACCATGTGTTGTAGTTTTGGGCAAGTTGCCAGTTCGTCAACTGCATCTGGGCAACAGTTGCGTTTATCTTCCTTGACGTCGGATGGCTAAGCTATTGGAATCCGTTGGCGGTTAATGCACAAGCAATTGGACTATGAAGCCAGTTCGGTGTGAGTTACTTTGAAATTATATCGGGATCTTTTAATTTTAGAAGAGTGCCATCTATGAGTTCACTTACTTTTAAATATGCAAATGCATACATAATTGTGATCTTATACGCAAAGATATCATCACATTCTACACTGGTTTTTTTTTCAAATGATAACTTAAAAAACCTAAAGCATGGCTTAAAAGTGTGAAATTGTTGTGATGATTTAAACTGCAAGAATAATAAAAAAAAAACTATAAAATTTAACATAAACTAAAAAGGAATCTTAGGAATTTAATATTCTCAGCGACTGCAGTTTTGCCTTAAACTACATAAACAGTATACCCTTTTTATCTCATAAACATCCATTTAGCTGCATCGTAGTTAAGTGGGAGGTAACACCTACGCACAACCTTCCACATTCACAAACTATATCAGTGTGTACTTGACTTTATTCAAGTCTTTCACAAGACGACACACTCAACCCTGCAAGAAAGTAATCGCGAAATGTGTCTATGTCTGGTTCAAACAATTACCGCAAACAAGTTCTAGAAAGTAGTTAAACTTAATTGCAACCCCCAGCTGTTTGGAGTTTGACATTTCAAGTCAGCTTTCGCCTTTTTTGCGCTCATAACGGGTCAAACATCTGCTAGGAAAGTACAAGGGAATGTGTACATTGTATAGGGTTATGAGGACTAACTTTAAACAGTCTTTATAATTAAGGCCCATGATGTATGAAGGTTGAGTAACGCAAACAAATAGGTAACGGTAAACAGCGAGCATTTTAGACTCTAAATAATTTGTCGAAGCGTTTCATTTGCTTGATGTATTCGAAAGATCGCTTGAAATGCCTTTTGAACCCTATTTTTTCGACTCCTTCAATCTCCACTTCTGTCTATAGTTTAATTTAACTCAAGACCAAGACTTTTTTGTCATCCAAGAGAAAGTCTTGGGATAGGTTATCTATCTATGAGCACGGTAATCGAGTACTGGTTCTCACTACTTAAATGGCCATGCATTTAAATTTGACCCAATCATGGACTAACTACCCCGAACCCGGCAGAAAGGAGGGCAAGGGTCGGCCAGGGTCTAAACCAGACGCGAAACACAAAATCAATGTCTATTTTTGCTGGTTAAGTAACTCGATTGAGAGTGATTTCAGCTATGATTTAGGTAAATTGGTTTAGCCTTTTGAAGATTTTATTAGATTTTTTGTAGTCGGAGATTTTATAAAAAAAAATATTTCTTTGTCAAACAAAGTATAAACCAGATTTTCATTTAAATGTATAGTCTATTGAATACTTCTAATAATGATTGGAAATACGATTGAAAAACAGTTTTTAAACATGAATTCTCGCCAACTAACGCTTGATTGAATCATTTAATTTATCAGACAGAATGACAAAGAAACAACACCCACCAATGACTACAGAATGATTGAGAGAGGGCCTTGAACTATCTGTAACAGACTCAACATGCCCGCTGAGACCGACAGCCAAGCTATACTTCAGTTGCTACATACATAACATAGTAGCTACAAGTACATACCACCAACCAGACTCGCCTAGAAATATAGCCATAAAATACAGAGCCACAATAAAATATGTTTCAGCGTCGGTACTACTGCTGTTTATGTGACCGTAAACTTACAACATGCAAGGAGCGTTTGAGACCAATGAAAGCCTGATATATTTTTGGTATTTTATGAAAATAGTTTCGGCAGAAATGCTTTCAAGTTTGCCGTTTGAGACTGCATGAACTGTAGAATGTATGAAGTAGCTGGAAAGGCCATTTCAGCGACTGTGCAACATTTGTAGTCAGTCCGTTTTCTGCAATGGACTTTTGTATTGCGTTGGCCCTGTTTACTCTGGTGCATTCGGCCTGTTTCTACACAGAAGGAGGTAGATAGGCAATATAGTTTCAACGTCCCCGGTAGCTCAGGAGAGGTTTGACGGGGAGAATGACTTGCACAAGGAGACTCTTATAAAGTGAAATAAGTGAATTTTAAAAATATTTTTAAAAACAAGCTTTTATTGCATTGTCATCGGAGTTACACACGTATACCAAATTTTCGCTTAATCAGACATTGGGAACTGGTTGAAAATTGAGTTGCAAGATTCCACTCGAACAAACGTAGTTTCATACATTTCAAGTTAAATAAAAGCTTTTAAAAATGGTACTCACTGCTAGGTGTCTCGATTGCTAAAGTTTTCTAACTGCTTAATTTTTATTTACACTGTAACATTTAGTTCTTGGGATAATATCTTATCTGGCATAATCCTAAGAACACGAATTGTTATTAAAGTTTGAGATTTTGTTCATATTTTTAACCGACTTCCAAAAAGGAGACGGTTCTCAATTCGACTGTTTTTTTTTCAGAAAATAAAACAGCAATACGACGACGTTAATCGAATTCATGAAGCCCAAGTTCAAAATTTTAAATGGTGCTTATTAAAACCGTATCTTGTTGACGTTAACTTATTTCACAGTTGTCAAGAATAGTTGGTTAAAATTTTAGTCGCTAAGCCAAGTCAGCAATCTTGGTCTAAGTGAAGATTCTGTACAGCTGGTACACAATTTTGCGCAACAGACAAGAGCAAAATCTTGAATACTGAATGAATCGTATACAATACAGCGCAACAGTGTAAATGTCAATGTTTCCATTGCTTTGTTCTTTGTTCTTTCCATACCGGTTTTTTTGATGAAATGTGATTTTAAATTTTTGTTTCTCACTTGACCTGGTAAAATGTACTTAGGACACCTTAGACAAGGGCCCTTTGAAAATATTACAAAAGGAAGAAAATGGCGTATGCAACTGAAATTAGTTTGAAAGTACAGTTAAGGCGATAATTGAACGACCAGCTGTGGTTTATTTATCGCTGTCGTGAAGCTACCTTGTTTTCTATAAATTAAATAATTAAAGCGATAATTCAAACAAACTCTGTTTTAAACTTCGATGATTATGCACTTTGTTATAACAAAGAATGTATGGACCTATACAATTACGGCAAATATGCAATTATAAATCGTTTAATTTATTGATTGATAATGCTTCTAGGTATTTTGACGACAAAACAATCAAAATTCAAACTCAACAACCAGAATATCCACCACAACAAATTGATCAACAAACCGGCAAAACAACGTATTCTGTACTTTAAACCTCGAAAATACTTCTTGTGTAGAACAAACGAATATATTTACTTTACAGATCACATTTCAATCAACAACATGACATAAAATTCACCCACCGGCTCGAGCCTACAATATTTAAGTGCTCGTAAAGTAAAAAAAAACCTTTTTGCTCCAACCTCGCTCCTTCAATCAAACTTTCAGGTATAAAAATCTGTAGTAAAATTATATCTTACCGAGGAAGGGTTAGAATAATCACAATAATAGACACAGAAACAAACACGAGGGTCGATACTCGGAGGGCGGTACGCAGTCGAGCGGTCGGCGCGGCGTCGTAACGAACACTGGGGCGGGCGGCCGAAGGCAGTATTGCCAGCGCATGTCCATCAATAGTAACGCATGATAAATCTAAGGGCAACCGCAAACAACGGACTTTTTGTCGGTGGAAAGTCCTCTTTTCCGCCCTGACTAATCGCTGTCTGTAATTTATCTTAGTCTTTTTTTGTCTTTTTCTTGTAATTTGTTTGGTGAGTAATAAAGATTTATTCTATTTTATTCTACGTTCCTGCTTTTCATTCGTAATCGAGTTTTACGCGTCTACCGAAAAAACTGCTGCTAAAAAAGTAAAAGTTTATCACGTGCAGCCGCTTTAGGTTTAGAACGAAATGTTGCATTATTTTAAATCATTTTTAAGATGTAACACTAAACATTAAACTGGACAAGAGCTTATATTTGGAGCGTTTAAAAACATAAGTACAGTCGGGTAAAACGTGGTAGCGTAGTAACATAGGCATTCCGATTTTCCAGAGAGCAAATATATTGGGATTAACTCTTATAATAAATAAATTAAAGCCGTTGAAGCATTAACGACTGGCATCAACGGGTTAAAAGTAACGTAAAATGTAATAAAAATAAGGTCCTGGCAAGGCTGCCCGAGGGCGGCAAGCGGGTGGCAAGGGGCGGCAAGCGGCGGCAACCGGCGGCAAGCGACGAGATTCGATTGGGCAAGACCGAGCCTCCGAACGCAAAGGGTCGTTGCGTCGGAAAAGTTCAACTTTTAATGGTGAAAATATTAAACGAACTTTGTATGAAAACAAAACGAGGATGGAATTTTTACGACTTTTTTTGTTTAATTTCATAATGCAGTTTTAGTACCCAGCCATTTGTTATTTTTAACCATGTTTTAAAATTACGTTTACATAATGATCTTTTTATTTTGATTGCAATATTTTTAAGCGTTTAAAAAACTCGCTTTGAAAAACAAACATTTTCTATTATTGTGACAAAATAACCAAAATATTTTTACTAGCAACATCAACACAATTAAAAAAAAACGCGTACTAACACACACAGTGTGACATATACAATCTACTGTGTTTTTTTTGCCTCGTATACCTGCTTCTGTAATAGACACGGTGACATCAGCAATAACCTGTAGCAGGTGAGGCACCTATATAACTTTTATATCACTCAATCTGATGCAATACCCGCGTAGGACAAAATTAGCAAAACCTTACGATTTTGTTCGTAAACATTAAATACTACGTTAGTAATTGTATAGTATATAGTTAATATTGCTATTCAACGAAGTGCGTCGCCAGTTTTTTGGGTACTTTATCCGCGTATAGTGGCTTTTTATTTCGGAGAAATTAACAGTCGAAAGTAATGATTTACAGAAAATACTTACCTCTAAAATGTTTCCCATATCAATGACGACAGGACGACGTTTCGCACTCCGAAATCTGTCAGATTATTTAGACTGCAAGATGGCAGTAGGTAGAGGCAGTAACTCATGAAAAAAAAATACACCCCTGACATATACGAAGCATTTACGAAGCACGGTGGGTAAAAAGCCTTGTGATTTTTAGACCAAACTTAATTTGCATGTTTTTTGTATTAGGTAAACGATTTTACTATTATTTTATTACATTAACAATTGAAAAAATCCTTACGTAAAACGTCATAAAACTCTAGAACTTGTAGAATCGGAATTGATATTGTACTTGAACTCACATTTTTTGTAAAGATTTACAACCGGACTATTACTCAAACTGTGACCGTAGAAAGCCGTAAAGCACAGTGAAGATATTTCACACGCAAGGTGGCCATAAAAATTGATCAATGGACACAATTAATATCACGACCTTCGTGATATATTGTGGAGAAGACATGTGGGTATTAATCGAGCCTCTGGGTCAGGTCGAGGACATACGTGTAAAGATGGGGATTTATTTTTAAACCGGGGTATCCATTGAGGTCGACCAGGTGGATTAACGATGTCGTCTAGACTGAATGCGATTTTCCGTACTGTACAAATTACATGGACCCTATTCTTGAGCGCTCGAGATTATCTCCGTCACTTTCACTGTCATGATATTTCTGATGAGAGCAACAGTGACCGAGATAGTATCTCACTCGAAAGAATAGTGCCCCTGGCTGGTCTCAACCACGTCTTGTTTTGTTCTGCGGTCCACAGCGAAATCGAATTTGCCAGTGAAGTGATAAGACAAGTGAGCGCGCGTTTGTTGCGGATTACCGAAAAGAAACATCGAAATATTGAGTGGTGGAGTTTTTGAAGTGGCAAAACATGTAATCTTTTAGTTTGTAACTTCACTTTAAAATTTGATTTCGCTGAGTGTACTGGTGAATGTTGTAGGCGAATGAGATCGGTAGCTAAAACCGAAATGACTTAAGTTCATCGGTGGATTTATGATGATGATGACCTTTGGTAACAACAAGAACATTATTTTTACAAAACAAAAAACAAAAACCGACTGCAAAAGACCGACTATTGAGTTATTCATCTATTTGTCGCGCACGTACTTAATGCAAATTTAAGACTTATATGGTTTTCTCATGGATACCGTTATAAGCAGTAATGTGCAAAAATTACTGTGTTCCGGTTGGAAGGGCATTGTTTCCAGTGAAATTACAGGGCAAATGGGAGATTAAACAACTTATATCTCAGGGTGACGAGCGCAGTGCTGAGCCGCGCAGGGTCTTGAAATCTGCGAGTTCAAAATTCTGGGTGGTGCAGACCTGTTATGGGCAAACGTGACGTTTAACATCAGGCGAGCGATTTGCTCGTCTCGTCACTCAATTACATAAAAAAAAAAAAAAAAAAAAGAACTGGACTAAATTGAAATGGGACCAAATGGGAAGCGTCAGCTTTCTAATAAAAAAAGAATCATCAAAATCGATTCACCCAGTCAAAAGTTATGAGGTAACAAACATAAAAAAAAAAAACATACAGACGAATTGATAACCTCCTCCTTTTTTGAAGTCGGTTAAAAAAGTTTTTCGTGGCATTTTTATGACGGGTATTAAAATTATAGTTCAAAATTTATCTTATTTTCAATACAACATCCTACTTCTTCGATACACGATTCTACTTCCTACTAACATGATGATTGTTTGTTATTCAATCACGAAAAAAACGGCAGAACGGATTCGGATAAAATTTGATACGAAAGTAACTTATACGCTGGATTAACATATAGGCTAGTTTTTATCCCGCGGCTGAAACCGCGGGGCGTAGCTAGTTCTTATACAAAAAGACGCAAACATACATCCAGACTTCAACAAAGCAAGGACTACAAACGCCTAATTTAGGTGTTTGCGCTACTTTGTTCATCTTTTATGAAACCAGAATGTGATTTGGCTAGGGTCCCATGCACGAAAATATAATATTTTGCAATCCTTGTCGCACCGCCCGTGCATTTACCGCCGAGACAGGAACCATGTTGACCTTATAATTCCTAGGTTTACACTTCATAGTAGGTAATGCATGGCTCGAATGTGGTGCCAAAACTCCTTGCTCTAGGAGTGTTTGTTTCATAGATATGGTTGTTTATTTGTAACAGAATATTGTGAACGTTAAGTAAAAATAGTACCTGGCGATTTCTCATATTTTCCTGAATAGTAAAATAGAATACATATCCAATGTCCGATTGTATGATTAATTCTATTTCTTTGGAAAATTTCAATAAGATTAGATCAACCACTTACTTTTTACTGTTTGTGATGTGATTTACTTGTTAACCGACTTCAAAAAAGGAGGAGGTTATCAATTCGACTGTATGTTTTTTTTTTATGTTTGTTACCTCATAACTTTTGACTGGATGAATCAATTTTGATGATTCTTTTTTTATTAGAAAGCTGACGCTTCCCATTTGGTCCAATTTCAATTTAGTCCATTTCTGATAATGGTATCCATGAGAAAACTATATAAGTCTTAATTTGCATTAAGTACGTGCGCGACAAATAGATGAATAACTCAATAGTCGGTCTTTTGAAGTCGGTTTTTGTTTTTTGTTTTGTAAAAATAATGTTCTTGTTTTAAAATTATTTCCAGAGCGTTACATTTTTTAACCGACTTCAAAAAAGGAGGAGGTTATCAATTCGTCTGTATGTTTTTTTTATTTTATTATTATTATATTTTTTTTTTTTATGTTTGTTACCTCATAACTTTTGACTGGGTGAATCGATTTTGATAATTCTTTTTTTATTAGAAAGCTGACGCTTCCCATTTGGTCCCATTTCAATTTAGTCCAGTTCTGATAATGGCATCCATGAGAAAACCATATAAGTCTTAAATTTGCATTAAGAACGTGCGCGACAAATATATGAATAACTCAATAGTCGGTCTTTTGTAGTCGGTTTTTGTTTTTTGTTTTGTAAAAATAATGTTCTTGTTAATATTTCTAATTCATGATTCGTAAAAAAAAGAACAATTTGATAAATTGCAACGATGACATGTGGCAGAATGGTAACAGCTGAAAAACTAGAAAGAACATTACAAAAACATAGAAAGGACAACTGTCTACTCTTACTAAACATCTCATAACAAGAGATAAATGGCGAGTCATATTCCAAATTGTTTTTACCCAATAAAAATTTCATCCTTGTTAAGATTTGGACAATTCTTCATCGTAAAACAATTCCCAGTACCCGGTCTCAGACGCAACATGCTTCTAATAACACGGCGTGTTTGTCTACAACCTAGCTACAACAGCTACAGCCATACAGGGTTAACATGAAAGGGTATGCTAAGCCAAAAAAAGCTCATAGTCCATCATTATGAATAACTTTTACTATGGGACCATAACCCTGAAAACGCGAAACAATATCAGCCGTTCGATAGAAAAAGTCAATAACACTCGACGAAATGTATGGAACGGCTGATTTTGTTTCGCGATGTCTGGATTGGTCTCATAGTAAAAGTTATTCACAATGAGCTTTCCGGTTAAGCATACCCTTTCCTTACAACCTTGTATAGCTATAGCTATATCACTAACATAGAACCTAGACGGGAGACGTCTCCAGGGAGCCGTAAGGTAGAAATCTAGATTACCTCCGTTAAGGTGCGTCCAGATAGTTTTGTAGGGTACCTAGCTCGTTCCGGGGCTCAGCTTTAACAAGGGTAGCTTTATTAGGTAGCTGTTCGGCTAAGTTACGGTTCTAGGCTTTATAAGTGGGCTATTTTAGTACAGTTTGAGACTTAGGGTAGTTACACGATTGCGCATGCTAATGAGAATATCCACCGGTATTGTGTAGTACTGGGGTTAGTAGCTTTTGTGATAACTACCTTTACAGGGTTATTCATAAAGGGTATGCTAAGCCGAAAAGGGCTCATAGTGCTCATCATGACGAACAACTTTTGCTATGGGGCCAACACAGAATTCGCGAAAAAAAAAACAGCTGTTCCATACATTTTGTGTACTTAGTGTCATTGACATTTTTCTATGGAATAGCTGATTTTTTTTTTCGTGAATTTCGAGTTGGTCCCATAGTAAAAGTTGTTCATAATGATGAGTACTATGAGCCCTTTTCGGCTTAGCATACCCTTTATGAATAACCCTGTATATGTAGTATAGAAGCGGTGCAATATAATTCAGTAAACTAATGTTTTGAAGCTAACTTAAAACTTTCAGATATATAATAGATAGTAATATGATAACGTAGATTTCTGGCATAAAAATGGATATTATTCAAAAGCTATCAACATTCATTTTGACATTTCTTAGGGCACAGGTGTGAACTAATCTTTACGTCGCTGTTCTTTAATATTGAACCCGCTGCATTTCTAAACGGAACCAATTGCGTTGGGACAAACAACAACACGTACTTACCTATTGATATTTTGTAATCATTTTCTATGTTTATGAACTTCATTATTTTAATTTTAAACTAAATAAAACGATGTTGACCGTGTTGATGTTGAACTTCGTCGTACAAACGTTTATGTTTGTTGAAGTTCGAAACCTATCCATACCTACCTATCTATATAGGGTTATTCATAAAGGGTATGCTAAGCCGAAAAGGGCTCATAGTATCATCATTATGAATAACTTTTGCTATGAGACCAACCCGAAATTCGCGAAAAACCAGCTGTTCCATAGAAAAATGTCAATGACACTCGAGAATATGTATGGAACAGCTGATTTTTTTTTTGCGAATTTCGAGTTGGTCCTTTAATAAAAATTGTTCATAATGATGAGTACTAAGAGCTTTTCGGCTTTTTAGCATATCCTTTATGAATAACCCTGCATATTATTAGTATATAAACCCCGATTTGTTCCATTACATTGCGAAACTTCTCTTCGCCCGGTCAACTAACCTAATTCTGCTTATATTATAAAAGCGAAATTATGTGTGTGTGAATATTTATTACCAATACCACGTATCTTAAGTAACTACTGAACTGATTTCGATAAAATTGGGAATTGAGATAGCTTATGCCCTGGACAAGACATGGGCTTTTCATCATCACCGGTTTTATCAATTCACGGGTGAAACCGCGGGGCACATCTAGTTTGTTATATTACGCTACAAAACCTCGGTCAACTAACCTATTAGCCAAATAAAGCCTTAGCGTGCCACATAAACTCTTTAAGGCACTATTTGAGTAAAGAGTAGATTCCAATTTCCAGCTGTAAAACCGCGGCTTAATCCCGCTCTTGCTATAAAACATCATTAATATTGAACACAGGTTGCAGCCGCAATTGGCTGTAAAGCACACGGGTATAGCCACGTGGCTGCGAGCCAGCCAGCCAAGTGGCTAAACAAACAGCATTTGTTTCCTTGCTTTACTATCGTATAGGCTAGTGGTTGATGTGAACAAGTGAACAACAGAAGAAAGCGCAGACGTGGAACTTATTATCTGCGTCTGTTTTCCTGAATTTACAATTCGGGGTAGTTCCAAATTAAAATCTTGTTTTAAAGATTCACAGTTGTGAATTTAATCAGTCAATTTACTTTTACATATCGACACTAATTCTTACCATAAGTGCTTTTTGTTACTATTTTTTAATTCTAAAAAACACAATACGCCTGTGATCACGTTATGGCTTTTAGACTATATAAAATTGCTTATGAACAATAATTGTAAAACACACGCAAATAATAATCTATTATTTTTGAAAATAAAATCCCAAAACGTGTTAACTTCTTAAAAAATATAAACAAGCAATAAAAGTATCAATAAAAAGCATGAACGGCCAAATCGATTGCTTCGAAGATTCTTTTAAGGAGCTTTCGAAGAATTCCCAGAAAAATAAAACAGTAAACAGTCGAGTTGGGAAACTTTGAGGGCTTTCGGCTCGAAATTAAATTTCTTTTGACGATTTTTTTGCTTGTACTTAAATAGAATATACTTAAAGAAAATTATTAGATAAATAAATAAAGTTGAAACGATTTATTTTATTTCAATAAATTAAAATCAGTATTTGCTGAAAGGCGTTACAAAAACTAATTTACTTGGTAGCGGAAAAATATATCTAAAGCGTTGCAAGTATAGTCTGTTTGTAGATGTGCTACGAAAATATCACGTAGCACGTCTACAAGTGTAGACCATGGTACCAGCTACGAAGCTACGTAAACGTATGCTACACTGCATTCAATCAAAGAACAATTTGTTTCAATTTAGACGCAATAGATTTTATACGATTTTTGTACGAGACTTGAGTCTATTGAAAACGAATGAAAGAGGAAATAAGTTAATTTTAAAAATATTTTTAAAACAAGCTTTATTTGCATTTTTATTAGAGTTACACACGTGTACCAAATTTCAACTCAATCGGACATCGGGAAGTGGTTTAAAATTGAGTTGAAAGTTCCACCTAAACAAACATAGTAAGATACATACCTATAGTTACATACATTGCAAGTTAAATAAAAGCTTTTACAAAATACATCAAGATTTTGATCTTTCTTTCAAACAAAGAAAGATAAAACCACATACTAAATAAAACTAGTTACCATCGTACAACAAACTACACAAAGAAACGAAAACATAACGCCCCAACGTCTTTTGCACTATTAAAATTCATAACCAAAACAAAAACGAGAGATAAAACTTATCTGCCTTTCAAGTACATGCAAATAAAACCTCCTTGAAATGGCGGCACAATAAGCTATTGTGAGTCGAAAATGGAAGCTGACTTTCGCGAAACAACCCGTCAAATATGAATAATATTTTGTTATCGCTTACAAATACAAAACAAGATTTCAACTGAGGACCGAATCCACGCTTAATAACGGTATTAAATCACTGCTTTCCAAAGTGTCGGTACTGCTCAAATCTTTATCGATTGGCATTGAAACGCTTCCCCTATCTCACCCCTTGGCTCCACATCTGTGTGCATAGGATATAATATATACATAGGAGCATAAAATTCACGTCAATTCACTGTATGGCGACAGTGAATTGACGTGAATTTTATGCTCAAAATATGAGTAGATACACATACCTCGCTTTTGACGTCTACGACAGCTCGTTAAAATTATATCAGAGAAATGTCAATGACACTTTCTTTGGTGGTTTTTCATGTGTGAGAGCAATATTTTAGATTTAGTTCAGATGGGTGTAGCTGTAGAAAGATTGGTGTGTTAAATAAGTAGACATTAAGAACCAATATACTATTACTTTTTTATTTGTTTGAAAAATAAACGTCTTTGGAAAATATATTGGCCGTTGTAGAACGTACAAACGTATTTAACAAATAAATCAGAATTCACTCTCAGAGATTAAATAGGCAGCAAATCAATATAAGAATTGAATAATGTATTTATCGATATTTACTTATTGTAACTTATTCGGTCTCTGTTTCAAGCTTGTATCGATAAATAAAATGATTAATAACGATCGCGTTTTCTTTTGTCTTGTGATTTGAGTAAAATGGGTTCGTATTTTGCTGATTGAGTAATTTTTGAGAATATCTCCAACTTTTTAACTTTGTATAGATAGATAGATAGAAAAGCTTACTACGCAGCTTACCATCTTGGTGTGTTAAAGTGTGCTCGAGATTATCTCCATCACTGTCTTTCTCATTAAAAACGTGATAAGATTGAGAACGACCGACGTCATCTCGAGTGCTGTGTAACTCAGATAAATCTACAGAGAAAGACAGAGCACTGCGTTACATTTGGGTGAAGCCAAGAACTCCTCTACTTTCGCACGTACGTACGCGAGATACATACGTTGACAAATACATACCCCTACTACTGTAGGTATACAAGACACAGTTTTCTCCAATATTGCACACCCTGTTTTTCTATTTATTTTATCAATCCTCTCAATCCTAAGGTTGCCTGGAAGAGATCGCTTTTAGCGATAAGGCCGCCAGTTATCGCACTAGTTTGAAGTGTTATAAACCTTTTGTTTGTAATTTATGGTGTGAACAATAAAGAGTTTATCTATCTATCTACCTATCTACTCGCGGCACTGTAGAGTTTGTGTATCTACGAGCAAAAGTTGAGGAGTTCTTGCCTTGCCCCAAATCTAACGCAGTGCTTCATCTTTTTCTCTCGGTTTATTTGAGATACTCAAATGTTTCAAGAAACATTTCAGAGCTCAAGTCGATAAAAACTAATTTCGAAGCGGTACCCAGCTTTTATTTCGTGCTGATAATCTCAATTAGAAAGTTTTCAGTTACCTAACGCTAATCCCTGGCGCTGAAATTAATCCGGTATTTTCAGTCGGGAACTTTTGACGGCTTTCCTTCGTAGTTGCGAAGTATTGTTCTCGGGTTTCAGGAGTACAGTGGACGTGCCACGCGATTCTATTCATAATTGCGATGGTGTCAAGTGTCATTTCTATGAAACTTCGTTGTTGTTAAGAGATATACTGGATATGTTATAATTTAGTAATTTTCGGTCCTTGTGCTATTTCGGTTATTTACATAAGTATATTTTTTTGTGTAGCCAAGATTCAGTTGGCAATGTATTCGTTCGTTAATGATTATATATACTACAAAACAATTTTGGAAAATAGTTATTTGACTTAATAAACTTTCAGACTAGCGTATTTTAGAATATTATTCTTATTATTTACTTTTAGTAAAATTTAGTTCCGACTTCCACATCTCACAGTTTTGTATTACAGTCGACGAAGAAAGAATTTTCCACAACCTTAATAAAACCTAATAAATGCTAACAAAATTAAAACTCGAAAAAGAAGGGGCACTAAAAATATCTTTGGCAAATTCGGGTCTAACATAATATTCTACAGAGGGTATTACGGTATTTTGGAGGGAAAATAATCAAGAGACGGCTCGAAAATTATTTCTGGAGACTAAATTGAAACGTAGGGTTCGTCAATTTCGGTATAAGAACGGTATTGGATCGAGTTAGAATGTTGGCAGCGTTAAAGAAAACGAACATATTTTGTATTGAGTAGATAAGTAGTTTCTAGAAAATTGGAGGTCTTCTACTATAACGTTAATTTCAGCAAAAATAATAATTAAAAAAAAAACATTTTTTTTATGTAATTGAGTGACGAGACGAGCAAATTGCTCGCCTGATGTTAATCGTCACGTTTGCCCAAAACAGGCAGGCATAACATTAAAAGTAGGTTATGTTTTCACCCCTTATATAGAGGTATTATTCCCAGTACGGGGTTAGAGGTAATCTATGGCAGTTATTCGATGTCAAAAATTATTTCACTACTGCAAAGTTACACTATCACTGGTTGTACTTAATGTTTTCCCAAACACGAAGCAAAGTCGCATCAGCTTGTATAACATAATCCGGACTGAAGGGGTGGTAGATTTGCATTAAGGGCCGCTAATTAGCGGCATAACCATTTAGAACGGATTAGATTGGAAGGGTTTGGATTTGAACAACTGGATTTATTTTGAATGCAGTTATGCTGGAGTGATTAATGAATAACCCGCTATTGTTCTATGCGAGTGATATAGATTTTAAAACTGACAAAGACAAAGACTGTAGAATATGCCATGTTTTTTTTTATCGGAATGATCTCACGTTTAATATGACGTATCCAAACTGATGTTGAGAGATATCTACCATGAAGAGTTAGTCGAAGAAATCAATTCAATTGTGTCAATTTTTTTCTTTGTGATTTCTAGTATAAACATATAGGTACCTATCTATAAGTATACCTATCTAATCAATGTCTGCAGCTAAAAGAGAACCAATTTACTTCTATATTCTTACATGAATTTGTTTCACAGTTACGAGAGCTTCTAAATCTATTCTACCTTGACTAATGTCTCCCACGATAGGCCATTCCAAAATAGTATACGCATCTGAAAGCCCTGATAAGCTCACCCGACTAAAGGCGACAGACTAAAGACTAGAGGCGACCGGGATGGCTAGAAGAAAACGGGCCGGCTAAAGGAAAACGAGCCAGCTAAACACAACAGGCTGGCTAAAGAAAAACGGGCCGGCTAAAGGTGAACTGGCCGGCAAAAAAAACGGACCGGCTAAAAGAAAACGGGCCGGTTAAAGGAGGTTTCTCGTCGAATGTTATGGTTATTAGAGTTATGAGGTTATATCGCGAATTGATCTATAAATAGACCCTTTTTGGGATAGAATTAAATAGGTTGAGATTCCAGTAAAAAAGGATACGCCGATGTTTAAAATAAAATATCGGATATAATGTAACGGGTCAACTGTAAGATCTTAATATGGATGATGAACTTGAACAATTTTGTTTCAATAGTTCTATTCGTGCAAATCCAATTTATTTTAATATTATACATATACTTGAATGAAGATGAGCTCAACCTTTGAGGTAACAAAGTAGTAATACTTTTGAATAAAAAATTCTATAGAAAAGAATAATAATAAGTCGCAAATAAAATAAATTACTGTTAAACCAAATAAGTTCCAAATAATAAGTTAATCGGTGTGCTCCATCGTAGACCGCACCATTGCTTACCAGGCGAGATGGCGACGAAAGCCTACAGTTAATGTACGTAGGTACAAGGTGTTAAGTAGTACACACGCGCCTACAATGAAATCAAGATGTACTCGTATATGACACATTACACGTCCAGTTGGCAGATCTAATTTTTCTAAAAGTATTGATGTCCTTTTCTAATAGGCTGCAATTATAACGACAGACATATTTTTGATTAGTTTAGTTACCTATAGCCTTCAAAATTGGGTTCATTAATTTTGTAATATCTCGATAATCAATGAACGTCACCCACAGCTCACAAGCGTTCAGATTACTTCCATAGATAGAGCTCCAAGGTCTATCTATAGCCACTTTATAAAACTCAAATAAGACGTCTTTTCATCCACCCGTCTATAGGCAGATTGATTTACAATCAACGACTACGATACCATACGACTGTTTTTCTATCATAATTTTTACAAATTACTGTAGTCGCTATAGGACAAAAATGTTTATCTTATTTATAAAAATGAATCGCTGTTTGTTTGTCTGGCTAAAACCCGAGATCGGCTGGACCGATTTGAGTTTTTTTTTTTTGTTTCGTTTGCTTCACTACAGGAAAGGTTTAAAAGTAAAATAAAAAAAACAGCTTGTTAAACTGCCGGGTGCAGCTAGTCAGAAATATTTATTTTACGTTGTTAAAAACATATAGGAGGAGCTGTCAGAACTTATCACTTCATCTTAAATCGTTATTTATAAGATCAAACGTAACGTTTAGATTAAGAATGTTGAATGTTTAATGTTCAATACCTTCATGTTTGATAACAAGAACATTATTTTTACAAAACAAAAAACAAAAACCGACTTCAAAAGACCGACTATTGAGTTATTCATCTATTTGTCGCGCAAGTACTTAATGCAAATTTAAGACATATGGTTTTCTCATGGATACCATTATCAGAACTGGACTAAATTGAAATGGGACCAAATGGGAAGCGTCAGCTTTCTAATAAAAAAAAATCATCAAAATCGATTCACCCTGTCAAAAGTTATGAGGTAACAAACATAAAAAAAACATACAGCCGAATTGATAACCTCCTCCTTTTTTGAAGTCGGTTAAAAAGGCACCTATTACCAATTCAACTAAGACTTGACTAATAAATCGCTTGTGTCATCGCCTATCATCCCGCTCGTCGCCAGTCGTATCACTACGTGTAAAGGAGACAGCGAAACCTCTCGATTCTGCTCACGCCTCCAACCAGTCCTACAATCATTGTATTATTCATTCATTGCAATAACCGAGCAATATCTCGAAAGTCTCTCAACCCTTCACTCGGGTATGTATGAGAAATGAAAAGTTTGTGTAAACAAGCGGATAGAATTTACTGAGTCGAGTCTGTTCGTATTACAAGCTTATTAAGTAAACGGTAAATACCGAGGGCCTTAAAATAGTGCTTTTAGTGTAATAAATAGGTGTCACATGTGAATAGAGTCTTATTATATTACAAAACAAGCTTAAAGTTCTGCATTTCGTTTTCACGTGACATTTAACGTTAACGGGAAGTTGTCAGACCATTTGCAGTGACACACCTGCAACACTAGCGGCGTTGATGATGCTTTGCCAGCCCGGAGAGGAGCTTGTAGACTCCCTTTTTAACACTTTAACTGCGCCTAATAATCAAATGCGTTGTGTTTCACGCGCCTGGCGTGTGTAGCCGCATTCGCGTTGCACAAAGAAAAACACAAGGTATGTGTTTTCAGCAGTTAAAGTGTTAAAACGCCCCATGTTCGGCGGAAATACCTTCGATGGTAGGGCATTCCACATCTTGCAAGTTCGCGGAATAAAGCGGTCTCATACGGGTTTTTGGTATATCAATCAACGATGAAACAATTAGAGATACTAAAAATCTCTCAATCAAATCTATGAGTGTTCCGCATACACTCGATCCCTGTTCCAGCCGCGTCTCAAATATTTATCACGCTGCGGCCCAGACAAGACACGACGCAGACTAGACTAACGCGGCAGACATTTTGTATATCTACAATGCTATCGGTGCATTCGTAGAGAGGCGAAATGGAATTCAGTCGAATGATTTATCGAATTGTACGATTATTTGATTTATTTTCAAATTTTCGCAAAAATTACTTTCTTAAAAGTGTATAAGTTAATGACTATCATTTGAATAATAAAATGAAATAAAAAGCCGTGTAGTTGCACGGCTCTTTTTTAAATTTTAAGTTATTGTTTTTTTTTTTTCAAAATTATTTATTACTAATTTGCTGACATTTGGTTATTTTTTCATATGTTTTGCCTGTGTTGAGTCGCGTGGTGTCTTGCATTGCTGATTTTGTCCTTCACGTAAGACCACGTGTAGGAGTCCTAAAAAAAGCATGAGTATATAATGTATTGTAACTTTCAAACGATTGAACTCTATTTAATTTTAACTAAGATTCGATCGACATGGTTTTATTTAACTCAAAGAAAATCTATTCAGTCTGAAAATTATTTTCTAGTCAATTTTTTTTTTTATTGATGTTATACTTTTAACCCGTCATCCGTCAATGTTTCCCGTCCCTACCCGGCGGCAGTATCGTATGCATCGTACTATGCTTCCGTGTCTATTCCGGGACACGCATTGGCACTCGCTTTACGTCCCCGTTATTTATCGCGGACACGAATTAATTGTTAGATATCGTTGCTGCATTTCAAGATGATTATGGTTTTTATTTTTATTTTTAGGGACTCAATACAAAAAGTTTTTGTTGACAAAAGGCCGTTTTTCCTCGGTAAGAGCGACAAGTCAAGTCTCTTCAAGACAACCTCTGCAGGAAAGGTGGCTGGAGTCACTGAGTGTGTACGGTGGCCGTCGGTAGTGTGAAAGAATATTGTTTTCTAATTGATTATTTTAAAGTGGTTTGAGCAGCTGTAAGAGAAATTGTTGGGAACTTTTGATTGCTTATTATGTTATGGAGGTAGATAGATATACAAACAAAAGGATGAAAACAGTAAAAACATATTTTTTTACTTTTTTTTATTGAAGAATTTGATTTTTTTTGTTAAAATTAAACACGGGAATACTCACGTAAAAATTAAGTCGCCGTCGTTTGTAAACTCGCCTGATGAAGGTCACCAAATGTGACCGAAACTAGTCGTAGTAGACGACTTAATTTATACGTGAGTATTCCCGTGTTTAATTATAACAAAAATGTGTGAAAACCACGTTAGTTTCCATAGTAAGAATTTGGTTATGTAAGATCTGGTAGTGGACCATTGCTAGCTTGAAACAATTTTGTTTTTAACTTATAAGAAATGGTAAGGGATTACTGATATAACGGTACTCGTATGTTTCCAGTAGGCCGTGGATAAGATCGTTTTCCATTTGATATTTTTTCTACAGATCATAACTGTGTGAGTTTCAATTCAAATCATTACAAAATTTAATGTTTGAGTTAATTTTTTTTTGCGTTGCTCTTTTCCAAGAAATCTCATATAGCACAGAAGTTAAACAAAACATATATATTAGTAGGATAGTTTCTGGTATTATATTTTCACTAAGGACACGTCACCCGCGATTTTACGACATCGATAGGCCGAGTCTCGCAACGTACAACAAAGGGTAATATAATTAGATCTTGGCACAGAACACAGGTCCGATTGAATTTATTATCGAACCGGCAGCCGAATATCTCGAGCTTGTATCGCATTACTGTGTGCGCATTTGATATTAGATGGACCTGGGACCCAATTCTTGCGCGTGAGATATTATCTCGATCACTGTTGCTCTCACTAAAAATGTCATGAGTGAGAGTGCCCAAGAATAGGGTCCCTGAAGCCGAAAGTGCAGGTAAGCGGACCAACTTACCCGTACAGCCAGATGATGGAGCCACTATTGCATTTTTTTTAATAAAACTAAAAATCTTCAGAAGAAAATTTTAGTACCTCCATTTGGCTGACGGTAAAAAGAAGTTGGTCGGTGTGTGAATGTACGGGACAAGTGCCAATTTGTTTGAAAGCTGTTAATGTTAGTGTTTAGAAATCAATGAGTAGTTGTTAAGGAATTTTAATTGATCTTAGTCTTAAAACGCATAATTATACTGCAAATATTTACTAGTCTTAAACGTCAGGATAGTTTCTACGTGAGTATCCGCTTGCCTTTGCTTTAAAACGGTTAGATGAAATACCATTTTATAGCAAATTAAGCGATTAAATTAGTTCGATGTATTTTATTCTAAGAGAAGTTGTCAAAATAGCTAGCAAAGTATAAATAAGTACTTAGTAGACCCAGGTCTTCAGCAAAATATTCACGCATTTCCAGCAAATTCACGTAAACGTTCTGCGTAAGAAAACGAAAAACTTAATTTATCATTACGATACGGTTAGGGGTAATAACCATATATTTATCATAGTTGTCACCGTAAAAACTGGTGCCAATTTCAAAAATTTTGATGGCCATTTTTCTCAGTGTACAAATCCGGTATCATTACGATACGATTTAGGGTAATCTTATATATAAAATTCTCGTGTCACAATGTTCGTTCCCATACTCCTCCGAAACGGCTTGACCGATTTTTATGAAATTTTATATGCATATTCAGTAGGTCTAAGAATCGGCTACTATCTATTTTTCATACCCCTAAATGATAAGGGTTGTCCACCCCTAACATTTATTTCATTTTTTGGACAAAATTTTTATTTTTTTATAATGTGGTTTATTTGGCATTAAAAAATACATACAACCCTAAATTTTCGCCCTTCTATCACCAACCCCTATTTTTTAATAGTCACTAGAAATAATTTATATGGCAAAACAACGTTTGCCGGGTCAGCTAGTAACCATATATTATCATAGTTGTCACCGTAAAACTGGTGCCAATCATCGTAATTTTTGGTGATTATCAGAATCCATCAGAATTTTGATGGCCAAATGCGGGCGCAGCAACGGGAGTGACAATAACGGATTATGTTGGACTATTTAGTGCTATTCAGATCGCGGGTTTACGACACGCGCAATGTAGTCATTTCACTAAGGTGAATTGATTTACGGCCTACCTAGGCTGGAATGGTAGACAAATCCGAAATAGCCGGATCGTTTGTTAGTGGAGTTACGTTTGTTCTTTCCCAATGTATCACTAATATTGTAAACTGGCTGGCCCGGGATTTTGAGCTGCTCGGTTTTCGGCCTTGGATTTTGGAGTTGTAAAACATAGCTCAAGGTGTATAGTAGATTCATTCGTGTTTTTAGGGTTAAGTACCCAAAGGGTAAAACGGGACCCTATTACAAAGACTCCGCTGTCCGTCCGTCTGTATGTCTGTTTATGGAGGCCTACAACAAACGTGATTTTTTTGCCGTTGACCCTTCGTGCGCGAGTCCGACTCGCACTCGGCCGGTTTTTAAATCTGACTAGTTCTAAAGACTACAAGCACGTCACGCTTTTTATCTTCTTGATGAAAACACCAAATGTGATCGAAACTATAGTCACCGCGTTACCAACTGAGTCGCGCGGCCATAAATTATTTCTCTATGTCTATCTCGCTCGCACTTGTAGGTCTTATGGAGCCGCATAGTGATGTGCGTAAGATGGTTATAGGCGTATATCGATAAGAATAAAATCAGATAGAAACATACGACTAACGACTACGCCGACTACGACGAAGGCCCTACGACTCAGTTGGTAACGCGGTGACTATAGTTGGAGTAGCCGGAATATAACGTGAGTGTTCCCGTTTCAATTATAACAAAATACAATCTTTAATACCTACTTTTTACAATTATTACATTAACATATCTATAGAAGTATACAATCTGTTATTTCTAGACCTACTGGTTATTAATACACGACTACACGTGCCGGTTTTGGAACACATACTCATATTATTTTCCCTACATCTTTTGTATTTTTCTTTCTTAAATTTTGAGCTCGAAAAAGACCAAATACAGAGAAATTATTCCGACGCTTCATGTTTATTGGTAAGGTTTTGGTTTTTACTAGAAGAGCGTTTCATGTGGAAAGCGAGGTTTGAATTGACTTTTCGTGAACAGACTGTAACGCTGTTATCTATTCGGACAATGATTGTTATTAGCCACGGTTCGATGGTCGGCTGGTTGTTAGTTTTCCAGTTGCTTTATGAAAAAATGTAGGTTCGGGTTGTTTGTTCTTATACAAGGTGTAAAGGAAAAGGGTAGTAATACTTAGTGTTCTTATGCACGACAAAGTGAACCACTTCTAGAAAAAAAGTTTGCTGAATTCGAGAAAGAAAATATCGAATCACGTTTCGCCTGCGTTTTCCGGTTTAAAAATAAATCTATACGTTAATCAAGACATTTTTGTTATAATTAAACACGGGTTGATCAAGGATATAAACTATTTTTATACCAAGTTTCATCCAAATCCGTTCAGCCGTTATTGCGTGATTGAGCAACAAACATCCAAACATTAACATTTATAATAGTAGTTTTTTTTATTATTCATTCAGTATACAGTATTTTTTTTTTATTGTTGCGCTAAGAAGCCACTGATAGTATTGTATATTATCTTTGGATTCGCGGACCTTGTAGTCTTAGTTCGTATACACTAAGAGGCTCGTTATTTATCACTACGTCATAAAACCAGCAAAAACTCCCGAAACATAAATTCTAACAATATGTCACCGAACAAGCGAAACAAGTCCTTCTGCGAGTAGTTTCTCGGAAATATACTCGAGCCACCGCCATCTGTTAACCGACACGAGTGGCTGTTCCACGAATGTACGGAAAAAACGGTACGAAACCTTAGAAAACAATTGTAGATAAGAATTAGAATAAAAAAAGTCATTATTAAAAATATTTCAAAAAGTTGATAAGGCATTGTCATTGGAGTTGCACAGGTTTACAAAATTTCAGCGGAATCGGATATCGAGAAAGGTATACTAAAAAGTTTATAATTCATTTGCAAGATTTGACCCAAAAACCAAAACAAACAGGAAAAGAAAAGTTAATTTTACAAATATTTTAAAACGAAGGTTTTATCGCATTGTCATCGCAGTTACATACGTATACCAAATATCAATCGGACATCGGGAAGTGGTTCAAAATTTAGTTGCAAGATTTCACCCGAATAAATATGGTTACATACATACGTTGCAAGTTAAATAAAAGCTTTTAAAAATAATCACAGTAGGGTTCTATAAGCACCACATTTAACCTAAACCAAAGCTTATTTTAGTCTGTATTTGCTTCGAATCCGTCTTACGGACAAATCTTGGAAACTGACAAAGCCGCTACACCGTACCAGCCTACCTAAAGCCGGCCATTCACGGCACGACCGCATATTAATATCCTCAATAGGGCCCGCTTTGTGCAAAAGGTCGGATTTATCGCTCTTGTTGTTCGAGTGGCGTGTACCGAGAGTTGTATGCGGACGGAGCATAAAAACGAGGGTAGGTACATACTTTTATTAATAGCGACAAAGTCGTAAATCTCGTCATTGGCCTTTTGTCACATGTTGGAGTTTTGCAGGAGTGTGTGTAGCGAGCCTTAGTAATTAGGGCAGTTAACTCGAAGGATTTAACGATTAAGTCGGGTTGTATAAAAATTAACAAGACTCTGGGCCTCGGGGTTTTATTGTAATTTTAAATGGTACTTAGATTAATTATAACTGCTAAAAAACTAGATTAACTTGAAGTGAATTCTCCTTAAAATGTGTAGGTATAAAAACTAACCTGACTTACGTGGTAGGCGGCAGTTTGATACTCACACACGCGAGTCGTTGATGTCCAAATGCCATATCTCGAATATTACCTGCAAAAAAAACATCAATGAGAAAAAAAGGTAAGTTTTCTCTCATAGCTTCTCGCTAGGACAATCCTGTGTCGAGGATGTCATGGAACACACTAAGACAAGGGCAACTAACACCAGACCCAGAACAAATATTTAAATTCATCATTCAAACATCTGCCCGGCCGGATATATTATATCACCGCTGAGCCAAGCAGGTCGTCGTTCATATAATATAGTATAGAATAGATCAAGGGACCATTATGCCAGTTTTCCGTTTTGAAACTCTAATTTTATGGTTTATCTGACCACATTTTGATTCCATATAGGAATAATTTTTGCTTTAAAATCATAAAATTAAGAGTAAAAATCTAATAGCCTAAACTTAGCCGCGGTCGGATCTGCTTTTAATATTGCCGAGCTCATCGATATAACTAGCTAATATACTTTAATTTTGACGTAACCACTGATCTTCGAGAAATATCCACACCGAAATCTAGCCACGCCAATTTGAGCCTTATCTCTCTAAGTATAAAAGCAAAGTTGCAATATAAAGAGCTGATAACACCCCCTACTGAAAATTAATTACGTCTAATGAAACACGCGCTCTAGAGACGAGACATCAACTCGGTGTTAATTCCGTACCTATGTATATTAGTTTTGAGTATATTGATAGTTCGCGCCACTATTTTGTTTCAATCACTTGGATTTACGAGTTGTTTTGTTATTTTTAACAGACTTCAAAAAAGGAGGAGGTTATCAATTCGACTGTATGTTTTTTTTATGTTTATTACCTCATAACTTTTGACTGGGTGAATCGATTTTGATGATTCTTTTTTATTAGAAAGCTGACGCTTCCAATTTGGTCCCATTTCAATTTAGTCCAGTTTTGATAATGGTACCCATGAGAAAACCATATAAGTCTTAAATTTGCATTAAGTACGTGCGCGACAAATAGATGAATAACTCAATAGTCGGTCTTTTGAAGTCGGTTTTTGTTTTTTGTTTTGTAAAAATAATTATACTATTATTAATTATTGAAGATTAGTTTCGACATCTTAAATGTCGTTTTATAGCAGTGGGCCTAGCACAACTTTGACGTAAAAATACGTAGCGAGTATTCGATAGAAAAGTGTACGCCATTTACACTTTTCTATCGAAAACTCGCTACGTATTTTTACGTCAAAGTTGTGCTAGCCCCACTGCTAACGTCATCGTAGAATGTACCTCTATAGTTTGTAAGCAAAAAGTAAAGTAAGTACCTACATCACTTATTCGAGTAAAGTAAGCAATACACTTATGGAAAAAGTGCAGTCCTAAGTAATTTTTTGGAGGCGAAAAAGCGTTTAATTATTTACTAGTCACGTTTGCTAATCAATCGATTATCATGAAAATTCCCATACGCGTTGTCCGGGGTAGCGGCATAATTAAATGTTTTTTACCTTCCCCCCCCCCCCCCTCCCCCCACCCTGTCACAGCTGGTCATAGATACGAGATAGATAGATGGATCGTAGATAGATAGGTAGATGATCGTAGATAGATGGATAAACTCTTTATTTTTCACACCAGAAAACATATAGATAATAAAACTTAAAACTAGTGCGATGGTGCGACGAACTCGGGCGGTTTGAAAAAAACTGGACGGCGCTGGCCCAAGACCGCCAGAACTGGAAAAAAATTGGGGGAGAACTTTGCCCAGCAGTGGGACAGCATAGGTTAGATGAAAAAAACTAGTGCAACAACTGGAGCCTTATCGCTGAGAGAAATGTACCAGAAATGTTTTTTTAATTAAAAATTAAACCCATAAAGAAAACGCTCTATTTCTCGACTTACAGAACAATAATTACATTTTAATTCGCTATATTAATACGCTTCAGAAGGAGTATAATCTCGGTGTAAACACGAGAAATCATGTTAAAATACGAGCTCATCCCGGAGCAGGTGACAAGTTACACGCTTTTAGCGATTTGAAGAACTACTAGAATGGTGCAGACTAGAGAGTTGGCTGAGATGATTTGGCCACAACAAAACAGCCACCAAAAATGGCAAGAAAAATGATTAAAAAAATGAATTGGGCGGTACCGTAATACCCAGGATGCCTTGGTCTTTGGGGGCGTCCATAAATTACGTGAGGTGTTTTTTTTTAAATTTTCTGTCCCTTCCTCCCCCCCTGGTGAGATGTCGTGAGATTTTACTCAACCCCCTCCCCCATCCCCCAATCTCACGTGAGATTTTTCAAAATGTGGGTTTCTTACGTAAACGCGTTGGATTGTTATTGTAAAAAGAAAAAAAAAATGCAAAATAGTATATTTTTTTTTGTTTCAATCAGAAAAAAAATTGCGTGATATTTGTCGAGGCCCCCCCTCTCTCCAACGTAAGATTAGATGAGATTTGACTCGACCCCCTCCCCCCCTTAAACATCTCACGTATTTTATGGACGCCCCCTTTTCGGGTACTCCAAGTAAGCCAGCTAATCTAAAGGGGTGGAACTTGTGTGCGAGCTCGGACTTGGCTTGGTAGTTGTCATAAGTTATACTTTATTGTTGCTAGATCTTTAGCAGCGTTTTCTGGTACAGATAATAACGTACCTATTTTATGATTAGGTTCGCTGCTTCAATTTAAAAACAGTTTTTTTCAAGTTTTTTTTGAAGCAGTAATTTTCAATAAATTAAGTTTAACCATTTAATTTTCCATAGGTCCGGCCAATAAATTCAATGGCATATGTGTATCCGCTAACTCGCACTTTGCCGGCGTGGCCAAATAATAATACGGCCTAATCACCATTTGAAACTAGAACCGTATCTTCGTAGTATCGGTACGTGATGTATAAAAGGTTGACAGAGATTTCATCGCCAATGCCTCGTATCTTAAAAGGCCAAAATGCAAGCACGTGCTGGTTAACTCAGTAATCCAGTCGAGCATTCCAGCAGAAATTACAACCAATTTACATTACAGCCGCTGGAACGCTTTGAATGCTCACTTTACAAATTGCGAAATAATGTTTGGAATAATAAAGGTCAGAATGTGATTTGAATATGCTAGTAACAATGTACTATTATCAGAAATGCTTTATCTGTAATTTTACTTAAAAATACTTCTACTGAGTAAGTTTATGTTTTATTAGTTTCGCGTTTTCCAGGATAAAAAAATATCCTACCAAAACCAATCAATTAACCTCCAAGAATACGAGTGTAGGTACAAAGTTTCATGATGATCGGTTAAGTGGTTTTCGCGTGAAGGCGTAACAAACGAACTTATAATATTAGTAGGGATTTTATTTATTACAGAATTACAATATATTTTTAGGCTATAATTGCTTTAATACTAAAATCGTGTTTATCTAGTCTAGGCAATAAGTTCTCGTCCACAATGTACAGTTATTAGTAAATTAACTTTCGTAACGAACAAATATAAATACCTAAGTATTTCCTGGATTGCAATAGGCGCTGTGCGCGAACTCAAAACAGCTGTTGGAATCACCAAAATGAAACTGTAACCAAATTAGTTGTATGTATTTTCGTTATCAGTACAATAAAGCTTATACAAGTGAAATATTGTACGGTAGCCATTCGACGAACGAATAGATAATTGTGCTTTCCTCTAAATATATCTCGGCTCGTTGTCAGGTACAAGAAAGTTTTAATGAACGTAATTCCCACCCAACTTAACTTAAATTTTGTAATTGATCTTATTGTATGCTCAGATCAAGTAGAAAGTATCTGAGAAGAAAGACCTTTCTACTTGATCTGGGTTTGTAGTTATCAGTATCATTAACTTTGCTGTAAGATTCCCAGATCTGTCAGAATAAAATAAACCCATTCGCTAACCTATACCTGTCTGCTATCTTATGAAGATATTTTCACAAGTAAACAGCTATATTTTTAGCAAAATCATATGTGACCTTAGGACGAAAATAGCAGCAGTATGCCGCTATGCCGTCTACTCAGAGCATCAGGGGACCATATAATGAGGTGGCGGTTAGAACACCGGCGCCCCGGAGCAACCCTGCCGCCTTCAAGATTGCCGCTATAACTTATGACGCAAGAAAAAAGGTAAGATAGCCTTTGCTTTGCAGTTGACATTTCAAGATGGAAGCTATTGATAGACACTTGTTAGCTTTGTTACAGTCATTGTCATACAATTATTTCTATTTGGGATATGAGCCTACTTGGTGAGCGGGCTCTTTTCCGCAACTAGGCCGTACGTCGGCCCTTTTTGCGTGGGATATGAGCCTAATATATTATATTATAATATACTAGCTGTTCCCTGCCACGCTTCGCTGTGGATAAAAAAAAATAGCCTATGTTACTTTGGGATAATGTAGCATTCGAATGGAAAAGAATTTTTGAAATCGGTCTAGTAGTTTTTGAGTTTATTCCACACAAACATACAAAAATACAAATCTTTCCTCTTTATAATATTAGTATATATAGATATAAAAATGTTATGTTGGTTTGTGTACGCTTCAAAAACTCAAAAAGTTCTGCACCGATCGAGCTGAAATTTTAGCATGATATAGAATAATACGCATCAAGGATTGTTTTGATCTTTTTTTTTATCCGCAGCGAAGCGTGGCAGGGTACAACTAGTATATTATAATTTTCGATATAAGCCTCAGATATTGGAAGTGTCTATCATAGGCGGCGGTAACTTTTTACCATCAGGTAGCCCAATGATTGTTTGCCACTTATTTAAAAAAAAAATCGAAAAAAAAAGCCTATACTTACCGTGTTTTTTTCTTCCATGTGTCACGACATGAGTCTGCGCTATGTTGATACAACTTTTACTAAAATTCTCACAAAATTTAAGAAAACTAAAAAAAAAATGTTGCACCATAACCGTTGCTTAATGAGATCAAATAATAACAATGCAAGTTTTTTGAGTTTCACTAACTGATCTGCATTTGTGTCAAAATGCAAACGACGCAAAACATGATACTAAGTTCCAAAGCAATCAATTAAACCCCATCCCTAGTAATACATTTCCACTGGCACACACCTAAACCAGTTTTGTGTTAGAATGCAAACAATCCACAACATCATAGTAAGTTCTAAAGCGATCAATCCCTATACAAAGTACACTTCCACCAGTACACCTGTAGGTATACCTCTACGTGCAGTATAACGTATTGCAAGCCCCCTGAATGCACTTCTGCCGTTCTCGACCGCTGACCACTTCGAGACTGCTCCGCACGGATTACCATCACAAGGCATACCTTAGATGCTAATACTGGAAACATCCTCGTATTGCCCTGTAAAGCTCGAAGATTAGGAGACAGAGAACGAGTTTGGGATGGATCTATTTAATTTCCCAAAATCTGTATAAAATTGTGATGAAAAGCATTAGTTATTCGACTGATGTTTCTTTCAATATTTGTAGCTTAAACACGCAAAAACATATTTGGATGAAATTAGGTTTAACGTTTATGAAAACGTGGGGCGCAGCTAAATTTAGGCAGTTGCAAAATTTCGTAAGTTTATTAAAAGCTAGAATAAGCTTTATTTATTTATATTATATTCATTTCATCTGTTTTAGCGTGAAGGAGTAACAAACATACATACAGACAAACTTTCACACTTAAAACTTCAATAATATTTAGTACAAAGCCAAATATTTTATTTATGCTGCTCCATAGAAAAATGTCAATGAATGACATTTGACAAAATGTATGGAACAGCTGATTTTTTTTTCGCGAATTTCGGTTTGATCCCATAGTAAGTTGTGCATAATGTTGAGTACTATGAGCCTTTTTCGGCTTAGCATACCCTTTATGAATAACCCTATATAGAAAGTTAATTTCTGACCTTACGTACTGAACGCTACCGTGCACCGGGCGGCGCGAATCGAGTGCAGTGAATCGAGAATATTTCCGTTATTGCGAAATGGCACCGAATTGAAGGTGACGTGATAGTCGATTCCATGTTTATCTGGACCGAATTGCTGAAGATAATCAAAACCTATCCTGGTTTTGAAGATATTCTATTTTTAGACAGTTCTTCGGAAAAGATGATTGAGTTGCGAATAACTAATAATATCAGAGCAAATAGGAGATTAAACATCTTATATCTCAGGGTGACGAGCGCAGTGCTGTGCCGCGCAGGGTCTTGAACGGTTAGAGTTCAAAATTCTGGGTGATGCAGACCTGTTATGGGCAAACGTGACGTTTAACATCAGGCAAGCGATTTCCTAGCCCCGTCACAAAAAAAAAAATATACATGAAAAATAATCTTGTGAATGGCGATAGTGGATAAAAAGGATAGTGGTAAAAGCCAGATCTAAAAATAATTGAATAAAAGACCAAATCTTTTGTTTGGTGGGTATTTCATTACTGAAGCAAAGGCTTCAAAATCTAAGAGAACTAATTGGCATTTGTATTAATTTGTTAAAGTCTCATATAATTAAGAATTAATTAAAAATATCTCACAAGAATCATAAATCTGAAAGGGTGAGCAGTGATTAAGTTTTTACAGCGTTTATACAAGGTGTAATGGAAA